>CM060903.1:692264437-694764437 GCA_030737815.1 Allium fistulosum | reverse complement strand
GTTTTGAGTTGGGAAAATTTTCGAGATTTTCAACTAGGGCTTTGGGTTTGGGTTTCAGCCCATCAACCTTCTAATAACTAAACCCTTCATCCAACTCCTCTTCACTCATTCTATTATTTTCCTAACACTCAAGCTTTTAGAAAAAATGGAGGAAGAGAAAAAAAATTAGAATTCCTAAGCCCTAATCATCTTTGTAAATTCAAGTTCTAGCTCCAGCATCAAGGAAAAGCTTAGGTAAGCATCCTCTTCATCTTCTCCATCTCAATCCCTCTTCAAATTCTCAGAAATTCCTAATATCTTAACTTAGAGAAAACTTCATCTTTGATTATAGATTGAAGTTCTTGAGGTATTGTTGAAGAGAGATTAACCTATTGCTTGTTCTAGAGCTTATCATTTGTGTTTGGGTTAAAAGGTGAGTTTTTGGAACTCACATCTATGTCTATATCTTTGATAGTTGTTGGGTATGAATTCCTAACATCTATTTCTTCTCCATTGCCTTTGAATTGAATTGGTTTGATGAATATTCCAATTTTTGGTATTTGAAATCAAAATCTATGAAAATCCTTATATGACGTTTGGACATGTTGGTCGGAGAGTTTGGGTTAGACTTTAGGGTTGGGTAGTCGTTTGGCGTCAATCCCTTGCAATTGTCACTCATCCGATCGCTTCTAATATGATTTGGCCGCCATTGGCCTAAGCAAAATATTGCCCAGAGCTTCAGGATTCAAACATCTGAAATATCCAATTCAGACGTCTGAATCTGTTTGTCTCGGCCCAATTTGCCTATTTTATGTGGGTTTCCAATTTTAATCGATTCGTGTTGATCCGATTTGTTATTATCTCTTTTATCGACTTTAATGACTTCTTTTTGGGATTTATGGGAATATCCATTTTAAAGGATTCGGTATCGATTTCTTTGGATTTAATTCACGTCTTCTAATGTGGATTTTTGTGATTGATTGTTTCTACAATCATTTTGTGATTTGTCACTTTAAAATATAAAGGTTTTCTATACTAGTAGTAAATATTCAAACTCTTTTACAAAGATGATTTCAACTCTATTTTTAATTACAAAGCTCGTTAATAAAACCATTTTCTAATCTATTAGTATATACAAACCTTTACCTCATTCGTATGAGAAAATCTAATTAAACGGCTTAGCAAAACAAGTGGTATGAAACGCTTGCGTTTTACTTCGTCGGTTAATCTTTGGACTAGTTCGATTGAAATTCTTGTGACAATTTTCGAGTGGAAATCTACAATTTGTTCGTAAATATTTAAGTTAAGCTAGTGGTTATGGGACATGAAGCTAAACTCATATATTTACTGGCTTAGTGTAATCGACACTTTTATTGATCGATGATGATCATTTTGTGATTTAGACTAGCGATGTGCGATGTCTATTTATTTGTGTGGGGATTACAATCCCCGTTTATGGAACTTCAGTTCAATTTGGCGGGGTAGCGACCCGTGGTCTTCGGGCCATTTGTGGAGCTTCGGCTCAAAATTTATGGTTAGCGACCATGGAATAGTGTTCCGTTTGTGATACACGTGTTGGTGAGTTTTCATGCTCCCGTTTGTGAGAGGCCTTCCCCCCTTTGTGATTTCTGGATTTCTATTTGATGGTTTCTGGAATTTGTGTTTCACCTCTTTTTGTGATTGGCAATTATATGTTTGTCAATATTTGGGGTTTAGTGAATAAAATAAAGAATATGATATTCTTTTTGGTGCTTTGAGATTCTTGAGATATTGTATGATTTTGTTGTTGTTTAAATCATACTTGTCCTAGTATGACATCATTGTATCATACGTTTTTATTATATCTCTACTTATATCTCATTTCTTTAATGATAATTATAGCTAGACTGATCCGTTTATTATTTTCTTCTTAAATAATACTCGGGTCAGACTGAGATGTTATAGGTGCTTCTACTTGACTCCTTATCTGGGATCATCTTCTGACTTTTGTCTAACTACATTAGATTGGTAGTTTTTGTTGTTATACATTTGAGATAGAGACTCCTTGATGTATACATATTCTTTTGTCTTGCACTTGTATCTATTCTTTTGTGATATTGTGGATCTTGTTAGACCACTACTCTGATGTACACTTTTCTGTGTTATATTCATATCTATTTCCGCCTTTGAGATATGAACATCTGTGACTGATTTATTTTATGATTATTTCTATATTTGTTTCCGAGGTCCACTTAGCCACCGTGTGGTAGCTTTAAGTTTGTATCAGTATGTCGAATTTCCTCTTGAAATGAAATGCATGTTATACTATCTGACATATCGGAACTCGCACAAACCAATTACACGGATGGTCGCTCCTCAACAGCCTTATTCTTCGTGCTACTCGACGGCATTACTCCGTAGTGTTCTTGGCTAGCGTGAGTATAGAGGTGGGGCGTCACAGTTTGGTATCAGAGCCAAACTTCGGAACAATGTAGAATAATCTAGCAAAGATCATGGTCCTAAGTCTTTCTTAGAAGTCGTGCCTTAGGATTAATTCGAGTCATTGAACCCGTTCTATCCTATTTCATTTTATGATGTCTTGTTTTATCAATCAAGTTTTTTTGGCATTCATTCTCAAATTAACCTTTTTCCTCTTTTCTTTCTTTCTTAAAGAGAAGAGAAATGGTTAGATCAGGCCGTCCCAGCGCCGGTCAATTGAGTGCTACTCGTCAGGATGGTGTATTTATGTCTGCTCAGCAACTTCTAGATCTTGTGAGAAATGCTCAAGCTGCCGGACCTATTCCGGAGCCCACACATCCTAAATCTGGGTTTGCACGCTTGTGCAAGGATTACACCAACTTGGGTGGAAAGCCATTCAAAGGTTCCGAGAGCGTTATAGAAGTCCAGGCTTAGCTTCGAACATGCGACCGCATCTTTCCTCGCATGAATCTTATTGATCTTCATCGAGTCCAAGTGGCTTCTAGTATGCTCCAAGAAAGAGCATTAGACTGGTACGAGCTTCTGATCTCCGAAATTATTGAAGCGGACCTTACTTGGGAGCAATTCTGGGAAAGGTTCGAGTTGAAATTCGTGCCAGAAGCTGAAAAAGTATCTTTAGCCCGACGCTTCATAGACCTTGTTCAAGGTGAATCTTCTGTGACGGACTACGTCGCATCTTTCGAATCTCTATCTAAATATGAGGTCGAGTATATTAATACCCCATTGAAGAAAAATCAGAGATTTGTTTATGGGTTGAATAAAAACCTTAAAAAGCCATTACTTCTGAAATTAGAAGTTTCTTTTGATCAGCTAGTTGATATCGCTCTTCGACTCAAAGAGGCCGATAAAGAAAGTGATGTTTAGGTCAAACAAAACATCAACAAGAAGAGACCTTTTAAATTCAAGCCTAATCCCAACAAGAAAGGGAAGCAAACAACTTCGGTAGCAAATACTCCTAACTCTCGTCGTGGAGAATGTTACAATTGTGGTTCTAAGGACCACTATGCAAACAAGTGCCCGAAGTCTCTTTCTTGCCGCTATTGCAAGAGTTCGGGTCATACTATATCTTTGTGTCCCAAACTTCAAGGCAAGAAGGAGGGCAAGCTAAATGTTGTACAAGTCCCTGCTAACACTTCTCATGGTCAAGGTATTTCTCATTCTATCCTTGATGGCATTATTATATTTCGTGAATTTCCTATATGAGTTCTTTTTGATACGGGTGCATCTCACTCTTTTATATCAAAAGAACTTGTTGATGCTTTGTCTTTGAATGTTATTGGCTTGATGACTTCATTGAGAATTGCGAATCCGGTTGGTGGATCCGCAACACTCAGTTTACTTTGTAAAGATGTCGAAATTATTTTATGTGATTATGCTTTCCGAGCCGATTTGCATGTTATGCGCTACCTTGGTTTTGGAATGATTTTGGGAATGGATTGGCTTAACCGTTATGAAGCCTATATTCTATGTCCTGAGCGGACTATATATCTTCGACATCCTCAATCTGTTAAGCAGATTCCTCTTGTTCTTAAAGATTAAGATTCCAATTCGGAAGCGTCCTTGTATTCTTGTAATGACCCAAAATTTTAGGAATTTATTTTGAAAATATAAATAAGTTTAAAATAATTTTTAAACTAATTTGGAAAAGGAATTGATATGGCTTGATATAGGGTAGCTATATGTGTACATGTGTGCACAGGAAATACACATGAATAGAAGCTTAATTCCTATATGATATGAATGAACATATGTTGATGTGTATGGAATATATATATATATATATATATATATACAGATAAAGGGATTAAATCCTTAAAAAGCTATGTATAAATATATAGGGATGCTACTGGTTGTATTTGAGTGTATATGTGCATACGTGTTAAGTCAAAATAATGGATAGACATATATAAGTATTAATTATTTTTGTAAGATTTATATACATATATGTATGCTAATCAAACACAAGTGTTCAAATCAGTAAAATAAAAATACACAAATCTATTTTAACTATAAGCAGAAATCAAGAATGAAGATATAAAAGGAGCAATCCTTTTATAAATAAATAAGGGAAGCACATGCTATTTAAGTGAAAGCTAAAAATAGAAAAGAAAGATAAACCAGTGATATATTTTGTATAGGAAGAATTAGGAAGAACCCTTGGCATATGTATATGATAAAATAATGGAAATCAAGTCACACCTTTAGCATGATATTAGATAAGAGAAAAAGCATTTTCTGGAAAAGCAAAATTTCTGAAAATAACCAAAATGATAAAACCTCTTTTCTCTCCACAAACTTGAACCGGGGAGGGTAGGCTTTTGGGTTTAAACTGAATGCAAATGCCATGATTTTGGGTGGGCAAAAATGACTTTAGCTAGCACCTTAAACCCTAGAAGAACCCTGCATAAATAAGCAGTGATAAGAGGGGCCTTCTCTTCTTCCCGGATAGCTTTTGAAAAAAAAAATCATATACATAAGACAAGTGAAGAAAAGGGTTTGTGGGCAAAGGCAGAAGCATATCAATCAACTAAGAAGTGAAGGAGAACTAGGTGAGAAAAGTCATTCAAAAATCTAAGGCACTAAGTCCTAATGAAGGCAGCCAGTTTATAAGTAGATCTTTCTTAAAATGTATTTTCATATGTAGTTATCTTTCTTTGATTTCTAAGATGAAAATGCTTTGATCTTTAGTTTGGTTGTTCTGCTTGATCCATTATGTGAAAGTTCTAAGTATTATTAGTAAATATGTTTTTATAAAACCCAGATCTCTCTGATATGTTAATATTAGGAAAAATAAGTGAATACCCAGAGAATCAAATAATGAATATAGGCAAGTAGTGTTGGTTCTGGCATAACCCAGAGAATATAAACATGTTGAGCTGTAATATACTTGTGTATAGGTGCTGAGGCTTGAGACAAAAAGGAAGGGTTGCCTATGTGCTGATGCTCCTAATTCAATGAAAGTATATAAATAGCCATATACATAGCAAATAAATTTGTGATTCAGTGAAACTTGGTCATTCTGAGTTTAACTTAAGCACAAATGTTTGCAAGATGGAAAACTCTCTCATAAGCCATGAGCCAATGTTAGTTGCCTATACCCCTTTTAAAATGCAAGTATATATATATATAGATGCAGAATCTTATTTATTAGACACCTATGTTTAATTGCCCGTTTGTCCTTGTTTGGTTATGAATGATATGAAATGCCATGACATGGATGTTTGTTTTAGTGAAATGATTCACTGAATGGTTTAGTCATGAAAAATCAAAAGAGTTATTATCAACTTAAAACTAATTAGGAAATGGGGTCAAGAGCACTGTAGGGATGACTTGTGTTTTTGAGCAATACAAGTTGACACATGGCTTGTTTAAGTCCTGAGATCTTTGTGTAATGGAGTGAATTAGTCCATTACAATGTGTCCATTGATTCATATGATTGCAGATGAGACCAAGAAAGATAAATATATCAATGTAAGAAAATTTGATATAAGAAGGAACTAGAGTTTTCCTGGAAGAAATCTGAGTAGGGAATAAATGATTTAATTCATTTTGGTGATTTCCCTGTTTTGTATGGATGCTTATTTGATTTATGGCTGATTTGTATGAATGTATGCCTATTCCATATCTTTATAAGGTTTCTGGAAATAAAGATTTAAGTGTGCACATACACACTGACACAGAACATGCACACTATGACTTACTTGTTTTCTAAAGGCAGGATATACTAATTTATATAAGTTTCAACTTTAACTTGATTTACCAATTGTTTTAGTGGATTTTCTCATACCAGACATGTGTCTGACCCTAGTGTGCTAATGGCATATGGGGTGTCTCATTTAATATGGGGCAGCTTCAAATGTTTTTTCAGGAATTGCAGCAACTAAGTAGGAGTAGGAGCAAGGCTTTGAGAAGAAGATTATAGCATGCTAAAATTAGTTAGATAAGAGCTTAAAAGATGAAATCTGCATGTATTGATATTTTTAAATTATCACTTGTATTAAGTACTGAATGATGGATGAATATTTTGCTAAGTATTTTGCTAAGGAATTGACTTGTAACTGGAGTTTATAAATTTGGATATTATCTGAAAAGTTGAAGAAGTTAACCTATGATTTTGTATGTAAATCTGAGCAAGAATACTATGATAAATAGGATGGTTATATTTTATAAATGTATTAGTCAGTCTTGAGTCTTTGAAAAAGATTAAGTATTGGAAATCTGGATAGTTGAGTCTCAATAAACAATATGGTCTATTCTTTCATCATGACATTTGCATACAAGAGTTTAAAGGCACAGAGAAAATGTGTTATGTGTCTGCATGTTTTCATAATGCAATTTGTACTATGCAAATGTTTTATACCTCATTCTTGAATAAAGGAAGAATCTGTATCTATAGGAGTTGAAAGCCATGTACATGATAGTTTGTATTTATGCATGTTTAAATATATTTTGTTCAGATATGTGCACATCGGTTACCTTTGTATTTTAACATAAATCTGAACTCCTTTTACTAAAGCTTTATTCAAATGCATTTTAAAGCCCTATGGCTTATATCAGAACTAAAGAATCTGGTCTATAGCAAATCATCTTACCATTAAAACCATGTTTTGGATCCTCAGGGTCTCAGAAAACTCATTTATGCTTGCATTCCATTTAGCATAGCATCATGACATCAAAGAATTAAGCTTTAGGAACATGATATCTCACTTAAAAATATTCCAGAAAAGAGTTTGTATCTGAGGCAGATTTTATAGAAAATCAAACATAGAAAATGATATAAACTTATATCATTTTCAGAACATAAGCACTACACCAAACATTTTTATGTGATCATAACACAATTTCCTTGTTTCTAGGAATTACCCTTCATAGAGAATCCAACAAGAAATCAAGAGTTAAAATCTTACAAATATATATATATATATATGGATGGAATTTTGTTGTATGAATTAAATTGAACTATGGGTGGATTGATTTAATTTAATCAATCAAATTATCCTCTTATTTACCATAACTCTGATTTAAACAAAAGGGACACATGCATCTTCATATGTATGTGCATATCTTTATGAATACACTGATATATTTATATTGGTAGAAATTTTGATCTTGGATAAATTGTTTATTTGATGAAAGGAAAAATGACTCTAGGCTTCAGAAATATATATATACTAATATATATATATATATATATCTATGTAAAAAAAAATTCCTTACAAATTAAGGTGTAAAAGAGAGGGTCATTTCATTTGGTATCAGAGCTATGTTACTAAAACATAGTTGAAAATTGAAATCAAATCCTTCTATGAAACTAAAAACTTAATAAACAAAATATAAGTAAAATGTTTTGTAGGGATTGATCACTGGATGATCAAGTCTGAGTTAGACATTAAAAAATAAACTAACTAGCTATGTAAATTATTATTAGCAAACTATGGTAGGAAGACCACCAAATCAGGGAGCAGGATCCTCCAATGCACCACCAATGGTCAATCTACAAGATTTGGTGAGAGAATTTAGGGATGGGGCAGGACAAAGGCAAGAAAATCCCCATGAAGAGCTCTCAAAATTACTCAAGACTTATACTCATTTAGGAGGCAAAAGCTTTGAAGGGACAGAAAGTATTATGGAAATTCAAGCATGGTTGAGAACATTGGATAGGATTTTCAATGACATGCAGCTTGATGATCAAAGGAAGAGGCAAGTGGCTTCAAGACAGCTGAAAGGAGTAGCTTTAAGCTGGTGGGAAGTAATCATTACAGGGAGAAATGAGAATTAAATCACTTGGAATCAATTCAAGGAGATGTTGGAGGCAAGATTTGTACCAGCATCAGCTAAGACCACTTTACTCGAAGAATTTATTAGACTCGGGCAAGGAACTCTGAAAGTCACTGAATACACTCAAAAGTTTGAGGGGTTATCCAAATATGGAGCAATGCTAGTGGCAGATGAAGCATCCAAAAATGATAGGTACATTAAAGGTTTGAACCCATGACTTAGCAGAGCCATGTTACCTTATGCTGACAGGACTTTTGATCAAGTAATAGGCTTGGCTTTGAAATTGGAGCAGCATGACAAGGAGAGGGAGAAGTTCAGAAATTTTAGTAATAATAACACTAAGAAGGGTAAGGGGAGATATCACCCTTATGATAAGAAGAAAGAAGAGGCCAGTAACAAAGGCACTGGAGATACCAAAGCTAAGGAAACCAAGAAGAAAATTGTGTGTCACCACTGTGATAAGGAAGGACACATCAAACCAAAATGTCCAGAATTAAAAGGAGGAGCTTTCAAGTGCTATCTATGCGGGAAAGAGGTGCATATGAAGAGAAACTGTCCTGAGTATAAAAAACAAGGAAAATTGGCAAATTTGGAAGCAAAAGGCAAATCCACAGTGGAGATTAATGCTGAAAATCACAGTCAAGTGGAAGGACACTATTTATTTGTACCATACCCATAGCAGTAGTATATGATACTGGGGCAACTCACTCTTTGATTTCTTATGAACTAGTTAAAATGCTAAAATTGAATTGCATATTGGTTGAAACTCCATTGCTTATACAAAGTCCACTGGGGAGTTCTAGTGTTTTAAATATGATTTGTGTGGATGTGGAATTAAATATAGGAGGAGATACTTTTATTTCCAATTTATATGTTTTAAACTACCCAAATATAGGTGTTATATTGGGGGTAGACTGGTTAAGGCAATTTAAAGCCATAATTAACTTAGATTCATCCACCATATCATTGCAAAACTTTAGAGGCCAGAGAATCACAATTTTGTGTGAAGTAGCTAAGGGAAGGAAATTGTATCATTTAATTGACTTGGAGAAAGATTTCAGTGAACTTACTATTGAAGAAATTCACATAGTCAATGAATACTTGGATGTGTTTGGGGAGGTTAAGGGTGTTACAAACCATAGACCAGTGGAATTCCAAATTCATTTAATTCTAGGAGCAAGCCCAGTGATTAAAAAGCCAACTAGAATAGGGCCAAATGAACTAAAGGAATTAAGGAAACAATTAGAGGAATTAGAAGATAAGGGTTTTATAAGACCAAGTAATTCTTACTGGGGAGCACCAGTGGTATTTGTTAAGAAAAAAGATGGTTCCTTAAGACTTTGTATAGATTATAGAGAATTGAACAAAGTAACTATCAAAAATAAATATCCATTGCCAAGAATAGATGATCTTTTTGATCAATTAGCTGGGGCAAGAGTGTTTTCTAGACTAGATTTAGCATCTGGTTTTCATCAAATGAAGTTGGAGGAGTCAAGTATCAAGTACACTGCCTTTAACACTAGGTATGGGTTGTATGAATTTCTAGTTATGCCATTTGGCTTGACTAATGCACCATCATACTTTGTAGATTTAATGAATAGAACCTTTAGAGATTATTTAGACAAATTTGTGCTGATTTTTATAGATGACATTTTAATTTATTCCAAAACAGTGGAAGAACATAAAAGTCATTTGCATCTGGTTTTGTCTAGATTGAGGGAAAAAGATTTAAGGGCAAAATTTTCAAAATGTGTATTTTGGAAAGAGGAAGTACATTTCCTTGGCCATGTCATTTCTGCCAAAGGAATTTTTGTGAACCCCAATAAAGTAATAGCTATTTAAGCATGGAAGAGGCCTAGCACAGTGAGTGAAGTAAGATCATTTATGGGGATGGCAGGATATTATAGGAGATTTATAAAAGGTTTTTCAAAAATTTCTACACCACTTACTAACCTAACCAGGAAAAATCAAGCTTTTGTTTGGTCAGAGAAGTGTGAGAAGTCTTTTGAACAGTTGAAGGAGGCATTGGTGAATTCTCCAATCTTGAAAGTACCCCAGGGAAATGAAGAATTAGTTGTATACACTGATGCTAGTGGTTTTGGCTTGGGTGCAGTGTTGATACAACAAGGCCAAGTCATTGCATATGCATCCAGACAACTCAAACCCCATGAAGTAAGGTATGCCACACATGATCTTGAATTAGCAGCTGTGATCTATGCTTTGAAACTTTAGAGGCATTATTTGTTAGGAACTAAGTTTGAACTTTACACTGACCACAAGTCTTTAAAGTATTTATTTTCACAAAAAGATTTAAACATGAGGCAACATAGATGGGTGGAGTTCTTAGCTGCCTATGATCTAGACATACTCTATACACCAGGTAAAGCAAACAAAGTTGCAGATGCCTTGAGTAGACAACATGCTAAGATAGCTATGTTGATGATGGAAGAATTTAAAGATTTGTCTATACTCACTGACTTGGAAATTGAAGCAAGTAGTAAGGTACAAAAGGTACCAGTTGAAGGAGATAAGAGTAAAGGAAAATTGAGTTTAATGTCTCTGCAATCAGATTTAATTTTGAAGGTAGGAAAAATGCAAGAACAAGACACAAACTTATTGGAGAAGAAAATTCTCATATAAAAAGGGGAAGAAGTGACAAATTACCATATTGATAAAAATAGTTATTTAAGAAATCAGAATAGAATATGTGTTCCAGAAAACATGGAGTTGAAGGAGGAAATATTGAATGAATATCATAGGAGTAAGTACTCCATACACCCAGGCAGTACAAAGTTGTATCAAAATTTAAAAAGAAATTTTTGGTGGAAGGGAATGAAGTCAGATGTAGCCAAATATATTGCAAGATGTATGACTTGCCAACAAGTCAAGGTAGAAACACAAAAGCCATCAGGGTTGTTACAACCTCTTAGCATACCACAGTGGAAATGGGAAGATATATCTATGGATTTCATAGATGGACTACCTAGATCTAAAAGAGGAAACACAAGTATATGGGTGATAGTAGATAGGCTAACTAAAGTGGCACATTTCATTCCAGTCAAATCAGAAAGGAATGCACCAAAATTAGCTCAAGTATTTATGAATGAGGTGGTAAGGTTACATGGCATTCCCAAAACTATTGTGAGTGATAGGGATACCATCTTCACATCAAGGTTCTGGAAAAGTTTTCAAGAAGCCATGGGAAGTGAATTATGCTTAAGCACTGCCTACCATCCACAATCAGATGGGCAGACTGAGGTGGTGAACAAAGTTTTAGAGGACTTGTTAAGGGCATGTGCACTGGATTTTGGAGGTAACTGGGAAGATTATCTCCATTTAGCTGAGTTTACATACAATAACAGCTATCAAAGCACCATAGGGATGGCTCCATTTGAAGCCTTATATGGCAAGCCATGTTTATCACCTGTATGTTGGGTAGAAATAGAAGAAAGAGCTATTTTAGGGCCCTGAGTACATATAGGAAACTAAAGAGAAAATTGAGCTAGTAAGGAGGAGAATTGCAGCAGCTCAAGACAGGCAAAAGAAATTTGCAGACATGAAAAGGAAGCAGGTGGAATATGAAGTAGGAAATTTTGTTTTCATCAAAATCTCACCTATGAAAAATGTACTGAGGTTTGGGAAAAAGGCAAGTTAACCCCAAGATATATTGGGCCATACAAAATTCTGGAAAGAATTGGTTCCTTGGCATATAAGTTGAAATTACCAGAAAACATGCAAGGGATGCATGATGTTTTTCATGTATCACAATTGAGAAGGCGGGTTCATGACAAGGTAGAAATTCTTGAGACCCCAACCCAAGTGCAAATAAATCCTAATTTGATTTATGAAAAGGATCCAGTGGGAATTTTGGCAAAGGATGTGAAGAAGTTGAGGAATAAATCACTGAAACTTGTGAAGGTACAGTGGAGCCTTGATCATAGTGATTGCACATGGGAATTAGAAGACAAGGTTAGGATGAACTATCCTAAGCTGTTTTCAGATTAAAGGTAATTTTGATTTTTAATTTGCTTTCCTTTTGGATGCATGTATTTTTTGTTATTGTGATAGAACTAAAAATCTATTTGGTTGAGAATGTATTTGTTCTCTGAATTAAGTTTAAATTTGATTTAAGCTTAGGAAAAATTGTGGGACACAATTTCTAAAAGTTGGGGTATATGTAATGACCTAAGATTTTAGGAATTTATTTTGAAAATATAAATAAGTTTAAAATAATTTTTAAACTAATTTTGAAAAGGAATTGATATGGCTTGATATAGTGTAGCTATATGTGTACATGTGTGCACAGGAAATACACATGAATAGAAGCTTAATTCCTGGATGATATGAATGAACATATGTTGATGTGTATGGAAAATATATATATATATATATATATAGATAAAAGGATTAAATCCTTAAAAATCTATATGTATAAATATATAGGGATGCTACTGGTTGTATTTGAGTGTATATGTGCATATGTGTTCAGTAAAAATAATGGATAGACATATATATGTATTAATTATTTCTGTAAGACACATATATACATATATGTATGCTAATCAAAAACAAGTGTTCAAATCAGTAAAATAAAAATACACAAATGTATTTTAACTATAGGCTGAAATCAAGAATGAAGATATAAAAGGAGCGATCCTTTTATAAATAAATAAGGGAAGCACATGCTATTTAAGTGAAAGCTAAAAATAGAAAAGAAAGATAAACCAGTGATATATTTTGTATAGGCAGAATTAGGAAGAACCCTTGGCATATGTATATGATAAAATAATGGAAATCAAGTCACACCTTTAGCATGATATTAGATAAAAGAAAAAGCATTTTTTGGAAAAGCAAAATTTCTGAAAATAACCAAAATGATAAAACCTCTTTTCTCTCCACAAACTTGAACCGGGGAGGGTAGGATTTTGGGTTTAAACTAAATGCAAATGCCATGATTTTGGGTGGGCAAAAATGACTTTAGCTAGCACCTTAAACCCTAGAAGAACCCTGCATAAATAAGCAGTGATAAGAGGGGCCTTCTCTTCTTCCCGGATAGCTTTTGAAAAAAAAAAAATATCATATACATAAGACAAGTGAAGAAAAGGGTTTGTGGCCAAAGGCAGAAGCTTATCAATCAACTAAGAAGTGAAGGAGAACTAGGTGAGAAAACTCACTCAAAAATCTAAGGCACTAAGTCCTAATGAAGGCAGCCAGTTTATAAGTAGATCTTTCTTAAAATGTATTTTCATATGTAGTTATCTTTCTTTGATTTCTAAGATGAAAATGCTTTGATCTTTAGTTTGGTTGTTCTGCTTGATCCATTATGTGAAAGTTCTAAGTATTATTAGTAAATATGTTTTTATAAAACCCAGATCTCTCTGATATGTTAATATTAGGAAAAATAAGTGAATACCCAGAGAATCAAATAATGAATATAGGCAAGTAGTGTTGGTTCTGGCATAACCCAGAGAATATAAACATGTTGAGCTGTAATATACTTGTGTATAGGTGCTGAGGCTTGAGACAAAAAGGAATTAGGGGTGCAATAGGGTTGCCTATGTGCTGATGCTCCTAATTCAATGAAAGTATATAAATAGCCATATACATAGCAAATAAATTTGTGATTCAGTGAAACTTGGTCATTCTGAGTTTAACTTAAGCACATATGTTTGCAAGATGGAAAACTCTCTCATAAGCCATGAGCCAATGTTAGTTGCCTATACCCCTTTTAAAATGCAAGTGTATATATATATATATATATATATATATATATATGCAGAATCTTATTTATTAGACACCTATGTTTAATTGCCTGTTTGTCCTTGTTTGGTTATGAATGATATGAAATGCCATGACATGGATGTTTGTTTTAGTGAAATGATTCACTGAATGGTTTAGTCATGAAAAATAAAAAGAGTTATTATCAACTTAAAACTAATTAGGAAATGGGGTCAAGAGCACTGCAGGGATGACTTGTGTTTTTTAGCAATACAAGTTGACACATGGCTTGTTTAAGTCCTGAGATCTTTGTGTAATGGAGTGAATTAGTCCATTACAATGTGTCCATTGATTCATATGATTGCAGATGAGACCAAGATAGATAAATATATCAATGTATGAAAATTTGATATAAGAAGGAACTAGAGTTTTCCTGGAAGAAATCTGAGTAGGGAATAAATGATTTAATTCATTTTGGTGATTTCCCTGTTTTGTATGGATGCTTATTTGATTTATGGCTGATTTGTATGAATGTATGCCTATTCCATATCTTTATAAGGTTTCTGGAAAGAAAGATTTAAGTGTGCACATACACACTGACACAGAACATGCACATTATGACTTACTTGTTTTCTAAAGGCAGGATATACTAATTTATATAAGTTTCAACTTTAACTTTATTTACCAATTGTTTTAGTGGATTTTCTCATACCAGACATGTGTCTGACCCTAGTGTGCTAATGGCATATGGGGTGTCTCATTTAATATGGGGCAGCTTCAAATGCTTCTTCAGGAATTGCAGCAACTAAGTAGGAGTAGGAGCAAGGCTTTGAGAAGAAGATTATAGCATGCTAAAATTAGTTAGATAAGAGCTTAAAAGATGAAATCTGCATGTATTGATATTTTTAAATTATCACTTGTAT
This sequence comes from Allium fistulosum, assembly GCA_030737815.1. Lineage (NCBI taxonomy): Eukaryota > Viridiplantae > Streptophyta > Magnoliopsida > Asparagales > Amaryllidaceae > Allium > Allium fistulosum. The sequence continues at coordinate 694,749,561 of CM060903.1, read as the reverse complement.
TAAGTACTGAATGATGGATGAATATTTTGCTAAGTATTTTGCTAAGGAATTGACTTGTAGCTGGAGTTTATAAATTTGGATATTATCTGAAAAGTTGAAGAAGTTAACCTATGATTTTGTATGTAAATCTGAGCAAGAATACTATGATAAATAGGATGGTTATATTTTATAAATGTATTAGTCAGTCTTGAGTCTTTGAAAAAGATTAAGTATTGGAAATCTGGATAGTTGAGTCTCAATAAACAATATGGTCTATTCTTTCATCATGACATTTGCATACAAGAGTTTAAAGGCACAGAGAAAATGTGTTATGTGTCTGCATGTTTTCATAATGCAATTTGTACTATGCAAATGTTTTATACCTCATTCTTGAATAAAGGAAGAATCTGTATCTATAGGAGTTGAAAGCCATGTACATGATAGTTTGTATTTATGCATGTTTAAATATATTTTGTTCAGATATTTGCACATCGGTTACCTTTGTATTTTAACATGAATCTGAACTCCTTTTACTAAAGCTTTGTTCAAATGCATTTTAAAGCCCTATGGCTTATATCAGAACTAAAGAATCTGGTCTATAGCAAATCATCTTACCATTAAAACCATGTTTTGGATCCTCAGGGTCTCAGAAAACTCATTCATGCTTGCATTCCATTTAGCATAGCATCATGACATCAAAGAATTAAGCTTTAGGAACATGATATCTCACTTAAATATATTTCAGAAAAGAGTTTGTATTTGAGGCAGATTTTATAGAAAATCAAACATAGAAAATGATATAAACTTATATCATTTTCAGAACATAAGCACTACACCAAACATTTCTATGTGATCATAGCATAATTTCCTTGTTTCTAGGAATTACCCTTCATAGAGAATCCAGCAAGAAATCAAGAGTTAAAATCTTACAAATATATATATGGATGGAATTTTGTTGTATGAATTAAATTGAACTATGGGTGGATTGATTAAATTTAATCAATCAAATTATCCTCTTGTTTACCATAACACTGATTTAAACAAGAGGGACACATGCATCTTCATATGTATGTGCATATCTTTATGAATACACTGATATATTTATATTGGTAGAAATTTTGATCCTGGATAAATTGTTTATTTGATGAAAGGAAAAATGACTCTAGGCTTCAGAAATATATATATACTAATATATATATATATATATATATCTATGTAAAAAAATTCCTTACAAATTAAGGTGTAAAAGAGAGGGTCATTTCAATTCTCTAAATCCTCATGATGACGATAACGATGATGAGGAAGATGTCATTTCCCTTATTCACATTGTTCGTGAATTTCCCGACATATTTGAGCCCGTTTTAGGATTACCACTTAAGCGAGCAATTGAGTTCAGAATTAATCTAATCCCTAGAGCTCTACCTATTACTCGTCCTCCTTATCGTATGTTCAATAAAGAAAATGAGGAGATGCGCAAACAATTATCTGAATTGGAAGCGAAGCAATTTATTCAATCTAGTTCCTCTCCATGGGGAGCTTCAGCTATTTTTGTGAAGAAATCTGATGGTACACTTAGGCTTTGCATTGACTACCGCAAGCTTAACGATCTCACCATCAAGAATAAATATCCCTTGCCTCGGATTGATGATTTATTCGATCAGCTTAGTGGTGCTAAAGTCTTTTCGCAGTTAGACTTAGCAACCGGTTTTCATCAGCTCCGTATTGTAGAGGATAGCATTCCTTTGACATCGTTCCGTACACGTTATGGATATTATGAATGGCTTGTTATTCCATTTGGTTTGACGAATGCTCTAGCTTATTTCGTTGACCTTATGAATCGAGTTTTCAAAGACTTCCTCGATCGATTTGTCCTCATCTTTATCGATGATATTCTTATTTATTCTAAAACCGAAGAGGAGCATGAAAAACATCTTTGGATTGTGTTGGAAACTCTTAGGAGTAACCAATCGAAAGCAAAATTTTCTAAATGCCACTTTTGGCAATCTCGTGTGAAATTTTTGGGACATATCATTTCTGAATCCGGAATTTCCGTGGATCCTTCAAAGATTGAAGCGATTCAAAATTGGAAGAGACCGGAGAGTGTGACGGAAATTCATAGCTTTCTCAGATTTGGCGGGCTATTACCGTCGGTTCATAAAAGACTTTTCTAAAATTTACGCGCCTCTTACTAATTTGACAAAGAAGGGAGTTAAATACATTTGGTCAGACAAATGTGAAGCTGCTTTTCAGAAACTAAAAGAACTCTTTTCCGATGCTCCTATTCTTGTGATTCCCGATGGGAACCAAGATTTTATTGTTTATACCGATGTTAGTCGTGTTGGTTTGGGTGTCGTTCTCATGCAGCGGGAACGTGTTATCGCTTATGCTTCTAGGCAATTAAAGCCTGCCGAGATTAGATATGCCACTCATGATTTAGATCTCACGGCTATTGTTTTCGCCCTTAAAATTTGGCGGCATTATCTTTTGTGGGAGAAGTTTGTTTTCTACACCGATCATAAATCATTGAAGTATTTATTTTCTCAAAAGGAACTTAATTTGCATCAATAACGTTGGCTCGAGTTCCTTGCATCTTATGATCTTGATATTCTTTATACTCCCGAAAAAGGAAATCGTGTTGCCGATGCCCTTAGTCGTAAGCAACAAGCGGTTGTTTCCATGATGATATCCGAATGGAATGATCTCGCGACTTTATCCACTTGTGAGATTCGAGATCGTGAATCCAATTCATGTTCATCTCTTGTGTTATGTAGCCTTGAGGCTCATTCTTCTCTTTTAGACCACACTCTTGAAGCTCTAAAGCATGATCCCGAATTGGTTCTTCTTAGCCAAAGTTGTAGGGATAAAATTGATATTGATGGTTTGAAAGACTTTGATATCGATGCTCGTGGCGGTATTTGAAAATTTGGTAGACTTATCGTGACAAATATTATTAATCTTCGTAAAGACATTTTAGAAGATTCTCATCGTTCTAAATTTACCATTCATCCCGGTAGTACTAAAATGTACACTGATATGAAGCGACTTTATTATTGGGATGGAATGAAATCCGATATTGCTAACTTTGTTAAGCGTTGCATGTCTTGCCAACTTGTAAAGGCCGAGCATCAAAGGCCCGGTGGGTTATTGCAACCATTGGAAATTCCAATATGGAAGTGGGATCAAATTTCCATGGACTTTATTGACGGTCTTCCCCGTTCTCGTTTGGGCCATGATAGCCTATGGGTGATACTAGATAGACTTACAAAATCCGCCCATTTTATTCCCGTTCGGTCCAATCGGACCTTACCTATTTTGGCTAAACTCTTTGTCAAGGAAATTGTTAAATTGCATGGAGTTCCAACTTCTATTGTTAGCGATCGTGATCCATTGTTTACTAGTGGATTTTGGAAAGGTCTTCAAAAAGATTTGGGAACAGAGCTTAATTTTAGCACCGCTTATCATCCTCAGTCCGATGGACAAACCGAGCGTGTGAATCAAACTCTTGTAGATCTTCTTCGCGCATGTGTTCTTGATTTTGGTGGAAGTTGGGAAGATCATATTTCTCTTGTTGAGTTCTCCTATAATAATAGCTTCCAATCTAGTATTGGTATGGCACCTTTTGAGGCACTTTACGGAAGGCCATGCCGATCTCCTTCGTGTTGGCTTGAAGCCGGTGAGAAGCTGGTTTTAGGTCCAGATTTTATTCGTGTTGCCACAGAAAAGATTGACCTTATTCGACATAGGATGAAAGAAGCTCTAAGTAGAAAAAATCCTATGCCGATAATCGAAGAAGGAAATTAGAATTTTCTGTGGGAGATTTTGTGTTCATTCGTGTTTCTTCTATGAAGGGTGTTGTGCGTTTCAGTCGATCGGGAAAATTAGCACCTCGATATATTGGCCCATTTCCCATCACCGAATGCATTGGTTCCGTGGCTTATCGCCTTTTGTTACCGGCTCAATTTTCTGCTATTCATGACGTATTCCACGTCTCTCAACTACGGAAATGCCTTCGAGATTCCGATTCTGTTCTTGAGCCCGGTGTTATTGAAGAAATTGATGTTTCGCCTAATTTGACTTATGAACAACATCTTATCCGTATCATTGCTTCGGAGGTTAAGCGCCTTCGAAATAAAGATGTTCCTCTTGTGAAAGTTCAATGGTCCTCAAATCCTAAGGATTGCTCTTGGGAATCTAGAGAATTCATCGAGCGAACACATCCGGACTTACTCTCTTGTGCTCATTAAGGTGAACTTCTTATTTCAAATTTTCTTCTCTTTGTATTGATATGTTTTTGTAGTTGTTACTCTTTAATTTCTTCTTAATTATTGCGAGGACGCAATTTCTTTAAGGAGGGGAGTCTGTAACAACCCGCATATTCTACGATTCGTATATTTAAATGTTTAATTTAAATATAGCATCGATTGTCGGGTTTTAGTCCGAATATTCGTAGAAGAACAGTCGAATTAGTGAAAATTCAATGTGGATAGTGCTATTTGGAAGTGGCTACTTGAAAACACATTCAAACATAGATTCAGACGTATGAAATGGATGATTCAAACGTCTGAATATTGTTCTGGACAACTTCTGTTTTTCCAGATTCAGACATCTGAAATCAATTGTTCAGACGTTTGAAATTGCTCGAGTCAATCCAGAAAGAAAACAGGCTAAAATAGCCATTTTCAAACGTCTGAAATCCCCGAGTCAGACGTCTGAATATTGTGCTAGACAACATCTAGTTTTCCAGATTCAGACATCTGAATCGTTCATTTCAGACGTCTGAATGAAGTTGGAAATCTCATAGTTTTCCAGATTCAGACGTCTGGTTTGGAAATTTCAGACGTCTGAATGAAGTTTGAAGTTGAGAATCAACAATTTGGACTCGAGACCAATTCCATTTAGTTCAAAATGGTGTTTGCGACTTTTTTGAGTATAAACATCGATATGTTTTGAGTTGGGAAAAATTTCGAGATTTTCAACTAGGGCTTTGGGTTTCAGCCCATCAACCTTCTAATAACTAAACCCTTCATCCAACTCCTCTTCACTCATTCTATTATTTTCCTAACACTCAAGCTTTTAGAAAAAATGGAGGAAGAGAAAAATAATTAGAATTCCTAAGCCCTAATCTTCTTTGCAAATTCAAGTTCTAGCTCCAGCATCAAGGAAAAGCTTAGGTAAGCATCCTCTTCATCTTCTCCACCTCAATCCCTCTTCAAATTCTCAGAAATTCCTAATATCTTAACTTAGAGAAAACTACATCTTTGATTATAGATTGAAGTTCTTGAGGTATTGTTGAAGAGAGATTAACCTATTGCTTGTTCTAGAGCTTATCATTTGTGTTTGGGTTAAAAGGTGAGTTTTTGGAACTCACATCTATGTCTATATCTTTGATAGTTGTTGGGTATGAATTCCTAACATCTATTTGTTCTCCATTGCCTTTGAATTGAATTGGTTTGATGAATATTCCAATTTTTGGTATTTGAAATCAAAATCTATGAAAATCCTTATATGACGTTTGGACATGTTGGTCGAAGAGTTTGGGTTAGACTTTAGGGTTGGGTAGTCGTTTGGCGTCAACCCCTAGCAATTGTCACTCATTCGATCGCTTCTGATATGATTTGGCCGCCATTGGCCTAGGCAAAATATTGCCCAGAGCTTCAGGATTCAGACGTCTGAAATATCCAATTCAGACGTCTGAATCTGTTTGTCTCGGCCCAATTTGCCTATTTTATGTGGTTTTCCAATTTTAATCAATTCGTGTTGATCCGATTTGTTGTTATCTCTTTTATCGACTTTGATGACTTCTTTTTGGGATTTATGGGAATATCCATTTTGATGGATTCGGTATCAATTTCTTTGGATTTAATTCACGTCTTCTAATGTGGATTTTTGTGATTGATTGTTTCTACAATCATTTTGTGATTTGTCACTTTAAAATATAAAGGTTTTCTATACTAGTAGTAAATATTCAAACTCTTTTACAAAGATGATTTCAACTCTATTTTTAATTACAAAGCTCGTTTATAAAACCGTTTTCTAATCTATTAGTATATACAAACCTTTACCTCATTCGTATGAGAAAATATAATTAAACGGCTTAGCAAAACAAATGGTATGAAACGCTTGCGTTTACTTCGTCGGTTAATCTTTGGACTTGTTCGATTGAAATTCTTGTGATAATTTTTGAGTGGAAATCTACAATTTGTTCTTAAATATTTAAGTTAAGCTAGTGGTTATGGGACATGAAGCTAAACTCATATATTTACTGGCTAATCGACACTTTTATTGATCGATGATGATCATTTTGTGATTTAGACTAGCGATGTGCGATGTCTATTTATTTGTGAGGGGATTACAATCCCCGTTTGTGGAACTTCAGTTCAATTTGGCGGGATAGCGACCCGTGGTCTTCGGGTCGTTTGTGGAGGTTCGGCTCAAAATTTATGGTTAGCGACCATGGAATAGCGTTCCGTTTGTGGTACACGTGTTGGTGAGTTTTCATGCTCCCGTTTGTGATAGGCCTTCCCCCCTTTGTGATTTCTGGATTTCTAGTTGATGATTTCTGGAATTTTTGTTTCACCTCTTTTTGTGATTGGCAATTATATGTTTGTCAATATTTGGGGTTTGGTGAATAAAATAAAAAATATGATATTCTTTTTGGTGCTTTGAGATTCTTGAGATATTGTATGATTTTGTTGTTGTTTAAATCATACTTGTCCTAGTATGACATCATTGTATCATACGTTTTTATTATATCTCTACTTATATCTCATTTCTTTAATGATAATTATAGCTAGACTGATCCGTTTATTATTTTCTTCTTAAATAATACTCGGGTCAGACCGAGATGTTACAGGTGTTTCTACTTGACTCCTTATCTGGGATCATCTTCTGACTTTTGTCTAACTACATTAGATTAGTAGTTTTTGTTGTTATACATTTGAGATAGAGACTCCTTGATGTATACATATTCTTTTGTCTTGCACTTGTATCTATTCTTTTGTGATATTGTGGATCTTGTTAGACCACTACTCTGATGTACACTTTTCTGTGTTATATTCATATCTGTTTCCGCCCTTGAGATATGAACATCTGTGACTGATTTATGTTATGTTTATTTCTATATTTGTTTCTGAGGTCCACTTAGCCACCATGTGGTAGCTTTGAGTTTGTATCGGTATGTCGGATTTCCTCTTGAAATGAAATGCATGTTATACTATCTGACATATCGGAACTCGCACAAACCAATTACACAGATGGTCGCTCCTCAACAGCCTTATTCTTCGCGCTACTCGACGGCATTACTCCGTAGTGTTCTTGGCTAGCGTGAGTATAGAGGTGGGGGCGTCACACTTATATTCTCTAAATCCACATGATGACGATAATGATGATGAGGAAGATGTCATTTCCCTGATTCACGTTGTTTGTGAATTTCCCGATATATTTGAGCCCGTTTTAGGATTACCCCCTAAGCGAGTAATTGAGTTTAGGATTAATCTAATCCCTGGAGCTATACATATCACTCGTCCTCCTTATCGTATGTCCAATAAGGAAAATGAGGAGATGCGTAAACAGTTATCCGAATTGGAAGCAAAACAGTTTATTCATTCTAGTTCCTCTCCTTGGGGAGCTTCAGCTATCTTTGTGAAGAAATCCGATGGTACACTTAGGCTTTGCATTGACTACCGCAAGCTTAATGATCTCACCATCAAGAATAAATATCCCTTGCCTCGGATTGATGATCTATTCGATCAACTTAGCGGTGCTAGAGTCTTTTCACAGTTAGACTTAGCAACCGGTTTTCATCAGCTTCGTATTGTAGAGGATAACATTCCTTTGACATCATTCCGTACTCGTTATGGATCTTAAGAATGGCTTGTTATGCCATTTGGTTTAACCAATGCTCCAGCTTATTTCGTTGACCTTATGAATCGAGTTTTCAAAGACTTCCTCGATCGATTTGTTCTCATCTTTATCGATGATATTCTTGTTTATTCTAAAACAGAGGAAGAGCATGAAAAACATCTTCGGATTGTGTTGGAAACTCTTAGGAGCAATCAATTGAAAGCAAAATTTTCTAAGTGCCACTTTTGGCAATTTCGTGTGAAATTTTTAGGACATATTATTTCTGAATCCGGAATTTCGGTGGATCCTTCAAAGATTGAAGCGATTCAAAATTGGAAGAGACCGGAGAGTGTGACAGAAATTCGTAGCTTTCTTGGATTGGTGGGCTTTTACCGTCGGTTCATAAAAGACTTTTCTAAAATTTCCGTACCTCTTACTAGTTTGAAAAATAAGGGGGTTAAGTACATTTGGTCAGACAAATGTGAAGCTGCTTTTCATAAATTAGAAGAACTCCTTTCCGGTGCTCCTATTCTTGTGATTCCCGAAGGGAACTAAGACTTGATTGTTTATACCGATGCTAGTCGTGTTGGTTTGGGAGCCGTTCTCATGCAAAAGGAACATGTTATCGCTTATACTTCTAGGCAATTAAAGCCTGCCGAGACTAGATATGCCACTCATGATTTAGAGCTCGCGGCCATTGTTTTCGCCCTTAGAATTTGGCGTCATTATCTTTTGGGAGAGAAATTTGTTCTCTACACTGATCATAAATCTTTGAAGTATTTGTTCTCTCAAAAGGAACTTAATTTGCGTCAACAACGTTGGCTCGAATTCCTCGCATCATATGATCTTGATATTCTCTATACTCCCGGAAAAGGGAAATCGTGTTGCCGATGCCCTTAGTTGTAAGCAACAAGCGGTTGTTTCCTTGATCATATCCGAATGGAACGATCTCGAGACTTTGTCCACTTGTGAGATTCGAGATCGTGAATCCGATTCATGTTCATCTCTTGTTTTATGTAGCCTTGAGGCTCACCCTTCTCTTTTAGACCACATTCTTGAAGCTCAAAAGCATGATCCCGAATTGGCTCATCTTAGCCAAAGTTGTAGGGATAAAAATAATTTTGATGGTTTGAAAGTCTTTGAAATCGATGCTCATGGTGGCATTCGAAAATTTGGTAGACTTATGGTGCCAAATATTATTGATCTTCGTAAAGACATTTTAGAAGATTCTCATCGTTCTAAATTTACCATTCATCCCAGTAGTAGTAAAATGTACGCGGACATGAAGAGACTATATTATTAGGATGGAATGAAATCTGATATTGCTAACTTCATTAAGCGTTGCATGACTTGCCAACTCGTTAAGGCCGAGCATCAAAGGCCATGTGGGTTATTGTAACCTTTAGACATTCATGTATGGAAGTGGGATCAAATTCCCATGGACTTTATTGACGGCCTTCCCTGTTCTCGTTGGGGTGATGACAGTCTATGGGTGATTATAGATAGACTGACGAAATCTGCCCATTTTATTCCCGTTCGGTCCAATCATACCGTACCTCTTTTGGCCAAACTCTATGTTAAGGAAATTGTTAAATTGCGTGGAGTTTCTACTTCTATTGTTAGTGATCATGATCCATTATTTACTAGTGGATTTTGGAAGGGTCTTCAAAAAGCTTTGGGAACGAAGCTTAATTTTAGCACCGCTTATCATCCTCTGTCCGATGGACAAACGAAGCGTGTGAATCAAACTCTTGAAGATCCTCTTCGTGCATGTGTTCTTGATTTTGGTGGAAGTTGGGAAGATCATATTTCCCATATTGAGTTTTCTTACAATAATAGCTTCCAATCTAGCATTGGTATGGCACCTTTCGAGGCACTCTATGGAAGGCCATGCTGATCTTCTTCATGTTGGTTTGAAGCCAGTGAGAAGCTGGTTTTAGGTCCAGATTTTATTCGTGATGCCACAGAAAAGATTGACCTTATTCGTCATATGATGAAAGAAGCTCAAAGTAGACAAAAATCCTATGCCGACAACCGAAGAAGGAAATTAGAATTTTCTGTGAGAGATTTGGTATTTATTCGTGTTTCACCTATGAAGGGTGTTGTGCGTTTCAGTTGATCGGGAAAGTTAGCACCTCGATATATTGGCCCATTTCCCATCACCGAACGCATTGGTTCCGTGGCTTATCGCCTTTTATTACTGGCTCAATTTTCTGCTATTCATGACGTTTTTCACGTTTCTCAACTACGGAAATGCCTTAGAGATTCTGATTCTATTCTTGAGCCCGGTATTATTGAAGAAATTGAGGTTTCACCTAATTTGACTTATGAGCAACATCCTATTCGTATCATTGCTACGGAGGTTAAACGCCTTCGTAATAAAGATGTTCCACTTGTGAAAGTTCAATGGTCCGCAAATCCTAAGGATTGTTCTTGGGAATCCAGAGAATTCATCGAGCGAACACATCCGGACTTACTCTTTCGTGCTCCTTAAGGTGAACTTCTCACTTCAAAATTTTCTTGTGTGTTGTTATGCCTTAGTGTGGTTGTTACTCTTTGTTTTCTTCTTAAGTATTGTGAGGACGCAATTTCATTAAGGAGGGGAGTCTGTAACAACCCACATATTTTACAATTATATATTTAAATATTTTATTTAAATATAACATCGTTTGTTGAATTTAAAGTCCGAAATGTGAATTTTTGTAAACAGTCGAATCCGGACTCGAGACCACTTCCATTGAGTTCAAAATGATGTTTACAAATTTTTTGAGTATAAACATTGATATGTTTGGAGTTGATTAGGATTTTGGTATTTTGTTTGGGCTTTGGTTTGTGTTCTAGCCCACTAACACAATAAGAGAACCCAAACCTTCTACCAAAAACCTCCCACTTCACTCCTCTTCATTCATTCATTCCACTTTCTAAATTCCTAACACTCAAGCCCTAGAAAAATAAGGGAAAAGAAAAGAGATTAGAAATTCCTAAGCCCTAATTCTCTTAGGAAATTCAACTTCAAGTTATAAATCAAAGAGAAGCTTAGGTAAGCATCCTCTTCATCTTCTCCATCTCAATCTCTCTTCAATTTTTAGAAATTCCTATAACCTAACTTAGGAAATTCATTTCATTTGGTAATAGATTGAAGATTCTTGAGGTGTTGCTGAAGAGAAATCGATCTTGCTTTGTTTTAGAGCTTCTAATTTCTTATTTTTGGGTTTAAAGGTGAGTTTTTGAATTCACATCTATGTCTATACCTTTGATAGTTGTTAGGTATGAATTCCTAACATCTATTTCATGTTCATTTGCTTTTGATTTGAATTGGTTCGGGGAATTTTCCAATTTTTGGTATTTTGAAGTCAAAATCTTTGAAAATCCTATTATGGATGTTTGGACATGTTGTTTGGAGTGCACTGAAGAGCCTATAGGGCTGGGTTGTCGCTTGGCATAAATCCCTAGCCATCATCGCTCATCCGATCGCTTCCGAACCGATTTGGCCATTAATGGCCTAGGCTGATTTTTGTCCTGAGCTTCAGCTCAAACGTCTGGTAAAACACTCAGACGTCTAAGGCAAAGGAACAAACGTTCCAGATCTTAAGCTCAAACATCTGAGTGGTCTGGAAAAATTCCAGACCTTCAGCTTAGACGTCTGAGAGGAACCACCAGATGTCTGGCGCTGTTAAAATTTGGCACTTTGACTGTTTTTATGCGAATTTCCATTTTTAATCGATTTTTGTCGATCCGGTTGGTTGTTGTCATTTATTATCGACTTTGATGACTTCTTTTCTGGATTCTTGGGAATATCCATTTGATGGATTTGATATCGATTTTTATGGTTTTGATTCACGTCGTCAAATGTGAATTTTTGATGATATATTGTTTTTACAATCGTTTCTGTGATTTGTCACTTTAAAACACAAAGGTTTCTATACTAGTAGTAAATACTCAAACTCTTTCACATAAACGATTTCAACACTACTTTTAAATACAAAGCTCGTTCTTAAAACCATTTTCCAATCTATTAGTATATACAAACCTTTACCTCATTCGTATGAGAAATCCAATTAAACGACTTAACAAAACAAGTGGTATGAAACGCTTGCATTTACTTCGTCGGTTATTTCTTAGACTTGTTCGATTGAAATCCTGTTACAATTTTCGAGTGGAAATCAACAATTTGTTCGTAAATATTTATGTTAAGCTAGTGGTTATGGGACATGATGCTAAACTCATCTATTTACTAGCTTGGTGTATTTTACACTTTAATTGATCTATGATGATCATTTTGTGGTTTAGACGAGCGATATGCGATGTCTCTTTGTCCGCGTGGGGGACAGTACCCCGTTATGTTGAGCTTCGTCTTATTTTTATAGGCTAGCGACCTATGGCTTTTTATGGAGTTCGGTTCATCGGGCGTACCGTTGTACTACGTCGTTGTTCCGGATTATTTGAGTTTCAGGTTCCTCGGGCGTGCCGTTATACTACGTCGTTGCACCAGCTCTATGGGTTAGCAACTCATGGGATAGCGTCCCGTTTGTGATACACGTGTTGGTGAGTTTTTATGATCCCGTTTATGATAGGCCTCCCCCTTTTTTTGTGATTTTTGGATTTCTAATTGATGATTTCTGGAATTTGGGTTTCACCAATATTTGTGATTTGCTTGGATAAGCTTTATCAAAAATTTTGACTGGGTGAATAAAATGAAGAATATGACATTCTTTTTAATGTTTGAGTAGATTTGAGATATTGTATGATTTTTGTTATTGTCATATATATTTGTGATATCTCTTATCCTATCTCATCTTACATGATATTTATAGCTAGACTGATCCGTTTATTATTTTTCTTCTTAAATAATACTCGGGTCAAACCGAGGTGTTTTAGGTGCTTCCACTTGACTTCTTATCAGGGATCGTCATATGACTTTTGGCTAACTACTTTATCTTAGTAGTTTTTGGTTTTTTATACATTCGAGATAGAGACTCCTTGATGTATACATATTCTTTTGTCTAGCACTTGTACCTATTCTTTTGTGATGTAGTGGATCTTGTATGACCACTACTTTGATGTACACTTCTATGTGTTATATTCATATCTGTTTCCGCCTTAGTGATATGAATATCTGTGACTGATTTGTGTTATGCTTATTTTATATTTGTTTCCGAAGGCCTCATAGCCACTGTGTAGTAGATTTGAGTTCGGATTGGTTATGTCGGATTTCCTCTTGAAATGAAATGCATGATATACTATCTGACATACCGGTTCACACAAAATAATTATACAGTTGGTCGCTCCTCAACAGCCTTATTCTTCGTACTAATTGACGGCATTACCTAGTAGTGTCCTTGGTTAGTGTGAGTATAAAGTTGGGGCGTCACACTTTACCTTTCTCTTCACTTTCTCCATCTTCTTCCTCCATTTCCATGGTTTCCCACCTCTCCATTCTCTTAAACTAATAATAATAATTAAACCAAATCCACCTTCCAAAACACCACCCCACCACCTCCTCCAAGCCACACACGCGTCTACCCACCTCACACACCTCACGGCTGAAGCCCCTAGCCACTAACCCGAGCCCAAACTTCCCACACCCGCCCCCATACTCCACACACCCTCCTCTCCAAAGCCGTACACCCCTTCAAACTCACACACCCTCCTCCACACCCCACTCCAAGGCTGTACCCTCCATACCCGAGCCATAAAACCCACAGCCATATAAAAAAGGAAAAAAAGAAAAACGAAGGAAAATAAATTAAGGCGAGAGTTTGAGACGATTTCGAAGGAGCACGCTAGTTCATATAAAGTTAGACGGAGTGGAATTAAAGGTGAGAAATTCTCATCGCTATTTGAATTATATTGATTATCAAGTTTAATTATTATATTAGATAATCAGGAGTTGATGATATTGACGTTTGAATGATTGTTTGAATATGTTAGATGAACAGTAAAGTTATGCTAATATACTCACTTAATGATAATTAATATGCTATGAGAGTGGATGTTATGTTAATGATAAATATTGGAAGTGATTAGGTTCATTTTTGATTAAGTAATCCCTTTATTAAGTATGACCAATTTTATAAATATGGTATATGTTGGAATTATTAAGCCTCTTGGTGAATAGTGAAAAAAAAATCAAATTTGGATTTTGAAAATAAAGTCAAATTGGAATTGAAGTATAATTGAAATTGAAATTGGAATCGGAATTAGAATTGGATTTGAAATGGAAAGTGAAATCGAGATGAATAGTAAAATTGAAATTGAAATCGATTTTGAAAATTGAAATTGAGATTAAGGCTGAAGTTTAAATAAGAATTGAAATTAGATTTGAAATCTAAGTTTTAATTAAGTTTAATTTTAAGTTAGAACTAAAATTTAATTGAAATTGGATTTAAAATTTAGTATTAAAATAATAGGAATATAATATTATGATAATATGAGAATAGTAAAAATATACTTTAAATACTTTAAAAAGTGAAAATATTGATTTAAAATGACTAGTAATGTTTTTATAAGTAATTATATTCAATTTAGAGAATTTATTTCAAATACTGTAAATCTAGTTAAAACTAGGCGCGTCGCGTAACGACAGTTCGTGATTTCGCGTCGAAAAGTTCAAATGAGTGTATAGAGTGAAGTATAGCTCGGATTTCTTCGAAAAAATAAATGTCTGGACTATTATAACCATAGTTTTCAAATGGAAAAAGAAAATCAAGATTTCATCTTGTAAATTTTGAATTATGTCCAAATCAATTTTCCAGAAAAATCGCGCTTGTGCAGTTAAGTGACCATAACGTGAAATCATTATAAATAAGCATATTTAATTATAGAAAAATATGAAATAAATTTGATAAATCTATTTAAATAGTTTAGAAGAGATTTGAATTGGAAAATATGAATTTTCTAATAATAAAAGTCGATGAAATCGAATAAGGCTTATATAGCACTTTCCGTAGCACTTTTCTACTGCGAATGCTATAACTTTTGAAGTATAAGTTTAAAATTAACAATTCTTTCTAGAATCGCTTATGAATGTTTTTAATTATATAACCGAGGATTATAAAGAAGATTTGAGAGATTCATCACTTATTTCAAAGCCGGATTAAATGACTGATTAAAGAAAAGCCATTAAAAGTAATTGTTTTAATCTTAGCTCTAATAAGCTAATGAGTAAACCTGATTTTTCTATTTCTGAGATTCGGGTGGAGGTGCTTAAACTAAGGAGATGTTTAGGAGCAACCAGAGCCCTGGCTCCCCTGGCCTCATCTCGGGCGAGGAATGGATAAGGTCGAAAAATTAGAAACGAGTTAAGTATAAAAGATTAACCTTTCAAAATTTAATTTAATTGGATTGCATAGAAATAATCTTCTTATACTTGATGTTACAGTCCGAAGAGGGAACTCCTCCTATTCGTGGAATTTAAAAGGTGATTTCACCATTATTACGCCTATAGCACTTGTTGAATACAGAAATTGATATTGAGTAAAATTAGAATGATTTCCATGATCCTATTTACTCAATAATGTTTTCTAAGATTGATTTCTGGGTTTACAGTAATGATGTCTTAAATAACATTGTTTTTGACCCATTTAAAAGTTAATAAATTCTGGATCGATGATAAGTAAGAAAATAGGAAATGTTTTCCCAAGTAATAAGTGAATTAACTTAGAATTACTCTAAGATTAAAAAGGGATTTGTAATTAACCAAAAGAATTATAGTGAAAAGAGGCTTAGTAAATCTTGTATACTCATATTCACTTTTTATCGATGATTGGATTTCGAAGGAACCGGGACCAGATTTCGGTGATTCCTATCGGAAAGCCACTTCGAACCAATCAACGTGTTCGAAGAATGAAGCTGTTTGAAGATGGAGACATGGAGACGAATAACAATGAAGGACTACATGTTGATTAATTGGGGATAAAATCCCGATTTACTTATTGTAGCAATGGTCTCTTTATTATGAAAAACCTCAGAAAAACAAGGACTTCTCGCCTAGTAATGGTCGAGGAAAGTACCTTCGGTTTTGTTCAGTCCCAGAACGAACTTGTATGGACGAGTGTCCGACCTTGCATTCTAATCACATTGAATGATCTCTATAAAATGTATATCAGTCGGTAGCGGAGAAGACACCTTCTCTTAGCTTAACATCCTTTCCCGAGACGTACGAGCCCAGGAAGTTATATATTTGTAGAGACCAGTCATGTGAATATGGAATGGCAATATGGCATTTAAAGTGGAAGGAGTTGTGCTATGAAAAAAGGTAATCATTGCCTCAAGCCTCATCAACCGGAAATGACCGAAACATGGTAGATGCGGCAAGGCTAAGTGGGTCATTCCCATTAGGATATGATCATTCCCTTCTAGATAGTTTTCTACCAGCCATAAAGTTCGGGTATCTAATCATTGTGGAAAGTATGCTAAACGAGAACTCGGTTAAAGGTCGGTAACGACCGAGGGATGACATATTCGGTACTATCTAGTTATAGAGGTAGGCCGGTCTTGTGTTAGTAGAGGAGCTTTGTGATGGTTCCTCGGGACATCCATCTAGAGGTGTACCCATCGGAAGGTAGTCCCTTCACCTAGTCATTTGTATGGAAATCCATTCTCCAATAAGAAGCCTTTACGAGTTTGATTTTAGAACCCACTCCGTGGCTAATATGCTGGAATTTAATCAATGTAACAATTTCAGCTAAGATTAATAAGTTTATTTGCAAATGTTTTCAAAAGAATGTCATTAGAAATAATTCAAATGTTTTGTTATAAATGTTTTAGTTATCATAGGGGAAAAAACCGTCCGTGTTTATGTGTGGGCATGGTCTTATGAGATACTCTTTCTTTTTAAAAAGGATTTTATTTCCAAGGCTGATATATGATAGTGTCATTTATTATTTGAATTTTCTCACACTGGTTTATCAAGCCTGATCCGGGTGTTTTCATACTAGGGTCAGATCCGAGTAGTTTCAGGTTTAGTTGAAGACGATTGGAGTTTCCAGAGGAGAGCTGGAGATATTCATCTACGTATGGACGTATTCTATTATCCGTTGCTATTTTTTATGTCAGCATTTGTAAGGACATATGTTTATAACTGTCCAGGCTGAATCTAGGTAGACTCTGATATATGTATTTTAAAAGTTTTCCACTGTAAAGATATTGTTCAATATTATATATTATTCCATTCGTGTGAGATTCTGTTCTATCTTATTTTTCTTTTTACCCTTCATTTTCCGTCTTTTCGTTCAATTTGAGTTGGACATGTGTGGTTTATTGTCAACTTAAAGGGTACGGAAAAACGGGCCTTGAAAATCATTGCTTCTAAACCCTACACGAACAACATTCTTAACTCTCACAAATATATAAGCCTACTTTTCCAGCTTTTAGTGTTAAGCATAATTAATTACTTTTCATAAGTTTAAACAAAAAAAACGCTTAAGTCACTAAGCACTCTTAAAGCACTTTGTAAAACATTTATTTATAGAAGGGTTCGAGAACTTGGTTTCGGTCTCGATTTCGATCATTTGCAATTTCATTAGTTTTAGTCAATTTCGGAAATTTCGGTTTTTGTTTAGTTTCTGTTTCGGTCCTGATATCGAATTTCTGTATTTTTAATGAAAAAGTAATGATAAATAATGCAAATCCATATAGAGATATAGTTACAAAAAGATAATAATGCTGCATACAACACTATTTACATCTAGAAACTATTTTTTGGAGCTACATATGGATTGTTTTCATAATTTTCTTCATTACCTTATGTTGTATAATACGATGGATAACCATATTGCATTTGTCCTGGACCCATAAATGTCGCCATCATATTATCAAATGATGATGGTTCATCATTTTGTGCTGTATACGTAGCTTGACTATTTTGATCACTCGAAATATGACTATATCTTTCATTTGTTACATAATATGACTTACCACCTATATAGTTAGAAGTAGAATCCTATAGTTTGGTGGATCATTTGAAGTATATGGATTGTGGTACTCGTAATTATGTTGATGTCTGTATTCAACATTTAAATTACTATCTCTTCGGTTAGGATTGCCGCTGGCATCTTTTCTTCTTAAATATGTTTGAGTTGGTGTATATAATTTACCATCATCACAAGAACCAATATCATAATTACTTGTTAAACCATACTGCTTTCACCAGCATTGCCTTGATCATCATTTTATGAGATGCTACTATTTTCATTACTTTGACTTCTTATTTCTCATGCAGGCATACCATCAACAACAACAACATCATCATTCAATGTATTGGTTATCCAACGATCGTTGTCCAATAAAGGTGGTTCAACTTCAATAGTCTACTCTTATAATGATCCTCTTCATGGAATATACAGTTCGGATCGATCAACTTATTATTAGTATCGCAACATTTTGAATTTTTTGCTCTTAATCTCATGTTGTAATGCACATATGCCAAATTTTCTAGATTTTTCATTTTTATTCTATTTTGTAATTCTGTATAGATCATCAAAAAAGTAGTCCAATTTCTTCATAGCTTGATGAGGAAACTGTTTGGCTTAAATTTTTCATTTCTAAACTTGTTAAATTTGGTGCATCCTCTCTTTCAATTATTGACTACCATTGAGCAGGAAAATAAGAAAAACATGTCTTACAGCTTCATTTGCTTTTATAGGACCAAATGCACCAATTTTAATTCTATATCTTTCTACTTATTGATGTACAAGTTAATTATTTAATATGTCTTAAACGCTAAATGTTTGTCATAACTATTATATATGATTTGTTTACTTCTTTTCCAATTTTAATTTGTATTACAATATTCGGCACCATCCCTTCAATGATGTTGTTAAATCCATTTAATACTTTTCTATCATTTGTTGCATCTCCATATTAAACGGTAGGATTAAGAAAACAACCTACATGGAAAAAAGTGTAACATGTTATTGAAATGTTATGTATTTGACTATTTATATGATGACAAGATAAAACAAAGTACCTACCACATAAAGAGGTCGATGTAATTGTCTTCCCTATCTTTTGTCTATTATATCCCACCATTTTTGAGATTTCCTTCCACCTACATTTTTTCTAATTGATTCTTTTGCTCGATCCATCGTCTCGTAACGATATCCCATATCCACTTTGTCACCGCCATCCACCATTCGTAAAACCTTCACTAGTGGCTCAAAAACAAGGATGATGGAAGTAGCACCAGTCCAAAAATCATTGTTGTAAATCAGTGTAGAGACAATATTTGATATTCTTTTGTCTTTAGTATTGAATCTTGGAACTTTTAATGTCCACTCTCTCAAAGCAATCATTCTTCTCAGGTCATTTCTATGTTTATGAATAGAGTCTAGCGCGATGAGATGGATTGGGAACCATGTTACTGTTGGTCTAATCAATTCTTTATTGTCAGTCTCTTTTCTCATAATGGAAAGTAACCAACCATGGTTGTATATAAATGTCGTTATTAACTGATAATTTGTGATAACAGTTATTACCTCCGGCTCTTTGGAAATATCTTCCAAAATCAAATCAATGTAGTGTATTACACATGGTGTTCAATATAAATACCTTTTTTCTACATCAACAATCCAACAGCTTTGTAGTTTGCTCCGTTACCTATAACAACTTGCACTACCCTAATTTCATCTATTGTTTAAACGACATCATCTATTAACCCACTTTGGATTCATTTGTGGCATCTACAGATTTGATAAATACCATTCCACATGCATAGTACACAAAAAAAATTATTATTTTTCGTTGATTCTGTGTACTCCAACCATCACTCATTAGTGTGCAACCATATTCATCCTATAAATTATGTAACATTTTAATATATTTCCCAACTTCTTCTATTTCCATTTCAAAGTATGAATGTGATATTTTATATGCAGTAGGTAGATCAGTTCCACGACCGCATTCTGAATCGCATAAACCATTGTTGTATAATATAGACTATTAGCAACGTTATATGGAATATGATTGAAATAAAAGAACTTAGAAATTTCTCGCCTATATGCTTTTTGGAATCTTTAATACCTTTCATTGTAGATTTAATAAAAGGTTGAGTTATACCTCCTCATTTTTGCATATATGAGTAAATTCGTCTAGCAACATGAATGTTAAAATTGCCATTTACCTTGGTAGATTTTCTACCTACGACGCCCTCTATTTGACTTGGACCACCACCTGATCGTCCAGTAGCATGACATCTGTGCATCTCTTCGTCTCTTAATGCATCTCTGCTCTACCGCATGACACATTGAAATTCTTCATCATCTTCATTTTCATTGTCAAATACTTGTTACTATCTGCTCATTAATTCCTCTTGTAAGCGTTGCTTGTCTAGTTTTCTTTTGTTTCCTTCATTTCTCTTTTGAACGATACATGATTGTACATGTTGTTTAACTTCTTTAGGGACAGTTAGACATGCTGATATGTTGCTGCCTACTCCTGCCAGATGTTTTTTCAAATGTGTCACACCACCATCAGTAATTATTTTATTGCAAAAGTTATATTTTGCTTCCCAAAGATTGCCGTCGATCACAGTACCAAAATTCCAATCAATTTCAATTTGATTTGCCAAAATGTACCTGATATTATAAATAAATCATATAATATAAATATTTATAACTTAAACAAAAGTTAATCCTAAACAATTTAATAGTCCAAGTCCATTCAAAAATAAAATAAAATCGAACAAAATTACATTCATCGAAGTCGTCAAATTTCAATGTTCAAGTCCAAGTCAATATTCTAAGTGAAGTTCAATGTTCAATTTCAATATTCAAGTCCAACATATTAAAGTTCAATATTAAAGTCCATATTCAAGTTCAACATATTCTAAGTCCTATATATTCAAGTCTATATTCAAGTCCAATATTCAGATCTATTTTCAAGTTCAATATATTCAACTCTAAGTTCTTTAATAATAATTCAGTCCAAGATATTAAATTTCAAGTCCAAAACCATCTCTTTACATAAGCCCCTCTCTCATTTGCATAAAAAATATGACTACAATCACATGCAAAAAAAGGCAAAAAGAAAAATAGGCAAAATAAAAATCACCTACAAAGTCGAACTCGAAACTCCTCATTGATGTCGAAGTCCTTGGAATGCTCGATTTGGTCGAAACTTTTCCTTGGTGATGCTCGAATATGGTCCACAATGCTCGAATTTGGGAAGCGATTTGTTGAAGCCCGATTTATGGTAATTATTATTTTCGTCAATGCTTTCATAAGCGAAATTTGATTAGTATACTACACAAAAATGTTTATGAATTATTAGATGTGTAGACTAGGGTTTTCCTTTTCTTTTGCATTTTCGATTTATTGGATTTCATGTGTTTTCTCTTGTTGCTCCCCTCCTCTTCCTCTGATTACAATATTTCCACTTTTTATTATTTTTATAACTGGACGGGATTTTTCCCTACTCTCGTCCTGCCACCAGCCGGAGCCGATACGAATTGGTCGGAATCTTATGATTCCGGTCGGAACCTTACACCGTGGTTTATAGTTTAAAACCCTTTTAAAAATGATATATGTATGTATGTGTGTGTATATATATATATATATTTGTATGTGTGTACATGCTAATTTATTTATAAGATAAGATATTTAATATAAAAAATAAAAAAGATATTATATCACATAAGATTTTATTACTTAAATAAAATAATTAACTAATTTTCTAAAAACTATACATACCTTAAAGTACTTGTAATAATATATTTATTTAAAAATTACTTAAAAAAGCTAGTTTATAATTTATTTAAAACTTGAAAACAACATGTTTTCCTTTATATAAAATGAATCACTTACTTTAATAATTTACAATAACTTATTTATCATGAAAATTCCAAACCACCTTTAAAATACTCTAATATATGTTAGAAAAGAGTTGTAAAAAGATTGAAGTAAAATACTTAAGTTTAAAGCCATTTCAAAGCAATTTAAACTCTAAAACTGAAAAGACAGTATTCCCAGAATGCTGTAAAAAGTGGTACAGAGGCAAAGACTGCGTTTTAAAATACTATGACTAACTGTTAAAAGGCTATAAACTGGATCGGTTTTGATATCTTAAATGTTTGATCAATTTTCGATATACAGACAAACATTTTACCACCCAATCTTTTTACAGTAACTAGTATATACATAACACTTCATAACTATGGCAAGAAAGCCATAAGGATAGAATATGAATAAATATCAGTCCAAAAAGTATTCTAAGGTTTGGTCATGTTGCCTTCTCTAGTGATTTCCAGGATGCTCTAGCAGCTTCCACTCCCTTTCATCTCATCTCTCTCCATTGTTTCTTTCCTTCCATGACGAGCATAATGAAACCGCTTAATCTGCTATGTTCGTTTGATGAGCCGGGCTCGCTATCCAGATCTGACCGTTCTTTTATATCCGCTACTCTTGCCTAGATCCTATCACAAGTCACTCACTTGTTAGCTTCTTCTGCCCAATCGATTATGCCTACCATGTCTGTTCCTCCTGAACTTCCTACTATGGATAATGGTTTAAACATTAAATCTATTTTTGAAATTAGGTTGGGTAAAATCTAGATGACCTGGTCATGTCAATTGAAATCAATTCCTTTGTGCGACCAGTTGATATGTCCTACATTGTAAAATATGTGATACATTGCTTGTATATAACCCATTAGGCACCCTCCCCTTACAAGCTAGCTTTTATGGGTGAGTTCTACCTAATGAGGTCGTATCAATTGGTGCTTTCATTGAGAACCGCACTCGAAAGTTCGAGCCACGAAAGGGGCGACCTATAGGCTAGATTAAAATACTGATAGGTGAGTGAAGACGTCCAAAAGAGAAAAGGGCTACCGTCGGGTCAGTGTCGATAGAGTGGGCCGACGTGGACGTCGGACTTTCGAAGAGCGGTGAAATGATATGTCCCACATTGTAAAATATGTGATACATTGCTTGTATATAACCCATTAGGCACCCTCCCCTTACAAGCTAGCTTTTAGGGGTGAGTTCTACCTAATGAGGTCGTATCACCAGTCTTTGGAATTGATATCTCTTGCAATGTTGTTCCATCTTCCCCCTTGTTAGCTGTTGCCTCTATGCCTTGGTGTATTGTTGACGTTAGGGATGTCAGTATATTAGGTTGTGAGAAAGTTTCGGATACTTTGGATATGCCGATGTTACTTGAGTTGAATGTGTTGGATGTTGCTAATGGTACTAATCTAGTTTCTCCTCTTCGTGCACATTCCCAGCAAGATGTTTGACAAAATATTTCACCCAGGAATGTGTCTGCTACTTCTGGCCCTGTAATTCCTGCAAATTTGAATGCCCACTCTTTAGGTAATAATTGGTCATCCTTATTTAAGTCTTTGTCCAAGAACACTGGAGCTTTCATTCCTTGCTCCTATGATACTTTGGATGTTAATGTTGTGCTGGTAGCTCCATCTGAAGTGCTCCAAGCTGGTGTAGATTACTGGTCTGATTACTTGGTTGGATTTTTCTTGGATTCGACCATGCTTTATAAAGATGTCCGTGACCATTGTAATCGTGTTTGGAAATCAAGAGGTAGGCTTTATGTTTAGTATGTTGATACCATGTACTATCTCAAATTCTCTAATAGAGATGATAAGCTTTGTGTTCTTGAGGCGGATCCGTCGGTCATTTAGGGGAAACCTTTTATTATCACTTCTACTAGCTTGACGGTTGGCAAGCCTAGGGAATAAGTCCTCTGTATTCCTGTATGTGCCACTTTCACTCGCATCCCATCTGTTCAACAACCATTAATTGGTTTGAATTGGTTATCTAGTCTTATTGGCAATCTTCGATGATTTGATTCCAGTAAAGTTGTCCGAAAGAACTTGAGGTGTGCTAGAGCTTTGATTGAAATTTCTCCTTCGAAGCCTTTACCAACTAAGTTGAATGTCAAATTAGCCGAAGGGCGTGATGTGGAAGTCAATGTTTAGTATAGCTTGAAATCCGATATTTGTTGTTCCTGCCAGTCTTTTGGTCATTCTCTGGACTCCTATCCTTCTGATCCTGCTACTGATTCCCTGCCTCCTTCTGTCAGGATCCCTCTCCCTATACCGATCTTGAAGTGGGTTCCAAAGCCCAAGGCTTCTACTACTCCTATCAAAACTATTGCCTCTCTCCATGATGATCATGATCTTGATGCTACTATTACTATTATTACTACTCTAACTGAGGAGACTTCCTCTCCTATAGATGTGTCAGATGTGTCTCTTTGTTATGACATGGCAGCCGCTATCTTCTCTGAGACCCTACTATCACTGTTTTGGCTATTTCCACCTGCACTGTATCCGAACCTGAAAAGGTTTCTTCTGCCGATAATAAGATTGTGCGGAATTCATATGAGTGTACATGTGTACATGTTAAATCTGAAATAAGATATTCTTCGGAGTTTTCTAACTAACATATGCTTGTTGGTGGAGAAGGTGAAGAACGTAGGTTATATTATCACATTGAGTTGGAAGAAATTGTACTTCAGTCTCTTGGAGAGGATGGTGATTAAAATAGAATCGTTTTGGCTGATGAGAACAGGAATTGGAGATACCTTTACTCAAGTGATTTGGTGGACTATGTTCCTAACTTGGTAGCTCTTTTTGTTGATTTTATACACGTCATTGTTCCAGTGTCAAACGATGATGACTGTGGCTCCTCCCCTAGGGATGATAGATAGTTCCATCTTGTATTTAGTAGTTTAGATGTCCTATCTATCTCCTATGCTTTTATTCTTTTTTTAAGTGGGTTGGCTACTATAAAACCAACATAGCTATTCTGTGCATGTGCAGAACACTTGTTTTCCATTAGTAATAAAAGTGGCACAGTCAACTATAAAGCCGGCTAGCCTTGCTAAAAAATAAAAAATAAAATAAAAAAGATACCATAAGGATCTCTTTTACAAAAATTCATAAAAAATGCCGAACATAAGGCATTTTCAAAGTGCATTTATGGTGACTATCGCTATTAAAACCACTTCCAACTCTATGTGCTTTGTTTCAAGGCTATGCAACAAGTCAAACAAAGTCATACAAGTCCATTCAAGTCCATAAATATGGATTACATATGTCATTTACTTTTTGAAGAAAGAATCAAATCCAAATACAACAATATAAACTTAAGTACATATAAACAACCAAACACAAGCATATGTACACATTATTTTCATTCAAATAATGAGTTTTCTCACCCTTAACCAATCAAACAAACAAGTCCAAGCTTCAACTTTCTACCTCAACCTTGCAAACAACAACTTCCTACCACAATATTGCTTTATTTAGGTCCTAAGGCAATGTTTCCTTATTATTGTTCATGGCCTCTTCAAGTGAGGGGAGTTGTGCTATGATTCTTTAAGACCCAAGTTGATGGAAGGCGTTGTGATGTTGTCCTAAGGTCCTTGGCCAAGTTTGAAGAGATTTGAAAGTGTTTTGAAATTATTTGTCTTAGCAAATTTGTGAAGAGGAAGATATGAAGAGAGCATGATTTATTTTGTAAATTTGTAAAAGTAAATTCAACATGGGTGTGTGTTTTTACATAGGCATGAAGTGACGCTCATTACTGTTAACCATCAAATCCACTTTAGGACAAAGGTATGAAAGAAGATTAATAAAAGTGCCTGGCTCTACTAAAATTGCAAACATCGGTTTCGACAAGGATCACGGAAGGATGTTTCGAAGGTATTGAGAAGGCTTTCAAAGGAGTCGCAAGCACCAGGCGCCATCACAAATGATAAATAGAGCAAAAGCTTTCGAAAAGATGAAAAAAGAAGTAGGGCATCCCTTCCGCCTCATTCAAACCTTTCGATGCAGATGGATTTGCATATATAGAAAAAGCAAGAATGGGTTCGGAACCCCCTTTCGAAGGCAATGAATAACAACCCTTCATTTACACGCCAAACCTTTCAAAACCAAAGGTTTCGCCTTTATTCAGACTACTCAGAAAGATACCTTGATCAAAACAACCCTTTTGGAAGCATAATCAAGCCTTTTGAATCAGTCGGAGCCTATAACATTAAAGGAAAGGTACCGCATCAATTCGAAAGCATGCATTCGAAAGCTACCTATCACGTCGAAGCCGTCGAAACTCCACCATCTTTGAAACCCTAGTAAACTACCTATCGACAAAGTCGGAGGCTCGTATCTTTGCTTCTTATGACAACAAAGCAACACGAAAAGAAAAAGCGCATCAATCGCCCTTTCGACGAATTTGAAAACAACCTAGGAGAAAGCGACAAAAAGAAACATCTAGACCTTAACAACAGCAAAAGGTGGACAAGGGACCCTTTCGACTAGGTCAAAAGGTCTGAAATAGGGAAATAGGGAATGCAAGGATGAATGAGAGAAATCGAAGGAGAAGCCTTTAGACAGCATCGAAAGCAAGCACATTGAAGAAAGAGAGAGGCCTCTCGACCATGACGAAAGGATGGAAGCAGAAGATGGGAGGACCGTTCGACTGGGTCGATAGGACGGGTGTGAAAGGGGGCCAACCTACATCTATAAATAATACACTAGGGGTCCGATTTTGGGGACTGGTTTTTAGAATCCTAAACTCATTCTACTACTTCTTTGCAACAATTAAATCTTTGTAACCCTAAATTAATTTGGGGAAAAAGCTCTCAAACTTGTAACTCTTTTGTGGATTCATAGAAAAGGAAGGAATGCACGGATTCACTAAGGATTTCGATTATAAGGAAGATCATTACGATCATTAAATAGATTAATGATCAATTGCACATGATGCTACCTTATCTTCTTAACTTCTTTCTGTCTTATGCAAAGCCGTGAGATCAACTTGGATAGCTTACATGTGAAACAATTATCATCACGATAAACAATATATATTGACGAATAAAGATGGTGATGATGTTTCGATAATGATAAGTTCATAGAACTTACAAATATCTAAGATGATCTTCTATCGTATACACCAAACGGAGCTTGCACAATTGTGAATTAGATCTGTTTGAAAGGAAGAAATCCCTTTCGACCTAGTTAAAAGGGATGTCTCTAAAGAAATTTGGTTCATAAATGACAAGCAATTATACAAGGATGGATTCCTTCGAAAGGAATATACTCCCGACTACATCTTCAACCCTTTCGAAGGAGTTCCTCCATAAAGATGAAATCAATGATGTCGAAATCAGTTTTCTCCCTTTAAAGGCTAAGTAGACCTTCCGACATAGACGAAAAGGGTGGGCCCTTCGACATGGTCGAAAGGAATGAATGTTTAGTATAAATAGCTATTTTCAACTCATTTGAAAGAGAGGCTTTGGATAAGATTCTTTCTCCTTCACCTCCATTTTGATGAGGTTAATTTGGTCAATGATCCACTATTGATACTTTACAAATTATCCTCCTAAAGTAGTTTGACGAAGCCAACCTGATCAGAAGAGGGGTTTCGAAGGAAGTAATCTCTTTCAAATAGTCTAATTTTGTTACATAAACAATCCTATTTGTCATTCACATAGCTTTGGGGATGTTGACAAGTTTTCTAGTTAACTCTTTTGGCGCTAGAAGGAAGGCCCAAACCTTCGACCATGTGATTATCTTATGGACTAATTATGGGTCGTTTAATTTGGCGTAGGAAAATGAAATCTAAGAGACTTAGCAGAATGGATGAGGAGGTTGTTCACACTACTACTTTAGAAGAAAATACCGCTTCAACTTTTAACTTGGAGAGGGTTGTACTAGGACAACCATCAACATCAGCTCAACAAGATGACAACGCCACCAAAATAAAGCGCTTAGAGCAGAAATTTCTCGAGATCAGGAACTACTCAAGATGGCATTGTCCCAAAAATATTCTAAAATAGCAAGACCAACAAATGGAGACGAAGTGATCTCGTCAAGGAGAAATTCTAAGGCTTGTCCAAATGAAGAAAAGAGCAAAATTGATTTAAAATCTTCAAAAAAGAAAGGCCGACTTCCAACTAAAGCTGATCATCAAGGAAGAATATTAGATAAATCTCTTAAACAGTCTGGTAGCTCCACATCGAAAGAATACTATCCAGACCAGAAAAATTACCTTGATGCAAAGGCCTATCTAAAAGATGCAGCAGAAAAAGCAATTAAAGATGTGCTGAATGCTAAAGGGAAGAGGACCCTCGACGAGAATGTGAATGATAACGAGCGTGTTCCGCCTTTTATAGATGAAATCATAGAAACAGCTATTCCATCTTATGTGAAGATCCCGACTATGAAATATCATGGGATCACAGACCCAAACGACCACTTGATGGCTTTCGATAGCCAGATGGGTCTATATAATGCATCAGGAGCTTTTCGGTGCAGGTTATTTCCAGTGACTCTCCAAGGTGTTGCAACTAAATGGTATCGACAATACCGAGAAAAGACCATCTACTCGTGGAAGAAATTTTCTAAAGAATTCTCTGCTCAGTTTTGCATATGAAAAGACCCAACCATTGATTACACAGTCTTGGCTAACATAAAACAGAGACAGGGAGAGTCTTTGGGAGACTATCTTAAAAGGTTCAACACTTAAGCGTTAAAGGCTAAGGACATGAATGACTGTGATAAGATCATTGTGGTGCATTCAGGATTAATAGAAAATACCTCATTCTGGAAACAACTCTTTGTTAATGGGTGCAAAGATCCGCAAGACTTCCACTTTCAAGCTGACAAGTTCATTCGAATGGATGAGCTGTACCACACTAAAAGGAAAGCAATCCCTAAAAAGGAAGGAGAAAGATTTGGACTGGACCGAGGGCATAAGAGAGCAAGATGGGAAGAACCTATTGCTAATTCAATCGCTTTAAACAAGCCGTTGTCTTACGTCTATGCTGTGGCAAAGGAGAGAGAGTTAATTTTCCAACTTCCTTCAAAGCTAAGAACTACCCAGAACAAAGAAAAGGGAATGA
This sequence comes from Allium fistulosum, assembly GCA_030737815.1. Taxonomy (NCBI): domain Eukaryota; kingdom Viridiplantae; phylum Streptophyta; class Magnoliopsida; order Asparagales; family Amaryllidaceae; genus Allium; species Allium fistulosum. Next base: position 694,720,879 of record CM060903.1, on the reverse strand, counting down.
CTACTGTGTGTACAACAAAGCAAATGGTCACAAGACCGACGAATGCAAAATCTTGGCAGGAATCATCCAGAAGTTGATTCGCGAGGGTCATTTAAAAGAGTTCATTCAGGACAAGCAGAAAGCTCCACGAATGGGAGATGGCCCGCAAAAGCTCCCAAGTAATGCTGTTAATATTCTAGAGCAAGATAACCCTTTGAGCTTAAGCCCACCGTTGAACAGGATTGATGTAATTCATGGTGGGCCAACTCCAGTGGAGACAAGCAAATGGGAAAGGAGCAGATACATTAAGGAGGCTAGAGAGGGTGTATTCTCAGTCCAAGAAGAGCCCCCACTGAAAAATCCATGACTCAATATTCCAATGCCAAATCTTTTCATCACCCCCTAAGATTTAAAGAAGGGAGTTCATCATCCACACAACAATCCCTTAATGATCACAGCTCAAATTGGACTATCTATCATGTCCACAATTCTTGTGGATACAGGCAGTGCAGTCAATGTCATCTTTAAGAATGCCTTCGATCAGATGAACATCCCTCAGGACAAGCTAGAGCCCAGCATGGAACCAATCTTTGGGTTTAATAACAAAGGGTCGACTCCAGTGCGACAAGTAAATTTGCTAGTGCAAATAAGGGTGCCACCATTTTGCCGAACATTCGAGACCCTCTTTGTGATCATCAACCAACCATCCTACTACAACGCTTTCTTTGGCAGATTTGCGCTTGATGAGATAGAAGCTTTAGTCTCACCGAAGTACATGATGGTGAAATTCTTAACGAAGAGAGGCTGGGGCACAGTCCATGGGGAGCAATTCAGCTCTCGATAAATATATTTCACTGCAATTGATCAATATAAAAGGGAGTCTTTTGCTTACTTTGATTCTTCTACTGTTTTTCAGCCTTTGGATGATGGATTTTTACATCCAACATTCGAAGCAAAAACTAGATTTAATAAAGTTAACAAACGTATGTATGAAAGGTACATTCCTCCTGGAGGCAAGAGGAAGAGAGTTGATGCTAATTTTGTTGAAGAAAGCCCAATCGTCACTGAATTTGATTGCCGAGGGGAAATAGAAAGAATAAAACCCACAGAAGACCTTGAGTAGACATGCATAGATTCAGATGATTTCACCAAGGTAGTTAAAGTGGGAAAGGAATTGGATAGCAACTTGAAGAAAGATTTAATCCAGTTTCTTAAGACAAATAAAGATGAACGCTTAGTCTCATTCAGATATGGTGGGGGTTGATCCGTGATCATGTGTCATGCGCTAAATATTAATCCGGAAGCAACCCCCATTAGATAGAAAAAAGACAATTAGATAGAGTACGATCTGATGCCTTGAAAGAAGAAGTTAAAAGACTCCTTGAGAATGGATTTATTTGGGAAATTTATTACCCAAAATGGCTAGCAAACCCCGTGTTAGTAAAGAAATCGAATGGAAAGTGGAGGACTTCCATTGATTATACTGACTTGAACAAGGCTTGTTCGAAAGACTATTTCCCTTTACCATGAATTGATCAGTTGGTTGATGCAACTAGTGGGCACAAATTGTTGTCTCTCATGGACGTAGACTCTAGATATAATCACATACCCATGTTCAAGCCGGATGAGGAGCATAGTAGTTTCATTACTGATTGGGAAATCTACTGCTACAAAGCAATGCCTTTCGGACTAAAGAATGCAGGGGCTATATATCAAAGGCTGGTCAACAGGATGTTTAAAGAGCAGATTGGCCGAAATATGGAGGTTTATGTGGATGACATGCTAGTGAAGTCTAACAAGGCTAAAAATCATCTTGAAGATCTAGAAGAGATGTTTAAACTACTGCGGAAATACCAGATGAAACTGAACCCACAGAAATGCTCTTTCGAAGTCCATTCGGGGAAATTTTTAAGCTACCTTGTGAGTGCTCAAGGGATTAAAGCTAGCCTAGACCAAATTCAAGCTATCAAGGATATGGCCGAACCCAAAACTAATAAAGAGGTAATGAGTTTGAATAGGAGGATAGCCGCACTAAGCAGATTCATTTCCAAAGCAACTAATAAGTGTATCCCCTTTTTCGATGTAATTAAGAAGAAGAAAAACTTTGAATGGGGGGAAGATTGTAGGAAAGCTTTTCAGGAGTTAAAAAGCCATTTGGAAAAGCCACCGATACTATCTAGTCCCAAGAATAGAGAAATTTTGTACCTATACATGGAAGTTTCAGAACATGCGGTTAGTTCGGTGTTGATTAAAGAAGGAAGTGGGGCTCAACTTCCTGTATATTATGTAAGCAGGTGATTAAAGGATGAGGAAGTGCGATATCCAGTTATAGAAAAACTAGCTTATTACTCACAACACGAAAACTGATAGCATGCTTTCAAGCACATCCAATCAAGGTATTGACCAACTTTCCCCTCAAACAAGTTTTCAGTAAGCCGGAAACTTCAGGTAGACTTGTTAAATGGGGAATTGAGCTTAGCCAGTATCATATTGAGTTTCAGCGATGAGCTGCTATCAAAGGGCAAGCATTGGCGGATTTTATTAACGAGTGTACTAACTTTATTAAGGAACAATCAGAAAAAGAAAGGGATCAAAGACCTATGTGGCAATTATTAGTTGATGGTGCATCGAATGAACAAGGAGCAGGTGCAGGATATGTGATAATAACACCAGACGAACATCGATTACATTATGCCATAAAGCTAGGATTTCCTGCAACGAACAATATGGCCAAATACGAATCAATGGTGGCTGGGTTAACTTTGGCATTAGAACTCAAAATCCCACGAATTCAAATCTTTAGTGACTACCAATTGATGGTAAATCAAATAAAGCAGGTATATCAGACTAAAGACGCCAAGCTATCTTTATATGTAAAGAAGATATTGAAGATGTTGGCTTTATTTGAAGATTTTTCTATACATCAAGTTTCGAGAGGAGAAAACTCACAGGCAGATTCTTTAGCAAAATTGGATAGTTCAAGGGAAGCCCTAGAAACTCGGATTATGCCAGTGGGATATCAAGAAAATCCGAGTATAGAAGAGGGGACACCCGAAAAAGAAAAGGAATTGCTAGTCTTAACCAGATCTCAAGCCATATTGCGAGAAAGAAAAGAAAAGGAAATCGATAGGGAAATCCCGAATGAGAGGGTCAACCAGCCAAGGGCAGACAACTATTATGATAACACTTGGATGCCACCTATTGTCGAATATCTTTCAATGGAGAAATTTCCATCTAACAAGGGGGAAGCTAGGAAAATCAAGCGACAAGCTCCAACTTTCACGATAATGGATGGAGTCCTTTACAAGAAAGGATATGCACTACCTTATTTAAAATGTGTGAGCTTGGAGGATGGGATGAAATTCCTAGTAGAAGCACATGAAGGATTCTGCGAAGACCACTCTAATGGAAAAAAACTAGCAAAAAAGACAATGAGATAGGGTTTTATTGGCCTCGTATGGTAAGTCAAGCCATATAATACGTAAGGAGATGCGAAAAATGCCAAAAGTATTCGAAGATTGCCCGATTACCACCAAGTCAGTTAACCCCAATTCCAAGTCGATGGCTATGACGACCCACATTTCGGAAGGTTTAAATTGACAATAATCCACACATGTCAAACTTAAACAATCTGGATCATAGATAATCAATGGGGTTAAATAAGAAAAATAAGAAAAGAAGAAAACAACACAGAATCTCACAGCGGAAACGATAAAATATAATAATCAAATAAACAGTTCAAGAAACTGCTTACTATACATTTGTTTTAAAATCTAGACAGCATTTATCAGAGTTATATATATAGGGATAAATAATCACTACAGCAGAATAGCATGATACAAAGAATAATAATAGTAGTAATATACCAAGTCTTCATCTTCGTCCTCTGGAGAATAATCTTCAATACGCTGAAAAAAATCAGGACTGACTCGAGCGTAATGAAAAACAAAACACTCGAGTCAGGACTAAAATACTCTTATTTAAGTCAAACCAATATCACAAAATATGAGTACAATAACTTAAGGGATGTTACGGGTTTTTCCATCTCCTAAGGATCCATCAAACTATCTATATATAATAGTGTACGCTATAATAGATAATGTCTATCAGTAAAATAAATATCAAAATAGCGTTAAGGCTTTACATTATTCAATTTAACACATTTTTATAGCATGTAGTCTATGCAGGTCCTGTAACACAACCAGTAACGTCGGTAGCCAGTGAGTCCCCTATAGGTACAGTACTAAACCAAAGTCGTAATGGGCTCGTATAAGGATAAATATGACAAGGCACTAGAGGCAATGCCCAAGGTAGGATTCTATCAGTTTACCCTTTCTGGCTGGTCGTAACCCATCCACGGCCGACCGCGACAATCAATCCAAATAAAAGAGGTCCACCCATCGAATACGAAATCACAATAGTAATATGAGGGATCAACGTCGCTAGAGGTAGCAAACCTCATTGGCCAGGCATGGTTCCTGTTTTAGTCATTTTAATTATGACACGAGTGTCAAAGCTATCCATCACCGTTCTCTTACTTCATTCCAGTAAATGTTCGCCAATTCAACCACTACATTCTAGATATCATCCACCACATACACGGTTGTCAAAGTGGTTTCAATATTGACAGAGAGTATGCCAATAAGAGGCCCCAGTCTCTTTAACAACCAAACGTCGTTTTACACACCAGTTGGTACTTTTATATTTCGAAAACAATTCATACTTGATATCAAAATATCATATTCGTTCCAAAATCAAATCCATTTCGAAATCATCATATTCGCTTCAAAAATCAAACCCATTTCGAAATCATCATATTCGCTTCTCAAATCATATTTTACTTCAAAATATCAATTCAGTTCGGTATATTGATTTCACTTCAAAATTTGATTCGAATTACAATTTAGGTTATAACTTCACTTTAACCCAATTCGCATTTAAATCTAAGGTTTAAATATAAACATTCCACCCCTTTGACCAGTTTGAATTTTTAGAAAATGGTTTAAATAGTTTTAAAATAGTTAAATAGTTTAATAGAAAATAGTTTGAGTATTAAACATGGTTTATATAGTAAAATAGTTTGGAAAATCAAAATAATTCGGATATTTAAAGAATATAGATTTAAACCTTTGTACCAAAATAATTCATTAAAAAATAGTTTCAAAGTCAAACTGATTCACTTTCCAAATTTTCCTATTAAAATCAGTTCAAATTTCCTTTTCGATTTAATCGATCCAATTCCGACTTCAAGTCGAATGTTACATCGATTCCAAATTAATTTCAATTCCAAATTAATTTTGACTGCAATTCCAAATTAATTTAAATTCCAATTTTAAATTAATTTCAACTCCAATTCCAAAATTAATTTAAATTCCAATTTCAAATTAATTTCAACTCCAATTCCAAAATTAATTTAAATTCCAATTTCAAATTAATTTCAACTCCAATTCCAAATTAATTTAAATTCCAATTTCAAATTAATTTAAATTCCATGTCGAAATTAATTTCAATTCCAATTTCAAATTTAAACCATTTCGATTTATATCAATTCCAAGTTTGATTTTCAAAATATCGATTCAAAACACTTAAATAAAATTTCCCTTCAATATCCAATTTAAAATCTAAATCTTCAAACGTAATTAACTTTCCGAGCTCAATTTCGAAATATCGTTTTATATCACTTTTACTTTGCAATATTCAAAGTTTGAATAAAAGTCCAATCTTTTAAAACAAATCAATTTCTATAATTCAAATCATATTTCGATTATAACTTCAAAATCTCAACTTCAATTATTTAAAACAATTCCTGTTATCAAATTTAAATTTCGACATTCGGAGCTCAGATTCGACAATAATTCGATTTCCATAAATTCGATTTTTATTTATTAAAACCAAATCCTTTGGATAATTTCAAATCAAAATTTTAAAATCATTTAATTTAACTTATCCGGTGTCCGTATATAATTCTCTATCCTATGGCCAAGTGAATCAATTATTTCAATTTAGTTTCAGGGAAGGATATATATCATTTCAATCCAAATTAAATGCCATAGGTATATATCATTTCAACCTATTTCTTAATTTATTCGAAATAATCCAATTTACAATTTTATATACTGTAACTCAATCTACAGGGTGATACAAGATATATATAAATTAAATAAACATTCAATCATTTAAATATCAACCAACGTTTCATACATCACAACCAACATCCAAACAAACAATAAATCATAACAATTAATCATTATCAATAATCGGGAATTTTACTAGCAGTTCAATCCTAGTTAAATTTAACTGTCAATTCAAATTCTATCAACTAATTCAGATGTCAATTAAATTTATCAACAACAAGCAATAAATTTAAATCACTACACAATATAAATTTAATTAACATAAAAATTAAATTAGTCAATTGTGAGCGTATAAAACACTCACCTTACTATTTCAAACTGAAAATAATTCCAACTTCAAATAAAATCCAACTCGACTCCAATCTGTAAACGACATCGATACGAGTCTCCTGCAATTCGTTCCGCTTGAAACGAATCCCATACGGAGAAATATGATTTAATTAATATCGATATAATTTAAATTTTTAATAACACTAATTTACACAATAAATAAATAACAACAAAAAAACGCACGCTACCTCTCTTCCTCAACGTCCCTCTCGTGCTCGTTTATCCACCTCTAGTTTCACGCGACCTATTGCCCTTTTTTTCTATTTACTTGATCGAAGTCACAACCTCGCCATGCCCAAACTCGCGCTCCCTCCTGCCGCGCCACACCCTAGTTGCCAGAAAACAAGCCCGAGGTCAGAAACACGCACGCGAGCAGTTCGACCTCGCCCCTATCACGTTTCGTTCCCCTCGCCATCGCTTGCTCCAACCTAACCTGCTCGCGCGACATCATTTCTCGATCGTTTTTATTTCCCAATAGCGATTCATCCTTTTTTTTGCTCGATTTTTTTTTTAAAAAAGAGGCTGTTATTCGAAAAGAAGGTGAAAGATTGGAGCGGGCTAGGGATGTGGGCTTGAACGAGTGATAAGGAGAGAAAGGAAAAATATAATAATATATATAATTAATGTTAGAAAATATCAAACCAACTTGCTCACAAAAATTCCGAACTCCAAATGATGCGTCCCTCCTGGCGTTCATAATGTTTTACCCAATTATGAACACAATGGAACTAGTTTTAGAAGCCAATTCGATCGTATGCAGAAGATAGCCTTTCAAATCGAATTATTTTATCGAATTTTGAAATAAATTTCTACGCATTTCAAGCTCGCACGGCCAAACGACAAGTCCGATCGCTATGAAACTTGAAATCCTAGAATAATTCACTATTACGGATCCGATGAAACTGATTTCGTCGATATTCGAGACAGTGGCCAAAATGGCTATTTTTACTTGTCAATTATAATATAAAATTTCCAATTTCTAATTATTCACTTTTTAAAAATCCAATTTCAAATGTTAACAATCTTCATTCATATTTAAATAATATTTAAATTAATTTCTGATATCATTTCCAATCATATTAAATTTAGAATTCAATTATTCAAATAATTTCCAATATTAAATTTAAACAATTTAATTATCCAATAAATCAATATAAATAAATCATTAATTTCCAAATAAATTTTAGTCATCAAAATTATTTTATTTCTATCTAAATAATTCGCAATTATTATTCAACTCCAGTTATTGATTTGAAAACATAGTTAATATATAGAATTTCATTTTAATACTCGTTATCACCAAATTTTCGAAATTAGTTATTTCAAACATTTATTCAAGTTCATATCCAATAACTTACATTCAAAATCATTAAATTTTTATTTTTAACTATTTTTATTCAATAATTATATCAAATTCTATAATTTAAAATAGTTAAAAATACGGGTCGTTACATACTCCCCCACTCAAAACTTTTCGTCCTCGAAAAGGCGTTAAGTAAAGAATTTAACCTACAATATATTTTATTCAAAATAATCACTTATAACTTTAAAATCTTATAAGAAAACCTTTACTACGCTTCGACTATGCCACTCCGCTATCGGTTTTACGGAAAATATAACTTATATACAAAAACAAGTTATAAAAATTTTAAAACTTCAAAATATTTCTAACTCCCGGATTTATGGAAAATTTCGGTAGAATCTCCTTTGCACGGCTCGATCGGGAAATTTTTATAATACAATATATATCCCAATATACCAAATAGATATCAAATATACATCTCATCTCAATGATGAGGCATCCCGAAGGGTAAAAGTATAAAATCGCGGTATGTAATCCGAGATCCGTACCTTACTATTAATAATACGAGCGAGTTCGCTCGTATTAAGCAAGCAAAGCATGTAAAAACCCGCGTATACGTCCAAACGGTCTTCGTATGTACCTATCTCAACTAAAATTTAAAATATTAGTCGCTTATAAAAGATGTAGAATATGTATGAGTTAAATAAAAGCACATAACATGAATTCTGAATCCAAATCATATACATTAGCACCAATACACGACAAAACCAATCATATGCAATCAAACAGTTATAACAAAAATTTACAACCAAAGAAATCATCCAACCAAACAATATTAATCTAATCTTATTCACAACAATACCAATTCACACTTCCCAATGTCGATATTCAATTTATTATACTTCCATTTTCTATCAATATTAAATTGATTTACTTCTAATTCATTGAAATTTATTTCATCTATATACAATTTGTTTGCTTTCAATTTATTCACACGGATTTCTTTCGAATTTAATTGGTTCACCTTAAATTTATTCACGTTCAATTGATTAACATTCATTTTCTTAATCATTCAATGGATTTATATTCAATTCATTCGCTTTTAATTTTACATTCACTAATTTGGTTTCAATCCATTTTTATTCAATTAACCAATATTCATTGCATTCACATTTGATTTATTACAATTCAATGTATTTACATTTGTTCGATTTGTTTCAATTATTTACATTTGTTTCATCTACATTTAGTTGGTTTACACTCAATTGATTTCTTTCAATTTGTGAAATTCCAATTGTTTCACTTTTTTGTTTAACCTATTTCATATACATTCATTTATGAACTATCTTAAAATTATTCCACTTAACCTTGCTTAAGTTAAATTTTGCTTTATTTCCACTTAGTATATTCTCTTTTTTTATACTAACATCATTTATAAATCATCTAAGTTCATTATAATTATTTTATACAACACAACTCACATTTATTATTATTACTTCATATCTTAAGTTATTATTAACTCATCGATTCATTTCATTTATTCAAAATCATATTATTAATTTACTAAAGTAAATTTTAGTTTATAACTTAATTCTTCTTAATAAATATATATATTTTTCTTCCACGATCAATTCATTTAACTTCTCTTAAGTTAACTTCAATTTATAATTTATTCCAATAACTTATTCCATATTATATTAGTTAACATTCAATTTTTTATTTAAACTCACTCCACTTGCATTTTATTTATTTATATCCAATTTAAATTAAATTCAATTAACCATATTAATTTTACTTACACTCATTTATTTTTATTCAATTTCTTACACACTTAAATTTACATTTCATTTTTTAAAATTTTAAATTCATATTCATTTTATTAATTCATTCTATAGTTTAAGTGGAATTAATTCACTTTACTAATTTATCTAGTTTCACTTAATATCCAATTCAATTTATTAAATATTAAGTTAAACTTCATTTCATTTTAATTCATTACTCATTTTATTTAATCTTATTCAAGTTAAATTTTCTTATCATTCACATTCAACAAATTTAAATTTGTTTTTTGCTTACTAATTCTCAAATCTATAAGTTATACAAATTAACTTCTTCAATTTTATTTCGTTATTTTATTTAAGCTTCTTGAGTTAGACTTCATTTCATTTACTTAATTTCACTAACTCCATTTGATTTAACATTTCTTAAGTTAATTATTTTATTTCATTTCTCGAATTCAAATTTCATTTATCTACTTAATTAAAATGTTTAACCATTTTAAAATTTATTTTTACTTCCATGTTCAATCTACAAGTTATAACTTATTTTCCTTTCTATTCAAATTTATAAGTTACAAACTTATTTCTTAAATACTATTTTCATATATTTATTAAGTCATACTTAGAATATTTTTCAAAATCGAAACTTATTTTAATCAAAAATAAATTTCTTTTGGTAGAAATTTTCACTTAGAAACTCGAAAATGAATACCGGCGATGCTGTAGTCATCCCCAGAATTATTTCCCAGCGACCAAGCGAGTTTAATGCTTTTATTTTCTTCAAAAATCCTTTCAAAATATTTTTCTAGTCAAAACTCTTTCAAATAATACTATTATTAATTTTTAAGGTTTTGAGAACAATTTTTTAAAAAAAACAAAAGGATTTTAAATTCTAAAATTCTCAATTTTTTTTCTTAAAATCACTTCTATTTATATGCTATATTTAAATATACTCATACAATTTCATGATTTCATTATGAAAATATTTCGTTAACTTACAAATTTTTTATTCCAATTTTTTTTAATTTTAATTAGATTTCAATTCAATTTAATTACCTAAGGCTTCATAAAATAAAATTCATTCAGTATTCATTTTATTTTTGATTCAACCAATAATCGATGATAATTAAATATTATCATCGCCTAACAACCATCATTCATTAAAATTATCATTATATATATAAAATACGATTTTGGAAAAATTATTTCATTTACCCGATTTAAAAAAAAATTATGTCGACTTGCCTCATTTAAGTGTTTAGAAATCCCTATCGATAACACGGTGTCCCACACATCGACCAAGATTCATAAATAACTTAACGGATAAGTAAACACAGTACAAAACATTTTATAACACTAACAAGTACGCTCTCTCGTATATATACACTCAAATAGACTCATTCTAGGGTATTACTAGCCTATCTCTAATGAGTCAAACCCCACAAAACTAAGGTTATCGCTAAACCTAGCTCTGATACCAACTGTGACGACCCACATTTTGGAAGGTTTAAATTGATAATAATCCACACATGTCAAACTTAAACAATCCGGAACATAGATAATCAATGGGGTTAAATAAGAAAAAGAAGAAAAGAAGAAAACAACACAGAATCTCACAGTGGAAACGATAAAATATAATAATCAAATAAACAATTCAAGAAACTGCTTACTATAAATTTGATTTAAAATCTAGACAGCATTTATCAGAGTTATATATATATAGGGATAAATAATCACTACAGCAGAATATCATGATGTAGAGAATAATAATAGTAGTAATATACCAAATCTTCATCTTCGTCCTCCAAAGAATAATCTTCAATACGCTGAAAAAACTCAGGACTGACTCGAGCGTAATGAAAAACAAAACACTCGAGTCAGGACTAAAATACTCTTATGTAAGTCAAATCAATATAATGAAATATGAGTACAATAACTTAAGAGATGTTACGGGTTTTTCCATCTCCTAAGGATTCGTCAAACTATCTATATATAATAGTGTACGCTATAATAGATAATGTCTATCGGTAAAATAAATATCAAAATAGCATTAAGGCTTTACATTATCCACCTTAACACATTTTTATAGCATGTAGTCTATGCAGGTTCTGTAACACAACCAGCAACATTGGTAGCCAGTGAGTCCCCTATAGGTACAGTACTAAACCAAAGTTGTAATGGGCTCGTATAAGGATAAATATGACAGGGCACATGAGGCAATGCCCAAGGTAGGATTCTACTAGTTTACCCTTTCTGGCTGGTCGTAACCCATCCATGGTCGACCGCGACAATCAATCCAAACGAAAAAGGTGCACCCATCGAATACAAAATCACAATAGTAATACGAGGGATCAACGTCGCTAGAGGTAGCTAACCTTATTGGCCAGACATAGGCTCCTATTTTAGTCATTTTAATTATGATATGAGTGTCAAAGCTATCCATCATTATTCTCTTACTTCATTCCAGTAAACGTTCGCCAATTCAACCACTACATTCTGGATATCATCCACCTCGTACACGGTTGTCAAAGTGGTCCCAATAATGAGAGAGAATGCCAATAAGAGGCCCGGTCTCTTAACAACCAAACGTCATTTTACACACCGGTTCGTACTTTTATATTTCGAAAACAATTCATACTTGATATCAAAATATCATATTCGTTCCAAAATTAAATCCATTTCGAAATCATCATATTCGCTTCAAAAATCAAATCCATTTTGAAATCATCATATTCGCTTCACAAATCATATTTTACTTCAAAATGTCAATTCAATTCGATATATCGATTTCACTTCAAAATTTGATTCGAATTACAATTTATGTTATAACTTCACTTTAACCCAATTCGCATTTAAATCCAAGGTTTAAATATAAACATTCCACTCCTTTGACCAGTTTGAATTTTTAGAAAATGGTTTAAATAGTTTTAAAATAGTTAAATAGTTAAAATAGTTTAATAGAAAATAGTTTAATAGAAAATAGTTTGAGTATTAAAAATGGTTTATATAGTAAGTTTGGAAAATCAAAATAATTCGGATATTTAAAGAATATAGATTTAAACCTTTGTACCAAAATAATTCATTAAAAAATAGTTTCAAAGTCAAACTGATTCACTTTCCAAATTTTCCAATTCAAATCAGTTCAAATTTCCATTCGATTTAATCGATTTAATTTCGATTTCAAGTCGAATTTTACTTCGATTCCAAATTAATTTCAACTCCAATTCCAAATATAATTAAATTCCAATTTCAAATTAATTTCAACTCTAGTTCCAAATTAATTTAAATTCCAATTTCAAATTAATTTCAACTCCAATTCCAAATTAATTTAAATTCCAATTTCAAATTAATTTAAATTCCATTTTCATATTAATTTCAATTCCAATTTTAAATTTAAACCATTTTGATTTATATAAATTTCGAGTTTGATTTCCAAAATATCGATTCAAAACACTTAAATCAAATTTTCCTTCAATATCCAATTTAAAATCCAAATCTTCAAATGTAATTAACTTTCCGAGCTCAATTTCGAAATATCGTTTTATATCACTTTTACTTTACAATATTCAAAGTTCGAATAAAAGTCCAATCTTTTAAAACAAATCAATTTCTATAATTCAAATCATATTTTGATTATAACTTCAAAATCTCAACTTCAATTATTTAAAACAATTTCTGTTATCAAATTTAAATTTCAACATTCCGAGCTCAGATTCGAAAATAATTCAATTTCTATAAATTTGATTTTTATTTCTGAAAAGCAAATCCTTTGAATAATTTCAAATCAAAATTTTAAAATCGTTTAATTTAACCAATCCGGTGTCCGTATATAATTCTCTATCCTATGGCCAAGTGAATCAATTATTTCAATTTAGTTTCAGGGATGGATATATATCATTTCAATCGAAATTAAATGTCTTAGGTATATATCATTTCAACCTATTTCTTAATTTATTCGAAATAATCCATTTTACAATTTTATATACTGTAACTCAATCTACTAGGTGATACAGGATATATATAAAATAAATAAACATTCAATCATTTAAATATCAACCAACGTTTCATCCATCACAACCAACATCCAAATAAACAATAAATCATAACAATTAATCATTATCAATAATCGGGAATTTTACTAGCAGTTTAATCCTAGTTAAATTTAACTGTCAATTCAAATTCTATCAATTAATTCAGATGTCAATTTGAATGTCAATTAAATTTATCAACAACAAGCAATAAATTTAAATCACTACACGATATAAATTTAACTAACATAAAAATTAAATTAGTCAATTGTGAGCGTATAAAACACTCACCTTACTATTTCAAACTAAAAATAATTCCAGCTTCAAATAAAATCCAACTCGACTCCAAGCTGTAAATGACGTCGATACGAGTCTCCTGCAAATTGTTCCGCTCGAGACGAATCTCATACGGAGAAAATATGATTTAATTAATATCCATATAATTTAAATTTTAATAACGCTAATTTACACAATAAATAAATAACAAAAAATTGCACGCTACCTCTCTTCTTCAATGTCCCTCTCGTGCTCGTTCATCCACCACCAGTTTCATGCGACCTACTGTCCTTTTTTTTCTATTTACTCGACCGAAGCCACAACCTCACCGCGCCCAGACTTGCGCTCCCTCCTGCCGCGCCGCGCTACAATCGCTAGAAAACGAGGCCGAGGTCAGAAACACGCGCGCAAGCAGTTTGACCTCGCCCCTATCACGTTCTAATCCCCTTGCCATCGCTTGCTCCAACCTAGCCTGCTCGCGCGACATCATTTCTCAATTGTTTTTTTTTTCGATCGCGATTCATTTGTTTGTTTTTTTCCTCGATCTCGTTTTTTTGGAGAAAAAGAGGTTGTGATTCGATAAGAAGGGAAAGATTGGAGTGGGCTAGGGATGAGGGCTTGAACGAGTGATAAGGAGAGAAAGGAAAATAATAATAATAATATATATAATTAATGTTAGAAAATATCAAACCAACTTGCTCACAAAAATTCCGAACTCCAAATGATGCATGCCGCTTGGCGTTTATAATTTTTTACCCCCATTCCGAACACAATGTAACTAGTTTCAAAAGCCAATTCGATCGTATGCAGAAGATAGCTTTTCAAATCGAATTATTTTATCGAATTTCGAAATAAATTTCTACGCGTTTCAACCTCGCATGGCCAAACGACAAGTATGATCGCTATGAAACTTGATATCCTACAATAATTCACCATTACGGATCCGATGAAATTGGTTTCGTTAAAATCCGAGATAGTTGACAAAATGGCTATTTTTACTTGTCAATTATAATATAAAATTTCTATTATTCACTTTTTAAAAATCCAATTTCAAATGTTAATAATCTTCATTCATATTTAAATAAAATTTAAATCAATTTCTGATATCATTTTCAATCATATTAAATTTAGAATTCAATTATTCAAATAATTTCCAATATTAAATTTAAACAATTTAATTATCCAATAAATCAATATAAATAAATCATTAAATTCCAAATAAATTTTAGTCATCAACATTATTTTATTTCTATCTAAACAATTCGCAATTATTATTCAACTCCAGTCATTGATTTATAAACACAGTTAATATATAGAATTTCATTTCAATACTCGTTATCGCCAAATTTTCGGAATTGGTTATTTCATACATTTATTCAAGTTCATATCCAATAACTTACATTCAAAATCATTAATTTTTATATTTAACCATTTATATTCAATAATTATATCAAATTCTATAATTTAATATAGTTAAAAATATTGGTCGTTACAATGGTCCTATGACGTATAGGGAATAGATTTAATCGGCCTGTTGCCAATTCCTAAAGGGGGAGCAAAATATGTTGTAGTCGCCATAGACTACTTCACTAAATGGGTTGAAGCAGAACCGCTCCCTAAGATCACTTCTGGAAAAGTACTTAGATTTGTCATCAAAAATAGTATAACCAGATTTGGAATTCCCCATAAGATTATTTCCGACAACGGAACACAGTTTAAGAGTGAAGAATTCTCTTGGTTTTGTCATAAGAATAGAATCATTAAGAGCTTTTCCTCCGTTGCTCATCCGAAGGCAAATGAGGCCATTAAGGCTGGAAATAAGACCATAAAGACTATTTTTATAACGCAACTGAACAAAGCTAAAGGAAATTGGGTAGAAGAGTTGTCACATGTATTATGGGCTTATCGAACGTCTACCCGAATAGCAACGGGACATACTCCCTATTCATTAACTATGGGTGTGAGGTGATGTTATCGATTGAGATTGAAATACCCTCACATCGAAGAATCGCATGTGCATTCGATTTAAACCAAGAGCTAAAGAAAGAATTATTGGATTTGATACATGAGTTGAGAGATGAAGCAGCACTTCGAATTGCAAAATATCAAAGAAGGATTTCGAAATATTACAACTGAAAAGTAAGAACAAGATCATTTCAAGAAGGGATCTAGTGCTCCAAAAAGTAATGGCAAACACGAGAAATCCAGCGGATAGACCGCTAGGACCAAATTGGGAAGGACCCCTAATCATATGCAAAGTAATTCCCCCAGGAGCTTACAAGTTATGCCGACTAGATGGCAATATGGTTCCTAGAACATGGAACGCAGAACATTTGAGACCATATTGCCCTACAATTAATGAATAAAGCATCTCTTTCTTTAAAAGAAGAATCTACATAGTTGGGAGTGAAATGCTCCTTTCATTTGGACATTACCTTAAACAGTCAAAGCCTCTATCCGTGCCGAGATGGCCAGGGCAGAGCACCTCCTAGTGGGAGGAGTGTAAGCCTTTATCCGTGCCGAGATGGCAAGGTTAAAGCATCGACAAGCCCCTGTCCGCGCCACGCTATAGCCAGGGCAGGGCATCTCCTAGAGGGAGGAGTGTAAGCCTTTATCCGTGCCACGCTATGGCCAGGTTAAAACATTGACAAGCCCTTGTCTGTGCCATGCTATAGCTAGGGCATGGCACCTCCTGGAGGGAGGAGTGTAAGCCTTTATCCATGCCACACTATGTCCAGGTTAAAGCATCGACAAGCCCTTGGCCGCGCCACGCTATGGCCAGGTCAAGGCGCCTTCTGGAGGGAGGTTGGTTAAGTCCTTGGTTCCAGCTTGAGAATAAGCTAACCAAGAGCACATTACAACAATGGACTAAGATGTCCAAGCCCAAGAAGAGACTCATCCAACAATGGACTAAGATGTCCAAGTCCAAGAAGAGGCTCATCCAACAATGGACTATGATGTCCAAGCTCGAGGAGCGGCACATCAAACATCGGACTAAGACGTCCAAGCCCAAGAAGTGGCATATCAAATGATGGACTAAGACGTCCAAGCTCGAGAAGCAGCCAATCAAACTGCAACTACATACACGGTCTAAAGGGTTTACACATGTTGAAGGAAACATAATTTAAAGAATAGAACTGAACTCTGCCTATTAATACCTGAATCTGGGTTTTAGGACACTCATTTCTGGACTTCATCTTTTAAAGCCTGAATCTAGGTTTCAAAACTATTACCAAACTTCACTTATTAACGTCCTAATCTGGGCCTAAAATTTCTTTCATAAAGATAATCAATATGGATTTCTAATTATCCATCATTAATGCCTTAATCTGGGCTTAAGATTTCTATAATAAAGACGACAGTTATGGATTTCTGATTATCCAACATTATGCCCTAATCTGGGCTTGAGATTTCTGCCATGAAGATAGTTATTACGGATTTCTGATTATCCCTCACAAATGGCCGATCTGGGTTTAAGAGTTCTATCATGAAGACAATTTCTGAATTTCACTTACTAAAACCTGAATCTAGGTTCTAGACATCTTGTTATTAACTTCAAAACCCCACTTATCGATGCCTTAATATGGGTTTTGGGCTTCTTAACTCTTTATTACCTGAATTTGAATTTCAAGTCTTTTATCATTAATTTTGAATTCCATCTATCAAATCCCGAATCTGAGTTTTAAAGCAATAGTATTGAAACTAGAATGGACATCTAAGTCGTTAACAAAAAAAATTCAAGTTGGTCTTCTTAATACCCAAATCAGGGTTATTAGTTTGCAACTCTAAACGACGTTTGCAACATTTGAATTTAGGCTCCTGGTTTATTTTTATCTCCAAGAGGAGTTTCTAAATACATATTACTTATTCCCCCTAAATAAAGATTTATGGATCACAATGACTTATCTCCAGATGATAACTTGTAACCTCCTATTTCCAAACATTGGTAGTCTTCAACAGGAAATTCTTGGACTTCAATTATTATATGTCTGCATAATTATTAATTTCGTGAAAGTTTAACCACGAATTCCATTTTTAACTATAAAAGTTAAATGGTGGGACTCATAATGTTGCAAGACAAGAATCCTTACTTCTCAGTCATTTACGATTAAGGATTTCATATCCTTTATTAACTCAAGATTATGATTAATTAATCATTTGAGTTGAGAAACATTGCTATATTAACTTTATTCCCAAATCATAAAGCGTATATAAGATAATGAGTTAGCGATAGAAAATGTCACTTGCTTTGAATTTTGCAGGAAATCAGGGCTATTAAAAGCAAAGAAGTTGTGAAATTTTTGTCCTAAAGAACAAAAGCTTCTTTCGTACAAGGGGAGGGCAAAATGTTAACCATCAAATCCACTTGAGGACAAAGGTATGATAGAAGATTAATAAAAGTGCTAGGCTCTACTAAAATTGCAAATATGGGTTTCGACAAGGATCACGGAAGGATGTTTCGAAGGCATTAAGAAGGCTTTCGAAGGAGTCGCAAGCACCAGGCGCCATCGCAAATGATAAATAGAGCAAAATCTCTCAAAAAGATGAAAATGGAAGTAGGGCATCCCTTCCGCCTCATTCAAACCTTTCGATGCAGATG
This sequence comes from Allium fistulosum, assembly GCA_030737815.1. NCBI lineage: Eukaryota > Viridiplantae > Streptophyta > Magnoliopsida > Asparagales > Amaryllidaceae > Allium > Allium fistulosum. The sequence continues at coordinate 694,702,451 of CM060903.1, read as the reverse complement.
GATTTGCATATATAGAAAAAGCAGGAATGGGTTCGAAACCCCCTTTCAAAGGCAATGAATAACAACCCTTCATATGCACGCCAAACCTTTCGAACCAATGGTTTCGCCTTCATTCAGACTACTCAAAAAGATACCTTGGTCAAAACAACCCTTTCGAAAGCATAATCAATCCTTTCGAATTGGTCGAAGCCTGTAACATCAAAGGAAAGGTACTACATCAATTCAAAAGCATGCATTCGGAAGCTACCAATCATGTCTAAGCTGTCGACACTCCAACACTTTTGAAACCCTAGTAAACTACCTATCGACGGAGTCGGAGGCTCGTATCTTTGCTTCTTATGACAGTAAAACAACACGAAAAGAAAAAGCGCATCAATTGCCCTTTCGACAAAGTCGAAAGCAACCCAGGAGAAAGCAGCAAAAGGAGACATCTAGACCTTAGCAACATCAAAAGGTAGACAAGGGACCTTTTGACTAGGTCGAAAGGTCTGAAATAGGGAAATAGGAAACGCAAGGATGAATGAGAGAACTCGGAAGAGAAGCCCTTCGACAGCATCGAAAGCAAGCACACTGAAGAAAGAGAGTGGCCTTTCGACCATGACGAAAGGATGGAAGCGGAAGATGGGAGGACCTTTCGACTGGGTCGAAAGGATGGGTGCGAAAGGGGGTCAACCTGCATCTATAAATAAGACCCTTGGGGTCCGATTTTGGGGACGGGATTTTAGAATCCTAAACTCATTCTACTACTTCTTTGCAACAATTAAATCTTTGTAACCGTAAATTGATTTGGGGAAAAAGCTCTCAAACTTGTAACTCTTTTGTGGATTAATGGAAAAGGATGGAATGCACGGATTCATTAAGGATTTCGATTATGAGGAAAATCATTACGATTATTAACTAGATTAATGATCAATTGCTCATGATGCTACCTTATCTTCTTTACTTCTTTATGTCGTATGCAAAGCCGTAAGATCAACTTAAATAGCATACATGTGAAACACATTATCATCACGATAAACAATATATAATGACGAATAAAGATGTTGATGATGTTTCGACAATGATAAGTTCATAGAACTTACAAATATCCAAGATGATCTTCTGTCGTATACACCGAACGGAGCTTGCACAGTTGTGAATTAGATCTGTTTCGAAAGGATGAAATCCCTTTCGACCTGGTCGAAAGGGATGTCTCGAAAGAAATCTGGTTCATAAATGACAAGCAATTATACAAGGATGGATTCCTTCGAAAGAAACATACCCGCGACTAAATCTTCAACCCTTTCGAAGGACTTTCTCCATAAAGATGAAATCAATGACGTCGAAAGCATTTTTTTCTCTTTAAAGGCTAAGCAGACCTTCCGACATAGATGAAAGAGATTGAGTGGGCCCTTCGACATGGTCAAAAGGAATGAATGTTTAGTATAAATGGCTATTTTCAACTCATTCGAAAGAGAGGCTTCGAATAAGATGCTTTCTCCTTCACCTCCATTTTGATGAGGTTAATTTGGTTAATGATCCACTCTTGATACTTTACAAATTATCCTCCAAAAGTAGTTTGACCAAATCAACCTGATCAAAAGAGGGGTTTCGAAGGAAATAATCTCTTTTAAATAGTCTAATTTTGTTACATAAACAATCCTATTTGTCATTCACATAGCTTTGGGTATGTTGACAAGTTTTCTTGTTAACAATTACCCTTGCTCTCACCCCCCTTGGCTGGCCATGGAAGTCTCAACCATCCCCCCCGGGACACAAATATGCTCCCTCACATCTCCTTTACACCTCCTTCCTTTAGCAAATGACCAAACAACCCTTGCACACAAATATCTCCTTATCTTCTAATTACTATATTAAGCAAAGCTTGTTAATTACTTAATAATGTGTTCATATGTTAATGAAGAACATACAAAAGAGTTCGAACAACTTATCTCGAATAAAAAGCTGTTTATTGATAAACCGATTTTCAGTCACGTTATTGATATTTCTTCGAAGTATTTATTTTCGTAAAATTTTAAAAATAAGTTTCTTATCATTATTCATTAATTAAAAGATGTTTAGCAAGGTTATACAGTTACATTTATAACAATTAACTTTATTTCGAAAAGTTACTATATTCAAAGATGAAGTGTTCGAAATTACGGGTCGCTACACCTTGAAACTTATCAATATTAAAAACAAGCCCTTATTTTTTAAGCATTGTTTACAGTGCAACTTACCTGAAACTTATAAAGTTTAATGTTTCATTAAATTTGTTATGTTATGCAACTAGAATGACATGTTTAATGAAAATAAATGTAATTAAGTAGGAATGTTCATAATAATGTAATTTTATGCAATTTAGTTGATTTTATTATATGTCACATTATTTATAGTGCAACATATCTGAATCGCTTAATTCCATTGTACTGTTTATAGTGCAACTTACCTGCACTGCTTCAATTGTATGTAGGGATGGCAGTTAGACCCGATCCGATGGACCTGGACTCGACCCAGTGCGTCTCTATTCTAGACGGGTCGGATATTGTTGGATCCAAACTATACATTTCAAAAACCTTGATCCGACCGGACCCGAGCTTCGGTTCGGGTCGGGTCAGGTCGGTTTGGGTCCAGTTGGGTAATAACACTAAAAATGCATATATTTCAATGTTTTTTGATTGGGCCTTTCGGGTCGGGTCTAATCGGGTCTTTATTGTATTTTTCATCACACAGACCCGACCTGAGACCCATCAGGACTGTGTCTTTTTGGGTTAGGTAAGTTTGGTTCGGTTTTGCAGTTTTTGGTTTCAATTGCCAACCCTAATTGTATGTGCTTTTGAACTAACTTGGATTGTATTTATAAAAATGACATATTTTATCCAACTGTATGATACAAACACACTAGATGTTCGAAATTTGGACAGTCATGAACTTTTGATTATTGCATTATAAAGACTGCCAAAAAATGGGTGTGTTTTGAATTTTGATAAATTTTAAGGGCTTAGTCCGCAATATGAAAAACAAGAGTTGTTTTTTAACTTTTTATGAAAAATAATAAGGTTGTTTTCCATAAATCCTCAATATAGCATCACTCATTGTTTAACAGTTTCAGTTTTTAAAATTAGAACAAGATTTAGGTGGCATTTATTGATTTCATTTACTAGCATGGTTTTAAATGGCGAAAGAAAAATTGGAGCTTTATGCATCAATAAGCATTTCAGGACCGTCTGAAGGTTGACTACTTCTATTAGCCCCCTATTAATTTCCTTTCTCATTCTGGCTTAAATTAGAAAAACAATACTTCCTCATTTACCTATCAATGAGCATATCATGGGTTTTTCCTCTCTAATCTGAAATCCCAATAGGAGAACAATTGAAAATACAATGTTTATATGTAATTTTTGTCAATAAAACTGATCGTTTGAAGAAAATTTCAATATAATTCAGCAAATTCCAGATATCGATGAACTGATTTAAGAAAATCAATATTATTTTTAACTTAAAACCTAGTTCAAGTGTTTTATTATTGATGTAACTTTTGATTTCTTCCCAATGTTCACTTAGACAAGGATTTGATGGTAAATAATGTAGATAAGTATTTACTTCAATTATCATGAATTAAAGAAGAAAAAAATCATGAAGGTAAAAATGAATAAGAGAGAATTTAAAAGAAGAAAAAGGATAAAATCGATGTAAATTGGGTATAAATTTGGGTGAGTAAAAGAAATTATGGGGTGTTAATATTTTTACAGCATCATGGAGTGGAAAATGAAAATTTTCGGGTGTTAACAGATTTAGCTCTGAATGTTAGTTATTTTTAATTCTTGTGTTATTATACTATTAAAATTGAGTTTTCATCCTTGTTTTCTCTTTCAATTTTTTCTTTCAATCCTAAAACTGATAAGTGGCACTCCTTGTATATTCAGAAATTTTCTTGCAATGTGAAGAGTTGTTTGGACTTTTTTCTTCGTTCCCCTACAAATTTTCACATAATATTCAATCGTTTTCAGTCCACCTTTAATAATTTGTTAACATCCCCCAATTCAACGTCCAACTTTTTTTGGGTAGCATTAGTGGCAACAATGAAATCGTGGTTGAAATTTTGGTCTCATGATTAGATAAATATTTAATTGTTGACCCTAATTTCCAATTTCTTTTCTTTTGATTTTAATTCTATGCACTATGCTTTGAATATCGAAACAAAATTCCATCTACTATAATTTAGGGTTGATTTAGGTTAAAAAAAGAAGAAATTATCTCATTTCTAAAAATGGTTTTAAATTTCTAGAAAAAATGGGTCTTTGTAAAATCATCAATGAGCATGTCATCTCTGTTTAATTGTTAACTTTTATCTAACATTTATTTAACCTTCTTCAATTTCTCCCCCATCCATCTTGGTTTTGACTTCAATCAATGATAAGTTTAGGTTAAATTAGAACAGTGTAGCACAAAAAAGAAATAAATCACTCTTTCCTCTTTTTCCACATAACAATAATGTAGCAACCTAATAAAATACAAACATACAACTAGTTAGAATATTATGAATGAGTGGTTGAGATGATTTGACACATGGAGACATCAAAAATAGGAAAAAACCATTATACAGCCATACTCTATGGATACAAAACACTTATATTTTGGACATGTGCACTAAATAATAGTAATGGAAATATGAAATATTGTTCATCTGTCAATATTTTTAAAATTTTTGCACACAGGTCAATATTTAAGGCTCTCTGTATCAAAGTTGTGCTCCTCAAAGTAAACTAGATTTATAACCAAGCATATAACACTTAACGGTGTATTAACTTCAAGTGTGCCGACAATATAATAACGATGCGTTTTTGGTTTAGGGTAAAACGATACACCTGTTTTTACAAAGTGACAGTGATGAAAATTGCAGCCGTACCTTTTATTACAATTAGAATCTAATGGTGTGCATCAAAACTCACAATTTGTCTTCAAAAATTTTCTCTCCCGTAGACTCTTTCATTTTGTGCTGTAAATTTGAAATGAATACAAAGGCGATGGTAAATTACGGTTATTTGAGGAATGTAAACTTCCATATAAAGAGCAGCAGATCCATCGAGATCGATAATAGCTTCCACACCACACAACAACCATTGGTAATGTTTTCGTCTTTCAAAATCGTAGAGTATTTTCTTATGTATGAAATCAGTAGTCTACTACTAGTAGTTTAAATATTGAATTAATTAGACAAGCCTCCAACTTCTTCATTTTAGTAATAAGAGAAGATCTATGAGACTTCATCAAAAATCAAATGAAAGAAACCCCGTTCGCGTTTAGGTGGAACAAAACAGTGTTTATGAAATGCAACTTGAAACTGCAAGCTTGGTGTACGTTGTCAGTGATTTGAACCATAACATCAGTATCTTTTACAATATTTTTTCATGACAAATGCGAATCCAACTCATGATATTTTTATGTTTTTGTTTAAAAAAAAAATTAATTCAGCACACTTTTCAAAACTTAAAATAAATTTAGACCCGCTGCAAAACGTATTACAAATATACCTATGTTTTTGCTATAGGGTCATGATTTTTTTTTAAACGCTAAAGCATTCTTGAAGTATGCAAGAAGAAATTCTTAAAAAAAATTCCTGATCTCATTTTAAAATGTGTCATGAGAACTGTTTAATAAACGAATAAATTAAATTGGACGCAATTTCACATTACACTGTAAGAGAATTTTGTTGAATAAGCACTAGCACAGCAAAAGCAATCCTATATCTCTGGTATGTTTTGAATCATGCGTAAACTTGTTATAAGTTTTGGATAGTGAGCTAAATTAATTAATAAATATATTTTTATTAGTATTAATAAATAATTTATTATGCCACTCATATGATTCATTGTAGAAATTTCCATCTGAATATGGCTATAGAGAAATTGAGAATCTTGATGCTATTTCAATTATTGGATTAGAAAAGGTAAGTAATTTGCATTTGATGGACTTGCTTGAAAGTCTTTGAGGCCCTAATTGGTATTCCAGCAATAAAGAAATTATAGGAGAAACTATACTTGTAAATTGAACGATGAATCTGCGTTATGAGATAGAGTGTTCTATATTATGAAACATTAATGATGAGCCATTCATGTTTCAAGGGCATTTTGGTTCTTTACTGATTCGCACATTGTTATTGTTTGGAAGTATACTATCATTGTTATGACTTATGAGCATTGTCTAATAATTTAGAACAACCCAAACCAGAGGTGGAAAATGAGCATCCATATTCATTTGTTGTACTTTGTAGCAAATACGATGTTCATAACATCGGTTAAGATAATTTACAATGAACACATTTTTTCAAATAATTGCTAAAACACTCACAACAGGTTCAGTTGCTCTTGTTAAATCTTCGTATTATCCAATAATTCAAATTTTGCTTACTTCATTTAGAGATTTTGCTGTGAAAGCCGAAATAGTTTCAAGTGTTTTTGCGGCAAGATCCAGAAAATTCATGGAAGTCCAGAAAATCTGTGTCTTTCGGTATGTCACATCCAATGCTATTTTCAGATGTGATTACAATTCTATTTTCAAGAATAATACCCATTGTTGGGGTCTATCCTTCCAAGTTGATATTACCCAACAACACAGATGGGGAACAATAGGATCAAATATACAATGACGAAACAATCAAATAAATCATTGAGGTTATTTTCTTTTAAAAATGGTGGAAATTACCAATTAAATATAAATGAAAAGGGAAGCACACCAAAATTTTAAAGTGGTTCCACTTTCAGTATGATAGTGTATGTCCACTAAAGGGAGAATAATTTTTATTAATAATTTGAGGGAGAAGATTACAGAGATTCGTACAAGTTATTTCTATTACATAGGCTCCTTTAAATATAGACTTTGAAACTTGGGATTGAACTTATCCCGTGATATGGGACTAAACTAAACAACAAAACCTAATATTGTATCACATTTTTCGATACTCCACCTTGATACAATATGTAGCTTTAAACAAAGCCATCTAACTCCATCTACACTTTCATACTCCGAGCAGTCTCCAACATAGTGAATACATTCCCAATGAGTTTCGGCAATGCCATCACCCATTAAACTTTCCAACGAACTCTGTCAACGTCACTGTCCACCAACAAAGTGTTTAAACATATCATTTCCATGTAGAATCTATCAATCTTTTCAATGAAAACAAATATCACCATCTACCAATTCTCTCTCTCCCATGCCACTATGTGGCACTTAGCACCTTGATAAGCAGATCAAGTTTGAGCAATGCTTAAACTTTGCCACAAGTAAGGACTTAGTGAATATGTCTGCTACATTCTTCTCTATGTGAACCTTCTGAAGACAAATTAGCTTCTCTTCATTCATTGAGCCAAGAATTTATTCTCTCACCTCTATGTGCTTCGTCCTTGAGCTGAAAGCTAGATTTTTAGCTAAATGAATTGCACTTTGATTGTCACAATTCACTTCTACTTCATCATACACGGAGCCCAAATCATACATCAACCGTCTTATATACAGTGCCTCCTTAGCCGCTTCAACAACACTTATAAGCTCTGTCTGTAGTAGACAAAGAAAAAACAGTCTCCAACCTCGCTCTTCAACTAATAGTTGTCCCTCCAAGAGTGAACACATAACCTGAAGTTGACTTCCTTCGATCTCTATCGCCGACGTAGTCAGAACCATTAAAATCCTACCAAGCTGAAATCTCTCTCTCTCTCTCTGCCACCAAAAACAAGCCCATGCTGTAGGGTTCCTCTATGATATCTAAAAATATACTTTACTGCCTCCCAATTCGTTTTTCTCGGATTTTTCATATATCTACAAACCAATCCAACAGCTCATGTAATGTAAACCCTAGTGCAAATCATAGCATACATTAAATTACCAACTGCACTCGCATAAGGCACCTTCTCCATGTAAGCTGTGTCCTTCTCTATGATCGAAGAGCCTTTATTAGAAAGCTGAATGTGCAAAAACATGAGTGTACTAATTGCCTTTGCTCCTTCCATGCTAAACCAAACAAGCATCTTCCTAAAATACTCCTTTTAAGTGAGCCTGAAAAGTCCTAGCTTTCTATCTTTTTGGAATTCCATACCGTAAGTCTTCCTTACTTCCCTAAGATCTTTCATCTCAAATTCTGCTTTTAGCTTCATCTTCAAACTATCAATTTCAGCTTTATCATTGGAAGCAATCAACATGTAATCCACATACAAGAGTAAATACACCAAACTACCACTCTCTAAATGCTTGAAGTACACACAAGCGTCTTTGATATTACGATCAAAACCAAGTGAAAGCACAAAAGAGCCAAACCTCTTGTACCATTGTCTAAGTGACTGCTTAAGTCCATAAAGTGATTTCTTTAACTTGCAAACCCATTTCTCTTTCCTACTTACAATAAATCCTTCTGCTTGCTTCATGTAAATGGTTTCCTCCAAGTCACCATGTAAGAAAGAGGTCTGCACATTAAGTTTCTCCAACTTCAATCCATGAGTAGCAACAATAGCAAGCAAAATGCGGATGGAGGTATGCCTCACTATAGGAGAAAATATCTCATCATACTCCACTCCCTTCCTCTATTAAAACCCATTAGCAACTAATCTAGCCTTGTATCTCCCATCATCCTTCACCTTGAGTACACACTTGCAACCTGAGGCTTGGCTTCCTTGAGGAGGTGGTACTAAATCCCAAGTCATGTTCTTTCTTAATGACTCTAACTCCTTTTCCATAGCGCACATCCATTTCGAGCTATCACTCGACTTCATAGCTTCTTCATGGTCAAACGACTCACTATGAACCACATGTAAGGCATAATCAAACTGCATCACCAAGGCTAAGGTTTGCATACTGCCAATCACTATACCTCTCGGGTGGCCTAATAGTCATATGACTGACCCGAATAGGTATAACTTCGCCTAAACTCCTTTTTTCTCCACCTTGAACTGAACTTCATCTAGTCTCATCCACATCACCCACACTACTAAAAGGAACCTGTGGACTACTCTATAATGTCTCATCAACTGTATCTACATCTCTCATAGGACTACTACTAGGATGAAATATGGGAAACTCTTCCAACTTCTTAGGCCTATCAGACTCATCTGATGTGGTAGGTAACTCCTCCTTGGGATTGAACAAGGTAAACTCATCAAAAGTAACATGTCAAGAGTGCACAATCTTTTTATCAATAGAGTTCCAAATGCAATATCCTTTGATACCATCCATGTATCCCATAAATATGCCATTGTAGCTCGAGCTTCCAACTTATCATCACCTGTATGGTGAACATACACAGGACTACCGAAAATACGAAAGTAACCTAGATACAATGCTTTACCCCTCCACTTCTCCTTGGAATCTTCCCATCTATGCCTGAGTACAGAATTCAATTTTTAATATGCATTGCATTTGATAAAACTTCGGCCCAAAAGACTCTAGACAACCCCTCCGTCAATCTCATGCAATGTGCCTTCTCAAGTAGAGTCAGATTCATCATCTTAGCAACCCCATTGGATTGCAGATCTCCTGGTGTAGTGAAATGTTTCTAAATATCATGCTGCTTACAAAAATTGAGGAACTCCTTAGAAACAAATTCACCGCCGTTATCAGATCTAAGCATCTTTAACTTACAACCAGATTAATTCTCAACTAGCACTTTCCAAGCTTTAAACTTCTTAAAGCTTTCTGATTTGGCCTTCGGCACATACACCCAAACATTTCGAGAAAATTCATGAATAAAGGAAATAAAATACTTCGCTCTTCCAAGGGAAGTAGTGGCTATTGGTCCCTAAACATCTATATGCACATAATTAAGCATTCTCTCTGATCTATGAAGTCCAACACCAAAAGACACCTTCGTCTGCTTTCCCAGCACACACTCCTGGCAAAATTCCAACTTGTCGAAGCTTCCTCCTTTGATCATCTTTCGACTGCAAAGCAACTCTAAGCCCTTTCTTTGAAATATGACCTAATCTTAGATGCCAAAGTCTAGTTGCATCCAAAGCTCCAGAACTTTCCACTCTAACACAAGATTCTCCAAGAACTGTGGTTCATTTCAGCAGATATAGATTTTGGAATACATTTCCTTTCATAAAAAAAAGTGCACCCCTAGAAACCTTTAAACCATCCGTCTCCATAGTCACCTTGCATCCCACGGATGCCAACTGCCCTTAAGAAATCAATGGCTTCCGAAGACCTAGAACATAGCAGACACATGTTAAAGTGAGTATCACTACATTAAACATCCGAATCTGAACTATACCCTCTCCCATGGCTCTACCACTAGCGTCATTTTCCAAAAAGATTGCACTTCCTTCTTTTCCAACAAAGGAGATGAAATAATCCTTGTTTGACGTCATATGGAACAATGCCCCCGAGTCAAGCACCCAATGGTCTAATACATCAGATATTGCTGCAATCAACACATCCTCGGATATAGTCTTCTTCACCGCAATCGATGAAGATCCATCCTCAACCTTCTTAAAATCCGGACAGTCTGTCTTCCAATGGCCTAGTTTCTTGCAATAGTGGCACTTTCCATCTCTAGACTTTCCTCTCCAACCATTTCTGCACTTCCTTGAGTTGGAATTCCCCCTAGGATTTCAATTCTTCTTCTCCTCTCTTCCTCTCTCAATAAATAGGCCCTAACAACTACTTCATTCTCTTCCTTTACTCATCTCCTTCATCTGATTCCTTAAGTCTTTAGGTAGAAGACTCGACTTCACATCATCTACAATCAAGGTTTCGCTACCATAAATCAGACTGTTAGCAAGATCTATATAATACTCTAGAAGGGAACACAAAAAACTATTTCTTTCTATTCTACATCCACCTTCAAATCCATAGTCTTCATCTTCATTACAAGATCATTGAAGAAATTAAAATACGCTTTCACTGAAGCACCCTTTCTCATCTTCATGGTAAAAAACTTCTTCATCAGAATAAAATGATTATTGAAAGATCTCTTCAAATTGAGATTTTCCAACTTGGGCCAAAAAATTTTAACAGCGGTTTCAATGCTAATTTTCAAGATAATATTTTCTCCCATGGCTAACTATAGAGTAGTAAATGCACATTCTTCCATCTTCTTCTTCTCCGCGACAGAAATTTCAGACGGTAACTCTTCAGTGTCAAAAACTACCCGATGAACCATATTCCTTTTTAGAGTAGAATTCATCCTCCATTGCCACTTCTCAAAGTCTTTATCTCCATTTCATATTTCTATTGCCAACTGTGACCCAGATGCAATATAAGAACCTCTGACACAAGGCCTTGTTACAACAGGGGTAGCCCCATCTTCTTCCATACTTCCTTACACCTTCTATAAATCAACCTACATTCTCTGATACCAGATTGTTGGGGTCTATCCTACCAAGCTGATATTACCCAACAATACAGATGCGGAATAATAGGATCAAATATAGAATGGAAAATTAATCAAATAAAATTATTGGGGTTATTCTCCTTTAAAGAAAAAGGTGAAAATTTCCAATTAATTATAAATAAAAAGGGAAGTACACCAAAATTTTAAAGTGGTTCCACTATAAATATGATAGTGTACGTCCACTAAAGGAAGAAATTTTTTTTATTAATAGTTTGGAAGAGAAGATTACAGAGACTGGTATAAGTTATTTCTATTACATAGGCTTCTTTAAATATAGGCTTTGAAATTTGAGATTGAACTTATCCCGTGATGTGGGACTAAACAAAACAATAAAACCTAATATTGTATCACATTTTTCAACATCCATTGCTACTTTAAGAACAATACCCATTGCCTAACTCGAGAATTCATGGAAGTCCTAAAAATTTATCTCTCGCCGTATATCACATTCAATGTTATTTTCAGATGTGATTACTTCTATTTTTAAGAACAATACCCATTTGCTATCTCTGAATATTCATTTATCCGAACTTCATTTCCTCGGTTAAGTCATACATGCTATGTAACAACTCATCAATTCAAAATCCCGTAACTAACCAAAAGAAGTTCCGAAACGGCAAGTCGTTAGGTGACCATACATATTGCTAGACATAGAGAGAATAAAACAAAAACTAAACTAACCGATAACTTTCAAAGTCTCATAACGAATGGTCATACAAAATATCATATTGCACAAATATATATATGTGTATATACGTACATACATACATATATACATACATATATATATATATATATGTAAAGATCGGCTCCCCTTCGTTTTCCTACACCTCAAATCCCCAAGATTTCAACCACATATTCATTTAAAATAATATAGTTTCTCTCTCTTATCACTCCATGTGAGAGAAACTATATTATTTAAAACAAAACACGTGATTGAAATTAGGAGGATTTGAGATGTAGCAAAAATGAAGGGGAGTCCTTCCTTGCTCTATGTGTGTGTGTGTGTGTAGGTATCCATGTGTTTATGTATGTATGCATGTATATACGTTGTAACAACACGTGATTTTTGGGTCTTCAAATTGAATATGTAATTTATTTAAATATTCAGATTTGAATTAAATTATAATAAAATATATATTTCAAATTTAGATCCGATTTTTAAGGATGTATTTTTAATTTATTTTATAGGATTTTTCCATAATTTTTAATTTGGAAAATAATTAAATTTTTTTTTTTTGCTTTTTGCAACAAACGTCAATACTTTTGAAACTATACAAAATAAGTTAACCTATCTATTTTATTATTATTTTGTGATCGTCTCACATTATTGAGCATGATTGTATTTTTATTTCCGTCGTTCGCGGCTCGTACGCGAACCGAATTTTGTGTAGCGAGGTACCGCAAATCTAACTTTTCAAAAGCAAACATAATTATATTCATGCATGCACAACACATTCTTTCCATGTCTTATGTTGTACTTGCATTTGACTTTTTTTTATTTAACTTTGAAGTTAATTGACTTTGATTAATTTGGTTTAGCACAGCTTGTAGTAGATGAGATATATTTTTATATATGTATGAACGCATGACTAGAGGGAGAGAAGTACACAAGCACCATCACTACAATTTGCCTATATATATTTACACTCACTCATGGACAGAGGACATTAATTGTTCATTTCATTCTCTCTTCACTGCATTTAGTTTCAAAGCTTTAGAAAAAATATATATACATAGCACCAAAATATACACAATTCATTTAACACATATTTTCTTCTCTACCAAATAATGAAACAAGCAGTTTCATTTTTTTTTCCTCCAAAATAAAATATACGTAAGAAATGGAGAGAGCACGTAAGAAACACCAAAAGATTTTACTCTTTCATTTTTCTCTACAAATGAAAATCTAGGAGGTTTGTGTTGCATGGCTATGGATGAGTGGCATTAGGCACGCATGGAAGAAAGAGGAAGGTCACGCATGAAGAAAGAAAGTACGATGGAGTTACTATTGAAATAAGAGGGGAGGTGTTCTATATTGCATGGTGGCATGCGGGTAGGAAGAGTGTGATTTTGGGCTTTGTGGGATTGCTGAAGTGGCTAAGAATTTATACGTTTAAGTTAATAGTTTAGTTAGTAATAGTTTTGTTAATAAATTAGTTAGTTAGTTTAACTAGTTTAAACAATTTAAATGAACACAACAGCTTTTGGTAAGTTTTGGTATGGGCGATTGGGCAATTAGGCCATTCATTTTATTGGGTAATAAACTAGTTAAAGATTAATCTAAGTGATTATAATTTAGTTAATTTAAATTAGTTAATTTTAAAACGATGTAAACTACAAAAGTAAATTACTCATTCATATGAAGTAAGTTTAACCCATGGTCTTCGACAGTAGATTTGTATTAACGAATAGAATACAATAGTATAACTTGTTGATAGTTTTAATGAAGTATAATTTAGTGATAAATTATTAGTGGTTGAATTAAATTATGATTAATGTAGTTAAATAATCATAATTCATTAGTTGCATCTATGAAGCAGAATAAATTCCCATTTTGCTATTATAAATTGAATAAATAAATTTATATTGATTATAATGATGTGTTCGCTATTGATTATTGTTGTCGATTGATTGTGTGACATATGCTTGACCAGTTTATGAGCATTGATTATTACTTATTGATTGTTGATTTTGCTCGTCCAGTTTATGAGCAATTACCTTTTATATGTTTGGGTTGGGAAGAACATAAATTTAGATGCATTGAATACGAACATCTTGTAAATAGAATCTCACAATTCGACTATAAGATGTTCGATTATAATATTGGTTAAGGAATTAATTATAATAAAAGGAATTAATTATAATTTTATAAAGATGATCATCTTTTAAATGAAATTGTTTTTTTGAAAAGAAATAGAAATATTTAGTAGTAAATAGTTTGGAATGATTTTATATAAAAAGGTTTATAAATATAGAGAATTTCAAGGACTTAAACCAGGTTGCTTTAAAATGGCATTTTAAAGATTTTAAGGAAATAAACAATACTGTGTTTGAAAGTTTTTATGGTTATTAGTGCAAAATGATTTGTCACTTTGGGAAATAAAAGGATTTGTTATGTTACCAATGATTTGGGTATCCAAAACTAGAAAGGTGGGCAAGGGAGGTGCAGATGTTCTGTAGCCTTGGTATAGTCCGCCCGACGAACGGAGGGATATACATATATATATTTTTCTAAAAGACTAGGACTCAGTTGCCTTGTTATGGCTAGAAACCTCCCGATCCAGTTGCATCTATTTTTATATGCTTTATATAGAGTATTTGATGTCCTTTTCAAAAGTGATTTGTTTTAATATCCCTAAGTGAAGTATAATTTGATAAAAAAGGCGTGTATATTATTTCAAAGGTTTTGAAATAAAAATCAAGAGTTTGGTCCAAAGAAATTGTTTTTGAAAATGATTATATTTTGAAAATAATAAAGTTATTTGGATTTCAGAAATCTAAATGTGGGGGTTAAGCTAAGTGGGAAGATTTGAACCTACATTTACACGATATATGCTATGTAGCTTAAGATTTGCACATTTGTTTGTGCATTGTAGGCTTCCATGGAGTCCTATTTGTGGTAGGAGAACTACATCGGCTTGATCCTGTATCTAATTGGGTATCTAATTAGATTGGGGTACGTAGGCAGTCACAAGTGGTAGTGATGCAGCCCCAATAATAATTAACCCTTTTGTTGTTTATCTGTTTATTGGTTCTATTTGACTTATGTTATTTTATCTTTTCTACTTACTATTTTATTCCACATTTGACATGTTTCTTGAGTTTGCAGAAATAGGATATTGTTGTCTTTCTCATTAGAGTTGTGCAGTGGTAGATTTATTGTATATTGAGTCTTTTTTGTATTTAAGCACATTTGTAGAATAAATGATTACTCTGATAACTTGTATAATTGAAATTTGTATCTTATACATTTAGTAACGTTGAATATTTATCAAATAATATTGTGTATTAAGTTGGTAGTTTCCATTCGTAGTTTTAGAACGGACGGATTTTTCGGCGATTTTGACTGGTCCGAAAATCTGGTGTCACATATGTATGCATGCATCTGTGTGTGTGTGTGTGTCTATATATATACGTGTGTGTGTGTGTGTGTGTGATTACATATCAGATACTAATATAAGTCTGTACAATTCAAACCCAATCAACTTCACACACACACACATACACTATCTCATCATGTCTTTGAGATACGGATTATTTATGCAACTTTTACATATAATATTTACAATATATACATATCATGCCACCTTGATCATCACGTCTCCAGACTCCATCAACCTAAAAAATATCAATAAAATAAAATATAAGGTTGGGTCAGACATATGTCCAAGTAAGGGAAGCCAATCTAATACATGATACTACTGTGACAATGATATTACATGATTTAAGTCTAAAGTATAATACCTTCTAGTCCTACCATGTGCGCTATAGAACAATATTACTATCTAAAAATGATCGGGTCCCGAACACCTACGGTAAAATGATTTCCTATACAAACTCTAAACTGAACAAATAAATATAATATGCGAATTAGAAGAACGAGACGGTCACAATGATGCTGTTTTCATCGTCAAATTCCAACGTTTGAAAAATCACCATTTTGTCCCTCCTTATAATTAATTTATTAATTCCTATTATTTTTATATTATCATATTATTAATATTTAATTGAAATATTTACCATTGGTAATATATCTAAGGGAGTCACATACTATTAGAGGGAGTCGCGTATGTATGCTCATATATATATTTGTATTCATATTATCCTCAAAATTCCTAAGGGACAAAGAATTTGTCGCACTCTCTCGTATCACACAACTATATGAGCGTACAAAGTTAACCATCCAACCATTCATCAAAACAATCATTATAACAAAGAAATAAATCAAACTAAGTATTGATGCATACCGTACAAAATCAAAAATTAAATTTCATCAAACATGTGCAAGTGTTCTGTTAGCATATATATATACATATATATATATACACACACATATATATAGACACATACACATACATATATACACACTCGCTCCTAAGTGATGTTTGTGTACTTTTATGAAAGGCAAAAAATGACATAGCATTATGATATGTATGAAGATGATATATGGCATTATATATGCCAATATCCAACTTTTGGGTCCTTCTATATGAATGAAATGATATATCATATAAAGCATGTATGCAATCATCCTAGGATGAACATATAAATTCTATATGTATGCACAACCAATAACATTAGCATAACACATAGTGAATATATGCATAAATAATTCATAAAAATCTAAACACACAAAACACATCAAAATTTTAGCACAATCAATTGATATCAAGTAACATAAGTAAAAACAACAATTAATCCTAGCAACCATTTAACCAAACCTAGAATTTTATTTGTTTCACGACTAAGCCCAAATCCCTCCAAATCATATTGAACCATGCCCTAATTAATCTTAAGAAATCAAAATTCACATGTACTTCAAAAAATATTAATAATTTGATCGATCGAACATCGATCGGTCTGGGCTGGCGACGATGCGAGAGTCGAAGGGCGAAGGCGAGACGACCTAGTGAGCACGTGCGACATAGGAGAAGTCGCTAAGGGGAGGCGTAACTTGGTGTCGCGACCAGGTCAGATGACGCAGGCAGGAGGAGAAGCATGAGTGATGTTGGTTGTTGTAGGATGAAGTTGTGATCAGGATGATGGCTAAGACTTGTTGTCGGGTTTAGGCAGGTACGACGCGGTTATTGTCGATTTAAAGGTGGTACGGCAGAGGCAAAATATTAATGCAATACAACTTCACTCGGCATTTTGGTAAGTTTTCTTAACTCACATCTATGTCTAGAAATCAATGCCTATATATATATTATTATCGTTTATTATTCAAAATGCATAATTGAATTGGATTGATTGAGATTGATTGATGTTTGGAGTATTGGTTGGTTATGAATTCTATTTGATTGCAAATTAAACTATATTTTTACATATATATTTGAGTGTCGACATATGTATCTTAAGAAAGACCGAAGTTCGACGAAACTCGACTTAGGTCACTTGAATATTTATAGTGATATTTAGTTGAAATGTTGTGGAGTAATCATACTCCATAACTTATATATTCAGATATTTATTTACATTTTTGTTTTAAAAAGTTGTTTGAAAAGATTTGAAGAATTATCTAATGGTTTTGGAATTTTATTTAAGTATTTATAAATAATTTACCGAGATATTATACAATTTAGTTTTTTCCTATTTAACAATATATTTTAATTATAAGTATAAATGTAGTTTTCTTTTAGTTATAAAATTCTTTTTAAAATTAATATTATAATATATTATAAGTTTGGAATCGTTTTGAAGGAAAAATATAATATTGCGATTTTATAAAATGTATTATGAAAATTATAATATTACTTTTAAGTGATATTTTATTATAAAAATTATTTAATTATATATATAAGTGGAGATTTGGAAATGAATTTTGATATTTAAATCTTTCTTTTGGACTTATAGAAATAAAATTAAAGTATTGTTTTCTATATAATATATTTTAAGTTTTTTTATTCATTTCG
Organism: Allium fistulosum; assembly: GCA_030737815.1. Lineage (NCBI taxonomy): Eukaryota > Viridiplantae > Streptophyta > Magnoliopsida > Asparagales > Amaryllidaceae > Allium > Allium fistulosum. The sequence continues at coordinate 694,684,454 of CM060903.1, read as the reverse complement.
GAATATGAAATTAAATTAAGAAGTGTTATCTAAATTTATTAATTTATTAAATAGAAACTTTAATGTTTTAGTTTTAATTAATAATTTAAAATATTATTAAATTATGAAAATATGAAATATTTTTCGACTAAAATTTTAGGTATTTTAAAGCGTGTTTCACTAATATTATGGTTACTCGTGAATTATTAAAGCGTGTTATATATATACATATATATTTGAATACTCGATCTAATTAATTAAAAGAAAGATTTTTTTGAAATTTATTATTATTTCTTAATTAAATTGGGGTTTCTATGGATGAATTCTATATTTTCTGATTTCTCATTTTCTATATTGACTTTAATATTATGAATGACTCACCATTGATATTGATTTACGTTATATTTTAAGACGATATGGTGATGGCATCCTTGAATTTGATTAGTGATATTTCATTTCTATGTGACGAGAAATTTGAATAAATGGATTAGTGATACCATCTGGTATGAGACTTTCGATAACACTTTTCTGATTCTTCACCGGACTTGTCATATTGAGATATCTACTATGAATTGAGTGTAGTTTATGAACATTGAATAATTATCTGAATAACATGTGGTGGTATGGGACGTCGTTATATTATTTGTTTGACTGTCCTCTGTGAGTAAATGTCACTCAAATGGAGATTACACTCATGTGTATATGTGATACATGGTAAGAAGTATCGTATAGTCAGGTGTTGACTTATGAGAACCATGTGTTAGCTTACTATTAGAGTTATACGTAGCTATAAGGTACGAGTACTATATGACCATCTATATTTTGTACAGCTTCCTTTATTTTTTGGAAGTGAACCGATTGGTCAGTATCCACCCTGACGGCCTGATCATGGGGTCGTGCACTGGATCCACGACACCGTGGTTATTATTATATTTTATGTGCATCACATGATTGGTCATTGGTAGCCCCTTTTGTTACATAAGCCAGAAATCTGTTACCATTAAGGGAAAAGCGTGATCGTGACTGAGGCTACGCGTAGACGATCCATTGGTGGATGGGTCACGATGTCCTTTGAGGTAACTAAAGACTATAGGAATAGACGGTTGCTCCATGTTTGGCAAGTAGACCTGGATTCCTAGAGGAGGCTTGCGGTAGGAGGCCATCAATCTTTCGTCTAGTGCAAAATATGTGTCTGTAGTGGATTAGCATATTTGTCTCCTTCCTATGATGAGTTGGCTATACTAGAGACTGGATGAGCCTAAAGTGCAGTCAGTATTTGATGATTCGATATTTTGAGATAGCCTTTGTTTATTGATGTGATTTGGATTGTGATAGATTCATATTTATGGTTTTTTTATGATGTTGGATTTGATGGGGATGATTTTGTAGGCTATCTAACTTTATATCTTGTTATATATGTTATTTTCATATTATATTCGATACTACCTATGCCATTGTATTATTTGTTATCATTATATATATAGTACGAACCGTGTATTATTTATAATACTCGGGTCAGTCTGAGACATTTCAGGTTCAAGGGACGGCATGACCAGTTTTGTGGATGTTGGGCATGGATAGAGGCCAAGCTATAATTATATTGTGTTATTGTATACTATTGTGATGAATTTTTATTGATGTATTATATATTTTGATGTCAGTATATATTTGATGTATATTTTGGATCTATGTATACATTTTATTATATATTATTGCTGTGTTTGACTTTGTGTTCTCTTATTATTTATTATATATGTGTATTGTTCTGTCCTGGAGGTATTATTGCTTTGTACTGAGACCATGTATATCTATGGTGACTTTTATTTGATACAAGATATGCACCGGTGTTAGTCCAAGGGAATTTTCACGTATGTACCCAATATCGCCTCATTCTCCATATTATCAGATAGTGTTACTCTATAACACTCTAGGATAGTATGTGTATAGAGGTGGGGGTGTTACAGTTGGTATTAAAGTAGGTTTAGAATAATACATTAAATATAAGAGACACGATTCAAGACTTTAGAGAGACTCAGAGCCCTTGTTACCTTGGGTGTGCTGGGTAGATACACTATATTAAAGGGATAGTAAGAGTACACAAAGATTATTGGGGTAATCATCTAAAGACGTACTTGTTATTTTTCTATCATATATTATTCTTATCCCTTATCTCTTTGATGTGATTGTTTCCAAGTGGAATTTAAGTTATTGACAAGGAAGTGAAATAAGGAATCGTTTGCCAGATTAGTAGAATCAACATTGGTGAAGGTGAGTTAACCCCTGCCTAGTTTTGAATTTAATTAGAAGAATCAAGTAGCAATCAAGTGCGCGGTGGATGCTAATAGATAGCTTTCCATTGAAGGCATTTGTTAGCATGTTGTTTGATGTGTGTTTGGTTGTTTTAATTTTTGTTTTCTTCTAAGCTTAGTCTTGAATGTGAAAATTGAGTAGAAGTTACTGCTCAAATATTTATTAACCTACTTGAATCTGGACGGAGCCAAATATTATTAGAAGCTAGCGGTTTATCTAAATTAGAACCGCTTAGGGATAATAAATCTATTTAAGATATGATTATAATAATATACAAATAAAATATGAAATGAAAAATTAAATTAAATTGATTATGTGTTTGTTTGGTATTATGATGTATAATGATTTGTATTAATGTTAATGGTTGTTGAATTGAATATATATACGAATTTTAAAAATAAATATTTTTGTTTAAACAAGCATATAATTTAATAAAATATGAATTTGATTTTGTGCAAAGTGATTTAAAAATGTTTTAATAGTTTATTTTGAAGTTAATTTTTCCATTTAGTGCTTTAAGAATTCCAGTCGATGCGTCTGGCCAACTTTATCGATAGGGATTCGTAAACATTAGGATGAGACATTTTGACATAATAGTTTGGAAAGAGAACAATGCTCTGTTGAATATTAAAAACGGTATTTTAAAAAGAAGTAATATTTTGGGAATATGTAATGGTATTCTGAAAGGATAAGGTTAAATTATTTGAGAAGTGAAAATAATAATAAATATAATAATATGTGGTTATAGATATATATGGATAAACGAGTTGAGATTATTTGGTGTGATTTGAACAAATGACGTAAGGAATTGTATATCTATAATGTAACGAATATACTAAGGTATGGAATGGAGGTATATGAGTTTTACTTAAAACTAATTTTTAAAAAAGCATGCTATTTGAATAAGGAATTGTTCGTTTGAAAAAAAAATATTTCTGAATCATGATTATAAAAATATAATGAAAAAAAAGTTTGATAGAGCCAATAATTAAAATGAACTCATAACTAATGATTATTAAGTGGTAAAATAAAATGATAATGAATGGGATCATTTGAAAAAAAAACAATGATTAGTTATAAGTATTATATTATTACAAAGTAGTGTTGTATAATAAGAAATATCAATTTATATAACTATAGATAATATTTATATGTTACTATAAGTTGCATATGAAATGTTTTGGTTTAAATTTCAGTTCAGAAATTATATTTAACAAGTAGGTGTTTATATATCACTACTTAGGTCACCGTCATTTGGTGTGAAGTTACTCTCATTATCTTAACCGAAATGTCTTTGTATATGACTTAAAATAATAAAATTACATTAAGTAATAATGAATTTAGCAACTTAAATTGGCTTTACTTTTTGCAAATCAATCCATCTTTTATTCCCGATGTAATGTTTGTAAGATTACTTTTTCTCTCCGTTTCTCTACAATATCTGATATGTTAACTACCTACTTGTTTTGTCTTCTAATAGTAATAATTATTGTTTCAAAATTCATTTATTCATCTAAGATTATTATTATTATTATTTTTTGGAAATGGGTAAGAAATTTATTAAGGCATGACAGCCCATATCAAGGCCCAAAAACAGGCCCAGAGATTATCTATAGAGCAAGAGTTATACGACAAAGTCTCCGACATAACTCACATACTTTCCAAAAAGAAAGCCAAAGACAGAAATTAAAAGACGAAACACTTCTTCCTCTTCAATCATGGCGGCCAATCATGAACAAGGTAACTCGTACTTGGGATTTCTGCCGATGAATAGCTCAGATCCCCTGCTCCAGTATGCTCTTCGTCTCATCCCTGTGAGGTAAGACCCTAAATTTTGCTTCTTCTCTGAACCATTCGCATGTCAGTAATCGCGAGCTTACTGACCTCTTCATGTTTCCTTTGTTTGTTTTGAAATACTCTGCGATTCCTCTCCTTCCACAAACTCCAAATCGTGACAGTGATAGCAATTCCGCCCAATTTGGCTTCCATGTTTTCACCTCTCCTATTATGAGTCAGGTAATTAATCGCATCAGTTAGCAGGTGAGTCTGTATTGTTGAATTGATCGCATTTTTACATAAATTCCACACTTTTTCCGAAAAATTGCAGGAAAAAAATAGACGTTCATGCGTTTCCTCAGCTTGATTACATAGTACACACATCTTCTCTGTTGTAATACCCCATTTTAAGAGTCTATCCTTAGTAGGAAGTCTCTTGAGTATCGCTTTATATGCTGTGAAAGCCATTTTGGGGCAACTCATATATATATATATATAATTCATGATATAGTTAAATCATTAGTTTCATGTATTATTGGCTTTGCATTACTTTGCATGGTAATATTACTCTATTTTCTTTGGTTTGATAAACATATGTGTCAAGCAATTATTCAACTCAACAAATCAATATGCATATGTTAATCTTGTTTTGAGTATAGTTGTTTGATTGTTTGTTTTCGTTCAATTCATATAATTCCATGCGTTCAACATTCTTAGTTCCAAAAGCTGACAAGTTAAAAAGCACCTACAGAAAGAAGACATTATATCGAAAACTCCCAAGTCACAATATGTAATAATCATCAAGTACATATGCATTGACTTAATGAGTAGATGAATTAGGTTTTATAATTGCTTTTGATTGCTGAGTGTTTTGTCAAAAGAAAATTTATAAGTGAGCTAGAACTTTTCTTTCACTGGATAGGGTTCCACGTGTAACGTGGATGATAAAAAAATAGACTAGTGCTATGTTTGAGTGTGAGTGTGTATGCAAATCTGTGTGCATATGGGTATGTACAATCTGCCTATGTGTGTGCAGTGTTGTGTGTATGGGTGCAAGTCAGTGCATGTTTGTTATCTTGTGTGCGCACGTATGTGCAATTTTTAGTGTGTGATGTTGCGTGAGTGTGTGTGATACATGTGTGCATGTAATTCTGTGCATGTGTGTGTGAGTGATTTGTTGCGTTGTTTGTTTCTTTGGGAGATAAAAAATTATTATTGTTGTTATAGTCATACAAACTAGAGTAATTGCTTTCCTGCGTGTTTGATCATTGCTTGAGTAAGTATATAACAGCCGAGATTTTCGACCCTCGAAAATCAACACTAATGCGTCCGCTATATTGCGTGTCGGGTAATCTAATGCTGGAAAACTCGATTGTTAGGAGGAAAGGAAGAAGATAAGAAGTAAGAAGAGAGAAAGAAGACAAGAAGAGAACTAAACAACACAGAATCTCACAATCACAACGGAACAACATATAATATCAAAGATCTTTAGAAAAGAGAAACTGTAATATACTTACATCCATTAGAGTACACTAACATATTTCAGCCCGGATAGTTATAACAGCCCGTCCTTACAATTGCTGATAAATACAACCAATAGACAGCACATCGGAACACAAAGAAGTACGTAGATACGTATTGGACCTCCAGCTCATCTTCTGAGCTCTAATGCATCCAAGCAATCTGTAAATATGCTCGGTCTGACCCGAGCATTATAATAAAATAACACCGAGTCAGTCTGAAAAACCAATGTAAGAAAACACACCCAACTGGATTTTAATGTTTCAAAATCTTTGGAAAATAAAGGTATCTTGTAAGACCAAGCGCACATAAACACGGACGGGTTTTTACCTTACGATAACCTAACCATTTTATATGAAATTCTCTGATATTGTAATAGTGTCTAGGATACAAATACTTATTAATCATAAACGAAATTGTTACATTAATTAAATTCTAGCATAATAGGTATATAATTAAAACCGTAAAGCGACGTATTAGGGAATGGATTCCATACAATGACTGGGCTACTAGGGTACCGTCCGTCACGGTGCATCTCTAGATAAAATAACGCCGAGGACCTCACCAAGATCTCCTGCCAACACAAAACCGGCCTACCACTTGACTGGTAGTACCAAATACGATCACCCCTCCATTAATAAGCCCAAAACACACAAATGAGAAATAATATCGACTCCAGATAGGAATGATCATACCCTACTTGGGAGCGACCCACTTAGCCCTGCTATATCTCCCTTTTTAGTCATTCTCGATTGATGAGGCTTGAGGCTACGGTTTACCTTTTATATAGCACTTTCCACTTGGAATGCTAACACTATTCTCCAGGCAACAATGTAATGCCAGCATCCATCCATACATGTTCGTTCTGGGACTGAACGAAACGCTTGAGAACTCCGTCTTCAATTCCATCCTCTTTAAGATATCTTCACTTTGAACGCTTAAGTTGGATCAAAGTGGTTTTTAGATAACTTATCTGATCCCGGTCTCTTTGAAACAACTTTCAATAATTTCTTGTAAACTCAAACCCGGTTCTTTAGGAAATAAACAGTCAAAGATAAGAGCGGAGATCACCTCCTAACTATTAGTGGATGGATTTCCTTATTGTTTGTCCTAGGAGAACGGAACGAGATTTATATACATACAGTACAACATCATCGGGATGACTGTGCCATACAATTTACATGTTTCTCCTAGATATTCCAAAGTTATGTTTTGGGTCCATATTTGATAGTCGGTTATTTAACTATCAAATAACAAACATTCAATCAGGGATTTATTTCAAATGGGAAAACCAACATTGGATAGGCACACAATTAACCACTAGCCTTCTTTTAATTAATCATTTCATTAGCTAAAAAAATCACTTGTAAATCACTTGTAGAAAAATACTTTTATAAAGATATATTCACAAATCTCTATATTTCAATACTTGGAAAAATATCTATATACTTACCTCAATGGTATAAGTATATTCACAAAACGTAGGAAGATTTTCTTTTTACCAAATTCTAAAACCATTTATAACTCCTTTATAAATTTATAAACCCATTTATAAACTATCTTATAAATCCCTAAAAACCATTTTAAAAATATCTCTAAATTGTTTTCCAAATCATTTATAAATTCTTTATAAACCTATAAAACCCTTTATAAAACTTCATTTATAATTCTATAAACTCATTCCTAAAATTCGTTTATAAATATCTAACCATTTATAAAACTCCTTTACCTTATAAATAATCTTCCTTTAAGCCTTCAAACCATTTTAAAACCCCTCTTACGAACCTATAACCCAAGTCCGTTTATAAACTCTATTTACAAGTCTCGAAAACATTTATAAATAAATAAAGATCATTTACTTCAAAACACTATTATAATAATAATTATTAATAATGAACATTAAAAGTAAAAGTAATTTTTAACTTTAAAACATCTAAAATAATAATTAATGATTTCAAAGACATTATTAATAAAACACTAACAATTAATTTTCAACATTAATATAAATAATAATTAATTTCCAAAACTTTATTAGTAAATAATTATAATTACTTTCAAAATATATTAATAATTTAAATAGTTAACCTTTCAAATATATTAAAATATTGATAAATAACTTTAAAACAATATTTAGTATAAATAAATAATCTTTAAAATAATATAATTATAAATAAATAACTTTAAAACAACAGTAAGTATAAATACAAAACTTTAAAACAGTATATTAAATATAAATAAATAACTTTAAAAAATATATTAAATATAAATAAATAACTTTAAAAAGACAGATAAAGAGGTTGGAGTAAAATAGAAGTTAAATCCTTTAAAACAAAATATTTTTGAAACCCAATTTCAGATTCAAAATCATTTCTTGTCTCAAAATCAATTCCAACTAAATGGCGATTTATAGTATTTTAAAATACTAATTTGAGGCCAATAGCTACCAAACGCTTAACCAATATCGATATTGATTTTCTATTGCTACAGGTTTTAAGTTTTTAATATAAACAATTTCGTAACCAAAGTGTCCACAGATCAGAATTCATATCCAATAATTCATATAACAAGAATTTTATTGGAAATAAATCAACAATAGCGAGGAATCCTGTTGGATCCCTCCAACCTATCACCCTGCATCACAGCTCATATATATCAGCAAATATATATGAAAATAAAATTAACAATGGTGAGGAATCCTATTGGATCCGTCCAACTTGTCCCTCGCATCACAAACAATATATAATTACATAATATAGGTCATCCGCTACTAGGCATGTATATATAAAAGGTCATCCACTCTACGGGCGGGAATAAATTCAAATCAACTGATAAAAACAGTAAATCAACCAAACATCCAATCAACAATTTTTATTAACTATATAAAGTTTCTGGTTAACCAAAAAGGTGATTTTAACTCACCGAGATCTCTATTGTCGCCGAGGCATTCTGGTTTGGATTAAAATCGTATAGGCGTTCAATTTTAACCCAAATTCTTACTAGCTCCAATCTCTACCAAACTAATTTCATATCGTAGTATTCGCTGATACGATCGCAATGCAACTCATAGTGTCCAATTTGAACCTAAAACGAATTAGATATTTAATAACTAATATTTTATCTATATTTTATACTTCATTAAATTTGTCACTAATTTATACTAGTGTGTTCTACTCTTTAATACGAATTTAGCGTCGAAGACCGCGGGTTAAACGGACTAAGTATGGGTGAGATAAACATGTTTAAAGTTAAGCTTTTCAATTTACTAAATCTAAACAACTAAACTAAAATACCTAAATAATAAATACTCTCACCCACTTCTACCAAGGCCCACTCACGCGTGCATGCCCTGTACCATCTTTTTCCCACTCTTCATTCCTACTCACGCATCTAACATCCTTCCTCTTCAAATTCACATTTCAAAATCCTATACACTTTATTTTTATTTCCTTCACCATGCAACTGATGTTCACACTACTGCCTGCTCCTTTCTTCCCCTCTCCTATCTCATGCCTACACTTAATTATACACGACCATGCACCTCTCCTCACACTATATTTCATGCGTGCCTCATCTCCATTTTTTATTTCTTGCGTGCTTATGATTTGTTTGCCAGCAAAAAGAAAAAGTGAGTCCATCCTCTTCTTTTCTTATTTCCTTTCATGTGCATGTTTCAATAGAAAGGAAATGGAATGTAAAGTCTCTATGTTCTCCCCTTGCGTGAATGAATGAACATATATATACATATATATATATATATATATATATATATATATAATCACATTTACTTAATAGCAAGGTAAACAAAAGCATGCAAGAATATGGGCAAGGACAAGAGATAATGGAGGACGTGAGTGTGCAGAGGTATGAGCAAAAGAAAGTGTTGTACGTGTGTATTGTTTTAAGTTTAGAAAAGTTGTTTTTTTTAAAAAGTTAGATTTTACGGTACCCCGCTACACAAAACCGCATTCGCGTACGAGCCGTGAACAATAGAAATAAAAATACGATCATGCACAACAATGTGAGATAATCATACAACAACAATAAAATAGACAAGTTAACTTATTCTGTTAAATTTCAAAAATACCAACGTTTGACGTAAAAAGCGTCAGAAGAAAATTTAATTATTTTCCAAATTAAAAATTATAGAAAAAACCTATAAATTAAATTAAAAATACATCATCAAAAATCAGGTCTTAATTTGAAATATATATTTTATTATAATTTAAATTCGAATCTGAATATTTAAACAAATTAAATATTCAAATTCGAAGACCCAAAAATACGGGTCGTTACATTCTTTCCCTCTTAAACGAATTCCGTTCCCGAAATTTCCTAGGCAAGAAAAATGCCAAAACCAATTTACCTTTTAAAACCATTTAGTTGAACTTGTTATCAAATTTTCTAACTCTTAAATTTACGGAAAATTTCGGCAGCATCTCCTTTGCGTCGTTCAATCGGTAAAATTTACAATATATATAATCACAAATATACATCTCATCTTCAAGAATAAGGCATCTCATAGGGAAAAATATAAAAATACGATATGTAATCCGAGATGTGTACCTTTTATTAGTATTAGCTAGCATATACAATCAATATAATGCGTAAGCAAGCTCCAAATGGGAACATACGCCATCCGCACCTACTAATCACTCAACAACAAATGAGAACATGTATATAGAAAGTAATATTAATATATAACATAGACTATTCAATAACCATATGCAAATGTAACAAGAGAAACCATCAACCAAATAATATCCATTCAATTAATTCATAACCATATCAATTTACATTTTCCAATATTAACCTTTAATTTATCAAAGCTCGTACGATGTACCTATACCATCCGTACGTAATACGAAATCTAATCGCTCGCTCGATCACACAATTTCACTTTCGAACTAGTATCGTTCACACGACCACTCTACTGTGGACTCATATCTAGTTCCTTGATAAGAAACCATCATTCTCCTTGCATAGCCATATACTATGATGGAGAATACCAGAATCAATCAAAAATCCATATCCAATGTTCGTCGTCAAGAATCGAGTGAAAAATTCCAACTTGGACCGATGTAAATCATCTCAAAATCATGTACTCGAATTTGGATCAAATAGGTATGCGAATAAAATAATATATGTACAACTTACATATTTATTTCAATTGGTTTCTCATTATTCAGATTCTTTTATTTACATTCATTTATTCATAGTCATTATTCATATTGCTCTATTTATATTCACTTATTACTTAGTATATTTTTCAATACTAATATCACTTAAGAACCATTCCATCAAATTTTACTTAAGTTTATTATAAACATTTTATACACACCACTTCACATGTTTATTTTCACTTTACAACTTAAGTGCATATTCGTTTTAAATCAAATTCAATTCCATCTAACTTATTTCACTATTCAATTCTGTCAAACGAAATTCTAAACCATATTTTACATCTAACAAATATGCGCTCATATATATACACTCAAACTCGTAATAAGACATTCCATTACCTTATCTCTTAATGAGTTAACCCCACCAAAGCCAAGGTTCTCGCTTAAAATTGCGCTCTGATACCAAAATGTAACATCCGGGATTTTCAACCCTCGAAAATCGACACTAATACGTCCACTGTATTGCGTGCGGAGCAATCGAATGCTGGAAAACCTGATTGTTAGGGGGAAAAGAAGAAGAAAGAAGATAAGAAGAAAGAAGATAAGAAGAAAGAAGAGAGAAAGGAGACAAGAAGAGAACTAAACAACACAGAATCTCACAATCGCAACGGAACAACATATAATATCAAAGATCGTTACAAAAGAGAAACTGTAATATAAATACATCCATCAGAGTACACTAACATATTTCATCCCGGACGGTTATAACAACATGTCCCTACAATTGCTGACAAATACAACCAACAAACAACACAGTGGAACACAAAGAAGTACGTAGATACGTATTGGACCTCCAGCTCGTCTTTTGAGCTCCAATGCATCCAAGCAATATGTAAATATGCTCAGTCTAACCCAAGCATTATAATAAAATAACACCCGAGTCAGTTTGGAATCCAGTGTGAGAAAATACACCCGATTGGATTTTTATGACGACCCGTTTCTTCGACTCCCAGAAATCGACCCTAATACATCATCGGTATTCATGTGTCTCAAATCCAAGTGCCGGAGAAGCGGATCCTCAAGGGTAAGAAAGAAAAATAAGACACAACAAAATCTCACATACATTATTTCACCAAACAATCTTTACAGCGGAAATTAAAATACATTTATCAGAGTTAAAACATAGGCAGTTATAAACCCTGTCCTTACAAAGTGAAATACTATAGTACAGAATGTGGTGGAAATAGAAAAAATCTTTAGTAAATCTTCTGACTCCATGCTTCAGGCTCCATCCAGCTTCTTCTAAGCTAACCTGACTACTAGGCTGCCCGGGGAAAATTAGGGCACCCAGAGTTTAAGGATGAGGAAAATAAACTCCGGTCGGTCATGGGATTGGTATAAGAACTCAAAATGCGTGCTTTGAAAACAAAAAGGTATCTCATAAGACCACGCCGCACATAAACACGAAACGGGTTTTTACCATATGATAACAAAAACATTTTACGTGAAAATAATTGATATTATTTTTAATGACATATCTTTAAAAACATTTGCAAGTAAACCTATCAATCTTAGCCGAAATTGTTACATTGATTAAATTCTAGCAATACTAGCCACAAACGCAGGTTCTATAAACAAACTGGTAGACACTTATTGGAGAATGGATTCCATACAAATGACCAGGTGAAGGGACTACCTTTTGGCAGTATATCTCTAGAGGAATGTGCCGAGGTCAACCGAACATCTGCACCTATACTAATACAAGACTGGCCTATCTTTCCTTAGATAGTACCGAATATGTCATCACCTCGGTCGTTACCGACCTATCCGAGGATCCTCATAGCATACATCCACAATAATTTACATCCCGAACGTCATAGCAGGAAGAAATATATCTAGAAGGGGATGATCATACCCTAATGGTTGCGAACCATATAGACTTGCAGCATCTGCCCTGTTTCGGGCATTTTCGGGTGTGAGGCTTGAGGTAACGATTACCCTTTCACATAGCGCATCATCTTACTTTGAATGCCACACTACCATCCCATCGATCACATGTTGACATCCACAAACATACAACCTCTGAGCTCATACGTCTTAGAGAAAGGTGTTAAGCTAAGAGAAGTTGCCTTCTCCGCCACCAAACAGATGTACGTTAATAAAAGTCAACGATGTAAACCTCAAGAATGTAATGTCAAACATCCATCCATACAAGTTTGTTCTGGGATTGAAAATAACCGAAGGTACTCTCCTACCACATCCTGTCGGGAATTAACCCTAGGGTTAGTAGCGAGAAGTCCTTACAACGCAAAGAATTTCAGAAATGAAGGGACCACTGCTACTTTAGTATTTGGGAGCTAACCAGAATTATCAACAAGCAGTCCTTTCATCTCGAAAATGTTTGGTCTTCATCCTTCATTTTCTTTATCAAGTCTTCATTTTTTTCGAACGCATACATTGGTTCGAAGTGGTTTTCTAATAGGGATTTCCCCAGACCCAACCTCGGTTCCTTCGAATCCAATCATCGATAAAATGAGGTATTTTGAATAGAGAATCATTCTTTAATTGATTGAGTTCTTTTTATCAAAGATCTCCCTCGGAGATATATATTTCTAAAACATTCATTCCGGTATATACAGAACTATCAAACCTCTCTTATCAAATCTTTGATTACTTAAAACCCCTTTTGAACTTGGACTAATTTGAAATCATTTCTTTTGTACTTAGGGAAATATTCCCAACTCATTTCATTTAAATCATAACGAAGACTTCTTAATTTAAAAACTCATACTTTTGATTTAGTTGAAACCATGTTATCTAGGATGTTAATCCAAAACCAGTCAATATTAAGTGAGCAGAATCTATAGAAATCATCTAATTCTACTCGATATTAATCCCCGTATTCAACAAATACTATGGGAGGAATAATGGTGAAATCACCTTTTAAATTCCACGAATAGTATGAGTTCTCTCTTCGGGCTTTAACACCGAGTACAAGAAGATCATCTCCATAAAATCAAAATTGTTTAAATCTGGAAAATATTTTTCTTTATTCTTTTTGAAATTTCGATCCAAGTAAATCAAATTTACTATCCCATCTGTCGGGCCAGTCCGGATAGCCAGTGAGAGCAGGAAATTGGTTTTCCAAACCCAAGCCTAGATACTATCTCTCTAACACCCATAAGGCGGTCAAGTTATTTGATCGACTCTAAATCATTAAAGCATTTTATCATTTCATAAATCCTTCGAGTTACCTTTCAAACACTTTGTTAATCATTTAAAATCATTTACAAAAGATTTAGGGAAGAACGGTTACGTTTGAACTCTACTGCAAAAGTTATAGAAAAGTGTTGCGAAAAAGTGCTGTGGAAAGTGTGTTTAGCTATATTAATCGAAAACGACATTTTTATTATTTGGAAATTCATTTTTAATACTTAAATCACTTCTAAAACATTTTAAAACATTTATAAGATTTATTCCATAATTTTAAATAATTTTAAAACATCATTTGTAAAGAAATCCAGTTTTGGATTCCGAACTGCAAATTCAGGATTTTTCAAAAACTTGTTTTGATCATATTTCAAAATATACTTATTGAAATCTCAATTATCCTTATTCGTTGCAAAACTATAGATATAATAGTTCGAAAAATTCTTATCTCCAAGAATTTCAAGCTATATTCCAACTTTTACACTTGTTTGACTTTTATAGCGCGAAATCGCGAACTACCGTTACGCGACGCGCTTATTTTTGACTAAAGTTCCCATTTTTGTTCAAACTTCACCAAAACACTTTTAAATATTTATAAAACATTCTAAATACATTTTAAACCATTTTTATGAGGTTTAATACTTCCATATACACCATTTCATTAATTCAAGGAAAATGATTTTCTTTTGTGTTTATCGACGTGTATATTCATGACTTGCATGTATATTCAACATTCATACGAAAACAACCAAACTTGATGATCAAAGCATATTAAACAACCATTTACAAACATCCATTTACAAACATCATATCATCATTCAAAATATAATATAGTAGTTTAGGAGTTCTCACCTTCATTTTCCTTCGAACTAGTTTTAAAACGGCTATAGCTCCGCTATCTCGAAAAGAAAATCTACGAAATCGAGCTTGGATCCCTGAAATGGCTCGGCCAAGCCTTGGTCCTCATGGCCTATGGTGGTGAAGAGGTGGGGCTCACGGCCCAAGGTGGTGTCTTGGGTTTAGGAGGTGGAGAGATGGAGATTCGAGCTTGTTTTGAGGTGTTTAACTATACATAACTATATACTATGATTTAATTTATTTTTTTGAAATAAATTTGGACATTATTTCTTTTAGGATGGAAGCCATTAAAGTGGAGGCAAAAGCTTGAAAATTATGAAGAAGAAAAGGAATGAAAAGGAAGAGAAGATGGTAGGGTATTTATAGGAAAAAGGAAGAATATAAAAGAAGACATGTACACATTACTTTTGTCACTATTTCTAGGCTTCTCCAACACACTACCTCCCTTCACAATGCACGGCCAAAGCCCCCCACCCCATGTGCACATCACTTCCATCCTCTCATGTATACATATGTTGACTTCTTTATGCTTAAAGAGTAAGAAATCATTAAAATACATTTTTTATTTTATATTATATCTCTTATACATAATTATATTTATATATGTATGTTTATGTGCACGTTATCATGTATATGTAACATATATTTGTATGTACATGTAGGTACATAACACCTCGAACATCTTTGAATAACTTTTGTTTGTTAAATCGTTGAAATTCGAAGAACTGATTATCGGTCACATTTTCACTTATACTTTAACGTTCATATATTTGTAAAAAAAATTCAAAAATAATTTTTCTTATCATTTTAAACTAATAAAAATGATTACATTTGAATTATAAAACCATAAAATTTTATATTAATAATTATTTACAAAAGTTGCTATTATATCGATAAAGCGATATTGATTTTTTCTTATATTTTCAAATCAATATATATCTTTATAAACTACTATAAATGATTTATTTTCACTTCAAAACTATTCAAAATGATTCATCATCATTATTTGAATAATTAGAAAAATTATTAAATCATTAAATCTTGATTAAATTTAAATAAATCTATATTTAAATACGATGCCCTAATCGACATAAATTCTTTGAGGAAAATATTCTCGTAAATATTTATTCAAAATAAGTTTACTGTTACTTATTATTACTTGAAACGATATTATCTATATTATCATCTTTAATTAAAAATAAATTCAATTTATCAAAGTGATAAATTGTTGGGTCATTACAGACTTCCCCTCTTTAAAGAATTTCGTCCCCGAAAATACTCAAAATAAAAACCTAAAGGTTTTGCCCAAAATATTTGTTTTTAACTCATCTCCGTATGATGTATATAGATCATCTGTACACAATATATGATTCAATTTTCTATTCGAATTCACAACTTCATTTTAGAACTAGTATTGATCCCCCGATCCTTTAGTGCGGACTCTAACCAGGCTTTCTGATCTGAACTTTAGTTCTCCTTGCATAGCTCTCAACTATGATAGAAAACTCAAGCATCTAACCATAAACCCTTATTAATGTTCGTCGTCAAGAATCAAGTGATAAATTCTTTTTTGGATAAGTGTCAAGACACGTCAAAGTTATGTACTCGAATCTTAGATTAAATCGTGCGACGAAACAATCCATATACTTCATTTGTATTTATTAACCTTTCCAAAAAAATTTATGAAAACATTTCATAAACTTCCATTCCTTTTTTCAATCTTTTATAAAGATAACCATTTTAAATTTTTATTTCCAAATATTTTAACTTAAAGAAAACATTTCTTTTCAAAGGATAAATATCTTTTTATTATAATACATTTCTAAACATATCTTAATGGTTTCTCGAAAACTTATTTTCAAAATAATTCATTAAATCGATACATCATCATAAACTTCCAATATTAAATGTGAAAACATTCTTTGTTTTAGTTAAAACTTTCTTTATCAATTAACACTCCTTTATCAATTAAAACTTCCTTTATATATATATATATATATATATATATATCCTTTTTACTCATACCCGTTTCAATACTTAAAAAGTGTTTATATACTTATTCAAATGTTTTAAGTATATTCATAATTTACTTAACAAGTTTTACTTAGTTAAAAATATAATCGAAGAGATTAAAACAATTACCACTAAAACATTGTTAAAACGAACTTCTCTTTATAATATGTTAATTATAATATTTCCATCTTTTATAAAAGACTCGAATACTTGTTATTATCTTTTAAAATCCCATTATTAAAGATCTAAATATACTTATAAAATTCTTTCAAAGTGTTATTCAAGGGTTTAAAAACAAATATTGCTAAAACATCGTTTACTACAAACCCAAAACCATTTATTATTTAAATATTTTAATTTTAAAGAGTGGTACTAATGCAAAAAGAAGAAGTTGGGGCAATCATCATATTATAAACCTTCGCATTCCTACATCATTTAAACCTTCCAACACTATGGTCCAAAAGAAGATTCCCCTCTCCTCACTAAACCTTTACAACTCAAAATACTACATCAAAACAAAACCCTCTACTTATACATACTTACTTACCAGATTCTATTCCTACTCTTCTGAGTCCAAACACAAAGGTGGACTCCAACATCCCAAATCAATCATTACCTCCCCTTCTCCCTCTTCTTCACTATCCAACTCATCATTGACCTCGTTGTCGTCCTCTTCTTGTGCTTCTTCAATTCTCTGGAGTAACCATGGCTGATTCCAAGGGAAATGTCCCAAGCCTATTGGTACTCCTGGTATGATTCCTTCTTCTTCCAACTCCTCTAATCCATGCACGTTTTTTCCCATGGATTTTCAAATTCACCGACTCCCTCCTCCTCATCTTCTTCTGCAGTCTCCTCATTATGGCTTCCTATCGCGCTCCAATCAATGGGTATGTTTGACGATGCCTCCTGCCATATAACATTTTCCCCGCTCATATCCCATATCACATTACTGCATTCGCTTGATATAATAGCGTTCAAGTCTTCCATTGGCTCAGATTCCTACTCAATTTGTTCTACCTCCTCTTCTACAGGTTCCAATTCCTCTTCCATTGGCTCATCTTCCTATATGGGTTCAAAGATGGAACTAGCGGGATCCGCTACCCTATTTCCTTCTGAGGCTTGCCCGGGTTCGTCGTCGCTTGAGATCATAATTATTTTCGGAGTTGGAGGTGGTGCAAGCATTCCCGCAATAGGGTACCCATCTTCATCCCTACGAGTATACGGGGCATAGTCTTCCCTAATCAGAGATCCACCATTGCTAGGCGGAGGTACTGGCTGTTCCTTTTCATCGGTAAAGAGAACTATAAGGTTATCCTTTTCACCCCAATTTGCTCTAGAAGATTCCCACTTCGCATAACTCCCCCCATATGGTTTCTACAAGATAAATAATTATTCTTTTAGCCACAAGTAGTAGGTAATTGCTAGTGTATTCTTAGGTAGAGAGGTTTGGTCAATACTTGGAAAGTGTTTCGAGATTTATTTCTAAAGATAGCTTTTAAAATTCTTTGTATAAGATATTTTATTATTTCAAAAATCCTTTAAAAATTTTACCAAAATTTCCTTTTCTTTCAAATACATATATATTCTTAGGTAAAATGATTTTATATAATGTAACAACCCTGGTTTTTATGATTACCTGTGAAAATAAATTATAACGATGGTTATAATTTAATAATGGAGAAAATAAAATAAATTGGAGATGAAAATTTATTAAAATCGTTTATTTTAAGTAAACAATGTATTTTTGGTAAAATAAAATGGTATTGGGTTGCTTTGGTTGGTAAAAAATTGAGATTTATGGAAATATGATGTTTTGGTGGTAAATTAATTAAATAAGTGATGTAAAAGAATTTAATTCAATATCATTTATTGTAAATAAATAAATAATGTTGGAAATAAAGTTTTAGAAACTTTGTTATGAGAATTTGTGATAAAAAATAAGCTTTGGATGATTTTATTTTGATAAAATATAATAATTGTGGAAATAGTGATAAAATATCGATTTCTATTAATTTTAGTAAAGTATTAAAATTTAATATGGTGAATACTGTAAATAAAAAGGTGGAAAATTGTTTAAAAATTATATTTGGATGTAAAATTAATGTTAATATGGTTTGCTATGTTTGATTGGATAAGAAAATGATTTTTGTGGAAATTTTAGTGTTAAAAATATTGTTTTATGTAAAGAATGGTGTAAATTGAAGTATTTAAATAAAAATAAAAATTTAATGGTGGAAAAAAGTTTTAAATGGCTAAGCATTTTTTTTATGTTGTAAAACATTTTTGTAAACATAGAAATATGTTGTACAAATTTATTTAGTTAAAATATGTGTAAATATGGTGAAAATTGTGTTAACATAAATTAACTTAGTTAAAATTTAACTAAGTATTAACATTTAGGCTTATTGGGTAATGGGTTCAAGCCCAAACCCATTCTCTAGAATCATCAGAAGTGGATGGTGGGCTATACGTACATTTCTTGTGGCGCCCCACCCCGAGACCCACATTAACAAAGAGTATTAATGGGTAATACTGTCTGCTAATGCGGAGAATAGGGCTGGTTAGGAGCGACCATCTATAGCTTTGTCTTAAACATCTAATAATACGTCGATTAATGCTCTAATTTTTTTTTATCTCAAGTGGATCGACATATTCAATAAATGCTTAATACAAAACTACATGTAGCTAACGGATCTATCAAAACAAAATACAACAACTAAATGTACATCACATCACAGAACAACAAATAAACATATATATATATATACATATACACTGATACATCACTAGTACAATACAAAATGATACATCATAAGTGGTTCTAGGACCATAATATATATACAACGAGTCAAACAATAGATACATATCAGAGTCAAGCAAAAAGACTACAAAACTACACAAAAAGAGATAAGCAGATATCCAAGGCGGAAGCATCAAGTAAAGTCTAAAAGCAGGTATCTAACCTGAAACAACTCGGTCTGACCCGAGTATAAAATACACGGGTCAGTCTAGCTTAAAAAATCTGATTAATAATAGATATATGAAGTATAAGGGTAAGGTGAAGATATCTTCTCGAATGAGAAGAAATAGCATAAGTAAGCACATGTCACTACTTCAAATGAGGTAGTTTCACTAAGTGTAAGTCCTCGAAAGAGACAGACTCATCAATAAATACTAAGTATAATAAAAGTCTCATATCATCGGCGAAATCCCAAAAGCAACTATAATGGTTTAGAAAAACCATAACTCCTAAATAGGAGAAATTCCAAAACTCAAACTCACCATAAATGGCAATCTCAAATATATTCTCAAGATAGAGAAATCCCAAATCTCGAAAATACGCCATAATGGCAATCACATATATCTCCTAAAAAGGAGAGTATAAATCTCAAATAAACGCCAAGTGTTGGCAAACCCAAATCTTAAATATAGAACTCGATAAGGAGTTCAATTTCCAAAGATATAATCGCCATATATAATATCTCGAACGGCTTAAATGGCCAATAATGTAAAAAGGCGATACACTTGGAAAATCACAAAGAAATCAATGAAATCATCTTAAAGATATAGCACGTGCTCACAAATGGCCGAAGCTGCCAAGTACTGTTCTCTCAAAATAAGGCGCCACGTCTCTTAGACAAATGTCCCGAAGGATTACATCCCAAAGGACAAATAAATACCTCTCTTAGAAAAACATCCCGAAGGACAAATACGTCTCTTAGACAAACATCCTGAATGACAAATGACCCGAAGGTCCAGTACTGGCAAATACGTCTCTTAGACAAATGTGTCACAAACTCTCAGATAGGAACCCGAAAAGTGTTAACGTGCATCCTATACCACACGTTCGCACCAAACGGTTTACTAACCGCTAGTAAATGCCACACTAGAAAGCATAAAATGTTTACCTCATCTCATCGGTAAACACGACCCGATGGTCAAAACGATCAAACAAACAAGTCAGGAATCAACCGATAAGATAAACGCATGTGTCCCATACCACGTGTTTTACCGAACCGTTTAATTCTCCTTCTCATTCGCTCGAATAGTGCAAAAACGTTTATTTTATATATAAAATAATTTATTTGAGAAAACAAGCTTTTAAAACAATTTTTCAAACTCGTTTTTGAAAACAATCTTTGAAAATTCCCTTATTATAAAGAATATATAGTTTTTATAACTTGGAATAATTGAAAAATATTATATAATAATTATTTCAAAAGGCAAGTTATTTTAAAAATTATTTCAAATTCCTTTGGGAAAACCCGTGCTAGAAATCAAAGAAAACATCGAAAAATACTCAAAATCGACACTCGATTCATTTCAAAAACGATTCAATTTGAATCTCAAATTCTCCAAAATCTTGTCTAGCCTATTGATAAGCATCATAGCCTTCAAAATAGTTCAGAAATATCATAAAAACATGAAGTAGAAGTCAAAAGTCGGACGGAAAAAGAAGGTGGAACACAAAAAAATGCATAGGCAAAAACAATACCCAGGTCTGAAATCTTCTCCGGGTTCAACTTTTGGACATAATTTGAATGGCTTAATGACCTCAGAATGGTATGAAATTTGACATACACAAAGTAGAACAATTTATCCGTGAACTGGAAGAAGATTCACTGAATTCCGACATGAAATGTTAAAGATATGGAATTCCGAACATGAACTCAGGCCATGTTGAATTCTGCCTAGGTCTGAAAACCCTCTTGGGTTCAACTTTCAGACATGAAACAGGTGACCAAAATACCTCTGATTGAACAGAAAATTGGTATGCACATAGTAGAAAACTTCAACTTTCAAATAAAAAAGTATCATTGAATTCCAAAAGTAAATGAAAAATATATGCTGTCTCAAACATGGACTCAGGCAATGTTTGTAGTAGCTCAGAAATGAAAATATGTACAGGCCTGAAAACCATCTCGGGTTCAACTTTCAGGCATGAAATAGAGGACCAAACGACCTCAGATTGAACTGAACATTGGTATTCACACAGTAGAAACTTCAACTTTCAAATAAAAAAAAGAATCAATGAATTCCAATAGGAAATGAAAATGATATGTTGTCTCAAACATGGAGTCAGGGCCATGTTTGCAGCAACTCAGAAAATAGAAATGTGTACAGGCAAAAATATGGGTTCGTATTGATTTTGCAGCAAAGTTTTCAGGTATCAATCGAAAGAGTTTTGCTATAAAATTTTGCACACTTATACTACAACACATGGACCACCAACTGAAGAAAATCTGACAGCATTTCATTGCTGGAATTGGGAGAAAATGACATGCCAAGTGACCCCAAACTCAGTTTTCACAGAAACAAAACATGAACAGAAAATCAATATACTAAAGCTATTTTTGCTTAGATTTTGGAATTTTGAAGCTTTTTCTTCGGCTAACATTTGTGAGCAGCAACTCACCTTGTTTTTGAAGTGCAAAGCCCGAATTTTTCGCTGAAATGTAGAAGCTTTGAGCTAGAATTGCCTTGGAGAACCTATAAAAGCTTGAAATAGGAACATGCAAAAGAGGAAAAACAATTAATAGACTATTCGATTCTCAAATTCAAAATTTGATGAAATATTTGTGTTTTGAAATGAATTACATTTTGATTTCTCTTTTGATTTGATAAAAATAGCAACTTGTTTGAAGAAATTTTGAGATTGAAAGCTTTGAATTTGAGAAAATAGAAAGTTTTCTATTTACTGGCTTTTGAGGAAGAAGATGAGAACAAATTTTATACGTACAGTAAATGTTTTCTCACTTGTTCAATTTCTGGTTTAGTGCACTAATAGGATTTGGACCCAAAAATTAAAAGAAAATTAATTAGCCCTAGGAATTAATTCAACACTAAAATCAAATTTGCACATATACACAAAGTTATAATGAAAACAATATATTTCTCCAAGTTTTTAACACTAACAATTTATGTAAACATACTTACATATAAAATAAAATATTTTTACACTATATAAAAAGACAATTTTAGTTTAAAAGACATTTTTATTATTAAAATCCCTTATTTAAACATAAATACACAATTTTCTAAATAAATGCATAAATCATTATTTTTAACTTCAATAATTTTACAAAAATTATTTTCTTGCAAAGAAAAATAGGACAAACCATTTCAAACTCAATTTTATAACCATAAAACATTTTTAAACCAAATTTCATCTTTTTATTTAAATAAACAACATTTAAAAATCAAATACTTCCTTTAAAAATTATTAAAAGAAGTAATTGACAATAATTGTAACGACCTGTATTTTTAACACTTTAAAAATACGAATTAAAATAAAATTTTTGGATAAAAATCCGAAGGAAATAAAATTTTGTGTTGTTAAATGTGAATTACAAGTTAAAATGCAAAACTGAATTCTGAAATAACTTATTTGTAAATTAAATATGGATGTTAACTTGTATTGAATGTAAGTAATGAATTGAGTTTGATTGTAAACCAAATTGGTTATGATTGTAAACAAAGAATAAATAAAACGGTAGATTTAATAGTGGAAGTTTATGTTATTGAAACTAATATAAATAAATGTAACTTAATATTACAGTTGATTGAAATCAAATAATAATCGAAACTGTAATTTGATAAAGATGTTAACTGGTAATTGAACGTAAGTAAAGATTTAAATTTGAATGTAACAAGTAATTGAATTGAATTGAATTTGATTGTAAACAACGAAATAAATAAAATGTACATTTAATATTGAAGTTATAATATGGAAATCAACGTAAATGAATGTAATTTAATATTACTGTGAATTTGAATAAGATGATAGCTGAAGAAAATGAAAGTAAATGAATTATAAACTATTGATAATAATGTATAAGTAAATGGTTGATTCAATAATGAAAGTGTAAATCGAAATAAAAGAATTCAATTGGAATTAAATAACTTGAATTTGAATTACAATATAATTGAACGCTGAATCTAATGTAATCTTTTATACTGGATTTATAATGGAAAACTGCATTGTAAAAGATTGTTAATTACTGTGAAATTAAAAATGAAATTTGTGAACAATTGAAATTTGATTTAAAAGTTAATGATTTAAAATTGGGAATTTTATATTGAAATTAAACAGTAGAAATAGCCATTTTTACAACTGTCTCGGATTTCGACGAAACTAGTTTCATCGGATCCGTAACAGTAAATTATTGTAAGGTTTCAATTTTCGCAGCAATCGGACTTGTCGTTTGGTCGTGCGAGCTTGAAACGCGTAGAAATTTAACGTCGTTAATTAAAATAATAGACTTCAAAAAGCTATCTTCCTCATACGATTGAATTAGGCCTTGGGACTAGTTCCATTGCGTCCGGAACGGGGGTAAAACCTTATAAACGCCTGGCGGCACGTCTCGATTGGAGTTCGGATGATTTTGGACCTACCTTTATAAATACGTATGCAACCGAGACAGTTTTATTTCATTTCAGAAACCCTAGCCGCCAGTATTTTAATGGCTGAAATTTGCTCGAACTTCTTTTCTTTTTATATCTCAATCCGTTCAACGAAATCGAAAAATTCCAAAAGCAAAAGTGTAGATCTCGACGAGCTCTTCAAATCCATACGGTTGATTCGTGCTAATTCATCACGGATTGGTCCAGATCTGGCTCTGAAGTCGTGCGAATTTTCTTGGATTGCGTGCAAACGGTGGCGAATGGGGTGGCGAAACTTGGCGCGGAGGTGGAGCAAGGAGAGGCGCACGCGGTGGCATCCCCTGATCGATGTCCGGTTGCTCCTAGTTGCGTGCGTATGGAAGAAAGAGGCGTGCGTTCATGGGTTCGGCTGTGCGTGTTGAATGGAAGAGGAGATGGTATACGTATGTTTCTTTTATTTATTTAATTAATTAATTATTTTATATTAAAATGCCAATGTTCTAACTCGAATAACTTTTGCATACGTGCTCGGATCGACGCGCGGTTTTCTCCGTTGCGTTCGTATCGAAATTCCGGATGTTATGGAGCTGGTTTGGCTGCATTCCGAGACTGTTCAAATTTGGGCCTTTATTTGGATTTTAAATCGTCGATAAATCAAAGGTGAGTGTTTTATAACGCTCACAACGTACTGAATATCTTTATGGTAGTTAAATTTGACATTATGAAGTGTTATGATTTTATTTGTCGTTGTTTGATAAAATTTAATTGTCATATAGATTGTCATTTGAATTAACCGTTGAAAATTAAATTGACAGTTAAATTGAAATTAAAATTGAATTGCGATTGAATTACCTGACATTGATAACTATGAAATTGCCATGAATTGTATTGTCTATTGGATGATGTATTTCGATGGATGTTATTGGTCGATATTTTAAATGTTTGGATGTTTACTTGCTTATATATACACTGTTATGCATACATATGACACCATGATTTTGTTAAGTGATATATATTCATCCCTGACATTTAATTGAAATAACTAACCACTTGGCCATAGGTTAGAGAATTATATACGGACACCGGGTTGGTTAAATTAAATGATTTTAAAAGTTGTTTTGAAATTATTTAAATGAATTGATTTAAGAATAAAAATCTAATTTATAGAAATTGAATTATTTTGAATTGAAGCTCGAGATGTTGGAATTTAAACTTGGTAAATGAAATGGATTAATTATTCGAAGTTTAGATTTTTAAGAAAAATTGAAATATGGCGTAAAGTTTCGAAAGTCGATTTGTTTTAAAAGATTGGACTTTTAATCGAACTCTGAATATTTCTAAGAAAATTTATATGAAATGATATTTCAAGTTTGAGTTTGGAAGTGAAAATTAATTTGAAATTGAGATTTAATTAATTTGGAATTAAATTGAAATTTAAATAAATTTGTGAATTGAACTAAATTGAAACTATTGAATTAAATTTGAAGATAAAATTGATTTGAATAGGATTTGAACTGAAATTGATTTGGAATGTAATACTTAAATGAATTCTTGAAATCCGAATATTAATCTAAGTTTATTAAATGGGAATTGTTCCAGAAATTAAGTAAACTACTTAATACGGATGTTTAATTTGAAGTATATTCTAATTTGAATACGAAATGGTTTTAAAGCGAATCATATATTCTTATATAAATATATGAGCTGTTTTGAAATGTGGAATATTTAAAGTTTCGAAATATATTGAAAGTGAAATTGTTTATTTTGTGGTTCAAATATGTATTTGAAATTGATAATTTGAAATGGTTTATTGAGAAGCTAAATCGAGTTGAAATTAATGATTTTGAAATCGAAATGAGATATTGAGGCGAAAATGATTTTTGAAATGAAATCGTATATTTTGAGTAAATAGGATGATTTTGGAAATGGATTTATTTGAAGTGAAAGTGATATCGTATTGATACGATTTTGAAATTGAAATGAGATGTTGAGGCGAAAATGATTTTTGAAATGAAATCGTATATTTTGAGTAGATATGATGATTTTGAAACAGATTTGATCTTTGAAGCGAATATGATATTTTGATAATCAATGATGAATTGATTTTGAAAATGTAAAAGATCCAACCGGTGTGAAAAATATAACGTAGTTATTAAAGAGACCGGGATCGGATATGGACATACTCTCTGTCGATACCGAAAACCACTTTAATAACTATTATACGCGGAGTGTTGATCCAGAATGAAGTGGATGGTTTGGTGAACGCGTTGACTGAAGAAAGAGAACGATATTGGATGACCCCTGACATGACTAAAACAGGAGCCGCGCCGGGCCATTGAGGATCGCCATCTCTAGCGAACACACTCCTTCGATACCATGTCTATTACTTTTGTGATTCGATTTGGGTGCACCCCGCGATTTGGGAGTGTTGTTTCGCGGTGTTGGGGTAGTAGCTGCTATGCCCAACATCAGTCCGGATCACGCAACTACTAGTATCCTAGTTGGTATTGCCTCATGTACCTTGTCATACTGATTATCCTATTCGCGACCACTACGATTTTGATTTGTACCTTTAGTATATGGATTGCCCTCTGGCGACTTCCGGTTTTGGGGAAACTACGGTCTTGTATATGCTCTTGGGAATATAAACTGTGTTAAGGGTGGAATGGGCCATGGCTTAACGCTATTTTAATACTTTTACTTTAATGTAGACATATTATAATAGCGTATTGTACTACATAGTAGATAGTTTAACGGATCCTTGAGAGATGGAAAATCCCGTAACATCTCTTAAGTTATTGCACTCACGTTGACACTGGACAGGAGATGTCAAACCCCGTAAACATCTCTGACGCCGTCACACTCATATTTTCTTATTCGATTTGACTTACATGAGATATTTTAGTCCTGACTCGAGTGTTTTGTCTTTTCATTACGCTCGGGTCAGCCTGAGCATTTCAGATAAGGTTGAAGATCTATTTTGGAGGACGAAGACGGAGTTTGGTATTACATCATTTGTATTCTACTACCATATTATTTTTCCGCTGCATTATTGTATTATCTCTGATATGTATGTAACTCTGATTTATGATGTATAATAATAATCAAATTTATTTATTTAACAGCTTCATGAACTGTTATTTTATTATTATATCTTGTTCCTTCCGCTGCAAGATTCTGAGTTTGCTTCTGTTCTTTCTTTCCTTTTCTTATTTAACCCCAATAACCATCTGCCTTTTTGAACGGTTTGAGTTGGACATGTGTGGATTATTGTCGACTTGAATGGTCAAAAATGCGGGTCGATATAGTTGGTATCAGAGCTTTGGTTTAGATTACCTTGGCTCTAGTGGGGAATAACTCATTGAAATAGAGGTAAACTATATGAATGAGTTGAGTGTATATGAGAGAGCGTATTTGTAATTTTGATATAAAAATGATTTTATATTGTGTTAATTTGTTCCGTTGAGTATTTATGAATTCCGGTTGGTACTTGGGACGCCAAGGCATCGATAGGAATTTCTAAACACTCGAATAGGACAGATTGACATAATATTGTTTTGGATTATATTTTATATATAAAAGAATTATCTTGAAAGTTTATAAATTTTGATTGTATTGTTTGTTAGGAGATGATAATATTAGATTATCATCGTTTATTGTTGATTAGTCAATATTTCTAACTATTGACTATTGGATGATTTTAAGAAATGAAACTTGTAAATATGATTGACAATGAATATAAATGATATATAAAATAAAATAAAAATGATTAAATTAAGATGGAGAATTTAAATTCCGGTGTTTTGAAAACTTATTAACAAAAATTTGAAATGTATAATATAAGTATTATATGATAGTATATTCGATTAGAAATTGTTTTCAAAGGATTTTCAAATGAAGTAAGTGTTATACTCCCCTCTTGACATAAGAGAATGATTTCGGTGATGAGTGCACGCATCATCGACGTTTATTTTCGAGAGTCCAAGTGGGGGAGATCACTTAATAGTTTTTCTAAACCCTGTTTTGATTAAAAATTGTAATTTTCTAAAGTATGAAATGAAAATAAGTATATATATATATTTCAATGCTGATTAAAATTCTTCTAAAAGGTATGATTTGAGATATAAAGATATTAGTATGTATATATTTATATTTTATATATATATATATATATATAAAAATGGTTTAAATCGAATCCGGAGTTGAAATTCTTAAGTTCTCTAATAAGGAATGATTTTAATTATTAAACTAAAGTAAATCTTGAATTGTTAGAAACTTATGAATTGAAAAAGGTGAAATTGAATTTAAGTGTTAAAAAAAAATTATTTAAAATTTTAGTAGTAACCCTTAATTTGGAAAATAATAAATTGGAAATTTATTTAATAGGTATAACACTCAAATTGAATGAAAAGAAGTTGTATATTGCTTAACTACATTCTATTTGCATAAGCTATAACTTACCAAATACTTAAAAAGTTTAAAATGCTAATAAGGATAAGTAAATGAATAATATACAAGTGTGATTGCAAATAATAAAAATGTGAAGATCTATTGATAGTTGTAAATATAAAGGAAATTTAAGTTGTAAAATGAATTAAACTTAAAATTAATTAAATATAAAATTAGTAAATGGAAACTAATTTAATTTGAATAAAATTAAATATCAATAAACTTGGAAGTGTATGAAATTAAAATTTTGACTTGGAAATGTATAATTGATTTAGTGTAGATTTTGGATGGATGTTAATAGTTGATATGCATTGGTTGTTAGATGGATGGTAATTGATTAAATAGAATTCATTAGTGTAAATGGAATTGAATAAACGGAATAAAAATATTAAATAATTAAATTCAAATTTGAAGCAAAGTGAAATTAAATATAATTGAATTCAAATTAAATTGAAGCAATTTGACTTGAATTTAAATTATGAATGAAACAAACTTGAATAAATCGGAAACAAATCGAATGTAAACTTATTTCATGGATAAATAAGAAAATAAACGACTTTGTGTTTATGATTGTTTCTTTAGAAAATTTGAAGTTGAT
The DNA here is from genome assembly GCA_030737815.1 of Allium fistulosum. Classification (NCBI taxonomy): domain Eukaryota; kingdom Viridiplantae; phylum Streptophyta; class Magnoliopsida; order Asparagales; family Amaryllidaceae; genus Allium; species Allium fistulosum. The sequence continues at coordinate 694,655,237 of CM060903.1, read as the reverse complement.
GGTTTGTACTTTGAAATAAGAAAAGCAAATTTTTGGAAAAATCCAAAATTGTCCAATATATGCTGAAACGAAAACAACCATAACTTTTAAATGGTTGAACGGAATTTGACGATCTTGGACTTTTCAGAAAACCTAGAAATTGTGCTACATCTTTTGTTTATAATGTTTTGATAAATACCTTCATCCACTAGGCTTAAAACACCAATATTAGTCGCTGGCCTGTGCGAAGTAGAAATCTGAAGCAACTTAGTATTCTCGCCATAACTTTTTACTGGTTTATCGGATTTTAGGATCTTGCCCTTTCTGGAAAGCTTAGAACTTAAGCTAAAACTTTTGTTTTGAATGTTTTGTGATTTTCTGTCATTTAGAGGGTCGAAAACGTGAGTGAACGCCGCTGACCTGCGCAATGCATTGCCCAGGCTGAGGCGTATCCATTTAGTAAAACGGCTTTAACTTTTGAACGGATGGTCTGAATTTGATGATTTTGGACATTCCGGAAAGCCTGAAACGAAAGCAACAACTTTTATTTAGATTCCATTTCAAAATTTTATCGTTTAGGTGATCAAAAACTGAGATTCATTTGCTGTCCTGGAATTGGAATTTCAGTTTTGAAACTAAACATGTTATATGTATGTTGTTTATGATAAGTATATCGATCTATCTTTACATGCATGGTTCTAACTTGGTTATTGAGCATTTTAGTAGGTAGCAAAGGGGTTGCGCTTCGCTTGAGGAGCTCGCTTCTGCGCTAAATGCAAAATGTAAGTTAAAATGCTAATAAACGCTTAATAAAAGGTACGTTCTCGGATTACGGTTTATGTTGTGGTATATTATTGTGTTCCCCATGTTTTGGGATGCCTCATTCTTGTAATGAGATGTATATCATGCAATTATTACCACTGTGAAATTTTTCGGTCCTAGCCGCGCAAAGGAGGTGCTGCCGAAATTTTTCAAAAATCCGGGAGTTAGAAAATTTTGAGATTTTAAAAATCCTATAACTAAATTTTGCAAATAAGTCGAATATTTTGAATGAATTATATCTAAATGATGGTTTCCCCTTCTTCGTTCCTTTTCGAGGATGAAAAGTTTTAAGTGGGGGAGAATGTAACGACCTGTATTTTTAACACTTTAAAAATACGAATTAAAATAAAATTTTTGGATAAAAATCCGAAGGAAATAAAATTTTGTGTTGTTAAATGTGAATTACAAGTTAAAATGCAAAACTGAATTCTGAAATAACTTATTTGTAAATTAAATATGGATGTTAACTTGTATTGAATGTAAGTAATGAATTGAGTTTGATTGTAAACCAAATTGGTTATGATTGTAAACAAAGAATAAATAAAACGGTAGATTTAATAGTGGAAGTTTATGTTATTGAAACTAATATAAATAAATGTAACTTAATATTACAGTTGATTGAAATCAAATAATAATCGAAACTGTAATTTGATAAAGATATTAACTGGTAATTGAACGTAAGTAAAGATTTAAATTTGAATGTAACAAGTAATTGAATTGAATTGAATTTGATTGTAAACAACGAAATAAATAAAATGTACATTTAATATTGAAGTTATAATATGGAAATCAACGTAAATGAATGTAATTTAATATTACTGTGAATTTGAATAAGATGATAGCTGAAGAAAATGAAAGTAAATGAATTATAAACTATTGATAATAATGTATAAGTAAATGGTTGATTCAATAATGAAAGTGTAAATCGAAATAAAAGAATTCAATTGGAATTAAATAACTTGAATTTGAATTACAATATAATTGAACGCTGAATCTAATGTAATCTTTTATACTGGATTTATAATGGAAAACTGCATTGTAAAAGATTGTTAATTATTGTGAAATTAAAAATGAAATTTGTGAACAATTGAAATTTGATTTAAAAGTTAATGATTTAAAATTGGGAATTTTATATTGAAATTAAACAGTAGAAATAGCCATTTTTACAACTGTCTCGGATTTCGACGAAACTAGTTTCATCGGATCCGTAACAGTAAATTATTGTAAGGTTTCAATTTTCGCAGCAATCGGACTTGTCGTTTGGTCGTGCGAGCTTGAAACGCGTAGAAATTTAACGTCGTTAATTAAAATAATAGACTTCAAAAAGCTATCTTCCTCATACGATTGAATTAGGCCTTGGGACTAGTTCCATTGCGTCCGGAACGGGGGTAAAACCTTATAAACGCCTGGCGGCACGTCTCGATTGGAGTTCGGATGATTTTGGACCTACCTTTATAAATACGTACGCAACCGAGACAGTTTTATTTCATTTCAGAAACCCTAGCCGCCAGTATTTTAATGGCTGAAATTTGCTCGAACTTCTTTTCTCTTTATATCTCAATCCGTTCAACGAAATCGAAAAATTCCAAAAGCAAAAGTGTAGATCTCGACGAGCTCTTCAAATCCATACGGTTGATTCGTGCTAATTCATCACGGATTGGTCCAGATCTGGCTTTGAAGTCGTGCGAATTTTCTTGGATTGCGTGCAAACGGTGGCGAATGGGGTGGCGAAACTTGGCGCGGAGGTGGAGCAAGGAGAGGCGCACGCGGTGGCATCCCCTGATCGACGTCCGGTTGCTCCTAGTTGCGTGCGTATGGAAGAAAGAGGCGTGCGTTCATGGGTTCGGCTGTGCGTGTTGAATGGAAGAGGAGATGGTATACGTATGTTTCTTTTATTTATTTAATTAATTAATTAATTTATATTAAAATGCCAATGTTCTAACTCGAATAACTTTTGCATACGTGCTCGGATCGACGCGCGGTTTTCTCCGTTGCGTTCGTATCGAAATTCCGGATGTTATGGAGCTGGTTTGGCTGCATTCCGAGACTGTTCAAATTTGGGCCTTTATTTGGATTTTAAATCGTCGATAAATCAAAGGTGAGTGTTTTATAACGCTCACAACGTACTGAATATCTTTATGGTAGTTAAATTTGACATTATGAAGTGTTATGATTTTATTTGTCGTTGTTTGATAAAATTTAATTGTCATATAGATTGTCATTTGAATTAACCGTTGAAAATTAAATTGACAGTTAAATTGAAATTAAAATTGAATTACGATTGAATTACCTGACATTGATAACTATGAAATTGCCATGAATTGTATTGTCTATTGGATGATGTATTTCGATGGATGTTATTGGTCGATATTTTAAATGTTTGGATGTTTACTTGCTTATATATACACTGTTATGCATACATATGACACCATGATTTTGTTAAGTGATATATATTCATCCCTGACATTTAATTGAAATAACTAACCACTTGGCCATAGGTTAGAGAATTATATACGGACACCGGGTTGGTTAAATTAAATGATTTTAAAAGTTGTTTTGAAATTATTTAAATGAATTGATTTAAGAATAAAAATCTAATTTATAGAAATTGAATTATTTTGAATTGAAGCTCGAGATGTTGGAATTTAAACTTGGTAAATGAAATGGATTAATTATTCGAAGTTTAGATTTTTAAGAAAAATTGAAATATGGCGTAAAGTTTCGAAAGTCGATTTGTTTTAAAAGATTGGACTTTTAATCGAACTCTGAATATTTCTAAGAAAATTTATATGAAATGATATTTCAAGTTTGAGTTTGGAAGTGAAAATTAATTTGAAATTGAGATTTAATTAATTTGGAATTAAATTGAAATTTAAATAAATTTGTGAATTGAACTAAATTGAAACTATTGAATTAAATTTGAAGATAAAATTGATTTGAATAGGATTTGAACTGAAATTGATTTGGAATGTAATACTTAAATGAATTCTTGAAATCTGAATATTAATCTAAGTTTATTAAATGGGAATTGTTCCAGAAATTAAGTAAACTACTTAATACGGATGTTTAATTTGAAGTATATTCTAATTTGAATACGAAATGGTTTTAAAGCGAATCATATATTCTTATATAAATATATGAGCTGTTTTGAAATGTGGAATATTTAAAGTTTCGAAATATATTGAAAGTGAAATTGTTTATTTTGTGGTTCAAATATGTATTTGAAATTGATAATTTGAAATGGTTTATTGAGAAGCTAAATCGAGTTGAAATTAATGATTTTGAAATCGAAATGAGATATTGAGGCGAAAATGATTTTTGAAATGAAATCGTATATTTTGAGTAAATAGGATGATTTTGGAAATGGATTTATTTGAAGTGAAAGTGATATCGTATTGATACGATTTTGAAATTGAAATGAGATGTTGAGGCGAAAATGATTTTTGAAATGAAATCGTATATTTTGAGTAGATATGATGATTTTGAAACGGATTTGATCTTTGAAGCGAATATGATATTTTGATAATCAATGATGAATTGATTTTGAAAATGTAAAAGATCCAACCGGTGTGAAGAATATAACGTAGTTATTAAAGAGACCGGGATCGGATATGGACATACTCTCTGTCGATACCGAAAACCACTTTAATAACTATTATACGCGGAGTGTTGATCCAGAATGAAGTGGATGGTTTGGTGAACGCGTTGACTGAAGAAAGAGAACGATATTGGATGACCCCTGACATGACTAAAACAGGAGCCGCGCCAGGCCATTGAGGATCGCCATCTCTAGCGGACACACTCCTTCGATACCATGTCTATTACTTTTGTGATTCGATTTGGGTGCACCCCGCGATTTGGGAGTGTTGTTTCGCGGTGTTGGGGTAGTAGCTGCTATGCCCAACATCAGTCCGGATCACGCAACTACTAGTATCCTAGTTGGTATTGCCTCATGTACCTTGTCATACTGATTATCCTATTCGCGACCACTACGAATTTGGTTTGTACCTTTAGTATATGGATTGCCCTCTGGCGACTTCCGGTTTTGGGGAAACTACGGTCTTGTATATGCTCTTGGGAATATAAACTGTGTTAAGGGTGGAATGGGCCATGGCTTAACGCTATTTTAATACTTTTACTTTAATGTAGACATATTATAATAGCGTATTGTACTACATAGTAGATAGTTTAACGGATCCTTGAGAGATGGAAAATCCCGTAACATCTCTTAAGTTATTGCACTCACGTTGACACTGGACAGGAGATGTCAAACCACGTAAACATCTCTGACGCCGTCACACTCATATTTTCTTATTCGATTTGACTTACATGAGATATTTTAGTCCTGACTCGAGTGTTTTGTCTTTTCATTACGCTCGGGTCAGCCTGAGCATTTCAGATAAGGTTGAAGATCTATTTTGGAGGACGAAGACGGAGTTTGGTATTACATCATTTGTATTCTACTACCATATTATTTTTCCGCTGCAATATTGTATTATCTCTGATATGTATGTAACTCTGATTTATGATGTATAATAATAATCAAATTTATTTATTTAACAGCTTCATGAACTGTTATTTTATTATTATATCTTGTTCCTTCCGCTGCAAGATTCTGAGTTTGCTTCTGTTCTTTCTTTCCTTTTCTTATTTAACCCCAATAACCATCTGCCTTTTTGAACGGTTTGAGTTGGACATGTGTGGATTATTGTCGACTTGAATGGTCAAAAATGCGGGTCGATATAGTTGGTATCAGAGCTTTGGTTTAGATTACCTTGGCTCTAGTGGGGAATAACTCATTGAAATAGAGGTAAACTATATGAATGAGTTGAGTGTATATGAGAGAGCGTATTTGTAATTTTGATATAAAAATGATTTTATATTGTGTTAATTTGTTCCGTTGAGTATTTATGAATTCCGGTTGGTACTTGGGACGCCAAGGCATCGATAGGAATTTCTAAACACTCGAATAGGACAGATTGACATAATATTGTTTTGGATTATATTTTATATATAAAAGAATTATCTTGAAAGTTTATAAATTTTGATTGTATTGTTTGTTAGGAGATGATAATATTAGATTATCATCGTTTATTGTTGATTAGTCAATATTTCTAACTATTGACTATTGGATGATTTTAAGAAATGAAACTTGTAAATATGATTGACAATGAATATAAATGATATATAAAATAAAATAAAAATGATTAAATTAAGATGGAGAATTTAAATTCCGGTGTTTTGAAAACTTATTAACAAAAATTTGAAATGTATAATATAAGTATTATATGATAGTATATTCGATTAGAAATTGTTTTCAAAGGATTTTCAAATGAAGTAAGTGTTATACTCCCCTCTTGACATAAGAGAATGATTTCGGTGATGAGTGCACGCATCATCGACGTTTATTTTCGAGAGTCCAAGTGGGGGAGATCACTTAATAGTTTTTCTAAACCCTGTTTTGATTAAAAATTGTAATTTTCTAAAGTATGAAATGAAAATAAGTATATATATATATATATATTTCAATGCTGATTAAAATTCTTCTAAAAGGTATGATTTGAGATATAAAGATATTAGTATGTATATATTTATATTTTATATATATATATATATATAAAATGGTTTAAATCGAATCCGGAGTTGAAATTCTTAAGTTCTCTAATAAGGAATGATTTTAATTATTAAACTAAAGTAAATCTTGAATTGTTAGAAACTTATGAATTGAAAAAGGTTACCTGGATATTCTGGAGCTTTGGAGATAAGCTGGATGGCGAGACGTAGTATTTGTATCTGATATTATTTATTCCGCTGTGTATTCTGTATGAGGACAAGTTATATAACTGTCCATTGTTGTATATTGACTATGATGATTGATGTATGTATAAATGATATAGTTCTTTGTTTTAAAGATTATTCATTTATCTATTATATATATTGTTCCGCTGCGATGTGTAAGATTCTGAATATTGTTTTCTGTTCTGATGTTGTTCTGATGTGTTCTCTTCTTCTTCTACTCTTTTCTTCTTCTTCTACCTTTTTCTTTTATTTAAAACCCTCACTATTGGAATTTCCGGCACTCGATTGCTCGGCAGTCGATAAAGTGAGTATCGATGTCGAATTTTCGAAAGTCGAAAAATTCCCGTTCGTGACAAAGTGGTATCAGAGCATATGGTTAAGCGACAACCCTGCTCTGTTGGGTGTTACTCATTAGAGATAGAGTCAGTATTACTCTAGAATGAGTTGAGTGTAATAATAGATACGAGTGCGTATTTGTTAGTGGATATAAAAATGTTTTATATTGTGTTTGCTTATCCGTTGAGATGTTTATGAATTTTGGTCGGTATGTGGGACGCCATATTATCGATAGGGATTTCTAAACACTTAAACGAGGCAAGACGACATAGTATTGTTTTAAAATAGGGCGAATGAAATAATTTTGCCCAAAACTATTTTTGTATAGAAACGAATTGATTTTCTATGAATTATTACAGTATATGGTTGCATGGATGTTAGAAGTGATAATATTAATTATTATCATTGAAATTGAATAAGAAATTGAAATTGTAACTCCAAAGTTAAGAAATAAATTCACATACGAATGAAATTTGAGAATGTAAATTATAAATGTGAATTGTAATTTAAAACGGGATTCCAGAGAAGTATTTGGAAATATTTTGAAAAAAAAATTGAAAATTTTGGAGATTTGGGAAGTTTAAATTCCTTTTTGATTTGAAAATGAATTTCAAAGGTTTTGAAAAGTATTCTGGAGAGATGAAAGCTCTAAACTCTTTTCGGTCACTGGAAAATAATTCCGATGATGATCGCGACATCACCGGTGTTCATTTTCGGGTTTCCAAAAGAGAAATTGCTGCCAAATTGTTTTAAACGGAAGTTGTTTGAAAATTTGGGTTTTGTTTTGAAAATTCAAAGGATGATTTGAATTGTTTTCAAAATGATTTTGAAAGGTTGAAAAGACTCTGGAATACTTTATAAGAATATTTATGGAATATTATTGAATTGATAACTTATACAAATAGAAATTGTTAATGTAAAATATGTAAATGTGATTGGAATTAAAGTTCATTAACAAATGAAATCTATAAATGTGAATTTAAAGTATAAGGAAATAAATTCATATATGAATAAAAATTATGAATATGAATTGTAAATATGATTTACAAATGAAAATAGAATTCAAAAAGGATAATTGAAGATAAAATTCATAATGGAATTAGTAATGTGAATGGATAAATGATTTTATAAATCGAAATGTAAGTAAGTCGAAGACTTATAGAATAATTGAAATTTGATTTGGAAATCAGATTCGAATTGGAAATGAAAGAATTAGTGAATGAGTTTCAGAATGAATAAATAAATTTGAATTTGTAAGTAAGTAAAACTGAAATGGAAGATGAATGTGAAACTTTGTTCTGAAATTGTTAGTAAATGTAATTCAAGCTGAATATTGAAATTTAAAATGAATTAGAGGATGAAATTAATATATAGAGTGATATGAATTAGTAAATGAAAAATAATCGATAGAAATTCAATATTCAGAACAGAAGATAAAATTGAATTCAAATAGAAATTTGAAATGTAAAATTGAATGATAATGAATATGTAACTTCAACAGTGAAGTAAGAATGTATAAGAAGTATATATTGGAAATTTTGTAATAGAATTTGCAAAATGATTTGAATGTTGTAACTAGATATTATGGCTAGTAGATATACAGGTATAAAGGAATTGGAATTTAATTTCGAAGATAAATTTGAATGGCTCGACAAAAGGTATGTATTTGAATTTCGAATATGAGATTTGATGACTTATTTCTCTAGCCGCTTGGCTTTTTCTTTTTCTTTTTGAAATCTGAGAGTCCGTAGGGACGTTTTGTAGTCGTACCGTATTAGCCGCGCAAAGGAGACGCTGGCGAAATTTTTCGGAAATTTAGGGCGTTAGAAAATTTTTGAGAAAATTTTGAAGGCTTAAATTTGAATTTGAATTTAAAATTGAATTGAGAAGTTAAACAATGTTGTTTGAAACTTATAGTTGAAGTTGAAAATTTAGTATGAATAATAACGAATCTTTAGTAGAAAGATTTGTTTTGGAAAATTGATAAAACTATTTGAATGTGGAAAGATAGTAGACGAGTTAAGGATCACTTTTCCTAACTTGTAATTTCGAGGACGAAATTCTTTTAAGGGGGGAAGTCTGTAACGACCCAGAATTTTTGATAATTAAAATTTGAATATTTAATTAATTTTAAATACTGATAAGTAGAATTAAGAAGTCGAATAATTTATTATTCGAATATTGGATTTAATTTGGTCAATTAAATCGATAATTTAATGATTGAAATTCCAGAAATAATTGAAATATGGGTTTAATGTGCTGGAAATGATTTATAAAGTTATATTAAATCATACTGGAGTTATAGAAAGGTTATAGAACTTCTAAAATTGAATTTGGAGTTAAATTGTGAAAATCGAATATTTTAATATTTAATTATCGACTGTAAAAATAGCCAATTTTCGAACAGTCTCAGAATTGAACGAGACCAGTTCCATTGGATCCGTATTAGTTAGTTATTATCGGATTTCAAATTACGTAGCAAACGGAGTTGTCGTTTGACTATGGCAGCTCAAAACGCATCGAATTGTTTTTAATATTAATTCGGCGAGTTAAAATAGTCATTTTTCAAAAAGTCTCGGATTTCAACGAAACCAGTTTCATCGGATCCGTAATGTGAAATTATTGTAAGATTTAAAATTTCGTAATTTTTGGATTTACCGTTTGTCCGGGGCAAGCCAAAACGCCTCGAAATCGATTTAAATCGGTTTAATTTAAATTGATCGTTTATTGTCATATCTCACACATATGATCAAATTAGCTTTCGAAACACGTTCCATTGTGTTCGGAACGCAGGATAAACCTTATGAACGCTAGGAGGCACGTCAGATTTGGAGATCGTTTGAAAAAGTCGTTTTAAAATGAATTTAATATTAATTTATATACGTATATATATATATACGTTCACCAAACCAAAACCCTATATTCATTATCTCAGCCGGCCCTAAGAAATCAATGGCCGAAAAGCTTATAATCTTTTCTCTTCAATAACTTTCGATCCATTCACAATCAAGCAAAGTCGTCAACTGCAAATATGAAGAGCACGAGGAGATCTTTACATCCATACGGTGGAGTAGCATGTAACTCGTCATGGTGGCCAGAATTCGAGCGTGAAGTCGTTGCGTTCTACCTCGTTTTGTGTGCACTTGGGGGGACCGAGTTTGAAGCCACTCCGGTTGTTGGTGGAGCACGTGGAGGCGAGTTGAACTGAGGTGCCTGATCGTCGTTTAGACGAGTGTTTGGGTCGCGTGTATTAGGGTTAGGGCCGGCCATGTTGGGTTCGAACGCACGTAGCTTGGCAGTTTTGTCGCGTGGGAGAAGTAGAAGAACGCGGCCATGATTTGTTGATCAGAACGAACGGCCAAGATTTGCAGGAGGTTTAATAATAAAAGAAAATTTAAAATTTATTTATATTCAAATCGTGTAATGTTTAAAATCGCATATCGTTTTGTTGCGAGGTCGGAATGGAACGAAACAAAATGCGTTGGAATCGTATCGTCGAATACTACGCGATGCAACTGGATTGGAGTCGTTTGGAGCTAGTTTGAATTTCGGGTAAAATTAAACACACGTTTAATTTTATTCGAAATAAACGCTGAAATCAGAATTAAAATCAAGGTGAGATTTTCTCACTCAAATTGAATGTGGAATTTTTACAGTTATTGATTGTTTGACTGTTTGGATGTGATATTAGATATAGTAGGATATATATCTATATATAACAATATATACATATTGGCATATGTATATATTGGATTGATTGATTTCCCGCCTCGTATAGCGGATGAGACCCTATTGCGCCGTTAGTAAGCGGATTTTTATAAAACCCATATACCGCGATAATTCCGTACTGGAGCGGAATTGGTATTGTGCTAACATCTGTGGATGCAGGGAAACAGGTTGGAGGGATCCAACTGGATTCCTCACCAGTAGTATTTTTTTTTTACAGATATTGATGTATATTCTGTTATCATATTGATATATGATATTGACTGTTGTGATGGACTAATTGATGCTGTTGCATCATCGGATTCAGTTTTGAAATTTAAAAATAACGACTTTTACTTTAAAAGGATTTTAAAGTGATTTTTGAAAGTAGACATTTTATTGAATTGTTGAATTGATTTATTTTAAATAAATAAACGTTTAAAATTTTAAAGTTATAAAAGTTAAGATTTTTGTGAAATATAGCCCAAGTGTCATTTTTGAATAAATAGTTGATTTATTTATAAAAGGGTTTAAATTGAGTTTTTCACAGTATTATAAGCGGTCTATTTAAAGGATTTAAAAAGTCGATATTTATAAATCTAAAACATTGGAAATTTAAACGAGCTTTGTAAGTGTTAGAACAAGACGAAATAAAAATTCGTAAGTGAATGAAATTTATAAATTGGGAAGTATAAATTGAATAGATGTGTAGAATAAAAGATTTATAAGTAATAAACTTATAAATTAGATTGTTGCACTTAGATGGAATATGAATAGAATTGGCTAATAAAAATGGTTTGGCAAGTTGAAATTGTTATGAAGTATGAACGTGATTTATAAACGTTGTTTTATGAATCCAAAACCAATTGAAATTGATAAGTTAAACACGGAAGCTTAATAAAGGAGATATATCCGCGATTTTGGATAGTGGATAATCATTGAAATAAAAATGTATAGAAAATATTGAAATGTGGTTAGTGAAGTATATTCACGATTTTGGACAGTGAATATATTGTTAAGCAAAATGGATATTTTTTTAGGAAAGTGACATTGAAAATGAAGTTAATTGTTTTAAAACGATGGTTTAAAATGTATTGAATATCGAAATCATAGATTTCAACATTTATTGTTGGAATAGACGTTTTCGAGAAATAAGGAAATGATGGACTATAACACTGTTGTTATAGTAAATGGTTTCCGAAAGGAAATATTTTTGTATGGTATTGGGATTTATATATCTATCTAAATTCCGAATCCCTATACTAGTGATTTTGAGTCGTCGTAACGATGTTTTACGCAACATTCGTTTTGACTCAAATAAATGTGTTTTAAGAATGATTTCCTTAAAGAATGAGATATATACTAAATTTTGATTTAAGTATATCGAATATTTTCCAAGTGTTGAAAATAAATGATTTGTGAATACTTATTATTTAATAAGTATGGAAATGCTTTTCCAATATGAAATGAACTGTTTTGAGATTTTATCTTCAAAAATAAAATGAAATGTGGAAATTGATTTGAAATTGTTTTCGAACGGTTAAGTGTGGAAAAGTTTATATATCTAGAAAAGATATTTTGGAAGATGAAATAATTTGGGAAAATTATTTGGAATCTGATGATGTTGCGCATCTTTATTGATAGTTAAATAACCGACTATCAATAATTACCTTTAGATAGGTATTTGTTGTGAATTGAATGAATTTGAATGCCACACTGATTTTTGAATAATCGCTCACTATTTGGGTTAGCCGGGAAAGGACCATGGGGTCGTATAACCCATTCCAAATATGTGATACGTCGTTATGAATTGCATTTGAAGACCGGTGTTGAAGATCGGATATTTTTGAAAACGGAAGGATTACCGTCGAGTTACTCTACATCGGCTGATCTCCGGTTTAGAGGTTTTATCACCCTTAGTGACGGGAAGTCTGGACGTGATTAGAAATTTATCCGGAAATGCAAGGGCTTCGTGAGAAGTGCCTTCGGTTCTGTTCGATCCCGGAACAGACTTGTATGGATTGTGTGTCTGACGTTACAATTTGAGATATAAAGCTGATTTCTTTCAAATACATTTCTGTTGGTGGCGGAGAATTTATTCTCTTAGCTTAACACCCTTCTCTGAGACGTACGAGCTCAGAGGTTATGTAGTTGAAATTTATTAGCGATATATCCCAACTTGGTAACGTGGCATACTGAGTGTTGCTGTGAAATGATCAGTGTTTGATCATTTGTGATATGATCATTTGTTTGATCTTATATCTTTGTGATCATAGGTTGATCATTTTTGTTTGACCCAAAGCAGGGCTTTTTGAGAAAGCGTAGCTTTGTGGACGAGACTTCATCGAGCCTCACACTCCGGAAATGGTCGAAACAGGAAGGATGCGGCAAGGTTCTAGGGAGTAGCGCCCCTTAGTGTATGTCATTCCTTCTTGATAGAGGTGGTATCATGGTATGGAGCCCAGATACTTAACCTATGTGGTTGCTGCATTATTATCTATGTGGTTTGTTGGAAATCGGGGATCCTCGGGAAGATCGGTTACGATCGGGGGATGGCATACGCGTGTCAGTAGTTACCTATTTTTGCAGAGGTAACCCGGCCTTGTGTTGGCAGAGATCCGGTTAGGTTCTCGGGTCGTCTATTCCAGGGACGTACCCATCGTGGAAAAGGAAGTTCCTTAGCCTGACCATTTGTTGGAAATCCAAACTCCAATACGTGACTTGTACGGTATTAGTTGTAGAACCTGCCATTTACGTACGGTGGTCACCACTGTTTAGATGGTAGCTATAGTAGGCATACGATACTGGTCGTATGTTGGCTAAGATTAATATTATACTTTCGAAATGTTTTCTACACTATGCACTAATAATAATATCAAAAAGAATTTGATTTTTGCGTAGTAAACATCTTTGACTATCATAAGAAGAAATCTCCTCCAATTCTGCGTTTGCATTGTGTGTGTGGTGGGAGGTCTTATGGTAGTTTCATTTTCCAAGGGCATTGCGAAATTTACCTTAAAATCTTCATGTTGTTTATTTTAAAGAATAACTGTTTTACGATCTCACACCAGTCACCATGACTGACTCGGAGTTTATTGTTTCCCTTCTAAACTCTGGGTGCCCACCAATTTCCACACGGGCAGTCTAGAGTTAGATTATTAGGTTACCTGGATATTCTGGAGCTTTGGAGATAAGCTGGATGGCGAGACGTAGTATTTGTATCTGATATTATTTATTCCGCTGTGTATTCTGTATGAGGACAAGTTATATAACTGTCCATTGTTGTATATTGACTCTGATGATTGATGTATGTATAAATGATATAGTTCTTTGTTTTAAAGATTATTCATTTATCTATTATATATATTGTTCCGCTGCGATGTGTAAGATTCTGAATATTGTTTTCTGTTCTGATGTTGTTCTGATGTGTTCTCTTCTTCTTCTACTCTTTTCTTCTTCTTCTACCTTTTTCTTTTATTTAAAACCCTCACTATTGGAATTTCCGGCACTCGATTGCTCGGCAGTCGATAAAGTGAGTATCGATGTCGAATTTTCGAAAGTCGAAAAATTCCCGTTCGTGACATGGGGCGTCACATATAAAGCCAAATTCATTTGTATATTTTATTAACAAATACACGCTCATATATATACACTCTCAAAACTCATTCAAGGGCGTTACTAACCCTATCTCTAATGAGCTACTCATCCTAGGGTATTACTAACCCAATCTCTGATGAGTCTTTTACCCCTATCAGGCTTAGATGTTCGCTCAACCTAAGCTCTGATACCACAATATGACGACCAGTTTCTTCGACTCCCAGAAATCGACACTAATACATCCTCGGTATTCATGTGCCACAAATCCAAGTGCCGGAGAAGCGGATCCTCAAGGATAAGAAATAAAAATAAGACAGAATAGAATCTCACATACATTATTTCAACAAATAATCTTTACAACGGAAATTAAAATACATTTATCAGAGTTAAAACATGGACACTTAGAAACCCTGTCCTTACAAAAGCGAAATACTATAGTACAGAATGTGGTGGAAATAGACAAAATCTTCAGTAAATATTCTGACTCCATGCTTCGGGTGTGACGACCCGGAATTTTTAAATATTTGAAATTGGAATATTTAATTGATTTTAAATATTCAACAGTGAATTTTTGACGTGAATTTCAAATATCAATATTTGTTGGATAATTTAATTCTTGATTAAACAATTTAAAATTGGATAAAATGTTGAATCTGGAGTTCTAAGCCAGATAAAAATAATTTGAAAGCTTGGAAAATTCATATTAATGATACTGAAGATAATAGAACTTTTAAAATTGAAATTAAAAGTGTTTTGTTCAGTTTTGAAAATATATCGTTTAAATCGATATTTAAAAATAGCCTTCCGAGGCATAGTCTCGGAATTCGACGAAACCAGTTCCATTGGATCCGTAATATTGTATTATTATTATCGGATTTCAATTTTCGTAGCATTCGGAGTTGTTGTGTGAGCATACGATATATAAACACGCTGAAATTTATATCGAAAGTTTAATATAATAACAGAGTCCAAAAAGCTATCTTCTCCATACGATCGAATTGGGACTCGAAACCTTTTCCATTTCATTCGGAATAGGGGTATAACATTACGAACGCCTGGCGGCACGTCTCGTTAGGAGGTCGAAAATCTAAGTTACGATTTCGAGACAATTTTAAATTTAAAATGTATGCATTTTATATAATGGTCAACTTCAGCTGAAATAATTTCGCATCGTTGTTTTTCTTTCACCTCAAAAAGCACTGTAGCTAGATTTTTCAACACGCTTCCTTTGCCTTCTCGACCACACTTCCTCATTCTTTCAAAATCGAGATGCTTCATTCGCGTTTGAAAATAAAATCAGTTCAAAGAGAAAAATGGCCACCCTCTTTTCCCTTTTAATTTCAGAAATCGAACAACAAATTTCACGAAATCAACTCAAATCGTCCCTTTTTATTTCCTCGGTCTGATCCACAGAAAAAGAAAAGAAAGGGCATACTAATTCGAATCGAATCCTCCTTCCCCTGTTCGATTCTTAACAAATTAATTGAATTTTATGTCGGCTGAGCTCTATTATTTTTCGAATCGCGATCGAGTCGCGACCACTTCGCGACGAGGAGTTTGAGCGAGTGAAGATTGCGACTTAGGACGCGAGATGATGGAGGTCAGGGCATTCGCGTTCATGCGTGCGGCGTGGCGGCGGCAATTGAAATCGTGGGAGGTCGAGCGAATTTGGTGAGCTCGAGCGAGCTAGTAGCGAAGCTCGCAGGGATGTTCGACATCAAGGAGGTAGGCGCGGCATTCGTGTTCAATTGAGTCGGCGATGTCGCTGGAGGAAAGTCACGATTTTAGGAAATGGTGGTGTTCGACGGCGAGGTGGAGTGGCCTAGGTTCACCATTTACTGTGAGGTATAGCAGTTTTTTTTATATAGATAATTTCAATTTAATTTAAATCTGGATATATATATATATATAGAAATTATATATAGTGAGATTTACAGTTTTTCAATTTTCAGAAGGCTATTTTTTAAAAGAAAACGCAGTTTAAAAATGTTATTGACTCGGATTTATTTTGAAATAGATATGGGTAATCTCGTTATAAATTTTATGGTGAATTAACTATTGTAGTTACACCAGAAATGGGAAAAAGGGTATATAAAGACAGGATTTTGGAAAATATATATATATATATGAATTTTTTTATGACTTAGATTTTGAATCTATTAATTTTCTAAGTATACATATATAGTTTCAAAAGAAAATATTACATGCATATATTTTGATTTATTGAGTTATGTTAAAAATAATTTATTAAGGTAATAAATTTATTCAATTAACCTATTTAATTATTTTAGTTACTGAGAAAATTTTATTTATTATAGGAAGTTTAGTTTAAAATTAACTTAATAAGTTCAAACCAAATCTTTAGTTTTAAAAAATAAATAAATAAATAAATGGTGATTAATTGTTTGATTTATTCAAATATTAATAAATCATATAAAATGTTTATACAAGGTCTGAAACCGTGAAGAAATGGTCGATATGGAAAGGGATTGCAAATAAAAAGCAAAGGTGAGTTAATCTCACTCACATCTGGATTTCCAGAATTTAATTTAAATAGTTCGAATTTAAATTATTGATTGATTGGATGTGATATGATATATAATAGTATATATATATATATATATATATTGGAGTGATTGATTTCCCGCATTATATAGCGGATGAGACCCTATGCGCCGCATAATAGCGAATGATAATATTTAAACCCATATACCGCGATATTCCACCTCGAAGTGGAATTGGTATTGTGCTAACGTCTGTGGATGCAGGGAAATAGGTTGGAGGGATCAAACTGGATTCCTCAAATATTTAGATTTGTTTGAATATTCTATGAATGATTATTTGATATCATATGATGGATTTTATTGATAATTGGAATATTGGATGCTATGATTTGATTGATTACATTCGGTATACTGAGTTATCAAATATATAGAAATGGATTTTTGAAAAAGAAAATATAATAGAGAATTTAAATAAATTAAAGAATGAATTGGAAAGAATAAAAGTGATTTTTAAATTCTAGTAAATAAATCCCGAGTAAGGAAAGGAGATTTCGAATAAAAGGGGGAAATAATAAATTCTAAACTTAAGTGTTATTATTTTAAAGAAATAAAGAATTTATTTTAAAATTCAAGGGTTAAATTTATTTTAAAGGATAAGAAAAGGAATTTGGGAAATCTGAAATTGGTATTCCCAGTTTAATGGAATTTTTAAATCATAATAAAGAAATGAAATTTAAAGTTAATGGATTTTGAAATAAATGAAGTAAGTAACGAAATTTATTTCAAAGTGAAGTGAATTGGAAATCAATTGAAAATTGATTTAGGTGTTTAAAATTGGAATTTTAAAAGAGAAGTGGGATTTTGGAATTTATAAACTGGGTTTATAAAGTGAAATATAATATCGGTGGATATTTGGAAATATAAATTCAAGTGGGAATTTATAAGGGAATGTGAATTTGTTTAAAAATAAATAGTGATTTATTTTTAAAAAAGATGTGAAAGAGAAGCGTATTTCCCTGGATAGCCAAGTACGTTTTCAAAGCAAATTTTTAAATATAAGTTAAAAGTTTTAATGTTGTTTTAAAAAAGCATGTTTTAGAAATTTATTATTTCTAAATGTTTAAATTCTAAAGAAAGTATTTTTCAAATCTATTGTAGTTGTAAATATTAAAAGTAACTTGGTATTTGTTTTAAAGGATAAAAATTTAGTTATATTTTATTAAGAAGCTTTATTTTAAATACTCTGGAAGTATATTTTCGGCTGAGTATTGAAGTAGTTTTCAATTTAAATGTTAAAGTATATTTTCTAATAAAGTGTTCTAAATTATTTTAAAAATCTAAAGTTTTTGTACTTGGTGTTTCCAGTGGTAATAAATATTTGGGAATTCATTCCATAAGAGGAGTGTGGTTTGAAAACGGTTTTCAAAAAGGGTTTGAAAGTGGAAATATATCTTGCGAAGATATTTTGAGATTAATAAATAATTTGGAAAATTATTTATGTTTGATGGATGGTTGTGAATGTTAATTGATAGTTAAATAACCGACTATCAATATTGGCCAATGCGCTGATCGTTTCGAAGAGACCGGGATCGAGATTAATTTCTCGAAAACCACTTCGATCCGGTTTGTACGTTTTCGTGGGGAAAACGAGTTTGAAATCGAAGATGGAGTAGTGCCTTCGGTTCCGTTCGAACCCGGAACGGACTAGTATGGACGAATGCTTTCAGAACATCGTCAGGTGGGCGATGGGCATTCTAAGGGATATGTTCTATAAAGGTAACGCTTAGCCTCGAACCTCATCAACCGGGAATGACTGAAAATCAGGGGTTATGCAGCAAGGCTATGTGGGTAGCGCCCATTAGGGTGAGGTCATCCCTGTCTAGATGTCCCTTTTTATTTCGGCTGTGTGGCGGTTGGTCGCGCCAACCTTGGGGTGATCTTACTCGGAATTACCCTTGGGTAGTTCCGGTCTTGTGTTGCAGGGGATCGGGCGTGGTCCTCGGTACGCTGATCTAGACCAGGTACTGTGACAGGTGGTACCCCAGTGCCTAGTCATTAGTTGGAAATCCATTCTCCCTACGTGCCTTTTACGGGTTTTTTTTGTATTACCCACTTTGTGGCTAGTATGCTGGAATTTAATCATGTAACAATTTCAGCTATTTGAATAAGTATTTGTATATAGACACTATTATAATATCAGACGGATTTGATAAAAAGTGTTTTGGCTATCGTAAGGTAAAAACCCGACATGTTTATTTGTGGCATGGTCTTACGAGATGCTTTTGATTTCAAAGGGTTTGGAAAACTTTAATAATCCAATTGAGTGTGTTTTCTCACGCTGGTTTTCCAGACTGACTCGGGTGTTATTTTATTATAATGCTCGGGTCAGACCGAGTATTATAGGATACAGGTTATGATGCTGTGGAGCTCAGGAGACGAGCTGGATGTCGATACGTACTTACGTACTTGTTTTAAATATTCTGTTGTGTATCATAAGTTGTATAGTCAGATTTGTGAGGACAGTTTATTATAACTGTCCTGAAATTGTGATGTTGATTGTATTGAACTCTGATGTTGTATTCTGATGATGTATATATGTAAACAGATAAAATTTCTTTCTGTAAAGCTCTGTTATTCTCTATTATATTTGATTCCGCTGCGATGGTTAGATTCTGTTGTTATTTTGTTTCTTCTTCTTCTACCCCTTTCTTCTTTAACCCAAATGGTTCGTATTTCCGTTTACTTTGAATCGATGTTTCAAGAATAGTGTCGATTTTAAAGGGTACGGAACTGCGGGCTGTTACAGTTGTATCAGAGCTTAGGCTGGTGATAAACTTGGCTCTGGTGGGAATTACTCATTAAAAATAGAGTCCATAGTACTCTAGAATGATTTTGAGTGTATTAATAAATATGAGCGCGTATTTGTTAGTGAATATAAAATTTGTTTTATATTGTGTTGACTTATCGGTTAAGTGTTTATTGATTTTGGTCGATGAGTGGGACGCCACGACATCGATAGGGGTTTCTAAACTCTTAAACAAGATAAACCGACACAGTATTGTTTTTAAATAGGGTAAATGAAATAAATTTAACAAAATTATTTTTGTATATAAAAGAAATAATTTTCGAAAATTATTATAGTTATATATATGGATGCGTGGTTGTTAAGGAGTGATAATATTAAGTTATTATCACTATTGTGAGAAAATTGAATAAGAAATTGAAATCATAACTAAAAGCTAAGAAATAAATTCATATACAAATGAAGTTTATAAATGTGAATTATAAATGTGATTTATAATTCGAAATGAAATAAAATTCCAGAGTAATGTTGAATATGAATTGGATGGATTTCGAATTTGGAATTTTGGAAAGTTTAAATTCCTTTGGATTTGAAAATAGTTTTTAAAAGCTTTGGAGGAATAATAGTGATATTATTTTGGAAATATTTTGAATTGGATTTGAAATCTAGAGAGATCTGAAATTAAAAATATTTGGAACTGTTTTAAAGAGATAAAAGCATTTAACTCTCTTTCGGTCGCTGGAAAATAACTTCGATGATGACTGCAGCATCATCGATATTCATTTTCGAGCTTCTAAAGGAGAAATTGCTACCTGAGTATTTTAAATTGAAGTGTTTACAAAGTTGGGTTTGGTTCCATTTAATTGAAGTGTTTGGATGTAAGTGATTTCAAAAATGAGTTTGAAATACTTAAGTGATTATTTAAACTCTGGAATCTTATTTAAGGTGTGTATGGAATAATAAAAAAGTTGTGACTTATGAAATTTAGAAGTGGGATAAATAAGCCTAAAATAAAATTGTTTTGTATTTTGGAAGATGAATAAAAATCCAAAACTTGAATTATAAAATAGATTGAACTCAAGTAAAATAGTTAAGGTGATTTTTGAAATAAAAGTCAAATATTGGGTATAGAATTTGAATAAACTAATTGATAATTAATTGGTTAATGAAATATGAAAATGGAATTTGAATTGGTTAATGAAATATGAAAATGGAATTTGAATTGGTTAAATGAAAGTTGAATTGTGAATAAATAATAGAGTTTGGAAATGAAGCTTGAGTTATAAATAGAACTTCAACTTGGAATTGTAAGTGAAGTAAATATGAATTGAAGTTGTATGGAATTGGATTAAAATAAAATGATTTGAGATGAAAATAAATCCAATTCGAGTATGAATGAATTAAATATGGCTTTGGATATTATTTTAATGAATGTGAATTAAAATTTTAAAATGGACTAAATGAGTGGCTAATCGAATTAAACGGGATTTGATTAAATGACAATCAAATTAAAATGAGAATAAACTTAAGTTATGAAATGGGAGTGAATTGAAGTAAGTTAACTTAAGTTTAAAGTTAATAGAAGTATGGGCTTATATAAATTTGGAAATGGTAATTAATATATAAGCATGGGATGATGTCGAGCATAATAAAATGGTTTTTGAACAAAACCAATGTGAACGAAATGGAATTTATATATATTGAGTTGGAAACTATTCGAATTGAATGGAATGGTATGTGATTTGGTTGCAAACAATTTAAAACTAGTGTCGAAACCTTGCATATGTGATCATGGAAATTGTATAACATGCATTATATGTGTAATGCATGTGTTTAGCTATTGAAAGTAAGTGAAATTATATATATATAGCACTTACGTATTTAAATTGAGTAAGTACAGGTATAGGGAAGCCGTGTGGCTGGATTTGGATGCGCTAATTGCTAAAATAAATAACCGCTTGGCTTAAAAATGCTAAATAAAGGTACGCCTACGCAATAAAAATAGGAAATATGAACTGTTTTTGTTTTTCCAACCATGTGGGTCGATGTATATATATTTATATCTCTTGTCAAATTGCAAAAGCTCCTTCGTACAAAGGAGACTCTGGCAAAATTTTGGGAGTTAGAAAATTTTTGGAATTTTTGGAAATTTTCACTAACGACAAATGATTTAAAATTGGAATTTGAGATAAAGGTAAATAAATATTCAATATTCAGAGGTTGGGAATGAATTGAATTCAAGTAAAATTGAAAAAGAAAATCTGAATGAAAATTGGGAAAAGTATTTAGATTTGAAATGAATTAGTAAATTGAAGCAAATTGAAATTCATATGGAATTGGAATTCAATTTGAATATAAACTTCAATAGTGAAGTAAAAATAAATTTAAGAAGTATACAAAATATTTATACTGAACTTAAGAAATGGAGGAATGAAATTCTTAAGTAAATTGGTATTGGAAATATACCAAGTGAAAAATTGAATGCAGATTAAAACTGAAAGTGGTGAAATGGAGTAATTGTGAATAAGTGAATAACAATCAAAATGAATGTGAATAAAAGAGAATTGATATAGTTGATAATCAATTGGAATTAATACATAGGATGTACGTATATTATTTTATTCGCATAATGGTTTGATCCAGATTCGAGCACAGAATTTCGAGATAGTTATATCGACCCGAGTTAGGATTTTTCACTCGATTTTCGACGGCGAACTCTGGATATGGATTTTGATTGATTCTGGATATTCTCTATCATAGTTTGTGTCTATGCAAGGAGGATGACGGTTTCTGATCAAGAAACCAGAACTGAGTCCGCACTAGTAAGTCGGGTGGACGATACTAGTTCGGAAATGAAATTGTGTGATCGAGTGAGCGATCGAATTTGGAATTGCGTACGGATGATATATGTGCATCGTACGGGCTTAAGTAAAGCCAATATTGAAAATTTTGAAAAGAATTGTATAAAATGATGGAATGCTGTGATCGGATATTATTGCTAAATAGGATGTACGGGTGTTTAAAAAGCAAAAGGGAATTGGATTTTGCTTTCGAAGATAAATTTGAATTTTGCTCGGCAAAGGTAAGTATTTAAATTTCTGTATGAAATTTGATTGTTTTTTTTATCTAGCCACTTGGCTTTTTGGTTTCTTTTGGAATTTAGGAGCCCGTAGAGGCATTTTGTAGTTGTACCGAGCTAGCCGCGCAAAGGAGACGCTGGCAAAAAATTTCGAGAATTTAGGATGTTAGAAAAATTTTGAGAAAATTTTGATAATTCAAAATTTTGGTTTCACATTTAAAATTTGAATTGTTGAGTAAGTAACATTGTTTGAACTTATGAATAAGTTTGGAAAGTTAGAAGAGGATATTGTGTCTTTGATAAAAAGATTGTTTGGGAAGTCATTGAAAACTATTTGGTTTTGGGAAGTGAGTGAATGGGTTATGGACCATTATTCTTAACCAGTAATTTCGGGGACGAAATTCTATAAAGGGGGGAGGAATGTGACGACCCGGAATTTTTAAATATTTGAAATTGGAATATTTAATTGATTTTAAATATTCAACGGTGAATTTTTGACGTGAATTTCAAATATCAATATTTGTTGGATAATTTAATTCTTGATTAAACAATTTAAAATTGGATAAAATGTTGAATCTGGAGTTCTAAGCCAGTTAAAAATAATTTGAAAGCTTGGAAAATTCATATTAATGATACTGAAGATAATAGAACTTTTAAATTGAAATTAAAAGTGTTTTGTTCAGTTTTGAAAATATATCGTTTAAATCGATATTTAAAAATAGCCTTTCGAGGCACAGTCTCGGAATTCGACGAAACCAGTTCTATTGGATCCGTAATATTGTATTATTATCGAATTTCAATTTTCGTAGAATTCGGAGTTGTTGTGTAAGCATACGATATATAAACGCGCTAAAATTTATATCGAAAGTTTAATATAATAACTGAGTCCAAAAAGCTATCTTCTCCATACGATCGAATTAGGACTTGAAACCTTTTCCATTTCGTTCAGAATAGGGGTATAACATTATGAACGCCTGGCGGCTCGTTAGGAGGTCGAAAATCTAAGTTACGATTTCGAGACAATTTTAAATTTAAAATGTATGCATTTTATATAATGGTCAACTTCAGCTAAAATAATTTCACATCGTTGTTTTTCTTTCACCTCAAAAAGCACTGTAGCTAGATTTTTCAACACACTTCCTATGCCTTCTCGAACACACTTCCTCGTTCTTTCAAAATCGAGATGCTTCATTCGCGTTTGAAAATAAAATCAGTTCAAAGAGAAAAATGGCCGCCCTCTTTTCCCTTTTAATTTCAGAAATCGAACAACAAATTTCACGAAATCAACTCAAATCGTCCCTTTTCCTTTCCTCGGTCCGATCCACAGAAAAAGAAAAGAAAGGGCATACTAATTCGAATCGAATCCTCCTTCCTCTGTTCGTTTCTTAACAAATCAATTGAATTTTATGTCGGCCGAGCTCTATTTTTTTCGAATCGCGACCACTTCGCGACGAGGAGTTCGAGCGAGTGAAGACTGCGACTTTGGACGCGAGACGATGGAGGTCAGGGCAATCGCGTTCATGCGCGCGGCGTGGTAGCGGCAATCGAAATCGTGGGAGGTCGAGCGAATTTGGTGAGCTCGAGCGAGCTAGTAGCGAAGCTCGCAGGGATGTTCGGCATCAAGGAGGTAGGCGCGGCATTCGTGTTCAATTCAGTCGGCGATGTCGCTGGAGGAAAGTCACGATTTTGGGAAATGGTGGTGTTCGACGGCGAGGTGGAGTGGCCTGGGTTCACCTTTTACTGTGAGGTATAGCAGTTTTTTTATATAGATAATTTCAATTTAATTTAAATCTGGATATATATATATACATATAGAAATTATATACAGTGAGATTTACAGTTTTTCAATTTTCAGAAGGCTATTTTTTAAAAGAAAACGGGGTTTAAAAATGTTATTGACTCAGATTTATTTTGAAATAGATATGGGTAATCTCGTTATAAATTTTATGGTGAATTAACTATTGTAGTTACAACAGAAATGGGAAAAAGGGTATATAAAGACAAGATTTTGGAAAATATATATATGAATTTTTTTTATGACTTAGATTTTGAATCTATTAATTTTCTAAGTATACATATATAGTTTCAGAAGAAAATATTAAATGCATATATTTTGATTTATTGAGTTATGTTAAAAATAATTTATTAAGGTAATAAATTTATTCAATTAACCTATTTAATTATTTTAGTTACTGAGAAAAATTTATTTATTATAGGAAGTTTAGTTTAAAATTAATTTAATAAGTTCAAACCAAATCTTTAGTTTTAAAAAATAAAAATAAAAAATAAAAAAAATAAATGGTGATTAATTGTTTGATTTATTCAAATATTAATAAATCATATAAAATGTTTATACAAGGTCTGAAACAGTGAAGAAATGGTCGATATGGAAAGGGATTGCAAATAAAAAGCAAAGGTGAGTTAATCTCCTCACATCTGGATTTCCAGAATTTAATTTAAATAGTTCGAATTTAAATTATTGATTGATTGGATGTGATATGATATATAATAGTATATATATATATATATATCTATTGGAGTGATTGATTTCCCGCATTATATAGCGGATGAGACCCTATGCGCCGCATAATAGCGGATGATAATATTTAAACCCATATACCACGATATTCCACCTCGAAGTGGAATTGGTATTGTGCTAACGTCTGTGGATGCAGGGAAACAGTTTGGAGGGATCCAACTGGATTCCTCAAATATTTAGATTTGTTTGAATATTCTGTGAATTATTATTTGATATCCTGTGATGGATTTTATTGATAATTGGAATATTGGATGCTATGATTTGATTGAATACATTCGGTATACTGAGTTATCAAATATATAGAAATGGATTTTTGAAAAAGAAAATATAATAGAGAATTTAAATAAATTAAAGAATGAATTGGAAAGAATAAAAGTGATTTTTAAATTCTAGTAAATAAATTCTGAGTAAGGAAAGGAGATTTCGAATAAAAGGGGAAAATAATAAATTCTAAACTTAAGTGTTATTATTTTAAAGAAATAAAAAATTTATTTTAAAATTCAAGGGTTAAATTTATTTTAAAGGATAAGAAAAGGAATTTGGGAAATCTGAAATTGGTATTCCCAGTTTAATGGAATTTTTAAATCATAATAAAGAAATGAAATTTAAAGTTAATGGATTTTGAAATAAATGAAGTAAGTAAGGAAATTTATTTCAAAGTGAAGTGAATTGGAAATCAATTGAAAATTGATTTAGGTGTTTAAAATTGGAATTTTAAAAGAGAAGTGAGATTTTGGAATTTATAAATTGGGTTTATAAAGTGAAATATAATATCGGTGGATATTTGGAAATATAAATTCAAGTGGGAATTTATAAGGGAATGTGAATTTGTTTAAAAATAAATAGTGATTTATTTTTAAAAAAGATGTGAAAGAGAAGCTTATTTCCCTAGATAGCCAAGTACGTTTTCAAAGCAAATTTTTAAATATAAGTTAAATGTTTTAATGTTGTTTTAAAAAAGCATGTTTTAGAAATTTATTATTTCTAAATGTTTAAATTCTAAAGAAAGTATTTTTCAAATCTATTGTAGTTGTAAATATTAAAAGTAACTTGGTATTTGTTTTAAAGGATAAAAATTTAGTTATATTTTATTAAGAAGCTTTATTTTAAATATTCTGGAAGTATATTTTCGGTTGAGTATTGAAGTAGTTTTTAATTTAAATGTTAAAGTATATTTTGTAATAAAGTGTTCTAAATTATTTTAAAAATCTAAACTTTTTGTACTTGGTGTTTCCAGTGGTAATAAATATTTGGGAATTCATTCCATAAGAGGAGTGTGGTTTGAAAACGGTTTTCAAAAAGGGTTTGAAAGTGGAAATATATCTTGCGAAGATACTTTGAGATTAATAAATAATTTGGAAAATTATTTATTTTTGATGGATGGTTGTGAATGTTAATTGATATTTAAATAACCGACTATCAATATTGGCCAATGCGCTGATCGTTTCGAAGAGACCGAGATCGAGATTAATTTCTCGAAAACCATTTCGATCCGGTTTGTATGTTTTCGTGGGGAAAACGAGTTTGAAATCGAAGATGGAGTAGTGCCTTCGGTTCCGTTCGAACCCGGAACGGACTTGTATGGACGAATGCTTTCGGAACATCGTCAGGTGGGCGATGGGCATTCTAAGGGATATGTTCTATAAAGGTAACGCTTAGCCTCGAACCTCATCAACCGAGAATGACTGAAAATCAGGGGTTATGCAGCAAGGCTATGTGGGTAGCGCCCATAAGGGTGAGGTCATCCCTGTCTAGATGTCCCTTTTTATTTCGGCTGTGTGGCGGTTGGTCGCGCCAACCGTGGGGTGATCTTACTCGGAATTACCCTTAGGTAGTTCCGGTCTTGTGTTGCAGGGGATCGGGCGTGGTCCTCGGTACCCTGATCTAGACCAGGTACTGTGACAGGTGATACCCCAGTGCCTAGTCATTAGTTGGAAATCCATTCTCCCTACGTGCCTTTTACGGGTTTTTTTTGTATTACCCACTTTGTGGCTAGTATGCTGGAATTTAATCATGTAACAATTTCAGCTATTTGAATAAGTATTTGTATATAGACACTATTATAATATCAGACGGATTTGATAAAAAGTGTTTTGGCTATCGTAAGGTAAAAACCCGACATGTTTATTTGTGGCGTGGTCTTACGAGATGCTTTTGATTTCAAAGGGTTTGGAAAACTTTAATAATCCAATTGAGTGTGTTTTCTCACGCTGGTTTTCCAGACTGACTCGGGTGTTATTTTATTATAATGCTCGGGTCAGACTGAGTATTATAGGATACAGGTTATGATGCTGTGGAGCTCAGGAGACGAGCTGGATGTTTATATGTACTTACGTACTTGTTTTAAATATTACGCTGTGTATTATAAGTTGTATAGTCAGATTTGTGAGGACAGGTTATTATAACTGTCCTGCAATTGTGATGTTGATTGTATTGAACTCTGATGTTGTATTCTGATGATGTATATATGTAAACAGATAAAATTTCTTTCTGTAAAGCTCTGTTATTATCTATTATATTTGATTCCGCTGCGATGGTTAGATTCTGTTGTTATTTTGTTTCTTCTTCTTCTACCCCTTTCTTCTTTAACCCAAATGGTTCGTATTTCTGTTTACTTTGAATCGATGTTTGAAGAATAGTGTCGATTTTAAAGGGTACGGAACTGCGGGCTGTTACATCGGGTTCCGTCCAGCTTCTTCTAAGCTAAACGTGACTACTATGCTGCCCGGGAAAAATTAGGGCACCCAGAGTTTAAGGATAAGGAAAATAAACTACGGGTTCGTCATGGGACTGGTGTGAGAACTCAAAATACGCGTTTTGAAAACAAAAAGGTATCTCATAAGGCCATGTTGTACATAAAGATGGAATGGGTTTTTACCTTATGATAACCATAACATTTTATGTCGAAATAATTGATATTATTTTTAATGACATATCTTTGAAAACATTTGCAAGTAAACTTATCAATCTTAGCCGAAATTGTTACATTGATTAAATTCCAGCAATACTGGCCACAAACGCGGGTTCTACAAACAAACTGGCAAGCACTTATTGGAGAATGGATTCCATACAAATGACCAGGTGAAGGGACTACCTTCTGGTAGTACATCTCTGGAGGAATGTACCGAGGTCAACAGAACATCTGCACCTCTACCAACACAAGATCAACCTACCTTTCCTTAGATAGTACCGAACATGTCATCACCTTGGTCGTTACCGACCTATCTGAGGATCCTCATAGCATACATCCACAATAATTTACATCCCAAATGTTATAGCGGGAAGAAATATATCTAGAAGGGGATAATCATACCCTAATGGTTGCGAACCACATAGCCTTGCAACATCTACTTTGTTTCGGTCATTTACGGGTGTGAGGCTTGAGGTAACGATTACCTTTTTACATAGCACATCATCTTCCTTTGAATGCCATGCTACCATCCCATCGATCACTTGTTGACTTCCACAAACATACAACCTATGAGCTCATACGTCTCAGGAAGGGTGTTAAGCTAAGAGAAGTTGCCTTCTCCGCCACCAAACAAATGTATGTTAATAAAAGTCAACGATGGAAATCTCAAGAATGTAATGTCAAACATCCACCCATACAAGTTTGTTCTGGGATTGAAAAAAACCGAAGGTACTCTCCTACCACATCCTGTCGGGAATTAACCCTAGGGTTAGTAGCGAGAAGTCCTAACAACCCAAAGAATTTCAGAAATGAAGGGACCACTGCTACTTTAGTATTTGGGAGCTAACCATAATTATCAACAAGTAGTCCTTTCATCCCGAAAATGCATGGTCTTTATCCTTCGTTTTCTTTATCAAGTCTTCATTTTTTTTGAACACGTACATTGGTTCGAAGTGGTTTTCGGATAGGGATTTCCCCAGATCCGATCCCGGTTCCTTCGAATCCAATCATCGATAAAAAGTGGTTTTGTGAATAAGGAATCATTCTTTAATTGATTGAGTTCTTTTTATCAAAGATCTCCCTCGGAGATATATATTTCTAAAACATTCTTTCCAGTATATACGGAACTATCAAACCTCTCTTATCAAATCTTTGATTACTTAAAACCCTTTTTAAACTTGGACTAATTCGAAATCATTTCTTTTATACTTAGGGAAATATTCCCAACTCATTTCATTTAAAACTTAACAAAGATTTCTTAATTTAAAAACTTATACTTTTGATTTAGTTGAAACCTTATTATCTAGGATGTTAATCCAAAACCAGTTAATATTAATTGAGCAGAATCTATAGAAATCATCTAATTCTATTCAACATCAATCCCCCTATTCAACAAATACTGTAGGCGGAATAACGGTGAAATTACCTTTTAAATTCCACGAATAGTACGAGTTCCCTCTTCGGGCTTTAACACCGAGTACACGAAGATCATCTCTATAAAATCAAAATTTTTTAAATCTAGAAAATATTTTTATTTATTCTTTTTGAAATTTTGATTCGAGTAAATCAAATTTACTATCCCATCCGTCGGGCCAGTCCGGATAGCTAGAGAGAGCAGGAAACTGGTTTTCCAAACCCAAGCCTAGTCACTATCTCTCTAACACCCATAAGGCGGTCAAGTTATTTGATCGACTCTAAATCATTAAAACATTTTATCATTTCATAAATCCTTCAACTTACCTTTCAAACACTTTGTTAATCATTTAAAATCATTTACAAAAGATTTGGGGAAGAATGGTTGCGTTTGAACTCTATTGCAAAAGTGCTGCGAAAAAGTGCCACAAAAAGTGCTTTTTAGCTATATTGATCAAAAACGATATTTTTATTACTTGGAAATTCATTTTTATTACATAAATCAATTTTAAAACATTTATAAGATTTATTCCACGTTTTTAAACAATTTTAAAACATCATTTGTAAAGAAATCCTATTTTGGATTCCGAACTGCAAATTCAGGATTTTTCAAAAACTTGTTTTACTCCTATTTCAAAATCTACTTATTGAAATCTCAATTTTCCTTTTTCGTTGGAAAACTATGGATATAATATTTTGGAAAATTCTTATCTCGAAGAATTCCGAGTTATATTCCAACTTTTAAACTTGTTTGAGTTTTATAGCACGAAATCGAGAACTACCGTTACGCGACACACTTATTTTTGACTAAATTTCCCATTTCTTTTCAAACTTCACCAAAACACTTTTAAATGTTTATAAAACATTTTAAATACATTTAAAACCATTTTAAAGAGGTTTAATACTTCCATATACACCATTTCATTAATTCAAGGAAAGTGATTTCCTTTTGTGTTTATCGACGTGTATATTCGTGACTTGCATATAAATTCAACATTCATATGAAAACAACCAAACTTGATGATTAAAGAATATTAAACATCCATTTGCAAACATTATATCATCATTTAAAATATAATATAGTAGTTTAGGAGTTCTCACCTTCATTTCCTTCGAACTAGTTTTAAAACGGCTATAGCTCTGCTATCTCGAAATGAAACTCTACGAAATCGAGCTATGATGGTAAAGAGGTGGAGCTCATGGCCTAGGGTGGTGAGTGGTGGTGTCTTGGGTTTATGAGATGGAGAGATGGAGATTCGAGCTTGTTTTGAGGTGTTTAACTATATATAACTATATACTATGATTTAATTTCTTTTTTTGAAATAAATTTGGACATTATTTCTTTTAGGATGGAAGCCATTAAAGTGGTGGCAAAAGCTTGAAAATTATGAAGAAGAAAAGGAATGAAAAGGAAGAGAAGATGGTAGGGTATTTATAGGAAAAAGGAAGAGTATAAAAGAAGACATGTACACATCACTTTTGTCACTATTTCTAGGCTTCTCCAACACACTACCTCCCTTCACAATACACAGCCAAAGCCCCCCCATGTGCACATCACTTCCATCCTCTCATGTATACATATGTTGACTTCTTTATGCTTAAAGAGTAAGAAATCATTAAAATACATTATTTATTTTATATCATATTTCTTATACATAATTATATTTTTATATATGTATGTTTATGAGCATGTTATCATGTATATGTGACATATAGTTGTATGTACATGTAGGTACATAACACCTCAAACGTCTTTGAATAACTTTTGTTCGTTAAATCGATGAAATCCGGAGAACTGATTATCGGTCACATTTTCACTTATACTTTAACGTTCATATATTTGTAAACAAAATTCAAAAATAATTTTTCTTATCATTTAAAAAAAATAAAAATGATTACATTTGAATTATAAAAACATAAAATTTTATATTGACAATTATTTACAAAAATTGCTATTATACCGATAAAGCGATATTGATTTTTCCTTATATTTTCAAATCAAATATATCTTTATAAACTATTATAAATGATTTATTTTCACTTCATAACTATTCAAAATGAATCATCATCATTATTTGAATAATTAAAATAATTATTAAATCATTAAATCTTGATTAAATTTAAACAAATCTATATTTAAATACGATGCCCTAATCGACATAAATTATTTGAGGAAAATATTCTCGTAAATATTTATTCAAAATAAGTTTACTATTACTTATTATTACTTGAAACAATATTATATATATTATCATCTTTAATTAAAAATAAATTAAATTTATCAAAGTGATAAATTGGTGGGTCATTACAATTTTAATGTTTCAAAATCTTTTGAAAATAAAGGTATCTCGTAAGACTACGCCGCACATAAACACGAACGGGTTTTTACCTTACGATAATCAAATCATTTTATATGAAATTCTATGATATTATAATAGTGTCTAGGATACAAATACTTACTAATCATAGCCAAAATTGTTACATTAATTAAATTTCAGCATAATAGATATACAACTAAAACCGTAAAGGCATGTATTGGAGAATGGATTCCATACAATGACTGGGCTACTAGGGTACTACCCATCACGCTGCATCTCCAGATAAAATAGCAACGACGACCTTGTCAAGGTTCCCTGCCAACACAAAACTGGTCTACCACTTGACTGTTAGTACCAAATATGATCACCCCTCCGTTAATGGGCCTGAAACATACAAATGAGAGATAATATCGACTCTAGATAGGAATGATCATACCCTACTTAGGAGCGACCCAATTAGCCCTGTTGCATCTCCCCCTATTTTATTCATTCCCGGTTGGTGAGGCTTGAGGCTACGTTTTACCTTTTATATAGCACTTCCCACTTGGAATGCTAACACTATTCTCTAGGCAATAATGCAATGCCATCATCCATCCATAAAAATTCGTTTTGGGATTGAAAGAAACGCTTCATCTTCAATTCCATCATCTTCATGATATCTTCAATTCGAACGCTTAAGTTGGATCGAAGTGGTTTTCAGATAACTTATCCGATTTCGATCTCTTCAAAACAGCGTTCGATAATTTCTAGTAAACTCAAACCCTGTTCTTTAGAAAATAAATGGTCAAAGATAAGAGCGGAGATCACTTCCTAACCGTTAGTGGACGGATTTCCATATTGTTTGTCCTAGGAGAACGGAACAAGATTTATACGCATAGTACAACATCATTGGGGATGACTATCGATACAACTCACATGTTTCTCCTAGATATTTCCAAAGTTACATTTTGGGTCCATATTTGATAGTCGGTTATTTAACTATCAAATAACAAACATTCAATCAGGGATTTATATCAAACGGAAAAACCAACATTGGTTAAGCGCATAAGCAACCACTAGCCTTCTTTTAATTAATCTTTTCATTAGCTAAAAAATCACTTGTAAATTACTTGCATAAAAATACTTTTATAAAGATATATTCACAAATCCCTATATTTCAATACTTAGAAAAATATCCATATACTTACCTCAACGGTATAAGTTTATTCTCAAAACGGAGGAAGATTTCATTTTTACCAAATTCTAAAACCATTTATAACTCCTTTATAAATTTCTAAACCCATTTATAAAATATCTTATAAATCCCTAAAAACCATTTTAAAAATATCTCTAAATCGTTTTCCAAATCATTTATAAATTCTTTATAAATCCATAAAACCCTTTATAAAACTCCATTTATAATTCTATAAATCCATTTCAAAAGTTCGTTTATAAATATCTAACCATTTATAAAACTCCTTTACCATGTAAATAATCTTCCTTTAAACCATTTTAAATACCCCTCTTACAAACCTATAACCCAAGTCCATTTATATACTCTATTTACAAGTCTCGAAAACATTTATATATAAATGAAGATCATTTACTTCAAAACACTATTATAATAATAATTAATAATAATAAACATTATAAGTAAAAGTAATTTTTAACTTAAACATCTTAAATAATAATTAATAATTTCAAAGACATTATTAATAAAGCACTAAAAATTAATTTTCAACATTAATACAAATAATAATAATTAATTTCCAAAACTTTATTAGTAAATAATTATAATTACTTTCAAACTATATTTATAATTTAAATAGTTAACCTTTCAAATATATTAAAATATTGATAAATAATCTTTAAAACAATATAATTGTAAATAAATAACTTTAAAACAACATTAAGTATAAATAAATAACTTTAAAACAATTATTTTTTTGGCAAAGCCAACCGGTTTTATATTGGACCGTCCAGTTTTTATTACCAAGTAATAAACTGTTAAGTGCAGGATTAAGGCAGAAGTGCCTTAACTACTATGAAACAAGAAAAAACAACACAGGAGTGTGGTGGATATGCCACAACTACTATAAATGAACTAAAAACTAAACTCCTTAGAGGAGGGGGAGCAATCACCGTCCTCCGAAGATTCCAGGGTTATCGTCTTGGGGTCGTCCCCAACAATTCGAGCAAAGGCTCGAAACCGCACAACATGAGCAGGGTCATAGTCCACTGACGTAGGAGAGAAAATGAACGACCTATCCCAAGAGATATCAACGAACATAACATCATTACTTTTCGCAATTTGACCTTCCATGGCAAGAACCAATGAATCACCTAAAATACAATAATAGATAACTTTTAAACAATATATTAAATAACTTTAAAAAGACAGATAAAAATGTTAGAGTAAAATAGAAGTTAAATCCTTTAAAACAAAATATTTCTGAAACCCAATTTCAGATTCAAAATTATTTCCTGTCTCAAAATCAATTCCAATTCAATGGCGATTTATAGTATTTTAAAATACTAATTTGAGGCCAATAGCTACCAAACACTTAACCAATATCGATTTTGATTTTTTATTGCTATAGGTTTTTAGTCTAAGATCCTTCCTATATAAATTCACATTTCAAAAGCATGTACACTATTTTTATTTTCTTCACCATGCAACTCATGTTCACACTACCGCCTGCTCTTTTCTTCCCCTCCTATCTCGGGCCTACACTCAATTAAACACGGCCATGCACCTCTCCTCACACAATATTTCATGCGTGCCCTGTCTCCATTTTTTTTGTTTCTTGCATGTTTATGATTTGTTTGCCAGCAAAAAGAAAACGTGAGTCCATCTTCTTCTTTCCTTATTTCCTTTCATGCGCATGTTTCCTTAGAAACGAAATGGAATGTAAAGTCTCCCTATTCTCCCCTTGCGTGAATGAATGCACATATATATAATCACATTTACTTAATAACAAGGTAAACAAAAGCATGCAAGAATATGGGCAAGGATAAGATAATGGAGGACGTGAGTGAGCAGAGGTATGGGCAAAAGAAAGTGTTGTACGTGTGTATTGTTTTAAGTTTAGAAAAGTTGTTTTTTTAAGTTAGATTTTACGGTACCCCGCTACACAAAATCTCATTCGCGTACGAGCCGCGAACAACAGAAATAAAAATATGATCGTGCACGACAATGTGAGACGAGCATAAAACAACAATAAAATAGACAAGTTCATTTATTCTGTTAAATTTCAAAAATACCGGCATTTGACGTAAAAAGCGTCAAATGAAAATTTAATTATTTTTCAAATTAAAACTTATGTACAAATCATATAAATTAAATTAAAAAACATCATCAAAAATCAGATCGTAGTTTGAAACATGGATTTTATTATAATTTAAATTCGAATCCGAATATTTAAACAAATTAAATATTCAAATTCGAAGACCCAAAAATATGGTCGTTACAAAGTATTTCCATACTGATATGCTAACGTAATGTTCTTACTGCCTTGTTTGGACTCTAGAAATTTAGAATGAAATAAAGGGAAAAAAATTGCAACTTTTTTTCTACCACTATGCCTCCGCCGCTGCTATATGCAACATCACATAAAAGGGAAAATAACCCTAAAAATATATTATTATCATTAGTATATAGAATGCATGGCTGTTCTTTTTCTTGTATTGAACAGCAAAACATTTGGATTAAGTAGAGGTATGAACTAAATAAGACAAGAAATTCATATTAAGGTAGTATCAAACTAGTAACAAATTCTAATACAAGAATGATTTTATGCCCCAATTGTGTTAACTTGGTTTTTAATCAAGCGGAAATCACAAGGGATTAGAACATTAAAACTAGAACAGAATGACCCGAAACTTAGCAGAGATACTCAGAAGGACATGAGGAAAGGCTCAAGATAGTATAAGCCAAAAATAAGATAAGTAGCTAACCCGGCCCGAGTTAAACCCCCTTGACTCGGTACTGAGTCTTAATGCTAAGTCATGACATCCTCATATTTTTAGCAAGTGGTCCTCTAGTCTTCCTAAGCATGTTCAAGAAGTTTCATAGAGTTCTATTGGGCCAATCATAAGAAATGAATAAGTGATGGTCCAAACAGCAGGATAATCTAAGTCAAGGAGGAATGATAATCAAAGCTCATCGACAATCTACCAAATTACATGGAGGGCATCTAGATGAAATAAGGAGCTCAGAACAAAAGGGTTTAGCCAAGATTTGGCTAAGGATTAGACTCGAACCCAAGTCAAGGTAATGACTTGGTACTGAGTATAATCTATAACTCGGGTCGTCACAACATTTTTCATAGTACCTTGGGCCACTCCCTGGACTTCTCTGATAGTGGGCTTCTGATCCAATCTAACTGCTACCCCTACAAATACAAACCATAGAGCTACTAAGAAAGGATCTAGATTCTACTATCACTGGGTAGGAATTTTATCTCTTCTTTAACTCTTTCCTCTTCACAACAGTCGCCAGGGCATCTTCTCTGACTTAGAACTTTTCTAACCCCTGTACTTGTGATTCTTTCTCTCTCAAACCACTTGTAATCTCATACAAACAAGAACAAATCTATAAACAAAGTTATAAAGTGGACGTAGGCTTAGTCAACAATCGAACCACTATAAAAATCATTGCGTCTCTCTTATTTCTTTGATTTATTACTATTTTATATTATCTTTGCCATATCCTAACAAGGTTGGTGCTTTCACATAATACTCTTAGATGGTGATCCATTTTTTTCGGTTAACATTTGGTGTTTTCGCCGAGAACAAAGAACACATGCTTGGATCTAGCTATCTACTTTGGATTAGATTGATCAAGAGGTTAGATCAGGAAAGTATGCTTGAAGAAGGTTAGAGATTTGCTATTTTAATGGCTCCTAAAAGAAAGACAACATCTGGAAGATTTATTGGGACAACACTTGGTGTTTATGAAACCGATCTCCAGCAAACGGAAGTGAACATCACTAATAATCATCGATAGAGGTTAATGCTGGAAACCTAGCACCAGGTGCTTCCATTCAACAGGAGGTTGTAACCAGAGGACTGCTTAACTAGATTGTTAATCAAATTAACCAGAAGATGGCTGATAGTCAGAAGGCTCTTATGGACAAGATTGATGCTTTACAAGCGCTACAACTACCAACTGCCCTAAGGACTAGGCTGGAAACTACAGAGGTATGGAACAGAAGAATTCCTCCATCTCAGGCTTGAAAAGGGGGATGGCAAGCAAAAGCAAAAGGAGATAGTTGGTGGAGCGACTGGAATTGTTATTGAAGGTAATTGAAGTACCCCTCCTACCGGAGGACAACCTGCCGAAAACCCTAATCTTGGAATGAAGGCCCCACAAAGGAATATTGCAATGCTTCTCTCCAATTCTAAAGATGACATGCAACTTGATGTGAAAGGACTGGAATTGAATGATTCCATAGGCAAGCAAAATGCCTAAAAGGAAGTTCAAACTGCCACTATAAAACTAACTGTGCACCAATGGAATTTTGTAGGAGTGGTTCTCCCAAAGAATGGAGAATCTAAACTTCAGTTGGCAAACCAAGGTCGTTTGTAGAGTCAAACGCTTGGCATAGCTCCTGACAGTCGAACTGTGGACTACCAGACTAGTGAAGCATTCATTATGGACATTGTTAAATGCTTGATGGAAGAAAGTAAGGCAGGAAGGACGACGATTGGGGTTCTACACCAAGCCAAAATCATTTACTGAAAATTCTTTAAGGGAAGAGCATCCCCAGAAATTTACAATACCCACTATGCCATCGTACAATGGGACGACATACCCCAAACAGCGCTTGTACAAGTACAGTTAGCACATGGACAGAGCTTGGGCAATGGATGTTGGCTGCTGCAGATGTTTCCTTATCTTCCTGGAAGGTGTTGCTTCTATGTGGTTTACTAGACTCTCATCAAGATCCATTTCTACCTTTGATGAGTTAGCAAGGAAATTCTTAGAACATTTCAGACTTTACATGGCACAACCAAAAAATGTAATGTCTTTATCTGGCCTTTTCCAATGACCAAATTAGTCAAAAAAAAACTTTATGAACTGGTTTAATACTGCGGTTATTGAAATGAGCAATCCTAATGAAGATATGGTATTCATGGCTTTAGTCCGAGCTATCCATTTGGACTCAAA
Source organism: Allium fistulosum (assembly GCA_030737815.1). Taxonomy (NCBI): domain Eukaryota; kingdom Viridiplantae; phylum Streptophyta; class Magnoliopsida; order Asparagales; family Amaryllidaceae; genus Allium; species Allium fistulosum. The sequence goes on along the minus strand of CM060903.1, from coordinate 694,617,281 downwards.
CTTTGGAAGATGGATTAATATGAAACAACCAACCACCATAAAGGAGTTTAAACAAAAGGTGAGTCAGTATTTGAGATTGGAAGAGGCAGACGCTTTGGAAGGCAAGACGTCGGTGCGCAACCAAAGAAGTTGATTTAGAAAAGTGTAGTTGTTAAGCAAGATGGGAACAGTTCTACAAATAATATAGGAGATGCAGGGAAGAGTCCAAATCAAAAAAAGAGAAACCAAAACTCTAGAAGTGGGTGAAACGCTGATGCAAAATGCCTATGGGAATTAGGATTAAAGGACTACATACAATTAAACAATAGTCTGGAGAATATTTATCTTGCTACTCAAAGAATTAAGCACTACAACAAACCCCCGCCCCCCCCAGGAAGGAAGCCTCCAAGTGACGGAAGCAATCGAGGGCGTATGTCGCTTCCATGAGAGATAGGGGCATAACACCAATGAATGCCGACATCTGATGGACGTAATTGAGGAGTTGATAAGGAGCAACCAACTCCAGTAGGACGTGAAGAAACCGTAAAATGGCGAGGGAGCCACAAGGCCCCAAGGTCCAACTTCTCAAAGGAATATGACTGGACCTAGTGAAGAGGGGTCCCAGCTATTTGACAGAAGACTAGTCATTAGTTAGTCATCCGGGAACGAAGTAGCATCCGAATGCAATGCAAATGCTCAACTCTATCTACATATTTCCTATTTTTGCAAATAAATTTCCCAGGGATATTGAGGGCATTGTAAATAGGCAGCACTTGCCTTTCTTTTTTACTTATCAGTAAAGATATTTCGCTTCTTGAACCAATGGAACCATATTCATGTAAGCAACCCGCTGAGTTGCCGGTATCAAATCGGCTCAAACTGTCGGGTCGACGGGGAAAATCGATCCCAGCCTTCTGAGAATCGGGGTTTCTCCAATATAATCAGGAAGGCCCAACCCTTGCGCACATCCATAAGCTATGCTCGCTTCTTGGACCGATGGAACTACATCTAAGTAAGCATCCATTATTTTGCCACTTGAACCGATGGAATCGCGTTCAAGTGCGCTTCGAATCATCGATGTTACCTCAGTAACATCGTCAGTTTGTCAAAATCACCTAAGTACCGACGTTGCTCTGGAAACATCAAAAAATTCATTAGTTGTAGGATTGGTAGAAATCAGTCCCCACCTCCCAACAGTCAACATCGTCCAAATATCGGCAACATGGAAAGAAATTTCAAGGGATTGAGCTGTCTGTAGGTCTTTAGAGATAGAAACCAATATGCGAACCGAACCTCAATACCGAGCTTGGAGAGAATCAACCGCGATCAAGGTACAGGGTACTCGAAATCAAGTATTCAAATTACAAGTTCCCAAAGACAGGAGCTGCAATACATCTTGGACTAGGGGCAACCAGAGAGTAGCCCAGAGCATCCAGTCTCATGTCAAGTGTTCAGAGTAACCGACCCCATGAACTGGGGGGCGCACAACGCATTAACATTTGGTCAATATGAAAATCACTTGACATTTCTGCTACGCCGAATAGATAATTTTGGCAATTACAATAGAGCTAAGTAAAGTATTACATTAAACAACTACAAGTTACACTAGTTACACCATTTATATGCATGGAATTGCGGTAAATAAACACATCACATCACACAGTACAATAGTGTATAATATGGAAATTGCGAGACAGAAACCATATTATGTACATACACGGTGGAATATAAATAGGCACAGTACAAAGAGTATAAATTATACGGAAGAGATTACAGTGGAAATGCTGACCTTTTCATTACTTATATCATTTCATGTACAATATCAAACGGCAGGGGCCGTACCAGCATAATAGTGGCCTGTTTTGGACATCAAAAAGCAAAAGTATAGATGTTACTAATGCTACAACAAAAGGAAAAAGATGCTAAGTACAGACTTTGTACTACATACTCTAATACCAGAAAAACACAAAAAAAGACACGAGTACCCTGCTCCACCAATGCTCGAGCTCATCCCGACTTCTTTCCGCCTTTACTGCCCCTGCCTGGGAAAATCGGGAGCTTCTTCCTGCTATCCTTGTCAGACTCTCCTCCTACAGGGTGGCCAAACCCCTCTAACCCTCCGGTAGCCACACTCCCCTTCTTCGACACCTTCAACGTGATGGTAGTGGGAGTCTTGCGCTTTCGGTCCTCCTTTTCCATCTTCATCTGCAGCCCCTTCTTTCTTCATCCGGTCTCTCTGGTATGCTCATCTTGTTTGTCGGCCCTGACTCGCAAGTGATCACCAACTCTTCATCCATAGATGTTGAGATGTCCTCCAAGTTTTGTGGCTCCTCTATCTGTTCGGAATTGGGCCCGAGCTCGGAGGTGGAGAGAGGAACTATGCCAGAAGCCGCTGTAGAGATGGCGATGGAATTAGTGAAAATAGTAGCACGTTCTGAACCCTTTACAGTAGGAGGAGGAAGTGAGAGAGTCGGCTGACCTACAAGTTAGGAAAAAGAGGTGCACAATTTAGAAAAGGATTCCAAAGCAAATCGAAGTGTTTGGAGCACCAGAGAGATGAGAGAAACACCTGAGCTAGGGGTTCGATCATGAACTTCAATCTCGGGCTTCACCACTAGTCCCCATCTTTGAAAGTCATACTACAGCTGAAAAAGGGTGTAGCTTACCCAAGGCTATGAAATTTGCATGGACGTGAGCGGCTTCAGAAATAATAGCCGTGGAAATAAGGATGGTCGTCGTTTGCTCTTGAGAAGTAGGAATAATTGTTTGGTGCTGACCCGAAGAGCTTGGGCCAGCAAGAGCTTTGGCTACAGCATCGGAATCTTCCTTCTCCCTCTCCTCTCTGAGGATCTCTCTGCCGTCAGCTATGAAGTCTATGTCCTCAGGCCTAAGGTAAGTAGCTTCAGTTCCTCCTTAGAGCTCATATCCTTGGCCTCCTCGGATCTGACCAATACCTCCTCCTAAACTACGGCAAGAGTTCAGGGATAGTTATCACCCAACCATTTCAAGCTACCACTATTCAGCACGCAACTAGTGTAGAGGTGGACCATGCTGACATCCATTCCGCTTATTGCATCTTCATACTCTGCCCGAAGCTCTATAAGCTAAGATTTTATAACAAAATGGTCGATCTCTTCGACTAGCTTAGTGGAGGTAGCATGTTCCTTCTCTTTCACCAGCCGTGCATTCTCCTTACAAAGACAAGTGAGCTCGGCGGCCTGCTCAGCAATGACAGTAGCATGACCAGCGATAGTTTGATTTCGAGATTTAATGGTGTTTTCTGCTTCGTTAAACTACTCTTCAGTTTTCCGGATTCGACATAAGCATCTTTGAGTTGGTCATTTATTACTATAATGGCTCTATAGTGGACCCGATTTGCCTAAGTCAACAGCCTGTTGCTGGCAGCCTTTCCTTTTAAGGCTGCGTCTCTCTCAGTCTTCAACTGGACTATATCATCATCACAATCTTTGATTTCCCTAGCATTCTTCCCTTTCAGCCTCAAACGAGAGGATCTCCTGATAGTTAATGCGATTTACATCCGAAAAGGCCTTCACTAAATGTTGCAAATCACACCCAGCCTTTAAGTCCTCATGGACTATCTCAAGATTGCTAACGGAAGCATCCCTATTAATGGGTTTTACCTTCTTATCGAACCTGACTCCCCACAAGAATAGATTTGGAAAGGTAGCCTAAAGCATGGGTGAACAAGATAGAAGCACGAACTTCTCGGTTCGTCTGGAAGAAGTAGGGACCATTGCAATGGCTGTTGCTTGAGAAGATGGAATTTTTGGTATTTCAACAGTTCGAGCACTAGTGCAGGGAGAATAATGAAGGCCCACGGTGATCGTGAAAGTCTCTCTGGTGCTTGTGTATGTCACCGGGGGCACTACTCTCATCAACTCCTTTCCTCTTCTCTCCCCTCTCGCGCTCTCGCTCCAGGTGGAGAGCCTCATCCTCTTTTCTTTTTCTTCTCTCCTCATCCAATTTACGAGGAGGGTAATAAGCCGAACTAGAATTTTTACTTTTACGAGAGCTGGTGTCTTGACGTAACTGATGCTATAACCCATGTCCCATGGTACCTAAAATGAAAACAAGAATGAAGTTAACACTCAAACTTAGGAACTTAATGCAATATAGAGATGTGTGTCTGTGATCCTAAAGTGAAGTGTGTAGTGCCGATGACCCCTTATATACTCTACCAACTGTATCGACAGGATTTAAGGGTCGGAGTCTTTTCACCACTGCTTGGAAATGCGCTTGAGGAAATGACAATTTCTGAGTTGATCTCAGCTATCATTTCGCTAGTGGAGATATCCCCGTGTTTATCAACATAGATGGCGACATCTCTCATGAAATCGAAATTAGATGTACCTCCAATAGGGGTCCTGATAGCTGGACCTCCAGCAAACTGTGGGATCTCGATAGCTGGTTGTTTTTGAGTTGGAGAAATCAGGAGTTTGGGGCTTAATGCCTCGATGGTTAACAAGTCTGGAGAAGGCAGCTAAGGAAGATCAGGGCACATCTTCAGCGACTCTCCAAAAGATTCATCTCTCTCTTCGGAGAGGTGAAAGTCACTATCATCACTGTTCAAACCCTCTTCCTCTCCTTCCTCAACCATAAGCTATTTCCCATCTCTCTTCTGAAAAGTTTCGTCTTCTTCCTTCGAGATCGGAGACATCCTGTAGGCTTCATCTCTATCCCCCATAATGTCCTCTCCAGAGGGTAAGTCTATTCCAGCTCCAAGAATCTTTTCGAGCTATGCTTCTTCTGACAGACAAACCACTTTTTCTTGAGCCTCCTCGTCAGAGTCATTAGCAGGGGCTGAGGAACAAGTATGTCTCTTAGGGCCACTCGATGTTGACGGCTCATCATCCATAGCAAATATATCGGGATGAAGTAAGTCGAACTACCGGAGGTTCTCGTTCATCAAAAGGAACTCTACTATGCCTTCGGAAGCTCTCACAGCCTTGAGAGTTTCAAGCATTTCATCAAGCTCATCATTTCATTCCCTCTTTGGAATGAATGTAATAAAACATATAAAAGGTCATGAAATTGGATAATCATTTGGAGTGGCAAGAGCCGAGAAATCAGGACTTACCCTTAGATAGTCAGAATCCGTTTAAGCCATCTGGACGTTGGACAAAGAAAACTCGTTTTTGAAAGCCGAACATTTGTTGTGGAGATTTTCTATCAACTTACATCCCATCCAGGCCTCTATAATAATGAAGGATGGATAGCCCTGCCTCCTCTTGAAGTTAGGAGATATATGAGCTCATTTAACCTTGGGGGTCGCCCAAGCCTGGTCATAAATAGGATGTATAGGGAGCTTAGGAGTGCATAACCATTAAGGTGGATTAGGAACAACGCCAATCCCATTCTTGAAGCACCATAGACAAGAACCGATTAAACGATGGTGCAGCACCACTCAAGCACATGTATCGGTTACAAGCAGTAAAGCCTTTGGAAGGATTATGTGCAAATTTAGCTCGAGTAGGCAGACGAACATCAACCTTGGGGATGCTATGCTTTACGCATATATTTCCAAGCATTTATTTGTCAGGATTGAAGGCACTTGCTCCGAAGGGTCAATTAGAATTCTTAGCCCAGGAGGTAGCTGGTCAAGTACTGGTCCTATCGGAACTAGTAGGCTAGAGAAATTACAAATCGCAAGTTGACTTGGCCCCATGGGAATGGATAGAGAAGTAGGGATAGTTGTTGACTCAGCTTCTGAAGGCATGGACACCCCATCAACGGAGTTGTGCCATGTCAACTGATGTGTCATTTTAGACAATAAAACTCGTTGATCATGATCAGGTACGCTTTATTTCTAATAAGAATTCCCGCACAGTTAATGCTTGAAATCCAAAGGAAGTCGATGTGTGCTGACCAATCAGATTCTAAGTGTTAACTGGGGTAGGTGTAGTGTGTTATCTATATGGGAGGAGTCTAGTGTCCCGAATACCACGAACAAACCATCGTGTTGAATAAACGATCTGTATTGTCCCTTGAAATCATTTTTCTGTACTTAACCATTATCGATCAACAATCATCAGTCCATACAAGTAGCTGCTTCGACCTAGGGTTTGTGATGAATTGGGTCCGGGTCTTCCAACCATTGGCCTGAGTAGCAGCAACTTATCAGATGATGATGACAAACACGTGGAGCCAGCGAAGCTTGGTGGTGAGGTTGAAAGTTGAACAGTGGCATGGATAAAGCTTAATTCGGTTAGAGATGAGTAGAACAAAGTCGGCTTGAAGGAAATGAAGCAAGTGAGGAGATAGGATAAATAAAGGAGTATAAGTAAAAGGAAACTTTACTCAAAATTTTCTTAAGTCACTAACTCGGGACGAGTTAAGGTCTAAACCCGGTACCGAGTTTATAATTCAAACCTGGGTCAGCTCCAAATCGTTACAATAAACCTACATACTGACTGAAAGCCTTGCGTAAATTTCAGAGCGAAGATTTCATTGTCGGTATAGAGAAACATAATTCAAATTGAAATCAGAACACGTAACTAGTCGGAAGTTAATCCATTAAAAATAACATCACGAGACGGAATCCAACAATAAACTGAAACTCATGGGATAACAGCTCAATGCTTATCTTGTTCCAGAGCACACTTTGTTTCCAACGAAGGCATACTCTAGGGGCAACTGTTAACTGAATTTTTAACAAGGCGGAAATCACAAGGGATTAGAATGTTGAAACGAGAACATAATGACCCAAAACTTAGCAGAGATACTCATAAGGACAAGAGGAAAGGCTCAAAAAAGTATAAGCCAAAAATAAGCTATGTAGTTAATTTGGCCCGAGTCAACCCCCTTGACTCGGTACTGAGTCTAAGTGCTAAGTCATGGATTCCTTATATTATTAGCAAGTAGTTCCCTAGTCTTCCTAAGCATGTTCAAAAAGTTTCATAGAGTTCTATTGAGCCAATCGTGAGAAATGAAGACATGACGGTCCAAACTGCAGGATAATCCAAGTCAATGAGAAATAATAATCAATACTCATCAATAATCTACTAAATTATATGGAGGGCATCTAGATGAAGTAAGGAGCTCGGAATAAGAGGATTTAGCTAAGGATTAGACTCGGACCCGAGTCAAGGTCTTGACTCGGTACCAAGTCTAATCTATAACTCGGGTCGCCATGACATTTTTTGTACTACCTTGAGCCACTCCTTGGACTTCTCTGATAGCGGGCTTTTGATCCAATGTGACTACTACCCCTATAAATACAAATCAAAGAGAAACTAAGAAAGGATCTGGATTCTGCTGTCACTAAGTAGGAATTCTATCTCTTCTTCAACTCTTTCCTCTTCATAACAGTCACCAGGGCAGCTCCTCTAGGCAATTCTAGGACTTAGAACTTTTCTAACCCCTGTACTTATGATTCTTTCTCTCTCAAACCCCATGTAATCTCATACAAACAAGATTAAATCAATAAGCAAAGTTATAAAATGGACGTAGGATTAGTCAATAGCCGAACCACTATAAAAATCTTTGTGTCTCTCTCTTATTTCTTTACTTTATTACTATTTTCTATTATTTGTGCCCTATCCTAACATGGCTGGTGCTTTCACGTAATACTCTTGGATGTTGATCCATTTTTTGGGTTAACAAATTGTGTTAACAAGAAATCTTATCAACACCCCGAAGTAGAGTTAAAGGACTAGGTTAATACCTTTTTGGTTTGCTTTAGGTAAGTTGAGGAGATTAGAATGTGAATGTTCTCTTTGGCTACCCTTACGAATAGGTTGTTGTCGTGAAAACTTGTTCAGATCAACCTTTCAACCCAGTCGAAACGGTTAATTACTTTTCTTATCAGCCTTTCAAGCTTGCTGAGATGGTATGGTAATCCCTTCGAAAGCCTTCCTTTTCGAAGGGGCTATAGAACATAGAAGGATAACTCTAAGAATCCAAGATTAAAACTTGATTTGGTGGGTTTCGACCCTGTCGAAGGCTTAATTCATTTAGTGGTTATGGCTTGGGTTAGGAATCTGGGATTGAGGTTTCGACCCTATCGAAAGCTGTAATCTTAAATGTCTTGGGATTGGGTTGGGAATCCAAGGTTAGAGTGGATTAGTATAAAGTTTCGACCTTGTTGAAAGTAGAAGTCTTATGAAAGGAGGCATGGATTCTATAACTGGAATTACATGAAAATATACACTACTACAAAACAGGCCATTTGCATCACCTCATTTGAATCGGTTGAACTAAAAACTGATGCAAATAGAACTATTTGCATCAGTTCTGTATGAATAACCGATGCAATTGGTACGTGGAAAGCAATAGGTAATAAAAAAATCAAATTTGCATCAGATTTCACCAATAACCGATGCAAATAAGTCGATGCAAATAGTTTTAGTTGCATCGGTTTTAAAGTCAACCGATGCTACTACGTCCAAAATAATAGTTTTCGCATCGGTTACCTAGCGGAGGCGATGCAATATTGTTTAGGTTATTTGTTACTCACGTGTTACATCCCGCCTTTCCCATTTTTTTCCCCGCTCCCATTCTTTTCCCCCAAATAATTCGTCTGCTTAAAAAAAACCCCTAAAATTGATCGTATTCGAGAGCGATTCCACGATGGTAGTCGCTTTGGGTGATTTGGGTTTACGAGGTGGTTCGCGGCAACTTGGCGAAGACTTGGGTATTGGGTAAGAGATGTTGGCGATTGCAGTTTGGAGGAGATTGGGTTGCCGTGGTTTGTACCTGGGTTCGATCGGGTTCAACGTGAAATCCACATCGAACTCCGCAAAGATAATCTCCTTGCCCCTTGTTTTTAATTGTTTGATTTTAATTTGTTTCATGAGTTGTTTCTATTCTTGAATGATAATTGCTGATCTGAGATTGTCTGGCATTTCAATACCTTTGAAAATTCGGGAATTTCTTTCGCCCCATATGTTCCAGATCATACACGTGATTGCTATGCTTAGTAAATGTTTGTATGCTTAGATCCCTCCATGTTTGACAGCGAATCTAAAATTTGATTGAGATTGAAACTGGTATTATGTTGAAATCCTAAATTGCAACTTAGCTCTTGCCAAATTTGTTTGGAATAACTGTAATTGCAGAAAATGTGGTCTGAGTCTTCTGTGTGCTGTTTGCATAAGTTATAGTATGGGTCAATATATTTGTTCCATTTGCATAAGTTATCTTTGGTGTTAAGCTTGTTTGATCTTTCCATTAGAGCACATAATGACATCTTAGGGGCACAGTGGTTATTTCAAATAAAGGTACACTAGTTGAACTCTGTTGATTTAGTTCTGATTTGATTCTAAGCAGATTTGAAGTCAAAGCATCTGTTAGCATTAGGCAACCAATCTCAGTAATCACTTTCCCTGTTGTTATGAATTTTAATGGACTGAATAGTTTGGGCAATAGGAGGAGGCAGACAATTTTAATGTACTATTCTTATATATGATCGCTGCTGCTAATGCAATGTTAATAAATATATTATATAAAATTGTCATTTTCTCTAACTTTCTCTTAACCAATCTTGAGTATATATGTGTGTATATAAACAGGACTAACCATTCGAAATACGCTCATTTATTTCCTCAACTCTGCAATCGTAACAGTCACAAAATAATGGAAATTCCAACAGAACAAGCATCAAATTCAAGGGAAGAGATCAGAACAAACAATGACACCGAAGAAGGAGAGAACACAAATGAGCAAACAGAAGACATGAAATCAATTCCATCATGGAAAGATCAACTGACTTTAAGAGGTTTGTTCACGAGTTTGATAATAGGAGTTATGTACAGCGTGATAGTGATAAAGCTGAACTTGACTACTGGACTAGTTCCAACTCTTAATGTGTCGACTGCTCTTCTTGCTTTTGTTATTTTGAAATCATGGACTAAGTTGCTTCTACGGCTTGGTGTTATGTCGAAGCCTTTCACTAGGCAAGAGAATACTGTGGTTCATACTTGTGTTGTTTCATGTTATAGTATTGCAGTTGGAGGTATGACTTTGTTTAAGATTATGTCAAAATTTTGTTACAGTATTGCAGTTGCCCCTAAGAAAATTTTCAATCCAACACGTGCATTTGATTTTTGGTCTTAATCAAATTTACTTCTCAACATAACGAGTTGGATAAAGGATTAATCATGGTATTCTTTTCTAGACAGTATGCATAGAGCTGCTAATAAACGGTACAAAAATTCAAATTATTTTCTAAAATGATTAGAGCTATCTTCAAATAATCCGGTATCATTTTACAATGCTATTCTGTTTATCTTTAAATAGTTATGTGTATCTCTATTATAATGCTATTTCTTAGTACCAATTTTATGTATTATGTTAGTATTTTATTATTTTTATATTAGAACCGAATTGTAGTAGTATTTTGTAGGCCAAACATGCATATAACTTGATTCACAATTCATAGTAACGGAGGGTGCTATTTGACGGTTAGGGATGAATTCCGTACTGCCTTGACTGCTCTTTTACAAGTAATACTTTTTCTCCAAAATGGATTTCGAGTCTTGTTATCTCTTATTTCCCACTAATTCATCCTCAATATATTTGTCATTCTGGGCATGTTTGCTTGCTCCTGACAATATATCTCTGATTACTTCTCTAGGAAGTTCACTTTAAATTTGCATAGCTTATGGGAAAAAAAGTATATTATCTTACTTTTTTCTCCAGTACTTTTAAAAGGAGCAGGACGATGAGCAAGTCTCGGCTGATCTATTTTTGATACTGGTTAAACTGTAGCTATGTATAATTAGCTGGAATGCAAAATACAGCACATATCACCAGTTACATGTTTGTCTTGGTATCCCCCAACCGGTCACAAATATAACAAGTCAATTGTATGCCAGTTTTTTTACTAGTTAATACAAACAAGCTAAAACACTTCTAAGAGGCATGGAATCTGCAGCAAAAATCACTAATTGCATTCTCCACGTATAGTTCTGTTGAAGTTTCGCACATTGTTTTGAAATTATAATTTGTAGGATTATGGAGTAATTGCTATCCCAACTGTTCCTGGTCCTCCGCCTAAATTGAAGACAGAGCCCTCTGAATTGGAAAACTTCCGTTCCAAAGCTTTTTGCCTGCTCTCCATTGCTGGAATATCAGGCTTCTGCCAGGTATATAATTTATATTATTTTTAATTCTATCTTATTTGTAAAATTTACTCAGATATTTGAATACATTTACCCTGACCGTGACTATTATATTATATGTTTTACTGCTATTTTACAGGTCACCATTCCACTCGGTATGCATAACAGTCTTCCAGTGTCAGTTTCTCTGATGGCAAGACATGGGGCAGATGCATTTCTTCTTAATGTAGCCAATTCTCTTTCCGCTACTCTGAAACAAGAGGCTAGTTCCTTATTGGAAATAAGGAGTTAGTGGTAAGTAGAATTTGGATAAAAATTGAGAAGCATGTAAAGATCAAATTTACCTGTGTGTAGACTTGAGTGATTCTGTTACAGAATTTGTGCCCATCATTTTGAATCATTCAATCTAGGACATACCTACTGCCTTTGTAACGACCCACTATTTTGGACCATTCAAATCGACAATATCCACACATGTCTGACTTGAATAATTCAAAATAACAGATTGTAAATAAATTTGGAGCAAATGAAATCAAATACACAGAATCACAGACACAGAACATATCAGAATAACTCACAGCGGAAATAAAATACCATAGTAGTTCATGAAGCTACTATATACAAACTCTCAAAACATAATACATAATATCATTCTGAAAACATATACAATAGAAATCCCAAATACATAGAAGTTTATAAATACCAGAACTAGAATAGAACAACTGAACTGAAAGGAACAGATAACTAGACAAGCAGAATCTCCAGCGATTCCTAGCTCCAGAATGAGATCCAAAGCTAAGCTGTAAATACTCAGGCTGACCCGAGCGTAAAGTAAAACACAAAACACTCGAGTCAGGACAATATATACTTATATAATGTAAACCAACTCAAGTGAACTGTAGTAGAAATGCACAATAACTCAAAGGATGCTTGGGATCGCCCATCCTTCAAGGATCAGTTAAACAATAAATTAAATACACCCCGTGGTTAAAATTTCAAAATGGTATTTTATACTTCGAAATCAAATATAATTTCAAAATTCAATATCCTTCAAAAATCCATTTCAAAATATCATATTTCAAAATAGTTTATATTTCGAAACAAATTACTTTATTTTAAATCATAAAAATAAAGTTATTATTAATAATTAAATTATTAAATTTCCAAAATTTTAATCTTTCATTCGTTCACTTAAATTAATTAAAACGATGAAAATTCAACTTTTGCAGCATTTAGAAAATGCTACGGAAAGTCACATTTAAAACAATTCAATTTAACAAAAGACAGCATTTAAAATGCTGTAATAGGGTTACATTAGTTTCAAATAAACTTAGTTAAATTCAACCATTATAACATTACAAAAATGCTATAATAGCCTTTAATTAAATTTAGCCATTTGGTTCATTATTATCAACTACAACATTTACAAATGTTGTATTATCATTTACATTAGAATTAATAGCATTTCAGAGATGCAGTTAATTAACTTCAAATATTCAGTATAATTTCACAAACAATTATATTTTTATATAAATCATTTTTAACTTATAAAATCATATATAATCATTCAAATACCCTTATATTCATGATTTTATAAAGTTAAACCTCCATTCAAAAATCAAAATTTAATAATAATTCACTTATTAAATTCCAATTTTAAATTATAAATTCATTAAATTAAATTAACTTAACACTTAATTTTAAAATTTCAAAATAACCTAATTCCATTTTTATTTACTTAACTTAAAGTTCACTCTTAAGCCAAATTCACAAATTTCCAATTTTAGTTATATTTCAAAATTTCAACTTAAATATTCATTCATTTCACATTTTAACTTTATTCAAAATCATTAATATAATATAAAAATCATTTAAATTCACTTTAATCCAAATTATCATGAAGTTATCACATTTCATATTTAATTTAAATTCCAATTATCACCCAATTAAAATTTCCCAAAATAACTTACATTTCAAATTTTCTAGTTTTACCAATAATTTATTTCACTTATAAATTTTCAAAAAATCAATAATGCTTACATAAATCATTTTTTTATTTAGTTTAAATCAAATATTATAATATTTACATTTCAAAAATATTTTTAAGATTTTTATAAAAACATATTTTAACAACGGGTCTGTATTTCATTTCTAGTCTAAGTAAAGTGATACGGGTAATATATCATTTCAACCCGTAATTTACAAAGAAAACCCGGGTTTGATCATTTCAAACCCGCAATCCCAAGGAAATGAAAAATAATTGAAAATCATTCAGGTCTATCATTTCAGCCCATAATGATTTTCTCCTATTCTAAAGTCCGTTTGGGTATGTATCATTTCAACCCATAGTGATTCTAATCTAAAGGGAACTTGCAGTGTGATAAACTGATAAAAATAATAGAACAGCATAATATAATAGTAACATATAATATAATAGGTGTTTAAGCATTGGTGAACATCATAAATCATAACATAGCAAGTGTAACATGATAATGCATTTTACAGATTCAAAAGGGGTCAATTCACTAGTTATATATGTACATATTGTCTGGTGAGAATAACTCACCTGTTAAGCTGGAGATTTGCCAAAAAAGCTCACAACACAAAGATTATGAAGGCACGACAACTCTAATACAATTTGAGTGTGGAGAGCAAATCCAATGATATAGATCTTGTGTTACAACCCAAACAAAAATCAAAGCAAACCATAAATTTCAATACACTAGAAATGACATAACTTTTAAATAAAAAGAGATACGAATGCCAAATCTTTTGCCTTGCTTTCTCTATTCTTTTGTCATGGCCTAGTGATGTTTTTGGCTCTGGTTTGAACAAGTTTGGCTCAGGTTTGGTCATGTGTATGCATGGCCTAGGTAGTAGAATATGAGGAGAAAGTTTATACAAAGGAATATGAAGAGTTTAAGGCAAAATTGGTGGGTTTTGTTCACAAAAAATGGCTCGGCCATGGGCTTGTGTGGTCAGGTCAGAGAGGTATGGATCAGGTCAGTGGAAGGAAAGGTGTGTGGTGGTCTGGCCAGAGGTGGTGGAGGCGGCCTAAGGTGGTGGTGGTGGTGGAAAATGAAGTGGTGAACAAATAGTGGTCAAACAACATGTTTTTATGGCTTGTGTTGCAATTTTTGTGGAGTTTTGGCATCATGGTGGCTCGGCCTTGGTCAAGACTAGAGGAGTAGCTGGTGGTGATGGCAGGGAAGAGATGTAGGGGGTGGTGGCCGTGGATATGGAGTGGAGGCCATTCAAAGAAGCAAAGAAAACAAGGCAAAATACATGAAAAATGAGAAGAAAAGTGTAAAAAAAGTAGCCATTACCCATAGATTTTCTTGAAGCCATGAATGAATGAGAAGGTAAAATGTTTTTGGGTGAATGGAGGCTGAAAAATCACGGCTACAAACCAAAAATGCACAGCCAAGATAGTAATTGAGGAGTTATGGCAAATGAAAGGACAAAGGAGATGAAAGGACTTAAGGTAAATAAGCTTTTAAAACTCTTCATATTTCTTTTTCTTTAAATTCAAATAAAACAAAAATAAAATTAGTAAATTGACTTTAAAACCGAAACAAAGTAATATAAAATAAAAATAATTAATTAATTTTAAAGAAAATGGAAAAAGAATATAAGAAATTGCTTAAAAATTGAAAACAGGGTCCAGAAATTACAAATAAATCACTATTGACTTTGGAAAATTAAAAACTTCATTTTAAAAATATTTTAAAAAAAAATGTGAAGTAAAATAATTCATTTATATTTTAAAAATGAAATAATTAATTAAATTTAGATAAATTAGAAAAAGAACTAAAGAAATTGTTTAAAAATTCAAAACAGGACTTAAAATTTACAAATAGAATATCACTAGTTTTAGAAAATTTCTATTTCACTTTAAAACAAATAAAAGGTCAAATAAATAAAATAAATGAGGAACAAAATAAAGTGGGAATGAGAATAAAATAAGATTTTAAGAAAAAAAAATAGAAAAAATAAATAAAGAATTACTTTAATTAATTGAAACTGGAAATTAGAAATTGTAAGAAAAATACAACTGACACTGGAAAATGTCAATTATACTTTTAAAAATGTTTTAAAACCAAAATATATGCATAACATGTTATTTTACCCATATAAATATAAATTAGAACATTACATGACCAAATAAAATATTATTTATACAATTTAAAATAAACAATTTGTTAAATACAGCAAATTACACACAATATAGAAAAAGGCATAACATTCACATTATAAATCAGATTTCAACGAAACGAAAAACATTATTCTTAAAATTTTATTTACTTTCATAATAAAAGATAAAATTCAAATTTTCAAACTTTCAAATTTCTAAATTAAAAGTCAAAGTTTGACTATATTGACCAAAATTCACTTTTTTGGAAAATATTCTTTTTAGTCATGTTTGGAATTCTAATTCACATCAAAATCAAAATTTATATTTAAAATAACAAAATTTATTCATTTTAATAAATAAAATAAAGTTTTTAAATCAGGAAATTAAATTAAAGAAATTAATATATATAATTAAAATAATCACAAAATACAGGGTTGTTACAGCCTTAATTTAGGGCATTGAAATAGTGTGGTGATTCTATTAATTTAATCAGACCTAGTTTTATATGGAAATTAAGATAGTGAAATTGCATACAACAGAATATAAAATATTGAAGTGCTACGAGTCTATTTGAGACTAATAGATCTCCCCATAAATGGTAAATATGTTGAATTTAAGTTCTTCTTAAAAGAATTTTTATTTGTTAAAATGAAAGTGAAAAGGATGAAATTGTTCATATTGTTAATTTTATGATGGCAATGTTAAAAATTGCTATAATAATATGTTTGAATTAAACACCACTTATCATTTTATTTTCAACCCATTATAAAGTAATAAAATAACAGTGCATTATTCAAAATTTTGACCATATCAATAAATATACTATTACTATTTACTAAAGCATATTCTAGTCTTGTTTCTAACTATAGCATATTTTGAGCAGTGATGTTTTATTTACATTTTTTTCTAAGATTTTTTCCTGCAAGTCTGTACAACCTTTTCATGTGTTCATGGGTCTTCTTATTCCACACATGAAAATGTTAATGATTTCTTTTAGTGTTAATGATTTGCGGATATTCTAGCGTCTGAAAATAGTTGGTCTTGTAGTTATCGGTAATGATTTTCATCAAAATGTGCTTTACCTAAATACTAGTCTTAAAATAAACTGTTCTAAATGAAACTGTCTGGAAAATCAGTTTTGAAGGTTTCATATTTGATTTTGGAAATGAGTTGCCCACTAATAAATGCATGCTCATACAATATGTTATTATGGAACTTTTATCGGTCCTCCTGGTAATTGGTTTGCAGTAAATGGCGGTGAAGAGGACCTTATAATATGCTGAGTATAAGATATAATTTGTTTGATGTTAAGAAATTTATTTCAGGCATGATAATGAATTATATATGCAGGAAATGGCCATGAATGAGAACACAGAGGACGTTGGAGATGCAGAGGAAGTTGGAGATGCAGATCTTATGACCGGGTTGGAAGAGATTTTGAAAGAAGACTCATTTATGCCTTTTATATAATTATGGTCTGTCGTTTTTATGTAATACTACTTCTAGGTGTGGTCTTCTTTGTACATATTCGTTTTCAAATGGTGCTTGGTTAAGTTACCAGTGATGCTAATTAGATACTTATCAGATGTAACCAAAACATAATCCTAGTTGTGTAATTTGTGTGATAATCTGACTTGATTAGACATAGGGGCAAATACTTTTAGAGTAGGAAGAATCTAGTATTATGCTGGGTATATTTTATGACCTTTTCTATTCAATAATATATATATAGTCTATTTGAATACTGTAATAATAGTATCTGAGAATGGTTTTTTTGCATCAGGTATGAATAGCTGATGCAATAAAAAGATTAGTTTGCATCGGTTGTTATAAAAAACAGATGCAATAGAGGGATTAGTTGCATCGGTTTTCGTTGCAACCGATGCAACATGGGGGCTGTGTCCAGGCAACCAAGCATGATATTTTGCATCAGCTGTTAGTAACAACCGATGCAAAAAGGACCTTTTTGCATCGGTTTTAGAACTGATGCAAAAGTGTTAAGCCTGTTGCATCGGTTGCATATGCATCGGTTGTTGAACTGATGCAAAAGGGGGGTAAACAACCGATGCAAATGGCCTGTTTTGTACTAGTGATAGGGGCTTCGACTTAGTCGGAAGAGATCTTTCGATATGGTCGACACCTGTGACGCCCCACTCTGAGACCCACATTAGCAAAGAGTATTACTAGGTAACACCGTCTGCTAATGTGGAGAATAGAGCTGGATAGGAGCGACCATCTATAGCCTTGCCTTAATTATTTATTGAATACGCCGACAATGCCACTTCTTACTTAAATGGATCGACATCTCCAATAAATACTTAACACAAAGCCATAGGTGGCTGAGGATCTATCAGAATAAAATATAACAACTCAATGTAATTCACATCACAGAACAGTAGATCATCACATACACTTTCACATATACAGATACATTACATAGTTTACAAAATGATACAAGTCAAGTGGTATAGCAAACCACAATATACAGGCGAGTCAAAAGAATACATATCAAAGTTATAGACAAAAAGGACTACACAAAAAGCTATAACAAAAAGGAGCTAGCAGAATAGTCCATGCGGAAGCAAAATAGGCTAAGTCCAAAGTACCTAACCTGAAACATCTCAGTCTGACCCGAGTATAAAATACACGGGTCAGTCTAGCTAAACAAATCAGTTAGATAACTAAATGATAATGAACATACAAGACATAAAGTACCACAAATATCCCCAAAGGAGATAACCAAATCATCTAACATAAGATGAATCAAAACAAGCCTCATATCATCGGCAATCCCAACAGACAAAGGATATCTTATCCCAAAACACGCCAAAAGGCAAATAGCAAATACCAACAAAGGTAACACAAGTTTCCACAAGGTAATCGCTATATATCATATGGTTCAAAGGACCTACACCGAAGGCGATACACTAGGGAAATATAATAATCAAAGGAACCAAAGATGCTCGAGCTTAGTATTATAACAAGGATCCACACGCCCGAAGGCAACAAACCCGAATATCACTCGAGCAGTGGTGAATGACTTACTCCAAAAGCGATACTATATCACTCGAGCAGTGACGAATGACCAACTCAAAAAGCGATACTATAGGGCAACAAACCCGAAGGCAATGCCAAAAGGCAACGCCCGAAGGAAACGCCAAAAGGCAACAAACCATAGTGGCGGTACTGGATACCACTGTCCGGCGGATGTGTCACAACTCTCAGTAAGGAACCCGGAAAATGTTAACGTGATTCCCATACCCCACGTTCGCACTAAACGGTTTACTATCCGTTAGTCAATTTCACACTCAAAGCAGTATAAAGTTCACCTCATATCATCGGTAAACCAGACCCGAAGGTCAAAACAATCAAACGAATAGATTAGGAATTAACTTAAAAGATGAACGCACGTGTTCATAGCACGCATTTTATCTAATCATTTAATTCTCCTCCCTCTTCGCTCGGAGTGCGGAAGTGTGTGTTTTAAATAGAATTTATAAATCGGAGAAACAAGCTTTTAATATGTTAACGCTAAAAAGTATAACGCTAACACCCTAGTGTCTGGAGTAATCTAGTGAAAGCACCACCCGTCTACACGGGAACTAAAAGTAAACAGAAAAAGGGAAAAAAACAGTAAAAAGAGACAGCAATTTTTATAGTGGTTCGGCCTAAAGTTAAGCCTACATCCACTTTACATCCTTCATTATGTTCTTTGAGTACACTTTTACAAGATTACAACACTTTTACAACATGATTTCTCGGTTACAACACCTTTACAACACTTTTCAACTATTACAACACAATCGAAGCAAGAGATTAGAACTTTGATGATGGATTGCTTTTTGGATCCATGTTGAATGAAGTAGAACTGTTGATGAGGAATCTTCGATGATTGAAGTGTTGGAGGAGTCTAAAAAATAGCAGAGTATCGACGCCTTTGAAATCCCGAAAATCCCCCCCTTTTTGAATGCGGAGTAGGCGAAGTATTTATAGGAGAGGCTGGTCCTAGGTCGGCCAGGTTATAAGTCGTGGGTGACCTAAGGAGTAGGTCGTAGGTCGTTAGCGACCTAACAGAGTCAACCTGGATAGGGTATTAGCTTCGAGCGACCTAATGTGTGTAGTGAAGGAGCGGCGACCTAAGGGGTAGCGGCATAGGGATTAATGACCTAAAGAGCAACGACAAAAGGTTTGGTAGGTCGTTGGCGACCTAAGGGATAGGTAGAAGTGGCGACCTAAGGGAATGACGACCTAAGGAAGTGGCGACCTAAGTATGTTGAGGCATTGCTAGGTCGCTGGGACTTTAGATCGCTAGGGCCTTTTAGGTCGCTAAGGTTGTTAGGTCGTGAGATCACTAGGTCGTTGAAGCTCCTAAGTCGCTGAGGTTTTTAGGTCGCGGAAAGTTTTTAGGTCATAAGGCCTTTTAGGCCGCTGGGTTACTCCATATTTTAGGTCGCTTGGTCATCTTTTCACTCTAGGTCGTAGGTCGCTCTTCAGTAGTAAATAAAACATACCGTTTCGAACGGGGCGCTGCCCCGCACCGCGCACCCCAACGGGGGCGCTGCCCCCTGGACCCCTGCGACCTGACCGGGCAAGTCGAACCCCGTGGCGGGGGTGTTGCCCCCGCACCCCTACCTTGGGGGGTTGCCACCCCCCTTGGACCCCCCCTCCGTAGGGGATCTTATTTTTTAAAAAACAATCAGCAGGACTTGCTCTGTTGAGATGTTGAATTGACCATTCTTCGAGATCAATTGTCTTTGGCTTCTCGGTCGATTTTATGGTATCACGGCCTTGCTAAAAGGCAGGATAACATAATACAATTTGAAAAGATCATTTTATAAAAACCCATGTACGAAGTCAAAAAGGAATCATCAAAGTCAAAATGCGATAACAACAGATTGGGATCGACACGAATTGATCAAAATTGGAAAACCAAAGCAAATAACAAACTGGGCAGAGGCAAGCAGGTCAGTCGACTGAACTAGTGGGTCAGTCGACTGGCCTAGAGCCTGGAAACTTTATGTTTCCAGGCCAGTCGACTGACACAGGGCAAGGAATATCTGTTCCCCCCAAGTCGGTCGACTGAACCCAGAGGTCAGTCGACTGATACAGGGGCAGAACGTTTTCTGCCCCCTGGTTCAGTCGACTGACCTACTGGTTCAGTCGACTGAACCTGCTTCCTAGGCAGAATCAGTCTAGCCCCCATTGGGGCCAAACTATACCGGAACGATCGATCGAGCTACTGCGACTCGGGACTTATGCCAAACTACAACCTAGCCTTAAAGCCTCTTCGGTACATCCCGATAAACATGTTCAAACATCCATAAAAGAGATTTTCACATAGTTGGATTTCAAAACCAAAAATTGGACAATTCACCAAATCGATTCAAACCGAACACAAATGAACATGAGTTGATGTTAGGAATTCATATCCAACAACAAAGATAGATATAGACTTAGATGTGAGATAAAAATCTCACCTTTAATCCAAAAAACACAAAAGAGAAGCTACAAGCAAAGCTAGAACAATCACTCTTCAATTTCAACCCAAGGAGCTTCAATCTAAAGCTCAAAATGAAACATTTCCTAAGTTAGGGTTTTAGGAAATTTCAGAAATTGAAGAGGAGAAGAGATGGAGAAGATGAAGATGGAGCTTACCTAAGCTTTTCCAAGAGTTTGGAGCAAGAATTTGGAGTTTGCTATTCAATCTAGGGCTTGGAATTTCTAATTCCTCTTCTCTTCCACCATTTTCAGTTTAGCTAGAGTAAAAGGAATGAAATGAGGAAGAATGGATGAAGAGAGGGGTTGAGTTAGAGTATATGATGAGTTGGGTCAAACCCAAACCCAAAAGCCCAATAGAAAATAGCAAAATTCAACTTACTCCAAACATATCGAAGCTTATACTAAAAAAAGTCGCAAACGCCATTTTGGACTCAATGGAAGTGGTCCCGAGTCCTGATTTGACCGTTTGCAAAAAGTAGCTTTTCGGACTTAAATCCGATTAATGACGATATATTTAAATAAAATATTTAAATATAAAATCGTAAAATATGCGGGTTGTTACAACACCTGTAACACAAGATTAGACTTGATAAAAGCTTGTGAAACAATTAAGAATATATGAAGACTTCCCTTTCTCTACTCGAAGAAGATTTTATTGATCAATTTCCCCTAATTCAATTTACAAACTAGGGTTGACAGCTTTTAGAATTAAGAAACCACAAGTATAGAATGACTGAATTTGGATCCCCAAAACCAGACCCCTTGGGTCTTATTTATAGATGCGGGTCAGCACCTTTCGACCCGAATGCTTTCGATCTGGTCGAAAGGTGGCTGCCGTGTTATCTTTAGAATGCTTCCGCCTTTATCGATTGGGATGATTATGCCTTTCTTGCTTTGTAGGAGCTTTCGACTCCTTTGATGGGCTTTATCCAATGGTTTCGAAGGTGTTGCAATACTGATGGTTTCGACTTTGTTAGTCGCTTCTGAACTTCTTCTTGTGACTTGATGCGGTACCTCCCTGGATATTAATGGCTTTGACCGGTTCGAAAGGCTTGGTTTTGCTTTCGAAAGGGTTGCTCTGGCCAATGCATGTTTCCGAGTGGTTTGAGTGAAGGCAAAACCTTTGGTTTCGAAAGGTTTGGCGTGTATATGAAGAGCTGTCTTCCTTTGCCTTCGTAATGTGTTGCTTTAACTCATTCGAAAGGTCTTCATGTATGTGGGATCATCTGCTTCGAAAGGTGGAAACTGAAGCGGAAAGGTGCTTTCGACCCTTTCGACTCGTTCGTAAGTTTGAGAACCTTCTGGACTTTGGTTGTAGCATCCTTTCGACCCCTTCAAATGGTTGTGAAACTTCTATACTTTAGCTATAGCATCTCTTCGACTCCTTCGAAAGGATTTGCTGAAGCTTCTTTCACTAGTTTCTCTTTGTCTTTTGTTCAAAGTGGTTTCGACAAGGTCGAAAGGAATTTTGATAGTAACATTTTCCCCCTTGCAAAGGGATGCACTTGATTTTCCACGTCAATCATCTCGAAACCCTGAATCTTCCCGCCTTTTGATATTCCCGCATGAATCCAGACCGTTCATTTGAATCTGATCGAATGGCTTTTCGCTCTTGTTGAGTTTTCTTATAAATTACATCTTCTTCTTCTTCCCTTTTACTTACCTACAATCAAATTTACTTCGAGCAAAAATCACAGTTCCCAAATCCTCAAATAATTTTAATCTACAACAATCGAAGATTAAGATCTTAATTAAGTTGATATTATCTCATTTTTCTTTTCAAATTTTTATTTTACAGTGAGATTCGTTTGGATCTGAACTGTTGCTTTGATTCAATAAAAACAATTTAAGCTCACGCTTGTAAACATTCCATAATTGAACTTCATGGCTTGATTCAAGTTTTTTTTCTGCTGTTTTTTGAACTTCTCTCTCTCTTTATTTCACGGTGGATTTCATTTTCAAACCTTACAGTCAGGATTTCAGTTTTTGTTTTGATTTTCCTAGAATTGCTTAAGTTTTAAATTTTAATCCACCTAAGAGCATTTGTGATTCAATTTCATGGTTCGATCAAATTATATCTTGTCAATTCTCGTTTTAAACCCAATTTCAGATTTTATGATTATTGCTGCTTTTTTTAGAAAATTTGAACTTTTATCTCAAGGATTTATAAATAGTTGATTCGCGTTTTAATTCATTTGTTTATTAATTTTTTGAATTCCTGGGTTGAAATCAGGTTTGGGGAAGAAAGAATTTCCTGTTTTCTTTACCAGGAAGCTTTGAGTTGTACGAATTAAAAAATTGGCGCCATAAATTTACCTTTCTACACTTTTGAAAGGGATTAAAGCGGCAACTTTTATTTTACTTTCTTAGCCTCTTTCGATGGGGTCAAAAGATAATGTAACGCTAATTTGATCGACCTCGTCGAAAGTTATATAGTAAAGCAGCATGTAGTCAACCTTCTCGAAAGCAGTTTTGAGTTTTAACATATTTAAACACTTTTTGAAGAAGTTGGCTATAATTTACTCTTTCGAGGGCTTAAACTTCATTTCATGGGTTTCGCCACCTTCAATACACACCTATTCTTTATAAAGTTCATGAACCAAGGCAAACGTTTCTACCTAGTTGAAACCTTTTGTATTGATTGAAATTTTGTTTTTAGCATGCTTTCAAAATCATCAAGCCCTTTTGATTCTGTCGAAGCCTCTTATTAGTAATGAGTTGAAACCTCCAATAAACATCTGGGGACTTAATCACTATCTTTTTCTAACATCATCGAAACATCCCAAGTTCTTTTATTATTTTTATCAATATGACTTTAACTTTGAACCTTTCGACTCAATTGGTATGTAGGGTTTCGACAGCATTCATATTCCCTTATAAAAATTAGGATTGTAGGTTTCGATAGTGTCGAAGGGTCTTTTGTTCATTGAATACTGATAATGTCTACTTTGTTCACATTTTTAAGTTGGTTTTAACTATTCTTTTATAATAACATAGTTCCTCTCGAGCTTTCGGCATTGTTGAAGGGTGCCGATTGGACATATAATTCAGCCCTTTCTTTCGACCTTGTCAAAAGCTCAGTAGATGTTTATATTTGATAGGTGTTTGTTAAGTGTTAACTTTTTCTTTGTTTTCGACCCTGTCGAAAGCTCAACATATCTCATTTTCTACTTTAATATTCTTTCAAGAACTTGAAGTTTCATTTTTTGATTGATGTTTAAAGTGTTGTAGTAGGTTTTTACTAATCCTTGAAAGAATGTTAGGTGCTCCTACTAAAGAACCGAATGAGGAGAATAAAAGAATAGTGGAGTCTGTGATTGCAGCTTCAAACAAAATTGGAAGTAGATTGAAGCTATTGAATCCTACAAATTTAAGGATGCACTCTCTCCTCCCCTCTGGTCAAAGGATTCTGGGACAACATCCCCTGATCCAACATAAGTCAAAAGGCAAACGCTTCCTTTCCCTAGGAGATCTTGCAAAATTTTCTCCTATGTCACCTATCTGCTCCGACCACTCTGGTAAGTTACAGATGTGGCATTTGTTTTCTATTTATGTGTTGTTTTCCAAATTACTCTACTAACTTACAATCTTCTTGAATTCTCTACAGCTGCTCCTCAAGTTGAAAAACCTGCTGGTGGTCTAGCTCCTCCTCCTGTGGCTTCCCGTGTATCATCCTTTGCTTAATCTCTTTCTAGGACAAAGATGGCCGTTAAGAGAAAGTTGGAGAAATCGACTGAGACAGAACCACCTCTGAAAATAGCTAAAATTGTCGATGTTTCTGAGTTTGAGGAGGAGGAGCCTTTAACTGTTGATAAAGCTTCAGAGAGTCCAATTGTTGAAGCTCCTCACGACTAATCCAAGAAGACTCCCAGTGCGATCGATCCTCTCTCCAGCATCACTGTTTCAAGCTCTCTTGGTGCATTTGAGCAGATGCGAAAGGCTTTGGAGAATGCCCTTCTCAAAATCACACTCCTCCTAGGTCATCATCTCCTTCATCCTCCATTAATTTTGAAGAAATAGTCTAGTTCATTTTAAGCTCTGCGTCCTTTGCCTCCATCCACCCGCCTTCCTCTGTTTCCGACTTGGCGGGTCATTATCGTTCTCTGATAGAGCAACTACTCTTGGTAAGTTTTTCTTCACTTCACTTTATCATTGTTGTTCTTCTTTAAGTCTCTCTTATGTTGTATTTTCTCTTTTGGATCTCCAAGAGTTGGTTATCTTTGCACGAGCAGACATCCAAATCTTCTGTCGAATCCTCTAAGTTTCAGGAGGAAATTTCTGCTTTAAAGAATCAAGTTTCTTCCTTACCTACAAAAAAGACGAAGCTACGTCCGAACTGAAGCGATTGAGAGCTTCTCTCGCCCAGTCGGAATTAACTATTTTAGAGGAAAGAAAAGCCCGACAACTCCTCGCCGACGAAAACATGGCAATGAAAATGACCATAAAAGAATCTAACAAGGAGAAAGTCCAAATGGCGGCAAAGAATGCCTCTTTAAAGGAGAAGTTGGAGAAGAATAAGGCTTCTTTGAAACTGGCCGTTGATACTATCTCAAATGCAAAACGACGAGTGTCATAGTTTCTCGATACTACATTTGATGAAATTATGATGAATTCTTTCAAAGAAGCTCTGATGCTCGCTTATGCTGACAACATCGACAAATGCCCTGATCTAAGCTTTCCTTCGCTCGACTCTGCCCTTGTTGATAGAGTTATGTGCAAGATTAATCAGATGAAGCAGGGAATTGAGACCGTCGAAAAGGAGGAGATTGACACCTCCAAGATTCTCTTTTGAAGTCCCTTCCTTCGAAGTCAAATCTGACTCCGAAGATGAAGGTGAAAAAGATAATGTCGCCACAGAAGAGGGTTACAACGATAATGATGATGACTATGACGATGATAACATCAACGACAGTCAAGGTTCAGGTGGTGACAGAGGGGGCCACACTAACGCTTCTGAAAAAGATAGGGATGATAATATGAAGTCTACTAAAAAAGAATCGTCTCCTCACGAAGTGATTCCGCCCAAGTCCCCTCACTACAACAAAAAGGACTTTTTATAGCGTGTAAAAACCGCTATAAAAACTTTCTATAGCGATTCTATAATCGCCATAGATCAACATGTTGTAAAAAGTCTGGTAGATACTATAGCGTGTCATACTTGCAATGGAAAACGTATTTTTCTTGCCATCTAAAATAGGCCATATTGGTGCAACTGCTTTTCTATAGCATTATGAAACGTGCTATAGAACTTTTTATAACGCATTTTAGTTGCTATAAATATGTCGACATGCTATATTACTATAGCATTTGAACGCGCAATGGAATCATCGTGTCAACCTTTTATGACACATTGAAATGCTATAGAAAATTCATTACTATCTATTATAGCACCGTCTTATTGCTATGAAAACTATTTACTCTTTGCAAAATATTTTGTATAGCACTAACATGATGCTATAGTATAACAAAACTGAATAATTTTTCTTTTTATTGCATAGTTAGAACGCTATAAAAAAATTCTATTGCACATTTTTTGCTGCCATAACATTCAAAGCTTACAATTTTCAATTCTACATATATATTATAACTCAAAAAACCACATTCATCACATTAACATAAGTACACAAATTGAGTCATAAGCCAAATCACAATATATATATATATATATATATATCCATAATATTTCATACATGAAGAATTAAACATAAATATTTGTGATAAAAATTAAACATAAGTTCACAAATTGAGTGTAGCATACCAAAACAATACATACGCCCGAAGAGTTTATACTGAAAATTCTTTATCGTAGTAGCTTTCCATCCCGAAGAGTTCTTTCGCCCATGCTCCGAATTGCCTTGAATCACTATTTCAGGTGCCAATACTGTTACTGTAACTCCACCTTCTATCTGCTGTTACCAGTTACTGTAACTTTCTATCACCAGCACACGACTGCTTCCTTGACCACCTATACAACACAAACATAACACTTCAAAGCCACCGATCACAGTTCCATTTCAAAGATTCCATTCATAGCCATATTACCACTTCACACTACAAAGCAACATTCATCAACCTTTCCACAACCCCTGTCACTACACAGTAACCAACTATCAACCACAAAATCTTACAAACCACCTGTTGTGCCACCAAACATCATCCCAAACCAAAACTCTGATCAAACGGCGACTTCCATCCATCAATTTGCTCTAACCTGCACACCACAACATATACAACATTCCAAACACAACAAACACAACATTCCAAGCAAAAGAAACACCTCATCCCCTACAATATACAACCATCGCCACATACCACTCACCACTTCTCTATACAATATTGCCCAACTGCTCACATCGTCGGAAATAACTGCACACGTCGCCTGAAACCAAGGCCTCATCACTCAACCATCACAACAACAAAAACTGTTGCCTGCCACTACCTGTCTCTGCCCACAGTCCATCACTTGCAAACACCCATACTTGATCAACATCCCCCCATCCACAACTTCAACTTCTACACATCACCACAAACCTACAGCACTATCTATTTTTGACACATCCTACTGCCGCCAAATAACCATACTGCTTCACCTTCTCATCAGTGCCATCCCCTTCAAGAACCCAGCCTGAACCACATTAAAATTGAAAATATTGTCCTCAAACACATATACACCAGATTTTAAATTGTTTTAATAAGTTATAAGATCATCGAAAATGTGAAGCATGTAAAATATTAAAATTTGTCAGAGCTATTTCCAACATTAGCACTAACAATGCTAGTTAACTAATATTTCATTTAAGTTTATGGCATGAATAAAATATTTTTGCCACTAAAAGCTGGCAAATACTTGCTAGACACTAAGATGCAACAATTAGTATAAACAAGTACAGACGCAATTATGGAAACAGACTGTGAAAACTAAAAACTAGTAATAGCATGAAGATAACTTACCATGAATTCACAGTTGCCTGTTTTACTTTTTCCAAAAAGATTGAAAGACCTTCTTTCAATCAATATAGCTTATGGTCAATTAGCCTGAAGACGATACAAGTAACAATTAAACACTATAACAGAAAAGGACAACATGAAACAAAGTAACACGTTAATACTTGAACAAGTTGCAATATAAATGGCAGCCACCTCCTTCCGCCTCGCCTCTCGCCTACAGCTGTTCATTTTTTAAGCATTTTGAAGGACTATGATTCAACTGAAATTTTGAAGCATTTTGAAGGCTATGCTACAGTTTACAATTATAGTCTCACTATCTGAAATGAACTGTTGCATAAGATGAACTCAATTGATTTTGGCTGTTAATTCTTTCAAGGTTCTTTCATCTTCTACTTGCTTCTGTTTTAGTCTTTGATAACATAACATCATTCAAATTTTCATTCTCATTTTCATGACTAATAGATCAAAAGTATCCCCTGTGCTATGTGAGCTAAAGATCAAAGGAATAATATCATATTCACTTACTGTGAAAGTATATTGCGGAAACATCACCACTCTGTCAATGTAAATCCCAGTTGCCCACAATCCAGCACTATGGTAAAAAGGTGTTGTATTAGTAAATTACTAGTAGATTATTATATATACTGTTTTCCAGTGATGCGGTAAGGAATTGAAGAGGTAATATAAAGGAAAAGGGAAACCAGATACAACAATGATATAACTAAAGCTAAGCTAGCTCAAAGTTATGATGCCCTCAATTTTTCTATAAATATTACTACAACCAATGTCAATTGTTCTTTAACCAAAGCATGAACCACTGTTGAAGCTCAGGTCCTGTAAACATATAGCATGCAAAACAAAAATAGGACTTGCCTCTTTATTTGGAGGATTATGGCCATTGAGCTTTACATCGATTACAACAATCAGGAAGGCTCACATCAATCTCTTCATGGCTGCAAAGATGTATAACAGCTGGAAACATTATTTACTAGCAGTAATGCTCCGAAGAAATGCAGCGGGCAGTGTTAAGAAGTAATAACCAAGTGCTTATATTTTGCAATCAAACACACATAGGTACATGCACACACACCAATGTGCACAAGCGCATATGCACACACAAACATACTATGCACATGGTTTTCATTCATAAGCTGACAGAGGTTCTGGCAAAATAAATTAAAAAGAAAAGGGGAAAAGAATGTGATCTTGCTGAAAAACCGAAAGAGGTTTATTTTCCATCTTCCATCTGTATAAAGAATGCAAGATACTGATTAAAAATATGCCATGAAATTCGGAGAGAGCTCGCGACAAGTGGAAATTACGCTACATTAGTGGAAAAACTAAAAGATGAGATGAAAATAATTGTAACAAAGGAGAAAAAGGCAGAGAACTGGAGGAAGCAGGAGATAAAAAAAGGCATATGATTCATTGCATAAGTGAAAGTAGACGGACCATGATTAAATTTTATACATTAAAGATTTTTTGGATAAATTTGTATATATAGGTTTGTAAGGTGCATTTTTGTGCTTCTTTACTTTTTTCTTCTAGCTTTTTGCCATATGAATGTAACAGATTTAGATTTTTTTTTAAATATAAGATTCAATCATCGTAGAAAAGCTAAAAACATAAACGCAACAAAGGAAAGAATCATACACAAAATAGTACATAGAAGAAACTAAATCAAAGAACAAATAAAATTAAGGAATGTTCAAAGCCAACACTTGTTTATAACCTCAGTTCACCAATACCAAATCCATGATACCAGTGTGTCAAGTGCCGAGACTTTTTAATTGTGAGATTCTATAAACACAGTATTAGGCAAGTTCAACTGCATACCATATATGTGATTCTCCTGCATTTATAGAAACTTGATATTCACTCATGTTCATCCAAAAGGTGAAGTACATGATGACAATATTAGGCACAATTCATAACTAACTCGATTTGGTTAGTATTTGATAGGAATTTAAGTAATATTTTAAGCTCTCACCTTGTTTAACAAACCTTCAGCAAACATGAGCTCATAAGTTTATGCATAAACACTATTTGTTAAACCTGTATGTCAAAAGATGACAAAAATGAAACGTTCCACTAAGGATGCAAAATATGTAGAATACATTCAAAAACATAAAACAACAATGTATAAGTGCATATGAAGTCCAAACAGCTCATTTGACATTGCTCGATATGATTCGAAGGTCCCAATTTTTATTAAACATTCTGAAATCCAAAACATTAACCTCTAGATATGTGAAAACGATAATGTTTGAGTTAGCAGTTTAGCTTTAATGTAATATAATCATCAGCAACATCCATCTTGACGTCCAAGGTTAAGTATAGACTATCAACTTTGGACACACTAACTGGAAATTTAGGTTCTAAGTTTCAATTAAAGCAATTGACATTCAACAATTTAATAAATGAAATCATGCATAAAAAATGTTTTACACATGAAAGTCGAGAACTTCTAAAGATTGATCTTGAGAATATTTAAACTTAAAGTCTGTTAAATAACAATCAACATAGGCCAGGGCCAACCTACTCAAACTGGAAGGGTTGAAAATTCTAACATTCCTACAGATAATATCTGAACTTTTATGGTACAAAACATATGTTACATAACCATGAACCTATGAAACATAACACACCATATTATAATACACTATGTACAATTGAATCAACCTTTTATTATTCTGATGACATAATCAAGCCCAATGTATGTTCATGTACATACAAAAGTAGAGCTTATTTTAAACAGTAAATATGAAGAAAATCAACGCAGTAAGAAGTATATTCCCCTTTTAAAAATTTGAGTTAAAAAAAATTTGAGTTAAAAATAATGTGATGGGTGCTAATGTTGAGCAGCAAACTTTGCTCCAAAAATGAGGGAGGCTCTGGAAGAACATGCCTGTTACCAGGCCAAGTGTTTGGGCTAACTAATTGAATTTTGAGGGAGAAATCACGAGACAATCACTGATGATGAATTGATATATAATCTAACTATTGTATCATATACTACACTCTATCATGAAATGTCTAGCAACATTGAAGAAATATGCTACTTGCCAACTGCAGCAATGAGGACGAAAAAAAGAAGACAAAAGGTCTGAATATGGGGATCAATATCGAATATAATGACGGATAACAATGCTTTTTACTTTTTACCAAAATCAATTTTAAATCACTCAATTCGGATTAGAATTAGTGGTATATGTCAACTGTTGATCACTAAAAATATAAAAAGTGATCAACCAATTTCGTGTTAATTAGACAAACTTATTACTATAGTTTCACCACCAAAGACTATTGCTTAACAAGCATTCAATTAATTTTGATTGTTTATTCTTTCCAAATTTTTTCATCCTTTACTTGCTTTTTTTAAGATCTTTGATAGCATCACGTAACTTTTCACTTGAAGTGTCCTATGCAATGTAAACAAAAGATCTAACGTATAATTTTATTTTAGAATAATTTTATTTTAGAATTCACTTACCGTGATAGTATATTACTGAAACATCACCTTTCCACACAACCAACGCTATGGGAAAAAATTATAGTGTTAGTAGATTGTTACGCATTTTGTATTTTAATGGTGCAGTAATGAATTGAAAGGGTAATAAAAATGATGAGGGAAACCAAATGAACTATGATAACTAAAGTGAGCTCAAGATATGATGCCTTCTACATTTCTAGTAAATATCAGTACAACCAAAATCAATTGTTCTAAAACCAAAGCATGACAACCATATAGTAAGCCAAACAAAAACAAGACTTGCCCCTTTTTTGGAAGGATACAACCATTGAGCTTTGCATTGCTAGAAAAACCAGGATGGCTCGCATCAATCCCTTTATAGCTGCAAAAATGTTTAACATTTAGAAGTTCTTTTTTTTACTTGCTCATAGCGTTAAGAGATAATAAACATGTATATAGATAAAGAGGCATACGATTAAGCTTTCATGATAGTATAATTAAAAGGCATATAATTCAGCATTGATAATGGTACAAGTAAAAGAATTTTCAAAATCATTGTATAAAGTAAAAGGAGACAGACCATCATTTTGATTTTACACGTTAAAGACGTGTTTGGATTGAAATGTGTATATAGGTTTGTACTTTGTAAGGTGCACTTTCTTGCTTTCATACTTTTTTTTTATATATGATTTTTTGTCATATAAATGTAATGGATTCAAGTTTTTTTTAAATAGAAAAAAATATGAAGTTTTGATCATCATAAAAAGCTAAAAGAACACGTTGAGGATACACAAAAGGGTACACATATATAACAGACCAACGACGAACTA
This sequence comes from Allium fistulosum, assembly GCA_030737815.1. Lineage (NCBI taxonomy): Eukaryota > Viridiplantae > Streptophyta > Magnoliopsida > Asparagales > Amaryllidaceae > Allium > Allium fistulosum. The sequence continues at coordinate 694,585,337 of CM060903.1, read as the reverse complement.
AACCAGGGATAAAAAATTTAAAATAAGGAATTTTCATAGCCAATATCCCTTATAAACCTCAGTTCATCAATAGAAAATTCATGATACCAGTGTGCCAAATGCCAAGGCTTTTCAAACGTGAGATTTTATGAATGTAATAATATGCTATTATATTTAACTGAATAAGATCCTATGCTTGATATATATGAAAATTTACCATAAAGCATAGTTTGTGATTCTTCTCTGCTGAGAGAAACTTGCTACCCACGAAAGTTTATCAATAAGCAAAATGTATAATGACAATATTAGCCACCCCATACAACTAACTTCATTTGGTAAGTGTATAGGAATCCAAATAATATTTATGTTCTCACCTTGTTTAACAGACCTTCAGCAGACACGAGTCCATAAGTTTATGTATAATAATCATTTTTTGTTTAACCGTTGTGTCAAAGGTTGCCAAAATAAGACATTCCGATAATATAGAGGATACAAAATAGGCAGAATATATTCGTAAGCATTAACTTATTTTCCTGACATGGCTCATATGACATTGCTCGGTATGATTCAAAGGTCCCTATTTTTATTGAACATTCTGAAATCCAGAACCTTAATGTACAGACTATAGATTGATATACTTCAACTCGCCTGGTGATCTTAAAATAAAATAGTGGCATAATGGTATGATGGTACCATTACCTGAAAGATATAAGTCTGGCTTAATGTTGTAGCATATTGATAGAATTAAGGTAGTGAAAGTCAATTTAAACACAGTTAAGTGAATAGTGCAAGCTAATAAAAAAAGTATATGTGCAAATATCATCAAGAGTATTTAGTTAAGTAGCGTACATTGGGGAAAATCCCAGTTGAACGAATAATGTATATAATCTACTCATATAACATGAATATTTCAGCCAATGCTTTATCATTTCTTGAATAATCTACTTATATAACAATATAAAAAATTTAGTTAAAGGTTCATGACAACATAAACTGAAACTCCTAAATGGAAATAAAAGAACACTTGCATAAGGATCAAAAAACTCACTATCGCTGGATCCATGACAACCCCAAATTCAATTATACCCAAAATTACAAACTGTAAATCAAAGGAAATGTCACCTTTCAATAAAAATTCCATTTGAAACACAAAACTGCATAAACCATATAAATTTCAGATTAAAAGAAAGCTAAATGAAAACAGATCCTAAAACAATGATTTAACGGCTATAGTTGCCATCCATTAACTAAAAAAATTGACTTACGTGAACTTGGTTCCAATCGATTTGAGCAAATCCTGAAGTCTCTCTCATCTTCAATTAAAGAACGACGGCGATAGAGCGACGAATGATTTCTTAACGCCAAGAATTAATTGGCTAAGAGTAGGAGAAATGAAGCTTTGACTTCATGATAAGGATTAGAGTGAGATCCACGATGAAAGTTATCTTCGGATGAGGAATTTAGGACTTTGTAAGTGAGAACATGAGGAAATGGGATTTTGAGAATAGGTAAATACGAGAGGGAAAGGAAAAGAATATACTGCCAAGTTGTTTAAGCTTTTTCGGAGGCCTTGGATGGCGTGAAAATTGCGCTGTTTTGACCCATATTGCCTTTAAAAGAAACGAAGATAACAAGGTTCATTTCAATGCTAAACTGGTTTGCTATTGATAAAAAATTTTCTTGTAGTGCCTATACCTTTCGGCACACAAGAAGAGTCTGCTCCTATTGATGCTTAAGCGCCAAAAGAAAGGGAGTAGGCTTCTCAAGCACTGATCCCAGTATCTCAGGTATGGGATTCTCTGTTTAAAAACCTTTCACTTCGAAGACAAAAATAGTATAAATCTTTTATTTAGATAAGGAAGAAGTCTGTCCACCCTTATAAAACTAAGCTTGAAAGAAAATAAGCGGAGATAAATAGTTTATATAGGGAGTTAGACAGGCAGTTGAAGGAGCACAACATTCTTTCTGATAGAAGTGCGGCAGTGCTAGCCTCCTTTAAGCATCAAGAAGCTGCCCCACGATTAAGGAGAGCACGCCTCCGTTATGAGGGTGTTCTTAAAGAAAATCGAGAATTAATCACCCTCTTTTGGATGTTGATCGAGGAGGGAGGCATTTTAGTTAATTTCGTATACAAGGCCTATTGTAGACACTCGACTGTTGATTTCTCTTATTTAGGTGATTTTTGTGGGGGTTTACTTTGGCGTTTACACAAAAGGTACTTGAATGAATTCGGATCTGACCCGCATCCCGGAGCATGTTGGAACTTGCCTCGAGTCAGATTAATTCCCCAAGACCTTCCACCTGAAAAACTCAAGTTTTACAAAGACAATTTTTTTTTAGAATTATTTACTAAGTCAATTTTGTATGAACCGGATGAATGATCGTGAACATGTAATAATATGTCGATTTGTAAATATTTGTATTAGTCTTGCTTTCTACATTTAGCTGCATTTTATTATGTTATCACAGAGAGAATGTTCCTCAAGCAACCTTGTCTCTAGAGATTACCTAATTTAGTACGTTAAATTGAGAAGATTTTATCTCGAAAAGGCACCAATCTTAAAATCTTTAAAATTGGCAAGATATTGTTTTCTTAGGGATTTACAAAGACTTTACATGGAACACCCTTGTCTCCGTTTTGACTTCCTTGGTGAAGAAAAGAAGAAAATACTCAAAGAGATTTGGACATTCCACACCAAACTAATATATGGACGCGATAGTCCCCCTGTCGGAGAGTGGGATTATAGTAAATATCCACCGATTGTTACTCCAGAAGGAGTCAATATTCCTTTTGACTCTACAGTTACACTTTCTGCTAACTCATTAAATAAAGCTAGAAACGTAGTTTCTCAACTTTAGATGTAAAGTAAATATTCAATTGTACTCTTTTAGTTTCATTGTTATTTAAGTTGTCATCTTTTATTGTAATAATAAAGAGATTTATCATTCTGATTTTGACTTCATTCTGTTTCTTTTTATTTAAATAGGACTTACAGTTATCAATAGCTCCTCTCTCACTAGATTCAGCGTCACACTTTATTAATCTTAGAGATAAGCTGTTAACAGAACTTGAAAAGAGTAAACTCCTTGAAGATACCTTACTTGCTCGCTTTCATGGTAATACAAAAGCTTTAAAATGGCACAAAAGGTTCTTACTTCAGAAAACGATTGTAAAAATTCTTAAGGATCAAATTGCCAGTTTAGAGGCTGATGTTAATAATAAGAATGAAACGATTTCCGTTTTGAAGCGTCAAGTTAAGTTGACTCCTTCAATCGACTTCGATCACAAATTGTTAGAACTTCTCCAACAGATAAGTGATTGGAGATAAAATTGAAGGAAAGCCAAGCTCAGTGTGAGTCACTGGAATTTATTATGGGAGACAATATCTCGAGTATTAATTTAACAGTCTCCATTGCCACTTCATCCGTTGCTAAAGCTACTAGATCTACTTCCCTTGCAGCTCAGAAATTCCCCACTACAATAAATCCTCCTCCGGGCTTAGATGAGAAGGTAGTTGGCGAGTGGTGTAGGAAAGTTTAGTTTGAAATGATGAAATACTTTGACAAACAGCAAAAAGTGAAATATTCGTAGTGCATAATGAATATGCTGCTAAAATTCAAAAACTTGAACGCGAGAATAATCTCCTTTTGAAACGTATTGCTGAATTGGAAAGGGAAAACAAGACTCTTAGAGGCGCAAATAGAGCTTTTAATCGCGCTTTGAAGACTAATATCGATGTAATTGATGATGCAGATAAGAAAGAAAGAGAAGAAACTCAAAGAGGTCCTCTGCATCGCAATCGGTCACATTGCAGATCCTTCAATTGTTGAAAATCTGAATAAGGCTACTTAAGATTTATGATTGATTCAGATTCACGAAATGTATATACTTTTTCTGTATATTTGTATATAATTTCATAAGTTATGTAAATCATGTAAATTTTGTAAATATGTAACATCCCGTATCTAGAGGCCAAAAGCTAAGCACTACAGATGCTGCAGTCATCCATAGTATTAACTTCTGGTGACAAAATACGGTAATGATTATGGTATTCATAATATCAGAAGCACATGAATATGAACAAAATCACAGATTTCAAAAACAACATTTTGCTGATTACATTTCAAAGCAATAATTCAAATCCATGTTACATAATCCCTTAACCTTTCCCAGGCAATGATTAAATATATCATTACAAAAATACACCAAGAGCGACATATGACGATGCCCCCTTGGTTGATCAAAGCAATATAGTCATATCTGATATATATACACAGCGGAATAAAAAAAATGAAATGGAAAATCCTATTTAGCTATCCTTCAGCCACCTGCTCGTCTTCGGATGCTTTATTTGCCAAAAGACAAAAACCTAAAAACCTCAACCCTCAGCCTACTCAAATCAATTTTGAGTACCCGAGAGTTTAAGGGGAAACAAAAACTTCGAGTCAGACATAAAGCCTGGTGTGAATAATTCTATTACATCTCGGTTTACTGATATTAAGTAAGACCACGCCACTTAGCGGAACGGGTTTCCCCTCACTAATATCCTTTTCAAAACATATATATTTTGCAATCCTTTCCTACAACCAAACTAGTTAATCAAACTGATTATATCAAAATAGCAATATCCTTTATGCTACTAAATGGACTATCTGTCCGTAAAACAAGTAATATGTGAATTATCTGTCCAAATATAATAGCAAGGTCCGTCATGCTCCAAATGGACTATCTGTCCATACAACTGGGCTGGCTGCCCACAAAATGGACTAACTGTCTGAAATCTAGGCTGACTGCCTACAAAATGGACTAGCTGTCCAAATTATTTTCTTAGGGTTAACTACCCTTTAAATTTTTCCTTGAAAACCTTTTCAAAATGATTTAGTCCTTCAAATCATATACATATACAAGGAAAATATATCTTTAGCTTTACTCTAAGCCATTTTGCCATGTTATATATACTTTACTCAAAATAATGTTGATGAGATTTAATAAGGATTAACTATCCTTCTAAAACAAGTCAAAACCCTTTTTTAACTTGAAAATAGTTAGGCTACGTTGCCTATTTATTACATTCGAAATCTTTGTTTAAAACCGTTAAACAACCCTTTCGAAAACTTTGAAGGAAACCCCTTTGAAACCATTGGAAAACCCTTTCGAAGCCATTAAATATTGCCTTTCGAAAACATTGGAAAAACCTTTCCTTTCTTTTATCCGAAAGCTTCAAAATAACAGACATCCACCTTTAAAACCTTTTAAATATTGCCTTTAGAAAACATAGGAAAAACCTTCCTTTCAATCCCTTCGAAACCCTAAGAAACCAGCCTTTTCGAAACCATTCATTAAAACCTTTCGAAACTGTTAAACTCAATCCTTTCGAAAGCACTTTGGGTTAAATTTAAAACGTGGAAACCTTTTGAAACCATTCAAAAACGTCTCGGTCGAAACCATTTAGATTCTGCCTTCAAGTAGAGCAAAAGGATCAGAAACCATTAAAGTCGAAAGCATCGGTTTTGAAACCTTTTAAAACTATCTCTTTCGAAACCATTTGGGTTTTACTTTACTTATAGAAAAAGGGTCTTAAAAACATTTAAGTTGAAAGCAACTGCTTGGAAACCATTTCTTAAGTAATGAAGTGATGATGTCGAAACCATCCCTTCGAAAGCATTGGAGAGGTGGCCAAGTTTTAGAAAAACAAAACAACCCTTTCGAAACCATCTGGGTCGAAAGGTAGAAAGGCGGTAGCAAAAAAGGTCTTGACTTAGTCGAAAGCAATTATTTAAAAATGGAGGCGCAACCTAATCAAAACCATTTCCTTTAAATCATTTGACTAGGTCAAAAGCTACTTAGTAAAAAGCCATTTAGTCGAAACCAAGCAGGTGTATTTCTTTTATTTAAAAACAATGGACTGCTTCAACCCCTTCGAAACCCCTGGTTTCGACTCTCTACCTTCCGCTTACATCCATTCACTACGTACCAGTAGACTGATACCATGTGCATTGGTTTCGACTGTGTCGGAGGCGATAGTATGGAGGCGGAACCTGGTGTCAAAAGAGACGAAATAGTGAAAAACGTGTAGCAAATAGTTCTTTTTACCTAACCTGCCTTACGTGTCTAATTGTGATTGGTTGCTTCTTTCTTTACCAATAAAAAGTACTGCACTTTGTCAAAAGTCCTGCCTACTTTTCCAGATTTTATAATTTAAATCTTTTACAAAAAGCCCCTTCTCCTCTTTTAATTATATAAAACATTTAAGTCTCATACCTTAAATAATTTTATATAACCATTAAAACACATAGGAAAAATCTAGAAAATCGCATTATATATTTTTTTCCAACATATAAAAATTTTAGACCCAAATAATTAATTATTTACCCATAATTAATTTATAATCCAAAATATCATTTTCTTTACTAGAAAATTCATTTTAATTCCACGAAAATTTAGAAAAATCTGAAAATTGAAACCTATCTCCAAAATAATATTTATGATCTTCATAAAAATTCGCAAGGCATTTGGATGTCATTTTATAAGGTTTTCACCTTAAAACATATCATAAATTCAATATGAATAACCATAATTCATCAACAAGTATATATATTCATTCCATCATTCAAAAACATGGCAAATCATTGCAAAATATTCGAAATTCGTATTAAAACCGAAAACACAATCAAAAATGAGATGTAAACACTATTCACCTTAGCTTTAGAGATTATGGAGATTGAGATGTGAATAGATTTGATTTGAATTAGCTTCTTTCTAGCTTTTCTTCTTCTCTTCCTTGTTAATGGTGGCCGACCTCTTTTAAAAAAATTTGAAAGTGAAATGAACGTGTAAAATTTTACATAGCCAATGTTTGGAGGATATAGGAACAGTCTCTTTCCTATTTTACTACTCCTCTGTTTCAATTTAAACCCTTCTTTAGTTCATTGTTAAATGACATAGCTTCCCTTAATTAAAAATCAAATCCCAATCACCTAATCAACACGTTATTTTATTTAATTCAACTAATTAAATATCCTATATAATGTTACCAAAAATCTGGGGTGTTACAGACTCCCCTTCTTAAAGAATTTCGTCCTCGAAATTACGATAAGGTACATAACAATTCAAACAAGAAGGTAAAACATACCATCAAACAAGTCAGGATAAGTATCTCTAATCCTGCTCTCAATCTCCCAAGTACAGTCCCAGTCGTCGTCGCTCCAATGGACTTTGACTAATCTGACTGTCTTGGTTCTAAGTCTCTTCTCATCCCTCGCAACTATGCGAACTGCCTTCCTCACTGTGGTTAAATCCGGCTCTACCACTAAATCATCTAACACAGTCGGTGCAATAGCAGTCTCCGGGTCTCCAACACATTTCCTGAGATGAGAAACATGAAAAACATCGTGGACTCCTGCTAAACTGCTCGGTAACTCCACTCTATATGTGAATTTCCCGATCCTCTCAACAATAGGAAAAGGTCCAACGAATCTCAGAGCTAACTTCCCCGATTTTCCAAATCTTATTACACCCTTCATCGGTGACACTTTGACGAAAACCTAGTCTTCAACTGAGAACTCTAGATCTTTCCTTCTCTTATCTGCATAACTTTTCTACCTAGACTGAGCCTCCTTCATTCTAGCCTGAATGACCTCAATCTTTTTGGCTCCCAGCGAATATCAAAGGAAAGGAGGAAAGGAAAAGTGACGGGCCAATTCTTTTTGGCTCCCAGTGAATATTTGGCACAAAATTAGCGCCATTATATGCCACAACATTTACGACGGTTACAAACCGTTGCTAATTAGCCACGGTTGAAAACCGTTGCTAGTTGGAACGAAGCGCGCCAAAAATTATGGCGCGAAAGGATGAAATTCACCGCCATCATTTATCTCCAAATAAGCTACGGTTAATAACCGTTCCCAATTAGCAACGATAAAAACCGTTGCTAACTGAACCAAGACGGTGATTAACCGTTTCTAAATGGCAATGGTTAATAACCGTTGCCAAATGCGCAGATGGTTAGTTGCAAATCTCAGTATTTTGTGTAGTGCCAAGAACCAACCTATCCCCAGTCTCTAGCCAACAAACAAGAGATTTACATGGCCTTCCATACAATGCTTCAAACGATGACATCCCAATACTAGTTTGATAACTGTTGTTATATGTAAACTTAACTAAATGCAGATATTTTGTCCAAAGTCCCCCAAAATCCAGAACACAAGCTCTTAACAAATCTTCTAAGATCTTATTAACTCTCTCTGTTTGCCCATCAGTCTGTGAATGTTAAGCGGTACTCATCTTGAGCTTGGTTCCCAAAACTTCCTGTAGACTCTTCTAGAATTCACTAGTGAACAAATGATCTCTATCACTAACTATAACGACCTGCCTTTTTGGACGTTTTAAGCAGACACACACGTCAACTCAAACCATTCAAAAGGGCAGATTGTTATGGGGTAAATAAGAAAAAGAGAAGAAGAAAAAAAACAAAATACAGTATCTCGCAGCGGAATGACAAAATATAATAATCAAAATAACAGTTCATGAAGTTGTTTACAAAACATTGATTATACTTATACAACATAGAATCAGAGTTACACATATCAGAGATAAATAAATGACAATGCAGCGGAACAGTATGATGCAGTGGAATAATATAGTAAATAATAATACAATCTTCGTCTTCGTCCTCCAGAAACAAGGCTTCAAATCCTGAAATGCTCAGGCTGACCCGAGCGAATTGAAAAGACAAGCCACTCGAGTCAGAACTAAAAGATCTTATATAAATTAAATCAACGGTAAATTAATATGAGTGTAAACGGCGTTGGAAATGTTTACGGGGTTTGACATCTCCTATCCAGTGTCTAACGTGAGTGCAATAACTTAAGAGATGTTCGAGATTCACATCTCCTAAGGATCCGTTAAACTATCTACTATGTAGTATGATACCCTATTATAATAGTATCTACAATAAAGTAAAGTATTAAAATAGCGTTAAGGCATTACCCATATCCCCCTTAACACATTTTTATATATTCCCATAGTCTATACAGTACCATAATTCCTCCGTAAACTGGAGGGCTATCAGAGGGCACTCCATAGGTATGGTACAAACCAAACTTGTAAAAAGGCGCTCTAGGGCATGTGAACACGGCACACGAGGAAATGCCAGGGTAGATATACCATTTGCGTATCCGGACTGGTGGTAACGCATAGCAGCTACTACCGCCCACCTCGGAACACACTCCTAAATCAAATCAAGGGTGGCCACCAAATCAATCACAAAGTCAGATTATTGTATCGAAGAAGTGTGCCCGATCGGAGGAATGACCTCACTTGGCCCGGCGTGGCTCGTTATTTTATTCACATCTAAGCTGACTCGCGGGAGTCAGGGTCACGTCATACCTTATACAGAAATCGTTCACCAAACCATCCTACTTCATTTTTGGAATCTCCACCACGTACACAGTTGTTAAAGTGGTTTTCGGTATTGGCAGAGAGTGACAATATCCGATCCCGGTCTCTTTAACAACCAAATGCTTATTTCACAACGGATGGTTCTTTTACATTTCATAAGTCAATCCACAATTTATATCGAAATATCATATTCTCAAACCCATAATACTTTCGAAATCATATTCACTTTGGAATCATATTCACCTTTGAATATCATATCGTTTCCAAATCATTATTTTCCAAAATATGTTAAATCCTTACTTCAAAATCATCATATTCAATTAAATACAACATTTAAATCCCAACTGAGGTTATAATATCATTTAACCATATTCACTTAAAATCGAGGATTTCAAATATAACACCTCTTCCTTATTTAGTTTGAAATTTAGAAAGATAGTTTTAGATAGTTGTAATTAGTTATAAATAGTAAAAGTATTCTAAAATAATTAATAATAGATTAAAAATTAGTTTAACTTGATTTTTGATAGTTGAATAGATTTAAATATAATTAAAATAGATTAAATAGCTTTAAAAATAGATTAATTAGATTTAAATTAAATTAAATGGTTAAATTAGTTTAAAATAAATTAACTTGGTTCAAAATAGGTTAAAACAATTTATATAGTTAATATAAGCTAATATAGTTTAATAAAAAAAATTTAAACAGTTTATATTAGATATGAAATTTGGAATTCATATAAATTTAACTATTTATTTCATTTCAACATATCTGGACAATTTCACATTTCCAAATCAAAAACCCAATTTCAATACATTTCAAAGTTATATTTCAAACAATTTTAACAAATCAATTCCGGTGAATTTCAATTTGTACTTCAAAGATCAACTTTAAAATTTCAATTAAATTCCTTTAAACAATTCCTTTAAACCAATTTCAATAATAATTCAATTTATATAAATCAAATCCTTATTTCAAAATATCATTCAATTAATTTCAAAATTTAAGGATTCAAAGATCATTTAATTTAACCAATCCAGTGTCCGTATATAATTCTCTACCCTAGGGTCAAGTGATATGGATGTTTATCATTTCAATCCGCAATTTAAAATTTACGGATATATATCATTTCAAACCAAAATCCCGAATTTAACAATAAAATCCATAAAATTGCTCGAGTCTATCATTTCAACCCATAACGATTTTTCCCTAATCTATAGACCATTCGGGTATGTATCATTTCAACCCATAGGGAACTTGTAGAGTGATAACAATATACAAATCAAACATATCATCCAATCATCCAATAGAAATCATCAACATCAATCACAATCATCATACAATTCAATTAATTAGTCTAAACAATAACTAATTTCAATAACAGATATTTAACTGGCAATTTAACTTCAATAATAAATTAAATAACAGCTTAATTCAAAATATAACAAATAAACAGCAATAGCAAATTTAAATTACCAAACAGCCATAATAAATTTCTAATCACATCATTAATTTAATTTAACAAACATAAGACATTTTAGAAGTTGTGATTGGGTTAAAACACTCACCTTTGAATTTCAATCGATTTGAAATTCAAATAAAGGCCCAAAATTTGATAGTCTCAGAATTCGTCCAAACTAGCATTAAAATGTCTGGAATTTCGATACGATTCTAGCAGAGAAAATCGCTTGTGAATCGGACCTCGTATGTAAAAGTTATATAGATTAGAACAATATACAATTTGAATTAAATTAAACAAAATAATAAATAAAAATTTTACACATCACTACCATGCTTCCCTCACACGGCAAGCTCTCAGCTACAGTACCTGAACAACGAACCCAAAGAACCCTAGCCGCCGATCGTTCCCCTCACTTTCCCGCCGCCACACTCGCCTCCACCTCGATCTGACGATGTCAGGACCTTAACCACCTTGAACCGCCCCTAGTCCATGCCCGCGGCCACCATCGGCGCTTCCAGGCCCAACGCCGCCGATGCCGTACCAAGCCCAAATGTGGTGAACTCCGACACCTACAGACCAAATGAGTCGCATGGATCGACTCACCTGCTCCTCCTCTACACACTGCAACCCCCCGATCGTCCTCTAGCTGAAGATCTGTCGTTAAAATCAAAACCCACGTTCCACGGCCGAGAATAGTTCATCAATTTCTGGACAGACAGAGTTCAAATTGGAAAACGAATTACAGATCTGAGATGCGATCGTCGAGAGCTTCAAATCGATATATAATTCGATATAGTTTGTGGAGTTTGAAATTTTGATTTGAATTTGATTTTTGAAATTGAATTGAGAAGTTTGTTTGGTTTGTCTGCCATTGAGAAGGAGGAGAAGACTGAAATGTACTTACAGACAAATGAAAATGAGGAGTGGCTAGGGTTTATAATGGGTTATTTATAGCCAAAGCTGGAAATAGAATGGATGGACAAGATTTTATTTACACGTTGAACGAAAAATGGCCCGAAAAGCCCGTTCTGTCTCCAGAACGAAAATGAGTCATCCCATATATCAAAATAGATGTTTTCATTATTTTTAAATCCAATGGAACATGTTTCAGGTCCTAATTCCATTGTATGAAGAAGTTATATTAAAATCAGCTTATTTCAAATTGGTTTCAATTGATTTCAATTAAATTGATTTCGATTAAATTGATTTCAAGGCGTTTCGAGCCCGTACGATCAAACGACAAGTCCGATCGTTACAAAACTTGAAATCCTATAATAATTCACCGTTACGGATCCAATGAAACTGATTTCATCGAAATCCGAGCCAGTGGCCAAATTGGCTATATTTTAGTTAATTAAATAAATTAATAATAAATTAATTAAATCGCTTTTTAATTCAATATTTATTAACTAACAAATTTTATCAATTTTGATTACCTAGACATATATAATAATTTATAGTAAATTTACATATCAATTTTAGTGTTGATTATTTCAATAATTACAGCGTTCAAATTCAACTGCAATTAATCCAATTAATTAAAGTTTATTTCAAATAAATTGATTTTATTTGATTCAAATATTTATACTCAATCAATTATTACTTTATAACATAGATAACATTTGTTTTACATTCCATTATATTAAGATACTCCAATTTCCATCTTTAGTTTGTATTAACTATTATATTTCCATTTTATTGAATTATTGCCAATTTCACACACAAAATAAAATTTAAAATCCCAAATTGATTTATTATCTTGATTTCACTATTTTATTAAATCAATCATTACAATATGAATATAATTAACATTTTTATTTATTTTATTACATTCACAATTTACAGTCATTGTCTTTACTCACATTAATGTAACATTTATTATCATTCAACTGAAATTAATTTCTAATTAAATTTAACAGACTAATTAAACAGGTAACTTATAACAGTCGTTACCATAACTTTTAACTACACTTATGAATTCATTCTACACAAAAAAATGTTACAATTCTTATATAATACTGATTTTATTCAATCACCATTTATTATGCTATTTCGTACATTAATTCAATATTTACATTTTGTTTTTCTTTCATTTAATTTATAGCCAAGTATAACCTTTCAATCACATTATTTAATTGGAATTCCATTAACTTGTTAATAATTAACTTAAGTTAACATCGTTACAGTTCATTCTAGTTATTATTTCATTAATAAATCCAAATTTTTTATTTCTTCAATATTTAATTACCAAAGTCTTATTAAATTAACAAATTTAAATTATCGAAAACTACGGGTCGTTACACTCTCCCCCACTCAAAACTTTTCGTCCTCGAAAAGGAAAAGAAGGGAAAAGAAGGAATCAAGTAATTAATATATCTTATTCATACTATTAAATTTATAAACAAATAAATTTAAAAAATTAAATAATTTAAATAAAATATGTAAATTTATAACACTTAAATCCTTTTATACTTAAGTTAACAAAAGTTTGGAAAACATTTCATAAAATTTCCTAAGTCCAAAATTTTCAGAAAATTTCGGGAGAGTCTCCTTTGTACGGAGAGGCTCGAGAAAAATAATAATATCAATAATAGCAATATATCTCAAAATTTTCAAAATAATATATCCCAACGGCGAGAAAAACAATATAATATCGCTAGAAAACCGTAATCCGAGAACGTACCTATTTGTCGGGCAAATAACGCTTATTTTTTATGAAACCAAAAGCAATAGCAATTGCTTCCATAACCTATATTTTACTTATATAATCTAAAAGAAGTTAGCAATCATATAAAATGAAATATTTAAAGTTTTTTCAACCACTAACAAACAAATCAATATAATATAACAACAATCACTTGCAACCAAAGGCATACAATCATCACATGAAATCAGTGAAATCAACCATCCATCCATAGCAAGCAAAACAAATGGTTTGTTCGGGTATAAACACTTCAATCATACAGAATGATAAGTCACTACTAAGTATACCATACACTCAACAGTCTTAGATAAAACTCAATAGATTATTCATACATCCAAACAATTTGAAGTATCCTTTTCCAAACAATCCATAAACCAAACAAACAACAGATTCCGACATTATTTGTGTTTGTTCTTATTAATTTCTTTTCATATTTTTACCTTACTTCAAATTTCATTCATACAATAACTATTTCATTCACATTCATTCATTTAATACTTATTTCCATTTCCTTATATAGTGTCATTGGATATTTAATCTATTTTCTAAATCATTTCACTTTTCTGAAATTATAATCATCACTTTAATATAATGTTCATTTAATTATTAACTTTAAATATATATAGCTTCAAATACCAACTTAAGTTTATAATCATTTTCTTACAGTACTCATTTTCCTATTCCATTTTATTTAGTAGTATTTCAATTATAACCTAAGTTTATAGCCATTATAATATCAAAATCCTTATTTATAAAAGTAATTCTATTGAACACTTTCATTACATAAGTTTTACTTATAAAATTTTCCATTACATATTCTTTTACATTTCAACTTTTTATAATTGGTAAGTTATATATGTGTGTGTGTGTGTGTGTGTGTGTGTGTTTAAGAATGCAATAGAAAGTTGCACAAGTTTATCTTATTTCATTTTAGTAAATGTTCAATAGTTACCATTTTCTTATATTTCATATCCCTTTTTATTTACAGGTTACAAATTTCAAATTTCTTATATACTTCATTTATAACTTAGCATTTAATTTCTTATTTTCATTTAGAAGTTCCAATTATTAAATGGCAAATTTTTTATTTCATTACAATAATTGAAATCTCTAATTTATAGAAATTTAAGAAATAAATGCCGGGTTCCTTTTCAAATCTTTTAAAATAATATATATATAATCATATCTTTATATATATGAAATCATACTTGGAATTAAAATTTAAGATTAATTTATCAAAACAATTGTGTGGTAAAATTTCTACACGGTCTTCCCACTTTGAAACTCAAAAATGAACGTCGATGATGCATGCACTCATCACCGAAATTATTTTCCAGCGACAGAGAGGGGAGTACAGAACTTATTTCTTTAAAACAATTCTTCCAAATTATATTGAAATATTTATATGAGAAAATACTTCCAAATAATATTAAGATTATATTCCAAAATCTTTCAAAAGAAATTTTCAAAATCCCAGAACTTAAGTTCTAATAATTTTCCAATTTATATTTATATTTATTTTATTTACAAATCTTATTTTCAACCAATATTTATAATTTCACTCCTAACAACAAATATATTACAACCAAATATATCATTTACAATATTTATTATTTTATATACAAAAATATATAATAGGCAAAATTATTTCATTTACCTATATTTCAAAACAAATATTGTGTCGGTTTGTCCTATTAAGTGTTTAGAAACCCCTATCGATGTCATAGCGTCCTATGCATCGACTAGAATTTATAAATACAAAACGGAACAAATTAACATAATACAAAAACCTTTTATAACACTAACAAATACGCACTCTCATATATACACTCAGTGACTCATTCTAGGGTATTACTACCCTATTTAATATGAGTCGGACCCCACAAAGCTAAGGTTATCGCTAAACCAAAGCTCTGATACCAACTGTAACGACCTACCTTTTTGGACAATTTAAGCAGACACATACGTCAACTCAAACCATTCAAAAGGGCAGATTGTTATGGGGTAAATAAGAAAAAGAGAAGAAAAAAAACCAAATACAGAATCTTGCAGCGGAATGACAAAATATAATAATCAAAATAACAGTTCATGAAGCTGTTTACAAAACATTGATTATACTTAAACAACACAGAATCAGAGTTGCACATATCAGAGATAAATAAATGACAATGCAGCGGAACAGTATGATGCAGTGGAATAATATAGTAAATAATAATACAATCTTCATCTTCGTCCTCCAGAAACAAGTCTTCAAATCCTGAAATGCTCAGGCTGACCCGAGCGAATTGAAAAAACAAAACACTCGAGTCAGAACAAAAAGATCTTATATAAGTTAAATCAACGGTAAATAAATATGAGTGTAAACGGCGTCGGAGATGTTTACGGGGTTTGACATCTCCTATCCAGTGTCTAACGTGAGTGCAATAACTTAAGAGATGTTCGAGATTCACATCTCCGAAGGATCCGTTAAACTATCTACTATGTAGTACAATACACTATTATAATAGTGTCTACAATAAAGTAAAGTATTAAAATAGCGTTAAGGCGTTACCCATATCCCCCTTAACACATTTTTATATATTCCCATAGTCTATACAGTACTGTAATTCCTCCGTAAACTGGAGGGCTATCAGAGGGCACTCCATAGGTATGGTACAAACCAAACTCGTAAAAAGGCGCTCTAGGGCATGTGAACACGGCACATGAGGAAATGCCAGGGTAGATATACCATTTGCGTATCCGGACTGGTGGTAACGCATAGCAGCTAATACCGCCCACATCGGAACACACTCCCAAATCAAATCAAGGGTGGCCACCAAATCAATCACAAAGTCAGAATATAATATCGAAGAAGTGTGCCCGATCGGAGGAATGACCTCACTTGGCCCGGCATGGCTCATGATTTTAGTCACATCTAAGCTGACTCGCGGGAGTCAGGGTCACGTCATACCTTATACAGAAATCGTTCACCAAACCATCCTACTTCATTTCTGGATTCTCCACCACGTACACAGTTGTTAAAGTGGTTTTCGGTATTGGCAGAGAGTATGACAATATCCGATCCCGGTCTCTTTAACAACCTAACGCTTATTTCACACCGGATGGTTCTTTTACATTTCAGAAGTCAATCCACAATTTATATCGAAATCTCATATTCTCAAACCCATAATACTTTCGAAATCATATTCACTTTGGAATCATATTCACCTTTGAAGATCATATCGTTTCCAAATCATTATTTTCCAAAATAGGTTAAATCCTTACTTCAAAATCATCATATTCAATTAAATACAACATTTAAATCCCAACTGAGATTATAATATCATTTAACCATATTCACTTAAAATCGAGGATTTCAAATATAACACCTCTACCTTATTTATTTTGAAATTTAGAAAGATAGTTTTAGATAGTTGTAATTAGTTATAAATAGTAAAAGTATTCTAAAATAATTTAATAATATATTAAAAATTAGTTTAACTTGATTTAAGATAGTTGAGTAGATTTAAAATAGATTTAAATATAATTAAAATAGATTAAATTGCTTTAAAAATAGATTAATTAGATTTAAATTAAATTAAATGGTTAAATTAGTTTAAAATAAATTAACTTGGTTCAAAAATAGGTTAAAACAATTTATATAGTTAATATAGGCTAACATAGTTTAATAATTTTTTTTAAACAGTTTATATTAAATATGAAATTTGGAATTCATATAAATTTAACTATTTATTTTATTTCAACATATCTGGACAATTTCACATTTCCAAATCAAAAACTCAATTTCAACACATTTCATAGTTATATTTCAAACAATTTTAACAAATCAATTCCGGTGAATTTCAATTGTACTTCAAAGATCAACTTTAAAATTTCAATTAAATTCCTTTAAACAATTCCTTTAAACCAATTTCAATAATAATTCAATTTATACAAATCCTTATTTCAAAATATCATTCAATTAATTTCAAAATTTAAGGATTCAAAGATCATTTAATTTAACCAATCCAGTGTCCGTATATAATTCTCTACCCTAGGGTCAAGTGATACGGATATTTATCATTTCAATCCGCAATTTAAAATTTACGGATATATATCATTTCAAACCGCAATCCTGAATTTAACAATAAAATCCATAAAATCGCTCGAGTCTATCATTTCAACCCATAACGATTTTTCCCTAATCTATAGACCATTCGGGTATGTATCATTTCAACCCATAGGGAATTTGCAGAGTGATAACAGTATACAAATCAAACATATCATCCAATCATCCAATAGCAATCATCAACCACAATCATCATACAATTCAATTAATTAGTCTCAACAATAACTAATTTCAATAACAGATATTTAACTGGCAATTTAACTTCAATAATAAATTAAATAACAGCTTAATTCAAAATATAACAAATTAATAGGATTAGCAAATTTAAATTACCAAACAGCCATAAATAAATTTCTAATCACATCATAAATTTAATTTAACAAACATAAGACATTTTAGAAGTTGTGAGTGGGTTAAAACACTCACCTTTGAATTTCAATCGATTTGAAATTCAAATAAAGGCCTAAAATTTGACAGTCTCGGAATTCGTCCAAACCAGCGTCAAAATGTCTGGAATTTCGATACCATTCTAGCGGAGAAAACCACGCGTGAATCGGACCTCGTACGTAAAAGTTATATAGATTAGAACAATATACAATTTGAATTAAATTAAACAAAATAATAAATAAAATATTTACACGTCACTACCACGCTTTCCTCACACAGCAAGCTCTCAGCTACAGTACCTAAACAACGAACCCAAAAAAAACCCTAGCCGCCGATCGTTCCCCTCGCACTAACTATGCTACTAGGAACTCCATGCAGACTAACCACATTCTTTAGGAGTAACCTCGCCAAAACAGGTTCCGTTTTGGTTAACCTAACTGGAATGAAATGGGCACTCTTGGTCAATCTGTCCACTATAACCCACATACTATCATTTCCCTTGTTTGACCTTGGCAACCCGCCAATGAAATCCATGGAGATACAATCCCACTTCCATACTGGAATATCCAGTGGCTAAAGCAACGCACTTGGTTTCCGGTGTTCGGCTTTTGCTTGCTGGTAAATCATACACTGCTTCACACTTAACCCAATATCTCGCTTCATGCCTTCCCAGAAGAAACTTCTCTTCATATCTTAATACATCCTAGTACCTCCTAGGTGAATAAAGAACTTCGAACGATGGCATTCCTCCAAGACTTCTTTCCTTATGTTTCCTACACTCAGAACACATGATCTTCCTCTCTTTCTTAACCTCCCATTCTGGTCAAGACTGAAATCTTTCAAGTCATCGCTCTTAGTTCCTTCTCTTAACTTTCTAATCCATTCAGCTAATACGGTATCTTCTTCCTGTTTAGAAGCAATTTTTTCGATCATCACTGGTCGAACTTCCAAACAAGATAATACAACTGTATCTCCACTAGAGCCAGCCTTAGATATCCACTGCACTCTGCAATCTGCAAATGCTTCCAAATCCTTCCACTCAGCAATCATCGCCAAAACTGCATTTTGATGTTTTCTGCTAAGTGCATCTGAAAGCTTGTTGCCTTTCCCCGATGTGTACTCAATTCCAAAATCATAAGCAGCGATAAACTCTAACCATCTCTGTTGTCTCATGTTCAACTCCTTCTGAGAGAACAAATACTTCAGCGACTTATGGTCCGTGTATAGCTCAAACCTTTCTCCTAAAAGATAATGTCTCGACACCTTCAAAGCAAAAATCACTGTAGCCAATTCTAAATCATGCATCAGATATCTGACCTCATAGGGTCTAAGCTGTCTAGAAGCGTATGCAATCACTTTACCCCACTGCATCAACACAGCTCCTAATCCTGTTCCACACGCATCGGTGTAAACCACCAAATCTTGATTCCCTTCCGGAACAACTAACACCGGTGCATGGGTCAATAAGTGTTTCAAACTCTGGAATGCTTCCTCACACTTATCGGTCCACACAAACTTCACATCCTTTCTTGTCAGCTTGGTCATCGGTGCCGCTATCCACGAGAAATCCTTAATGAACCTGTGATAATAACCAGCCAACCCAAGGAAACTCTTTATCTTGGTTACTATCTCGGGTCTCTTCCAACTATTTACTTCCTCAATCTTAGTCGGATCTACTGACAACCCTTCCTCTGAGACTACATGACCAAGAAACTTCACTTCCTTCTTCCAGAAATGACACTTCGAAAACTTCGCCTTCAGCTGATGCTGCCTCAGTGTTTCAAGCACCACTCTAAGATGAATTTCATGCTCTCTTTCATCCTTAGAGTAAATCAAAATATCATCTATGAAAACCAATACAAACCTATCCAAGTGCTCTTGGAAAATCCGGTTCATCAAATCTACAAAGAAAGTTGGCGCATTAGTCAGTCCAAACGGCATGACTAATCATTCGTATGACCTATACCTGGTCCTAAACACCATTAAAGGTATACTATCCTCTACTACCCCGAGCTAATGGAAACCTGTCGCTAAATCCAACTGCAAAAATACCTTAGCTCCACTCAACTGGTCGAATAAATCGTCAATCCTAGGCAATGGATATCGATTTTTATCGTCCTATCATTCAACTTACGATAATAGATACATAGCCTTAAAGATCCATCCGGCTTCTTAGCAAACACCACAGTTGCTCCCCAAGGCAAACTACTCGGCTTGATAATATTCTTTCCTTCTAAATCTACCAACTGCACCTTTAACTCCCTCATCTCTGAAGGGGTCATCCTACTTGGCGGTCTACTCACTGGTTCTGCCCCCGGAACAAAATCTATCTGAAACCCAATGGCCCATTTCGGCTGCAATCTAACTATAGGCTCAAAAACATCTACGAATGCTCTAACCATGAAAACTCAACTCAACTCATCATCCAATTCCATAGTACCAAACAAGGCATACATCTCACCGCAAGAACCTTCTACGGCATAAACTATTCGATCACTAAAATCTGGGTGTCTACGCGATATTTTCCTATCCTGGCAAAATATCCTAACATCGTACTCACTTAACTAATCCATCCCAAGAATAATTCCAAACCCCACAAAATCAAATACATGCAAACTGCTCAAACTTCCTTGCATACTCCAGAACTGACATCTCCCGCTGCTCTAATTCAGCAAACTTCCTGATCAGAGCAGACTATGCCATTGCTGACTTAAACCTCTCCTGGAACCTTCCGTTGAAATCTTCCTAGGTCATAGTTTCCTCATCCACCGCCGCAGTCACACTATTCCACCAAAACATAGCTACTCTGTGAAGCTGCCTAGATGCCAACTTCCTCTTCTGCTCATCATTGAGCCCCAGATCTGCAAAAATCCTTTCGCAGTGCAACAACCAATTCTCTACCTCAATGGCATCCTCCGTTCCAACAAACGGCTTTCCTCCAAGCTTTGTGTAATGCCCACTCAGCTTTGCATAGTGGTAGACTACCGGAACTTCTGGAATCCTTAGTCCTGCAGCATTTCCTCCTAACACTCCGGCTGCAACTCCCGCCTGCACCATATTCTTGAAAAACTGATACATAACTTCCATTCCAACCTGCGGGACTTCGACACCCACATTCTCTGCTTGCGCCTAACCTTGACCTTCCATAACTTCCATTCCAACCTCCTTGGTTGACTCTTCGAAAGATTCATCTCTCTCTTCAGAGACGTGAAAGTCATTATCATCACTATTTGAACCCTCTTCCTCTCCTTCCTTAACCATAAGCTATTTCCCTTCGGTGCCCTCCCCTCCTTAAGTGACCCTTCCTCTTCTTCCTTCCATATCTGTATTCAAACCTTTTGAGATACAGAAAAATATCCTAACAAAGATAGGAGACTAGAGATAAAGCATATACTTATATATAGCAAATACAAGTACGTTATTATAGCGTTATCCCATACCCCATTCTTACTCTAATTCCTTAGGATTATGCTTTAAAATCATTTTTAGTTTAAATTTTTTCATAAACCATGCTCTGATACCAAGTTGTAACATCCTGTATCTGGAGGCCAAAAGCTAAGCGTTATAGATGCTGCAGTTATCCATAGTATTAACTTCTGGTGATGATAATGGTATTCATAATATTAGAAGCGCATGAATATGAAAAAAATAATAGATTTCAAAAACAACGTTTTGCTGATTACATTTCTAAACAATAATTCATATCCATGTTACATAATCCCTTAACGTTTACCAGGCAATGATTAAATATATCATTACAAAAATATGCCAAGAGCGACATATGATGATGCCCCCTTGGTTGATCAAAGCAATATAGTCATATCTGATATATATACACAGCGAAATCAAAACAAAATGAAACGGAAAATCCTATTTAGTTATCTGTTAGCCACCTACTCGTCTTCGGATGCTTTATTCGCCAAATAACAAAAACCCAAAAACCTCAACTCTCGGCCTACTCAAATCAATTTTGAGTACCCGAGAGTTTAAGGAGAAACAAAAACTTCGAGTTAGACATAAAGCCTGGTTTGAATAATTCTGTTACATCTCAGTTTACTGATATTAAGTGAGACCACTCCGCTTAGCGCAACGGGTTTCCCCTCACTAATATCCATTTCAAAACATATATATTTTGCAATCCTTTTCTACAACCAAACCAGTTAATCAAACTGATTATATCAAAATAGCAATATCCTTTATGCTAATAAATGGACTATCTGTTCGTAAAACAAGTAATATGTGAACTGTTTGCCCACATATAATAATAAAGTCCATTATGCTACAAATCGACTATCTGTCCATACAACTGGGCTTACTGCCCGAAAACTGGACCAACTGTTCGAAATCTTGGCTGACTGCCTACAAAATGGACTAACTGTCCGAATTATTTTCTTAGGGTTAACTACCCTTTAAATTTTTCCTTGAAAACCTTTTCAAAATGATTTAGTCCTTCAAATCATATTCATATACAAGGAAAATATATCTTTAGCTTTACTCTAAGCCATTTTGCCAAGTTATATATACTTTACTCAAAATAATGTTGATGAGATTTAATAAGGATTAACTATCCTTCTAAAACAAGTCAAAACCCTTTTTAACTTGAAAATACTTAGGCTACATTGCCTATTTATTACATTTGAAACCTTTGTTTAAAACCGTTAAACAACCCTTTCGAAACCATTAAATATTACCTTTCGAAAAAATTGAAAAAAGTTTTCCTTTCTTTTCTCCGAAAGCTTCAAAATAACAGACATCCCCATTTAAAACCTTTTAAATATTGCCTTTAGAAAACATAGGAAAAACCATCCTTTCAATCCCTTCGAAACCTTGGGGAACCACCCCTTTCGAAACCATTCATTAAAACCTTTTGAAACAGTCAAACTCAATCTTTTCGAAGCACTTTGGGTTCAATTTAAAACACGAGGAAACCTTTTGAAACCATTCAAAAACGTCTTGGTGGAAACCATTTGGATTCTGCCTTCAAGTAGAGCAAAAGGATCAGAAATCCATTAAAGTCGAAAGCATCGGTTTTGAAACCTTTTAAAACTATCTCTTTCGAAACCATTTGGGTTTTACTTTACTTATAGAAAAAGGGTCTTAAAAACATTTAAGTCGAAAGCAACTACTTCGAAACCATTTCCTAAGTAATGAAGTGATGGTGTCGAAACCATCCCTTCGAAAGCATTAGAGAGGTGGCCAAGTTTTAGAAAAACAAAACAAACCTTTCGAAACAATCTGGGT
The DNA here is from genome assembly GCA_030737815.1 of Allium fistulosum. NCBI lineage: Eukaryota > Viridiplantae > Streptophyta > Magnoliopsida > Asparagales > Amaryllidaceae > Allium > Allium fistulosum. The sequence goes on along the minus strand of CM060903.1, from coordinate 694,562,055 downwards.
TGATAGGTAGAAAGGCGGCAGCAAAAAAGGTCTCGACTTAGTCGAAAGCAATTATTTAAAAACAGAGGCGCAACCCAATCGAAATCTTTTCCTTTAAATCATTTGACTAGGTCGGAAGCTACTTAGTCGAAAGCCATTTAGTCGAAACCAAGAAGGTGTATTTCTTTTATTTAAAAACAAAGGACTGCCTCAACACCTTCGAAACCCCTGGTTCTGACTCCCTACCTTCCGCCTACATCCAATTCACTACGTACCAGTAGACTGATACCATGTGCATTGGTTTCGACTTTGTTGGAGGCAATAGTATGGGGGCGGAACCTGGTGTCAAAAGACAATGAAAAACTTATAGCAAATAGTTCTTTTCACCTAATCTGCCTTACGTGTCTAATTATGATTGGTTGCCACTTTCTTTACCAATAAAAAGTACCGCACTTTGTCAAAAGTGCTGCCGACTTTTCCAGATTTTATACTTTAAATCTTTTACAAAAATCCCCTTCTCCTCTTTTAATTATATAAAACATTTAAGTCCCATACCTTAAATAATTTTATATAACCATTAAAACACTTAGGAAAAATCTAGAAAAATTCCAGAAAGTCACATTATATATTTTTTCCAACATATAAAAATTTCAGACCCAAATAATTATTGATTTACCGGTAATTAATTTATAACCAAAAATACCATTTTATTTACTAGAAAATTTATTTTAATTCCACGAAAATTCAGAAAAAACTAAAAATTAAAACTCATCTCCAAAATAATATTTATGATCTTCATAAAAATTCACAAGGCATTTGAATGCCATTTAATAGGTTTTTCACCTTAAAACATTTCATAAATTCAATATGAATAACCATAATTCATCAACAAGTATATATATTCATTCCATCATTCAAAAACATGGCAAATCATTGCAAAATATTCAGAATTCTTATTAAAACTGAAAACACAATCAAAAATGAGATGTAAACATTATTCACCTTAGCTTTAGAGATTATGGAGATTGAGATGCGAGTAGATTTGATTTGAATTAGCTTCTTCCTAGCTTTTCTTCTTCTCTTCCTTGTTAATGGTGCCGGCCACTTTTAAAAAAAATTGAAAGTGAAATGAACGTATAAAATTTTACACAGCCAAGGTTTGTAGGATATAGGAATGGCCTCTTTCCTATTTTACCCCTCCTCTATTTCAATTAAAACCCTTCTTTAGTTCATTGTTAAATGGCACGGCTACCCTTAATTAAAAATCAAATCTCAATCCCCTAATCAACACATTATTTTATTTAATTCAACTAATTAAATATCCTAAATAATGTTACCAAAAATCCGGGGTATTACAAAATATTACCTGATTTGTGATCCTTTCCTGTAATGTTATTTCTAAAGCATTTGTTTGATAGCTTATACCACAGCTTCTGTGTTTGCTGAATCTTTCATTCTTCTTTGTTGTTTTGATCTCCCTAAAAAGTATGAAGTAAACAACAATTCTTATTGTTGGCTTGAAATTTGTGTATAAGTCTATGCATATCATTCGTGAAGATTAACAAGTCATCATGTTAATCATATGATAAGTAGTTTATATTGATCAAATGTCGAAATCCCATCTTGGTCACGATGAGAAATTTTAACCATATTGCTAGAATATCCGCAGTTCCTCGGTGGAAAATCACTCGGGTATTAATGAAATTTGAAAGCTTAGAAGTCCGAAACCCATATTCGGGTATTAATGATCTTTTTGATAAAAGTTTTTTAACCCAGATTCGGGCATTAGTAATGGATAATCAGAAATCGATAATTGAACTTCTCAAGCCCAGATTAGGGCATTAATAAGTAATAGTCTCGGAACCCAGATTTGGGTATGATAAAGGCAGTAAGTAATTGGTAAAGACCCGAGACCTAGATTCAGGTATTAGTAAATGAAGTTCAGAAATGAAAGTCCCGAAACCCAGATTCGGGTATTAATTAGTGGAGTTCTGTTCTACTCCTTTGATTCTGTCTTCTTCGACATGTATGAAACCTTTAGGTCTTGTATGTAGTTGTAATTTGATCGGTTGCCTCTTGATCTTGGATGTCTTAGTCCATAATCTGATATGTCGCTTCTTGGACCTGAACATCTTAGTCTTTTGAAGATATGCCATTTCTCAGGCTTGGACATCTTAGTCCTTTGGAGATATGCCATTTCTCAGTCTTGGACATCTTAGTCCATTGTTTGATAAGACTCTTCTTGAGCTTGGACATCTTAGTCCTTTGTTGTCCGGTGCTCTTGGTTAGCTCATTCTTAGAGGCTGGAATCAAGGACATACCCAACCTCCCTCCATGAGGTGCCTTGACCTGACCAGAGGTGCGGCCAAGGGCTTGTTCGGTGCTTTAATCTGGCCATAGCATGGTGCGGATAAAGGTTTACTCTGACCTCCCTCCAAGAGGCGGCCTGCCCTGGCCATAGCGTGGCACATATAGGGACTTGTTCGGTGCTTTATCCTGGCCATAGCGTGGCACGGATAAAGGCTTACTCCGTCCTCCCTCCAAGAGGTTCCTTGACCTGACCAGAGGCACGACCAAGGGCTTGTCCGGTGCTTTATCCTGGCCATAGCATGGCGCGGATAAAGGCTTACTCCGACCTCCCTCTAGGAGGCGCTCTGCCCTAGCCAACTCGGTGTGGACAGAGGCTTTCTACCATATTAGGTAGTGTCCAAATAAGAGGAGCATTTCACTACCAACCATGTAGAGTCTCTTTAGAAAAATAGCTCTTTATTAATCTCATTCAATATTTCTTTACAAATTCGTTAATCTTTCCTTGACGGAAGATGTTGATTATCATCCTTTCTAGGGCCCTACAATGATTAGTCTTATGTCCATTCATCATGTGATAATGGTAGTAGGATCGCCCTTGATTCCTTTTATGTTTTGGCTTCTTTTCTGTGATGGCCAATAATTGAGCTCATCCTTGGTTAACAAGTAGACATTCTCTATGGATGTTGTTTAGTTGCATTCTTTAGGAAGTCTAGACTTGAAACTTGTTTCTTGAGGATGGCTTTTTAATTTTTTGTTTCTTGGCCTTTTAGTTTCACATTCTTCGATTGCTTTTCTTTTCGACACCCTTTGGAGTTCTCGTATTAGAAGTGTTTATGTTGCAGCTCGTTGCCATTTATGTGCAAAGGCATTATAGTCAGCCATTATCTCTCCTTCAAAGATTATGCCTTTGGAATAATGTTGAATAGTTTTCCTTATTTGACTGAACAAATTGTCACTTCCATTTTTCCTTTTTCCTAAGGCAAAAATAGGGGTGGGGCCAATATAAAAGGGGTTCAAACTCCATATTTTCGGATCATATGATTCCGCCTTTTTCTTATTTATAATTCTTAGAGCTTCTAATCTTAGCCTTTGCTCTTCATATTGATTGGAATCCTTAATGGTTCTTGGAGAGAATCCTATCAAATGTGGTTCGAAAGATCCCTGCTCGGATCTTGATTCTTCTAACCATGATGATGTTTGACCAAAGTAGATAAGCTTGAAATCAAGTTAAGTTGGGTTAAAGATAAGTTGTGTTGGGTGTTCAACCAAGTCGGAGGTTCAAGCCCTCCTTCTAGGGCCAAAAATGTTAACAAGAAATCTTGTCAACACCTCGAAGTAGAGTTAAAGGACTAGGTTAATCCCCTTTTAGATTCCTTTAGGTAAGTTGAGGAGAAAAGAATGTATATGTTCTCTTTGGCTACCCTTACGTATTGGTTATTGTAGTGAAAACTTGTTCAGATCAACCTTTTGACCTAATCGAAACGGTTAATTCCTTTTCTTATCAGCCTTTTAAGCTTGCTGAGATGGTACGGTAATCCCTTCAAAAGCATTCCTTTTCGAAGCGGTTGCAGAACACAAAAGGATAACTCTAAGAATCCAAGATTAAAACTTGATTTGGTGGGTTTTGACCCTATCGAAGGCTTAAGTCGTTTAGTGGTTATGGCTTGGGTCAGGAATCTGGGATTGAGGTTTCGACCTTGTCGAAAGCTGTAATCTTAAATGTCTTAGGATTGGGTTGAGAATCCAAGGTTACAGTGGATTAGTATAAGGTTTCGACCTTGTTGAAAGTAGAAGTCTTATGAAAGGGGGCCTGGAATCTATAACTGGAATTACTTGAAAATATAGGGGCTTCGACTTAGTCGGAAGAGGTCTTTCGATGTGGTCGACACCTGTACCGCAAGATTAGACCCGATAAAAGCTTGTGATATAAGTAAGTAATTAAGAATATATGAAGACTTCCCTTTCTCAACTCAAAGAAGATTTTATTGATCAATTTCCCCTAATTAAATTTACAAATTAGGGTTTACAGCTTTTAGAATTAAGAAAACACAAGTATAGAATGACCGAGTGCGGATTCCCAAAACCAGACCCCTTGGGTCTTATTTATAGATGCAGGTCGGCACCTTTCGACCCCAATGCTTTCGATCTGGTCGAAAGGTGGCTACCGTGTGATCTTAGAATGCCTCCGCCTTTGTTGAATGGGACGGTTACGCCGTTCTTGCTTTGTAGGAGCTTTCAACTCCGTCGATAGGCTTTATCCAATGGTTTTGAAGGTGTTGCAATACTGATGGTTTCGACTCTGTTAGTCGCTTCTGAACTTCTGCTTGTTACTTGATGCGGAAACTTCTTGGATATTAATGACTTCGACCGGTTCGAAAGGCTTGCTTTTGCTTTCGAAAGGGTTGCTCTGGCCAATGCATGTTTCAGAGTGGTTTGAGTTAAGGTGAAACCTTTGGTTTCGAAGGGTTTGGCCCGTATATGAAGAATTGTATTCCTTTGTCTTCGAAAGGTGTTTCTTTAACTCAATCGAAAGGTCTTCATGTATGTGGGATCATCTGCTTCGAAACGTGGACATTGAAGCAGAAGGGTGCTTTCAACCCTTTCCACCCCTTCATAAGGTTGAGAATAATATGGACTTTGGCTGTAGCATCCTTTCGACCCCTTCGAAAGGTTGTGAAACTTCTACACTTTAGCTATAGCTGTTAGTCCTTGAGATGATGGTTATGATGACAACAACCTTAGAATAAGATTATAAATACTAACATTATAGTTTAGATGTATATGTATATGCAGGATTTAACCATGCAGGTATCAAGAATGAAGACTGTATAGTATAGAGATTCAAGATATCAAGATTGAAGACTCATGAGTATCAAGAATATCAAGATTATCAAGAGTTTAAGATTTCAAGAATAAGTAATTTAATTAGGAATTTTGTTAAAACTCCTAGAAAAGCACTGGCATCTTAAAATACAATTTAGTCGTGGAATGGAATCCACTTCGAGCCCGTTAAAGGGATGGAACCCTAAGTAGGATGGAACCTACGAAAAATCTAGTGGAACATTGTTTTTTATCCGTTAACTTTTATTCAAATGATTTTACAAAATTATCTTGTTTTCAAAATGATTTCAAAACCTTCCTTTTAAAAAAGAATCAAAAACATCTATCCTGATTTTAAATACTTTTAGCCTCAAAATAATCTTTATTTTCAAAATCAAATTATCCTTAGTTTTAAACTATCTTTAATAATAAATTTAATATTTATACTTAGATTTAAATATAAAATTATAGTAAAATTATATATATATTATTCTCTATATTTACTTATGTATTTTAACTATAGTTAAATATATTTATAAATTTTAAAATAGTTTTAATATAAGATAGAAGTAATTTTCAAAGAAAAACAAATCACCAAAATTTCCTTTGGGATGTCGACATACCCAAGATACCCATGTCGACATAGTGGCAGTTGGTTTCAAAAATTTGAATTTCAAAAGAAGTGTCTATTCGCCATAACCTTTCACGAATGGACATGGATGTTGTTCTTCTATAAATAGGGGATGTTTTCAACGAATTTTATATTATATTTTTCTGGTTTTCACTCCTCTTCTTCTTCCACATTTCTTTATATATATTATTACCATTACTCTGCCGAAATCACCATTGAATCTAACTAGATCATTTCTGATTTGATTCTCTATCACTATCTCAACAAGACCTCAGTGCTATTCAGAGTTATAGGCTTCTTTGTAATTAATCAAGTGAGAAAAGGTGTGATTGTAGCCTTGGAAATCAATCAAGTGAGAAAAGGTGTGATTGTAGCCTAGGAAATCAATTGGGTGAACTTGTTGCCCGGGAAATCAAGTATCTCTACCCAAAGGATTGTGAATCTGGAGTGGTGTACCTCGTGGCCTTGAAATCGAGAGTTGTAATTGTAAAGATTGCTTTTGAAAGAAAATCTGTACTTGTGTGTGGGACTGGATGTAGGGTAACTCCTAACTAGTATAAAATCCGATTTGTTCTTTCCTTTACTGCTTTTACTTTATACTAGCATCTGTGTTTGAATCAGTGATCATATCTGTGTCTGAATATTGCATACATTTGTGTTCAAATTAATATAAACTCAAAAAGAATTAGTAATTCTTAAAACACTATTCACCCCCCCCCCCCCCCGCTCTAGTGTTTATACTAGCCTTAAGATCCGTAATCCGCATTTCTCACATTTGGTATCAGAGCAAGGTTTTCAAAGTTTCATAATCTGATTTTTGAAAAAGTTTTTAAAATGGCTATGTTTAAGAAATTTGTTAATACTAGTTTAGAAATATTCAGATCATCATTGTCTCTTGAGTCTGCATATAATCAATATTCAAATACAAGTTGTCTACTAAGATTGTTTGATGTGCAGGAAACATGCTTTATGGGAGTTGAGGAATCAATCCACAACGGACAAATTGTGCAGATCGAAAATAATAAATGGATACTCGGTAGTGGATGTTCTAGACACATGACTGGGAATCCAGATATGCTGAATGATATAATATACAAAGACAGAGGACTGGTTAACTTTGGAGACAATTCAAAAGAATATGTGATTGGCATCGGCAAAGTCGGTAACTCTGAAACTCCTATTATTACTAATGTTTTGCTAGTTAAGAATCTGAAACATAATCTGCTAAGTATAAGTCAACTTTGCGATAAAGGATATAAAATTAAATTTGAAAAAGATAAGTGTCACATTGAAGATAATAATTCAACCATGATATTTGAGGGAATTAGGAAAAAGAACATTTATATTCTTTGTATGAAAATTTCAAATGATAACTTGTGTCTTTTGGCAAATACAAGTGACCCTTGGATTTGGCATAAGAGATTTGGGCATTTGAATTTCAAACTCTTATCTAGACTGTCAAAACATGATCTAGTAAGAGGTCTCCCTAAAATGAATTTTAAAGTAGATAGTTTATGTGATGCATGTCAATTAGGAAAACATAGAAAAATTCCTTTAAATTAAAAGATATGATTTCAACTTCAAAACCTCTTGAATTACTTCATCTTGATTTATTTGGTCCATCTCAAATTCTGTCAATAAATCATAGTAAATATGTTTTTGTAATTGTATATGATTATTCTAGATTTACATGGACAATATTTTTGAAACATAAAAGTGGTACTTTTGAATATTTTAAGAACTTTACAAAAAGGATTCAAAATCAACTTTCTCTAAAAATTATAACCATCCGTTGTGATCACGGTGGTGAATTTGAAAATGAAAAGTTTGAGGAATTCTGCAATAAAAAGGGAATAACTCACAATTTTTCATTTCCAAGAACTCCACAACAAAACGGAGTAGTAGAATGTAAAAATAGGATGATTCAAGAGTGTGCGAGAACTATGCTTTCAGATAGTAAATTACCAAAGTATTTTTGGGCAGAAGCAGTTGCTACCGCCTGTTATATTTTAAATAGAATTTTAATTAGACCGTTAACTGATAAGACATCTTATGAACTTCTTTACTCAAAGAAACCTAAGGTATCTTATTTTAGAATTTTTGGAAGTAAATGTTTTATTTTAAATACAAAAGATAACTTAGATAAATTTGATCCTAAATCCGACAAAGGTATCTTTATCGGATATTCTAATAGAAGTAAAGCATACATAGTGTTTAATTTAAGAACTAATACCATCGAAGAAACAATGCATGTTTCATTCGATGAAAATTCCAAAAATTTTGAAGATATAAATGATGAAGAGGATTTAATCACTCAAAATCAAGAGTCAACTGAAACTAATAATGAAAGAAATCATCCTAATAAAAGGATTAAACTTTTAAAAGATCATCCTATAGAAAATGTACTTGGAGATATGCAATCTGTTGTTAAAACTAGAAATCAACTAAGTCAAATGAGCAGTGTAGCTTTTATATCAACTATTGAACCCAAAAATCCAAAAGAAGCATCAACTGATGATTCATGGATTTTGGCTATGCAAGAAGAACTAAATTAATTCACTAGAAATGATGTTTGGGAACTTGTTCCTAGACCTGAAAATAAAACTATAATTGGAATAAAATGGGTTTATAAAAAAAATGAATGAACAAGGTGAGGTCGTTAGAAATAAAGCCCGGTTAGTCGCTCAAGGTTATTGTCAAGAAGAAGGAATAGATTTTGATGAAACCTTTGCTCCCGTAGCAAGATTAGAAGCCATTAGGATTCTACTTGCTTTCGCAAATTATAATAATTTCAAATTATTTCAAATGGATGTTAAAAGTGCCTTTTTAAATGGATTTGTAAAAGAGGAAGTATATGTTGAACAACCACCACTTTTTGAAAATGAAAAATTTCCAAATCATGTTTACAAACTTAAGAAAGCTCTATATGGTCTAAAACAAGCTCCTAGAGCCTGGTATGATAGACTAAGATCTTACTTACTTCAATCAAATTTTGATATGGGTAAAGTAGACAATACTCTTTTTATTAAAAGAAATAAAAATGATATTCAACTAGTACAAGTTTACATAGATGATATCATTTTCGGATCAACTAATTTTGAAATGAATAAAGAATTTTCTGAAATAATGACAAAAGAGTTTGAGATGAGTCATATGGGTGAATTAAACTTCTTTCTAGGATTACAAATAAAACAATTAGATAATGGTATCTTTATTAGTCAAGAAAAATATGCTAAAGACCTAGTTAGTAAATTTGGTTTGACTACTTCAAGTGGAAAACCCACTCCCATGACAACCAATGAGTACCTAAGTAAAGAAGATCTCTCAAAAGATGTAGATCAAAAGTTATATAGAGGAATGATTGGGTCACTACTCTATATCACTACTAGTAGACCTGATATCATGCATAGCGTTTGCCTCTGTGCAAGATATCAATCCCAACCTAAAGAAACCCACTTAAAAGCTGTAAAATGTATTATAAGATATATTAAACACACCATTGACTATGGCTTATTTTATCCTAAAAATGATTCTTTTGAATTAATATCTTACTGTGATGCTAACTATGCTGGTTGTAAGTCAGACCGAAAAAGTACAAGTGGAACTTGTCACTTTTTGGGGCATTCTCTGATTTCCTGGTTTAGTAAAAAGCAAAACACAGTTTCTTTATCAACAACTGAAGCAGAGTATATTTCTGCTGCTTTAGCTTGTTCTCAAATAATATATATGCAACAAACTTTAAAAGATTTTGGTTTAAATATCTTAAAATCACCAATTTATTGTGATAATACTAGTGCAATAAATTTATCCAAAAATACTACTCATCATGCTCGAACTAAACATATTGATATCATACATCATTTTCTCAGAGATAATATAAGTAAGGAAGTAATTACTCTCGATTATATCAATTCTGAGAATCAAATTGCTGATATACTAACAAAACCCTTAAATGAATCTATATTTACTAAATTAAGAAGAGAATTAGGTATTTGTTCAATAACTGAAATATAAAATATAAATAACAAAGTATAATTAAAATTAAATCAAATAGTAAAAATATCAAGCACCATGTCAAAATCCCCCTCCTACCCATGTCGACATATAACGATTTTTTTTATTTTTGAATTTTTCCCACCAAAATTCAAATAAGTGGTTATATATTCTTCTTATTTCGAAATTTGGATCATTCTTTCTATTCTTTCTCTGTTCTATCTTCTGAAAACATTTAAACAATGGCCTCCTCTTCCAAATCAATCAAAACTTCAACCTTTTCGTTCTCTTCTCCTACTTCTGGACCGTTTCAACGAACAAAACGCTCGCACGAGTGACGAAAATGGAGGATTCTCTTAAGGATGCACTTCAATTAATGACTGAAATTCAAGTGGTACAACTTAGAATGGCCAACGAACAAGAAAGGCAAGGAAAAATCCTTAGAAATTTGCAAAAATTTCTAATGGACAATCATGCTAATCCAATCTTGATTGACGAAGATTCTTTAGGAGATCAAGTGCAAGAGGACAGCGAAGAAGAAATCTTCATGGAAGAAGAGCACGCTGAAGATGACAAAAAGTCGTTTGCGTTGGCGAAGTGTGCTTTGACAAAGATGGAAATCTTGTCGAACAACGTGGAAATTTCTGTTTCACTACCCAAATTGTTCGGTTCATAGATCTCCTATGTTCAAAGACACACATTAGTTTCTTCTCTTTCTTTCCTATTTGTTGTTTGTTTTTTTTCTTACGTTCTCTACGAAAATGTAAATATAAACAAATATATAATTAATAAATAATGTGTGTTCTTATATATGTTCTATTAAAAGTATTATTATATAGATTCTTAGTTAGGAGAGTTCGTAATTTAGGACTAAAGTTTTAGTTTTATAATTAAGTGTTGATTATTTATGATAACAATATCATTATAATCACATAGTATTAGACTAAAGGGGAATTATATGGTCAGAAGTTAGTTTTTGTTGATGACAAAGGGGGAGAAGTATAAAATATAGGATAGTTAGGCATAGATTAAGGGGGAGTTATCAGTTTTAGGGGGAGTTATTAGGATAGAAGTAATATTTTATAAATAAAGGTTGTCATCATCAAAAAGTGGGAGATTGTTAGTCCTTGAGATGATGGTTTTGATGACAACAACCTTAGAATAAGATTATAAAATATAAATACTAACATTATAGTTTAGATGTATATGTATATGCAGGATTTAACCACGCAGGTATCAAGAATGAAGACTGTACAGTATAGAGATTCAAGATATCTAGTTTGAAGACTCATGAGTATCAAGAATATCAAGATTATCAAGAGTTCAAGATTTCAAGAATAAGTAATTTAATTAGAAATTTTGTTAAAACTACTAGAAAAGCACTGACATCCTAAAATCCAATTTAGTCGTGGAATGGAATCCACTTCGAGCCCGTTAAAGGGATGGAACCCTAAGTAGGATGGAACCTACGAAAAATCTACTGGAATATTGTTTTGTATCTGCTAACTTTTATTCAAATGATTTTACAAAATTATCTTGTTTTCAAAATGATTTCAAAATCTTCCTTTTAAAAAAGAATCAAAAACATCTATCCTGATTTGAAATACTTTTAGCCTCAAAATAATCTTTATTTTCAAAATCAAATTATCCTTAGTTTTAAACTATCTTTAATAATAAATTTAATATTTATACTTAGATTTAATTATAAAATTATAGTAAATTTTTTTATATATTATTCTCTATATTTACTTATGTATTTTAACTATAGTTAAGTATATTTATAAAGTTTAAAATAGTTTTAATATAAGATAGAAGTAATTTTCAAAGAAAACAAATCACCAAAATTTCCTTTGGGGTGTCGACATACCCAAGATACCCATGTCGACATAGTGGCAGTTGGTTTCAAAAATTTGAATTTCAAAAGAAGTGTCTATTCGCCATAACCATTCACGAATGGACATGGCTGTTGTTCTTCTATAAATAGGGGATGTTTTCAACGAATTTTATATTATATTTTTCTGGTTTTCACTCCTCTTCTTCTTCCACATTTCTTTATATATATTCTTACCATTACTCTGCCAAAATCACCATTGAATTTAACTAGATCATTTCTGGTTTGATTCTCTATCACTATCTCAACAAGACCTCAGTGCTATTCAGAGTTATAGGCTTCTTTGTAATTAATCAAGTGAGAAAAGGTGTGATTGTAGCCTTGGAAATCAATCAAGTGAGAGAAGGTGTGATTGTAGCCTAGGAAATCAATTGGGTGAACTTGTTGCCCGGGAAATCAAGTATCTCTACCTAGAGGATTGTGAATCTGGAGTGGTGTACCTCGTGGCCTTGAAATCGAGGGTTGTAATTATAAAGATTGCTTTTGAAAGGAAATCCGTACTTGTGTGCGAGACTGGATGTAGGGTAACTTCAAACCAGTATAAAATCCGGTGTGTTCTTTCCTTTACTGCTTTTACTTTATATTTGCATCTGTGTTTGAATCTGTGATCATATCTGTGTCTGAATATTGCATACATTTGTGCTCAAATTAATATAAACTCAAAAAGAATTAGTAATTCCTTAAAACACTATTCATCCCCCCTCTAGTGTTTATACTAGCCTTAAGATCCGTAATCCACATTTCTCACAATAGCATCCCTTGAACTCTTTCGAAAGGATTTGCTGAAGCATCTTCCTTTTGTTTCTCTTTGTCTTTTGTTCAAAGTGGTTTCGACAAGGTAAAAAGGAATTTTGATAGTAACAAATTGTAAACAAACCTACAATGTAGATTTAAATTAAACCCCAAAAGGATGAAATCTCTATTGCTTTTGCAGAAGTAGATAGCTCTCTATCTAAAGTTGACAAATTCACAATAACATCATTCTGGAACATTAAAGATATATAGTAAATGAAGTTTAGTTTGGATAGGTCCACAAAGCTTTGACTAATAACCGAAGTTCTAGCTAAAATTGAGCAAATGTTTCTTTATCAGTATATCATAATTTTATGCATGAACAGTGGTTAAATATAAAAATGATGTTTCTACATTTAATGAATGAATTTATCTTATATATATTTTTTATATGCAACTAATATTTGAAATTGAGATTGAGAATAGGTATTGATGAAATATCTTTGGATAATTTAACGATGTTGACTCGCTTTTGCACATATAAAAGCAAAATAGCTCACTTGAAAACGAAGAACGAGGTATGTTTTAATGCATATGGTGATTGATATTTGATATTATTTTATTTTCCCATGTCTTGGGATGTCCAATGTTGGGATGCCTCTTTGGAGATGTGTATCATGTAATTATATTATGTTTTTATTTTTTTGGAATGTTTTCCGTGTAAATGACACTCTATCGAAATTTTTCGAAAATTCCGACACTTAGAAAATTTTATTTTATGTGAAAAATAGATAGTGGTGAATTGAATCTATTTAAAATGTAGCATATGATAAGAGAATTGGAGGAAGAGCTACATAGATGATTAAGTTGTTGAGTTTGATAGAAGTTTGTAGAATATAAAGAAAGTCAAGATATGAGTTGTATATGATGTCTCCCTATAAGAAATTGCGAGGACGTAATTTTTTAAAGGGGGATTCTATAACAACCCTACTTTCTATGTCGTAATTATACGTAAATTTAATTAAAATAAAATTATTTGAATTCAATATTTGATAATAATTATTTTGAAAGTGAATATTCATTTAATTGAAAGCTATTAATCAAATAATTTATTTTTAAAATAAATTGAATTTAATTGATTAATTCTTCTTAAATGATTTATTGGAACCGAATGTATTGTTTTGAATTGAATATAAAATATTTTAAAATTGTAAAATTAATTAGAATTGAATTGAAATATATTTATAAATAAATATAGAGAATCAAAAGTAAAATTTGAATGGGAAATAAAGTAGAAACTGTACTGAATTAAAAATTTAAGGCCCAAAGCCCGTTTTATTTTCTACCCACTTCTATAATTCCCCTTGTTTCACGACTAAGCCTAAATCCCCCCAAATCTTATTAAGTCGTGCCCTAATTCGCCTTCAGAAATTAAAATTCGCGTATATTTAAAAAAAAATTAATAATTTGATCGATCGAACATTGATCGATCTGGGTAGGCGACGACGTGGGAGCAGGAAGGGCGAAGGCGAGACGACCTAGTAAGTGCATGCGACATAAGAGAAGTCGCTAAGGGGAGACGTGACATCATGTCGTGACCTGGTTGGAGGCATGTAACACCCCAATATTTTACGGGAAATATAATTAAAAAGAAATTAAAAGCGCATTTGGTACAATGGTAAAGGCGCATGTTGACTTCCTTAGTGACCAGGGATCAAGTCCCGTTGCCGCCCAAAATCAGGAGCGATGTTTTTTTAGCTGGTTCGTTTCCAGCGATTTTCCTACGTATTTCAGCGTTGTTTCTGATATGTGGCGGCTTCCCATTCGCTCTAGTGATTTAATAGGATGAGATGGCTAAATTTTATTGGTTGAGTGATGTGTATGGGCTAGAATGGATAACCATTAAGTGTATGAAAGAACCAGATCTATAAATAAACCATCTAACCTAAACCTAATCTCTTATTCAACCGTCGCCATAATTCTACAGTAAAATTAGTGTGTATTACTCTTCCTCCTTTTCTCAACTAAATAAACAAATCTCTACAAAATTAAATTATCTATATATATTCAAGCAATTTGGGTAATTTAGAAGAATCAAAGGGAGAAAGATTAAAGCAAAGATTTTTTCAAATTTATGCAAGCTCAAGTGCTAGGTGAGTGGGAATTAATATGAAATAGAAAAATAAAGTAGTTGAATTTCAGTTCTTTTCCGGCACGTTAATATGAATTAATTTATGTTATTAATTGAGAATAGATGTAAATTATTGCAACTTTTTCTTCTTCCATTTCTCAAATCTAATTCATGTTTGGTTTAAAATATGGGACATATAAATTGTCTATTCACATTTTATGGCATAAATAAGATTGAAATTTATGTAAATTATTGTATCTTCTTCTTCTTCCACTTCTCAATTCTAATTCATGTTTGGGTTGAAATTTGGAACAAACAAATTGTTATTCACGTTTCATGGCGTAAATAAGATTGGTTTAATTAAATTGAATTAGGATTGTTATTCAATTTCTAATGGTAGAACACAGAATATGTTACTTGAATAAAATTATGGTATTGATTGATATAATTACATAATTTTGAATATGGTTTTGGAACAAAATTAGGAAGTCTAATCGGCATAATTGTTTGTTTCATATGTGGCCTAAAAATGTAAAAGTGGAATTTTGTGTAATTAAATGGTTTGTGGCTATTGGATAAAAATTTTGTATAGATTAAATCTTTAAAAGGAGAACGTAAATTAGGGTGGAAAAAATGTAAATTAAATGGACCCTAAAGGCTAGTGTAAATCTGTAACAAAATGGCATAAAAATTACAGACAAACTATACGGACTGAACGAACGTGAAATTGAAATACCATTTATGTAAGAAAAGGGGAAATTGTGAAATAACCAAATCGGATGTAAAAATGGCCTAAAGCGGATTAATGGAAATAAACAGTATGTAAACTGTAACGGTAAAATTAATTAATCTGGAATCGATTTGGTAGGCAGACCTTGTAAAGGTCTGGATAGGTGTTTCATGCAGTTAAGACCAAAATATAGTTTTGGCTGTACGTACTAGGAGCGGGCAAGTAGGTTTGCAAGGATGTTTGTTACCTTCCATAAGTTTCTAGTACGTAGGATAGATAGCATCCACAATCGTAGTCTCCTTCAGGCAGATCGACGCGGACGTAACAGGACAAGTGTGTTTCGACGTAGGCTTCTTTAGGCAGATCGTTGGAGGATTTTGCGCAGCCGACCCAGCTACGGGCGCTCTTTCGGAGGACCAACACTTTGCATAGGGGAAAGTCCACGTTGGTGACCGAGGTGACAGGAGGATAGGAGTCCAGTTTGGCGGAGCCTAAGCGCAACTTCGGGGTCCTGTGAGGTTGTTTGAGTTGGCACGGGTCAGACATAAGAGGCATTTAGTAACAGTGCACAGGTGAAGAGCATGACTTTCACGCTGTAGCACATGGATAGGTAAGGATAGAAGGTCCGATAGGCCGATTGACGTTTAGTATTACTGCATGGTTGACTTCCCTAGAGTGACCACGGACTTTGGCTTCTTAGGAACTGTATCTAAGATGGATTCACTACATTATATTATTCACCCTCTGCGATATCCGAGGAAGACCTAGAATTAAACTATTTTATTTTTTCTACTTCATTTTATCTCTCATTCACCAGACTTTATGTCTGACCCATTCCTATTTTTCCTATTTTCCCCAAATCACAGGAGGGCAGGTCTAGGTTGTAGTTCTTTGCAGCTTGGAGGATCATTGGAGCGGTTGTTATCTTCAGCTTTTGTTTCATGTACTTCATTTCTCTTTTCCGTACTTTACTTTATATATGGGGACCTATATTGTGAACTTTGTTATGTTTTATGTTTTGGTGGAGACTACTTGGTACTTTTGGTTTCAAAAATAAATTTGGGATGGTGTTGCTTTTAATGAAGTTGTTTTGCTATTAATTTGTAATTAGTGAAAATTTTCTTCCGCTGTATTATTTTAATCATTTCATGTTGTTGCCTTAGTCTCTATGCTATGTTATGGATTTTTATTTCACCCGAGCACCCGTGCTTCTAGTCATGTCTGATTTTCAGGGTGCCTAGAGGTGCGAGGTGTAATAGTTGGTATTAGAGTAAGGTTTCAGTATTCCTAAAAATATTTTAAAAATATAAAGGTTTTCGAATAATTTTTAAAGGATATTCCAAACAATATCTTTAAAAGTATATGTATATATTTTGGAAAAAAAAGAAATTTTAGAAATGGGTCTCTCATATCTCTTCCTCCTTATCTATTGAACTATTTGTGGAATACCAAATCCTATCTTTTTAATATCCACATATAGAAATGTCTGAACCGCAAGATATCCTCGAAGTTCCAGGCCTTAATATGCCTACTTGGTTCAGACGTTATTTACAGGCTACTGCACGAGCAAAGCCACCAGCTAGGGATGCTGCTCCGGGGGAAGGGGCTCCAGCCCGTCCGCCAGCATTCACGATTTTCCCAAGTTATGCAAGGACTACACCAGCTTAGGAGGCAATCCGTTTCTTGGCACCGAGTCATATAATGAGGCAAGAGCTTGGATCCATAGTTGTGAGCGGATATTTGGACTTATGGGATTGGAGGACTTAGCTCAAAGGCAGTTGGCTTCATGGCAGTTGTAGGAAGAGGCTCTTTGTTGGTGGGAGATTGTGGAGGCTAAGGTTGATAATTTGACTTGGGCGGATTTTCGTACTAGGTTCGAGAGGAAATTCTTATCGCAGGCTGAAGAGGGAGTGCAGCTAGAGAAATTTATACAGCTCAAGCAAGGGGATATGATAGTTAAAGAATATGTTAATCAATTCAATAAGCTTGCCCGATTTGGACTAGACCTGATTGATACTCCTCACAAGAAGGTGCTGAAATTTGCTTAGGGTTTGAGTCAGCCACTGCAGAGTTTGGTGGTGAGCCACATTCCGATGGGAGCCACTTTTGAGGGATTGGTAGAGATGGCTTTACTTGCTGATATTGAGAAGAAAGGAGATGTGGCATAGAAGAGTGATGGGAAGAAGCAGTGGAAAGGAAAGAGGAGAGGAGGAGGAGGGTCAAGTGGAAAAAGGAAAGTTCCCAGGAAGGACTGGAAGTGCAATACTTGTGGGAAACCAGGTCATCTTGCTAAGGATTATAGAGGGGAAGGAGAGCGACCAAGACTGAGGTGCTATCTTTGCGATCAAGTAGGGAATATGAAAAAGGACTGTCCATCGAAGCCCAAGGACAGTTCACAGACACCTTCACAGCCTGCTCAGGCTTATGCTTTAGAGGTAGCTCCTTCCTCTAGTACTCGTCCGGTTGTGGACAAGGGAAAGAAGGTGATCATCGAAGGTGTGTTATCTATCTCTTATTTTCTTGTTCATACCCTATTTGATTCTGGAGCATCACACTCTTTTATATCTAGTACTCTGGTAGAGGGTCTTGGTCTTGAAGCTTGCTTAGTGACCGACCCGGTAGTAGTATCAAATCCAGTAGGAGCATCGGCCTATTTTTCCATGTTTTGTCAGGATATGAAATTGTTTATTTTAGGGGTTGAGTTTGACTGTAGTGCCTTTGTATTGGGCTTTTCCGGATTCGGGTTGATTCTTGGTATGGATTGGCTATCCATGTATGGTGTTGTTCTTGATTGCGATAAGAGGGTAATGAGGTTAGGCACTTGTAGTGGACGTACCTTGGAGGTATCTTGTGATCCTAGAGGATCAGTCATGTTGAGCTACCTTTATTCGCTTAACTTATCGCCCGACAGTTTAAGTTCGGTACCCATTGTTAGAGACATTCCAGATGTGTTCGAGGAGGTTGCTGGACTTCCACCTCGAAGAGAGATCGAGTTCAAGATTTATCTTATCAATAATGCCAAACCGGTTGCTTTACCGGTAAGGCATATGACACCTAAGGAACGTCGTGAGTTTAGCAAGTAGATTGGTGAGATTTTGGAGAAGGGCTTCATTTGTAGGAGCATTTCTGAGTGGGGCGCACCCGTCGTCTTTGCCACTAAGGAAGATGGCTCTCTCAGGCTTTGCATGGATTATAGGGAGCTTAATAAGCTGACGAAGAAGAGTCGTTATCATCTTCCCCGTATAGACGATCTCTTCGACGAGCTAGTAGGAGCCAAGGTATTTTCGCAACTCGATTTGGCCATGGGATTTCATCAGTTGCGTGTGGCGGAGGATAGCATCGAGAGACTGCGTTTAGGACTCCGAATGGGTTATTTGAGTGGTTAGTCATGCCATTTGGGCTAACCAATGCTCTGGCATACTTTGTGGACCTGACGAGTCGAGTATTTCGAGAATCGTTGAACAAGTTTGTGGTGGTGTTCGTCGACGACATTTTGGTTTATTCGCGAAGTAAGGAAGAGCATACTGTTCACTTGGAAGAAGTGCTTAGGACCCTGCGAGCACATAAGTTGAAGGCGAAGTTCTCCAACTGCCACTTTTGGAGGGATGAGGTTCGCTTTTTGGGACACATTGTTTCGGAGGATAGACTTGCAGTAGATCCGGATAAAGTGGTAGCAGTACAAGATTGACAGACCCCTAAGAATGCCACAGACATAAGGAGTTTCCTTGGTCTTGCGGGCTACCATAGGAAGTTCATTAAGGACTTCGCTAGGATATTAGCTCCACTTACCCGCCTTACCAAGAAGAACTCAGCTTTTGTTTGGGATGCCAAGTGTGAGGATGCCTTTGGTCGATTGAAGGAAGCTTTGACTACCGCATCTGTATTGGTATTACCGGATGGAACCAAGCCTTTCTCAGTTTATACGGATGCTTGTGGTATGGAGCTAGGGGCGGTATTGATGCAAGTGGGTAGGGTAGTGTGCTATGCGAGTAGACAGTTGAAAACGAATGAGAAGAACTACCCGACGCATGATCTTGAGTTGGCAGCTATAGTTTTTGCTCTAAAGTCTTGGAGGCACTATCTCTTAGGAGAAAGATTTGAGCTTTTCATGGATCATAAGTCTTTAAAGTATCTATTCTCTCATAAAGACTTGAATTTGAGACAGCAAAGATGAATGGAGCTTTTAGCCTCTTATGACTTTGAGATTTCCTATACCCCTGGCAAGGGTAATGTAGTGGTAGATGCGTTGAGTAGACGCAAAGTGGTTTTAAGTCCTCTGTTTTTGGAAAGGACGCATTTGGAGTACATTGCTACCTTTGATTTTAGACCTCCATCGAATTTAGCTCCGGGATTGTTAGCAGCCCTCGACATCCAGCCTACTTTGATGGAGCAGATTGGAGCAAGGAAAGTTGAAGATGAAGAGTTAAAGGTCATTTTAGGTAATCTTGGTAGAGGAGAGTCATCACCACATCTTAGGCGCTATACCATGGACACTAGGGGATGGCTTAGAAGGGATGGTAGACTTTGTGTTTCCCATAGTGAGGATTTAGTAGTGCGGTGTTGGCCGAGTCACATCATTCTAGGATGACAGTGCACCCCAGTGGTGATAAGATGTACCGGGATATGAAGAGGGTATTCTATTAGCCCGGAATGAAGAAGAGGGTGGTGGAGTATGTATCGAAGTGCATCACTTGCCAAAGGGTAAAGGCGGAACAGAAGAAGCCCGGAGGACTGTTGCAGCCATTGGATATTCCATTATGGAAATAGGAGAGCGTCTTTATGGACTTCGTGGATGGATTACAAAGGTCACGGAGAGGGAACACAAGCATTTGGGTCATCTTGGATAGAATGACAAAGAGTGCTCATTTTATACCCATTAAGAGTAATAGGACGACAGCTTCTTTGGAGACTCTTTATGTAAGGGAGATAGTTAGGCTTCATGGAGTTCCCGCCAGCATTGTGAGCGACAGAGATCCATTATTCACCAGCGAGTTTTGGAGGAGTCTTCAGCAAGCCTTGGGAACGGAATTGAATCTGAGCATGGCATATCACCCTCAGACAGATGGACAGACTGAAAGGGTAAATAGGGTTTTGGAAGATTTGCTCAGATTATGCATCATTGACTTCGGAGGCTCTTGGGAAGATCACCTACCTTTAGTGGAGTTCGCGTATAATAATAGTTATCAAGCAAGCATTGGGATGGCACCATTCGAGGCCCTCTATGGCAGACCATGTAGATCACCAGCCTGTTGGTGGGATACCACCGATAGGATCTTGCTTGGACCAGACTTGGTGAGGGAAACTTCAGAGAAGGTGGATTTGATTCGCAAGAGGTTGAAGACTGCACAAGATAGACAAAATTCATATGCCGACAGAAGACGTTCAGATTTGGAGTTTAAGGTTGGAGATATTGTTTTTGTTAAGGTTTCTCCTTTGAGAAATGTTATGAGATTTGGCTCAGTGGGTAAGTTGGCACCGAGATTTGTAGGACCCTTACCTATTACCGCACAGATTGGAAAAGTGGCATACAGAGTTCATCTTCCAGATAAGTTGGCAGTAGTTCACGATGTTTTTCATGTTTCGCATCTGAGGAAGTGTCTACATGATTCCGAAGTAGTAGTAGAACTCGATCGGCTAAGGGAAGTGGAGGTAGAGCGTGAATCACTTGTGCGTCGCACACCCACCCATATATTGGAACACGGCGTCAAGATATTACGCAACAAGGAAGTTCGTCAAGTGAAGGTTCAGTGGGGAGATGACCCTAAGGAGTGCACATGGGAATCTGAGGAGAGAATTCGAACTTCTTATCCTTTTCTATTTGAAGGTACACTTCAAAAATCCTATCTTTGATCTTTGATCTTTTCTTAGTTAAGGTCTTTTCGATAATCTTTAGGTGAAACCTATGGATGGTAGCTTGGTTGTAAACATGCCATTAGGGCATGTTATGTTTGATGGATGAAAATGATTGCAAGTGGATTCCAATGTTTGAATTTCATGCACTAGATAGATATTTATTAGGATAATCAGCCAACTAGGTACACACACCTACATATGCATACCTGTTATCTATTGCATTTGCACATGGTTGTATATATATATGTGTGTATTGAAAGGGAGTGCGGATTAAGGATCTTAAGGATAATTTAACACTAGGGGGGGTGAATAGTGTTTAATGGATTCTAAGACTTATATGGACTAAATTAAAATTATGACACAAACAAATGCAGAACTTAATCACAGAATAATCATAGAATCAAACACAGATGCAGAAAGTAAATAAAAAGCAGTAAAAGGAAAGAACACACCGAATTTTATACTGGTTCGGAGTTACCCTACGTACAGTCATGTACCAAGGCAGAACACCTCATACAGATTTTTATTATACCAATGTCGAGATTACAATCCTCAATTTCTAAAGGCCTTGAGGTACCCGTATGTCTCACGAGTCCGGGGCAAACTCTCTTGATTTACGGGCCACAAGATTACCCAATTGATTTCCAGGCACAACCACACCTTATAGAGAGACTCGATAAACTTTTGATTACAAATTGATCCTATAACTCTGAATAGCACTTTGATCTTCGAGAGAGGGTAGAGAATCAAACAAGAATGAGATTCTAATTTGATTCACTTGAGAATTCGGCAGAATTTCGGCACGATCTTAAGAATATGAAAATTTTAGAATATGGATTTGTGGAGAAGAAGGAGTGAAGAAAATAAGAACATAGTTAGTTCAAAAAATTCGTTTGTGAAGGCTATTTATAGACCAGTAACGGTCATAACCATTCGTGAAGAGATTTAAACAAATAGACACTTCTTTTGAAAATTGAAACTTTTGAATTTAATGGCCACCATGTCGACATGAGGTATCCCATGATGTCGGCATCCCTTAGTTAAAAATAGTGTAAAATTTGTTTCGAAAATGGTATTGAAGGGAAAACAAGATGAAATGATTCTGGAGTAAAATGAACTAATTTTCCTATGTTTTGAAATAAAGAAGAGTAGAAAAATATATTTTTAGAATGTATATATAAATTTAATTTTAAATCTCAAGTATATATATATATATATTATAAAAGAATATTTTAAAAATAAGAACAAACGAAGTTTAAAACAAGAGTTTATTAAAAACAAAAACAACGAATATTTTAAGGCTAAAACATCTTTTTGAAAATCATTTGAAAAGATAATTTTTAAGGCTAAAACATTTTGAAAAGCAGTTTTGAAAATCATTTTGAAAAACCATTTTGAAGTAGTTTTGCAAGCTTCTTCCTGCAGAATATCTCATCACATCAGGACTCAAGAACTTGTACAAAACCAGGATGTTCGTGGGTTTGTAAGGCACTTGTTGTAGGTTTGTAAGCTACTTGTCGTGGGTTTGTAAGCCACTAAGAAGGTAGAAATGGGTTCCATCCCAAATGAAATTTGGAATAAAGATTTCCATGCTATTATGAAGTTTTAACAAAACTAGACACTTATCTTGAAATCTTGATCTTGATACTCATGAGTCTTCAAACTTGATTTCTTCATTCTTGATCTTTATACTGTACAGTCTTCAATAATCAGTACCTACCTTATATATATCCTGCATAATAACATTCATATATATCTAGACAATAGTGTTAGTATATAAGTTATAATAAAATAAGTTACAAAGGTTGTTGTCATCAAAACCACTATCTCCAGTTCCTAAAAATCTCCCCCTTTTTGATGATGACAACCTTATAAAATATACTTACCACTTCGATCATACCATAACTCCCCCTTACACCCAACAACTCCCCCTTACTCCAAATCTACTATTTTATATAACTTCTCCCCCTTTGTCATCAACAGAAAAATAACCTAAAACCTTGAACTTAATAGAAAATGAGATAAACAAACATATGACATAAGAATAATAACTATGTATGAGTGAAATATAGCATCCTAAGTTAAATGGAATTCAAGATTTTATACACCAAAGATTGTTTTTAGAAGAACATTAATTAAGATAACACTTATATACAAATTAACAAACCAATATACAACCAAGAAAGAGAAAAACGAAAAACGCTTAACGAGGACCCTTAACTATTGGTGATTTATGGATCGAACAATTTGGATAGTGGAGACAAAAGTTTCCACGTTGTTCGACCAAGCTCCCATTAGCGTCAAAAAGGACCTCTCCAACGCAAATTATGCCATCGTCTTCGTCCATATGAACATCCAGATTCGGCAGAGGATGTTCTTCTTCTTAATCCTCCCGTGGTTCTTCTAGAGGCTCTTCTTCTTCAGAATCCATGGCTTGTGATGATTCTTCGATGACTATGGGATTGGCATGGTTATCCATAAGGAATTTTTGTAAATTCCTAAGAATTCTGCCTTTCCTATCTTGTTCTCTAGCCATTCGCAGTTGACTCACTTGAATTTCCGTCATCATTTGAAGCAAATCTTTCATCTTCTCTTGTAATTTGATGACTCGTACGTGTGTGGAACGTTGAAAAGGGCCAGAATGAGGAGAAGTGGGTGAAGAAGGTTTATTATTAGAAGAGGAAGCCATTAATTTACTGTTTTAGAAGTTTATTACAGAGAATAGAACAGAGAAAAGGAGTAAGAGTCAAAATATATAAATATATAACCAAATAACTAATTTTAGAGGGAACTTTAAATTTGAAAATCTCGGCCTGTATGTCGACATATGGGATGGGTCATGTCGACATGCCCAGTTCAATTTTTGAGAAATTTTTATTTATATTAATTATTAACTATACTTGTATTATTTATATTTCAGTTAATGAACATATACCCAATTCTCTTCTAAATTTAGTAAAGTTTTGTTCATTTAATGGTTTGGTTAATATATTAACAATTTGTTTTTCAGTATTAATATATTCAAGAGTTATGACTTCTTTACTTATATTATCTCTAAGAAAATGATGTCTAATATCAATATGTTTTGTTCTAGCATGATGAGTTGGATTTTTAGATAGGTTTATTGCACTAGTATTATCGCAATAAATTGGTGATTTAGTTATAGTTAATCCAAAATCTTTTAAAGTTTGTTGCATATATATAACTTGAGAACAAGCCAAAGTAGCAGATATATATTCTGCTTCAGTTGTTGACAAGGATACAGTGTTTTTCTTTTTACTAAACCAGGAAACCAGAGAATGTCCTAGAAAGTGACAAGTTCCACTTGTACTTTTTCGGTCTGATTTACAACCAGCGTAATCAGCATCACAATATGAAATTAAATCAAATACATCATTTTTAGGGTAAAATAAACCATAATCTAAAGTATGTTTTACATATCTTAAAATTCTTTATTCATTATGTTATTAGTTGATCCAAATATTATATCATCTACATATATTTGTACTAATTGAATATCATTTTTGTTTCTTTTAATAAAAAGAGTTGTATCTATTTTACCAATTTCAAAACCAGATTGTAGTAAATAAGATCTTAGTCTTTCATACCAGGCTCTAAGAGCTTGTTTCAGACCATATAAAGTTTTCTTTAATTTATATACATGATTTGGAAATTTATTATCTTCAAAAAGTGGAGGTTGTTTAACATAAACATCTTCTTTTACAAAACCATTTAGAAAAGCACTTTTAACATCCATTTGATATAACTTGAATTTATTGTAGTTTGCGAAAGCAAGTAGAATCCTGATAGCTTCTAGTCTTGCTACGGGTGCAAAGGTTTCGTCATAATCAATTCCTTCTTCTTGACAGTAACCTTGCGCGACTAAACGAGCTTTATTCCTCACGACCTCACCAAGTTCATTCATTTTATTTTTATAAACCCATTTTGTTCCAATTATACTTTTATCCTCAGGTCTAGGAACAAGTTCCCAAACATCATTTCTGGTGAACTGATTCAATTCTTCTTGCATAGCAAGAATCCATGAATCATCAGATGATGCTTCCTTTGGATTTTTAGGTTCAATAGTTGATATAAAAGCTACATTACTCATACTATTTAGTTGATTTCTTGTTTTAACTATAGATTCAATATTTCCTAGTATATTTTCTACAGGATGATCTTTTAATAGCCTAATTCTTTTATTAGGTTGAATGATTTCACAATTAGTTTCATTAGGTTCATTATTTAAAGTTACAAAATCTTCTTCATCTTCTATTTGTATAGTATCTTTAAAATTTTCATCAAAAGATACATGCATTGTTTCTTCAATAGTGTTAGTTCTTAAATTATAAACTCTGCCTTACTTCTATTAGAATATCCGATAAAGATACCTTTGTCGGATTTAGGTTCAAATTTATCTAAATTATCTTTTGTATTAAGAATAAAACACTTACTACCAAAAACTTTAAAATAAGCTACTATGGGTTTCTTATTGTCAAGTAATTCATATGGTGTTTTATTAGTTAATGGTCTAATTAAAATCCTATTTAATATATAACAAGCTGTAGTGACTGCTTTAGCCCAAAAGTTTTTAGGTAAGTTACTATCAGAAAGCATTGTTCTAGCACACTCTTGAATCGTTCTATTCTTATGTTCTACCACTCCGTTTTGTTGTGGAGTTCTTGGAAAAGAGAAATTATGAGTAATTCCTTTTTGATTATAGAAATTCTCAAATTTTCATTTTCAAATTCTCCACCGTGATCACTACGAATAGTTTTTATTTTTAAAGAAAATTGATTTTGAATTCTTTTAGAAAAATTCTTAAATAATTCAAAAGCATCACTTTAAGTTTAAGAAAAATTGTCCAAGTATATCTAGAATAACTACAATTACAAAAACAGATTTATTGTGATTAATTGATTGAACTTGAGATGGACCAAATAAATCTAAATGAAGTAATTCTAGTGGTTTAGAAATAGAAATCGTATCTTTTAATTTAAATGAACTTTTCTTAAGTATTCCTAATTGGCAAGCATCACATATATTATCTACCTTAAAGTTTAACTTGGGAAGACCTCTAACTAAGTCAAGTTTTGATAACCTAGATAACAGTTTGAAATTTAAATGACCAAATCTTTTATGTCAAATCCAAGGGTCACTTGTATTAGCCAAAAGTTATCATTTGAATCTTTCATACTAAGGATGTAAATGTTTTTCTTCCTAATTCCTTCAAAGATAATATTTGACTTATTATCTTCGATGTGACACTTACCTTTTCCAAATTTAATTTTAAATCCTTTATCACATAGTTGACTTATACTAAGCAGATTATGTTTTAAATTCCTAACTAGCAAAATATCAGAATTAAAGGAGTTTTAGAATTACCGACATTGCCGATGCCAATCACATATCCTTTTGAGTTGTCTCCAAAGTTGACCAATCCACCATCTTGATATATAATGTCATTGAGTATCTCGAGATTTTCAGTCATATGCCTTGAACAGCCACTATCAAGTATCCATTCATCTTTCTCAATTTGCACAGTTTGTCCATTGGTTGTTGATTCTTCAAAAGCCATGTAACATGTCTGTTCCTGCATAACAAACCAATTCAGTAGCTAACTTGATTTTTCATAAAAACTATATGCAAACTTATGATACTTTGATGAAAAGCATAAATTCAAACTAGTATTAACAAAATTTCCTAAAAATATCATT
Source organism: Allium fistulosum (assembly GCA_030737815.1). Lineage (NCBI taxonomy): Eukaryota > Viridiplantae > Streptophyta > Magnoliopsida > Asparagales > Amaryllidaceae > Allium > Allium fistulosum. Next base: position 694,535,268 of record CM060903.1, on the reverse strand, counting down.
TTTAACTTTTCAAGTTTCAGATTATGAAAACTATGAAAACCAATGCTCTGATACCAATTGAAAGGGAGTGCGGATTAAGGATCGTAAGGCTAATTTAACACTAGAGGGGGGGGGGGTGAATAGTGTTTAATGGATTCTAAGACTTATATGGACTAAATTAAAATCATGACACAAACAAATGCAAAACTTAATCACAGAACAAACACAGAAGCAAAAAGTAAATAAAAAGCAGTAAAAGGATGGTTGAGTAGATGGATGTAGTTCTTGGATGTTGGTTGTTAATTACGTTCTTCCATCTTTGGAGATTTCGGGGACGAAATCCTTTAAGTGGAGGAGAATGTAACACCCCGATATTTTATGGGAAATATAAATTAAAAGCGCATTTGGTACAGTGGTAAAGGCGCATGTTGACTTCCTTAGTGACCAGAGATCAAGTCCCGTTGTCGCCCAAAATCTGGATTCGTTTCCAGTGATTTTCCTACGTATTTCAGCGTTGTTTCTGACATGTGGCGGCTTCCCATTCGCTCCAGTGATGAAATAGGATGAGATGGCTAAATTTTATTGGTTGAGTGATGTGTATGGGCTAGAATGGATAACCTTTAAGTGTATGAAAGAACCAGATCTATAAATAAACCATCTAACCTAAACCTAATATCTTATTCAGCCGTCGCCATAATTCTACAGTAAAATTAGTGTGTATTATTCTTCCTCCTTTTCTCAACTAAATAAACAAATCTCTACAAAATTAAATTATCTATATATATTCAAGAAATTTGAGGAATTTAGAAGAATCAAAGGGAGATAGATTAAAGCAAAGCTTTTTTCAAATTTATGCAAGCTCAAGTGCTAGGTGAGTGGGAATTAATATGAAATAGAAAAATAAAGTAGTTAAATTTCAGTTCTTTTTTGGCATGTTAATATGAATTAATTTATGTTATTAATTGAGAATAGATGTAAATTATTGCAAATTCTTCTTCTTCTTCCACTTCTCAAATCTAATTCATGTTTCGTTTAAAATATGGGACATATAAATTGTCTATTCACATTTTATGGCATAAATAAGATTGAAATTTATGTAAATTATTATATCTTCTTCTTCTTCCACTTCTCAATTCTAATTCATGTTTGGGTTGAAATTTGAAACAAATAAATTGTTATTCACGTTTCATGCCGTAAATAAGATTGGTTTAATTAAATTGAATTAGAATTGTTATTCAAATTCTAATGGTAGAACATGTTAGTTGAATAAATTCAGAATATGTTACTTGAATAAAATTATGGTTTTGATTGATATAATTACATAATTTTGAATATGGTTTTGGAACAAAATTGGGAAGTCTAATTGGCATAATTGTTTGTTTCATATGTGGCATAAAAATGTAAAAGTGGAATTTTATGTAATTAAATGGTTTGTGGCTATTGGATAAAAATTTTGTACATATTAAATCTCTAAAAGGAGAACTTAAATTAGGGTGGAAAAAAATGTAAATTAAATGGACCTTAAAGGCTAGTGTAAATCTGTAACAAAATGGCATAAAAATTACAGACAAACTATACGGACTGAATGGACGTGAAATTGAAATACCATTTATGTAAGAAAAAGGGAAATTATGAAATAACAAAATCGGACGTAAAAATGGCCTAAAACATATTAATGGAAATAAACAGCATGTATACTGTTACTGTAAAATTAATTAATCTAGAAGCGATTTGGTAGGCAGACCTTGTAAAGGTTTGGATGGGTGTTTCGTGCAGTTAAGACCAAAATATAGTTTTGGTTGTACGTACTAGGAGCGGGCAAGTAGGTTCGCAAGGATGTTTATTACCGTTCATAGGTTGCTAGTACGTAGGATAGATAGCATCCGCAATCATAGGCTTCTTCAGGCAGATCGACGCGGACGGAACATGACAAGTGTGCTCCGACATAGGCTTCTTTAAGTAGATCGTTGGAGGATTTTGCGCAGCCGACCCAGCTGCGAGCGCTCTTTCGGAGGACTGACACTTTGGATAGGGGCAAGTCCACATTGGTGACCGAGGAGATAGGAGGATAGGAATCCAGTTTGGCGGAGCCTGAGCGCAACTTCAGGGTCTTGCGAGGTTGTTTGAGTCGGCATGGGTCAGACGTAAGAGGCATTTAGTCACAGTGCACGGGTGAAGAGCATGACTTTTACATTGTAGCACGTGGATAGGTAAGGACAGCAGGTCCGACAGGTCGATTGATGTTTAGTATTACTACATGGTTGACTTCCCTAGAGTGACCACGGACTTTGGCTTCTTAGGAACTGTATCTAAGAAGGATTCACTACATTATATTATTCACCCTCTGCAATATCCGAGGAAGACCTAGAATTAAACTGTTTTATTCTTTCTGCTTCATTTTATTTCTCATTCACCAGATTTTATGTCTGACCCATTCCTAGTTTTCCTATTTTCCCCAAATCACAGGAGGGCAGGTCTAGGTTGCGGTTCTTTGCAGCTTGGAGGATCATTGGAGCAGTTGTTACTTCGTTTCTCTTTTTCGTACTTTACTCTATATATGGGGACCTATATTGTGAAGTTTGTTATGTTTTTTGGTTTGGTGGAGACTACTTGGTACTTTTGGTTTTAGAAATAAATTTGGGATAATGTTGTTTTTAATGAAGCTGTTTTGCTATTAATTTATAATTAGTGAAAGTTTTCTTCCGCTGTAATATTTTAATCATTTTATGATGTTGCCTTAGTCTCTGTGCTATGTTATGGATTTTAATTTCACCCGACCACCCGTGCTTCTAGTCAGTCCGATTTTCGGGGTGCCTAAAGGTGCAGGGTGTCACAAGGTAGCTTGTGATCGATGCCAAGGAGGCACATCAGCTAGTGCATGCGCGATGTTGCCAACAGTAAGATGCCGTAGGTAGGAGGAGCATGAGTGGTGTTGGTTGTTGTAGGATGAAGTTGTGATCAGGATGATGGCTGAGACTAGTTATCGACTTTGGGCAGGTATGACTCGGCTATTGTCGATTTGAAGATGGCACAATAGAGGCGAAATGCAATACAACTTTGCTCGGCATTTTGGTGAGTTTTCTTAACTCACTTCTATGTCTAGAAATCAATGCTTATATATATTATTCTCGTTTATTATTCAAAATGCATAGTTGAATTGGATTGTTTGAGATTGATTGATGTTTGGAATGTTGATTGGTTGTGTGGACTAAAAGTTTCAATTTGCAAACGGAATTCTGTGCAATTGCAAATTGAACTGTATTTATACATATATATTTGAATGTCGACATGTGTATCTTAGGGAAGACCGGAGTTCGACGGAACTCGACTCGGGTCACTCGATATATTTATAGTGATGTTTGGTTGAAATGCCATGGAGTAATCTTACTCCGTAATTTATATATTTAGATATTTATTTACTTTCCTGTTTTAAAAAGTTGTTTGAAAAGATTTGAAGAATTACCTAATGGTTTTGGAAATTTATTTAAGTATTTTATAAATAATTTATCCAGATATTATACAATTTAGCTTTTTCCTATTTAAAAATGTATTTTAATTATAAGTACAAATGTAGTTTTCTTTTGGTTATAAAATTCTTATTAAAATTAATATTGTAATATATTATAAGTTTGGAATCATTTTAAAGGAAAAATATAATATTGCGATTTTATAACATGTATTATGAAAATTATAATATTACTTTTAAGTGATATTTTATTATAAAAGTTATTTAAATATATATACATATATATTAGTGGGGATTTGGAAGTGAATTTTGATATCTAAACGAATAATAGAAATAAAAATTAAGTTAAAGTACTATTTGCTATATAATATATTTTTAAAGTTTTTGTTCGTTTTAGAATATGAAGTTGAATTAAGAAGTGTTATCTAAATTTATTGATTTATTGAAGATAAACTTTTATGTTTTAGTTTTAACTAAATATTTAAAAGAATATTGATTTATGAAAATATGAAATATTTTCCGATTAATATTTTAGGTATTTTAAAGTGTATTTCACAAATAATATGGTTACTTGTAAATTATTAAAGCATGTTATATATATACATATATTTGGATACTCGATCTAATTGTTTGAAAAGAAAGTTTTTGTTGAAATTTATTATTATTACATTTCTGAATTAATTAGGATTTCTATGGATTATTTCTATATTTTTGATTTCTCATTTTCTATATTGACTTCGATATCATGAATGACTCACCGATGATATTGATTTGAGTTATATTTTAAGATGATACAGTAATAACATCCTTCTATTTGATTTATGAGATTTCATTTTTGTGTAACGAGAAATTTGAATAAACAAATTAGTGATACCGTCTAGTATGGGACTTTCGGTAACAATTTTTGATTATTCATTGGACTTGCCATATAAAGATATCGAGTATGGATTGAGTGTAGTTTATGAACATTAAATAATTATCTGAATAACATGCGGTAGTATGGGACGCTGTTATGTTATTTGTTTGATTATCTTTTGCAAGTAAATGTCACTCAAACGGGGATTACACTCATGTGTATAGGTGATACTCGATGAGGAGTTTCATATAGTTAGGTGTTGACTTATGAGAACCATGTGTTAGCTTACTATTAGAGTTATACGTAACTATATGTTATGATTACTATATGACCATCCACATTGTGTCCAACTTCCTTTATTTTTTGGAAGTGAACCACATTGGCCAGTATCTGGCCTAGTGGCCTGATCGTGAGGTCGCACCCCAAATCCATGACACCGTGGTTGTTATTATATACGATGTGTAGAACATGATTGGTAGTTGGTAGCCCCTTGTGTCGCATAGGCCAGTAGTCTGTTACCGTTAGGGGCAAAGCAGGGTCGTGACTGAGGCTATGCGTAGATGAGTCATTGGTGGATGGGGTCACGATGTCCGTCGAGGTAACTGATGATTGTTGGAATAGACGGTTACTCTGTGGTTGGCGAGTAGACTGGGTTCCTGGAGCAAGCTTGTGGTAGGCGGCCTTTAGTCTCGCATCAGCTTCAGGGTATGTATGTGTAGTGGATTGGCATATATGTCTCCTTCCTACGATGAGTTGGTGACGCAGCGGATTAAACAAAACAATCTTCAATCGGTGAAAGTAGCAATCGGTGGATTGGAAGATACTGAAATGCCCAAATTCGTTGATCCGAAGATGCCGAATTCTAGCTATCTCTGACACGTTGATCGCGCATGATACCGTGAGGAGAGATCTTCAATTCTTCGAGCGTTGATCAAGCGCACTTGATTCCGCGAATCGGCTTCTGCAATCGTTGAATCGAGCGCACTCGATTATCCGAGAGAGGAGATAGGAGATTACACTCAACTACCAATTTGAATGAAAGCACAAAGCTAACAAAAGAGAATTTTATTCAAAAATTAACAACCTATACAAATGGCACCACCGGCCTATTTATAGCATTTTACAACTCACACGAAAAATAACAAAATTACATCAACTCCTAAGTCGGTTCCGACTTACGACCTACGACCTATCATAACTCGGTGACGACTTAAGACAAAACAGTTACAACATAGCGACATAACAACATTACCAGTACAACACAACGACCTAAAACAAACAGGCTACGACCTTAAAGAAGATGCGACCTACGACTTACAAAAATATAGCCTTATTACAACACTTAGGTCGTAGACGACCTAACTACTCACGACATAAGACCCACACGCCTTACGACTCAACAAACAACGGTAGAGATTAACTCGCAGAAGAATCAACGGCAACAAGCTTCAGCGACTTAAAAACATGCGGCATCCCAGATCAGCGACTTAAGGAAATCAATGGCAGAGATTAACTCGGTCTAAGATTCAACGGCATCCAGAGCTTTGTGACCTAAAAGATAAGCGGTTTCAAAAACTTCGCGACCTAAACCTTGCAACCTAAGTCCTCGCGACTTAACTCCCCAGATCACCCAGCGACTTATCTTAAGTCATTCCTGTTTCCTGTGACTTATCATAGGTCATGACTTGTTAGGTCGTAGCACCCTGTTAGCTCGTTCCAGCGACCTATTTCTTATCTCGTTAGGTCGTACACAAGTTAACTCGGTAAGTCGTTCCAGCGACCTATCTTCCAACTCGTTAGGTCGTACACGACCTAAAAACATGTTAGGTCGTTCCAGTTCCTCGTTAGCTCGCACATTCCCACTAGGTCGTTGTCGATCTTCACTAAGTCGTGGAAACGACTTAAGAGCTTTGTTAGGTCGGCTGTGACCTAAAACTTGACCTTTCCACAATTCTTCATGAAATGTTAACTCGTTAATCTCCTCCTTAGGTCGTGAGCGACCTAAGACTTCTTTCCAGGCTACATCAGTTGGCTATACTAGAGAATGGATGAGTCTAAAGTGCGTTCAGTCCCAGTTATATCCATATTGTTTGATGATTCGATATTTTTGAGATAGCTTTTGTTTATTGATGCAATTTGAATTTTGATAATTTCTGATTTATGGTTCTTTTATGATGTTGGATTCGATGGGGATGATTCTATAGGCTATCTCACTTTATATCTTGTTATGTATGTTATTTTCATATTATACCCGATACTACCTATGCTTTTATATTATTAGTAATCATTATAAACATAGTCTAACTCGTGCATTATTTATAATACTCAAGTCAGTCCAAGACATTTCAGGTTTAAGGGACAATATGACCAGTTTTGTGGATGTTAGACATAGATGGAGGCTAAGCTATTATTATATTAAGTTATTATATATTGTTGTGATGTATTTTTATTCATGTATTGGATGTTTTTTATGTCAGTATATATTTGATTTATATTTTGGATCTATGTATACGTTTATTATATATTATCGCTGTGTTTGACTCTGTGTTCTCTTGTTATTTATTATATATATTGTGTATTGTTCTGTCTTGGAGGTACACATGTTTATTGCATTGTACTGAGATCGTGTACATCTATGGTGAGTTTTATTTGATATGAGATATGTACTGGTATTGGTCTAAGGGAATATTCACGTATGTATCTTATATTGCCTCATTCTCTATATTATCCGATAATATTACTCTATAATACTCTTGGGTAATATGGGTATAGAGGTAGGGGTGTTATAGTAAACTTTCCAAATTAGGTTATCTCAATAGCTCAAAATCCATCATACAAAAATAGTTAACCTCATAAAAGCTTGATACAAATTTAAATTCACAATATCCTTTACAATCAAAAGTTCGAAATCAATGCCTTTGAAAATCAAAATAAAAATCCAACCTTAAATCATTTTCCACAATAATTAGTTAATGGTATATATCGTTTCACTAACTTATTATTCTTCCACACTATAGATGAGACAACTCAATAGAGACGGTGTCATCCTATATAAATCAAATCAACAAAATACTAGCATAATAACATCTTGCGCTATAATCTATCTAGGAAAATCAAAAAAAGGAATGATGTCCTAACAAAGTGAACATGCCATCAAACTCATGTCACATCTAACCTAATCCAAATCATATACTCGCAATCACATCCCAAATATCGATAATTTATATCTTTTGCCCACAAAACAAATATAATAAGACAACAATCACGTGCTTGGAGAACAACATCCATCCAAATCATATAACATAAATGGTGCAATGTTACCCTCAACATCAGGTCAACAACACCCATCCTCAAATCGATCCAAATCATTAACCAAACAATATATGTGGTGTACCATTACCTGCAATGTCGAATCAAGGACACCTATCAACAAATCAACTCAATTAATCTACCTTTACAACGATATCAAACAACAAAGTAATCTAAATATCATTCACTTCCATCTTCGATCCTTACCACAATGACACTGAACAAAAGAATGTGAATGTCAACTATTTCATTTCTGTACTATGGACCGATCATCGAGTCGAATTACACAGTAGCATCATTGGATCACCGATACCCTATCCTAAATAAACTTTAAGCCTTTTAACTAAAATCTTCATCCACAACTCCAAAATATTTCAATCAATTGGTTAACGGGATCCAATCAGTTGAAATTCCAATACCACTTTCACCTCTTATACTAATCGGCTTCAAAATATATTTCAACTACATGTTTAAAATTTTCAATTCTATTAAGTATAACTTAGTCCAAAATCTCTCTTATATAAAACTTAATCAATTTAATTTGCTAGTTGGCAACCATCTTTTCTCTAATTTGCTTTAACACAACAATTTGGTTAAAATTCTCTTTCTAACCAAAATCAAAATCTTTCTTTCTCTATCCAATTCCTTGAAACTATCTAGATCACGACATATGAAAAAATTGTACCCACACATTTCAATCTGCATGTAACAATTTCCCATAATAAGTTATTCAATCGATTCATGCATTATGTGAGACTTGCACTTGAGCTATTTCCCTTCACATTCCTTATCCAAAATCATAACTCATGTCCTTTTACGATCTTATTCCACTTTCTTTATAACATATAGTAACACCTTTGCACTTGGGATCACTTCCAGTGCATAGCCTCTCTTCCTTATTTACTTCCTAACTCATCAAACAGTTCTTAATTTAAAAAAATTCAAAATTCTAATTTTCATATTTTAAAATAATAAAAAGATTTACTGATAAAAAATTCTTCACCATACCAAATTTTAGAACTTCCATTCACCTTTAATATACATCATCACTTTTAAAAATATTATATTATCAAAACATCTCCTTTACTTAAAAGCCAGAAAATAAAATATTTTCATCAATATTTCATTATTTTTATATTTTAACTTCAAAAACTTAATATTAACCATTTAAAATACATTTTGAGTTTTTATAGAAATTATGGTTATTTCAAAAATACTCTTCATTTCAAAATATTGTTTCAATTAATTTATAATCATTTTATGAAATATATATAAGTGTACATCAATTTTACAAATAGAAAATTTTCAATACTTTTATATAAAACATCCTATATATATGAAAATATAATTTAAAATTCACTTTGGTTACTCACCATATTTATATCAATTTAGAAAACTATATTCGCTACAATAAATCATATTTTACTGTAAACGTGTTCAAAAATTTCATTTCGCAAATCCTTCAATTTCTTATTTAAAAATGAATACACATACACATCATAATTCTACTTACTTTGAGTTAAAACTTTAAATCTCTTTTTCAAAAATCATCCAAATATTTATTATCTTATATAAAAACGCAATATCAATTCATAAATTTTCTTATAAATGAAATTTATAATTTCAATTTTTAAACTAATTTCCATTTTCATAATTTCTTTGAATTTTCACTCTTAGAAATATTTTACTCCTAAACTCAGTCTCCTTACCATCATCTCAGCTTTCTATCTGGTGCTTCCATCAAATCAAATCCAAGCGATCACATATACTTTCACAAAAGTTTGCACGTCTCCATAAGAAATTAGGGTTCAATTCATACATAAACTACTTCTCATACACCAAATGCAACTATTGTGTGGGTTTATACTGGTATGGCTCATAACTCAAAGATATCGGTGTAATTGAACGAGGATGTTCACACAACAATATCCCTAAGATTGACTTTAGTACTGTTCCAGTTTTGGTCTTGCCCCACCAATAGCTATCCTTGTTCCGGTTTCCATCTCACTTACTTATCCTCTACTATCCATAATTAGGATTCATTAACAACTTCCCAATAGATAGATAGCTAAACTGGAATAGCTATAAACATATTCAGCTCATATATATTTATTATATATTTTGTAAAATATACAAGTATGCTCTCTCAATATATCCTTAATCCTATAACATATGCTCTGATACCAAATGCAAAAACCCACCATTTCAAAACCCGTTAACTAACCAACAAAGTCCCGAAACGACAAGTCATTGGATGACGGTACATATTGATATACAGAGAGAGCACAAAACAAAAACTAAACTAACTAATAACTTTCTGAATCTCACAGTAAATGGTCACATATGATATCATATTACACACACACATTATATATATAAATGACACTAATACTTAGATCTGTACAATCCAAACGCAATCAACTTCACACACACTATCTCATCATGTCTTTGAGATATAGATTATTTATACAACTTTTACATATAATATTTACAATATATACATATTGCACCACTCGTTCCATTAAGTCTCCAAACTCCATCAACCTAGACAATATCGATAAAAGAAAATATAGGAGTGGGTCAGACATACGTCTGAGTAGGCGAAGCCAATCTAATACATGTATACTACTGTGGCAATGACATAACATGATTAAATTCTAAAGTATAATACCTTCTGGTCCCACTGCATGCACTATAGAATGATATTGTACAATCTAAAAATGATCCGGTCCTGAACACCTACGGTAAAGGATCCCCTATACATAATCTGGTCTCGCCGTCTATGGTAAAGAATTACACGTCTACAACTACAATTCGGTCTTGCCACCCGCGATAAAGGATGGTATTCATATTGGACTCATGCCTGTTCTCGCCACATGCACTATAGGTCGACTTTTATCCACATAAAAACCTCATGGACTAGCCACGTTGATCTACAGGAGAACGTGTGAGTTGGCGTAATAGGGATCTTAAGGCTAAATTAACACTAGAGGGGGGTGAATAGTGTTTATTGAATTAAATGAATATTATTCAAATTCTTTAAGATTTTATTTGGAATGATGGAATTAACAAACATAGAAACAGTCATAGAATCAAAAAACAGATAAAAGTAAATGCAGTAAAAGTAAAAAGAAAAGAACACACCAGCATTTTATACTGGTTCAGAGTAACCCTACATCCAGTCCCGCACAATTCCTTATACGGATTTCTTTTCAACTAGTAAATGCAAATACAATCTCGATCTCAAGGCTATGAAACACACCCTCCAGAATCCCGGCCTCTGGGTAGAGCTACTTGATTTCTGAATCACAAGCACACCCACTAGACTTACGGGCTACTAAGCACACCCAATTGATTTAATCAGGCTACAATCACACCTACTTGGATTTTAGGGATACCAAGCAACCACAGGGTATAAGTGTATGATTTGATAGAGTTTACAGACCCGGATCTTTGATTTGGTTTACAATTGATCCTATAACTCTTAAATAGCACTTGATCTTGAGTGATAGGAGAGAAATCAGAGAGTATATAAAAGAGAATCAAACTAGTAATGATTGAATTTGGTTTTGGTTGAATTTTGGCAGAGTTTCGATAGAAATTGCGTTAGAAATCAAGAGAGTGAAAAGAGGAGAGAAAAATAAGTGATGAAAATTCGTTTGGAAGATTGGTATATATAAAGAAACAATAGTCATGTCCATTTGCGAAGAGATACGACGGAAAGACACTTCCATTTAAATTTGAATTTTGAAAAATACGGCTAGTATGTCGACATACTTGCCGAGGATATGTCGACATACTTGCCGAGGATATGTCGACATATCCCTTTGTATTTAGAAAAATTACTTAATAAAAATTATTTTGAAAGTATTAAGTTTTGTAAAATATTTTGAAACTTTGTACAAACATTTAAACATGGTTTATACATCTTTTAATCATATTAAAACTTTATAAAATAATTTTGAAAGATTTAATAAGAATATTTAATATAATGTGAATAATATATATATAATCAATATAGTCATAAATTATTAAAGTATAAATAATAATTCAATATATATAAACTTAAAAACACTAAATAACATCTTTATAAGTATAAGAGATTTGAAAATCATTTTGGAAATATTTTGAAAAGATTATTTTAAAAATAGACAATTTAAAACAAAATTAGAGAAGATAAAAGAGATCGGGAAAGCGCTATCAAGGTTTTAACATAAATTTTATGACTTTATAACTTATCTGGAATATCTTGAAATCTTGAACTCTTCAATACTCATGAGTCTTCATTCTTGAACTCTTTAAACTTTATATCAACATCTTGAATCTACTCTTGATATCAGCATCTTGATACTGTACAGTCTTCTTAATCATTACATGTCTATTATCCTGCACTATATACTATATATATTTTAATAAAACATTAGTATCTATATTTTATATAATATCTGTAACGACCCGTAAATTCTAGTGGTTTTATTTATTTAATTAATTGAATTTTGTGAAATTTTGAACGATAAAATTTTGAAATAAAAATTTGATATTTGGAATGCGGCTAATTAAACATAGCAACTAGTAAATTTTCATCCGAAAATATGAAAGTTTATTTTCGTGTGTAATTTTATTTCAATTTAATCGGTTAGTAATTGATGAAAATAAAATGTTTTCGAAACCTAAATATTTTTATATGGAAAAATTCTAAATCATCTTCTGAGCAAGACGTCATTTTTCGTTTTTCCAAATTCGGACTTCTTTAGCTCCGTCGATCTTATTTTTCTGCGTTTTTGCTGCATTTTTCCCTAGTAGAAAATTCGAATTTTTATAATTCAATCATACAACTGATATCTGTAAACCGTTTTGATCGCCTCATCGTGCTGATCTCTACGGTATATTCAATTGTCAATTTCCAAGTCCGAAAGACAGCGAAATCTACGGAACAATTTCCGTATCGGTTCAGTTTTAAAACCTTTTGATATTCCGTGACCATTCATTTCTTACCGTGTTAATCAGAAGGCCATTTGTTTCATATTCCCAGAATTATACTGCTGACCTTTCAATTCTACTATTTCAAATAAAATTGTTTCGTTTCATTTTTATTCGGCTACCATTCCCACGCATCCTCCTCATTTTCGAGAGCCACTGCCCACCCTCTCCCTTCCTCTGGAAAAAAAATCGAACAAAGCTGCCTTCACCACCGCACTTCTTCCCTTGCATTCGTTCTTCCGCCCTCCCTCTCTCTTTCATTTTCCCAAGCTCTTTCCTCCCCTCCTCCTAGCACACCTAGCCATCACGCTATAGAACGGCAGCCACATCAGCATCGCCTCTCTCCCCGTTCCGCTCTTACTCCAACACAGCCGAACAGCCTTTCGCCCACGGCTATCACCTTAGCGCCACATCGGCAACCACCCCGCAACCTCTCTCCGACCTCGCCCAATCTCGCCCACCCCATTCTGCTTCCTCCTCCATACATCGGCTTCAACACAACTCGAACCGTTCGTCTCTACTCCAGCTTTGGACTGCCGCTCGAACCCACCTGCAACCGCTGCCGTATTTCACCCATAGCCTGTATGTCTTTGCACAGTCTGGTAATCTTTTTTTTGTCGCAATGTATATCTATATTAGTATATATATTAGTATATGTATAAAGAGATGCAAGTGACAGCTTTATATATTTTTGATCGAAATATACATGTGCAGGTATATGTTGGTTCGGCATAGAATGCATGTTTATATAAAGAGAGTTTATAGGTTGGTTTTGTGTTTACATATACTTTGATGTAGGTTTTATATTATAAACAAATTAATTTATAAGTTACGGTGCATATAAATATATGTTTCATCCATTCAGATTTGCATAAATTTATCTAGCGCATATACTTGTTAGGTATTAGATTATACACTATGTTCAAAGTATTCTTATATAAGTTAAGCATATTAGTCTGTTGAGTTTTCAATGAAATTTATTTTATAATAGTTTACTTTATATATATACTACTGTGTAAAATCTATAGTTTACTAAAATAAGTTATATAGGTGAGTTCGGCCTATATATGAAGTATACAAGTTTTAAATGTTGTACACTTTGTAAACTATGTCTGCATATATTATATAATGTTTGAAAGGTAACATACTTTTTTTTTCTGATGATGTATGTGCATTTGTTTTAACCTGCATAGTTTATATAGGATTTCATATAAGTAGGTTTCTTTAAATAAATATATCTAACATGCTATATATAGGACTGCTGAGTTCACAAATATAATTTAAGATATATTGACTCATAAAATTTGGTTTCAATATATTAGGAATTATATATTAGTCTATTAATATCTATCTGCTTACATAAATATTGAATATAAATAAATATAATGTATATATATATGCTTGATTTCTTCTGTGTGTGTTTTAATTTGAAACAATGTATTTTGAAATAAATATATATATATATATATTTAAAATTTAATAGGTGCTTGGATATAGGATATGTATATAGTTATATATATATGAGTTCACTTATACCCATCTACCTTCATCGACCCAATTCTGATTTGATTTCATCGACTTCTTATCTATCAGCTTTGTTCGTCGAATCGTGTCCATCTAGCGTTGCTTTGGAACTCGTTCCATTGTCAAACTCCTCTAGCCTCGAAAGGTGAGCAATCACTCACGATTAACGTTCTTTTATTTATTAAATTTGATTTCAACTGAAACAACAATTGAAATATGCTGCTGTTAGTTATTTACACTGTTATATGTGTTATTACCTGTATCAGTTCACCTGCGACATCTGACACCATTATCTGTTATTTATGAAATAATAATCCAGTTTGGTTTATAAATGATTGATTGATGGATGTTGACATTTGACGTTAAATTGTTAATGTTGTAAGTGATAAATAATATGAAATTGAAATTGACGTAGGATAGTTAGATTTGATATATGTGTTAATTTGATTGATGACATTTGTATAATATGACCTCTTTTAAATGTTAAATAAATTGACATGTAGAAATAGTATTAACCACACCTTGAACCATTGAATGTATGTTGTAAAATTGTCGTAGTATGAAATTTAATAATTGATATCAAATGAAGAACCGTATTAATATTAGTGGAATAATCTTTAATCTTCATGAAATGATAGTGTAGATTCTAGGAATGATTATGTTAATTTGCACAAACAACAATGTGAATTAATACGATTATTTTGAGATTATTTGAATAAATTATTGGATCGTTGTTATTGATTGTTGTTATTGCTTGTTTATTTACTTTGACACCATCCCAGTTATCACAATACAAGTTCCCTTTGCTATGCTTTGATTTTGAATTGAATTGGAATCGGGTTGAAATGATAAATACCCAAATTAAACTTGACCTAGGATAGAGAATTAAATAAAACCCGATTGGTCAATAATTTGATTTAAAAATAAAATAAAGATTTTATTTGAATAAATAATAAGGTTTTGAAATGAAGTTGCAAATTGAATTTTTATGAAGGAAAATGTTAATATGTAATAATCTGAATCAAATATTAACATAGTAGTTGATGGAAGAATGTTGTTTTAAATTTAATTAATAATTGAGTTTTGAAATTATTTAATAATTAAGTTTTGAAATTATTTAATAATTAAATAAAATTGAATTATTTAATAGTTAAATAAAATTGAACTTCTTGAAGAAGTGAAATTAAGTTTCTTTATTAATTGAGTTTTGAAATTGTAACTAGGTAAATTAATAAGTGAAATTGAATTTCTCTAATAAAAATAAAAATGTGTTTTATTGAAATTAATGTAAGACTTGAAATGTAAAGAATTTGATTTGATGAATTTAATTTAATGCAATTTGTAAGTTTTGATATAATGGAGTTGAACTTAAATAATTGATTTAATAAATTGGAAGTTAAATAGAAATTGTTTTGAAGGATAATTTACTTAACGAATATTGAATGAAATCGATCAATGAAGTTAAATCGATTTGAATGTTAAAATTATATTAATTTAAATGATTTCGGAATGAAACTTATATACGAACTTGAATCAATATTTGAATTGTTTAAATAGAAATTGAAATTGAATTATAAGATTTTGAAATTATGAATTTGGAAGTTTTGAAACGTAAATTTTGGAAATTGGTTTAGAAAGACAAATGAAAGGTTGGTTTACAAATTCTAATTGAAATTAAATTTGATTTGGTTTTGAAATTTATTAAACGACCAATCGGTGAAATAATTTCGAAGGTTATTAAAGAGACCGGAATCGGTTAGGGACATACTCACTGTCTAAACCGAAAACCACTTTAATAACTATACGCGGAGTATGATCCAGAATGAAGTGGTTGGAATGATGTACGTGATGACTGAAGAAAGAGAACGATAATGGATAGCCTTGACACTTGTGTCAAATTGGAAATGACTAAAACAGGAGCCATGCCGGGCCAAATGGGGTCAGCTACCTCGAGCGAACACACTTCTTCGAAACTACTCATTACTTGTTATCGATTGGTTCACCCTCGTAATTTTGGGAGTGTTGTTTTGCGGTGTTGCGATCGCTGCAGCGATGCGTTCTCACCAGTCCGGATCAGGAAAACGGTAGTTTCACTACCTTGGGTATTGCCTCATGTGCCTTGTCATACTTGTATCCCTATACGCGACCACTACGATTTGTTTTGTGTTATACCTTTGGAGTACTCCCTGATATCCCACTAGTTTACGGTGGAGTTTACAGTGCTGTATAGACTATAACGCTTATATAAAATATGTTAAGGGGGATAATGGTAACGCCTTAACACTATTTTGATATTTTATATTACTGATAGGCATTATCTATTTACCGTACACTACTACATAGTAGATAGTTTAACGGATCCTTAAAGGATGGTTATTCCAAACATCCTTTGAGTTACTTGTTTTCAGTTGCTATTTCACTTGAGTTGGATTTATTGATATAAGAATGTTAATCCTGACTCGAGTGTTTTGTGTCTTGCTTTACGCTCGGGTCAGACTGAGTGTACCAGTATTCAAGGCTCACCTTTGGAGTTGGAGCTTCGCTTGGGGATCCAGCTATCTATCCAGCTTTCAGATATTCAGTTGATTCCAGTGATGTATTCTGATATTGTATTTGACTACTGTATTCGAGACTCCTATTGTACCTTATTTTACTCTGATATGTATACAGTAGCTTCATGAACTACTATCTTTTGTTTCCGCTGCATTTATTACTCTATGTCTGCGATCTGTGATTATTTATTTACTGTATATGTTCAGTTTTGCCAAATTTAAATTAACAATTCGGTATTTTGAATTATTCAAGTCCGACATGTGCGGATGCGAATGGTCCAAAATAGCGGGTCGTTACAGTTGGTATCAGAGCTTTGGTAGCTCTAGGCAAAACTTAGTATATATGGTAAATGTATTTACAGAATCACTTTCATCCAAGTTTGAACCTCGTCCTTTTTGACTCAATTCCTTTGAATTTTGGAACGTTCCCCTCGGTTCCAAAATTCATTCGTGTCCTTCACTATTCGTCTTCTTTCAATTCTGGAGCACCCCATAACTCCATTTTGAATGATATCTATAATAGATCGGCAGTCTCGCCAATCTTCGAATGATTCGTAAAGGAGCAAAACTTCTTTATAATAGACATCAATTTACCTGAGATTTCTGTATCCTCGGTTTACGATGTTATCTATTCCCTACTATACCTGAATTCCATCTCTTGAGATCGAGTGTTGATTTACCTCGGAATTCAACATCGATCTTATTCTTGAAGTTACGGACGACCCGGTTAAGGTTGCCCCTAAATTAAATAAGCTTACCCATCTCTCGATTCTGTTATTGAATCATCTTATCTTTTCTTTCGAATTTGTATTCGAATTAGAATTCTCTTTAATTTGAGTCCATCAAATTTGAAACTCTATCCTTATTTTGAAAATTCATTCCTGTATCGTCGAGCAAAGAAATGTATTTGTAAACTAATATATATAAATGTTTTAATATATGCTGTATTATTTGAGTTGTTGATGTTGATTTGGGTTTCCGATCGATTCGTCTGATCAACGCTATCGATAGGATTTCCAAAACACTCGAGCAGAGCAAACTGACACAATATTGTTTTCAAATTTGGTAAATAAAATAGTTTTGTATGATTATAATATATATAAGTTTTCTGAAATTAAATTGTTAATGAATTGTTGTCAGAAATGATAATATTTGATTTTCATTTATTATTTTGTAAACAATTGACTATTGAATAATATAAATAAATGAATTTATAAAACTAGGTTAAAATTGATTTGAAATGGATTTAAACTAAATTTGGGAATTTAATATCCGATGATTTCAAACTTTGATTTGAAAGTTTTAAAGTATATAGTATTTAAAGTATTCTCAAATAGAAATCATTTCAAAGAAAGTTTAAATGTTTAAATCTGTGCTCTTCTCTTTGTCGCTGGAAAATAATTTCGGTGATGGCAGCCGCATCATCGACATTCATTTTCGAGTTTCAAAGTGGAGAAACCATTCTGTAGCTTTGCTACGGTATTGTTTGGAAAAATATTTTAATTTGAATTTCTTAAGTATGACTTGATTTATATATATATGGGTATATTATTTTAAATTTAATTTGATTTAACATATATAGTATATACATAATTATCTCTGAAGGGTTTGAAATTAAACGGAAATTTAATTCTTAAAATTATGTTAAAGGATGTTTTCAATTATAAATAAAGCTAAATTTTGGATAAATATTTAAACTTGAAATAATTGAATTTGAAAATTTTATTTGTGTAGTACTAAATTGCATTTCAATATAACTTATCTAAATTATTCAGAAGTTCAAATGTAATTGGATAATATACAATATAAAATGATTTTATAAATAAAATTTGAGTGTTTATAATGAAGGTTATACACTTAGATTTTAATTAAAAAAATGCTAATAAAGATGATAGAATAATAAGTTAATTGAATGAGATGAATATAATAAATTTTGTTCTGAAAGAACTAACAAATTGAAATTAGATCAACTTATGGAAATACCTTAAATTTAAACCAAATATTGAATATAAATTAATTTAGATTGAAATTTATATGGTTTAAATATATGTAATATGATATATTAAGTAGAATAAACTTAATAATAATTTGGAATAAAAGAATTAAATTTGTTGAATAAAATATAAGTACAGTAAATAATTATACAAATTGATGATCTAGAAATTGTTAATTGAGGATGACTAGACAATAAGATAATGAATTTAGAAATAGATGGATTGATTTAACTTAAGTGAACTCAAATGGATTAAACCAAACTGTTGAATACTAATTAATTTAAATTGAAATTTATATGGTTTAAATTAATTTTTTTACTTGTATTCCAATCTATTTTCTTTCTGGTTGTTTCTATTCTCCTACCTCCTTCCTTTTCGGGGACGAAAAGTTTTGAGTGGGGGAGAGTGTAACGACCCGTAAATTCTAGTGGTTTTATTTATTTAATTAATTGAATTTTGTGAAATTTTGAAATAAAAATTTGATATTTGGAATGCGGCTAATTAAACATAGCAACTGGTAAAAATTCATCCGAAAATATGAAATTTTATTTTCGTGTGTAATTTTATTTCAATTTAATCGGTTAGTAATTGATGAAAATAAAATGTTTTCGAAACCTAAATATTTTTATATGGAAAAATTCTAAACCATCTTCTGAGCAAGACGTCATTTTTCGTTTTTCCAAATTCGGACTTCTTTAGCTCCGTCGATTTTATTTTTCTGCGTTTTTGCTGCATTTTTCCCTAGTAGAAAATTTGAATTTTTATAATTCAATCATAAAACTGATATCTATATACCGTTTTGATCGCCTCATCGTGCTGATCTCTACGGTATATTCAATTGTCAATTTCGAAGTCCGAAAGACAGCGAAATCTACAGAACAATTTCCGTATCGGTTCGGTTTTAAAACCTTTTGATATTCCGTGACCATTCATTTCTTACCGTGTTAATCAGAAGGCCATTTGTTTCATATTCCCAGAATTATACTGCTGACCTTTTAATTCTACTATTTCAAATAAAATTGTTTCGTTTCATTTTTATTCGGCTACCATTCCCACGCATCCTCCTCATTTTCGAGAGCCACTGCCCACCCTCTCCCTTCCTCTGGAAAAAAAATCGAACAAAGCTGCCTTCACCACCGCACTTCTTCCCTTGCATTCGTTCTTCCGCCCTCCCTCTCTCTTTCATTTTCCCAAGCTCTTTCCTCCCCTCCTCCTAGCACCCCTAGCCATCACGCAATAGAATGGCAGCCACATCAGCATCGCCTCTCTCCCCATTCCGCTCTTACTCCAACACAGCCGAACGGCCTTTCGCCCACGGCTATCACCTTAGCGCCACATCGGCAACCACCCCGCAACCTCTCTCCGACCTCGCCCAATCTCGCCCACCCCATTCTGCTTCTTCCTCCATACATCGGCTTCAACACAACTCGAACCGTTCGTCTCTACACAGCTTTGGACTGCCGCTCGAACCCACCTGCAACCGCTGCCGTATTTCACCCATAGCCTGTATGTCTTTGCACAGTCTGGTACTCTTTTTTTTCGCAATGTATATCTATATTAATATATATATATATATTAGTATATGTATAAAGAGATGCAAGTGACAGCTTTATATATTTTTGATCGAAATATACATGTGTAGGTATATGTTGGTTCGGCATATAGTGCATGTTTATATAAAGAGAGTTTATAGGTTGGTTTTGTGTTTACATATACTTTGCTGTAGGTGTTATATTATAAACAAATTAATTTATAAGTTACGGTGCATATAAATATATGTTTCATCCATTCAGATTTGCATAAATTTATGTAGCGCATATACTTGTTAGGTATTGGATTATACACTATGTTCAAAGTGTTCTTATGTAAGTTAAGCATATTTGTCTGTTGAGTTTTCAATGAAATTTATTTTATAATAGTTTACTTTATATATATACTACTGTGTAAAATCTATAGTTTACTAAAATAAGTTATATAGGTGAGTTCGGCCTATATATGAAGTATACAAGTTTTAAATGTTGTACACTTTGTAAACTATGTCTGCATATATTATATAATGTCTGAAAGGTAACATACTTTTTTTTTCTGATGATGTATGTGCATTTGTTTTAACCTGCATAGTTTATATAGGATTTCATATAAGTAGGTTTCTTTAAATAAATATATCTAACATGCTATATATAGGACTGCTGAGTTCACAAATATAATTTAAGATATATTGACTCATAAAATTTGGTTTCAATATATTAGGAATTATATATTAGTCTATTAATATCTATCTGCTTACATAAATATTGAATATAAATAAATATAATGTATATATATATATGCTTGATTTCTTCTGTGTGTGTTTTAATTTGAAACAATGTATTTTGAAATAAATAAATATATATATATATATTTAAAATTTAATAGGTGCTTGGATATAGGATATGTATATAGTTATATATATATATGAGTTCACTTATACCCATCTATCTTCATCGACCCAATTCTGATTTGATTTCATCGACTTCTTATCTATCAGCTTTGTTCGTCAAATCGTGTCCATCTAGCGTTGCTTTGGAACTCGTTCCATTGTCAAACTCCTCTAGCCTCGAAAGGTGAGCAATCACTCACGATTAACGTTCTTTTATTTATTAAATTTGATTTCAACTGAAACAACAATTGAAATATGCTGCTGTTAGTTATTTACACTGTTATATGTGTTATTACCTGTATCAGTTCACCTGCGACATCTGACACCATTATCTGTTATTTATGAAATAATAATCCAGTTTGGTTTATAAATGATTGATTGATGGATGTTGACATTTGACGTTAAATTGTTAATGTTGTAAGTGATAAATAATATGAAATTGAAATTGACGTAGGATAGTTAGATTTGATATATGTGTTAATTTGATTGATGACATTTGTATAATATGACCTCTTTTAAATGTTAAATAAATTGACATGTAGAAATAGTATTAACCACACCTTGAACCATTGAATGTATGTTGTAAAATTGTCGTAGTATGAAATTTAATAATTGATATCAAATGAAGAACCGTATTAATATTAGTGGAATAATCTTTAATCTTCATGAAATGATAGTGTAGATTCTAGGAATGATTATGTTAATTTGCACAAACAACAATGTGAATTAATACGATTATTTTGAGATTATTTGAATAAATTATTGGATCGTTGTTATTGATTGTTGTTATTGCTTGTTTATTTACTTTGACACCATCCCAGTTATCACAATACAAGTTCCCTTTGCTATGCTTTGATTTTGAATTGAATTGGAATCGGGTTGAAATGATAAATACCCAAATTAAACTTGACCTAGGATAGAGAATTAAATAAAACCCGATTGGTCAATAATTTGATTTAAAAATAAAATAAAGATTTTATTTGAATAAATAATAAGGTTTTGAAATGAAGTTGCAAATTGAATTTTTATGAAGGAAAATGTTAATATGTAATAATCTGAATCAAATATTAACATAGTAGTTGATGGAAGAATGTTGTTTTAAATTTAATTAATAATTGAGTTTTGAAATTATTTAATAATTAAGTTTTGAAATTATTTAATAATTAAATAAAATTGAATTATTTAATAGTTAAATAAAATTGAACTTCTTGAAGAAGTGAAATTAAGTTTCTTTATTAATTGAGTTTTGAAATTGTAACTAGGTAAATTAATAAGTGAAATTGAATTTCTCTAATAAAAATAAAAATGTGTTTTATTGAAATTAATGTAAGACTTGAAATGTAAAGAATTTGATTTGATGAATTTAATTTAATGCAATTTGTAAGTTTTGATATAATGGAGTTGAACTTAAATAATTGATTTAATAAATTGGAAGTTAAATAGAAATTGTTTTGAAGGATAATTTACTTAACGAATATTGAATGAAATCGATCAATGAAGTTAAATCGATTTGAATGTTAAAATTATATTAATTTAAATGATTTCGGAATGAAACTTATATACGAACTTGAATCAATATTTGAATTGTTTAAATAGAAATTGAAATTGAATTATAAGATTTTGAAATTATGAATTTGGAAGTTTTGAAACGTAAATTTTGGAAATTGGTTTAGAAAGACAAATGAAAGGTTGGTTTACAAATTCTAATTGAAATTGAATTTGATTTGGTTTTGAAATTTATTAAACGACCAATCGGTGAAATAATTTCGAAGGTTATTAAAGAGACCGAAATCGGTTAGGGACATACTCACTGTCTAAACCGAAAACCACTTTAATAACTATACGTGGAGTATGATCCAGAATGAAGTGGTTGGAATGATGTACGTGATGACTGAAGAAAGAGAACGATAATGGATAGCCTTGACACTTGTGTCAAATTGGAAATGACTAAAATAGGAGCCGTGCCGGGCCAAATGGGGTCAGCTACCTCGAGCGAACACACTTCTTCGAAACTACTCATTACTTATTATCGATTGGTGCACCCTCGAAATTTTGGGAGTGTTGTTTCGCAGTGTTGCGATCGCTGCGGCGATGCATTCTCACCAGTCCGGATCAGGCAAACGGTAGTTTCACTACCTTGGGTATTGCCTCATGTGCCTTGTCATACTTGTATCCCTATACGCGACCACTACGATTTGTTTTGTGTTATACCTATGGAGTATTCCATGATATCCCACTAGTTTACGGTGGAGTTTACAGTGCTGTATAGACTATAACGCTTATATAAAATGTGTTAAGGGGGATAATGGTAACGCCTTAACACTATTTTGATATTTTATATTACTGATAGGCATTATCTATTTACCGTACACTACTACATAGTAGATAGTTTAACGGATCCTTAAAGGATGGTTATTCCAAACATCCTTTGAGTTACTTGTTTTCAGTTGCTATTTCACTTGAGTTGGATTTATTGATATAAGAATGTTAATCCTGACTCAAGTGTTTTTTGTCTTGCTTTACGCTCGGGTCAGACTGAGTGTACCAGTATTCAAGGCTCACCTTTGGAGTTGGAGCTTCGCTTGGAGATCCAGCTATCTATCCAACTTTCAGATATTCAGTTGATTCCTGTTAGCACCAAAATTGGTCACTAACCCCCAAATCCAGATGAAAGCACCAAATACCAATCACAGCTCAGAGATAGAATGTATGTAGAGAGTAATAATGTGAAGAACAGTTAAAACTGAAATGAAAGCAGTAAAGAACAACATATTTTATAGTGGTTCGGCTAACTCCGGCCTACGTCCACTCCAGAAGTTTGCCTTTTATTGCTGTAATAATCGATTACAGTTACAAAATGGCAGAGTTGCCTTAGCCTTAGAAAAGTGAAAATAAGAGAGCAGAAAGAAGATCCCCTTTTATTGTGCCCCTGCCTCTCTATTTATAGACAAAGATGGGTTGGACTTCCCTGGTGGGCCTGGTAGCCGAGTACCTCAGCCCAAATGGAGTGGTCTCCATATGCCGAACCATAGATGTCGAGCGTTGAATGCCGAACAAGGTGTGAATGCCGAACGATCTCCTCATGCCGAACGTTGGGAGGTGCGAGGTACCGAGGTATGGAGGTGCGAGGTACCGAGGTATGGAGGTGCGAGGTACCTAGATATGGAGGTGCGAGGTACCAAGATATGGAGGTGCGAGGTACCGAGGTATGGAGGTGCGAGGTACCGAGGTATGGAGGTGCGAGGTACCGAGGTATGGAGGTGCGAGGTACCGAGGTATGGAGGTGCGAGGTACCGAGGTATGGAGGTGCGAGGTACCAAGATATGGAGGTGCGAGGTACCAAGATATGGAGGTGCGAGGTACCGAGGTATGGAGGTGCGAGGTACCAAGATATGGAGGTGCGAGGTATGGAGGTGCAAGGTGCAATGTCGAGCGAGGTGAGGTATGCCGAACGACCCATCCAATGTCGAACGCTCCCTAATGCCGAACGATCCATCCAATGTCGAACGAGATTTATGCCGAGTGCTCCATCCAATGCCGAACGATACTTAATGCCGAACCTCCGTCATGCCGAACCATGTCTGATGCCGAACAGTTTCTAATGTCGAGCGCCCATCATGCCGAACGATCTCTAATGCCGAGCGCCTCTAAATGCCGAGCGCTCCTGGATGCCGAGTGCTACTGAATGCCGAGTGCTCCTGGAATGCCGAACGATCCCTCTATGTCGAACGACGATCTCTCTATGCCGAACAGCCTCCAACGCTGAACCATCCCAATGCCGAGCGACATCTGCCAAACTGCCTATCATCATTTTAAAC
Source organism: Allium fistulosum (assembly GCA_030737815.1). Lineage (NCBI taxonomy): Eukaryota > Viridiplantae > Streptophyta > Magnoliopsida > Asparagales > Amaryllidaceae > Allium > Allium fistulosum. The sequence goes on along the minus strand of CM060903.1, from coordinate 694,510,371 downwards.
CGAACCCATCATACTTTAGTCTCGATAGTTGTGAAGTTGTTTAAGTTAAATCCGTCTGTCCGCGGTCTTGCCAAAAGGCGGGTTAACACTTGCCCCCCAAAACATGCCTTGATGTGAAAGGTGTGTTTTGAATAGCCTCAAGTCCAATATCCCAAGTATGTATGTTATCCACATCCATACTTTCTGATTCATAACCCAATCCATTACCAAGCCATCTTATCCGAGTACCACGGCCATATCTTGATCCATTTCCGCGACTGTTCCGAGTCGATGTCTGATTCTTATCCAGTAACCAAGTCCTTACCCAATTCCACATCCATCTGAACCCGACTACCGAGTTCCAGACCATCCATATCCAGTAACCTATAACCATATCCATGACCTCTCCGGGTCGATATCCAAATCCGGGACCGCTCCGGGTCCTTGTCCGAATCCTTAGCAATTCATAGCCAATATCCAAATCCGTAACCTCTCCGGGTTCTTGCCAAGCGCAACCCACACTTGACGACTTTCGTTAAGTAATTCCATGGTGTTCATGGTTCAGTGTCCCTGAACGTCGAAGAATGCCGTGGCTTAAGTCCTAAGCCGAATCCTGGTCACTCCGGACCCTTGCCGAGCATAGTCCATACTCGACGATCTAAAATAGTAACCGATAATATATGGCCTAAGTCCTAGGCCAAATCCTGGTCTCTTCGGACCCTTGCCGAGCATAGTCCATACTCAACGACCTTTTAGCCAAAATCTAGAGAAAATCCAATCAAAATCCGATCCGAAATCCAAATCCAAAATAGAAAACCAGAAACCCATATCGAAAATCCATACCAAAAAACAAACATCCAACCAGAATCCAAACTAGAAAACGAGCAAAACAGGGAGTTCAAACCAAACTCCAAAACCAAACCAGAAAAAGCAAATGTCCAAGTCAAAGGAAAAAACAGATTTCGCAAACCCGAGCGTCTCGGTAAGCCATCATCTCAGAGCATGCCTGAGGGTTATCTCCGACCCTGTACATGAGTAAGTGATTTAACCGTTTGCCCGGAGTTTGTTACTTATTCCAAACCATTAAAATTAGTTGATGACCAATCGGCCACCATTTTTGGGCCTCATTCCCTCGTCGTTCAAGGTAGGCGGTGGCTGCTCCTGTTCCACCGCCGCATTCCGAGTTCCGACATACTGTCGCAACTAACCATTCCTTATATGCTCCTCGATTATATCCTTTAGATGCCGGCAGCTGTTAGTGTCATGCCCGTCCAGGTCATGAAAAAGACAGTGCCTTCCTGACGCCCTTTCTCGTTCTGAGGGTTCCCTCCTTGCTGGCCTTCGATAAGAAAGGCGATCTTGAGTATCTAAGAAAATCCGTTCCAACGTTGCATTCAATCATGTGTAAGTGGAGAACTTTGGTTCTCCCCAGCGCTTCCTTTTACCTTTATCCTCGCCCCCACCCGAGCTTTTACCGGGTAGTCCTCCATCCTTAGTCGTGTTTACTTCCTTTGGCCTCATGTCCAAACATGCATCTTCTTGTCGAAGAAATCTTTCAGCTTCATGAAAGAATTCCCCAAGATCCAATGGTGGGTCCCGTATCAACGATACTTTGAAATCCGAATTATCTCTGACTCCTGATACCGCAGCCATCAGAACCATTGATGGATCTGGCCGATCCACCGAGGCAACTGCTGCATTAAATCGAGTTAAGAATGTCCTGAGCGATTCATCTGCCCCCTGTTTGACTGACGTTAGCGTCATCACGTTCTTTGGCCTTTTTATGTGAACTCGAAACTGACTTAAGAACTTGTCCACCAGTTCTGTCCATGTTCCAATGGATCCATCCTCCAGCTGTCTAAACCACATAGCAGCAATTTCAGTCAAGTACAGGGGGAAACATCGGGCCATAACCTCCTCTGTTGCCCCCAGCACTTCCATATGCCTAGTGTACCTCATCAAGTGGTCGGTGGGATCCGTCTTCCCGTTGTATACTTCCATAGTGGGTAGTTTGAAATCGGACGGATTCCTAGCTGTCCTGATGTTCCGGGTAAACGGACTTTTGTTAACTCCCTCTGAATCCCTGTTTGTCAGACCTCCACGAATAGTCCGCCTGATAATGTCAGCCAATCTAGTGTTTCCAACCAATCCAGACTGCCCCCAAGTCCCCGAGGAAATTATGGCACATATTCTTCATCACGTACTCCTGTATTCCTATCGATGCCAGGCCGCGTAGCGTTATCCGGTATCCCTCCATGAACTGGTCCAGCATCACCTGGTGGTGTGCCCCCGAGTCTAGGTCCATCTAGATTGTTAACTGTTTGTTGATTGGGAGCTGCCCCCTGCTGATTCACTCCATCTGTCCATTGGTTGAGTTCCTCTGGTCCAGCTCCACGATCTTGAGCAACTGCAGTTCCTGGTTGTCCAAATTGCCTAAGAAGAGCCTGCATCATCTCCTCTTGCCGTTTCATCATCTGCTCTTGCATAGAATTCATCATCACTTGCATCTCGTCCCGAGTTATGTAGATGGATGCATGACCCTCCCCAGCTCCAGAAGATGCCGCTTGACTTCCTTCCTGATTGCTCCTTTCCACTGCTTGCTTCCTCGTTGGTGGTCTTGCCATTGCTTTCTAAGATCCAAGTTCCTAACTCCAAAATTCCTAAGTGTTTCAATTCTCAGTGAAAGCACCAAAGTGTTAGCGCCAAAATTGGTCACTAACCCCCAAATCCAGATGAAAGCACCAAATACCAATCACAGCTCAGAGATAGAATGTATGTAGAGAGTAATAATGTGAAGAACAGTTAAAACTGAAATGAAAGCAGTAAAGAACAACAGATTTTATAGTGGTTCGGCTAACTCCGGTCTACGTCCACTTCAGAAGTTTGCTTTTTATTGCTGTAATAATCGATTACAGTTACAAAATGGCAGAGTTGCCTTAGCCTTAGAAAAGAGAAAGTAAGAGAGCAGAAAGAAGATCCCCTTTTACTGTGCCCCTGCCTCTCTATTTATAGACAAAGATGGGTTGGACTTCCCTGGTGGGCCTGGTAGCCGAGTACCTCAGCCCAAATGGAGTGGTCTCCATATGCCGAACCATAGATGCCGAGCGCTGAATGCCAAACAAGGTGTGAATGCCGAACGATCTCCTCATGCCGAACGTTGGGAGGTGCGAGGTACCGAGGTATCGAGGTACCGAGGTATGGAGGTGCGAGGTACCGAGGTATGGAGGTGCGAGGTACCGAGGTATGGAGGTGCGAGGTACCGAGGTATGGAGGTGCGAGGTACCGAGGTATGGAGGTGCGAGGTACCAAGATATGGAGGTGCGAGGTACCAAGATATGGAGGTGCGAGGTACCGAGGTATGGAGGTGCGAGGTACCAAGATATGGAGGTGCGAGGTACCAAGATATGGAGGTGCGAGGTACCGAGGTATGGAGGTGTGAGGTACCAAGATATGGAGGTGCGAGGTATGGAGGTGCGAGGTGCAATGTCGAGCGAGGTGAGGTATGCCGAACGACCCATCCAATGTCGAACGCTCCCTAATGCCGAACGATCCATCCAATGCCGAACGAGATTTATGCCGAGTGCTCCATCCAATGCCGAACGATACTTAATGCCGAACCTCCGTCATGTCGAACCATGTCTGATGCCGAACAGTTTCTAATGTCGAGCGCCCATCATGCCGAACGATCTCTAATGCCGAGCGCCTCTAAATGTCGAGCGCTCCTGGATGCCGAGTGCTACTGAATGCCGAGTGTTCCTGGAATGCCGAACGATCCCTCTATGTCGAACGACGATCTCTCTATGCCGGACAGCCTCCAACGACGAACCATCCCAATGCCGAGCGACATCTGCCAAACTGCCTATCATCATTTTAAACCGAACCCATCATACTTTAGTCTCGATAGTTGTGAAGTTGTTTAAGTTAAATCCGTCTGTCCGCAGCCTTGCCAAAAGGCGGGTTAACAATTCCAGTGATGTATTCTGATATTGTATTTGACTATTGTATTCGAGACTCCTATTGTACCTTATTTTACTCTGATATGTATACAGTAGCTTCATGAACTACTATCTTTTATTTCCGCTGCATTTATTACTCTGTTTCTATGATCTGTGATTATTTATTTACTGTATATGTTCAATTTGCCAAATTTAAATTAACAATTCGGTATTTTGAATTATTCAAGTCCGACATGTGCGGATGCGAATGGTCCAAAATAGCGGGTCGTTACAATATCCTATAGCTGTTATCATCAAAACCAATACCTACGGTACTAACAGAATGCTCATCAATACCAGAAATCAAGGATCTGCCATGTGAGCCACATGATTCAGGCATTTGTTCATCGTCCCAAAACTATATACACTACATTGATTTATCTTTCCAAAGCCATATACACAATACCCATTCATCATCGACATCACCACTATGCAATCCAATCACCAGCCATACACGTCAATATGTCACCATAGAGTTGCAAGAGAATACGTAGAAAGTCGAAACGTCGTACGTCGATTCAGGCAGCCAAAAAGCCCAAATACCAATCTTGGTAGTCCAACAGTGGACCAATGTGAACCCACCGGTGCACCGGTGTACAATACAGATACGAGATTTTCAATTTAATTTGATTTCTTTTATTTTGGATTTTGATTTTTCCCTTCATTCTATGTTTTTGGTTATTCTATATCATATATATATGGTATCTACTATGTTAATAGAGTCCTAACATATTCATATACCTCAAATTACAGTTTAAGTTTTTGATTCGAATTTGTGATGAATAGAGTTTCTAATAATTTCTTATAAACTGAGTATGTACATTTAGTTTTACAATTTCAAAATTTCATCTTTTAGGGCATTTTACTTCATAGTTAAGTCCTAGGATGGTCTTAAAGCATCATACTATCAAAGCATTATACAAGAATCGAAGAATCCACACTCACCGAAACTCTCAAAGTTTGCTCTTGCCTTCGCCGTGCTTTCATTTTCTTGCCAGGAACTTCTGTTTTTTGCACCAGCTTCTTTTCTAGATAGTATTTCCCGTTCATACGATCATTTCGATGGGTGGATCGTCGAACTCCAATAAGAAACGTGGAAGAGATGCAAATTTGAAATTTGACGTTGTAGGTAAAAAATAAGTTATGGGATTACACTATTCCTGTTACTGTCCGGCCCTGCGCCACCACCAACCCATCGATTTCTGCCACCAAACTCATATTTATATGTAGTACTCTCTGTATGCTTCGATTTGTCGCTGGTTTCGTCTAAATCTGTTGAGAAACGAATGAGCTATGTCATCTTAAAGATTGACATAGAAAGAAGAACTGACATACACAATTCCATCTCTGCCTCTCGCTTTCTGGAGTTGTTGCACCTCCTATCTTTGAGTTTCCAAATCGTCGTTGTGTCGTAGCCCTGTCTGCTAGCTTCAAAATGCTTTTGGTTTCGTTTGATTTCGTGGAGATTTGAGTGAGAAACTTGAGTTTGATTAAGAGTGGTTTAGAGAGGAAGAAGGATGAAGAAGTTTACGGAGTTGTTTTTCTGAAATAAAACGGTTAGGTGATTTATGTTCTTAAGTCAAAGGAGAGAAACATAACCGTTTAAATTCAAATTCAAATCTCATGATTTTGGCATCCGCTCGACTCGACCAACTTTTCGTCCATAAATCCTGCATAGGGATTCCAAACTAAATAAACAAATATACTGTGCGAATCAGAAAAACGAGACGGTCGCATTGATCTTTGTCATCAAATTCCAACGTTTGAAAAATGATCATTTTGCCTCTTCTTGTAATTAATTAATTAATTAATTTCAATTATTTTCATATTATCCTATTATTAATACTTAATTAAAATATTTACCAATTTTCTGAAGTATTACATGCTACATACTCCCGTTAAGCCCGTTAAGGTAGCAAGAAATATGTGGTTTGTCACGTAGGCAAAATACACAAGGGATAATATTCATTGTTGGGATGCTCTTACAATACTTGATTTTTTAGTTGTGCTTACCTACATTACGATGTACCATCCAGTTTCATTTGCAATCAACGGGGACACAATAAAGAGCCCCATCGTCTCTTTAATTGCATGTGATGGGTATTATATTCGCTAGCTATATACTGCATGAGATACTGATGGTGTGCTCACAGAGAGGAAGAAGAATAACATAGAAACAAAAGAGATTTCAGTCAATGTTTGCTTCCTGTTTCCATTCATCCACTTGCACATTTATAATCATACTAATCCGATATGGATTGGTAACTCACCCACTTAATACAAAAGTATTAACTAATTACTTGTTTAATGCATAACCATTCTAATCGCATTTAGAATATGGTTAGACTAATGTAGAAGCTTGTATGGAAATTCTTGCATTCTCGTGACCTTCTCATCGACACTTGTTTAATGCATAACCATCCATATCCGTATCAAATACCTAACCCGATCTAGTGATTAGAGTTTTCCACTACTACTTAAAACACGAAAAAGGTGTAGTTTGTTGGGCCATGGATTGATTAAGCATATATATCTGCATAAGATTAGATCTTACGAATAAACTGGGTGTTGCACTGCTAAAATAATTAGTTATTGCTTGTACTCAGATTGAAACAAGAAGAAGAAATCACCTATTTGTTTTTCTTTTCTTTTTTTAATTTTTAATTATTATTTTTTAATTTTTATCATGGTATCATTTACGATATGTTTATCAGTTAGAACCATATTTCCTTCGAGTTCTCAAGTAAGAAATACCAAATCACTACCCTAACTTAGAAACTTAAGCCTCTTACAAGGTTCCGGTTTCGAATGTTTATTTTTTTGTCATTTACTTTATGGAATGTATTATCTCATCGCATGTGAAAGAAAACAATCATATTAATAATTCACTACTTCACAAACTCTTAAGTCCCCTTATACAAGCTTTTTTACATATGAAGTATGCCAGTTTCTGATACATCTAACACAATTGTTGGAGCAATCCATGTAGTATGCACAGACACATAAGCCCAACATTATTGAAAATAACATGCATTAAGCTGAATTAAATTTCAGAAATCTATTTGTTTAGGCCCCACACAATATGATCTTGTGGAAGGAAATGACATATTGGAACGGTACCAGGCTTGATCTTAAGTCCCCTCAAGTAGCTTCCAGAATCCGGACCAGCAATTTTAGTATGGCAAACAGCCACGGCCTCAGCTGTTGTTCCATCCTCCCCTAACAGCTTTGCCTCATATGCCGTTATTCCTTCGGTTGTGTGACAGTAAAACACCACGTATGGATATTTTCTAGCATGACATGCCATAAAATTAGACCTAGATAGTTTCTTAACGCCAGATGGCACTGTTGTGTACTGCTGACGTGGCGTGCCCTCTTTTGAAATAACAGTAGACACGGCTGATACGTCACGAGTGCCAAGACTTTTTGTGGTGTATTCAACCATGGATTCAAGTGACATGGCGCAAAATTTGGTTTCTCCATCTGCAGCAAGCATTTCACATTCTTGAATAGTTTTTTGCATGGCTTCTGCTTTCTCGGAGTTGGGATTTACAGAGAGTTGGGATAATATAGTTTGGAGATTGGTCGAGGAGAATGGAATCAAAGTTGCTGCTTGTCGAGAGAGGAAGGTTGGCCCAAAGCCGGCTGTGGTTCTCATGAAATGCATGGTCACTTTTGTGCCTGGTAACATGTCTTTTTCTAGCACTGCTATGTATGGGCCTTTTGCTGATTGTTCAGTTATTTTTGCTGCGTAAATATAATTGACTAGATGGTTGGAACATTCTGAAGCATCTTAAGATCCAGTCCAAGTAGTTTCTTGGCACAAAAATGCATTTGAAAAAGAAAAAAAGAAAAAATAACATATATTTTGTATGAAATATAACACATAGTTCTTAGTCTATTTATTTTATCCCTTTTAATTCAAATTTATTTTGAATGATGGGAGACATTAAAGAAAATGACAAGTAAAAAGACATTATATAATTAAGTAGGAGAAAGAAACCTGGATGCAGAAAATCTTTGACAGCTCCTGGCATAGAAGTGTTTGGCAACATTTTATTCCAGTATACCTCTTCTGGTAATACCTCATGATTTGCGGTAGCAGCTACCTGCACAATAAACAATTAAGCAAATGTCATCGAGGATAACCTTTTAGTCCTAAGGCTTGACAATTTTACACTTTAAAATAGGTACTGATATTAATTTGCATAAGTAGTAAGAAAAAATGCAAACTGTCTAGAGTGGAGTCTTAACATATTCATTATTGAAGGAGGATTTTAAGCATAAAAGGTTGAAATGAAAGTTTTAAGGTTTCATCCTTTTATTTGTCTAAATTAAGGGCCTGAATTGAGGTTGCCGTACATAAAAACATTACACTAATGTTCTTAGACTGATTCTACTTACATTTTTTACTTAAATATGGACCTCTGATTCAAAGAACAAGTATATAAACTCTTAAATCAATTTACCATGAGAAGCGACCCCTTATACACACACACACACGAGTAGTTTGGCACGTGCGATGCACGTGCACAAGAGAAATTGGCATTAAAAAATGATGTTTGTAAGGATTTTTTGGTTTTACAAAATAACTTTGACGTTTATAATATTGCAATTTTTTATCCGTATACATGCACAAATCAATCGTTTATCAAAATGTGAATGAGGCTAAGTTATTTTAGGAAATAATCAAATAGGTAAAGAAAGCAATCGACTATTACATGAATATCTAAAGAAATGTAACAAATATTAAAAGTAGCATTTCCAGTAATTTGGAACTTAGAAAACTTGCACCATCTCTCTTTTAAAAAGTACTAAATCACCATATCAATATATAAAGAATTTTTGTTGTCACCATAAATATCACACTTCCCATGATACTCCTTTATAAACCATCAGTACTTGCTAAAATATAAAACTACTTGATGCTAGTGTATAAATTTTGAATTTTCCTTGAGTGCTATACAAAGATAAAGATGAGGCAAAGTTCAACTTGTTCAAATATATTATGTAAAATTAAAGATTTATGCTCACTTCGCTAAGACAAAAAGAGAGGAGAATTAGATTTTAATCTTTGAAAACAATGATGTGAAGTTGTGTCATTGAAATTTTCATTGGCTTGAGTAAATAAAATGATTCAAAATCTGTGATATTGGTTATTATTTTGGGCACCAATATAAGCTAAAATCTGTGAGTTGAAAATTTGTATTGTGTCCATAAAATAATGCGTCTACAGGAACCAAATTTTCATACCTATAAGCTATATTCAATTTGAAAAGATGGGCACTAAAGGTAATAACATGTATACAGAAAAGGAGGTGAATTTGGGCTTGTATATTTCTGCACTTGGTACATGATATAACAGTTGGTACTAAAAACTAATACTACAAACATATATTGAAGAGAAATATAGCAAGGGAGATAGTAAAGTGCATTCTGTAGATATGAAATGGTAATAATATCACAAAGTCTCAATCATACACATGATCTTTCTTCCATGTATCCCATTATCTTCAGTCATACAAATCCTATAATCATAGCATGTGACTCACTGTTAATTCTAAAGCAGCCTGGCTTCAAATTTTCTTAAGTCGAAAAGCATATGCCTAATTGTGAAACCATTTCCTTTTTTATTTACTAAAATAAAAAGAAGATTTATATCAAAATAACTGAATGAATGCTTAATAAGGCTGAAATATATGACGGTATCGAAACATAAATTGTAGAAGTTGAAGCTTCAAAACTTTACGGTGATCTTTCATAGGCCTCTCGGTTATGCACCTTTGCTCTTAACACGTCTTCCTACTTTCTGCAACATGTACTCGGTACAACTTGCCTCGGTTTCAGAGATGCTCGTAGTTTCAATTGAAGTTCTCATATGCAATTCCAGTTTCAATAAAACACTCCAGCAGTTCAGTCCACGCAAGACTTGCTAAATATGTGGTAGTTTTGTACATTCTGGCACCTCCATCTTCGCAAGCCAGTTGTCAAAGGCAAGTCATCACAGCATATGCAAGCCTCTTCAGTTTATATTATGAGTGATTGGCACCTAAGTTGCTTGCAAGCTACTAATGTTCCATCAAATATCTTCTTATTTCAGCCTTGGTCCTCAGTTCCCTCAGCAACAATTCCCCTAATTTTCCTCCATTCAGTGTGAAGACGTTTTTGTAGCTTCTATATATTGCAGTTAAAGTAGGTCCTGACGAAATATGCACTTCCTAACTTCAGAACAGAGCATCAACTCCTCCATTTTCACCCTGATCTAGTCCATCCAGCAAACTACTCCATGTCTTAGAGCAGTGATAATGGCTTCTCATCATCGGCAGCTTGGGGATTTGTTTACATCCATCGTAGCGTGTAGTGATACTTGCTTCAGTGCAGTGATACCTGTCTTTGCTGCAGCAATAGTAGCTATCCTCATTTCAGCAATGGTGGCTTCTCATGTAATTAGTTATGGCCACATATTTGCCTCACTTTAAGTCTATTAGAAACATTCAAAGTCAGGGTGCACAACAATCATGCATACCTTAAATCATCACTTCATGACATGCAATTCAATCAACTTATGCCTTTGAATTTTACCTTGTTCGGTGTTTGCATTAACCAATCAGCTCAACTATATAACCCTTTAACAAAGCATTTCAAATATGCTTTTAGTTCAAACTATATTACATCTACTTTACCAAGCCTCATCATTTCATCCAACTAAATGCCTAATAAAGGGATTTTCAACGATTTCCATTTATATATATATATATATATATATATGTACATAAAAAAAATGATGAGAAATACTCATTGGATTAAACATTTGTTTTTCTAATTACAAAATAGAAGAAAAAAACAGAGGTTACATTAAGAAATACTTATTGAATTAAAGAGTGCTTTAACTCTTTACTAATGTATTAATTTAGTTAGTTTACTTCATACATCTTCACAAAATGCAATGTTTACAACCATCCGGATTATAAAACTAAAATAACTGGGTATACTTCTAAGATCTGTGCAGTAAGTAATGCACTATTAATGACACTGCAATAGTTCAACGATTCAACTCACCAAAAATTTAAACGGAGCAATTTTCTAATCTGAACCTTTATTATGCAGGATAAAGTAATAAAACAACTACTTAGACCAAAAGTTGCATTTTATCGTTAAATTTAATAAGTGTAAAATTTTAAGACCATAACAAATCCAACAAAAAAGCTAAATGAAATAGTTGACGACAATTTAGATAGTAGAATACGAAGATATAACACTGATGATCAAATGAGTCAAAAGAGTGAAATTTGTAGAAGTGCCTATTTTGTAGTATAAAAATAAGGAATGATTGACTTTGGGGAAAATTTATTAACTTAGGGGAAAATTAACAAACAATATATATTGAATATATCTTAATACTAAAATTTCATCCACAACTCATATGAAATCAGAAGAAAGTATTATTTTGGAGATAACATAAGTTGGAACATACCATTTTGCTTCCTTTTTCACTAACAGTAATAACTTGGAAACCTGCTGATACTCCTAGCAGTCAAAAATCCATGATTTTCTATCAAACCACCTAATACATGTAATAAAGTTAGAAGAGCATTACAATAATTTGTGGTTGTATACATAATAATAATATATGAAGTCGAGTTAATTTCAATAGATTTAGAAAATTATAGTGAATACACTTCTCGGCTGAACATAATTTGTCCATGCCCACTTATAAATCATTTGAGAGCATGGTAACAAACCATCACTTTATCACTGTTAAAAACTTAGTACATGATTATTATAAACTCCTTAAGCTTAAGCTAGGTATTGCGTCATGGGTTTGGAACATATGTACCGTCAATTAGAGATGTGGAAAGTGAGATTATTGTCCTTTAAAAACCAATCACTATTAGTAATCCACCTCCCTCTAGTCCGCGGGTGCGGCGCAGTGGAAATGAGGCTTGGGTTCTGGTAAAAGACTCAAGTTCGATTCCTACCATGCGCTTCCCTATCCTATATAAATTTACCCGGGGGTATGGGGGCTTGGATCAGCGGACGGCTTTACTATACCCTTCTCAGGAGTTTACCGGCTCGCCGGGTTCTCCTGGGTTTTCAAAAAAAAAAATTTCCACCTCCCTCTTTAGTCCCCATTTCTTTGTACAATTTTTTGAAGTAAACTCTGCTTTTTAAGGCTTAACTCCTTTGCTGCAAATAATTTACAACTAATTGCTAAACAAATTTTTTGCAAACATAGATGTGATGTCAAATATATTGCTAGTGGCAAACATAAGATTATAGCTTTACTACTAAACCATGGTAAATATTACCTGGATTGCTCAGAATGCATTATAAGTTTAAGAATGCAAACCTGTTTCTTTTGACTATAATTAATGAAATATAACAATTTGTACTTGTTATTGCATAAATCATTATATAAGTTTACATATGAAATACTATTCCTACTATAAACCAACATTGAAATGTTTAAACTTGATGCACAAAAAAGTATTAAACTAAACTACTTTCACTCTTCTTCTAACCTTTTCTCCTTTTATTAAAACAAACGAATTATATGTTTCATTCAATATAAAATGCTGTACTGCTTACACTACTCTTGTAATCTTCTCATGTATACAATCTAGGTAGTTTGTACAAACTACTGTCCTAACCAAATAATGAACCCATGAAAAATACAAATATAAAATAAGTGTTTTAACTATTGAAAGTAAAGAATCAAAAAGTATCTACATCTATACATAAATGCATTCATTATGATAAAGTTATGGCAAACGTTGCTTCACATTCAACTAAATAGTAAATATTTAAGTTTGAAAGTTTAAACTACTCTCCCTTCTTTGCAGAAGCAACAAAAACAGGTATTAAACAATAATAATATATGATTAAAACCCAGATTTCTACTATGAACAAATGGTAAGATAGCTGTTACCTTTAAAGCATCATCATTAGAGACTGGTTGCCCTAATCAAAGCGATGAGTGCTTCAATCAGAGAACTGAGAAGCCTTCAAGACACAGCAAAGAATCAAGATTTAATGAAAGCTAATAGCAAGCTATTTTGAAACAACAAAACAAAATCAACAAATTGGGGGAATACATAAATCGTTTAAAACCATCAAAGATGATACCTTTTTCAATTGAAAGAAGAGCAGTGGATGGTTGAACCCGATTAGTTTAATGGTTTTGACGATAACACCATCTCATTCGAAAGTAGAAAGCTAAGGTATGTGGACTGAGAAGAATGAGTAGAGAGAGTAGAGATGATCGTGGGAAAATGGGAAACGGTTCGAACGTGGAAATATTATTGACATTCATTTTGACCCGTTGACCAAGGTCTTGCTTTATATTACACACACATATATATATATATATATATATATATATATATATACGAGTATGGTGGCACGTCCGTTGGACGTGTGAAAAGAAGAAAGTGGGCTTAACAGCTTTGGTATTGTGAGAGATTACTGTAAATTTTTCGCTAATTGTGGAAAAAAAAAGGGAAACGATACGGAAACCAAACAAAAATAAGGTGGTGTAAGAGACGGTGGATAAAACTGATGATGATAAGCCCGATTAAGTTACATCAAACTTTGAATTATCTATGATATTTTAGGTTTAGTTAATAAGAAATTAATCAAGGCATATTAGTTTTAACATAAAGAGTTACTAAAAGTGTCCTTCGGTTAAAGAAAAGACATGCTTAAGCAATTTATTACTTAAATTTTATATTTAGGAGAGGGATGTCAAAACCTAAGCACCGTAAATAGGTTAACAAAATGTATGTAAAACCCGGTTTACTTGCAACATCTCCATAAAGAATTGTGCACAGTATAGTTATAATACATTCACATGGATGACAGCAACACTAAAGCACTGCATAAATTAGCTTTTTATTCAAGACTATAACACTTCAAATGCAATTGATGTACAAAATTTCATCTCCTTTTAAATTCAAAAGCCATCGCAGTCTATTTATCTTTATCGTTTGTGAATATCCTAAATAATCAGTAGTGATAGCTACCCAATCACACCAACTCTCTCTTTCAAAATTTGAAGAAGGCCACTATGCATCGTTGATCCAAACTCTTAATGCAGTGCTATCTGTAGTACATGTAGAACTTTGGATGCTCATTATCAAGTACAGAGCTGAATAGCGTACAGTACAGAGTTGAATAGACTATAGGAAGAATAATACTAATTTCTTAGAAAAGGCAGTAACCTTCACATGTGTCTTGCCAAAACCAAAAGATAAAGAACCAAGTTGAATCTGGCGGATCAACCTGCACACGTTTAAACCAACATTTATGTAAATGTGTTAGTTGAATACTGATATATGCAACACCATAGGTTTTTGGGTCTACTTCCCAGTTCCCACTAATCCACCTTTCCCACATAGGCCTGTTTTGAATAGTAATAGGTATATATGTGTAGACTTTCTACAGTTAAGTTTCGTCTATGTCAAGGTAATGCAAATAAACAACCATATCAGTAATAAAAGAAAGTATTCAGATATAAACGAACAACTGCATCGGCAGTTTTTCAATATCTTGACTACTTAACATGATCACTTTTAGTTAATAATGCTTTTATTCCATTCATCAGATGTGGTTGAGTTATCAAAAGAGAAACATTACATGAGCAATCATGCATGATATATGAAACTGATCAAAAATAGAACCAATTCATGGTGTAAAGTTGGCAAATATTTGTGTTGTTTTACTGTTTTGATAAATAAGTTTACTTTCACTAAGAAAAAATAATGTTTGAAACCTCGGAGGGAAAAAAAATCAATCAAACCAAAATAATTCGAATCCAACAAATACTAATTTCTCATTTCATCAAACAGAGTGCAATATCTACAGCGTATGGTTAAGGCTGAACTAAGATGCCAACCACCACGTAAAAACAAATGAACAAAAGCAATTTGCGCAAATGAGACATGATAAGAAAAAGAAGATTACTAAATCATGCAGTAAAGTACTTGAATCTCTTGCAATGAAGAGTGGCTGCAACTGCAATTGTTCAGCCATCCTCTACGGCAGTGCCATTTGAATCATTCAATGAAATTATAGACTAAGCATTAAATGGATTAGAGGTAATTTAGTTAGCATTAACAGTAAGTAAGTTGCAAATCACATATCTGAAATCCAAACTAACTAACATATTATAAAACTATTTAACTCGATTGTACTTACATAAGAATAAGATCCAAGTTCATATGTCCTTGACATGTTTCTAGAAAGCAAGTAAATATGGGGATTGTCATGTTCATATGTCCGTAAAAAACTCCAATGCATTTCAGAAAAGCTAAATGTTCCCTCAAACAATAGAACCTTACATGAGCGACATAATTTGGACCCAAGCTACAGTACTGTTTAAAAGTTATTAGACCTAGATTCCAAAGAGCGTAGTAAGGAAAGAGATCGTCAACTGCAATGGAAACTGGGCTTCTGTTGGATATACAGATTTTTTTTATGAAGTGGCTTCTATTTTGACAATAAAATGTAATCTAAGTTATGTAACTCTTTCACAGTCGAACCGAACAGTTTACATAATAAAACTGCAAAGTACATGTTACTAAGGATCATCGAAAATGGCCAATCATAAATCAACCCTGCTTTGACAATCGGTCCAAATAAATCAAATTTCATCATGGTAAACACCCCTTAAAAGATACACTTAGTGGAAACATCAACTGACATAAAATTTAGCCCAATAATCTCATTTGTGTAAAAGTAATTTTATATAAAAATTTAACCTGATGCTACAACTATTGCAAACACAGTAATATTTATTGCTTAAGTGGTTTATTCTACTGTAAGATAAATATATTTTATCTGATATGATTTTACATCATATTATACTAAACATGTTAAATTGTCCAGGAACATAAAATATATCGTAATATTATAAAAAATAATCATATTAGATTTCAAAGTAAATGTCTTACCTTGAATGGTGGTTGAATTTCCTTCCAATCTGATAATCCCTTCAGCCTATTTGTCAATCCTAACTAATTCTTACAGAACATCTCCCGCATTCAATTTGATCGCATCAATTGGACCTGTGCTTAAAAAAAATAAAAACGTCAATTACTGATGAAAAAAAAAGCTTTAGCCAGATCAAATAATTTAAGGTCAGTAGTTACCTTCCCAATATAGTTGTAGCCGGTCTCTTTGTCGAAAACTGTGATGCTTTGACTATCGTTATGCGAGTCCTAACTAATTCTTACAGAACATCTCCCGCATTCAATTTGATACGCATCAACTGGACCTGTAGTTTAAAAAAATAAAAAATAAAAACCTCAATTACCGATGAAAAAAAAAAGCTTTAGTCAGATCAAATAATTTCAGATCGGTAGTTACCTTCCCAATATAGTTGTAGTCGGTCTCTTTGTCGAACACTGTGTTGCTTTGACTATCGTTATGCGATTAGCGAACAAAATCCAGAGAATTGACTGTAAACAGAGCATACTGTAAACATAATTGTTTAACAGATTTGGTTTATCAAATCAAAAGCTGAATAGTAGAGCATGATTTTAACATGAGTATTCTAATCAAAAAAGAAATATTTTAAGTTACAGATTAATTTTTTTATATATTCCTTTTATCAAATCAGAACTTGAATAATAAAACATACTTGTATGGGAATTCTTTAGTCATTTCTATTGGATATTATAACATGTATAGTTCATGACATGTATAACTCAATTGATGTAATAAAATATGCAGCACACTATAAACATAAATGTTGTATGCATGTTAACTCAAATATATAAGAGGACCTTCGTTTTTTTTTAAAAAATTGTTCATTTAGAAGTCGTACAAATGCACAGTAGAATGGTATAAGGCAAACATTTAAGAAATTACCTACGTTGGTCTGAACTAATATTCATCCATGTCTTCTTTGTTAAAGCGCTGAATAGCACTTACCCAAACTCTCTACAGCCATACATAAATCCAAGCTTTCTACATCAATGTATCATGTAAATATAAGAAAATACAGAGGAACAACATCATGAGCATCCAAATCAACAATAATGTTAAAGCATATCCACATATTTCAGTTACGAATTGAAGAAGAAAGACGATATCTGAAATTAATGCAAAGGAGAAAAGAAGCCATACCTAAACCTTCTACCGTCATACTTTAACTTAATATGTTGTAAAATTCTATACAAAAACTATCTGCTATCTGCTTGTAAACTACATGATGTCTGCTTTCATATTGAACCTAATGTTTTTAATATTTTGTCTCAACTCTTTCAGAACCTTTGGGTGAGTGAATCTGCAAAAGGAAAAGCATTCCTTCACATTAGTATTGATAATAATGACACTAACAGTAAAAACATGGTAAAGCTTTAAATTTCAATTTACTAATTAGTTTTCTTTTGTCATCATCTACAACTGTTGTTGGTTTACTCTCAACGTAATATATTTGTAGCCAACTCCCAATAACAGAAAAAATGTCCTTAATTTTTATTTCTCTTAAAAGATATGTCTGAGGTTGTCTAAATTTTAATATAATTTACATATTATGATGTTTCAGTAATAACCCAGTTAAAATCACGTAAAGTACCATGCCCGATTCAGGGTGAACCAAATGAATCGTTCGATTAGATCCAGGCAACATCATCTTCGAAGTAATCAGCTTCTCCACTCCCTACAATAACAACGAACCCCTAATTACAAAAATTTGTAAAACCCAGAAAAACAAAAGTGTAACACGAAGAACTTGCCAGAACTATCCTATCTTTGCATTTGATGTTGACGGCTGTGGCAGCAAAATCGATCTGGAAGATGCAACCATTAAAATCAGTAAAAAGTATAGAAAATACCGTAGAAAGTTAGTCGACGTACCGAATCGAAAAAGGGGAGAAAGACCTTAGACAAATTTTCTTCTACAATGTATTAACGTAACATCACTAAGCTACCATTCTCAAAATAGCTGTTGAAATCGTCCCCATCCTAGGAAATACATTGATTAATTGTCACTTTCTAAAAAGTGTCAGTTGATTTAATTTTGAATCTCTCCTCTTTGGATCTAGGTTGATGAGGAAGAAACAGTTGAGAAAGTGATGCGGTAAAGTTGTAACCAATTTGAGAACGTGATGGACTGGAGGAAGACGGTAATACCCTCATTTATTTTATGGTAATTGCGAGGCAACGAAAAGGGTACTTTAGGTAGTCCGAAAAAGGCTTCACTTTGACCGGTTTGACCAGGTATTTGCATTATAGTATAGATATATATAGACACACATTTTTTCAAGCCTATAGCTATCTGAATAGTACTAAGTTGATATGTAATGCATTAAACAAAGAACTAACACACCCAGCCAAACATAGGGATGTCAAATAGTAGGAATGTCCAAATAAATGTGGAAACTAATAGTTGAACTTTTGAAATCGTCCTATAGTGCTTAGCAGTGCTCGAACAACGTCTAACAGTGCTCAGGGAATCCTTAAAGTTATGCACACAATTGTGGGGAAAAGTAAGCCTCATACGGTTCTCCTAGAAGTAATAATTGTTGGGGGGCACCGATAACAACATTGAGAAAACGGTCATGACACACAAGTATATGTTAAACATGGAATTTAGATAAAAAATATTGTTAGTCCATGCTACATATTATTTTCATATTATCGTATTATTAATATTTAATTAAAATATTTATCGATTTTCCGGAGTATTACATGCTACATACTACCGTTGAGGTAGCAAGAAATATGTGGTTTGTCACATAGGCAAAATACACAAGGGATAATATTCATTGTTGGGATGCTCTTACAATACTTGGTTTTTTAGTTGTTCTTACCTACATTACGAGGTATCCTCCAATTTCATTTGCAATTAACGAGGACATAATAAAGGGCCCCATCATCTCTTTTATTGCATGTGATGGGTATTATATTCGCTAGGTATATACTGCATGAGATATTGATGGGTGCTCATAGAGAGGAAGAAGAATAACATAGAGACAAAAGAGATTTCAGTCAATGTTTGCTTCCTGCTTTCATTCATCCACTTGCACATTTATAATCATACTAATCCGATATGGATTGGTAACTCACCCACTTAATACAAAAGTCTTAACTAATTACTTGTTTAATGCATAACCATTCTAATTGCATTTAGAATATGGTTAGACTAATGTAGAAACTTGTACGGAAATTCTCGCGTTCTCGTGACCTTTTCATCGACACTTGTGGATTGTTATCCATCCATATCCGTATCAAATACCTAACCCGATCTAGTGGTTAGAGTTTTCCACTGCTACTTAAAACACAAAAAAGGTGTAGTTTGTTGGGCCATGGATTGATTAAGCATATATCTGCATATGATTAGATCTTACGAATAAACTGGGTGTTGCAGTGCTAAAATAATTACTTATTGCTTGTACTCAGATTGAAACAAGAAGAAGAAATCACCTATTTGTTTTTCTTTTCTTTTTTTAATTTTTAATTTTTATCATGGTATCATTTACGATATGTTTATCAGTTAGAACCATATTTCCTTCGAGTTCTCAAGTAAGAAATACCAAATCACTACCCTAACTTAGAAACTTAAGCCTCTTACAAGTTCCGGTTTCGAATGTTTATTTTTTTATTTTTTGTCATTTACTTTATGGAATGTATTGCCTCATCGCGTGTGAAAGAAAACAATCATATTAATAATTCAACACTTCACCAGCAGGGAACTCTTAAGTCCCCTCATACAAGCTTTTTTACATATGAAGTATGCCAGTTTCTGATTCTAAGTTCTAACACAATTGTTGGAGCAATCCATGTGGTATGCACAGACACATAAGCCCAAGATTATTGAAAATAACATGCATTAAGCTGAACTAAATTTCAGAAATCTATTTGTTTAGGCCCCACACAATATGATCTTGTGGAAGGAAATGACATATTGGAACGGTACCAGGCGTGATCTTAAGTCCCCTCAAGTAGCTTCCAGAATCCGGACCAGCAATTTTAGTGTGGCAAACAGCCACGGCCTCAGCTGTTGTTCCGTCCTCCCCTAACAGCTTTGCCTCATATGCTGTTATTCCTTCGGTTGTATGGCAGTAAAACACAACGTATGGATATTTTCTAGCATGACATGCCACAAAATTAGACCCAGATAGTTTCTTAACTCCAGATGGCACTATTGTGTACTGCTGACGTGGTGTGCCCTCTTTCGAAATAACAGTAGACATGGCTGATACGTCACGAGTGCCAAGACTTTTTGTGGTGTATTCAACCATGGATTCAAGTGACGTGGCGCAAAATTTGGTTTCTCCATCTGCAGCAAGCATTTCACATTCTTGAATAGTTTTTTTCATGGCTTCTGCTTTCTCGGAGTTGGGATT
The DNA here is from genome assembly GCA_030737815.1 of Allium fistulosum. Taxonomy (NCBI): domain Eukaryota; kingdom Viridiplantae; phylum Streptophyta; class Magnoliopsida; order Asparagales; family Amaryllidaceae; genus Allium; species Allium fistulosum. The sequence goes on along the minus strand of CM060903.1, from coordinate 694,490,045 downwards.
TATAGAGAGTTGGGAGAATATAGTTTGGAGATTGTTCGAGGAGAATGGAATCGAAGTTGCTGCTTGTTGAGAGAGGAAGGCGGGCCCAAAGCCTGCTGTGGTTCTCATGAAATGCATGGTCACTTTTGTGCCTGGTAACATGTCTTTTTCTAGCACTGCTATGTATGGGCCTTTTACTGATTGTTCAGTTATTTTTGCTGCGTAAATATAATCGACTAGATGGTTAGAACATTCTGAAGCATCTTAAGATCCAGTCCAAGTTGTTTCTTGGCACAAAAATGCATTTGAAAAAGAAAAAAAGAAAAAAAACATATATTTCGTATGAAATATAGCACATAGTTCTTAGTCTGTTTATTTTATATCCCCTTTTAATCCAAATTTATTTTGAATGATGGGCGACTTTAAAGATAACCAATGACAAGTAAAAAGACATCATATAATTAAGTAGGAGAAAGAAACCTGGATGCAGAAAATCTTTGACAGCTCCAGGCATAGGAGTGTTTGGCAACATTTTGTTCCAGTATACCTCTCCTGGTAATACCCCATGATTTGCGGTAGCAGCTACCTGCACAATATGAAATGGGTGTATTCCTCTTTATATCAACTGGGTCTGATAATAAACAATTAAGCAAATGTCATCGAGGATAACCTTTAGTCCTAAGGCTTGACAATTTTACACTTTATAATAGGTACTGATATTAATTTGCACAAGTAGTAAGAAAAAAATACAAACTGTCTAGAGTGGAGTCTTAATTAACATATTAATTATTGAAGGAGGATTTAAAGCATAAAAGGTTGATATGAAAGTTTTAAGGTTTCATCCTTTTATTTGTCTAAATTAAGGGCCCGAATTGAGGTTGCCGTACATAAAAACATTATACTAATGTTCTTAGACCGATTCTACTTAGATTTTTTACTTAAATATGGACCCCTGATTCAAAGAACAAGTATATAAACTCTTAAATCAATTTAGCATGAGAAGCGGCCCCATATATATATATATACACACACACACTCATTCAAGCCTATAGCTATCTGAATAGTACTAAGTTGATATGCAATGCATTAAACAAAGAACTAACACACCCAGCCAAACATAAGGATGTCAAATAGTTGGAATGTCCAAATAAATGTGGAAACTAATAGTTGAACATTTGAAATCGTCCTATAGTGCTTAGCAGTGCTCGAACAACGTTTAACAGTGCTCAGGGAATCCTTAAAGTTATGCACACAATTGTGGGGAAAAGTAAGCCTCATACGGTTCTCCTAGAAGTAATAATTGTTTGGGTGGCACCGATAACAACATAGAGAAAACGGTCATGACGAAGAACACAAGTATATGTTAAACATGGAATTTAAATAAAAAATATTGTTAGTCCATAAATCATATTATATCATGATATCCAAATATCCAACATAGAAAGTTTCTCAAGCATAAAATAAAGTAACAAATTAAACTTTCGAGATATATTGTTTGCTCACAATGAGGAAGCAAATTAGAAGCAAGCTGGGAACCATTATTGTTTTAACAAAAAACCACAAGAGAAGGAATTACTGTTCTGTATGGAGTAAAAGGAATAGACTGAATTTATAGGAAGAAATGGTATCAAACAGTGATAAAAAAGTAGCAACTAGCTCACTAACTACAGGAAAAATATGTTTAAATTACTGACGGATTATGTCTTATTCCAGCCATGTCTGATGGCCTAATTTTTAATCTTAGATTCTCTGTTGCATCACATAATATTAATGCTACTGATGTCACCTTTTGTAAATTGAATACACTAGACTTCACACTGTGCACATAACCATGCATACTAGATTTCTCACTATGTGTGAAATTCAGTATACTAGGGTTCTTGCTATGTGAGGAACCATCTTGGAAATTAGTACTATTTTGAAGACCATGTTCATGGCTCAAATACATTGTCTGGGGAAAACATGTTGGTTTGTACTATCATCGCAAGACACTATGGCTACCCCGATTATTATGACAGGTACATGACAATTTCAAATGCTTAAATCATTCATTAAGTAGTTGCCTTAATATGTTTCAGTTTGCTGAACTTCTGCTCAAACGAACAAGTATAAATCCACTGATATATATCATGCTGGTATGTTCAATATTTTTGTTAGTTCACTGTGCAGTTTATCCAGCACAATTCTTGTAAAACAGGTACCAAGGTTCACATGGAAGGTTTCACCAATCGAAAGCCAGTTATCTAATTTGTCCAAGTACGTAGAGCCCTTCCATTTTCTTTTTCCCAGTCATTTTTCTTATTACGCACGTCATTTTCCTCGCTAATGTATGCTCATGTTGACACATTTGTTTGCAAATATCCATGTGACATGTTAGCAACCCTGTGCTCACAAAGGACAAATTCATTTCTTAAATTTTGATCATTATTCATTAAGCCTAATTGTCAGAATTTTTTATTGTGTATTATTGTATCGATAGTGTTAAAATCTAGCTAAGAGTCTTCAACTATTCATTTCCCTCTAATCAATTGCATAAATCAAGTTTAACTGTGTCGTTTTCCCAATGGTTTCCTCCAGCCAATAGGAATCTATAATATAATAAGATAATAAACAACTAAACGAATTTCCCTTTGTAAATTTCTGCATGGAGCGAATCACATGATCCACAAGAGAATATTTTGCAAAATTTTTGATGAAAAACCTACAATATGTAAACTCCATTCACTATTGATCATGCGGTAATGGATTGAACATTTTGATTAAAAATCTTCACTGGAATCCAATTTAATGGATGTTGTTATGCACACACAGCTAAATTATCCATAAGGCCACTTAAATGGGAATTAAAATTAATTCAAAATAATTTAAGTTGCAAATTATTCTTTGTTATTTAGTCTTTGTTAGGGTTATGTAATTTAAGAATAAAATGAAAGTATACATACGATTAAAGTGGATAATATTATTTTCATAACCAAATTAGTTGAATATATATTTATTAGTGAAGCATTAAATAATAAGAAAACTAGACATGAAAATTTTGGATGTAGAAAATTTTATTTCATCGTTTGAAGAGGAAGGGAAAGAAAAAATTAAGATAGTATTTGTTTTATCCTTTTTAGTTTTGGGTTTTCGTCCATACAAAAATGCGCACAACGCATGTATCTCATGGAAAACGATCAATCTAGAAACCAAAGTTAATATACAAAATATAAAACAACTTTTTACTTTTATTTTTCATGTTTTGAGAAATAAGAGAAACATGTGAAACAATCCATCGTTCCTTCATCCCCTTCGTGGTTCCTTCTTACTTCCATTCTATCCGTCATCCCTCCACTCATTTCATACTTTGTAATTAATATTGAAAACTCAAAACATAAAACTTATTTTAAACCAAACGCAGCCTAAGATATTGTTATGAGAAATAAAAACAGAATAAAAAAGAAGAGTGTGTGGGTGAATGAAGTATTTAAGTAGGTGAGAGGATAATTGGATGGGGAAAGTGTTTAAGTGGGTGTACATAGTATTATCTTTTATTTTTGTTGTAACCTTATTAAACTCAATGTTGAATTTATTATTCTTTTTTAATGTTTTGTTTCTAAGATAGTATGTATTATCACTACAAGGAAAATCAGCAATTGCTTCGGCAGAAAACCGACGCCGGCCGATTCTAGTCGATGCAAAATAAGACGTCACCACCAAGCATTCGAGTCGGGTTTTGCGTCGGCTTCGTCGCCACTTTAGTGTTGGGAAGTGACGGCTATTTCCACGTGACATTTTTTTCAAAATTCTGTTGGGCGTAGCTTGCCGTAACTTGCCGACGCAAGCCTGTAACCAAACAGCCGATTCTAGCCGACGTAAGCCTGTAACCAAATAGCCGACGCAAGCCGATTCCAGCCGACGCAAGCCTGTGTTCTGCTGTTTGTAAACAACTGCTGTTTGCGCCCTCAAACCACAATATAAACAATTTCCGTCGAACTATAATAACATTCAATCTTCCAACATAAGTATAACACCAACCTCTCATCAATCAAACATAGCATTCACAATTTTCCATCAAACAACAACTATATATCCAAAAACTCATCAATCAAACACAACGTTCACTAATATACATCATACTCAACAATACATATAAGTACTATCAAACAAATCATACATCATTGTCCTACTCATCATCATACATCAAACAACAATAAGTTCAACACAAAACGACGCCAAAACAATAAGCACAACCTTACCTACTCATCATCTCCAGACGCATCCTCTCCAGGCATTCTTCCATGCTCTGCTAGGTATGCCGCGATATGCGCATCGAGCTGCTGTGCAAAAGCATTGCTCTTCCGCCAGTCATTGATCTCCGCAACCTGCTGACGCAACAAAGCTATCTCCTCCTCTGCCTGGGATCTCCTGTAAGCCCTCTGGGACGATATCGCCTGCGAAATAGTTAATAGCTAGTTATAATTTATGCTTCATATCATATTAAATGTATATATTAGTTAATGAAGCAGCTTACCTCCATATTTCCATAACTATATCGCCTATTTCGCGTATGTGGATCTATAACGGCGTCCCAAATATGGTTTGACTCCTCAACGGTCAACTCCTCACGTCCGGTGGTCTGCGCCACACGTGTTCGCTCCGCCTCATATGACTCCTGCGATTATAAATAAAAGTTTGACATGAAAAAAATTTAATTTACGATTTTTTAGCTGTGAAATAAAGTATTATCAAACACTATCATTACGGATAAGCATGTTTACCATTACAGATTGAGATTTGGCGTCTGTCCATCTATACGAAACATTGCCTTCCTCGTCTGTCTCCTCCACAGCATGTGTGACAGTAAACAACTCAGCCATCGTAGGCTCGCGATTGTACTTCTTAGACTAAAAATATACATATGAATAAACAATGTTACCAATATGATTAAATAATGTTACAGATATTTATAAACATAATTTATAAATTTACCAATTCGTTTTTATGTTGTTGAAAAGATTTCAAGCCACCACGATGTACAGCAGGATTCTTATTCCTGTTTTCGCGATTCCGCGCTGATATTTCCTATACATTTAAACACAAGGTTAACTATATTAATGCAACTAATATACGAAATCTTAAAAATTTTATATTACAATTCGAAAGTGGATAGCTTACTTTGAATTCAGGAGTATCCCAGAGCCGAAGAAACTCACTATATACTTTAGCGCTCATCCAACTTGGTTTTTTTCCCGCACTCTTTGCTTTAGTTATCGTGTTTCTATAATTTTTTCTCATTCTTTGATTCCAATGATTTCTAAACACATCCAGATCCTGGGGCTCAACACGTACGGCAGCCTGCATATTGAAATTAACTTGAATTATAAACATTCTATTGACATTCAAATCAAATAAAAATTTATACTTAATTACCATCAAATCTGCCCATATTGCGTTCTTTACAGGCGCTGGGATGTCGTCCCGCCGTGGCCAACATCCGAACATCCTACTCATAAACGCCTGCCTCGACGTTTGTAAAATGAAATCTGAAGGCTCCATCTCAAAGCCCCTATATAATTTTGATGTACATATTTAATATATTTTAAATAACATACATGAAATATATTTGATACTTACCCTGCCGTCTTCGAAACTAACTCAGCAACGAGGCGTAAATCCGGCGCACTGCCACTGGCACCTGCGTCGGAAGAAGGAGAAGGCTCAGACCTACTGTCGTGTCTCCTGTAAGACATATCTGCCACAAACATATCATATCATATATCGTATATCATATCAGAACATATCATATCATCGCATAAAACATTCCACTTGATTCAGACTTTAAATATTACATATGTCATAAAAATACATTATACAACATGCAATTCAAATATTTACATATGTCATATTCATACTCTAAATATTACATATGTCATAAAAATACATTATACAACATGCAATTCAAATATTTAAAATTATCAGTCTTCGTCGTTCTCTGATTCAGACTCGGTCTCGTACTCTATATCGTTTTCTTCAACACTTTCAAATGCATCTACCAAAACATTTGATTCATCATTCAACAACCCTATATCAATGTCATCGGTTATTATTACTTCAGTATTTGGCTCAAGATCCGCTTGATACGCTGTTTCGTTTGGAATATTATTTCTGTCAAATGTAAATTTTGCCTTTGTTTTAAAAACAGCCGACCAATCCGCTTTATCTCTTTTCAAGGATGGATACGTAGCAAAATAAACCTGTAACGCTTGCTTGGCCAATACGAAAGGATCATACTTATAGTAATGTGAGGTATGTTTTATTTTAATAAGTTTATAATCTTTGTGCACGTTGATTCCAGTACCAGGAACATTGCTAAACCAGTTGCATTTGAATAAAAAAACTTTTTCTGCAGGTTGTATGTAATATGTCAACTCTAAAACCTGTGTTAAGACGCCGTAAAAATCTTTTATATGCTCATCTGGATCGTCGCTACCTTTGACAAATACACCGCTGTTATATGTCAATTTTTGGGCACCGTAATCTTTGGTGTTGAATTTAAATCCATTGACGAAGAATATTGGATACGTCTTGACATTTCTTTTTGGTCTGATCACAAGATGTCGTAATCCTTCATCAGCGACACAGTTTATTGGATCATAAACGTAATTTGAAAACCATTTAGCAAATTCTTTACTGAGATCGCCAGATGGATGAAGTGATTCATATATACTGCAAATATGTAATATGTTTTAATATAATTAATATGTAAGTATAATTGAATTATATATGAATTTATTATTACCTGACAAATGGTGCAACTTCTGGACAATTTAGAAGAATATATGTGTGTGTTACATGGTGATCTTTATCGTCTAACCATATTTCCACACATTTTCCAGCATGTCGGCCATGTTGTCTAAAAATAGATAACATTGCTTGAGAAGATTCATGTTCAACGACTTCTTCATTACGAGGAACACTTACAAACGATAAGTTCACATGATCACTAAAATAATGAGAGAAAAAGAATGAAGCTTCTTCTTCAAAATATGATTTGCAAATCGAACCTTCAACTCGTGTTTTTTGCCTAATTTTTTTCTTCAAATGATTCAAGTACCTATTACAAATTTATTTTAAATTTAGGTATATAAAACTGAATTTTAAACTAACATAAATATTGCCGATATTCAATATTACCTCTCAAATGGATACATCCAACTATATTGAACATGACCTCTAAGAAGTGCTTCGGATGGAAGATGAACAGGTAGATGCTCCATTACATTAAAGAAACCTGGCGGAAATTTAATATTTTTTCCAGCTTGCAGAGCAGTATAGGAATTTCTACTTCAAGTCTACGTATACGGCCGACTTTTAACGTCGTCGAACAAAGTTATTTATAAAACAAACTTAATTCTGTTATAACGCTCCATACTTTTACGGGCAACAGTTCTTTGAGAATCATAGGTAATAGATATTCCATCATGATATGGCAATCGTGACTTTTCATCCCACTCAATTTATTGTTTTTAAAGTCAACACATCTACGAAGATTAGAAGAAATCCCCTCAGGACATCTTAGTGCTTCCACTCACTTTAGCACGAGTTTTACTTGCTTACTATTTAGCTCATAGCATGCTTTGGGTTTTTTTATTTTTATTGGGTTTCATATGAAGTTCGGGACGTTTACAAAAGTTTGCTATATCAAGTCTTGAATTCAAATCGTCCTTTGTTTTCTCCTTTACATTCATAACTGTATTAAACACGTTATCAAACACGTTTTTTCGTTGTGCATCACGTCAATATTATGTTGGAGTAGGAAATCTTTCCAGTAGGGTAACTCCCAAAATATACTTTGTTTGCACCAATTATGAATGTCTGATTTACTTGGAATTTCAGTCTGCACTCCAGTTTCATGTATCTTCGGATACTCCTTTACAATTTCATATATTTCTTCGCTTGACCAAATCTTCGGTGGTTGCATACTCTCTTCTCTGTTAGCTATAAAGCTTTTTCTATCTCTTCTAGAAGTATGATTGAGATGGAGAAAACACCGATGACATTCAAACCAAGAAATTTTCTTTCCATACCGTAGCGAAAACGCCCGTGTTTCTTCCATGCAATAAGGACAAGCTAGACGACCAGCCGTACTTCAACCTGAAATCATCCCGTATGCAGGAAAATCACTAATAGTCCACAACAAAGAAGCGAACATACGAAAATTCTTTTTTCTCGAAATGTCGTACGTTTCAACTCCTTCATTCCATAGCGTTTTCAACTCTTCGATCAATGGTTGTAAATAAACATCGATTCCTTGTGTTGGATCATCAGGCCCAGGGACGACAGTAGTGAGAAACATATATGGAGTTTTCATACACATCCATGATGGTAAATTATAAGGAGTTACGATAATAGGTCATGATGAATATTTACTACCAAACTGAGAGAATGGTGCAAATCCATTCGTACATAAACTGAGTCTGACATTACGGCTTTCGGTAGCAAATGCGGGATAAGTCCTATCGAAATATTTCCATGCTTCTCCATCAGAGGATGTATCAAAGTTCCTTCTTCCGGTGTTCTCACACTGTGCCATCGCATATGGCACGTCGTAGCAGAAGATGTATATAACCTTTGATGTCTCGGAGTGATAGGTAAATAATGCATTCTCTTGTATGGAACTTCTTTTCCTTTTTTTTTCTTGGTTTGTATCTTTCCTCGTTACATATTCTGCATTTTCTAAGCTTAAGTCATCTTTCCAATACAACATGCAACCTTTTACACATGTATCTATCTTTTGGTACGGCAGACCGAAAGCAGACATAAGTTTTTTCACTTTATAATGACTATCGCACATCAGATTATTGGGTGGCATGTGTTGTTTTGCTGCTTGTACAACTGCTGTAAATCTAGCTTCTGTAAGGTTGAATTTTGATTTCATAGTAATGTATTCGGCAGTTACTGATAATTCGGTTTCACTTTTACAACCATCCCACAACGACCTTTTAGCAGAGTCCAATAAATTATATATATTTTTTAGCTCCCACAGTCGGTTCTTCTTCGACATTTACATCTTCATCGTCATCTTGATCAAACATTGGAAACATTAATTGTGCTGCATCTTCCACCATATTTTCTATTGGATTCGTCATAACATTATTGTCATCTAACGCTACAGGACTAGGTGTGGGTGCAAGAAGTTCTCCATGACGATCCCACAAGTAATAATTCGGCACAAAACCATTTTTATACAAATGTACTTCAACTATATCTGCTTTCCAATGCTTCAAATGTTTGCACTTACTACACGGGCAACGAAGTTCTTCGTTATTACGATTATTAGATTTAGCGAATCTAATAAATTCGTGTACACCGTTATAGAAATGTTTCTTTATTGAACATTTCATACCAGTTCTGACTTCATACATCCAACTACGGTCGAGAAAATAATCGAACATTTTTCCTGATTTGAAAACATATGTTAGAAATACAATAAAGTTTATCGTTTATTAATCCAAATAATCAATTCGATTTATTTTTTGCTATGTTGTTTTAACTTTGATGGTCGACCATCCTACTTCCCATTACAAATACAATAAAGCAATTACATTTCATAAATCATATCATTTTAAATGGTTCACAAAATTTCAGCAGCACTTCCCCTTTGTTCCCTGTATCGTACACAAATGCGTGTACACAGGGAACAAAACGGAAGTGCTATCGAAATTTTGTGAACCATTTAAAATGATATGATTTACAAAATGTAATTATATATTGTATTCGTAACTTGTCCAATACAGGGACAAATCCGACAAATATTGTATCAGATGAATATAGATGTCCGTTCTGTGAAAAACCGAACGCTATATAACGATCAAATACAACACTTGTCATGACGGGGCCAGAAATTCTCTAAGGGGTTTAAAAAATAAAACTTTTATAATTAACAATATTCATTCAACTATTTAAATATTTATTAACTAAATTTGAAATTTTACAACGTAATTTAACTTTCGTTTAACTATTTTAATTTTTAATTTGACGATTATGTAAACTAAAATAAGTTGTTCACACATATAATTAGTAAAAATAGATTTTTTTATACTAAATCAACTAATAAATTTTATCATCAACTAATGTACACCATTAACATCAACCCATACGCAATAATCAACAATTACAAATTGATAATCAACTCTTTTCCCTAATTTCCCCAATTTCAAGCCGACAATGTCAAAATTATATTTCCAAACCAATCTAAAACAGTAATATCATCGAATAATACCAACCAATCATCAATTTCTAATCTACCATCAACTAATTTCAAAATTTAGGGTTTAAATCATACCTCAAATAAACTTAAATCGGGAAGAAAGGAGATACCGGAGAGCTTTGGAGAGCGTCGGGGGCTAGATGTTGACTTGAGATGGCGGCGGCGGCGGGTGACGAGGAGGAGGGTTTTGATTTGGAGGGAAAATGATGAAAACTGATGAAAACTGCTCGCGGGTTTTCCTTCTGTAATGCGATATTGCGTCGGCTAGAATCGGCCGCGTTTTTTTGCTGATTCTAGCCGACGCAAAGCCTGGACACTAACCAAGCCGATTCTAGTAGTGTATAAATTTAATTTTGGTTGAAATAGTATAGCATACGCTAATTTAATTTTTGGTGAAAAATGTTTGGAAATTTCAATAAGAAGAAGAAAGAGGGAGAAATAACTGCTAATTTGCAAATGGAATTTATGAGATGAATATTTTGTAAAGAGAAGAACAAGCTTTATTTTTCTTTCAACTTTTTCTTTTTTGCTTGCATACACTTACATTTGCTTGCTTGCTTGCTTACAATAGATGAGAGAAACATTTTTATTTATAGTGGCTCTTCTTTAACTTTTTTCTTCAATTTTTCTTCATGCGGTTGAAGTGAACCCATGAGTTGATCAACAGTCGTGGATCATAGATCTTTAGATTCTTCAGTTGCCATAACTATGTAATCAAATATTAAATCTAAAGATCGTAGAAATTTTTTAACAACTTTAGAGTCTTCCATTTTTCTTCCATATCTTTTCATTTGATTTACAATAGATAAAACTCGAGAAAAATAATCATCAATTGATTCCGATGATTTCACATGGAAAGATTCTAACCCACCTCGCATAGTTTATAGTTTAATTTTCTTCACTTTGTCAATTCCCTTAAAAACGTTCTTCAAAATCTACCATGCTTTCTTGCTAGTTTGTGCATTAGCTATCTTCTCGAACATAACGTCATCCAAAACTTAGTAAATGAGCGCAAGAGCCTTTCGATCCTTCTCCTTCAAATTCTTCAAAATAAAGTACAAATATTGACAGGTTCTTCATAACCATTTTCTACGATATTTCACGCATCTTGCAATTTAAGCAGCGTCTTCATGCGAATGCTCCTATTTCATAATTCTCCTTCTTTAACAAAGGAACTTGAAAAAGAGTCGTTCTGTTTGCCATCTTCCTTAATTAGCAACCGAGCTCTGATACCAATGTTGGAAAATTTCAATAAAAAGTAGAAAGCGTGAGAAATAACTGCTAATTTGCACATGGAGATATTGAGAGATGAATATTTTATAAAAGGAGAAACAAGCTTTATTTTTCCCTCAACTTTTCCTTTCTTGCTTGCATACACTTACATTTGCTTACTTGTTTGCTTACAAAACATAAGAGAAAACATTCTTGTTATAGTGCAATATTCTCTAGACTTTTCTTCAGTCCTCTTGACAAATCTGCTTTCTAGAATTCTCCAAATTGCATATTAGATAAGTCTTGATTTTTCTCTAAGCTAAATTTTAGCCTCTTCAATTCTTTCCATTAATACCAAAATTAATATCACCCAGAATAATTGTTTTCCAAAAATAATTAAGTTAAACCAAAATCAAGTATTTCCAACAAAAAAAGTTTCAGAATTGAACAATTTCGTAAAATCATTTTTTTTTATCGTAGTAGTTTGGAAACTGTTCGCAACATTTAGTTTTGGACGAATTTGATTTGAGGGAGAAAATTTGATATCGCACGTTGGTTTATATTTTGGAAGAGCAAGCATGGAAGCAAAAATAAAAGTTTAAATTGATGAGTGCAAGTGGTTGCGCGGAACAATTTAGCGGGTGAAAAGAAAAATGGACAAGAATCGTATATTTAGTGTATGTAGATGGTAACATCCAATTTAATGCACTAAGTTTAGTAAATTGTATTGTTTTAATTTCAACTATTCATAATTAGTTGTGTTTTTCTACTTTAGTAAATTACCAAAACCAGAGCAGACAATCGGAGTTTACTTTGCATTGATTGATTCTTACAGTCCAAATTTTCGAAACTTTCTGTTCTGTCTGTCTTAGCAATTCATGCAGTCTAACCTAGTTGGAGATTTCTATTCAGTCTGTCTCATCCCTAGTATATTATGCATAAAGTGTTCCAAATGTAGCCATATAGGTGATGCACAATGATCAAACATGTGTTTCTGACTCTAAAAATGGAAGTGTTGTTTGCAATGCATTTCTTGATTGAAGATTAGTTGCGTTAGATATGTGGACTATCCACATTTGATTGGTAAATTTACATACTATTTGTACGATGATCCAATTTGCTAACGTTTTGCCTTCTTAAAACAGTGCACAAAATCAATTTGCTATTCATTTCATTGAGATGTTCATTCTTTCTTATTCAAAATGATACCAGGATACAAACATATTAATCATAAAATTACCCATGTGTTTTGTGATATTACCAGAAAACATAACAAATGATACTGGTCAATTTTTGCAACTATATATGATAGAATTATTTAAGTAAATATATCATGGCATATGCATAAATTGATAAGCATAGTCATATATATGTTCCTAAAACTTTAGTATAGAGTAAAAGCAACATAGTATCAACTGCTAGAAGCCAACTATCTATATCTAATATCTAGGTACAACATGAAGTTCGACTCCATGACTAAAATTAAGTACAATGCCAAACTGAAACTCTATAGGAGATTCCATATTAAGGGAGTGCTTGAATGTGTAGTGTCGATATAGATGAATGACTGATAATTTGATTTTCTTGCAAAGATAATTTTTGACCGATGCATGCTCTAGGTCCTATTCCAAATGGTATGTTAGCATAGGGATGCCTTTTCTTCTCTTCCTCGCATTCAGGGTCGAACCTTTCCGGTTTGAACACATTAGGTTCTGGAAATTTTTTTGGGTCTTTTGCCAGTACACCTATTGCTAACCAAACCCAGGTTCCCTATGGTTCCCACAAAAGTTAATACCACAAACAGAAATATAAAAGTTATGAATATTAACTGAAACTATTAAGTACCTTAGGTAAAAGATAACCTCTGATTTCAACTTCTTTAGACGTTTCTCTTGCGACTAATGGTGACACTGTATAAAAATTCATTGTCTCCTTTATTACCTATAAGAGAGAAATCATCATAGAATAAGATTACTATTTTTCATCATAGAATAAGTGTGGTACCACTGTTTTGTTTAGCTAGTTCAATTTTTTTTTCTCACTTGATCGCAAGGATACGAACTATAAGGAAAAATATTATTTATGCTCACTCATTCAGTTTCATGTTACTATAAGGTGTTTCTCTTCTGATTTACTTGTATGCTCACTTGTCCTTTAATTCAACATTTTATGTATGAATTTCGATTAATCAAAGATGTATACAATATATAAAATGTTATGGTTTTATTTATCTTATAAAAGATATCTTAGAATTATTTCAAGAGACTTACCAATTCCGGCTAAGGGAACTTGTGCTGAAGATCTTCGGCATCTGAAAGCAAATCAATTGGACCAAATCCATCAATCTCCCCAACTAACATTTTCTCAACCTCGAAATGCATTGAAACCAAATAAATAAGACAAGTCAAAGTGAAAGAGGTAGTAGCCGACCCTGCAAGTGAGTGCTCATAAGCAAGGGAACTTATATAATCCGAGGTAAATAATTCCTTTAGCGAACTATCTGATTCCTTTGCTTTCAAAATAGCCGATACAAAATACTTAGAATCATTCTCCTTCTCATTCGCTTTCATTCGAACTATCTCTTCTGCTTTTCTAGCTATTTTTTGGTTAGTTTGATCTATTTTAGTCTACAGTCTAGACGCTTTAGTATGTCAGAATGAATCTTGTAGAAATGGTATTAATGGTCCAAGAATAATTGAAAAGGAACCGGTAAGATCCATTTTTAAAGAAGTGGTAGAATGCATGTGAAGTTGGACAAAGGATGAGATTTCATCTTCTTTTTTGGAGAGCTTGGTGTTTTCTAGAAGACCAAACTTTACACCGAAGGCTGCTTGGCCAATAATATCAGTTGCCGTTTTTAGAATGAGGTCAGAAAAGGCAATATCTTCTTCTTCCTTGGAAAAATGGAGAGTTGTTGAGTCAATGAAGGATTGCATTGTGGGTATGGGACTAGCAAGATGTGATGGTTGGTAAAGAGAAATTACTGTGTTTCTCATTGCTGACCACCTAGAATCTCTACAAGGCAGGTTTATGTATTTTTCTTATTTGAATGTGGGAACAACTCACATGTTTCAAATTTCTAAAGTAGAGTATCATTTTTGCATTGTACTGTGATGTTAAATACAACATACTTTGCAACATTATATTTGTTGTGTTGCATCATTTAGTTTCTCTCTTCTTATTCATAGTGAAATGTTGTGATTCTACCAAACTACTATAGTTCCATACTTCGGTTATAACTAAAAAACACATCGACATTCTACAAAACTACTATAGTTCCATACTTTGTCATTGGCTATAACTAAGGTCAGGGACGGTCCTATGTCATTTTAGGCCCTCGAAAAAATTCTAGTTTGGACTCTTAACAACTGCTAATAAAAATTAAGTTTAAAAATAAAAGAAGCATAATTGTTATCAACAAATTAGTTTGTTTGTAACCACCACTTTTTCATAAGTCCCAAATACATCAAACATGGTGTATTTAAATATATGCGCAGAAACTCATGATTAAAGACTAAAATAATTGTGTCCTCTTGCTTACTAGACATTGGTTTGGAATTAGATTTTTTAACAAGCAAATGCATTTAGCATGCCTTGTTTTTGAAGCCAATTGTAGTAACAATATGATGAATAAATCTAGAATCCATTATAATAACCGTACAATCGTTGATACCTAATTTTAATAGAATTTAAGGATTTGACCGCTTATTATCAACCACTGACTACTGGTTAAAATGCAAAATAGATATAGCAAAATCCAAATCCTATATATTGTATAATGTAATCAAGCATGTAGATGACATTACGTACCTTCTTTTAGTTTTAAAATTTTAATATTGAACTTAGACTTGAGTCTTTATCTGACACTAAGCGTAGTTTTTTCAATATCAAACCTTGGTTTTTATAAAACATTATAGTAAATGAGAGAAAAAAGAAGACATAAAGAAAAAAGAAATGCTTTATTGGAAAAGTGTGTGTGTGTATGTATGTGTATATATAAAGTTCATGTAGTAATTAAAGTGTTGCTTTGGAATTGAAATATAAAAAGTTGCATGTAGTATTAAAATTGTACTTTGGATTTCATTTTGTTTTAGCTTTCCCTTAGACCGATGGCCATTTAATTGTAAATAACAATATACAATAATAAACAACGGGCCCCATTAGAAAAATGGACCCTGGGCTATCGCCCAGGTTGTCCAGCCCAAGGGTCGGCCTTGACGAAGTTCATCGTACCTCTTTTATTCATTGTGTCATGTTACATTTTAGTTTATTTCTCTAATGCAAGTATTCCAAAATGCTAATATATATACAACCATAGCCAGGGATAATTATATAGCTAAGAAAAAATGCATGCTTGGTAAAGAAGAGGCCGTATTGATGAAGAGGGGATCCAAAAATTGGAGATGGTATGCCTCTATTTGTAATGCCCTTGAACTTTTTTATTCCAACTTCTTTACATAGGTTTGCATCTGCAAAATTACTAATGGTTGCCTACCTATATGGAATATATTCATCAAGAAAAGGTTGTTATAAAACAAGACATTTTAATTTCCTGATTATTTAATAATGCATATCAACCAATCAATCAAATTGATGGACAATGATATAGATTTTATGGCACTTTATCTACCATCAACAAGGAAATACTAGACTATTTTGATTCCATATATATCATATTTACAATGGTGTTATATATATATATATATATATATATATATATATATATATATATATTTGTTAGTTCATCAAAATGAATGATCTGCTTGAATAAAGTATCACTCTTACTACATAAAAAATAATTTATATCAATATATGTACCATGTATTGCGTTGTAAAGTTCTTTTTATAACTCCAAGTACTTACATTATAAAATTTCTATAGATATTTGCAAAACCCTCTGAAATACCATCTAATATTGTATTTTTAAATATGTATATTTAAATTAATTACGTGACCTTGAATTTACACTAGTGAATAAGTTCAATTAACAAATGTTTGTTAGTTCATTTAATAAAGCTTAAGATATAGCTGATACAATATGTATATAATATTCATATCAACAAAAGTGGTGAATTATTTTTTCATTTAAATGAAATTATATATAAATCACATAATAAATAATACACATGAATAATCTAATATATATATATAATTTATAATTAATCAATCTTAATCAATTTATCATACATCGCATCATAAAATCCCGTATTTAGCTTCAAATACTTACAATTTAAATTTTCTCCACCTCGATTTTTTCCTACTATTTTATATTAAATTCTATTTATTTAAACTACTTACAAGGTCTCAAATTTAAATAATTATGATAAACATAGTTAACAATTAGTTTGTTCGTCTAATAAATCCTAAAATATAATCATTTTTAATATATATAAAACTATTTAAACAAATACAATACACTATAATTCATTGATTCATCAAATAAATCATAAAATATAAAAAAGTTCAACATGTATACAATATTCATATTAACCAAAAAGGTAAGAAAAATCATTCAAACATTTAAATAAATAAATCACATAACTTAATTATATATATAATATTCATTTAAACCAATATATTTACCATGTATCGTATTGTAAAATTCTTTTTTTAACTTCAAGTACGTACATTTTAAAATTTCCATTGTTATTTGCAAAACTTTGCTTGATTTCATCTAATATTCTACATTTAATTCAATATATGAATTAGTTATGTAATCTTGAATTTAAATCATTCGGATAAATTCAATTCATAAATATTCATTAATTCATTAGTATACTTTATAATATGATATTTCAATATGTATATAACATACTCATATGAACAAAAGTGATTGAATTATTTTTTCATTCAAATATAAAGATATATAAATTACACAATTAAACATAAATAATATACATGAACATTATTATCAAATTTAATATATGACTCCTTTATCTCAATAAATTTATCATATATTATATTGTAAAATTCACAATGTAGCTTTAAATTAATGCATTTTAAATTTTCAACAATTATTGCAACCTTCCCTCCTAAATATTTTCCTAATATTTAATATTTAAATCTGTATATTTAAACAACTTACGAAACTTCAAAGTTAAACTATTTAAATAAACTTAGTTGATAGTCAGTCTACTCTTCTAAATTTTTTTAAAAGTATATGCAAATTTTAACATACATACATACACACACACACAAACATATATATATATATATATATATATATATATATTAGGCGTGACTTGCATTATGAGTGCATGGGTTAAACAATAAAGTCCCACATCGCAAGAAATATGGCGCATAACATGGTATATATGTGGGATTGGTTGTACGTAACATCAAGAATTCCTTTTGTTACAAGCAAGTGTTACCAAGACCATGTATATGATTATTCCGTAAGACGATGAAAGGGATATTCAATCGAAACGATAGCACATCGGAAGCTTCATTAAGGTGGCGTCATTTCAGAACCATGAAGCTCGTGTTTATGGGGATGTTCTAGAGTGCCGAAACACAACATCGTATTAGAGCCGATGGTTCAAGGGACCATTAAATGATGCGAGAGTGACCGAAGCAAGGACTCTTTGAGGCTTGGAGATATGTAAATAGCCTGGCCCCCACTGCTAGATACGCAGCCTACCCCACTGCGTTGAGAACTGATGCTCCAAGATGGCTTGAATGGAAAGTACTCGCCTTAAGGTGGAAATTTGATAACGCAGCCTCATCAACTGGTAAAGAAGTTAGAAAGAGCAGTCTAACCCAACTCCAGAACTTCTTCAGTATGCTCCAAATGAAGGTTTGAGGAAATGCTTTCCAAGTTGGAGAATTGTTAGGTGTGGCTCGCATTATGAGTGTGTGGGTTGAACAATAAAATCCTACATCGTAAGAAATATGGCGCATAACGTGATATATATGTGGGATTGGTGGCACGTAACATTGAGAATTCCTTTTATTACAAGCAAGTGTTTCCAAGGCCATGTATGTGCTCATTCTGGAAGGCGATGAAAGGGATGTTCAATCGAGACATTGGCATATTGAAAGCTTCGTTAAGATGGCGCCATTTTAGAACAATGAAGCGTGTGCGAGTACGTGTTGGAGTGCCGAAACATAACAATAACACACACACAGATATATATATATATATATATATATTAAAAATTGGAAAAAATATCTTTTCATTCAACTATAAAGATATATCGATCACATAACATAAATTTTTTATATATACAATAATTATAAATTTAATTTGTAGAACAATTATAATTCATTTATCTCAAAAATTTATCAAACCCCGTATTACAAAATTCTATTTTTAATTTCAATAAAGTAAACTTTAAAATTTCTACAACTTTTATAAAATCCTTTTATTCCTACTATTTACTTATAAGTCCATATATATGAAATGATTAAATAATTTTAAATTTAACCTATTTGAACAAATCTGGATAAATACTATTGTTAATTTATCTAATAAATCATTAAAATATGTCAGCTTCAACACATATACATAATTTATATTAAAAATTGATAAAATAATTTTTTATTTAAATAAAGATATATAAACTATATAACATAAATTATCACATAAAAAATAATAAAAAACTTATTTATAGTTCATTTATTTCAATGGATTCATCATATGTTGCATAACATATTTTTAATTTCAAAATTATAAGTATAAATACTACATTTTATGATATTACCATGTGCAACACGTGGGTTAGACACTATTGTGAAAGAAAAATAGGATCTTTCTAAAGTCATCAATATGCACATGGCTATTTAATTGTTAAAATTTTCAAACATTTAACCCTCTTCTATTTCTCCACCTTCCATGTTCATTTTGACTTGAAGTAGTGACATATTAGGGTTAAATTTGGACAATATTAGCATAAAAAAGAATTGAATCACTCTTTTCTCTATTTACAACTAGTAATACTGTTGCAACCTAAAAAGCATATACACACAATGCGCCTTTCAAATTAGATTGATCTAATTTTCAAATTTCTTTTCTTCTGGATTTAACTCAATGCCACATGATCAATATTAGGCACATTTGTCTAAAGTGATACTATATAGACTCACTTTATTCCTTCTCTAATCCACCTCTTCATTCACCCACCTATATTTAATAAAATACTTCTTTCACCCTTATACACCCACCTCCCTCTCTCTTTGTTCTTTTCTTATTCAAAAAAATAAAATAATTCGTTCTTGAATCTTTCAAAAAAACAGCAGAAATCAACTGTGAAGTTCAAATCTGTTCACTACAATTTTCGTATATATTTATCGTTTTGAAATCTAGTAAGTAAATTATGTTTGATTGATATTTTTTGCATCAAAATTGGTGACTAATTCATTCGTAATCTCTTTATTGGGAATGAAAATAGAAGTTATGGTGAAGATGAAGCATAGAGAAGCATTGCTCAAGACGATGAAGAAATTCAAAGAGATTTTTTCTACAATTTACTGATATTTTTTTATAAGCCATTATGGTGGGTGTTTGATATTTTTTTTTAATTTTTTTGATAATCTTTTAAATGGCGTTAGAGATTGTTTTGGTACATGTAGTAGTGGAAATTATGGTTTCAACCCTTATTATTTTTCAATAATATAAAAAGTTTTAGCCTTTTTATGTTGTGTATTAAGCCCTTATGTAACGACCCGACTTTTCCACCCTCATCTGTCAAAAAAATACATCCACGGTGTTTGTGTGTCACGTAACCAAGTGCCGGAAAGACATATAGTTTTGGTAAAATAAAAGGAAAAAGAAATAGAACAAGGAAGAAAGAACACAATATCAGAATCTCAAAGCGGAACGATAATATATAATATCTAAAAGATAGTACAAATGGTTACTTCGAATACAGAATGATTTCAGAGTTACTACACCTAAGTACTACCATCAGCCTAGATAGTTATAATTGTCTGTCCTCGCAATGCTGATACATACATACATACATAATACAATGCAGTGGAAATAAACATAGATAGATAACGGAAG
Source organism: Allium fistulosum (assembly GCA_030737815.1). NCBI lineage: Eukaryota > Viridiplantae > Streptophyta > Magnoliopsida > Asparagales > Amaryllidaceae > Allium > Allium fistulosum. The sequence goes on along the minus strand of CM060903.1, from coordinate 694,469,598 downwards.
CCTCCAGCTCGTCTCCTGAACTCTAAAGCATCCAAAGTCAAATCTACTTTACTCAGCCTACTCGAAAAAATACACAAGGAATTTAGGAAAAATAAAAACCACGTATCAGACATAAGTCTGATATGAGAAAACCTAAGATACATGCATACATGTAACGGTAACCTTTGAGACCTTACGAATCATCGTAACAGTTTTCCCCTCAAAAGAAACCACTCATTCATTAAGTTAATATAGTGATATAATAGATAATGACTAGGGTGTAAAATATAAATCATAAAATAACTGTGCTGCTTGCATCTCACAACACAACAATATTAGATGTGCATCTAAAACCACTAAGGACATTCGCATATGAATTTTCAGTGGAGATCTCTTCAGTTAAACCGAATCCAGTCTGTTGCATAAGGGTAAGTAGCAACCTTTCGAGCGTTGTATATTTCTAAATAAAATATACCATTAAGGTAAACTTAACCAGATCATGTCTAAACACATGATCCCGAATATCATCAACTCCCGCTAGCAACATCGATGAGCATACTCTAGATATGGAATTGATATATCCTATCGTGGGTTAGCCAAACCCTAAGGCATGCATCCTACTTTATTTTATGTCATTTCCGATGTTGAGGCTATGTTCGACATCTCTCACATGAGTCTTCATCATTCGAACAGTTCATGAATATTTTCCATGGATTCCAACATAAGTTGATTGACAAATGCTACCCTCTGAGCTCTCTCTTGAAGTTAACCTTAGGATAGACAGTTCAACTCTATAGCAAAACTCTAAAATGTTAACGCTGACCTCTCCCTTGGACTTAACCTTAGGATAGACAATTCAACTCTATAACATTCCTCTTCACAACTGCTTTAATAATATAGACTCATATACTAGTTTTGAAGTGGTATTCGGCAAGTAAAACACTTACCAATCCCGGACTCTCCAAAACCAATCGATGAATTTCGGTCAACTCAATTCTGGCTCTTTTAGAATTAAGCGAACTATATAAAGAGGAGTCCTTCCCAGGGGATCTCATATATATATATATATATATAAGTTTTTAAACCTACAGGTGTTTCATACCAATGCTCCTTCCTAAGGGATCTCATATCATATGAAGCCATGAAGCTTTTAGATACTTCTTAAGTTATATTATGTCAAGTTCGATAATCGACTAATCGAATATCTAGTTCTCAAAACAATCGTTTATAGAAATCAAGGTTCGTATACTTAACACATTTCCAACTTAAATACTCCTCAATCAAGAGTGAAGTCGGTAGGTTAAAGCACAATTGTTTCTATCCCTACTCGAACATCAATCTTAACTCTCATGAATAGAAAAGTCTACTTAGTCGGCTTTTAGTATTAAATATAGTATTAATGACTTTCCATAAAAAAAAATAGTAAATAATATGATTAACATGTCTCTTCCCTTTTCATCTTAACTATTCCTCGGTCAAGAGTGAAGATGGTAGGTTAGAGCATCATTGCTTCTAAACCCTACACGAACAACATTCTTTACTCTCACAAATATATAAGCCTACTTTACTGGCTTTTAGTGTTAAGCACAATTAATTATTTTTCATAAGTTTAAACAAAAAACACGCTTAAGTCACTAAGCACTCTTAAAGCACTTTGTAAAAAATTTGTTTATAGCAGGGTTAGAGAACTCGGTTTCGGTCTCGATTTCGATCATTTGCAATTTTGTTAGTTTTAGTCAATTTCATAAATTTCAAAAGTTTTGGTTTTTTTTCAGTTTCGGTCCCGATATCCAATTTCCATATTTTTAATGAAAAAGTAATGATAAATTGTGCAAATCCATATAGAAATATAGCTAAAAAGATAATAATGCTACAACACTATTTACATCTAGAAACTATTTTGGAGCTACATATGGATTGTTTTCATTATTTTCTTCATCACCTTATGTTGTATAATATGATGGATAACCATATTGCATTTGTCCTGGACCTATAAATGTCACCATCATATTATCAAATGGCGATGGTTAATCATTTTGTGTTGTATACGTAGCTTGACTATTTTGATCACTCGAAATATCACTATATCTTTCGTTTGTTACGTAATATGACTTACCACCTATATAGTTAGAAGTAGAATCCTATAGTATGGTGGATCATTTGAAGTATATGGATTGTGATACTTGTAATTATGTTGATGTCTGTATTCAATATTTAAATTACTATCTCTTCGGTTAGGATTTCCACTCGCACCTTTTCTTCTTGAATATGTTTGAGTTGGTGTATATAATTTACCATCATCATTAAAACCAATAGCATAATTACTTGTTAAACCCACACCGCTTCCACCAGCATTACCATGATCATCATTTGATGAGCTGCTACTATTTTCATTGCTTTGACTTCTTATTGCTCATGCAGGCATTCCATCAACAACAACAACTGCATCATTCAATGTATTGGTTATCCAACGATCATTGTCCAATAAAGGTGGTTCAACTTCAGTAGTCCACTCTTATAATGATCCTTTTCATGGAATATACAGTTCGGATCGATCAACTGATTATTAGTATCGCAACGTCTTGAATTTTTTGCTCTTAGTCTCATGTTGTAATGCACATATGCCAAATTTTCTAGATTTTTCATTTTTATTCTATTTCGTAATTCTGTATGAATCATCAAAAAAGTAGTCCACTTTCTTTCATAGCTTGAAGAGGAAACTATTTGGCTTAAATTCTGCATTGCTAAACTTATTAAATTTGGAGCATCCTCTCTTTCAATTATTGACCACCATTGAGCAGGAAAACAAGAAAAACTTGTCTTTACGGCTTCATTTGCTTTTATAGGACAAAATGCATCAGTTATCATTCTATATCTTTATACCTATTGATGTATAAGTTAAATATTTAATATGTCTTAAAATTAAATGTTTGTCATAACTATTATATATGTTTGTTTTACTTCTTTTCCAATTTCAGTTTGTATTACAATATTCGGCACAATCCCTTCAACGATGTTGTTAAATCTATTTAATACTTCTCTTTCGTTTGTTCAATCTCCATATTTAATGGTAGGATTAAGAAAATAACCTAAATGGAAAAAAGTGTAACATGTTATTGAAATGTTATGCTTTTGACTATTTGTATGATGACAAGATAAAACAAAGTACCTGCCACATAAAGAGGTCGATGTAATTGTCTTTCCCGTCTTTTGTCTATTATATCCCACCATTTTTGTCATTGCCTTCCGCCTAATTTTTTCTAATCGATTCTTTTACTCGATCCATCGTCTCGTAAAGATATCCCATATCCGCTTTGTCACCACCATCCACCATTCGTAAAACCTTCACTAGTGGCTCAAAAAAAGGATGATGGAAGTAGCACCAGTCCAAAAATCATTGTTGTAAATCAGTGTAGAGATAATATTTGATATTCTTTTGTCTTTTGTATTGAGTCTAGGAACACTTAGTGTTCACTCTCTCGAAGCAATCATTCTTCTCTGGTCATTTTTATGTTTATGAATAGAGTCTAGCATGATGAGATGGATTTGAAACCATGTTACTATTGTTCTAATCAATTCTTTATTGTTAGTCTCTTTTCTCATAATGGAAAGTAACTAACCAAGGTTGTATATAAATGTCCTTATTAACTGACAATTTGTGATAACAGTTATTACCTCTGGCTCTTTGGAAATATCTTCCAAAATCAAATCAATGTAATGTACTGCACATGGTGTTCAATATAAATGTCTTCTTTTCTGCATCAACAATTGTCCAGCGGCTTTGTATTTTGCTCCATTACCTGTAACAAATTGCACTACCCTATTTTCATTGATTGTTTAAATGACATCATCCATTAATCCACAAATATATTCCCCACTTTGGAATTCATTTGTGGCATCTACAGATTTGATCAATACCATTCCATATGTATAGTACATGAGAAAATTTATTATTTTTCGTCGATTCTATGTACTCCAACCATCACACATTAGTATGCAACCATATTCATCCTAGAAATTATGCAACATTTTAATATATTACCCAACTTCTTCTATTTCCATTTCAAAGTATGGATGTGATATTTTATATGCAGTACGTAGATCAATTCTACGACTGCATTCTACAATCGTATCAACCATTGTTGTATAACATAGACCATTAGCAACGTTATGTGGAATATGATTGAAATAAAAGAACTTAGAAATTTCTCACCTATATGCATTATGACATCTTTAATACCTTTCATTAGAGATTTAATGAAAGATTTAGTTCCACCTCCTCGTTAATACCCACGACGCACTCTGTTTGACTTGGAGCACCACCTGATCGTCCAGCAGCATGACATATGTGCATCTCTTCGTCTCTAAATGCATCTCTGCTCTACCACGTGGCACATTGAAGTTCTTCATCATCTTCATTTTCATTGTCAGATACTTGTTACGATCTTCTCATTAATTCCTCTTGTAAGTGTTGCTTGTCTGGTTTTCTTTTGTTTCCTTCATTTCCCTTTTGAACGATATGTGATCGTACAAGCTGTTTAACTTCTTTAGGGATAGTTAGACATGATGATACGTTGCCGCCCACTCCCGCCAGATGTTTTTTCAAACTTGTCACAACACCATCAGTAATTAGTTTATTGCAAAAGTTATATTTTGCTTCCCAAAGATTGCCTCGATCACAGTACAAAAATTCCAGTCAATTTCAATTTGATTTCCCATAATGTACCTGATATTATAAATAAATGATATAATATAAGTATTTATAACTTAAACAAAAGTTAATCCTAAACAATTTAATAGTCCAAGTCCATTCAAAAATAAAATAAAAATGAACAAAATACATTTATCGAAGTCGTCAAATTTCAATGTTCAAGTCCAAGTTCAATATTCTAAGTGAAGTTTAATGTTCAAGTTCAATATTCAAGTCCATATTCAAGTCCAACATATTAAAGTTAAATATTCAAGTCCATATTCAAGTTCAACATATTCTAAGTCCTATATATTCAAGTCCATATTCAAGTCCAACATTCAGATCTATTTTCAAGTTTAATATATTCAACTCCAAGTTATTTAATAATAATTCAGTCCAACATATTAAATATCAAGTCCAAAACCATCTATTTACATAAGAACCTCTCTCATTTGCATAAAAAATATAATCACATGCAAAAAATAGCAAAACAAAATCACTTGCGAAGTCGAACTTGAAGCTCCTCGGTGATGTCGAAGTCCTTGGAATGCTCGATTTGGTCGAACCTTTTCCTTGCTGATGCTTGAATATGGTCCACAATGCTCGAATTTAGGAAGCGACTTGTTGAAGCCCGATTTATGGTAATTACTATTTTCGATCGATGCTTTCACAAGCGAAATTTTGATTAGCTTACTACTCAAACATGTTTATGAATTATTAGATGTGTAGACTAGGGTTTTCCTTTTCTTTTGCATTTTCGATTGATTGGATTTTGTGTGTTTTCTCTTGTCACTCCCCTCCTCTTCCTCTGATAACAATATTTCCACGCTTTATTATTTTTTATAACTGGATGGGATTTTTCGTTAATCTCGTCCTGCTACTAGCCGGAACCGATACGAATTGGTCGGAATCTTATTGTTCCGGCTGAAACCTTACACCGTGGTTTATAGTTTAAAACCCTTTTAAAAATGATATATGTATATATTTTTTCTGTATGCATGCTAATTTATTTATAACATAAGATATTTAATAATAATTTTTTTAAAGATATTATATAACATAAGCTTTTATTACTTAAATAAAATAATTAACTAATTTTCTAAATACTTTACATACCTTAAAGTACTTACGGTAAAATATTTATTTAAAATATTACTTAAATAAGCTAGTTTATAATTTATTTAAAACTTGAAAACAACATGTTTTCCTTTATATAAAATAAACCACTTACTCTCATAATTTATAATAAATTATTTATCATGAAAATTCCAAACCACCTTTAAAATACTCTAATATATGTTAGAAAAGAGTTGTAAAAAGATTGAAGTATAATACTTAAGTTTAAAGCCATTTCAAAGCAATTTAAACTCTAAAACAGAAAAGACAGGATTTCCAGAATGCTGTAAAAAGTGGTACAGAGGCAAAGACAGCGTTTTTAAAATACTATGACTAACTGTTAGAAAAGGCTATGAACTGGATCTGTTTTGATATCTTAAATATTTAATCAACTTTCGATATGTAGACAAACTTTTACCACCCAATCTTTTTACAGTAACTAATATACATATAATACTTCATAACTATGGCAAGGAAACCATAAGGATATAATATAAATAAATATCATTCCCAAAAGAATTCTAAGGTTTGGTCATGTCGCCTTCTCAAGCGATTTTCAGCATGCTCTAGCCGCTTCCACTCCCTTTCATCTCGTCTCTCTCCCTTGTTTCTTTCCTTCCATGACGCGCATAAAGAAACCTCTTGATCTGCTGTGTTCGTTTTATGAGCCGAGCTCGCTGTCCAGATCTGGACGTTCTTTTATATCCGCTACTCCTGCCTAGATCCTATCACAAGTCGCTCCATTGTTAGCTTCTTCTGCTCAATCGATTATACCTACCATGTCTGTTCCGCCTGAACTTCCTACTATGGATAATGGTTTAAGCATTAAACCTATTTCTGAAATTAGGTTGGGTAATAGTCTAGATGAACTGGTCATGTCAATTGATATCAATTCCTTTGTGCGACTAGTCTCTGGAATTGCTATGTCTTGCAATGTTGTTCCATCTTCCCCTTTGTTAGCTACTGCCTCTATACCTTGGTGTATTTTTGACATTAGGGGTGTTGGTATATTAGGTTGTGAGAAAGTTTTGGATACCTTGGATATGCCGATGTTACCTGAGTTGAATGTGTTGTATGTTGCTGATGGTACTAATCTAGTTTCTCCTCTTCGTGCACATTCCCAACAAGATGTTCGACAAAATGTTTCACCATGGAATGTGTCTGCTACTTCTGGCCTTGCAATTCGTGCAAATTTTAATGCCCATTATTTAGGTAATAATTGGTCATCCTTATTTAAATCTTTTCCCAAGAGCGCTGGAGCTTTCATTCCTCGCTCCTTTGATTCTTTGGATGTTAACGTTGTGCTGTTAGCTCCATCTAAAGTGCTCTAAGCTAGTGTAGATTACTGGTCAGATTACTTGGTTGTATTTTTCTTAGATTCGTCCCTGCCTTACAAAGATGTCTGTGACCATTGTAACCATGTTTGGAAATTAAGAGGTAGGCTTTATGTTCAGTATGTCGATACCATGTACTATCTCAAATTCTCTAATAGAGATGATAAGCTTCATGTTCTTGAGGCGGATCCCTCGGTCATTGATGGGAAACCTTTTATTATCACTTCTTGGAGCTTAACAGTTGGCAAGACTAGGGAAAAAGTCCTCTCTATTCCAATATGTGCTACTTTCACTCGCATCCCATCTGTTAAACAACCATTAATTGGTCTGAATTGGTTAGCTAGTCTTATTGGCAATTTTCGATGCTTTGATTCGAGTAGAGTTGTTTGGAAGAACTTGAGGTATGCTTGAGTTCTGATTGAAATCTCTCCTACGAAGCCTTTGCCAACTAAGTTGAATGTCAGATTAGCCGAAGGGCATGATGTGGAAGTCGATGTTCAGTATAACTGAAAATTCGATATTTGTTGTTCTTGCCAGTCTTTTGGTCATTCTCTGGACTCCTATCCTTCTGGTCCTACTACTGATTCTATGCCTCCTTCTATCAAGATACCTCTCCCTATGCCGATCTTGAAGTGGGTTCCTAAGCCCAAGGCTCCTACTCCTCCTATCGAAACTATTAGCTCTCTCCATGATGATCCTGATCTTGATGCTATTGTTCCTGTTATTACTGCTCCAATTGAGGAGGCTTCCTCTCCTATAGATTTATCAGATGTGTCTCTTGGTTATGACGTGGCAGTCGCTATCTCCTCTGAGACCCTGCTATCGCTATTTCGGCTATTGCCGCATGCATTGTATCCAAACCTGAAAAGGTCTCTTCTACCAATAATGAGATTGTGCGGAATTCATATGAGTGTACATGGGTACATGTTAAATATGAAATACGATATTCTTTAGAGTTTGCTAACTAACATATGCTTGTTGGAGGAGAAGGTGAAGAACATAGGTTATATTATAACGTTGAGTTGGAAGAACTTGTACTTTTGTCTCTTGGAAAGGATGGTGATGAAAATAGAATCATTTTGGCTGATGAGAACTGGAATCGGAGATATCTTTACTCAAGTGATTTAGTGGACTATGTTCCTAACTTGGTAGCTCTTTTTGCTGATTTTATACATGTCATTGTTCCAGTGTCAGACGATGATGACTATGGCTCCTCCCCTAGGGATGATAGATAGTTCCAACTTATATTTAGTAGTTTAGATGTCTTATCTATCTCCTATGCTTTTATTCTTTTTTTAAGTGGGTTGGCCACTATAAAACCAACATAGCTATTCTGTGCATGTACAGAACACTTGTTTTCCATTAATACAAGTGGCATAACCCACTATAAAGTCGGCTAGCCTTGCTAAAAAAAATAAAAAATAAAAAAGAAACCCCTAAGGATCTCTTTTATGAAAATTCATAAAAAATGTCAAATACAAGGCATTTTCAAAGTGCGTTTATAGTGACTATCACTATTAAAACCACTTCCAACTCTATGTGCTTTGTTTCAAGGCTATGCAACAAGTCAAACAAAGTCATACAAGTCAATTCAAGTCCATAAATATGGATTACATATGAAATTTTCTTTCTAAAGAAAGAATCAAATCCAAATACAACAATATAGACTCAAGTACATATAAAAACCAAACACAAGCATATGTACACATTATTTTCATTCAAATACTGAGTTTTCTCACCATTAACCAATCAAACAAGCAAGTCCAAGCTTCAACTTTCTACCTCAACCTTGCAAACGCCAACTTCCTACCGCAAGATTGCTTTGTTCAAGTCCTAAGGCAATGTTGCCTTATTATAGTTCACGACCTCTTCAAGTGAGGGGAGTTGTGCTTTGATTCTTTAAGACCCAAGTTGATGGAAGGCATTGTGATGTTGTCCTAAGGTCCTTGGCTAAGTTTGAAGAGATTTGAAAGTGTTTTGAAATTATTTGTCTTAGGAAATTTGGGAAGAGGAAGATATGAAGAGCGTGATTTATTTTGTAAATTTGTAAAAGTGAATTCAGCATGGGTGGGTGTGTTTACATAGGCATGAAGTGATGCTTATTACCCTTGCTCTCACCCCCTTGGCTGGCCATGGAAGGCTCAACACCCCCCCCCCCCCCCAAATATACTACCTCACATCTCCTTTACACCTCCTTCCTTTAGCAAATGAGAAAACTACCCTTACACACAATATCTCTTTATCTTCTAATTACTTTATGAAGCAAAGCTTGTTAATTACTTAATGATGTGTTCATATGTTAATCAGGAACATACAAAAGAGTTCGAACAACTTATCTCAAATAAAAAGCTGTTTATTGATAAACCGATTTTCACTCACGTTATAGATATTTTTTCAAAGTATTTGTTTTCGTAAAATTTTAAAAATAAGTTTCTTATTATTATTCATTAATTAAAAAATGTTTAACAAGGTTATACAATTACATTTATAACATTTAACTTTATTTCGAAAAGTTACTATATTCAAAGATGAAATGTTCAAAATTAAAGGTCTCTACTCCTTGAAACTTATAAACATTAAAAACAAGCCCCTGTTTTTTAAGCATTGTTTACAGTGCAACTTACCTGAAACTTATAAAGTTTAATGTTTCATTAAATTTGTTACGTATGTAACTAGAATGACATTTTTAATGAAAATAAATGCAATTAAGTAGGAATGTTCATAATAATGTATTTTTATGCAATTTAGTTGATTTTATTATATGTCACATTATTTACAGTGCAACATATCTGAATCGCTTAACTCCATTGCACTGTTTATAGTGCAACTTACCTGCACTACTTCAATTGTATGTAGGGATGGAAATTAGACCGATCCGATGGACCTGGACCCGACCTGGTGCGTCTATGTTCTAGACGGGTCTGATATTATTGGATCCAAACTATACATTTCAAAAACCTAGACCCGACCGGACCCGAGCTTCGGTTCGAGTCGGGTCGGGTCGGTTTAGGTCCGGTTGGGTAATAACACTAAAAATGCATATATTTCAAAGTTTTTTGTCCGGGTCTTTCGGGTCGGGTCTGATCGAGTCTTTATTGTATTTTTCATCACACAGACCCGACCTGAGACCCATCAGGACCATGTCTTTTTGGGTCAGGTCGGTTCGGTTTGGTTTTGCGGTTTTTGGTTCCAATTGCCAACCCTAATTATATGTGCTTTTGAACTAACTTGGATTGTATTTATAAAAATGACATATTTTATCCAACTGTATGATACAAACACACTAGATGTTCGAAATTTGGACAGTCATGAACTTTTGATTATTGCATTATAAAAGACTGCCAAAAAAGTTGGTGTGTTTTGAATTTTGATAAATTTTAAGGGCTTTGTCCGCAATATGAAAAACAAGAGTTGTTTTTTAACTTGTTATGAAAAATAAAAAGGGTGTTTTCCATAAATCCTCTATATATCATCACTCTTTGTTTAACAGTTTCAGTTTTTACAATTAAAACTAGATTTAGGTGGCATTTATTGATTTCATTACTAGCATGGTTTTAAATAGCGAAAGGAAAATCGGAGCTTTATGCATCAATGAGCATTTCAGGACCGTCTGAAGGTTGACTACTTCTATTAGCCCCCAATTAATTTCCTTTCTCGTTCTGGCTTAAATTAGAAAAACAATACTTCCTCATTTGCCTATCAATGAGCATATCATGGGTTTTTCCTTTCTAATCTGAAATCTCAATGGGAGAAAATGTTAAAACGACGGATTTTCTATCGGTTAGAAAATCTCCGTTAAAAATATTGTCGTTAAAAACTGCATGTGCATGACATACAATTGTAGTACGTAGGTGAGTACGGGTCGGTACGCGGGGAATTGAATTAATTTTAAATTCTACTCAATCAAATTAACCCAATTTTCAAGTTTGTTTTAAACTAAGAAAAATAACAAAAATTAAACTAGAGCAAAGGAGAATAAACTATGATAATAAGAACAATTTAGAGGCAAAACCACTTTCAATCAATCACATAAATCAACACAAAATTCACTTGTAACCTTTCTTTAAAAATATTAAGTAGAAATGATTAATGTGCTTATTATAAGTATGATTTATTTGAGCTATTAATTAGCACAACTTAAACCATCAAACTCTAACACATCATTCAAACCACTTATCAACTCTCATTATCATGACATGAAATTAAAAATAAAATCTATTTTAAGTTTGATCTATTTACTATTAATTAGTAACATAGACCATCAAATTTTGATTCTAGCTTAACTTTCATTATCAACCACTTAGGCAAATGAACAAATGGCTTATGTTTACAATGGAATAAGCATAGCCTATTTGAGATGTCAACATAAGCTATCAAAATTCAATAAAATAGAAATATAACCACCATCGTTCATATTTTCCATTAAGCAAAATAATAGAGATCACAAATGAAATCATTATGTTAATTTAATATGTTTCATGAGAGCTTCATCACCCCTAAATTGAAGGGGTTTAGCTACTCATATTTGAAAACATTTTAACATAAAGCGATTTCAATATAAACATAAATGAAGAGAAGTGTTAGTTAAAAGAAGAAGGAAGTAACTACTTGCATAAAATAAATCTAAACTAACTGCATGAATTAAAAGAGAGCATAAGAGAATAAAAGAGCATTAAAGAAAGCATAAATAAAATTGCATGGAAGTAAAAACAAGGTTAAGAAGCCATGAAAGAAACTTTTATTTACCTTTGATTTTGAGGTTACAACTTGCATATGAAAGATAAGAAGATAATTACATGAGACATAAGGGGTATTTATATATGCTTAAAACCCTAATTCATATTTTAGGGGACTACCTAAAATGCCATTTAGGAAGTGTAACCTCCAAGTAATCATTAGAGAATCAATTAATCCTCACTACATGCCTTTAAGCCTCCACTAACATGTAAATGTGCTTTTAATTATGGACCATATGGTAGTGGGTTTCTCAATCTTGCATGAATTCATTTATTTCCAACTTCATTAGCCTTCAACATATGTGCATGCATTTATCCATGAAAGATTCTTCATATTTGCTCTCTATTTCCTACAATTAAAAATGAAATGTGCAAATAATTTTCTCAAATTAAATCATACACAAATTTATCATTTTACCCCCAAAATGAAGATGAATAAATGACGATTTGGAAACAATTTAAATTTTGGTTTAAACATGTAAAATAGCCCAATATGCTCATTTATTTAAATAAAAGTAGATTGAATATGGAAGTAAAAATATGCACTTTTACGTGCACATCAAATACCCCCACACTTACCTTTTTATTCGTCCTCAAATAAACAAAAACTATGATAAATCCGTTTCGTAGGGGCTGTCTTGTGTTTCTAATAAGTTGTTTAATTGTCGGCGAAACACGATTGTATTGAGCATATGCAACCAGCCGTTAAACCTCTAGGTATTCCTAGTAGGACGAGTGTTGTCTCCTGAGAGTTTTCAGCGGATACTACCCACAAAATCCAAATGCGATATGCCGATTCTGCATTATGAAAATTTAAAAAAATATTTACAAATGAAGAATTTACTTTTAAATTGACATGAGTAAGTTAAATATAAGTTCTGGTCATTATCAAGAAATTTAAGTCCTTTTACTCGTCAAAACTTCCAACAAAAATTAAGTTATAATCATAATTAGACTCTAATTTGACTAGTTGTTTCGATTGATAACATAGTGCAACTATGAAATGGATCTTTTAATTGATTATCAGAGTTTTGCAAAGTGGTATTTTTATTTCTTTTGAATAACACGTCGAATCAAATAATTGAAAATAGTGCTTGGATTTCAATTACTTGCTCTCTCTATTTTTGAAAAGTATTAACATTATTAATATTTACACACCTAACTCAGATAAACTAAGGCCAGATATACCAATCATGCACTGCCTTTCGGGCTTACGTGAGAAGAGTACGAAGCATGGTGAGTGTACACACTTGCGTATGAACACATGACTCTAGGTGGTTATTTTTATAAAAGCTTTTTTTCTTTTTTTTATTAAGAGAAAGTTTTGCAAAATAACCTTAGCACCACTTAACTTAGAAGATCAAACAAGTTATCACCTTTACTTTAAATCAACCACTCTTTTAAATAAAGATTACAGTTAGGACATACTTCATAATTATCACCCATGAACCTTCCTATATACTAGTAAACCATAATTACTTGTAATCAAACTTTATTTTTATTTTTGTTGAGAGAAATAAATTTTCAAAAATTTCAATTCAGTAACCAAAAACATATACTTATCCAGTAGTGTTTCTTCAAAAGTAAATCAGTATGCTAAAAAGAAAATTTGTTTAATTTTTTTTTTGCTTTCTATGTTTTTTATGAAGACTTTTGAAAAGAAAATGAAAAAAAATAAACCATGAAAAATCAAAAATGTACATGGGACTCTCCCTCACACTTAATTTTGACTGTGTCCCCATAGTCAATGCATGATATAATGAGTTTGACGGGGAAAAATATGTACATATTTACAAGAGAGGGTTAATATTTCTTACTAGACGTAGTATGGCTCATGAAGAATCATGTGCTCCTCCTCTCGATCACTTGTCAACTCCAAGTAAGGCTTTAAACGATGACTATTGACTTTAAAAATCGAACCATCCCTAGGGTTTTCAATTTCAATGGCAGCGTGTGGAAAAACAGTACGTACGATGTACGGTCCTGTCCACCTTATTTTAACTTCCCAGGGAACAAACAAAGTCGAGAGTCATACAAAAGAACTTTTTGGTTTGGCAAAAATGTTTTCCTTAGAATTGACTTGTCATGAAAAACTTTTGTTCTTTCTTTGTGAATTTTCTCGTTTTCATATGCGTCGTTCCTAATCTCCTTTAACTCGTTGAGTTGCAATTTTCCGTTTTTGCCAGCTTTTTCAAGATCAAAGTTTATGTTCTTAATCGCCCACAACGCTTTATGTTCGAGTTCAATGGGCAAATCGCACACTTTACCATATACAAGCCTAAAAGGAGACATCCCATGATTATTTTTATATGCAGTTCTATAAGCCCAAAGTGCATCTTTCAATTTTGGTGACCAATCTTTTCGATTTAGATTCACAGTTTTCTTCAAAATTTGTTCCATTTGACGATTTGAAACTTCAACTTTACCATAAGTTTGAGGATGATAAGGAGTGGATAACTTGTGGGTTATCAAGTATTTCTTCATTAGAGTTTCAAATGAACGATTACAAAAATGAGTTCCATTATCGCTTATTATTGAGCGAGGTGTTCCGAACCTCGAAACGATGTTTTCTTTTATGAATTTCACAACAACTTTATGGTCATTTGTTTTACAAGGAACGACCTTAACCCATTTCGAGACGTAATCAACAACAAGAAGAATGTAAAAATTTTCGAAAGACTTGGGAAATGGTCCCATAAATTCAATACCCCAAATGTCAAAAATTTCGACCGTAAGAATTGGGTTCAAAGGCATCATGTTTCATCGAGAGATTCTTCCTAACATTTGGCAGCGATCGCAAGTTTTACAAAACTCGAATGCATCTTCGAAGAGCATAGGCCAATAAAAACCGCATTGAAGCATCTTTTCTACGGTTTTCTTTAGACCAAAGTGACCACAAGCTTGGTCATGACAAAATGAAAGAACACTCTTGATTTCACAATCTAGAATCCAACGTCGAATGATTTGGTCAGAACAGTACGTAAACAAGTATTGATCATCCTAATAGAAGTACCTGACTTGGGAAAGAAATTCATAATCTTGTTTCGACCAAAATGAAGGAGTTTCCTTACTGACTAGATAGTTCACTATGTTGGCATACCATGGAACGACAGAAACAGAAAGGAGTTGTTCATCAAGAAAGTTCTCGTTGATCGGTAAAAAAGATGGTGCGTTTGGAAGACGCGACAGATGATCAGCAATGACGTTGACGGATCCTTTTTCAAATAAGGTTGGAATTTTTTGAGTGCAAAGACTACCGCTAGAAGCTCTTTTTCAGTGGTTTGTAATTCAGTTGAGCATCGTTCAAAGTCATACTAGTGTAGTAGATGACATGAAGAATTTATTAATTCGTTGTCCTAAGACAGCACCAACTGCAAAGTTAAAAGCGTCACACATTACTTCGAAGGGAAGATCCCAATTGAGTGAGCAAATGATGGGAGCAGATATGGGTTCATTATTGAGATGTTCGAAGGCAGAAACACAATCAGAATTGAAGTCAAATGGAACGTTTTTTCCAAGAAGAGTTGTAAGAGGTCGAGCAATTTTACTGAAGTCTTTCACAAAGCGTTGATAGAAACCAGCGTGTCCAAGAAATGAACGAATGTCTTTGAAAAATTTGGGAATGGGTAGATTTGCAATTACATCAACTTTCGCTTTATCTACCTCAATGCCTTTGTTTGAAATGACATGCCCAAGGACAATGCCATGTTTGACCATAAATGACATTTTTCTCAATTTAACGTTAAGTTTTTGTCCTTTCATAGTTTAAATATTAACTCAAGATGGTGTGAGCACTTAGAAAAAGAGTTTCCAAAGATAGAAAATCATCCATAAGCACTTCTAGAAAGCGTTCGATCATATCGGAAAAGATGCTGGCCATGCATCTTTGGAAAGTAGCAGGAGCATTGCAAAGGCCGAATGGCATACGTCGATACCCAAAAGTGCCAAAGGGACACGTGAAAGTCGTTTTCTCTTGATCTTTGGGAGCGATTGGAATTTGGTTATAGCTGGAATAACCATCAAGAAAGAAATAGAATTCATGACCGGCTAATCGTTCAAGCATTTGGTCGATGAAAGGAAGAGTGAAATGATCCTTACGTATTGCAGCATTTAATTTTCAATAATCAATGCAAACACTTTAACCCGTTTGAGTACGAGTTGGAATGAGTTCGTTAGAGTCGTTCTTGATAATGGTAAGTCTAGACTTTTTAGGCACGACATGAATTAGGCTAACCCATGAACTACCAGAGATTGGGAATATGATTCCGTTATCGAGAAGTTTAAGAATTTTGTCATGAACCACATCCTTCATTTTTGGTTTAAGCCTTCGTACACGTCATGAACAAGCTTGGCATCGTCAACTAAATGGGCATGATGTTGAACAGGATCGGGACTAATTCCCTTTATATCGATGATTGACCATCCAATTGCTTCTTTGTTTTTCGACAGAATTGAAAGAAGATAAACTTCTTGATCAAGAGAAAGAGTTGAAGAAATTATGATGGGTAACATTTCGTTGTCACCTAAGTATGCGTACATAAGGTGATCAGGAATGGGTTTGAGGTCCAACCTTGAGGGTTGCCCAATCAAAGAATTTGGTTGAAGTTCCGACTCAACAGTAAGGGGTTCAAACGGAAGCGCATTTTCAATTTCGTTAGGCTCATCTTGAAACAGTTGTTCGTATTTGGTGTCGCGTTCATGGTTTAGTTCAACAGTTTCATTATCAAAATTTTCTTGAATGAAGCTAACTTCCAACATTTGGTCACGTGGTTCATTCAATTGATTTCAAGATTAAAGATGTTAAGATCCATAGTCATGTTTCCAAAAGAAATTTTCATTGAAATGTTTTGACAATTGATTAGAGCATTCGAAGAAGTCAAGAAAGGTCGGCCTAAAATCAATGAAATTTGACTCATAGGATTATTCACGGTTTGAGTTTCAAGGACGATGAAATCGATAGAGAATATAAATTGACCGATTTTGATGAGTACATCCTCGATTTATCCCATGGGTTTCTTTATCGAATGATCAACAAATTGAAGAGTTACTTTCATCGGTTTTAGTTCACCCAAGCCAAGTTGCTAGTAAATGGAATGCGGAATCAAATTGACACTCGCACCCAAATCGAGTAAGCACTTATTAATCATTTTATCTCCTATTGTGCATGAGATCGTCGGACATCTGGGATCTTTGTATTTGACAGGAATTGATTGGGACAAGACTTCGCTAAATCCGGCAGCTAAGAAAACTTTCTTGGGTACATGAGTGTGTCATTTTTGGGTACACAAGTCCTTGAGAAACTTAGCGTAAGTTGGGACTTGTTGAACGATATCAAGAAGAGGAATGTTTACATTCACTTTTTTAAAAATTTCCAAAATCTTTTCCATTTGGTCAGAATGTTTCTTGGGTCGAAGACGATGTGGAAATGGAACACAATACTTAGTAGGTCGGTCTACTTGAGTAGAAGAAGAATTTGGATTGGCATTTGATTCAACGTATGGTTCAACATTTTGTTCCGAATTGCTTTTCGTTTTCAAAGTGTCAAGAGGAACTTCCGGTAAATCATTTGGATTATCAACTTGGTTATCGATTTGTTTACCGGAACGTAAAGTCGTAATAGCATTCAATTGGGTTACGTTTCTATCTTGAACAACATGGGCTTGATTCGAATTCATGTTTTGATTTCTAGGATTCGAAACTGGCTGACTTGGGAATGTGCCTCGTTCACGTTCACTCACAAACGTGGCTAATTGACTCATTTGCATTTCAAGTTTAGCAATCGATTTGACTCGTATTCTGCATGTATGAGGTTAACAATTTTGCAAATTGTTGTTTGATTAGAGACTTTGTTTAGTTGCTTTAGCCAAAGTTCCAAGACATTTCTCAAGTGAAATTAATCGTTTATCGTCTTGGGGAGAAAAAGATTGTTGCTGTTTATTTTGAGACAGACCCGCAAAATTTTGTTGAAAATGATTGGGTTGAAAGGGAGGATTCGAAGCATTGTTCGAAAATGCTTGAAAATTGGGACGAACTAAATTCGTGTTGGAATTATTTTGGTTAAAAGAAAACTTAGGATGATTTCCCCAACCAGGATTGTATGTTGGAGAAAATAGGTCATTCTTGACCTTATTGAAAGCATTAAGTTGTTCAATCGAATTAGGGCACTGATCGGCAATGTGATTTGGATCGTTGCATTTATAACACATTGGTTGGAAAGCTTGGTTCATTTGGTTGGACGAGAAAAAAATGTCGAATTTATTGATCATTGCATCGATTTTAGCTTCCAAAGCGAAATATGATCATATTGAGTGTGCGCTCGATCGTGAGTAAATTGATTTTTCGTTAGAACGTTCCCATTGGATGACTTTTTGGCCAAGTTTTCAAGGAATTGTCAAGCATCGTCGTGACGTTGGGCAAGAAAATTGCCTTGGCGTATCGATTCAAGAATGGTTCGTGGAATATTTTAAAGTCCATCGTATAAGATTTGGCAAAGGGTCCATTTTTCAAAATTATGGTATGGACATTTTATCAAAAGCTCTTTAAATCTTTCAAAATATTTTCCTAAAGGTTCACCCCTGAATTGATGAAAATTGACAATTTCGTTTTGGATTTTGGTCATTTTTTCCAAGGGGTAGAACTTTTTTAAGAAAACATTAAAAAATTCTTCCCAAGTTTTAATCGAGTTCGATGGTAAGCTGTACAACCATTTTTCAATGTAATCGGTAAGGGCAAATGGAATTAACCGAAGTTTGATTCCATCATCACAAAGTTGTTGAAGTTTAATGGTTACACAAACTTGTTCGAATTTCGTTAAGAATATGTATGGGCCATCGTGTTCAAAATTGCCAAATTTTGAGAGCGGTGCAATGTGGTTTGAATGAATTTCGAAGTGATCACCCATTGTGGCAGGTAGCATGATACAAGATGAAATAGAAACTCTATCGGGAAAGATTCTATCCATGAGAGTTCGAGGGGCGTTTTCCTTCGCAATTGTTGGAGGATCATTTGTTCGAGTTAAACGATTTGTTGTTGTGTCATGAGTCCAAGTACTCATGCACAAGAAAAAGTCAAGAAGAGAAAGAAGTGAGAATCAAGTTTAAGATAAAGAAGAAAGGTTTAGAAAATGAAGTGAAAAATTATCTTTTTTAAAAAAAAAATTAAAGGAGAAGTATTTACCAAAGAGAATTTATTTTTAAAAAGAGGGATTTGATATATTTTTTTGAATTTTTAAATTTTTATTCTTCTTTTTTATATGTTTTTACTTTTTTATTTTATTTTTTTTTTGTTTTTGCTTTTGAAAGTATTTTTTATTTATTTTTGTTTTTTAGAAAAAACTAACTTATATAAAATGCTTGTTGTTTTGGATTTTTTTGAATTTGCTGATCCTTTTTTTGTTTTATTTTATTTTATTTTATTTTCTTGGATTTTGTTTTTCATGGCGAATTTTGATTTCTATAATCCATCATGTTTGAATCTTAAAAGTTGTTTTAATTCTATAGAAATAACTTAGGTTTTTTATTCTCCTGGAAGCATCCCCTTGTTCATTATCATGGGTCGCTTCGATTTATTTTCCTCGTTAATTTACATACTAAATCCATCTGATTTGGATTCTATTGTCATTGTTATTTATTTATTGTTATTATTTTTTAAAAGTTTGAATTTGTAATTTGAGGATTTTTAAGATTAACGAATGTAAATTCGCATTCATATTATTGATTTTTTGAAGTTCTAGGTTAAAATTGAATTTGGGGAAGAAGGAAATTTCCAGTTACTTCACAAAGAAGTTTTAGCAGTATGAAACACATTCTGGCTCTGTAATTTTACCTTTCACCCCTTCAAAAGGGGTTAAGGCGGTAATTTTTGTTTTGCTTCTTCAACCCCTTTCGATGAGGTCGAAATGTAGTCCAACGCTTTTCTTAATTGACCTCGTCGAAAGGTTAAGGTTATTAACATGAAGCGGACTTCTTCAAAAGCATAGTTATTCTTTAGTGTATTCTGGTACCCTTCGAAGAAGTTACCTAGTGCGTCTTGCTACACAATTATCTAATGCATACTTTTCGAAAGCTTAATCGAAACCTTTAGTACATGCTTTTTCCTAATTTATTTCAAGGGATGTATGGAGTTAGAAATTCGTCGTTTATTTTTATAAATTGGGTTGAGAATACTATACTTTGTTTAAGTTGTAAATCAAATCTAATGTTTCAACTCGATCGAAACCTACTGTATCGACTCAAATTTAGTCATTGGCATGCTTTTGAAACCATATTCCCCTTTCGACTTGCTCGACACCCCTTGTAACGAATTGAGGACTTGACCATTATTGTATACGAATGTTGTCGAAACGTCTTAAAACCTTTTTATTTATATCAACGTTACCAAAATTCAAACCTTTCGACCCAATTTGCATATGGTATATTGACAACATTCGAACTCTCTTTGAAAAACTAAGTTTATGGGTTTCGACAGCATCGAAAGTTTCTTTTATCCTGTTTATTGAATGTTGATATCATATATTTTATTCAAATTGGTTGTGTAGGTTTCAACTATTTCCTTCAATAACAAAATTATCCTTGAGCTTTCGACATTTTTGAAGGGTGTTTGTTGGGCGCCAACTTCTATTTTCCCTTTCGACTTTGTCGAAAGCTCAATAATTTTCATTTTTCTAACTCTAACATTCTTTCAAGAATATGATATTTTATGTTCTGCTTGATATTCAAATTGTTGTAACAGGTTTCCACTATCCTTGAAAGAATGTTAATTTCATAACAAATTATAATTTTTAACTAAAATGATTTCACTTCGCAGAATCATAGGCTTGAAAAAGTTTTCCCAAAAACCAGAGAAGGACACAATACTCGTGATGGAATCTTCACCCAAGAAGATTGAAGCCACTTCCAAACATTCCTTAATATCTACCAGGATGAAGTGGATGCAAATTCTCAACGACTTTGGCATTACAGTGGTGGAAGCTATTCCCCCGAGTGATAACGACACCATTCACAGCCTCCCTGAAGGGTACTTTGCCTATACCGCAATCCACATTTGGCATGGAGGCTTCTTACCCTTCCCGGACTTCTTGTCCAAGTTCCTAATCTATATGGGTATTGCTCCTATACAGCTATCACCAAATGTTTATACATATCGTCTATTCCTGGAACTCATGGAACTGGAGTCCGGAATTCCTTCACTCAACGCTAAAGTCTTGAACTATCTTGTTCGATTGGTTAAGCTTAGCAACTTGAACAACC
Source organism: Allium fistulosum (assembly GCA_030737815.1). Taxonomy (NCBI): domain Eukaryota; kingdom Viridiplantae; phylum Streptophyta; class Magnoliopsida; order Asparagales; family Amaryllidaceae; genus Allium; species Allium fistulosum. The sequence goes on along the minus strand of CM060903.1, from coordinate 694,448,495 downwards.
AAATCTTTAGAGCCAATCCCCCCAAAAAGCTAATATCCAAGGGGGTGAACAAATTCAAGGATTGGGAAACACAATTCTTCTTTGTTAAATGCTTTCCCAACATCAGTGGGGTTTTCTCTTCCCCGCGTAAGTTGATTATAGTCTTTATTTTCCAATTTAATTACTTTCCTTTTCTAATCAATGCTTCTTTTCCATGTGCTTCTATTAAAAAGCTAAATGAAGAAGATAAGAAAATAGTAAAGTTGTTGATCACCGCTTCAAGTAGGATTGGAAACAAATTGACCCTGTTGAATCTTTCTAATCTACAAAAGCATTCTCTACTACCAGCGGGTAAAAGGGTACTTGGTCAACTCCTTTAGTTCAACAGACATCTCGAAGCAAACGCTTCCTTTCTTTGGGTGACCTGAATAATTTCTCTCCAATGTCACCAATTTGTCATGATCACTTTGGTAAGTGTAAACGAATACTTTTAGTTTGTTGTTGTGTTACTCTTTAAATTGATTCTTTGACTTGTTGTATTTTTTGAATTCTCAACAGCTCCTTCTCAGGTTGAGCCAATTATAACTTATCCAACTCTCCCTACTTCTACAACCTGTGCATCATCTTTGTCTTAAGCCATTGCTAGATCAAAGATGGCTGCTAAGAGAAAGCTAGGTAAAGCGGCCGTGGCGGAGCTATCCCCTAAGAAGGCCAAGATCGTTGAAGTTCCCGATTCTCCGCCACGAGAAGAGAAGGAATTTGAAGATATTGATAAAACATTGGAAAGTCCAACTACCGAAGCTTCTCCCGATCAACCTAAGAAGACTCCGTCAAAAGTTGATCCCCTCTCTCATATTTTCATGTTGAGCTCTCCTAGTGTGATTGAACAGATGCAAAAGGATTTGGGGACTTCGACCCCTTCAAAAGAGTTGAATCCTTCTAGACCATCATCTCCCACGCCCTCAAGCAATTTTGGAAAGATAGTCCAATCTATGTTGAATTCTTCATTTTTGCCTCTATTCACCCGCCATCCTCTATATTTGATCCGATGGGTCACTACCAGTTCCTTATAGAACAACAACTCTTGGTATGTTTCACTTTACTTAACTTTATTGTTAATGTTTTTCCTTAAGTTTTTGACTTATGTTGTAATTTATTTTTAATATTTCCAAGAGTTGGCTCTCATTACATTAAAACGCATCAAAATCCTCTACCGAATCGTCTAAGCTTCGAGGAGAAATTTCAAACTTAAACAATCAAGTTTCCTCCTTATCCATGGAGAAAATGAGGCTATGATAGAATTAGAGCGATTGAGGGCTTCTCTTGCCCATTCAGAATCTGTTATTTCTAAGGAGAGGAAAGCTCATCAACTCCCCGCTGATGAAAATTTGGCCTTGAAAATGGCCCTTAAAGAATCCAAGGACGAAAAAGCTCAGATGGTAGCAAAACAGTCTTCTCTAAAGAAAAAGTTGAAGAAGAATAAAGATTCTCTAAAATTGGCTATCGATACTATTTCTGATGCAAAGCAACAGGTGTTTCAATTCCTTGATACCTCTCTTGAGGACATCATTGTCAATTCTTTTGAAGAAGCTATGATGCTCGCTTATGCTGACAATGTCGATAAATGCCCAAACTTGAGCTATCCCTCACTCGACCCTACTCTTGTCAATAGGGTTATGGACAAAGTTAAAAGGATGGAGCAGTGACTTGAAGTCGATGAAAGAGAGGAGATCGATGTCTCTAAAATTCTATCTTTCGAAGTCCCTTCCTTCGAAGTAGACTCTGACTCCAAAGATGAAGGTGACAAAGATGAAGTTCCCAAGGAAGAGGGCAGTAACGATGATGATGATGATAATAATGATGACGATGATGACAATGACGATGACAACGTAGATAGAGGTCAAGGTTCAAGTGACGACAGTGATGGTCACACTGATGCTCTTGAAAAAGATGGCGATGACAACACAAGGACTTCTGAAAACATCAATCCTGATCCATCTTTTCATGAAGCAAGCCCATCTGAACCCCCTCCGCCTTTTAACCCTCAAGAGGAGTCTACTTATATTAATATGGAAGAACCAAGGGAGAAAAAGCAGGTATCTCAAGCATCAATTCCCGTCTCTCAGGTATGAGATTCTTTGTTTAAACGACTTTCACTTTCAAGATAATAATAGTTTAAATCCTTTATTTTAGATAAGGAGGAAACTCGTTCACCCCTATAAAACCAAGCTTGAAAGAAAACAAGTGGAAATAAATAGTTTGTATAGAGAGTTAGATAAACAACTGAAAGAACACAATATTTTCTCCGATAAGTATCATAGACATAATAGAAGTGCGACGGTGTTAGCATCCTTCAAACATCAAGATGCTGCCCCACGACTGAGGAGAGCGTGCCTTTGATATGATGGTCTTCTAAAAGAGAATAGAGAGTTGATTACGCTCTTTTGGATGTTGATCGAGGAGAGAAACATTCTGGTAGACTTCCTATAAAAAGCCTATTGTAGACACCCAACTGTAGATTTCTCATACTTAGGTGATTTTAGTGGGGGTCTACTTAGGCGTTTACATACGAGATACTTGGAAGAATTTGGATCTGACCTGCATCCTAGAGCATGTTGGAACTTACCATGAGTCAGATCGATTTCCGAAGAATTGCCTCCTGATAAACTCAAATACTCTAAGGACAAGTTTATTTTAGAATTATTTACAAAGTTGATTTTGTATGAACCAGATGAACAGTCATAATTATGTAATAAATTGATTTGTGAATTTTTGTTTTAGTTTTCTTTTTATACTTAGCTGTATTTTATTATGTTATCACAAAATGAATATCCCTTAGGTAACTTTGTCTCTAGAGATTATCTAAGCTAGTATGTTAAACTAAGAAGAGATTATCTCGAAAAGGCATCGATTTTGAAATCTTCAAAATTACCCAGATATTGCTTTCTTAGAGATTTGCAAAAACTTTATATTGAAAATCCTCGTCTCCGTTTCGATTTTCTCGATGAAGAAAAAGAAAAGCTACTTAAGGAAATCCGGACATATCATACCAAATTAATATGTGGTTGTGATAGTCGCCCTGCCGGGGAATGGGACTATAGCAAATATCCTTCGGTTATTACTCTGGAAGGACTTAATGTTCCTTTTGATTCAACAGTTATTCTTTCTGCTAATATTGAGTAAAGTTAGAAATGTAGTTTCCCAACTTTAAATGTACAAAAAAGTCCAATTGCACTTTTTAGTTTCATTTTTACTTGAGTTGTAATCTTTTATTGCTGTAATAAAGTGATTGATTATTCTAGTCCTAACTTCATTTTATTTTTTATTTTTATTTAAATATGAGTTACAGTTATCTACAACGCCACTCTCATTAGATTCGACATCACGCTTTATCAATATTAGAGATAGGTTGTTAGCAGATCTTGAAAAAAGGAAGCTTCTTGACGATCCTTTATCCACTCATTTCCAGGGTAATACTGAAGTACTAAAATGACATAGGAGATTCTTGCTTCAGAAATAATTGTTAGAAATCTTAACGATCAGATCACCAATCTAGAGGCGGACGTTAAGAGTGATCTCCTCATTAAAGCGTCAGATTATATCAAATCCATCAATCGATTTTGACCATAAGATGTTTGAACTTTTCCAACAAATAAGCGATTTGGAGATGAAATTAAAGGATAGTCAAGCTCAATGCAATCGTTAGAATTCATTATGGGGAATAATATCTCAAACATTGATTTACAAGTTTCTCATGTTATTTCATTAATCATAAAATCAACAAGGTCTACTTCCCTTGCCATCCAAAAATTCCCTACTACGACTAACCCTCCTCTTGGATTAGAAGAGAAGGTAGTAGGAGAATGGTGCAAAAAAATCAAATTTGAGATGATGAAGTATTTCGATGAACAACAAAAAGTAAGATACTCACAACGCATAAATTAATATGCAGCTAGGATTCAAAAGCTCGAACGCGAGAAGTATCTTCTTCAAAAGCATATCGCTGATTTGAAAAGAGAGAATAAAACTCTTAAAGGTGCCAACAAAGCTTTTAATCATGCTTTGAAGACCCACGTTGAGTCTATTGATGACAACGACAAGATGAGAAAGAAAGAGAAGAAACTTAAAGAGGTTCTTCGTATCGCTATTCATCACATTGTGGATCCTTTAATTGCCAAGAATCTGAATAAGGTTGTTCAAGACTCATGAACAATTTATATTAATGAAATGCATAAATTTGTTCTATATACTTGTAAATAATTTCATAAATTATGTAAATTATGAAATTTTTGTAAATATCACCTGGTTTGTAATCCCTTCTTGTAATGCTATTTTTGAATCATCTCTTTGATAGCTTATACCATGATTTCTGTATTTGCTGGATCTTTCAATACTTTTTACTGTTCTGCTTTCCCTGAAAAGCATGAAGTAAACAATATTTCTTATCATTAGCTTGAAATCTATATAGAAGTATATTTCATGTCATTTGCAAAAATTAACAAAATCATCATGTCAACATATGAAAAGTGATCCCACAATTGAATATGATTAAATGTCTTAAAACCCATCTTTGGCAATGATGAGAGATAACCAAGAATTCAACTTCAATTATATTGCGAGATTATCAGAAGTCCGATGGTAGAAAATCATAGATTCAACCAAGGACTTAGTTATAGATGTTTAGAAATCCAAATTTTGGAGATAACTAATAGATAATCGATAATGATCGTGTAATAGAAGTCCATCGACCCAGATTCGGGCATTAATGAATGAAATTTAAAAGTTAGAAGATCCAAAACCCAGATTCGGGAATTTGTGGATGACAACTAGAAGTCCATAATAATAATCTTTTTAATAGAGATCTTAAGCCCAGATTCAGGCATTAATAAGTGAAATCCCAAACTCAATAATGAATGACCCGAAACCCGATTCGGGCATTAATAAGTGAAGTTTGGAAATTCTTCTATGATGATTAGTTGGAGGCTGCAGATTCTTATTTAAGCCTTGTATGTAGTTGTTATTTGATTAGCTGCTTCTTGAGCTTGGTCGTCTTAGTCCATCATTTGTATGCCGCTTCTCGGGCTTGAACGTCTTAGTCCGTTATCTGGTATGACGCTTCTCGGGCTTGGACATCTTAGTCCGCTGTTTGATATGCCGCTTCTTAGGCTTGGACACCTTAGTCTGCTGTTTTATATGCCACTTCTTGGGCTTGGATGTCTTAGTCCATTATTTGATATGTTACTTCTTGGACTTGGACATCTTAGTCCATTGTTGTCCGGTGCACTTAGTTAGCTTATCTTCAAGCAGGACTCAAGGACTTACCCAACCTCCCTCCAGGAGGTGCCTTGACCTGGCCATAGTGTGGCGCGACCAAGGGCTTTTCGATGCTTTAACCTGGCCATAGCGTGGCGCAGATAAAGGCTTACTCTAACCTCCCTCTAGGAGGCACCTTGACCTGTCCATAACATGGCGTGGCCAAGGGCTTGTCGATGCTTTAACCTGGCCATAGCGTGACGCGGATAAAGGCTTCCTCTAACCTCTCTCCAAGAGGCCCATTGACCTGGCCATAGTATGGCAGGACCAAGGCTTGTCAATGCTCTGGCCATAGCGTGGCGCGGATAAAGGCTTACTCTAACCTCCTTTCAGGAGGCGCTTGGACCTGGGCTAACTCAGCGTGGATAAAGGCTTTGACCGTTTAAGGTAATGTCCAAGTGCAAGGAGTATTTCACTCCCAACCATGTAGATTCTCTTTAGTAAAGTAATTCTTTATTAATTCCTTTTAGGATTTTACAAACCCATTAAGTTTGCTTTGTCTGAAAAAGTTGATTATCATTCCTTCGAGCGCTCTGCAGTGATTTGTTTCATGACCATTCATCATATGGTAGTGGCAACCGGATCCTCCTAGATTCCTTTCACATTTTGGCTTTTTCTTCTGGGATGACCAATAATTGAGTTCATCCTTGGTTAGCAAGTAGACATTCTCTATAGATGTAGTTAGGTTGCATTCTTTAGGAAGTTTTGACTTGAAGCTTGTTTCTCGAGGATGGTTTCTAGGTCTTTTATTACTTGGCTCTGGAGTTCCACCCTTGGCAACTTGTTTTCTTTTTTAAAATCTTTGGAGCTCCATTGTAGGCAGTGTTCCACTTGTCGTTGACCCCATTTGTGTGCAAAGGCGTTACAGTCAGCCATCATTCCCTCTTCAAAGATTGTGCTTTTGGTATAGTGTTGAATTGTTTTCCTCATTTGATCGAACAAATTATCACTTTCATTTTTCCTTCTCCTAAGGCAAATATAGGGGTAGGGCTAATATGAAAAGGGTTTAAACTCCATTTAATTGGATCATAGGCTTCAACTTTCTTATTTCTTATGATCCTTAAAGCCTCCATTCTTAACAGTTGTTCTTCATGTAGATTTGTATCATTAATTGTTTCAAGGGAGAATCCAATTAGATGTGGCTCCGAGGAACCTTGCTCGGATCTTTTAACTTTGCCAACCATGATGAAGTAAAGTCTTAAGTGGATAGGCTCGGAGTAAAATTGGGTTAAAGGAAAATGGTGCGGAAATTTAACAAGATCGGAGGTTCGAGCCCTCCTTCTAGCGCCAAAATTTTAGCATGAAAACTTGTCAACACCCCGGAGTAGAGTTGAAAGTGCTGGTGTATCCAAATAGACCTTTTTTTACTAAGTAGAGAAAGTTTGGATCTTATTGCTTACTTTAATTAACCTTTCGAATAGGTCTTTGTTATGAAAACTTTTCCTTTTCCAACCTTTCGACCCAGTCAAAACACTTATATCCCTTTCTTTTGAGTCCTTTAAATTTGTTGAAGTTGTTTGGTCATCCTTTCGAAACAGTTGTGAAACACTAAAGTTTGGCTCTAAGGATTCAAGAATATGATTTGACTGGATGGGTTTCGACTTCATCGAAAGCTAGTCTTTTAAATGACTTGGATTCAATCCTAATATCTAAGGGGAAACAAGCTAAGTTTAAGGTTTTGACTCACAAAAAAGTAAGCATTTAGTGGGTATTGGTTTGGAGGTAAGGACTTAAGTGTATTAGTAAGCAAGAGGTTTCGACTCACTCGAAAGGTACCCTTTCGATTTAGTTGACGCAAACAGAACACAATTGGACCAAATAATAGCGTCAAAACTGTTGCATAATCACCAATATCAAAATCTTGCTTTCATTTAACTAATGATATAAAAACTAACCAATTTCTCCTAATATGATTTCCAAATTAGGGTTTACAAATTTACAAACTTAAGAAGGTATAAGAAGAAGGCGAATGAATTCGGATCCCCTAAACCAGACGCCTAGGGTCTTATTTATAGATGCGGGATGGCACCTTTCGACTCAGTGCTTTCCACCTGGTCGAAAGGTGGCTTTATATACCTTCCGTCTCCTTTGACACTTGCGCATCCCTCTATAATGCTTTCGAATGGGTTTGAATGCCTCCATCTTCATCGAAAGGGGTGGTGTCGCCTTTTCCCTTTGTGTTGCTTTTTTGTCACAAGAAGTAGATATATGATCTTCCGACTCTGCCGATAGGTAGTTCCCTGGGGTTTTGAAGGTATTGAAGTGTTGATGGTTTCGATGTGGAAGGTAGCTTCTGAATGCATGCTTGCGAATTGATGCAAGACCTTTCCTGAATGTTAAAGGCTTCGACCGGTTCGAAAGGCTTGATTATGCTTTCAAAAGGGTTGTTCTGATCAAGGCATCTTTTTGAGTAGTTCGAAAGAAGGCGAAACTTTTGGTTTCGAAAGGTTTGGCACGCATGTGAGGTGTTGTTATGTAACAACCCGCATATTTCACGATTGTATATTTAAATGTTTTATTTAAATATAGCATCGTTAATCGGATAAAGGTCCGAAATGTTACTTTTTGTAAACAGTCGAATTGGGACTCGAGGCCACTTCCATGGAGTCCAAAACGGCGTTTACAACTTTTTCGAGTATAAACATCGATATGTTTGGAGTTGAGTAGAATTTGCTATTTTTTTACTTGGGCTTTGGGTTTGGGTTTCAGCTCACTAACCCATCTTAATATCCTAACTCAGCCCCTCTCCTCTTCATTCTTTCTCGTTTCCTAATACATTCAAGCTTAAGTAAAAATGGGGGTAGAGATTGGAAATTAGAATTCCAAAACCCTAGTTTGTTAGGAAATACAAATTCAAGTCCAAAATCAAGGAGAAGCTTAGGTAAGCATCCTCTTCATCTTCTCCATCTCTATCTCTCTTCAATTTCAGAAATTCCTAAACCCTAACTTAGGAAATATTTGCTTATTAGCTTAGATTGAAGCTTCTTGAGTCGTTGTTGAAGAGGAATTGATCTTAGCTTGTTTCAGAGCTTCTCGCTTGAGTTTTTGAGTTAAAGGTGAGTTCTTTAACTCACATCTACGTCTATAGCTATCATTGCTGTTAGGTATGAATTCCTAACATTTGTGCATATTCATTTGCTTTTGATTTGAATTGATTTGGTGAATTTTCCAAATTTTGGTGTTTTGGTCCAATTTTATGAAAATCCTACTATGGATGTTTGGACATTGATATTTGGGGTGTATCGAAGAGTCTTTAAGGCTGGGTTGTCACTCGGCGTAAATCCTTAGTCGTCGTTGCTCGTCCGATCGCTCCCGATACGTTTTGGCCACTTTGGCCTAGGCAAACTGTTGCCTGGTCCAGGTGACTAGACGTCTGGAATTCAAGTCCAGACGTCTGGATAGGCCTTCTAGAGAAAAGAATATACGGCAGAAAATAAAAATTGCAGAAAACAGAATCAGATGTCTGAAACAACCTTTCAGACGTCTGAAACACCTTGTCAGACGTCTGATACCACCTTTCAAATGTCTTAAACACCCTGTCAGACGTCTGAAGCCATCTTTCAGATGTCTGGATGGTTTTTGAACTTCTAGAACCTAAATCCAGACGTCTGGATTGACCCCCAGACGTCTAGAACTGTGTATTTTTGCATGTTTAGGCTTTTCTTGATTGAATTTCCATTGTTTATCGATTTTAGTTGCTCCGATTAGTTGTTATCACTTTTATCGACCTTGATGACTTCTTTTTCGGGATTTTTGGGAATATCCATTTTGATGGATTTGGTATCGATTTCTTTGGATTTAATTCACATCTTCGTATGTGAATTTTTGTTGATTGATTGTTTCTACAATCATTTCTATGGTTTGTCACTTTAAAAAGCAAAGGTTTCTATACTAGTAGTAAATATTCAAACTCTTTCATCAAAACGTTTTCAACATTTACTTTCAATATCAAACTCGCTTTTAAAACTGTTTTTCCAATCTATTAGTATATATAAACCTTTACCTCATTCGTATGAGAAATCTAATTAAACGACTTAGTAAATCAAGTGGTATGAAACGCTTGCGTTTACTTCGTCGGTTAATTCTTGGACTTGTTCGATTGAACTCTTGTGAGAATTTTCGAGTGGAAATCTACAATTTGTTCGTAAATATTTAAGTTAAGCTAGTGGTTATGGGACATGAAGCTAAACTCTTATATTTACTAGCTTAGTGTAATCGACACTTCTTGATGATCGATGATGATCATTTTATGGTTTAGACTAGTGATTTGCGCTGTCTCTTTGTCCACGTGGGGGACTGTACCCCGATTTACGGAGCTTCGTCTCATTTTTATAGGCTAGCGACCTATGGCTTTATGGAGTTCGGTTCTTCGGGCGTAACGCTGTACTACGTCGTTGTTCCGGTTTATTGGAGTTCAGTTCATCGAGCGTTCGTTGTACTACGTCGTTGTTTCGGTTTATTGAAGTTCGGTTCATCGGGCGTTCGCTGTACTACGTCGTTGTTCCGTATTATTTGAGTTTAGTTCATCGGACGTAACGCTGTACTACGTCGATGTTCTGGATTATTCGAGTTTCAGGTTCCTCGGGTGTTCGCTATACTACGTCGTGGCACCGGCTCTATGGTTAGCGACCATGGGTTAGCGACCCGTTTGTGATACACGTGTTGGTGAGTTTTCATGCTCCCGTTTGTGATAGGCCTTCCCCTTTTGTGAATTCTGGATTTCTGGTTGTGATTTCTAGAATTTGTGTTTCACCAATTTTCGTGGTTTGCATTGATAAGCTCTATAAATATTTGTGTTTTGGTGAATAATTTAAAGAATGTGATTCTTTTGGTGTTTTGAGATGATTTGAGATATTGTATGATTTTTGTTGTTATTTGATGTATACTTGACACAGTATGGCATTTTTGTTATCATACGTTTTTGTCATATCTCTTATCCTATCTCATTTTATCTGATATTTATAGCTAGACTGATCCATTTATTATTTTCTTCTTAAATAATACTCGGGTCAGACCGAGATATTTCAGGTGCTTCTGCTTGACTTCTTATCAGGGTCCGCCACCGGACTTTTGGCTAACTACTTTAGATTGGTACTTTTTTGTTAGTATACATTTGAGATAGAGACTCCTTGATGTATACTTATTCTTTTGTCTAGTACTTGTATCTATTCTTTTGTGATGTGGTGGATCTTGTATGACCACTACTTTGATGTACACTTCTATGTGTTATATTCATATCTTTTTCCGCCTTTATGATATGAATATCTGTGACTGATTTGTGTTATGTTTATTTCTATATTTGTTTCCGAAGTCCACATAGCCACTGTGTCGTAACTTTGAGTTTGTATTTGATATGTCGGATTTCCTCTTGAAATGAAATGTAAGTTATATTTTCTGACATATCGGTACTCGCACAAAGCAATTACACAGATGGTCGCTCCTCAACAGCCTTATTCTTTGTGCTAGTCGACGGCATTACCCCGTAGTGTCCTTGGATAGTGTGAGTATAGAGGTAGGACGTCACATGTTATCCGTTGCCTTCGAAAGGTACTCCTCCTCTTATTCAAAACGTCTTCATGTAGGCGAAAGCATCTGTTTTGAAAGGTAGACAATGACGCGAAAGGGAGCTTTCAACCACATTGACCCCTTCGAAAGCTTGTAACACATCAGGCTTTTGGCTGTAGCATCCCTTCGACTCCTTCAAAGGCTTTGTTGGTGTTATCACCTCTTGTTCCTTTTTCCTTTTATTCATTTTGGTTTCGACAAGGTTGAAGTGGAAATTGGTGGTAACAAGTATCTTTTACAATATTTTTTTTATAACAAATGCGAATCCAATTCATGATATTTTTATGTTTTTTTTATAAAAAAATTAATTCAGCACACTTTGCAAAACTTAAAATAAATTTAGACCTGCCGCAAAATGTATTACAAATATAGGTATGTTTTTGCTATAGGGTCATGATTTTAATTTTATTTATTAAATGCTAAAGCATTCTTGAAGTATGCAAGAAGAAATTCTAAAAAAATACCTGGTCTCATTTTAAAATGTGTCATGAGAACTTTTTAATAAACGAATAAATTAAATTGGACGCAATTTCACATTAAACTATTAGAGAATGTTGTTGAATAAGCACTAGCACAGCAAAAGCAATCCTATATCTCTGGTATCTTTTGAATCATGCGTAAACATGTTATAAGTTTTGAATAGTCAGCTAAATTAATTAATAAATATATTTTTATTAGTATTAACTAATTATTTATTATGTCACTCATATGATTCATTGTAGAAATTTCCATCTAAATATGGCTATAGAGAACTTGTGAATCTTGATGCTATTCCAATTATAGGATTAGAAAAGGTGAGTAATTTACATAGACTTGCTTGAAAGTCTTTGAGACCCTAACTGCTATTCCAGTAATAAAGAAATTGTAGGAGAAACTATACTTGTAAATTGAACGATGAATTTGTGTTATGAGACAGTGTTTTATATTATGAAACATTAAAGATGAGCCATTCATGTTTCAAGGGCGTTTTGGTTCTTTACTGATTAACACATTATTATTGTTTGGAAGTACACTATCACTGTTATGAGCGTTGTCTAATAATTTAAAACAACCCAAACCGGAGGTGGAAAATGAGCATCCATATTCATTTATTGTACTTTACAACACATACGATGTTCATAACATCGGTTAAGATAATTTTACAATGAACACATTGTTTCAAATAATTATTATAACTAAAACACTCAAAATAGGTTCAGTTGATCTTACTAAATCTTCTTATTATCTAATAATTAAAATTTTGCTTACTTCAGTTAGAGATTTTACCGCAAAAGCCGAAATAATTTTAAGTGTTTTTGCGGTAAGATCCTGAAAATTCATGGAAGCATAGAAAATTTGTGTCTTCTGGTTGTCACGTCTAATGCTATTTTCAGATGTGATTACAATTCTATTTTCTAGAATAATACCCATTGTTGGGGTCTATCCTTCCAAGTTGATATTACCCAACATCACAGATGGGAACAATAGGATCAAATATAGAATGGCAAAACAATCTAATAAAATTATTGAGGTTATTCTCTTTTAAAGAAAAAGGTGGAAATTAACAATTAATTATAAATGAAAAGGGAAGCACACCAAAATTTTAAAGTGGTTCCATTATCAGTATGATAGTGTACGTCCACTAAAGGGAGAAGAATTTTTATTAATAATTTGAGAGAGAAGATTACAGAGATTCGTGCAAGTAATTTCTATTACATATGCTTCTTTAAATATAGGCATTGAAACTTGTGATTGAACTTATCCCGCGATATGAGACTAAACAAAAAAACAAACCTAATATTGTATCACATTTTTCGATACTCCAGCTTGATACAATATGTACCTTTAAACAAAGCCATTTAATTCCATCTACACATTCATACTCTGAGCAGTTTCGAGCATAGCGAATACATTCCAATGAGCTTCGGCAATGCCATCACCCATTACACTTTCCAACGAACTCCGACAACGCCATCGTCCGCCAACAAAGTGTTTAAACATATCCTTTCCGTGTAGAATCTATCAATCTTTTCAATGAAAACAAATATCACCATCTACCAATTCTCTCCCCCCATGCCACAACGTGGCACCTAGAACCTTGATAAGCGGATCAAGTTCGAGCAATGCTTAAACTTTGCAACAAGTAAGGACTTGGTGAATATGTCTGCTGCATTCTCCTCTATGTGAACCTTCTGAAGACAAATTATCTTATCTTCATTCGTTGAGCCAAGAATTGATTCTCTCATGTGCTTTGTCATTGAGCTGAAAGCTAGAATTTCAGCTAAATGAATTGCACTTTGACTGTCATAATTCACTTCTACTTCATCATACATGGAGCCCAAATCACACATCAACCGTCTTAAATACAGTGCCTCCTTAGCCGCTTCAACAACAGCTATAATCTATGCCTCTATAGTAGACAAAGCGACAACAGTCTGCAACCTCGCTCTTCAACTAATAATTATCCCTCCAAGAGTGAGCACATAACCTGAAGCTGACTTTCTTCGATCTCTATCGCCGACGTAGTCAGAACCATTAAAACTCTACCAAGCTTAAATCTCTCTCTCTCTCTGTCACAAAAAACAAGCCCATGGTCTAGAGTTCCTCTAAGATATTTGAAAATATACTTTATTGCCTCCCAATGCATCTTTCTTGGATTTGTCATATATCCACTAAACAATCCAACGGCCTATGCAATGTCAGGCCTAGTGCAAACCATAGCATACATCAAATTACCAACTTCACTTGCACAAGGCACCTTCTCTATGTAAGCTTTGTCATTCTCTATGATCGAAGAGCCTCTATTAGAAAGCTGAATGTGCAAAGACATGAGTGTACTAATTGCCTTTGCTCCTTCCATGCTAAACCGAGCAAGCACCTTCCTAAAATAATCCTTTTGAGTGATCCTAAAAAGTCCTAGCTTTCTATCCTTTTGGATTTCCATACCCAAAGTCTTCCTTACTTCCCTAAGATCTTTCTCTCAAATTTCGCTTTTAGCTTCATCTTCAAACTATCAATTTCAACTTTATCCTTGGAAGCAATCAACATGTCATCCACATACAGGAGTAAATACACCAAACTACTGCTCTCTAAATGCTTGAAGTATACACAAGCATCTTTAATATTACGATCAAAACCAAGTGTAAGAATAAAAGAGTCAAACCTCTTATACCATTGTCTAGGTGACTGCTTAAGTCCATAAAGTGATTTCTTTAACTTGAAAACCCATTTCTCTTTCTCACTTACAATAAATCTTTCTGGTTGCTTCATGTAAATGGTCTCCTTCAAGTCACCATGTAAGAAAGCGGTCTTCATATCAAGTTTTTCCAAATCCAAGTCATGAGTAGCAACAATATCAAGCAAAATGCGGATGGAGGTTTGCCTCACTATAGGAGAAAATATCTCATCATACTCCACTCCCTTCCTCTATGAAAACCCAACCAATCTAGCCTTGTATCTCCCATCATCCTTCACCTTGAGTACCCACTTGCAACATATGGCTCGGCTTCCTTGAGGAGGTGGTACTAAATCCCAAGTCTTGTTTTTTCTCAACGACTCTAACTCCTCTTCATAGCGCACATCCATTTCGAGATATCACTTGAATTCATAGCTTCTTCAAGGTCAAACGGCTCGCTATGAACCACATGTAGGGCATAATCAAACTGGATCACCAAGGCTAAGGTTTGCATACTGCCAATCACTATACCTCTCGGGTGGCCTAATAGTCCTACTACTACCCGAATAGGTACAACTTCGCCTTAACTCCTTTTATCTCCACCTTGAACTGAACTTCCTCTAGTCTCATGCACATCACCCACACTACTAAAGGGAACTTGTGGACTACTCTGTAATGTCTCATCAACTGTATCTACATCTCTTATAAGAGCAACAACTCTACTACTAGGATGAAATATGAGAACCTCTTCCAACTTCTTAGGCCTATCAGACTCATCTGATGTGGGATTAACTCCTCCTTGGGATTGAACATTGCAGACTCATCAAAAGTAACATGTCTGGAGTGCACAATCTTCTTATCAACAGAGTTCCAAATATGATTCCCTTTGATACCATCCATGTATCCCATAAATATGCCATTGTATGCTCTAGCTTCCACCTTATCAGCACATGTATGGTGAACATACACAGGACAACCGAAAATACGAAGGTAACCAAGATACAATGCTTTACTCCTCAACTTCTCCTATGGAATCTTTGCATCTATGGCTGAGTATGGAAATCGATTTGTAATATGTGTTGCAGTTGATAAAGCTTTAGCCTAAAAGCCTCTAGACAACCCCGCCGTCAATCTCAAGCAATGTGCCTTCTCAAGTAGAGTCTGATTCCTCCTTTTAGAAACCCCATTGGATTGCGGATCTCCTGGTGTAGTGGAAGGTCTCTGAATACCAAGCTGCTTACAAAAATTGAGGAACTCCTTAGAAACAAATTCACCACAGTTATCAGATCTAAGCATCTTCAACATACAACCAGATTGGTTCTCAACTAGTGCTTTCCAAGCTTTAAACTTCTCAAAGCTCTCTGGTTTAGCCTTCATCACATACACCCAAACTTTTCGAGAAAAGTTGTCAATATAGGAAACAAAATACTTCGCTCCTCCAAGGGAAGCAGTAGCCATTGGTCCCCAAACATCTATATGCACATAATTAAGCATTCTCCCTGATCTATGAAGTCTAACTCCAAAAGATACCATCGTCTGCTTTCCCTGCACACACTCTTGGAAAATTCTAACTTGTCGAAGCTTCCTCCTTTGATCATCATCCGACTGTGAAGCAACTCTAAGCCCTTCTCCGAAATATGACCCAATCTTAGATGCCAAAGTCTAGTTGCATCCAAAGCTTGATAATAGTCACTCTAACACAAGATTCTCCAAGAACCGTGGTTCATTTTAACCGATATAGATTTTGGAATACATCTCCCTTCATCAAAACAAGGGCACCCCTAGAAACCTTTAAACCATCCATCTCTATAGTAACCTTGCATCCCATGGATGCCAACCGCCCTAAAGAAATCAATGGCTTCCAAAGACCTAGAACATAGTGGACAAATGTTAAAGTGCGTATCACTCCGTTAAACATCCGAAGCTGAACTGTACCCTCTCCCTTGGCTCTACAACTAGTGTCATTTCCAATAAGAATTGCACTTCCTTCTTTCCAACAAAGGAGTTGAAATAATCCTTGTTTGGCATGATACAGAACGATGCTGCCGAGTCAAGCACCCAATGGTCTGATACATTAGATATTGCGGCAGTCAACACATCGTTGGATACAGTCTTCTTCACCGCAATAGATGAAGATCCATCCTTAGCCTTCTTCAAATCCAAACAGTCTCTCTTCCAATGGCCTGGTTTCTTGCAATAGTGGCACTTTCCATCTCTAGACTTTCCTCTCAAACCATTTCCGCGCTTCCTAGACTTGGAATGCCCCCTAGGATTTTAATTCTTCTTCTCCTCTCTTCCTCTCTCAACAAATAGGCCCTAACAACTACTCCATTCTCTTCCTTTACTCGTCTCCTTCATCTGATACCTCAAGTCTTTAGATAGATGACCCGACTTCACATCATCTATAGTCAAGGTGTCTCTACCATAAATCGGACTGTTAGCGAAACCTATGTAATGCTCCAGAAGGGAACATAAAAGAACCATTGCCTTCTATTCTTCATCCACCTTCAAATCCATAATCTTCATCTTCATTACAAGATCATCGAAGAAACTAAGATGCCCTTTCACTGAAGCACCCTCTCTTATCTTCATGGTGAAAAACGTCTTCATCAGAATCAAATTATTATTAAGTGATTTCTTCAGATAAAGATTCTCTGACTTGGTCCAAATTCCTTTAGTAGTGGTTTTCATGATAATTTCCAAGATAAAATTTTCTCTCATGGCTAGCTGTAGAGTGGTAAACGCCCATTCTTCCATCTCCTTCTTCTCCATGATAGAAATTTCAGACGGTAACTCCTTAGTGTCAAAAGCTACCTGATGAACCATATTCCTTTTTAGAATAGCATTCATCCTTTATTGCCACTTCTCAAAGTCTTTATCTCTGTTCCATTTTTCTATTGCCAACCATGATCCAGATGCAATGTAAGAACCTCTGACATAAGGCCTTGTTACATCAGGGGTAGCCCCGTCTTCTACCATACTTCCTTACACCTTCTATCAATCAACCTAGATATTCTAATACCAGATTGTTGGGGTCTATCCTAACAAGCTGATATTACCCAACAATACAGATGCGGAACAATATGATCAAATATAAAATGGAGAAATAACCAAATAAAATTATTAGGGTTATTCTCCTTTAAAGAAAAAGATGAAAATTACCAATCAATTATAAATGAAAAGGGAAGTACACCAAAATTTAAAGTGGTTCCACTATCAATATGATAGTATACGTCCACTAAAGGAGAAGAATTTTTATTAATAATTTGGGAGAGAAGATTATAAATACCGGTATAAATTATTTCTATTATATAGTCTCCTTTATATATAGACTTTGAAACTTGGGATTGAACTTATCCCGCGACGTGGGACTAAACAAAACAATAAAACCTAATATGATATCACATTTTTCAACATCCATTGCTATTTTAAAAACAATACTTATTGCCTAACTCGAGAATTCATGGAAGTCCTAAAAATTTGCCTCACTATATGTTACATCCAATGCTATTTTCGGATGTGATTACAATTCTATTTTTAAGAACAATACCCATTGCTATCTTCGAGTATTCATTTATCCAAAGTTCATTTCCTCAGTTAAGTCATACATGCTATGTAACAACTCATCATTTCAAAATCCAATAACTAAATAAAAAGGTTCCGAAATAGTGAGTCATTGGGTGATGATACATATTGATAGACAAAGAGAGCATAAAACAAAAACTAAACTAACTGATAACTTTCAAAGTCTCACAGCGAACGGTCATCCAAAATATCATATTACACAAATATAAATGTGTATATACGTACATACATACATACATACATACATATATATATATATATATATATATATATATATATATATATACAGGTAAAGATCGACTCCCCCCTTTTCCTACACCAAAAATTCCCTTGACTTCAACCACATATTCGATTAAAATAATATAATTTCTCACTCTTCTCACTCCATGTGAGAGAAACTATCTTATTTAAAACGGAACATATGGCTGAAATCATGAGGATTTGAGATGTAGCAAAAGTGAAAGGGAGCAGATCCTTGCTCAATATATATATATATATATATATATATATATATATATATATCCATGTGTGTGTTGTAACGACTCATATTTTTTATGTCTTTAAATTGAATATTTAATTTATTTAAATATTCGGATTTGAATAAATTATAATAAAATATATATTTCAAATTTAGATCCGATTTTTAATGATGTGTTTTTAATTTATTTCATAGGATTTTTCCATAATTCTTAATTTGGAAAATAATTAAAAAAAAATTCGCTTTTTGCAGCAATCGTTAATACTTTTGAAACTTCACAGAATAAGTTAACCTATCTATTTTATTATTATTTTGTTATCGTCTTACATTGTTGAGCGTGATTGTATTTTTATTTCTATCGTTCGTAGCTCGTACGCAAACGGAATTTTGTGTAGCGGGGTACCGCAAATCTAACTTTTCAAAAGCGGACATAATTATATTCATGCACGCACATCACATTCTTTCCATGTCTTGTGTTGTACTTGCACTTGACTTTATTTTACTTACCTTTGAAGTAAATTGACTTTGGTTAATTTGGATTAGCTTAGCTTTTAGTAGTTGAGATATATTTTTATATATGTATGAACGCATGGCTAGAGAGTGAGAGTACAGAAGCACCATCACTACAATTTGCCTATATATATTTACACTCACGCATGGACAGAGGACACATTCATTCTTCATTTCATTTTCTCTTCACTGCATTTAGTTTCAAAGCCATAGAAAAATATATATATACACAGCACCAAAATATACACAACTCATTTAACATATATTTTCTTCTCTGCTATATAATGAAACAAGCAGTTTCACTTTTTTTCCTCCAAAATAAAACACACACAAGAAATAGAGAGAGCACGTATGAAACACCAAAAGATTTTACTCAT
This sequence comes from Allium fistulosum, assembly GCA_030737815.1. Classification (NCBI taxonomy): domain Eukaryota; kingdom Viridiplantae; phylum Streptophyta; class Magnoliopsida; order Asparagales; family Amaryllidaceae; genus Allium; species Allium fistulosum. Next base: position 694,429,534 of record CM060903.1, on the reverse strand, counting down.
TCATTTTTCTCTACAAATGAAAATCTGGGAGGTTTGTGTTGCATGGCTATGGATGAGTGGCGTTAGGCAGGCATGGGAGAAAGTGGAAGGTCACACGTGAAGAAAGAAAGCACGATGGAATTATTGTTGAAATAAGAGGGGAGGTGTTCTATATTGCATGGTGGCATGCGGGTAGGAAGAGTGTGATTTTGGGCTTTGTGGGCTTGTTGAAATGGGTAAGAATTTATATGTTTAAGTTAATAATTTAGTTAGTAATAAGTTTTGTTAATAAATTAGTTAGTTAGTTCAACTAGTTTAAACAATTTAAATGAACACAACAGCTTTTAGTAAGTTTTGGTATGGGTGATTAGGCCGTTGGGCCATGCGTTTTATTGGGTAATAAATTAGTTAAAGATTAATTAAAGTGGTTATAATTTAGTAAATATAAATTAGTTAAGTTTAAAATGATGTAAACTATAAAAGTAAATTACTCATTCATACGAAGTAAGTTTAACCCGTGGTCTTCGATAGTAGATTTGTATTAACGAATAGAATGCAATAGTATAACTTGTTGATAGTTCTGGCGAAGTATAATTTAGAGATAAATTGTTAGTGGTTGAATTAAATTATAGTTAACGTAGTTAAATAATCATATTTCATTATTTGCATCTATCAAGCAGAATAAATCTCCATTATGCTATTATAAATTGAATAAATTAATTTATATTGATTATAATGATGTGTTTGCTATTGATTATTGTTGTTGATTGATTGTTTGACATATGCTCGACCAGTTTATAAGCATTGATTATTACTTACTGATTGTTGAGTTTGCTCGTCCAGTTTATGAGCAATTATCTTTTACATGCCTGGGTTGGGAAGACCATAAATTCGAATGCATTGAATATGAACATCTTGTGAATGGAATCTCACAATTTGACTATAAGATGTTCGATTATAATATTGGTTAGGGAATTAATTATAATAAAAGGAATTAATTATAATTTTATAAAGATGATTATCTTTTAAATAAAATGATTTCTTAAAGAAATAGAAGTATTTATAAGTGAATATTTTGAAGTGATTTTATATAAAAGAGATTTATATAAAGCTATTTATAAAAAAGTAATTTTATAAATAAAGAGAATTTCAAGGACTTTAACCTGGTGGTTTTAAAATGGCATTTCAAAGATTTTTAGGAAATAAATAATACCATGTTTCAAAGTATTTGTGATTATTAGTGCAAAATGATTTGTCACTACGTGCAATAAAAGGATTTGTTATGTTATCGATGATTCAGGTATCCATAACTAGAAAGGTGAGCAAGGGAGGTGCAGATGTTCTGTAGCCTCACTATAGTCTGCTAGATGAACAGAGGGATATACATACATACATACATACATACATATATATATATATATATATATTTGAAAGGCTGGGACCCATTTGCCTTGTTATGACTAGAAACCTCCCGATCCGGTTGCATATATTTTCATAGGCTTTTATATAGAGTATTTGATGCCGTTTTCAAAAGTGATTTGTTTTAATATCCCTAAGTAAAGTATAATTTGATACAAAAGGTGTGTATATTATTTTAAAGTTTTTGAAATAAAAATCAAGAGTTCGGTCCGAAGAAATTATTTTTGAAAATGATTATATTTTGAAAATAATAAAGTTAATTGGATTTTAGAAATCTAAATGTGAGGGTTAAGCTAAGTGGGCAGATTTGGAACCTACATTTACATGATATTCCATGTAGCTTGGGATTTGCATATTTGTTTGTGCATTGTAGGGTCCCATGGAGTCTTGTTTACGGTAGAATCACTATGTTGGCTTGATCCTATATCAAATTGGGTATCAAATTAGATAGGGGTACGTAGGAAGTCACAAGTGGTAGTGATGTGGCCCTAATAATAATGTTACCCTTTTGTTGTCTATTTGTTTATTGGTTGCTATTTGACTTGTGTTGTTGTATCTTTCCTGCTTACTATTTTATTCTGCATTTGACATGTTTCTTGAGTTTTGTCTTTCTCATTAGAGTTGTGCAGCGGTAGATTTATTGTATATTGAGTCATCTTTGTATTTAAGCACATTTGTAGAATAAATGATTACACTGATAACTTGTATAATTGAAAGTTGTATCATATACATTTTGTAAAGTTGAATATTTATCAAATAATATCGTGCATTAAGTTGCTAATTTTCATTCGTAGTTTTAGAACGTACGGATTTTTACGTGATTTTGACTGGTCCGAAAATCCGGGTCGTCACATATGTATGTATGTATATGTGTGTGTGTATGTATATACCTATATGTGTGATTACATATCTGACACCAATATTTAAGTCTATAAAATTCAAACCAATCAACTTCACATACACTATCTCATCATGTCTTTGAGATATAGATTATTTATGCAACTTTTACATATAATATTTACAGTATATACAAATCATGCCACCTGGTTCATCACATCTTCGGACTCCATCAACCTAAACAATATCAATAAAATAAAATATAAGGTTGGGTCAGACATATGTCCGAGTAAGGGAAGCCAATCTAATACATGATACTACTGTGACAGTGATATTACATGATTTAAGTCTAAAGTATAATACATTCTGGTCCTACCACATGCGCTATAGAATGACATTACTATCTAAAAATGATTCGGTCCCAAACACCAACAGTAAAAGAATCTCCTGTACGGACTCCAAACTGAACAAATAAATATACCGTGCGAATCATAAAAACGAGACGGTCACAATGATGCCAGTTTCGTCGTTAAATTCCAACGTTTGAAAAATCACCATTTTGCCCCTTCTTATAATTAATCAATTTAATTAATTCATTAATTCCAATCATTTTCATATTATCATATTATTAGTATTTAATTAAAATATTTACCATTGGTGATATATCCAAGGGAGTCGCATACTGTTTGAGTGAGTCGCGTATGTATGCTCATATATATATATATATATATATTTGTATTCATATTATCCTCGAAATTCCTAAGGGACAAAGAATTTGTCACACTCTCTCGTATCACACAACTATATGAGCATACAAATTTAACCATCCAACCATTCATACAAACAATCATTATAACAAAGAAACAAATCAAACTAAACATCGATGCATACCATACAAAATCAAAAATTAAATTTCATCAAATAGGTGAAAGTGTTCTATTAGCATGCACACACACACACATAGACACACACGCATACACACACTCTCTTTTACATGATGTTTGTGTACCTTTATGAAAGGCAACAAATGACATAGCTTTATGATATGTATGCAGATGATATATGTCATTATATATGCAAATATCCAATTTTTGGGTCCTCCTATATAAATGAGATGATATATCATATAGAGCATACATGTAACCATCCTATGATGAACATATAAATTCTATATGTATGCACAACCAAGAACATTAGCATAACACATAGTGAATATATGCAAAATTAATTCATAAAAATCTAAACACACAAAATACATCAAAATTTTAGTACAATCAATTGATATCATGTAACATAAGTAAAAACAACAATGAATCCTAGCAATCATTTAATCAAACCTAAATATTAAGTAAACTATATCAAGCAAATGGGAAAATGTTTTGGAAAGAAATCGAATTGAAAAGATCAAATCTACTCCTTCACTTTTCAATTGTCCTTGACCAAATCGTTCTCCCTAAATAATCCAACCAAGTCTACTTTGTCCCAACTAATCCCAAAATACTAATCCAAATCGTAAGTGCATGTCTAAAAATTCTGCAATATCTGTTACCATCTTGAATCTATAATGTCATAATACATTACAACGAGTAGCCTTAGCTTAAACATGCCCATACAAAATTGCAGTCTCTTGTACCATTGCTAAATGCACATACCTAACATCTAAATAATCCAGTATTAGTTTTTCAATTTATCTTCTGTTTTGTAAGATTAGATAACCCCATAGTGGATGGTGTCTTACCTGGACAAATCTAAAAGACTCAACCATACCATTCATTCTTTCACCCAAGGGCATTAGAATAATCGATGTCATAACCTGGTGAACATAACATATATCCCATCCAAATCTTAAATCTAACTTGAGTGGTATTATCACGCTTATGATATCACTTCTTCCAATATTCAACAAGCTTGATACTCAGAGTATCACCTCCTCAATTTTATAAACACTTCATCCTAAAATCTAAATCCTACAACTAAGCAAAAATTCAAACAAGGGTAATCCTATTCTATTCAACTAATGCAACCATAGAAATAAATTTTTTAAATCTAAATGGAGTTCTAACCTAAGGAAAATGCTAAACTAAGATAGCGATAGGGTTAAAAGGATCAATTACATAATACATTGTTTACATGCCTCATATGCAATGTAAACTCTATACTTTTAAGTCATTATTCCAAAAGAATTTTCTTTGAATAGATAGTCTCTCTTCAATCCGATGGATGATTGAAATGGATCCATCTACTCCTTACTTAAAATCGTACCCGAACATCCAAATTTCGTTTTCCATAAACTCACCTCTGCATCTTCTATGCATGCAAATCGTACACCTTCTCTTCAGTCTTTTAAATAAATTTTTCTTCAATTACCTTGGAACACCTAAATTTACACCACTCTGTGGTACTTTTTTTAATTTACTTTAGTATCCATTTTTTCAAGTACATATATTTTTTAAATGTAACAACCCTGCTATCTATGCAGTAATTATACATAAGTTTAATTAAAATAAAATGGTTTGAATTCGATATTTGATCATTATTATTTTGTAAGTTAACATTTATTTAGTTGAAAGCTATTAATAAATGATTTTATTTTTAAAATAAATTGAATTTAGTTAGTGGATTCTTCCTGAATGATTTATTGGAATTGAATGAACTGTTTTAAATTGAGTATAAAATATTTTAAAAGTGTAAAATTAATTTGAACTGAATTTAAATATATTTATAAATAAAAATTGAGAATTAATAAGTAAAATTTGAAAGGGAAATAAAGTAGAAACTGTATTGAATCAAAAATTTAAGGCCCAAAGCCCATTTTATTTTCTATTCGCTTCTGGAGTTTTCTTTGTTTTGCGACTAAGCCCAAATCCCTCCAAATTATATTGAACCATGCCCTAATTCACCTTAAGAAATCAAAATTTGTGTGTACTTAAAAAATATTAATAATTTGATCGATCGAACATCGATAGGTCTGGGTAGGCGATGACATGAGAGTAGGAAGGGTGAAGGCGAAACGACTTAGTGAGCACGTGCGACATAGGAGAAGTCGCTAAGGGGAGGCACAACTTGGTGTTGCGACTAGGTCAGAGGCAACTTGTGATCGATGTCAAGGAGGCACATCAGCTTGCGTGCGCGCTATGGTGCCGACAGTAAGATGACGCATGCAGGAAGAGAAGTGTGAGTGGTGTTGGTTGTTGTAGGATGAAGTTGTGATCCAGATGATGGCTAAGACTTGTTGTAGAGTTTGGGCAGATATGACATGGTTATTTTCGATTTGAAGGTGGCGCAGCAGAGGTGAAATATTAATGCAATACAACTTCGCTCGACATTTTAGTGAGTTTTCTTAACTTGCATATATTTCTAGAAATCAATGCCTATATATATTATTCTCGTTTATTAATCAAAATGCATAATCGAATTTGATTGTTTGAGATTAATTGATGTTTGGAGTGTTGATTGGTTGTGGGGATTGAAAGTTTCAATTTGCAAATGGAATTCTATCCGATTGCAAATTAAACTATATTTTTACACATATATTTGAATGTCAACATCTGTATCTTAAGGACGACCCAAGTTCGATGGAACTCGACTCGTTTCACTTGTATATTTATAGTGATATTTAGTTGAAATGTTGTGGAGTAATCTTACTCCATAATTTATATATTCAGATATTTATTTGCAATTTTGTTTTAGAAAGTTGTTTGAAAAGATTTGAAGAATTATCTAATAGTTTTGGAATTTTATTTAAGTATTTATATATAATTTATCGAGATACTATGCAATTTAGTTTTTTCCTATTAAAAATATATTTTAATTATAAGTATAAATGTAGTTTTCTTTTAGTTATAAAATTCTTTTTAAAATTAATATTATAATATATTATAAGTTTGGAATCGTTTTAAAGGAAAAATATAATATTGCGATTTTATCAAATGTATTATGAAAATTATAATATTACTTTTAAGTGATATTTTATTATAAAAGTTATTTAAATATATATAAGTGGAGATTTGGAAATGAATTTGATATTTAAATCTTTGTTTTGGAATTATAGAAATAAAATTAAAGTTTTGTTTGTTATATACTATATTTTAAAAGTTTTTATTCATTTCAGAACATGAAATTGAATTAAGAAATGTTATCTAAATTTATTGATTTATTGAGGAGAAACTTTAATGTTTTAGTTTTAATTAATTATTTAAAAGATTATTAAATTATGAAAATATGAAATATTTCTTCGATTAATATTTTAGGTATTTTAAAGTGTATTTCACTAATAATATGGTTACTCATGAATTATTAAAGTGTGCTATACACACACACACATATATTTGAATATTTGATCTAATTAATTAATAGAAAGTTTTTGTTGAAATTTATTATTACTATATTTTTGAATTAAACTGGGATTTTTATGGATGATTTCTATATTTTTTTATTTCTGATTTTCTATATTGACTTTCATATTATGAATGACTCGCCATTGATATTGATTTAAGTTATATTTTAAGATGATACGGTGATGACATCCTTCGATTTGATTTGTGATATTTCATTTATACGTTACGAGAAATTTGAATAAACGGATTAGTGATACCGCATGGTATGAGACTTTTGGTAACACTTTTCTGATTATTCATCGGACTTGTCATATAGAGATATCTAGTATGGATTGAGTGTAGTTTATGAACATTGAATAATTATCCATATAATATGCGGTTATATTGGACGTCGTTATATTTTTTGTTTGACTGTCCTTTGTAAGTAAATGTCACTCAAACGGGGATTATGCTCATGTGTATATGTGATACACAGTTAGAAGTATCGTATAGTCAGGTGTTGACTAATGAGAGCCATTTTTTGGCTTACTATTAGAGTTATACGTAGTTATAGGTTACGAGTGCTATATGACCATCTACATTTTGTACAACTTCCTTTATTTTTCGAAAGTGAACCGATTGGCCAGTATCCACCATGATCGCCTGATCGTTAGGTCGCGCCTTAGATCCACGACACCGTGGTTGTTATTATATTTGATGTGCATCACATGATTTTTTATTGGTAGCTCCTTGTATTGCATAAGCCAGCAATCTATTACCATTAAGGGAAAAGTGGGATCGTGACTGAGCCTACTCGTAGATGAGTCATTGGTGGATTGGTCACGATGTCCTTTGAGGTAACTGAAGACTATAGGAATAGACGGTTACTCCATGGTAGGCGAGTAGACTTTGGTTCCTAGAGCAGGCTTGCGGTAGGAGGACATCAATCTTCTGTTTGGTGCAGGGTATGTGTGTGTAGTGGATTGGCATATATGTCTCCTTCTTATGATGAGTTGGCTATTCTAGAGACTGGATGAGTCTAAAGTGCAGTCAGTCCCCGTTATATTTATATTGTTTGATGATTCGATAATTTGAGATAGCATTTTTTTATTGAAGTGATTTGGTTTGTGATAGATTCATATTTATGGTTTTTTATGATGTTAGATTTGATCGGGATGATTTTGTAGGCTATCTAACTTTATATCTTGTTATATATGTTATTTTCATATTATATTCGATACTACCTATGCCATTGTATTATTTGTTATCATTATATATATATACACATATATATATACATATATAAAATACTCGGGTCAGTCTGAGAGATTTTAGGTTCAAGGGACGACATGACCAGTTTTGTGGATGTTGGGCACAAACAGAGGCTTAGTTATAATTATATTGTGTTATTGTATACTATTGTGATGTATTTTTATTCATGTATTGGATATTTTTATGTCGGTATATATTTGATATATATTTTGGATCTATGTATACATTTTATTATATATTACCGTTGTGTTTGACTTTGTGTTCTCTTGTTATTTATTATATATATGTGTGTATTGTTCTGTCGTAGAGGTACACGTGTTTATTGCTTTGTACTTAGACCGTGTATATCTATGGTGACTTTTATTTGGTACAAGATATGTACCGGTGTAGGTCCAAGGGAATTTTTCACTTATGTACCTAATATAGCCTCATTCTTCGTATTATCCAACAGTATTACTCTATAATACTCTTGGGTAGTATGGGTATAGAGATGGTGGTGTTACAGTTGGTATCAAAGCAGGTTTAGAACAATACATTATATAAGAGACATGAGTCAAGACCTTAGAGAGACTTAGGGCCCTTGTTCCCTTGGGTGTGGTGGATAGATACCCTATATTAAAGGGATAGTAGGAGTATATAATGATTACTGGGGTAATCATCTAGGGACATACTTGTTATTTTTTATTATATATTTCTCTTGTCCCTTATCTCTTTGGTGTGTTTGTTTCCGAATGGAATTTAAGTTATTGACAAGGAAGTGAAATAACGAATCGTTTGCCAGACCAGTAGAATCAGCATTGGTGAAGGTGAGTTAACAACCGTCTAGCTTTGAATTTAATTAGAAGAATCCAGTAGTAATCAAGTGCACAGCGAATGCTAATAGATAGCTTTCCGTTGAAGGCATTTGTTAGTTTATGGTTTGATGTGTGTTTGGTTGTTTTAATTTTTATTTTCTTCTTAGCTTAGTCTAGAATGTGGAAATTGAGTAGAAGTTACCGCTCAAATATTTATTAACCTACTTGAATCTGGACGGAGCCAAATATTATTAGAAGCTAGTAGTTTATCTAAATTAGAACCGCCTAGGGATAATAAATATGTTTAAGATATGATTATAATAATACAAATAATATGGAATGAAAAATTAATTTAAATTAATTTTGCATTTGTTTGATATTATGATATATAATGATCTGTATTAATGTTAATGGTTGTTGAATTGAATGTATGTACGAATTTTAAAAATAAATATTTTTGTTTAAACAAGCATATGATTTAATAAAATATGAATTTGATTTTTGCAAAGTGATTTAAAAATGTTTTAATAGTTTATTTTGATGTTAATTTTTCTGTTTAGTGCTTTAAGAATTCTAGTCCATGCGTCTAGCCAACTTTATCGATAGGGATTCCGAAACATTAGGACGAGACATTTTCACACAATAGTTTGGAAAGAGAATAATGCTTGTGGAATATTATAAATGTTATTTTTTTTAAAGTAATATTTTGAGAATATGTAATGATATTTTGAAACGATAAGGGTAAATTATTTGAGAAGTGAAAATAATAATAAATATAGTAATATGTGGTTATAGATATATAGGGATAAACGAGTTGAGATTATTTGGTGTGATTTGAATAAATGATGTAAGAAATTGTATATCTATAATGTAAAGAAATACTAAGGTATGGAATAGAGGTATATGATTCTTACTTAAAACTAATTTTTAAACAAGCATGCTATTTCAATAAGGAATTATTCGTTTGAAAAAATATATTTTTGAATCATGATTATAAAAATATAATGAACAAAAAAGTTTGATAGAGCCAAAAATTAAAATGAACTCATAACTAATGATTATTAAGTAGTAAAATAAAATGATAATGAATGGGATCATTTGAAAAAAAACAATGATTAGTTATAAGTATTATATTATTACAAAGTAGTGTTGTATAATAAGAAATATCAATTTATATAACTATAAATAATTTTTATATGTTACTGTAAATTTCATATGAAATGTTTTGGTTTAAATTTCAGTTCGGAAATTATATTTAACAACTAGGTGTTTATATATCACTACTTAGGTCACTGTCATTTGGTGTGAAGTTATTCTCATTATCTTAACCGAAATGTCTTTGTATATGACTTAAAATAAAAAAAGTACATTAAGTAATAATGAATTTAGCAACTTAAATTGGCTTTACTTTTGGCAAATCAATTCATCTTTTATTCCTGATGTAATGTTTGTAAAATTACCTTTTCTCTCTCTGTTTCTGTACAATATCTGATATGTTAACTACCTACTTGTTTTGTCTTCTAATAGTAATAATTATTGTTTCAAAATTTGTTTATTCACCTAAGAATATATATATATATATATATATATATATATATATAATTCACGATATAGTTAAATCATTGGTTTCATGTATTACTGGCTTTGCATTACTTTGCATGGTAATATTACTCTATTTGCATTGTTTAATAAACATATGGGTCAAGCATTTATCCAACTCAACAAATCAATATGCATATGTTAATCTTGTCTTGAGTATAGTTGTTTGATTGTTTGTTTTCATTCAATTCATATAATTCCATGCATTCAGCATTCTTAGTACAAAAAGCTGACAAGTTAAAAAGCACCTACAGAAAGAAGACATTATATCATAAACTCACAAGTCACAATCTGTAATAATCATCAAGTAGATGTGCATTGTCTTAATGAGTAGATGAAGTGGGTTTCACAATTGCTTTGATTGCTGAGTGTTTTGTTAAAAGAAAACTGATAAATGAGCTAGAACCGTTCTTTCACTGGATAAGGTTCCACATGTAAAGTGCATGATAAAAAAATAAACTAGTGTTATGTTTAAGTATGTTCATGTTTGAAAATCTATGTGCGAATGGGTGTGTGCAATCTGCCTGTGTATGTGCAGTGTTATGTGTATGGGCGCAAGTCAGTGCATGTATGTTATCTTGTGTGCGTGCGTATGTGCAATTTTTGGTATGGTATATTGCGTGAGTGTGTGTGTGTGATACGTGTGTAAGTGTAATTCTGTGCATGTGTGTGTGAGTGATTTGTTGTGCTATTTGTTTCTTTGGGAGAGGAAAGAATTATTATTATTGTTATCGTCATACAAACTATAGTAATTGTTTTCCTGCTTGTTTGATCATTGCTTGAGTAGGTATGAAACAGCTGGGATTTTTTGACCTCGAAAATTGACACTAATATGTCCACTGTATTGCTTGTCGAGCAATCGAATGCCAGAAAACTCTATTGTTAAGAGGAAAATAAGAAGAAAAAAGATAGGAAGAAAGAAGAGAGAAATAAGACAAGAAGAGAACTAAACAACATAGAATCTCACAATCGCAGCGGAACAACATATAATATCAAAGATCTTTACAAAAGAGAAACTATAATATACATACATCCATCAGAGTACATTAACATATTTCAGCCTGGACAGTTATAACAGCCTGTCCTTACAATTGCTGATAAATACAACTAACGGAAAACACAGCGGAACACAAAGAAGTACGTAGATACGTATTGGACCTCCAGCTCATCTTCTGAGCTCCAATGCATCCAAGCAATCTGTAAATGTGTTCGGTTTGACCCGAGCATTATAATAAAATAACACCAGGTCACTCTTGAAAACCAGCGTGAGAAAACACTCAACTGGATTTTATTGTTTCAAAATCTTTTGAAAATAAAGGTATCTCGTAAGACCATGTGCACATAAACACGGACTTGTTTTTACCTTACGATAACCAAAACATTTTATATGAAATTCTATGATATTATAATAGTGTCTAGGATATAAGTACTTATTAATCATAACTTACATTAATTAAATTCCAGCATAATAGGTATACAACGAAAACTGTAAAGGCACGTATTATAGAATGGATTCCATACAATGACTGGGCTACTTGGGTACCGCCCGTCATGGTGCATGTCTAGATAAAATAACACCAAGGACTTCGCCAGGATCCCCTACCAACACAGAACTGGCCTACTACTTGACTAGTAGTATCGAATATGATCATCCTTCCGTTAATGGGCCCGAAGCATACAAATGAGAGATAATCGACTCTAGATAGGAATGATCATACCCTACTTGGGAGCGACCCACTTAGCCCCGCCGCATCTCCCCTGTTTTAGTCATTCCCGATTGATGAGGATTTAGGCTATGTTTTACCTTTTATATAGCACTTCCTACTTGGAATGCTAACACTGTTCTTCAGGTAACAATGCAATGCCAGCATCCATCCATACAAGTTCGTTCTAGGACTGAATGAAACGCTTAAGAACTCTGTCTTCAATCCATCATCTTTAAGATATCTTCACTTCGAACGCTTAAGTTGGATCGAAGTGGTTGTCGCATAACTTATCGGATCCCGGTCTCTTCGAAAAAACTTTCGATAATTTCCAGTAAACTCAAACCCGGTTCTTTAGAAAATAAACAGCCAAAGATAAGAGCGGAGATTACCTCCTAACCATTAGTGGACATATTTCCTTATCGTTTGTCCTAGGAGAACGGAACGAGATTTATACATATAGTACAGCATCATCGGGGATGACTGTGCCATACGACTTATGTGTTTCTCATAGATATTTCCAAAGTTATGTTTTGGGTCTATATTTGATAGTCGGTTGTTTAACTATCAAATAACAAGCATTCAATCGGGGATTTATTTCAAACGGAAAACCAACATTGGTTAAGCACATAAGCAACCACTAGCTTTCTTTTAATTAATCTTTTCGTTAGCTAAAAAAATCACTTGCATAAAAATACTTTTATGAAGATATATTCACAAATCCCTATATTTCAATACTTGGAAAAATATCTATATACTTACCTTAATGGTATAAGTATATTCACAAAATGGAGAAAGATTTCCTTTTTACCAAATTCTAAAACCATTTATAACTACTTTATAAATTTCTAAACCCATTTATAAACTATCTTATAAATCCCTAAAAACTATTTTAAAAATATCTCTAAATTGTTTTCCAAATCATTTATAAATTCTTTATAAATCCATAAAACCCTTTATAAAACTCCATTTATAATTCTATATCCCCATTTCTAAAGTTCGTTTATAAATATTACCATTTATAATACTCCTTTACCTTATAAATAATCTTCCTTTAAGCCTTTAAACCATTAAAAAAAACCTCTTACAAACCTATAACCCAAATCCGTTTATAAACTCTATTTACCAGTCTCGAAAACATTTATAAATAAATAAATATCATTTACTTCAAAACACTATTATATAATAAAAATTATTAGTAATAAACATCATAAGTAAAAATAATTTTTAACTTTAAAACATCTTAAATAATAATTAATAATTTCAAAGACATTATTAATAAAACACTAATAATTAATTTTCAACGTTAATATAAATAATAATAATTAATTTCCAAAACTTTATTAATAAATAATTATAATTACTTTCAAACTACATTAATAATTTAAATAGTTGGCTTTTCAAATATATTAAAATATTGATAAATAACTTTAAAACAACATTAAGTATAAATAAATAATCTTTAAAACAATATAATTATAAATAAATAACTTTAAAACAACATTAAGTATAAATAAATAACTTTAAAACAATATATTAAATATAAATAAATAACTTTTAATAATTAAATGTAAATAAATAACTTTTTAAAGACATAAAAAGGTTGGAGTAAAATAGAAGTTAAATCCTTTAGAAGAAAATATTTTTGAAACCCAATTTCAGATTCAAAAACATTTCCTGTCTCAAAACCAATTCCAACTCAATGGTGATTTATAGTATTTTAAAATACTAATTTAAGGCCAATAGCTACCAAATGCTTAACCAATATCGATACTGATTTTCTATTACTACAGGTTTTTAGTTTTGAACATAAACAATATCGTAACCAAAAGTGTCCATAAATTAGGTTTCATATCCAATAATTCATATAACATGAATTTTATTGGAAATAAATTAACAACAGCAGGAAATCATGTTGGATCTCTCTAACCTGTCCCCTTACATCACAGCTCATATATATAAGCGCGCGCACACACACACACAGATATGTATGTATGTATGTATGTATGTATGTATGTATGTAAATATCAACAGTGGTGAGGAATCATGTTGGATCCCTCCAACCTGTCCTCCTACATCACAAACAATATATAATTATATAATATGGTCATCCGCTACTACGTGGATATATCTAAAAGGTCATCTGCTCCAGTGGCGGGAATAAATCCAAATCAACTGATAAAAATGGTAAATCATCTAAACATCCAATCAACAATTTTTATTAACTATATAATGTTTCTGGTTAACCAAAAAGTTGAGTTTAACTCATCGAAATCTTTGTTGTTGTCGAGGCATTCCAGTTTGGATTAAAATCGAACAGGCATTGAATTTTAACCCAAATTCCAACTAGCTCCAATCTCTACCAAACCAATTCCATATCGTAGTATTCACTGATATGATCACAACGCAACTCGTCGCATTCAATTTGAACCTAAAACGAATTAGATATTTAATAACTATATTTTATCAATATTTTATACTTCATTAAATTTGTCACTAATTTATATTAGTGTTTTCTACTCTTTAATACGAATTTAGCGTCGAAGACCGTGAGTTAAACAGACTACGTATGGGTAAGATAAACATGTTTAAAGTTAAGCTTTTTAATTTACTAAATCAAAACAATTAAACTAATATAACTAAATAATAAATACTCTCACCCACTTCTACCAAGGCCCACTCATGCAAGCATGCCATGTACCATCTTTTTCCCCCTCTTCATTCCTACTCACCCATCTAACATCCTTCCTCTTTAAATTCACATTTCAAAAGCTTGTACACTTTATTTTTATTTTCTTCACCATGCAACTCATGTTCACACTACCGCCTGCTCCTTCTTCCCCTTCCTATCTCGTGCCTACACTCAATTATACACGGCTATGCACCTCTCCGTACAATATATTTCATGCGTGCCTCATCTCCACTTTTTTTGTTTCTTGCGTGTGTATGATTTGTTTGCCAGCAAAAAGAAAAACTGAGTCCATTCTCTTCTTTTCTTATTTCCTTTCATGCGCATGTTTCCATCGAAAGGAAATGGAATGTAAAGTCTCTTTGTTCTCCCCTTGCGTGAATGAATGCACACATATATATATAATCACATGTACTTAATAGCAAGGTAAACGAAAGCATGCAAGAATATGGGCAAGGACAAGAGATAACGGAGAACATTAGTGAGCAAAGGTATGAGCAAAAGAAAATGTTATACATGTGTAACAACCCAAACTTCAGTGGTCCGGATTTTTCGCAAAAATGCTAAGCCCGAGTTGAGTATCTGATATCCTGCAAATAGACAAAGATAAATATATCAGAGCTCAATTAATTATCTCATAGTGGAATTAATTTAAAATATAATAGTAAGTAAATACTCACCCATAAAATAACACTTTCTAGGTAAGTGTCATAAAGCTAAGAAGTCGCTGCCATCTATCTAACCTGTAGGATGTTATGAGAAGGGGGTCAGAACTAAAGCTCTGGTGAATGGACAAATTATACACTTCTAGGCTTAATTCTACATATATCGTTTTAGTTCCAATTACTGTTATATTAGGTTCATTAGGTTTACAATACTCTCGCCTCCATGCGTGAATCGTGCCCATCTAATTCTTAGTAGATTAAAACCTAATAACTGATTAGTGTGTATATATATAGCTATATACCCAATGACCACATTGGTCCTAGGTACTACCCATAGTACCTTCCGTATCCTCCTCGCAAAGGACTCCATCGTCTCGCTTCCTTGGCATTATGTGACTATATATGTAATGCACAGCTTTGTAAAGCCTACAATACAGATGTTCCATCGTCTACTATGAAAACGTAAACCTGTGTTTACACTAGCCTATACAAATGCACGGACATCCACAACATACCACCATGTACGTACATTGAGGACTATACGTAATCATTCTGCCTACTCTCTGAATCCCGCCAACAAGGTCTACCTTGTATGGAACTCTGACGGAGATTTTCTATATCTATAAAGGACTGCTTCGTTAGGCCTACAATACAAATATTCTAGTTGGTCTTTCTCTTTTCTCGTCGTGGCTATGGCCCCACGCAGCCACCCCTCAACTAAATCGAAAGACCTCTAAAGAGTTAAGTGCCAATGCCCTACTACAAACAATCTAACATCCAATTGGCGGTGCCCCTCACCAAATATCTCGATAGTGAAAGAATCATTGGTCTGCTGGTTTAACTCTAGTCTTTCCCAAACTCGTTCTTGGTTTTGATGCTGGCATGATATCCGCATGCGAATATCCTTTTGGGTCCTGCCCGCTAAACTTACTTGCAAGTACTGGGACATACGAATATCCTAATCCTAACATCAAACCCTTCTGACTACCTACAATGGTCCTGCCATGCAAAAAGCAGTCAAGGCATACTCTCTTGGTGGAACATCTACAGACCTGCCTCCGAGAATGCAGCTTCGTTAGGCCTACCCAAAGAGCCACCCTAGAGTACCCTTACGTCCCGTTGTAGTCTCGTACTTCCTTCTAGCCCAAAATAACTAAGTTGGACGTGCTTCTTCTATACTGAAAACTGTGATGAACTGCTTCGTTAGGTTCTTCATCCTTTGGAATGCTCCAAACACTTCTCTCTCTTCTATTAGACCCTAAGTCTAACCTTTTCATTTGTGTTTAGTTTACTTTTCATATTTTATTGGCTACTAGTTTACCCTAATTAGCATGTTATTGCCCTAATCTCACTTCTGGCTATTGTGAGACCACCGTTGATCTAATAGGGAATGCTATTGGTATTGCCACTTCTATTAACTTGCTTATTAACTTAATTTAAGTCTTAAGTTTATTAAATAAGCATCTTCTGTTATCTTTGTTCTATTTGCTTATTAACTTAATATAAATCTTAATTAAGCCTCTACTATTTGCTTATTTATTCTAAGTTTCAAAATAAGCCTTTCTATTCTTTTATTTAATCATAACCTATGTTATAATTATACTTGTAATTGTCACTATTATTTCTTTTATACTCTGTATATAAGTACAAGTGTTTCTCTTATGTTCTAGTCTGTCCTCTTTTACTATGATATAGAATTCATTTTAAATTTTCTTTTACTAAATAATTCGATTATTATCATAATAACCGTCTCTTTATATAATCTGCGCGGTAAATGCAGATCTAGCTTCGTTATCGGTTACAAGCACCAATTTCTTATCTAATAATTTACTCGATCCATTTCATAGTTTACTTTATTTTCTTTTATTCTAGGAAGTAATTCTATTTTATTTGGTTGGTTGTGAAAACTATACAAAAAACCATTTCCATAATTTAATACTAAATAATACTATAAATAATAATTCGTAACTGCAAGATATTTCTTTTATTATTTTGGGATAGTGTAAAATACAGTGGTTTCTCTATTTTACACTAGTTCCCTTTTTCTTTCTTTTATTCTTGCAGTTACGTTTATCGTTGTCTTTTAATTACTAAATTATGGAAATGTATCCTAGTTTCTAAACCAACCAATTAATCTAGTACTTACTCCCAAATTAAATTATTAGATAATTCTATTGTTTCCGTTTTGAGTAATTTATTACAGAATCCCACTTTTCTAATTTTATTCCAATTTTCCGATTTTCTTATTTCACAACTATTTCATTAAGTTTAGTATCTTAATCCATAACCACGAATTCTCTTACTAACTATATTATTCGCGTAAAAAGGGAATAAAAAGGAACTAGTATTAAGGCTAAATTATGACTTTAGAATAGATGTGAAAAACTGTAAATTTCTTACTTTTAGGCTTACGCCTTTTTCTAACTGTCAGGCCTAACTCAATATAAATGCTCTTTAAAATATACAGTGTTTGCATGGCTAATTAACGGAATTAAATTACTGATATAATTACTGGAATAAATTATATAGCGGGAATTCAACGATAATGTATTATAAACGTAAAAGAATATAATTAATTCCACTCACCTCTCGTTCATAACTTGCCTGTGCTCAGCTTGGCTCCATGGTCCTTCTGGATCCCCCTCCAAGATGCATAATATTTATATTTAGAAGATCTTCTCCTTAGAAATATTTTCTTTTTAGGGTCCAACCTTTTAGCCAAGGACCCAAAGAAATATTTTCTATTTAAGGTTCAGCCTTAGGCCAAGAACCCATTGGGAGAAAATCTAATTGTGAGAAAAGAGCTAGGCCTAGGGTTCTATTTATAGGGGAGCTTGGGGATTTCAGACTGTTGGATTCTTGGATTGAATCTGGAGCCACCACGTCATAGGGCGAACTGGAGCCATCGGATTGAAGAAGGTACGGCTCAGATCACTTAAAAACTAGAAAATTCGTCACTACGCGTACCTGGACGAAGCTTCGTCCAGGTCGCTACGTGGGTCGACCAGGCGGTCGACAGCCCAAAGCCATAGGTCGATCGTGCCGTCGACCGTTGGGCTAATTGGGTCGACCTCCTGGTCAGCCCATACACATATTGTAACATCCCGCCCTTCTGACCGCCCCTAGTCGGTAATTAAACCAACTTGAAACGTTCAAAATGACGGATTGTTATTTAGTTTATGTAATTTAAACAGAATCAGCCACAGAAACACAGAATAATAATATTTCATTACTATAAATCTTTTTACATACATCAGAGTTTATAGAATGTATTAAATTGATACAGCGGAATATCTTTAAAATACAAAATTTTCCCGAACTAAAATGATTCTTTTACCCTCTCCCTCTAACTTCGCTGCTCAAAAATCTTCAAGCTGTAGAATACTCGGTCTGACCCGAGTATTACGTTCAAAGGAAAATAATACACAGGTCAGTCTAATTCAAACTCAGTTATTAGTGCATAAAGCAATAATAATTAAATAGATGACAGTCAAAAAAACTCCCGTCTATCCAGTCCTTTTAACAAAGGAATCGGATAACGAAAATTTTAACACTTAACGGTGTTAAACAATAAATCAATAGATTTAAAACATCAATAGAGATAGATAAACAATTTATCAAATCGACTAAATCAATTTAAAACAATCGAAATTGTCCCTTTAAAACATCGACACAAATTGGCTGCAGTACACGCACGCGTGTACTGCCTCGCCAATACGGCATATGAAATACGCAAAAGATCAATGAATCAAAACAAAAGAAATACCAATAAAATCAAGGCGGTGTGGCTGCAGTACACACGTACATACATGTGCACTGCCTCGCCAACTCGAGTGCACAAGGTCAAATCAAAATCAGATTCAACACAAGTACAAATGGCCTCGACCAAAATTCAAAGTATCACTGCAACAATAAAACTGTGCATGTACACAGGTACATGAAAAAGAAAGCAGTTTCAAGCTCAAGAAGCAACAAAGACAAGCTTTGAAAATAGTTCAATTGAAAAAAAACATGAACAACACTAATTCAAATGAATCAGTGATACAAAACATTGCAACTGGACAACAATGAAAAGTCAGATGCAGGACTAGATAAATGTATGTGCACAAGACTGGGTCAGGCAAAACATGTTCAACAAAGTGCACCAGACCCTAACAATGCAACATGAAGTGAATGCAAGTATTTCAAAAATGTACATATGGTCAGTCCAGTTCTAAACATGCAATAGAAGTGACTTTAAAATGAAGACTGCTTCAAATTAGGCTCCAAATAATGTAAAGGTAACATGGCAGCAGTTCAGATGCCAGACAAACAAATGTCAAAGACATGAAGGCTATAGCTAACATGAACTCATGTGGACAGTGCATGCAACAAAAGGATCTAGACTACAATGATCAAAACAAATGCACAGGTATACACATATATACATACATGTATGTATGTATATACATGAACTAGATTGAAGCACACTAAAATACAAAGATGCAAACTAGTCTGGAAATCACTCAGAAATGAACACAAAAATGGTCAGACTCGAGTACACAATGTTTATAGTCATAAGTGATACCAAGTGCAACAAGCGGTAGTATGCAAGTGCAGACCACAAAGGCAAAGCCTTAACATCAGATCTGAAACAAAGTTAGTGAATGAACATAGATAAACCAAGCAGTGACAGTGCCAAAATCACAGAGTCAAATTCAAATCCAGGCAATACTAAGTTCGAACAAAGGCAAAGTCATAAAGTATATTCAGTTCAAAATCAATGTTGAAGCTACAAAGAAAAGGGTCAATTTCAGGTATCAAAGCAGCAGTTTTGAAATCAATGCATCAGGGATAAACTCGAATAGCAGAGAAGATGGTCAGAGACGAAACTCACAGGAGCCAGAAACATTTACAAAGTAAACAGCAGTTTCAAGTAATACTGAGATCATACAAGAGATCAACCGTACGACCTCACGTAACCATCATCAAAAATGTACCAGTCACACAAAAGGTCCCAAACACCAAGTCGAGATAAATGCCAAGTTAAATATGATTACAGTCACAATATAGTGAATAATTGACTGAAATAAAAAGGGACACGGAACGAATCTATACCCGAAAATCATAACAAGCCAAAGAAGTCACGAATAGCAAATTCGAATCGAACAAAACAGGAATTAAAACTAGATGTGAGTGAATAATTCACTCAAACGACAGCTCAAAGTCAATTCGAGAAGCAGTATCAACATATACGAAACGAACAGTCGAAGTAAAGCAACTAGGAAGAATTAGATGTGAGTGAAATAGAAAAAATCACTCACCTTAGCAATCAGTCGAGAGCAAGGCGAAGGAAGTCGAAGCCTCGATTTCAGATTCAACAGCGAGTCGCCACGAAAGTCGACGAAGCCAAAGTTCAGATTTGCCAGCAAAACGAACAAGGACAAAGCCCTAATTTTGGAAGCGACGAGGCCGAAGCCCTAATTCCAGATGAGCCACCATATTCACAAGCCAAAAGGAAGTCGGGGCCGAAGATAATATTGAATAGGGGATCGGGCTCTAGTTTGTTGAACGAACGGTGAACGAAGGAGATGAGCGAACGAACGAAAATTTTGAAGCCGCCATTTTTTTTATCTTCATTCAATTTTTAGTTTTAGGGTTTGAATGAGAAAAGTGAGGGGGGTTCATGTTTTATGAGAGAAGGGGAAGGCGTAATTTTAGGCGGAAACAAAGGAAAAATCGCGTGTCATTTTGTTTTGTACTAGAGGTATGTTATTTTTTTTCTTTTTGTTTTTAACTTATGTTATTTATTTTGTAGTTAATATTTATTTCTTTTTTTCTTTCAATTTGTTTTGTAGATCAACTATCAAACATTAATTTATATTAACATGTTTTACAATTAGATTTTATACTTGTATTTTGCATTAATAAAATTTATTAACTTTCATAAGTAATAATTCTTATATCCAAACTATTTTTCTAAGTCATTAGTTCGAATTTTAAATACAAATTTAATATTCAATTTCAAATTCCTAGCTAAAATTTTAAATTCAAATATATTCCTCATATTAAACTTGAAAAAATCAAACAAATTCACAATTTCAAATCAAAATTTAATTCAATTATCAATTTAAAATAGTTTAAAATTTTGGGATCGTTACAATCTTCCCTCCTTAAAACTTTTCGTCCACGAAAAGGAAAGGTTGTTAAAATTTCACTAATATTTATACCCTACTCAATTTTACTAAGCTCAATACTTATTAAAAATGAATAAATATAGAGTTCATTCCATTTGTTTTAATCTCACTAGCTTTGTTCATTTTCTCCTTTGTTTATTGATTTCTACAATCAAAACGCAAAAGTCTCTTACCAATTTTTTTCGACTTACAAAGCTCAAATTTTCTTGAAATTCTTCATTTTAGAGATTTGCATAATATATCTCTTCCAAAGCTGTGGACTTTCAAAACATTTCAAAGATCTTCTTCCTTAATTTATTAAGTTGGAATCATGTAATTTTAATTTCAGACTATTGACTTGCTATTTAAAGTTTGCAAATACTTATTAACTCGAAATCTGACAAGTCTATCGTCGTTCTTACAGACATTAGGCATACGCTGGCCAGGCGCATGACTAAAAATCTCCAAGTACTAAATATACTTGCTTCAACTCCCAGTGAAAATACTTTAAAAATTCTTTTTCAAAAAAGGATATGGAAAGCACGTTCCCCTATGGATTACAGTTACCCGACGGTTACGCTACTATCCCAGTAGAGTCGCTCGTAATCTGTAGATTTCACATCTCTTAAATTTCGCCATGGTTGTCGCCATAGATCGCAGTTCACCCGGCGGTTACGCTACTATCCCAGTAAAATCGCTTGTGACTGTAGGCATCATGCCCCTCAAATTTCGCTTGGCATTTAGATTGCAGTTTACCCGGCGGTTACGCCACTATCCCAGTGGAATCGCTTGTAACTGTGGGCATCTCGCCCCTCAAATTACGCTAATCAATCAATATGATCCCATCGACATGATCCATCTCGAGGGATTCCAATTCAAATAGTCACTCCGACTAATGGAAATTCTACGTAGCTACGAATTTCAAATGGACACTCATCGAGAGTTCCAACCCCTTCACAAATAATAAATGGAAGGTACTTTTCCATATCCTCAGTTTAGAAAACATAATGTCATATATATGTAGTACTTCATTTCACATTTCGTACATATCATATCTATGTAAGCTTACATAAGATTTCCATAACAATTACTTTCCAAACTGACGGTTTCAAATTTTACCGCATTCATATATATAAGTTCTGAAAACCTACATATCCTATATCCATAACAAATAGAGGATTTCAAAATTTTCCTCTAAGTCGATTTGGAAATTTAAGGTTATCTCAAACCCAATTCATATTCATAATTCCATTTATTATCGACTTCACATTCGATTTGGATTTCACGCTACATCGTCAATTCTCAACACAGAATTGATGTCTATCAATATATAACCTCTGAGCTCGTACGCCTCAGAGAAGGGTGTTAAGCTAAGAGAATAAATTCTCCGCCACCAACAGATATATATTTAATAGAGATCAATTGCTATGTCATCAATTCACAATGTTAGACATACAATCCAAACCATCATCTGAAATTCAAAACTCAACTTATATTGTCTTTAGTGTCGAAGTTAAACTCAATTTAACTTAACGATTCAATCTTTTTTGAAAAATTTCAAATTGAACTAATTGTTCAAATTTCCCATTTAACTTTTCAACTTCGACTTTGAAAATGAATTTCAAATCATTTATCACTTACAGAATATATTCACACATTTCATTTCATATTGGAAAAACATTTCCATACTTATTTAAAAATAAGTAATTCACAAATCTAATTTATTTTCAACATTTGAAAATATTCGATATACTTAAATCATAATTAAGTATATATTTCATCTTTTAAGGAAATCATTCTCTTTCACATATTTATTTGAGTTAAAACGAATGTTACGTAAAACATCGTTACGACAACTCAAAATCACTAGTATAGGGATTCGAAATTTAGATAGATGTATAAATCCCAATACTATATAAAACATTTCCTTTCGGAAATCATTTACTATAACAACAGTGTTATAGTCCACCATTTTCTTATTTCTCGAAAACGTCTATTTCAACAATGAATGTGGAAATCTATGGTTTCGATATTCAATGCCTTTTAAAACATCTTTAAAACAATTAACTTCGTTTTAAAATATCGATTTTCCCAAAACATGTCCATTTTATTCAATAATATATTCACAACATTTCCAACATTTTTAAAAGATTATCCACTATCCAAAATCGTGGATATACTTCCTTTAACAAGCTATAAGAATTCACTTATCAAAATAAGTCATTTCCAAATTTATAAACAACGTTTATAAATTCTATTTCTATTTATAAAGACTTCAATTTATAGTTTGAATTCCGCATACTTTTCACAATATTGGTTTTAAACCAACTTCAAATTTTTCAATACTAAGTTTTCCACTTAACTTAATTCTCTACAAGTTCAAATTTAAATTCATCACTGAATCTATTAAATTTATTATGGATTGTCATGTTGACAACTTCAAAATTTTCAAATCTAATTCCCATTTGAACTTTGCATCCACTTCCTATTTCCAAAATAATCAACTAGTTCTTTAGTAAATCATTCATCGACTTGGTTTTCAATTTAATCACATTTGATTCATTTACATTGGATTTTACTAACATTCATTCATATTCAATTAGTTTACTTTCACTAATTTATATTCAAGTTAGTTTGCTTTCAATTAAAATCAAATTTGATTCTATTTAGATTTACTTATCTTTCAATTTGAATTCAATTACTTAGCTTCCAATTTCCATTAATTCAATTTCATTAACACTTAATGAATTTCTATACAATCAACTAGCAAAACCAAATTTATTTACTTTGCTTACATTCAATTTGGTTTAACACATTTAATTTCAATTGGTTTATATTCTAATTCAGATTGAATTCTTATACCCACTATATTCACAACTTCTTAACTTAAGTTTTATTCAACTCTTAACAACATTTCTAATCCATGTTTATTCACTAATTTACTTTTACAATTAAAGTTGAATTTCCTTTATATAACTCAAATTCATATTCATTACTTCACTTTATTAATTCATTTTGATATCAAATTCAACCTCATTCAACATTTCTTAAGCTATGTTTCATTTCTAAAATCATTTTATTTAACTCTTACTAAAGTCAAATTCATATCACTATTCAAAATTCAGATTTTGTTTTACTTAACAAAACCGTTTAACCATTTTAACAATTGGTTTTACTTAAATTTTCTCATTTTATAAGTCATACAACTTATTAATTTAAACTTCCCAATTCATATTATATAATCACTTATCTTTTAAGTTTAAATTTCTATTACAATAATTTATCTAATCCAGTTCAATTTATTTAACTTTCCTTTAGTTAAATTTCAAATCATATATTTATTAATGCCAACTCAATTCAATTTAACTTTTCTTAAGTTAAAAATCTTTATTTCATATTCAATTTTATTTATCAAAACAAAATTTCAATTTTCAAAAGAATTCAGAATCAAATTCCCAAGTTATAGTTCAATAATCCCCTTTGCTATAACTAAATTGACATGTCATTTTATCTCCCAATTATTACTTTGGAGATATTCAAAATATTTGATTTAACCAAATTCATTAATTTACTTAACTTATATTTTACTTTATTTTCATAAGTCTCAGCAATTCGACAATGGGTTTTCGAATGATCGGGACTCAAATCTAAGAAGACCTTACCGAAGAGAAACTATCGCAAACCTATATTTAGAGAGGGGAATTTCCGAAAAGATTTGAATTTTCAAAATACTTTTCATAAAAAAAAAGAACGATTTTTATACTTCTTTAGTTTTGAAAAACGTTTTCTTTAAAGTGATTCTAGCAACTATTCATATTAAACGCCATAAACTAAGCTTTGTGTAAACCAAAGCTCTGATACCACTTTGTAACATCCCACCCTTCTGACCGCCCCTAGTCGGTAATTAAACCAACTTGAAACGTTCAAAATGACGGATTGTTATTTAGTTTATGTAATTTAAACAGAATCAGCCACAGAAACACAGAATAATAATATTTCATTACTATAAATCTTTTTACATACATCAGAGTTTATACAATGTATTAAATTGATACAGCGGAATATCTTTAAAATACAAAATTTTCCCGAACTAAAATGATTCTTTTACCCTCTCTCTCTAACTTCGCTGCTCGAAAATCTTCAAGCTGTAGAATACTCGATCTGACCCGAGTATTACATTCAAAGGAAAATAATACACAGGTCAGTCTAAATCAAACTCAGTTATTAGTGCATAAAAGCAATAATAATTAAATAGACGACAGTCAAAATAACCCCCGTCTATCCAATCCTTTTAACAAAGGAATCGGATAACGAAAATTTTAACACTTAACAGTGTTAAACAATAAATCAGTAGATTTAAAACATCAATAGAGATAGATAAACAATTTATCAAATCGACTAAA
This sequence comes from Allium fistulosum, assembly GCA_030737815.1. Lineage (NCBI taxonomy): Eukaryota > Viridiplantae > Streptophyta > Magnoliopsida > Asparagales > Amaryllidaceae > Allium > Allium fistulosum. The sequence goes on along the minus strand of CM060903.1, from coordinate 694,403,703 downwards.
TCAATTTAAAACAATCGAAATTGTCCCTTTAAAACATCGACACAGATTGGCTGCAGTACACGCACGCGTGTACTGCCTCGCCAATACGGCATATGAAATACGCAAAAGATCAATGAATCAAAACAAAAGAAATACCAATAAAATCAAGGCGGTGTGGCTGCAGTACACACGTACATACATGTGCACTGCCTCGCCAACTCGAGTGCACAAGGTCAAATCAAAATCAGATTCAACACAAGTACAAATGGCCTCGACCAAAATTCAAAGTATCACTGCAACAATAAAACTGTGCATGTACACAGGTACATGAAAAAGAAAGCAGTTTCAAGCTCAAGAAGCAACAAAGACAAGCTTTGAAAATAGTTCAATTGAAAAAAAACATGAACAACACTGATTCAAATGAATCAGTGATACAAAACAGTGCAACTGGACAACAATGAAAAGTCAGATGCAGGACTAGATAAATGTATGTGCACAAGACTGGGTCAGGCAAAACATGTTCAACAAAGTGCACCAGACCCTAACAATGCAACATGAAGTGAATGCAAGTATTTCAAAAATGTACATATGGTTAGTCCAGTTCTAAACATGCAATAGAAGTGACTTTAAAATGAAGACTGCTTCAAATTAGGCTCCAAATAATGTAAAGGTAACATGGCAGCAGTACAGATGCCAGACAAACAAATGTCAAAGACATGAAGGCTATAGCTAACATGAACTCATGTGGATAGTGCATGCAACAAAAGGATCTAGACTACAATGATCAAAACAAATGCACATGTACACACATATATACATACATGTATGTATGTATATACATGAACTAGATTGAAGCACACTAAAATACAAAGATGCAAACTAGTCTGGAAATCACTCAGAAATGAACACAAAAATGGTCAGACTCGAGTACACAATGTCTACAGTCATAAGTGATACCAAGTGCAACAAGCAGTAGTATGCAAGTGCAGACCACAAAGGCAAAGCCTTAACATCAGATCTGAAACAAAGTTAGTGAATGAACATAGATAAACCAAGCAGTGACAATGCCAAAATCATAGAGTCAAATTCAAATCCAGGTAATACTAAGTTCGAACAAAGGCAAAGTCATAAAGTATATTCAGTTCAAAATCAATGTTGAAGCTACAAAGAAAAGGGTCAATTTCAGGTATCAAAGCAGCAGTTTTGAAATCAATGCATCAGGGATAAACTCGAATAGCAGAGAAGATGGTCAGAGACGAAACTCACAGGAGCCAGAAACATTTACAAAGTAAACAGCAGTTTCAAGTAATACTGAGATCATACAAGAGATCAACCGTACGACCTCACGTAACTATCATCAAAAATGTACCAGTCACACAAAAGGTCCCAAACACCAAGTCGAGATAAATGCCAAGTTAAATATGATTACAGTCACTGTATAGTGAATAATTGACTGAAATAAAAAGGGACACGGAACGAATCTATACCCGAAAATCATAACAAGCCAAAGAAGTCACGAATAGCAAATTCGAATCGAACAAAACAGGAATTAAAACTAGATGTGAGTGAATAATTCACTCAAACGACAGCTCAAAGTCAATTCGAGAAGCAGTATCAACATATACGAAACGAACAGTCAAAGTAAAGCAACTAGGAAGAATTAGATGTGAGTGAAATAGAAAAAATCACTCACCTTAGCAATCGGTCGAGAGCAAGGCGAAGGAAGTCGAAGCCTCGATTTCAGATTCAACAGCGAGTCGCCACGAAAGTCGACGAAGCCAAAGCTCAGATTTGCCAGCAAAACGAACAAGGACAAAGCCCAAATTTTGGAAGCGACGAGGCCGAAGCCCTAATTCCAGATGAGCCACCATATTCACAAGCCAAAAGGAAGTCGGGGCCGAAGATAATATTGAATAGGGGATCAGGCTCTAGTTTGTTGAACGAACGGTGAACGAAGGAGATGAGCGAACGAACGAAAATTTTGAAGCCGCCATTTTTTTATCTTCGTTCGATTTTTAGTTTTAGGGTTTGATTGAGAAAAGTGAGGGGGGTTCGTGTTTTATGAGAGAAGGGGAAGGCGTAATTTTAGGCGGAAATAAAGGAAAAATCGCGTGTATTTTCAGAGGAAATCGTGGTCTAGGGCATGGGCTGGTGTCATTTTGTTTTTTACTAGAGGTATGTTATTTTTTTTCTTTTTGATTTTAACTTATGTTATTTATTTTGTAGTTAATATTTATTTCTTTTTTCTTTCAATTTGTTTTGTAGATCAACTATCAAACATTAATTTATATTAACATGTTTTACAATTAGATTTTATACTTGTATTTTGCATTAATAAAATTTATTAACTTACATAAGTAATAATTCTTATATCCAAACTATTTTTCTAAGTCATTAGTTCGAATTTTAAATACAAATTTAATATTCAATTTCAAATTCCTAGCTAAAATTTTAAATTCAAATATATTCCTCATATTAAACTTGAAAAAATCAAACAAATTCACAATTTCAAATCAAAATTTAATTCAATTATCAATTTAAAATAGTTTAAAATTTTGGGATCGTTACACATATATTTTATTTTTATTTTTTTCCTCTTTGTTACTCGTTCTCATTTCGTTCCTAACTTCTTCATATTAGCTCGCATTTTGACAAGTTATATATGGAAACTGATAGAAAATCGCCTCGGACGCAATGGTACTAGTTCCGAAGCCATATTTCGATAATTCCAAAAATATTTATTTTCATTGCTTATCATTTATTCGTTAATTTTTTTAACTACATAAAAATGTGGGGTGTTACATTCTCCCACCCTTAGGAAATTTCGTCCTCGAAATTTGACAAGGGTAAAATTTATGTGATCCCTCGCATTAATTACAACCATTTTGTGTACATCCAATTTTACAACCATCCGTGCTTTTGTGCAAAAGTGCTTTTCAAGGCAAAATATATGCATGTACATAAATTTCTAAGCAGTACCTCCTATTTGAATGCTTTTTATTTTTAAAATTTCACTTTTAAAACATGATGCACACAACCTAAGTATACTTGCAATTTCTATATGAATGCAACTTTTCGAGAAATTAAAATATTTTTCACCCAATTTTTCCCAATTGAATAGGGGTGTAGTTCAATCAAATTCTTCATCCAAATCCTAACACACAACTTTTAACATTCGAATTTCAAAAAAATCTAATTTTCTAAATTCAATTTCTTATGTTAGAAAGAACGGAGAAACTTCATATTTCTTTGATTTTTCTTTTACGCACGTCTTTCCCTGTACTTGGAATTTTAGGTTGTTATCCTATACAAATCCCTTTCTATTTTACCCAAGCACGATTTACATAGGAAAATAGCTTTTTAAATCTTTAGTTGACGTTTACGTCGCTTCTCTTTACTTTGTTGTTTTCCTTTTTGGTTATTCTTATTTCTGCTTTTACTTTTTATAGTAACATCTTATGTCCTTATTCTCTATTTGTGAACATCACAAAAATAAAGAGAAAAAGCATCAATACTGATCTACTATAACAGTGTTTTCAAATGCTTACATAAGAGTACAATTTTATATCTAAAGGGCAAACAAACCATACTACATTACGGTGCTAGATAGACACAAGTAGGCTAACACAGCTATCATCTCGGGCTAGGAGGCCTAGGACCCTGTCCGCCCTGACACAAGAAGGCCATAATAAAAGAATCTAAATAGCTAAGGCGCTCCTCCTTCCACCTAGTGCTCGTCAAAATCTCATGTTGCGTCCTAGCTAACTTATGTTGTGTCCTAACCAACTCCTGTTGTCCTCGCAGAAGCTCCACGTGCTCCCTGGCGAGTCGCTCGTGCCCCTCGGCAATCCTCCTAAACTGGTCATCGTAGCTCGACGGTGGAGGGGGCTGAGAGGGTCCTGCTCCCTCCCCCCAAGATCCATATCCCTATGGGCTCTGATGGCCAAGCGGGCCATGGTGACTCTACATGCCCAACGCTGCCTAAAAATGGCGGCGTAGGAAAGTGCTGATGCTCGTGAAAGTACTATGGTGCCTGGAAATGTGGCTCGTGCTCCAGCTTCTCCTATGGAGCCTGTATCTGAACTAAACCAATATTCATCCTCCTCAGAGTGGATGAATCAATCATGTGGTGGGCCTGCTCACTATAAGTCTCTCTCTCCATCTCAACTCCAGCCCACCTAAAGACCTATGTCTAAAAGTGACAATATATCATAGTAGATCGGCGAAGTCCCGCTGTGGTCATGTACTGGGTCATAATCGTCCTAGCCCAGTTCACTTGCAAGCCTCCGAATATGGCGTAGGTGGCCTGCCTCACTATGGGGTAGATCTAGTCATAGCTCCCCATCTTGAGGAAAAGGTTATGCTGCAAAATGCGTATAACCAACCTAGATAATGGGCGCAACTGTTCAACGCGCTAGTCGCGGTGCTGTGGATCTACTAAAATCTGGTGCAAGACGGCCATGTCCGTCATCTCAATATGTCCTACCTCCAATCCATGTCTTCTAATATCTAAAATACTAGCCAACTGAGTCTCGGCAAATACTATCCTCACTCCCTTGACCTCCGACTGGAAGGCCAACTCCTCATCCTCATCACTAGTACGTAAGTTAGCATCGAAAAGACATACTAACCTGGGATACGCTCGCCGCTCGAACGTCTCATGGCTCAGTATCTATCGCAGCCATATGTCCAAGAAGAGCTGCTCTAAAGGGGTGCCCGGAAAATCAGAAAACTTCACGGCCCTTCCTTGCAAAATCTGGTATGTGGCTGTATCGGAGTAAGACTGCACAATCCTCATATCACTCTGGCACCATGCTATCTCCTGTGGTGTAAGGTGGGGAAAAAGGTGGACTAAAGTGGGTCTTGGAGGCATGGCGAAAAACTCTTAGATTTGTGAAAAAGAAGTATGGATCCGAGTAGATCTCATAACACGCTTCGATTTGGCACTAACCGTGAGCGAAACGGTGGAGTTTTTGAGGTGTTTGGGTGGTTGGAAAGGGTGGTTTTTGGGTTCGGCTACTGTTTTCGGGGAGGAGGAAATAAGAATGACGAAGGAGAAGGAGGGCACGCATTTATACGCATTCTAATGAACTAAGGCGGTCGACCTGCCTTAGTAACAGGTCGACCGGGTCCGCCTATTTTCCAATTTTTTTTTTCATACTGCCGTGTTGCCTTCCTCCTCCTTAACTAATAAAAGCCTAATCTATTTGTTTCTAGGTTGTCTGAGTCGTGGTTACGACTTTGGCTAAATTTGCTTTGGTCTCCTTCCACTCTCCACCCTCCAAGTGGAATCTTAACGTCTTCTATATTCCAACTGAACCTCTATTATCATCTTTCTCTAACCACTTTAATTGTCTAAAGCCAATTTTTTTTTTCAAAACGGTTTTAATACCTTTACTGCTAGGGAAATATTTTTTCCGTGCTTACAAACCTTTTCGTACTAAAATAAGATTTTCAAAATATGTTTCTACTTGGGTCAAGACAAATGTTGCGTAAAACACCGTTACTACAGCCCAAAGTACTAGTCTTTAAAGTAAATAGTATCTATATATTATTTTATATTTTTCTAAACTGTATAATCTTATATATTTTCTCTTCTACATAAAACCATAACCCCTTTTTCTTTTCAAATCTAAAAATGCTTTAAAGTTGTTTCTCCCCAACTTTCCATATTTAAACTAATACAAATTTAGAGTTGTAAACTTTTAAGCTTAAAACTTGAAAATTTCCTAAAACTTTTTCAAACTCTTAAAAATTTAATTATTGGGCTAGATTCAAAGTGGCTTTTTAACTCCCTTACGCTTCCCCAAATCCCCTCAAGAGGTAACTCTACTCAATCCAATATGCTTAATCCATTTCCTTTTTATGCTTATCTTTAGTTCTAAGGTCATAATGCCAAATCTGCTTGTCTGAAATAATTACCAATAGGTACTTGTTTTCGCAAGACTATTCCTTACTGAATCTAAAAATCTTTGCCATATGAGGTCTTTTAGCTTTTGGGATTTCCTTATTCCAAGCTATGATATACTCAAAAGAATGGACTTCTCTTTGGGTTTAAGAGTACATATATATTTATTAAAAATACAAATACGTTCACTTACTATCTACCTAGGAATTCTAAACCTAGGCTCTGTTACCAAATGTAACAACCCAAACTTCAATGGTCCAGATTTTTCGCAAAAATGCTAAAACCCAAACCCACTAAAGCCCGAGTTGAGTATCTGGTATCTTGCAAATATGCAAAGATAAATATATCAGAGCTCAATTAATTATCTCACGGCGGAAGTAATTTAAAATATAATAGTAAGTAAATACTCACCCATAAAATAACACTTTCTAGGCAAGTGTCGTAAAGCTGAGAAGTCTCTGCCATCTACCTAACCTGTAGGATGTTATGAGAAGGGGGTCAGAACTAAAGTTCTGGTAAATGGACAAATTATACACTTCTAGGCTTAATTCTACATATATCGTTTTAGTTCCAATTACTATTATATTAGGTTCATTAGGTTTACAATACTCTCGCCTCCATGTGTGAATCGTGCCCATCTACTTCTTAGTAGATTAAAACTTAATAACAGATATATATATAGCTATATACACAATGACCACATTGGTCCTAGGTACTACCCATAGTACCTTCTGTATCCTCCGAGCTAAGGTCTCCATCGTCTCGCTTCATTGGCGTTATGTGACTATATCTGTAATACACAGCTTCGTGAGGCCTACAATACAGATGTTCCATCGTCTACTATGAAAACGTAAAACTGTGTCTGCACTAGCCTATACTAATGCTCGGACATCCATAACATACCACCCGGTGCATACATTGAGGACTATACATAATCGTTATGTCCACTCTCTGAATCCCGCCAACAAGGTTTACCATGTACGGAACTTAGTCGGGGATTTTCTATATCTGTAAAGGACTGCTTCATTATGCCTATAATACAAATATTCTAGTTGGTCTGTCTCTTTTCTCATCGTGGCTATGGTCCCACGCAGCCACCCCTCAACTAAATCGAAAGAGCTATAAAGAGTTAAGTGGCAGTGCCCTACTACAAACAATCTAACATCTAATTGGCGATGCCCCTCACCTAATGTCTCGATAGTGAAAGAATCATTGTTCTGTTGGTTTAACTCTAGTCTTTCCCGAACTCATTCTTGGTTTTGACGCTGGCGTGATATCCGCATGCGACTATCCTTTTGGGTCCTGCCTACTAAACTTACTTGTAAGTACTGGGACATACGAATATCCTACTCCTAACACCAAACCCTTCTGACTGCCTACAATGGTCCTGCCATGCAAAAAGCAGTCTAGGCATACTCTTTTGATGGAACATCTACAGACCTGCCTCCGGGAATGCAGCTTCGTTAGGCCTACCCAGATGGCCATCCAAGAGTACCCTCAAGTCCTGTTGAAATCTCATACTTCCTTCTAGCCCAAAATAACTAAGTTGGACGTGCTTCTCCTATACTGAAATCTGTGATGAACTGCTTCGTTAGGCTCTTCATCCTTTGGGCTTCTCTAAACACATCTCTCTCTTCTATTAGACCCTGAGTCTAACGTTTTAATTTGCCTTTAGTTTACTTTTCTTATTTTGTTGGTAACTAGTTTACCCTAATTAGCATTTTCTTGCCCTCATCTCACTTCTGGCTATTGTGAGACCACCATTGATATAATAGGGGATGCTATTGGTATTGCCACTTCTATTAACTTGCTTATTAACTTAATTTAAATCTTAAGTTTATTAAATAAGCATCTTCTGTTATCTTTGTTCTATTTGCTTATTAACTTAATATAAATCTTAAATAAGCTTCTACTATTTGCTTATTTATTTTAAGTTTCAAAATAAGCCTTTCTATTCTTTTATTTAATCATAACCTATGTTATAATTATACTTGTAATTGTCACTATTATTTCTTTTATACTCTGTATATAATTACATGTGTTTCTCTTATGTTCTAGTCTGTCCTCTTTTACTATGGTATAGAATTCTTTTTAAATTTTCTTTTACTATATAATTCGATTATTATCATAATAACTGTCTCTTTATATAATCTGCGTGGTACACGCAGATCTAGCTTCGTTATCGTTTACAAGCCCTAATTTCTTATCTAATAATTTACTTGATCCATTTCATACTTTACTTTATTTTCTTTTATTCTAGGAAGTAATTCTATTTTATTTGGTTGGTTGGGAAAACTATACTAAAAATCCATTTTCATAATTTAATACTAAATAATACTATAAATAATAATTCGTAACTGCAAGATATTTCTTTTATTATTTTGGGATAGTGTAAAATACAGTGGTTTCTCTATTTTACACTAGTTCCCTTTTTCTTTCTTTTATTCTTGCAGTTACGTTTATCGTTGTCTTTTAATTACTAAATTATGGAAATGTATCCTAGTTTCTAAACCAACCAATTAATCTAGTACTTACTCCCAAATGAAATTATTAGATAATTTTATTGTTTCCGTTTTGAGTAATTTATTACAGAATCCCACTTTTCTAATTTTATTCCAATTTTCCGATTTCTTATTTTACAACTATTTCATAAAGTCTAGTATCTTAATCCATAACCACGTATTCTCTTACTAACTATATTATTCGCATAAAAAGGGAATAAAAAGGAACTAGTATTAAGGCTAATTATGACTTTAGAATAGATGTGAATAACTATAAATTTCTTACGTTTAGGCTTACGCCTTTTTCTAACTGTCAAGCCTAACTAAATATAAATGCTCTTTAAAATTTACAGTGTTTGCATGGCTAATTAACAGAATTAAATTACTGATATAATTACTGGAATAAATTATATTGCTTGAATTCAACGATAATGAATTATAAACGTAAAAGAATATAATTAAATCCACTCAACTGTCGTCCTTAGCTTTGCCTGTGCTCAGCTTGGCTCCATGGTCCTTCTTAATCCCTCTCCAAGATGCATAATATTTAAATTTAGAAGATCTTCTTCCTAGAAATATTTTCTTTTTAGGGTCCAGCCTTTTGGCCAAGGACCCAAAGAAATATTTTCTATTTAGGGTTCAGCCTTAGGCCAAGAACCCATTGAGAGAAAATCTAATTATGAAAAAAGAGCTAGGCCTAGGGTTCTATTTATAGGGTAGCTTGGGGATCTCGGACCATTGGATTCTTGGATTAAATTTGGAGCCACCACATCACAGGGCGATCTGGAGCCATCGGATTGAAGAACGTACGGCTCAGATCACTTAAAAACTAGAAAATTCGTCACTGCGCATACCTGGACGAAGCTTCGTCCAGGTCGATACGCGGGTCGACCGGGAGGTCGATAGCCCAAAGCCACCGGTCGACCGTGCGGTCGACCGTTGGGCTAATTGGGTCGACCTCCTGGTCGGCCCTTACACGTATTTTTTTTCTTTTCTTTTTTACTCGTTCTCATTTCGTTCCTAACTTCTTCATATTGGCTCGGATTTTGACAATTATATATGGAAACTGATTAGAAAATCGCCCCGGATGCAATGGTATAAGTACCGAAGACATATTCCGATAATTCCAAAAATATTTATTCTCATTGCTTATCGTTTATTCGTTAATTATTTTAACTATATAAAAATGCGGGGTGTTACGACATGTGTATTGTTTTAAGTTTAGAAAAGTTGTTTTTTTTAAAGTTAGATTTTACGGTACCCCACTACACAAAATCCCATTCGCGTACATGCCGCGAACAACAGAAATAAAATTACGATCATGCACAACAATGTGAGACGATCATAAAACAACAATAAAATAGACAAGTTAACTTATTCTGTTAAATTTCAAAATTACAGACGTTTGACGTAAAAAGCGTCAAACGAAAATTTAATTATTTTCCAAATTAAAAATTATGGCAAAATCCTGTAAATTAAGTTAAAAATACACCATCAAAAATCAGGTCTTAATTTGAAACATAGATTTTTGTTATAATTTAAATTCAAATCAAATATTTAAAAAAATTAAATATTTAAATTTGAAGACCTAAAAATACGGGTCGTTACATTCTTCACCTCTTAAAAGAATTTCATCCCTAAAATTTCCAAGGTAAGAAAAATGCCCAAACCCATTTACCTTTCAACACCATTTAGCTGAACTTGTTATAAAATATTCTAATTCTTAAATTTACGGAAAATTTCGGTAGTGTCTCCTTTGTGCGGTTCGATTGGAAAATTTACAATGTATATATAATCAGAAATATACATCTCATCTTCAAGGATGAGGCATCTCGTAGGAAAAAAATATAGAAATACGATATGTAATCTGAGATGTGTATCTTTTATTAGCATTAGCAAGCATATACAATCAATATAATGCGAAAGCGAGCTCCAAATGTGAAGCATACGCCATCTGCATCTACTAATCACTCAACAATTAATGAGAACATGTATATAGAAATTAATATCAATGTATACATAGACTATATAATAACCATATGCAAATGTAATCAGAGAAACCATAAATCAAATAAAATCCATTCAATTAATTCATAATCATATTAATTTACATTTTTTAATGTCAACATTTAATTTACCAAAGCCCGTGTGATATACCTATATCATTCGTATGTAATACCAAATCTAATCGCTCGATCGTACAATTTCACTTCCGAACTAGTATCATTCACACGACCACTCTAGTGCGGACTCGGATCTGGTTCCTTGATCAGAAATAGTCATCCTCCTTGTATAGCCATATAATATGATGGAGAATTACTAGAACCAATCAAAAATCCATACCCAGTGTTCGCCATAGAGAATCGAGTGTAAAATTCTAACTTGGACCGATGTAAATCATCTCGCATGTACTAAAATCTGGATCAAATAATTATGCGAATAAAATAATATATGTACAACTCACATATTTATTTCAATTGGTTTCTCATTATTCAGATTCTTTTATTTACATTCATTTATTCATAATCATTATTCATATTGCTCTATTCACATTCACTTATTACTTAGTATATCCTTTCAATACTAACATCATTTAAGAACAATTCCATCAAATTTTACTTAAGTTTATTATAAACATTTTATACAACACCACTTCTCATGTTCATTTTCACTTTACAACTTAAGTTCATATTCGTTTTAAATCAAATTCAATTCCATTTAACATATTTCATTATTATGTTCTATCAAACGACATTTTAAACCATATTCAATTCACCAATTTATTTTATTAGTTCACTCATTAATTCATTTCAAATCACATCAATTCCATTTCCGAAAATTATTTCATTTAACCTAACTTATGTTAAATTTCTTTTCAAAATTCATTTTATTTATCTTAACTTAAATTAAATTTCATTTCAAATTTTCTTTTCTTAACAATTTATATTCAGCAAATCTAAAATTTGCTGTAACTTACTAATTCTCATAATTTATAAGTTATAAAACTTATTTTCTCATATTTTCATAAAACACTTAAATGAAAATTTCCAAAGTTTAAACATCTTGTTCTTATTTCAAATTATTACATAATATAATATAAATATATTTTTGTATAACAAATCATATTTGGGATCAAAACTTGTTTACCAAAACAAAACCGTAATGGTAGCAATTCCTCTCTTGGAAATCCGAAAATGAACATCGATGATGCTGCAGTCATCATCGAAATTATTTTCCAGCGACCGAAGTGATTTCAATGCGTTCTATTTCTTTTAAATCCATTTAAAATATTTACAATCAAATTATTTTCAAATAATACTATTATTATTCTTTAAAACTTTTAAAAAACAATTTCCAAAATCAATAGAATTTAACTTTTCAATTTCTCAGCTTTTGATCCTTTTTATTTACAAATCACATTTATAAATTTTCCTTGTATATAATTTCACTTTGGTTATATAAAACCATTTCTTAATTGATTATCTTGTTTACATTATAATAATTACAACTTTTATTAGAGCACAAACTACAAACAAAAAATGATAATAACCAAATGTTATCATTCACTAACAACCAAACACACCATATATGCTATAATAATTTCTGAAAAAGTTATTCCTTTTTATGTAAAATATAATCAAGGTAAAGTTATTTCATTTACCCAAATTTCAAAACAATACTATGTCAAATTTCTTTGTTCAAGAGTTTAGAGACCCCTACCAATAACGTTAATTACTCGTATTGACCAGAATCCATAAGCCACTCAACAGATCAATCAACACAATGTAAAACATTTTTATATCTAATAGATATGCGCTGATATATATACACTCAAACTCATAATAAAGCGTTCCATTACCTTACCTCTTAATAAGTTACCCAACCAAAGCCAAGGTTCTCGCTTAACCTTATGTTTTGATACCAAAATGTAACAGCCAGGATTTCCAACCCTCGAAAAAGGACACTAATACGTCTACTGTATTGCGTGCCTAGCAATCGAATGTCGGAAAACCCGATTGTTAGGGGGAAATGAAGAAGAAAGAAGATAAGAAGAAAGAAGAGAGAAAGAAGACAATAAGAGAACTAAACAACAAAGAATCTCATAATCGCAGTGGAACAACATATAATATCAAAGATCTTTACAAAAGAGAAACTATAATATACATACATCCATCAGATTATACTAATATATTTCAACCCGGAAAATTATAGCAGCTTGTCCTTACAATTGTTGATAAATACAACCAACAAACAACATAACGAACACAATGATGTACGTAGATGTGTATTGGACCTCCAGCTCGTCTTCTAAGCTTTAATGCATCCAAGCAATCTGTAAATATGTTCGGTCTGACCCAAGCATTATAATAAAGTTACACCCGAGTCAGTCTGGAAAACTAGCATGAGAAAACACACCCAACTAGATTTTAATGTTTAAAAATCTTTTGAAACTAAAGGTATCTCGTAAGACCACACCGCACATAAACACATACGGGTTTTACCTTACGATAACCAAACCATTTTATGCGAAATTCTATAATATTATAATAGTGTCTAGGATATAAATACTTACTAATCATAGCCGAAATTGTTACATTAATTTAATTCCAACATAATATGTATACAACTAAAACCGTAAAGGCATGTATTAGAGAATGGATTGCTGTAATGACCCAAGATTTTAGGAATTTATCCTGAAAAATATAAATGAATTTAAAATAATTTTTAAATAAATTTTAAAGAAGGAATTGATATAGCTGGATAGTGTATCAGTGTGTGTACATGAGTGCACAGGAAATGCACATGAATATAAGCTAAAACCCTGAACTCCAAGAATACATACATATTGATGTGTATGGAAATATATATATATATATATATGTAGATTAAATTCTTAAAAGTAGTATGCATAAGTAAATGTATATATGAGTGCTACTGAATAATTTGAGTGTACATGTGCATATGTGTGTGTGTCAGTATAGAATGATGTATGAATATATAGGTGGGAATACAAATTATTTCAGAAAGACTTATATACAAATATATATGTGTTAATAAAATACTAGAGACTAAACTAGTGAAATAAAATATACAGACACATTTTAATATAAGCAGAAATGAAAAGAATGGAGATATAAAAAGGAATAAGTCTCTTATAAATAAATGAAGGAAGTACATACCATCTACATGAAAGCTAAAAATAGGAAAATAAGATAAAACAGAGAAGCTCTTGGTATAGGCAGAATTAGAAAAGAGTATTTAATAAATAACAAAACCAAGTCACATTTTTAGCATGATTGTAGACAAGGGGGAAAAGTATTTTCTGAAAAGCAAATTTCTGAAAAAAAATGTGTAACCACTTTTCTCTTCACCCAAATTAAGCCGGGAAGGGGTGAAACTTTGGGTTTAAAATTCAGATAACATGATTTTCTGGTGGGCAAAAATGGCTTTAGCCAATACCCAAAACCCTAAGAGAGACCCTGTATATATATACATGTATATGCAGCAGCCTCCTCTTCTCCTCAGAAAAGAATTTTGAAAAAAAAAAGAAGAAAAACAATACCACAGAAATCATAAGACAAGGGAAGAAAGAGAGCTTGAGGATAAGAGCAGGAGTTCATCAGTTAATTAAGGAAACAAAGGAGAGAGCTAGGTGAGAAAACTCACTCAAAAATCTAAGGCAATAAGTCCTAATGTAGGCAGCCAGATAAAAGTATTTTTATTCAAAGAGTATTTTCATATATGAATGTTTATCTGTGAATTTAAACCTAAGTATGTTTTGATTTTCTTTGGTTGATCACTTGTTTTATTATAACAAAGTTTTATGTGTTGTTAGCATACAGGTCTGTTTTATACACTCAGATCTCTGATATGTTAATGTTTAGGGATATAAACAAATACCCAGAAAATAAAATGTTGAGAATAGGCAAGTAGTATTGGTTTTGGCTCAACCCAGAAAGATGAAAATAATGTTGAGCTGCAATATACTCATGTATAAGTGCTGAGGCTTGAAATAGAAAGGAATTAGGGGTGCAATAGGGTTGCCTATGTGCTGATGCTCCTGATTCAATAAAATGCATAGCAAACAAAATTTTGTGATTCAGTGAAACCAGATTATTCTGAGTTTAACTCAAGCACAAATGGTTGCAAAAAGAAAAACTCCCCCAGAAGCCATAAACCAATGATAGTTGCCTAAACTCCTTTTAAAAATACCAGGATGAATATCTATATATATATATATAGAACCTTATTTTGTTGTCACCAATGGTTGTTTGCTTGTTGTTTCTGTATGGTCATGAATAATATGAGATACCATGATATAGATGTTTTCAGTTAATGAATCACTGAATGGTTTTGTCATGAACAATCAAAAGGGGTTATTATTAACTAAAACCTGATTAGGAAATTGGGGTCAAGAACACTGCAGGAATGACTTGTGTGCTTGAGTAACATAAGTTGACACATGGCTTGTTTAAGTCCTGAGATCTTTGTGTAATGGAGTGAATTAGTTCATTACAGTGTGTCCATTGATTCATAAATATTGCAGATGAGACCAAGGATAGATAAATATACCAAGGAAATAATACTTGAGCAGATGAGAAAACTAGAGTTTTTCCCAGATTTGAAATATGAGAATTGAATAAGTGATTTAACTCATATTAGTTATTTTCCTGTTTGGTATGAATGATTGTTTGTCTATGATTGAGTTGTATGCTTGAATGTATGTACCATATTCATATGTGTAGTCTCTGGAAAGTAAGTTAAAGTGTGCACATGCACAATGACACAGAGCATGCACACAAGTATTTACCAGATTCCAAAGGACAGAACCTTATGTATTTGTACTTAACTTGATTTTAACCTAATTAACAAATTGCTTTTGTGAATTTTCTCATACCAGACATGTGTCTGACCCTAGTGTGCTAATGGCATCTGGGGTGTCTCATTTAAAATGAGGCAGTTTCCAATGCTTTTTCAGGGATTGCAGCAACTAAGTAGGAGTAGGAGCAAGGCCTTGAGAAGAAGATATAGCATGCTAAACTAAGTTAGATAAGAGCCTAAATGTTGAAATCTGCATGTATGGATAACTTAAATTGCTACTTGTACTAATCACTGAATATTGGAGGGATATTTTGTTAAGTATTTTGTTAAGAATTTGACTTGTATCTGGAATCTATGAACCTAGTTAAATTTCTGATATGTTTAAAAGTTAATCGAAATCTTGTAAGTGGATTTAGCAAAAAGTAAACTTAAAAGGATTTTATTTTCTTTTTACTGAAATGCTTTGTAAATAAATCTGAATTCATTTCTGGATTGAATTAAGAAAAGTAAAATGTTTTTCTTTTAAAGCTTCAGACAGAATGAAATGAAAGGCAACTCCATTGTTTTGAACTAGTGTGTAGCATATACGGAACTCATGGGTGACCAGCCTCAACTAAATGAAGTATTGGTTGATCATGATAGGCTGTATCTTGAAAATACAGATGCATTTCAAAGCATAGTACATTTAACATTTGTTTCACTCAGTTTTCTGGAAACTGAGCAAAAATATTGACATGTACATGTATACTTGTGTACATGTTGATTGTTTGGTCAAAAATATAAATATAAATTCTTAAAACAGTTGTAGGAATGGGTTTTAAAAATAGTTATGTAAGAAGAATTGGTTTATATGTTAGGTTATAGGCAAAAAATTAAAAATATATGTACAATTATAGGTAGGCATCAGATTTCTAACCATACAGGAGAAAAAAAAGGAAAACCAAAAATTGTGTTTGAACCGACCAGCATAGCACTCGAACTCGTGACCTTTCATGTATAAGTTAGGCGCGTTTCCATTACGCCTAGATGTTGCTTGTGTTTCCTTAGGATCCACTTTCTTTTATACTGAATTTGTCACTATTCAGAGCTTAACACAAACATCTATATTAAAAGCTTGTTTACTACTGATTATTACTTGATCACTTCTTAGTTAGTATAAACAGACTAATGTGTATGTTTCCAGTGGATTGTTTAGTCAAAAAGAAAAAAAAATATAAATTTATTAGCAATCCAACATCCTCTTGTTTTCCAGAACTCTGATTCAAACAAGAGAGGCATATACATCTTCACATGTATGTGCTTATCTTTGTGCATGTACTGATATATTTATATTGGTTGATTATTGTGATCCTGGATATATTTTGGTTTATTGGAGAATGATATTGACCCTGAGAATTATATTTGCAATGGATGATATATCTATATACTTATATATCCTCTTTACCTTAAAAAAAAAATTCCTTATGAAATTAGAGTAGAAATAGGAGGGTCATTTCAGTTGGTATCAGAGCTATGTTGTTCAACATAGTAGAAGTAAAGATCAAGTTCTTAGATAGAAATAAAATATAAAGGAACTAAATATAGATATAACAATGTGTTCAGTGTGAAAAAAAAAACCCCACTGAAATAATAAAATTACTAACCAAACTAACCAGCTATGTAAATTATTATTAGCAAACTATGGTAGGGAGACCACCCAATCAGGGAGAAGGATCTTCCCATGCACCACCAATGGTCAATCTGCAAGACTTGGTGAGAGCATTTAGGGATGGGGCAGGACAAAGGCAAGAAAATCCCTATGAAGAACTCTCAAAATTGCTTAAGACATATACTCATTTAGGAGGCAAAAGCTTTGAAGGGACAGAGAGTATCATGGAAATTCAAACATGGTTGAGAACATTGGAAAGAATTTTCAATGACATGCAACTTGATGATCAAAGAAAGAGGCAAGTGGCTTCAAGACAGCTAAAAGGAGTAGCTTTAGGCTGGTGGGAAGTAATCATTGCAGGAAGGAATGAGAATGAAATCACTTGGAATCAATTCAAAGAGATGTTGGAAGCAAGGTTTGTACCAGCATCAGCAAAGACTACCTTGCTAGAAGAATTTATTAGACTTAGACAAGGAACCATGACTGTCACAGAATACACTCAAAAGTTTGAGGGGCTTTCCACATATGGAGCAATGCTTGTAGTAGATGAGGCATCTAAAAATGATAGGTACATAAAAGGGCTGAACCTAGGACTTAGCAGAGCCATGTTACCCTATGCAGACAAGACTTTTGATCATGTGATAGACTTAGCTTTGAGGTTGGAACAGCATGACAAGGAAAGGGAGAAGTTCAGAAATTTTAAGAGCAATAATAACAAGAAAGGTAAGGGGAGGTATCACCCTTATGATAAGAAGAAAGAAGAGGCTAGTAACAAAAGCACTGGAGATGTCAAAGCTAAGGAAGACAAGAAGAAAATTGTGTGCCATCAGTGTGGAAAGGAAGGGCATATCAAACCAAGATGTCCAGAATTGAAAGGAGGAGCTTTCAAATGCTATCTATGTGGGAAAGAGGGGCATATGAAGAGGAATTGTCCTGAGTATAAACAGCAAGGAAAATTGGCAAATTTGGAAGGAAAAGGCAAAGCCACAGTGGAGAGTAACACTGTAAACCATAGCCAAGTGGAAGGTACATTACTTATTTGTACCATACCCATAATAGTAGTATATGATACTGGGGCAACTCACTCCTTAATTTCTTATGAATTGGTTAAAATGCTAAAACTGAATTGCATATTGGTTGAAACCCCATTGCATATACAAAGTCCATTGGGGAGTTCTAGTGTTTTAAATATGATTTGTGTGGATGTGGAGTTAAACATAGGAGGAAATATGTTTATTTCCAATTTATATGTTTTGAATTACCCAAATATAGGTGTTATATTGGGGGTAGACTGGTTAAGGCAATTTAAAGCCATAATCAATTTAGACTCATCCACCATATCATTGCAAAATTCTAGAGGCCAGAGAATCACAGTTTTATGTGAGGTAGCTAAGGAAGGAAAACTATATCATTTAGTTGACTCAGAAAAAGATTTCAGTGGACTAACCATTGAAGAAATTCCCATAGTCAATGAATATTTGGATGTGTTTGGTGAGGTCAAGGGTATTCCACACCATAGACCAGTAGAATTCCAGATCAATCTAGTTCCAGGAGCAAGCCCTGTGATTAAAAAGCCAACTAGAATGGGGCCAAATGAACTAAAAGAATTAAAGAAACAGTTAGAAGAATTGGAAGAAAAGGGTTTTATAAGACCAAGTAATTCTTGCTGGGGAGCACCAGTGGTATTTGTTAAGAAGCAAGATGGCTCCTTAAGACTCTGCATAGATTATAGAGAATTAAACAAGGTAACTATTAAAAATAAATACCCATTGCCAAGAATAGATGATCTTTTTGATCAATTAGCAGGGGCAAAAGTATTTTCTAGACTAGACTTAGCATCTGGTTTTCATCAAATGAAGGTGGAAGAATCAAGCATCAAGTACACTGCCTTTAACACTAGGTATGGGTTGTATGAATTTTTGGTTATGCCATTTGGCTTGACCAATGCACCATCTTATTTTGTAGATTTAATGAACAGAACCTTTAGAGATTGTTTAGACAAGTTTGTGCTTATTTTTATAGATGACATTTTAATTTATTCCAAGACAGTGGAAGAACATAAGCATCATTTGCACCTGGTCTTGTCTAGATTAAGGGAAAAAGATTTAAAGGCAAAATTTTCAAAATGTGTGTTTTGGAAAGAGGAAGTACATTTTCTTGGCCATGTTATATCTGCCAAAGGAATTTCGGTGAACCCCAATAAAGTAGTGGCTATTCAAGCATGGAAGAGGCCAAGCACTGTGAGTGAAGTGAGGTCATTTATGGGGATGGCAGGGTATTATAGAAGGTTTATAAAAGATTTTTCAAAAATTTCTACACCACTCACTAACCTAACCAGGAAGAACCAAGCTTTTGTTTGGTCAGAAAAATGTGAAAAGTCTTTTGAACAGTTGAAGGAGGCATTGGTGAATGCTCCAATTCTAAAGGTACCACATGGAAATGAAGAGTTAGTGGTATACACTGATGCTAGTGGATTTGGCTTGGGTGCAGTGTTGATGCAACAAGGCCAAGTCATTGCATATGCATCCAGACAACTTAAACCCCATGAAGTAAGGTATGCCACACATGATCTCGAATTAGCAGCTGTGATATATGCTTTAAAACTTTGGAGACATTATTTGTTAGGCACTAAGTTTGAACTTTACACTGACCACAAGTCTCTAAAATATTTGTTTTCACAAAAAGATTTGAACATGAGGCAACATAGATGGGTGGAGTTCTTAGCTGCCTATGACTTTGACATACTTTATACACCAGGGAAAGCAAACAAAGTTGCAGATGCTCTAAGTAGACAGCATGCTAAATTGGCTATGATGATGATAGCAGAATTTAAAGATTTGTCTTTGCTAACTGAGTTAGAGATTGAGGAGAATGGTTGTGTGCAGATGCATGGTGCACAAGAAGATAAAGGGAAGTTAAGCTTAATGACACTTCAACCAGATTTAATTCTGAAGGTAGGAAAAATGCAAGAACAAGATGCTCACTTATTAGAGAAGAGAATGCTCCTCTCAAGAGGGGAGGAAGTATTGAATCACCACATTGATAAAGATGGTTATGTGAGATACCAGAATAGGATGTGTGTACCAGAGGACATAGAATTGAAGAGGGAGATATTGAATGAATATCACAGGAGTAAATACTCCATACACCCAGGTAACACAAAAATGTATCAAAATTTGAAAAGAGACTTCTGGTGGAAGGGGATGAAATCTGATATAGCCAAGTACATTGCCAAATGTATGACTTGCCAACAAGTCAAGGCTGAAACTCAAAGACCATCAGGGTTGATGCAACCTCTTAGTGTACCACAGTGGAAGTGGGAAGACATATCTATGGACTTCATAGATGGACTGCCTAGATCTAAGAAAGGTAACACAAGCATATGGGTGATAGTTGATAGGCTAACCAAGGTAGCACACTTCATCCCAGTCAAGTCAGAAAGAACTGCACCAAAACTAGCTCAAATTTTTATAAAAGAAGTGGTAAAGTTACATGGCATTCCCAAAACCATTGTGAGTGATAGGGATACTATCTTCACTTCAAAATTCTGGAGAAGCTTTCAAGAAGCAATGGGAAGTGAACTATGTTTAAGTACTGCCTACCATCCTCAATCAGATGGGCAGACTGAGGTGGTAAACAAGGTTTTGGAGGACATGTTGAGGGCATGTATACTGGATTTTGGGGGCAACTGGGAAGATTATATTCATCTAGTTGAATTTACATACAACAACAGCTACCAAAGCACCATAGGAATGGCTCCATTTGAAGCCTTATATGGTAAACCCTGCTTGTCACCTGTTTGCTGGGTAGAAGCAGGAGAAAGGTCTATTTTAGGACCTGAGTACATACAAGAAACCAAGGAGAAAATTGAGTTGATAAGAAGAAGAATGACAGCAGCTCAAGATAGGCAAAAGAAATTTGCAGACATGAGAAGGAGGCAGGTAGAATATGAAGTGGGAAATTTTGTTTTCATCAAAATCTCACCCATGAAAAATGTGTTGAGGTTTGGAAAACAAGGCAAATTAACCCCAAGATATATTGGACCATACAAAATTCTGGAGAGAATTGGTCCCTTGGCATATAAATTGGAATTACCAGAAAACATGCAAGGCATACATGATGTTTTTCATGTATCACAATTGAGAAGGTGGGTCCATGACAAGGCAGAAATTCTTGAAACCCCAACCCAAGTGCAGATAAATCCTAATTTGATTTATGAAAAGGATCCAGTGGGAATTTTGGCAAAAGATGTGAAGAAGTTGAGGAATAAATCTCTAAAACTTGTGAAGGTACAGTGGAGTCTTGATCCTAGTGATTGCACATGGGAATTAGAAGACAAGGTTAGGATGAATTATCCTAAGCTATTTTCAGATTAAGGTAATTCTGATCTTTGATTGTTTTCTTTATTTTGGATGAATATATTTTTAGTTAGTATAGAACTAGGAATCTATTTAGTAGAGAATATACTTGTTCTCTGAATTAAGTTTAAAATTTATTTTAAGCTTAGGAAAATTGTGGGACACAATTTCTAAAAGGAGGGGTGTATGTAATGACCCAAGATTTTAGGAATTTATCCTGAAAAATATAAATGAATTTAAAATAATTTTTAAATAATTTTTAAAGAAGGAATTGATATAGCTGGATAGTGTATCAGTGTGTGTACATGAGTGCACAGGAAATGCACATGAATATAAGCTAAAACCCTGAACTCCAAGAATACATACATATTGATGTGTATGGAAATATATATATATATATATATATGTAGATTAAATTCCTAAAAGTAGTATGCATAAGTAAATGTATATATGAGTGCTACTGAATAATTTGAGTGCACATGTGCATATGTGTGTGTGTCAGTATAGAATGATGTATGAATATATAGGTGGGAATACAAATTATTTCAGAAAGACTTATATACAAATATATATGTGTTAATAAAATACTAGAGATTAAACTAGTGAAATAAAATATACAGACACATTTTAATATAAGCAGAAATGAAAAGAATGGAGATATAAAAAGGAATAAGTCTCTTATAAATAAATGAAGGAAGTACATACCATCTACATGAAAGCTAAAAATAGGAAAATAAGATAAAACAGAGAAGCTCTTGGTATAGGCAGAATTAGAAAAGAGTATTTAATAAATAACAAAACCAAGTCACATTTTTAGCATGATTGTAGACAAGGGGGAAAAGTATTTTCTGAAAAGCAAATTTCTGAAAAAAAATGTGTAACCACTTTTCTCTTCACCCAAATTAAGCCGGGAAGGGGTGAAACTTTGGGTTTAAAATTCAGATAACATGATTTTCTGGTGGGCAAAAATGGCTTTAGCCAATACCCAAAACCCTAAGAGAGACCCTGTATATATATACATGTATATGCAGCAGCCTCCTCTTCTCCTCAGAAAAGAATTTTGAAAAAAAAAGAAGAAAAACAATACCATAGAAATCATAAGACAAGGGAAGAAAGAGAGCTTGAGGATAAGAGCAGGAGTTCATCAGTTAATTAAGGAAACAAAGGAGAGAGCTAGGTGAGAAAACTCACTCAAAAATCTAAGGCAATAAGTCCTAATGTAGGCAGCCAGATAAAAGTATTTTTATTCAAAGAGTATTTTCATATATGAATGTTTATCTGTGAATTTAAACCTAAGTATGTTTTGATTTTCTTTGGTTGATCACTTGTTTTATTATAACAAAGTTTTATGTGTTGTTAGCATACAAGTCTGTTTTATACACTCAGATCTCTGATATGTTAATGTTTAGGGATATAAACAAATACCCAGAAAATAAAATGTTGAGAATAGGCAAGTAGTATTGGTTTTGGCTCAACCCAGAAAGATGAAAATAATGTTGAGCTGCAATATACTCATGTATAAGTGCTGAGGCTTGAAATAGAAAGGAATTAGGGGTGCAATAGGGTTGCCTATGTGCTGATGCTCCTGATTCAATAAAATGCATAGCAAACAAAATTTTGTGATTCAGTGAAACCAGATTATTCTGAGTTTAACTCAAGCACAAATGGTTGCAAAAAGAAAAACTCCCCCAGAAGCCATAAACCAATGATAGTTGCCTAAACTCCTTTTAAAAATACCAGGATGAATATCTATATATATATATATAGAACCTTATTTTGTTGTCACCAATGGTTGTTTGCTTGTTGTTTCTGTATGGTCATGAATAATATGAGATACCATGATATAGATGTTTTCAGTTAATGAATCACTAAATGGTTTTGTCATGAACAATCAAAAGGGGTTATTATTAACTAAAACCTGATTAGGAAATTGGGGTCAAGAACACTGCAGGAATGACTTGTGTGCTTGAGTAACATAAGTTGACACATGGCTTGTTTAAGTCCTGAGATCTTTGTGTAATGGAGTGAATTAGTTCATTACAGTGTGTCCATTGATTCATAAATATTGCAGATGAGACCAAGGATAGATAAATATACCAAGGAAATAATACTTGAGCAGATGAGAAAACTAGAGTTTTTCCCAGATTTGAAATATGAGAATTGAATAAGTGATTTAACTCATATTAGTTATTTTCCTGTTTGGTATGAATGATTGTTTGTCTATGATTGAGTTGTATGCTTGAATGTATGTACCATATTCATATGTGTAGTCTCTGGAAAGTAAGTTAAAGTGTGCACATGCACAATGACACAGAGCATGCACACAAGTATTTACCAGATTCCAAAGGACAGAACCTTATGTATTTGTACTTAACTTGATTTTAACCTAATTAACAAATTGCTTTTGTGAATTTTCTCATACCAGACATGTGTCTGACCCTAGTGTGCTAATGGCATCTGGGGTGTCTCATTTAAAATGAGGCAGTTTCCAATGCTTTTTCAGGGATTGCAGCAACTAAGTAGGAGTAGGAGCAAGGCCTTGAGAAGAAGATATAGCATGCTAAACTAAGTTAGATAAGAGCCTAAATGTTGAAATCTGCATGTATGGATAACTTAAATTGCTACTTGTACTAATCACTGAATATTGGAGGGATATTTTGTTAAGTATTTTGTTAAGAATTTGACTTGTATCTGGAATCTATGAACCTAGTTAAATTTCTGATATGTTTAAAAGTTAATCGAAATCTTGTAAGTGGATTTAGCAAAAAGTAAACTTAAAAGGATTTTATTTTCTTTTTACTGAAATGCTTTGTAAATAAATCTGAATTCATTTCTGGATTGAATTAAGAAAAGTAAAATGTTTTTCTTTTAAAGCTTCAGACAGAATGAAATGAAAGGCAACTCCATTGTTTTGAACTAGTGTGTAGCATATACGGAACTCATGGGTGACCAGCCTCAACTAAATGAAGTATTGGTTGATCATGATAGGCTGTATCTTGAAAATACAGATGCATTTCAAAGCATAGTACATTTAACATTTGTTTCACTCAGTTTTCTGGAAACTGAGCAAAAATATTGACATGTACATGTATACTTGTGTACATGTTGATTGTTTGGTCAAAAATATAAATATAAATTCTTAAAACAGTTGTAGGAATGGGTTTTAAAAATAGTTATGTAAGAAGAATTGGTTTATATGTTAGGTTATAGGCAAAAAATTAAAAATATATGTACAATTATAGGTAGGCATCAGATTTCTAACCATACAGGAGAAAAAAAAGGAAAACCAAAAATTGTGTTTGAACCGACCAGCATAGCACTCGAACTCGTGACCTTTCATGTATAAGTTAGGCGCGTTTCCATTACGCCTAGATGTTGCTTGTGTTTCCTTAGGATCCACTTTCTTTTATACTGAATTTGTCACTATTCAGAGCTTAACACAAACATCTATATTAAAAGCTTGTTTACTACTGATTATTACTTGATCACTTCTTAGTTAGTATAAACAGACTAATGTGTATGTTTCCAGTGGATTGTTTAGTCAAAAAGAAAAAAAAATATAAATTTATTAGCAATCCAACATCCTCTTGTTTTCCAGAACTCTGATTCAAACAAGAGAGGCATATACATCTTCACATGTATGTGCTTATCTTTGTGCATGTACTGATATATTTATATTGGTTGATTATTGTGATCCTGGATATATTTTGGTTTATTGGAGAATGATATTGACCCTGAGAATTATATTTGCAATGGATGATATATCTATATACTTATATATCCTCTTTACCTTAAAAAAAAATTCCTTATGAAATTAGAGTAGAAATAGGAGGGTCATTTCAATTGCATACAGTGACTGGACTACTGGGGTACCACCCATCACAGTGCATCTCTAGATAAAATAACACCGATGACCTTGCCAGGATCCCCTGCCAACATAGAACCATTTTACCACTTGACTGGTAGTACCAAATATGATCACCCCTCCGTTAATGGGCCCGAAGCATACAAATGAAAGAAATATCGACTCTAGATAGGAATGATCATACCCTACTTGGGAGGACCCGCTTAACTCTGCTGCATCTCTCCCATTTTAGTCATTCCCAGTTGATGAAGCTTTAGGCTATGTTTTACCTTTTATATAACAATTCCTACTTGGAATGCTAACACTGTTCTCTAAGCAACAATGCAATGCCTGAATCCATCCATAGAAGTTCATTCTGGGACTGAATGAAATGCTTGAGAACTCCATTTTCAATTCCATCATCTGAAAGATATCTTCACTTCGAACGCTTAAATGGGATCGAAGTGGTTTTCGAATAACCTATCTGATCTCGGTCACTTCGAAACAACTTTCAATAATTTCTGGTAAACTCAAACCCAGTTTTTTAGGAAATAAATAGTCAAAGATAAGAGCGGAGGTCACCTCCTAACCGTTAGTGGACGGATTTTCTTATTGTTTGTCCTAGGAGAACGGAACGAGATTTATACGTAAAGTACAACATCATCGAGGATGACGCCATAAAACTCACGTGTTTCACCTAGATATTTCCAAAGTTACATTTTGGTTCCATATTTGATATTCGGTTATTTAACTATCAAATAACAAACATTCAATCAGGGATTTATTTCAAATGGGAAAACAAAAATTGGTTAAGAACATAAGCAACTATTAACCTTCTTTTAATTGATTTTTTCATTAGCTAAAAAAATCACTTGTAAATAACTTGCATAAAAATACTTTTATAAAGATATATTCACAAATCCCTATATTTCAATACTTGAAAAAATATCCATATACTTACCTCAATGGTATAGCTATATTCACAAAACAGAGGAAGATTTCATTTTACCGAATTCTAAAACCATTATAACTCCTTTATAAATTTCTAAACCCATTTATAAACTATCTTATAAATCCCTAAAAACCATTTAAAAAATATCTCTAAATCATTTTCCAAATCATTTATAAAAAATTTATAAATCCATAAAAACCTTTATAAATCCATAAAACCGTTTATAAAAGTCCATTTAAAATTCTATAAACCCATTTATAAATAGATAAAGATCATTTAATTCAAAACACTATTATAATAATAATTATTACAATATAAGAAACGAACGATTTTCGACGGTTGAAAACCGTCGGCGGCCGTCGGTAGCCATCGGAAACCGACGCAAAAAACCGTCGCAATTTGTCCCCTCGCCGCACAGCTTTTCCAACGGCTTCCAACAGCCTCCATCGTAAAATTTCCGATGGCTTTCGATAGAAAACCTGACGGCTCTAGATTGTCGTCGAAGACACGTGGCCGATCAAGAGGAAGCAACAAAACTGCCACTAGCCGTTGGAAGCCTTTGGAAAATGTTGACCCATAAGCCGTCGCCAGCCATCAGAATCCGTCGAAATACCTGAAGCATTTTTAGTTTTCTGCTACATGCTAGCCTCACATAGGAATTTAGAAATATAATATAGTTACACACAAGCACATATCGAATTTAGATATTCAATATAATCTCAAATCATACAAATATACTCAAATCACATAAAGAAAATTAAACCAACCATAACTCACATAACATCAAACCAACCAACACTTCGTTAACATAATATACATACATGTCATCATACAATACATACACCGTGAAACACCAACAAATCTCACACCATCAACAACTCAAATGTCATCATCAACAACTCACCACCATCAACTCACAAATGTCAAACTGACCATCACCAAATTTACCATCAAATAATATACAAAACATCTCAAAGTATCCAACCACACCATCTCAATGTATCATCAAACAATACTAAACAATGTCGTATAACAAAAAATAACATACCTATTACTCCTGTCAACCACCACCAAAACCTCCGGAACCAGCTGAAGATAGAAAGCGCCTACCATACTGCTGCATGTACTCAGCAATATGCTGGTCCAGCAGCTGTGTCAACCCAATAGCCTGCCGATGGTTCTACTCCTCTAACTACGCCACCCTAGCTCTTAATTCCTCGATCTCTGCTAGATCGATCTGAGATTTGCTTTGACTGGCTCTCCTTTGTCTACCCTGCAATACTTGCTTAATTTAGTAAAAGTTCAATTACTCTAATCTTACTATCGAAGCTACAACAT
The DNA here is from genome assembly GCA_030737815.1 of Allium fistulosum. Taxonomy (NCBI): domain Eukaryota; kingdom Viridiplantae; phylum Streptophyta; class Magnoliopsida; order Asparagales; family Amaryllidaceae; genus Allium; species Allium fistulosum. The sequence goes on along the minus strand of CM060903.1, from coordinate 694,376,353 downwards.
ACTATTTTAATTGTTATACCTATAAATTTATTATCGAAACTAAAGCGATGTGAAGTTCTTTAGAACTGAAAGATTACTAAATTGTTATAAATATATTATTCATTACCGCTTGATTGCCAAAATCATAATGTCTGTTCAAGGAAGGTGGGTCCATGACTGACTCAAAAATGACATCCTCCTCGTCCGTAGTCAGCTATTTTTGACCTGTTTCCTCCAGAAGTTTCTACCTTTGTTCCATAAACCGTGCCTACATGAACAAATAAAAATACATTTGAAATTAATAGCATAATATCTTAATTCATTATACTTCAATAATTAAAACAATTTCTGACTCTTAAAGCCATATTCGTTATTAACTCTTTTAGTCTTCTTTAGCAAGTTCTTTACAGTTTCTTGACTTTTTAGCTCCTTTTCCCTGAGAAGATTGTTATCATTTTCCAATGCAGTCAATTTCTCTTTGAGACTCATGCATTCATCTTCTATGACTTTTAGTTTGAGTACAGAGGGAGAATTTTGATTTCCATCTTTGTTATTCATGGGGTTTGCATCCATGGCTTCAAATGTGTACTTTGACTGATGTTTGATTAAAAAATTTAATAACTGGATTGGAGGTGGTTGAAAAGTTTTCAGTAGATTCAGAAAATAAATCAACTATTCATATAGATGTCTTTATGTCGACAAATATGACAGAGAAACTCTAGTGTCATCATTGCAAGCTTGGTATGCGGGCTGATACGCTTTTAATACAAGTGACCAAAACTTACTTAACAAAGAAAAATAAATCAGTTGTCAATTAACTTTCAAAAATCGATGTTGTAGAACGGTAGTGCAGTGGTAGATTGACTCATGCGGTGATAGTACAAGAAAAGTTTAAGATTTCAAATCCTGCCATATACCTTTCCTCATTACATATTCTACACTTCCTAAGAGTGATGTTCTCTTTCCAAAACAACATGCAGTCATTCAAACATGTATCTATTTTTTGATATGGTAAACCAATATTTGGTAACAAATACTTCAAATGTTTACACCTGCTACATGGACAATGAATTTCTACATCATTTCCATTATTACTTAAAGCGAATTCAACAAATACATTTACGAATTGACATTTTATTTTTAGTTTATTGATACATAATCTTATCTGCATCAATTTAACCCAACTTAAGAATGCAATATTGGAATTTTGGTTTATGGTTTTCTATTTTGATGGTTAGTCATCCTACTTCCCATTACAAACACGATAAACAATTACAATTCGTATATTATTTCATTTTAAACGATTCAACAAAATTTTGGCAGCACTTCCCCTTTGTTTCCGGTATTGTACAGAAATGCGTGTACACAAGGAACAAAAAAGAAAAGTGATGGCAAAATTTTGTGAACCATTTAAAACGAAATAATGTAAGAAATGTAATTGTTTACTGTGTTTATAACTTGTCAAATTCAGGGACAAATCCAGCAAGTATTGTACCAGATGAATATAAATGTCCGTTTTATGAAAAAATGAATATCTGTATAAGGATCATGTACAATACTTGTCGGACGGGGCCAAAAACTCTCTAAGGGACATAATAAAAAAGTAGTTTACACAAAAATTTGAAGTTTTATAGTTTGACTTCTTATTTATTATATAATATATTATTGTTTGTAAACGGTTGAAAGTTTACTAATTTTATATATTTTGAAAAATTGTTAATTTACCACATTCAGCGTATTTTATCGAACAAGGTTAATTCAGCGTATTATACTAGATATATAAATTATTTTTTACGACGTTTTCAATAGAAAACAATTTATTTAATTATTAGTATGCGTGTGTGTGTATAATGATTAACACATATACACACACATATATGAACAAATAAACACCCCAATTAACACAAGACAATGCTAAAAATAACACATATATATGGTTTACACATATACACAAATTCACGAATTATACCTACTTTTCACAATTTAAAGTTAACAAATGAAATAGGTATTCTATGGGATACTGTAAGTCATCATTAGGCTATTAGAAACAATTTGAATCACTAATTAGCCTTAATTTATCAAATTAGGCAAATCATATTTAGGTTAAAAATTAGGTTTTTCGCAAAAATTAGAGATTATACCTATGATTGGAAGCAATAGAGAGTGATCAAGGAGCTATGCAAGATCTGGAAGCTTGAATTTGGGGTTTGGAAGCTTGAAAATGGGTTTTAGGGATTTTAGAAATCTTTTTTCGTTCAGTTGGATTGAGGAAGAAAGGTCTCGGCCGAGACCTGTATAACGCGAATTTCCGACGGATCTCGATGGTCGTCGACAGCCCGTCGAAAGCCGTCGAAAACTGCCGTCGGAAGCCATCGCCAAGGGTCGTCGATATTTCAAGCTATTCTTGTTGTGTTAATAGTAAACATTATAAGTAAAAGTAATTTTTAACTTTAAAACATCTTAAATAATAATTAATAATTTCAAAGACATTATTAATCAAACACTAACAATTAGTTTTCAACATTAATATAAATAATAATAATTAATTTCCAAAACTTTATTGGTAAATAATTATAATTACTTTCAAACTATATTAATAATTTAAATAGTTAACCTTTCAAATATATTAAAATATTGATAAATAACATTAAAACAACATTAAGTATAAATAAATAATCTTTAAAACAATAAAATTATAAATAAATAACTTTAAAATAACATTAAGTATAAATAAATAAATTTAAAACAATATTATTATTTTTTTGGCGAAGCCAGCCAGTTTTATATTGGACCGTCCACTTTTTATTACCAAGTAATAAAACATTTAAGTACAGGATTAAGGAGAAGTGCCTTAACTACTATGAAACAAGAAAATACAGCATAGGAGTGTGGCAGAAATGCCACAACTACTATAAATGACCTAAAAACTAGACCTCCTTAGAGGAGGGGGAGCAATCACCATCATCCGAAGATTCTAGGGTTATCGCCTTGGGCTCATCTCCAACAATTCGAGCAAAGGCTCGAAACCACACAGTAAGAGTAGGGTCATAGTTCCACTAACGCAGGAGAGAAAATGAACGACCTATCCCAAGAAGTATCAGCTAACATAACATCATTACTTTTCGCAATTAGACCTTCCGTGGCAAGAACCAATGGATCACCTAAAATACAATCATAGATAAGTTTTAAATAATATATTAAATACAAATAAATAACTTTTAAAAGACAGATAAAAAGGTTGGAGTAAAATAAAAGTTAAATCCTTTAAAACAAAATATTTCTTAAACCCAATTTCGGATTCAAAATCATTTCCCGTCTCAAAATCAACTCCAACTCAATAGCGATATGTAGTATTTTAAAATACTAATTTGAGGCCAATAACTACCAAACGTTTAACCAATATCGATATTGATTTTCTATTACTACAGGTTTTCAGTTTTGAACATAAACAATATCGTAATCAAAAGTGTCCATAAATCAGATTACATATCCAATAATTCATATAAAGTGAATTCAACATGGATGTGTGTGTTTACATAAGCATGAAGTGATGCTCATTACCCTTGCTCGCATCCCCCTTGGCTGGCCATGGAACGCTCAACCTCCCCTCCAATGCTCCATCACATCTCCTTTACTCAACCTTCTTTTAGCAAATGACCAAACTACCCTTACACACAAATATCTCCTTATCTTCTAATTACTTTATGAAATAAAGCTTGTTGATTACTTAATAATGTGTTCATATGTTAATTAGGAACAATACAAAAGAGTTCGAACAACTTATCTCGAAAAAGCTTTTTATTGATAAACTGATTTTCAGTCACATTATCGATATTTCTTTGAAATATTTATTTTCGTAAAATTTTAAAAACAAGTTTCTTATCATTATTCATTAATAAAAAGTTGTTTAACAAGTTTATACAATTACATTTATTACACTTAAATGTATTTCAAAAAGTTACTATATTCAATGATGAAGTGTTCGAAACTACGGGTCGCTACACCTTGAAACTTATCAATATTATAAATAAGCCCTTGTTTTTTAAGCATTGTTTACATTGCAACTTAACTGAAACTTATAAAGTTTAATGTTTCATCAAATTTGTTACGTTATGTAACTAAAATGACATATTTAATGAAAATAAATGTAATTAAGTAGGAATGTTCATATACTGTATTTTTATGCAATTTAGTTGCTTTTATTGTATGTCAAATTATTTAAAGTGCAACATACCTGAATCGCTTAATTCCATTGCACTGTTTATAGTACAACTTATCTGCACTACTTCAATTGTATGTAGGGGTGGTAATTAGTCTTGATCCGATGGACCTAGACCCGACTCGGTGCGTCTCGGTTCTAGATGGGTCAGATATTGTCGGGTCTAAACTATACATTTTAAAAACCTAGACCCAACCCGACCCGAACTTCGGTTCAGATCGAGTTGGATCAGTTTGGGTCTAGTTGGGTAATAACACTAAAAATGCATATATTTTAGTATTTTTTGATTGGGTTTTTCAGGTCGGTTTTGATCGATCTTTATTGTATTTTTGATCACCAAGACCCGATCTGAGAGCCATCGGGTTCAGGTCTTTTCAGGTCAGGTCGGTTCGGTTCGGATTTGCGGTTCTTAGTTCCAATCGCCAACCTTAATTGTTTGTGCTTTTGAACTAGCTTGGATTGTATTTATAAAAGTGACATATTTTATCCAACTATATGATATAAACACACTAGATGTTCGAAATTTGGATAGTCATGAACTTTTGATTATTGCATTATAAAGACTGCCAAAAAAATGGGTGTGTTTTGAATTTTGATAAATTTTAAGGGTTTAATCCGCAATATGAAAAACAATGGTTGTTTTTTAACTTGTTATGGAAAATAAAAAGGGTGTTTTCCATAAATCCTCTATATAGCATCACCCTTTGTTTAATAGTTTCAGTTTCTGCAATTAGAAGTAGATTTAGGCGGCATTTTTGATTTCATTTACTAGCATGGTTTTAAATGGTGAAAGAAAAATTGGAAGTTTATACATCAATGAGCATTTCGGGATCGTCTGAAGGTTGACTACTTCTATTTGCCCCTCATTAATTTCCTTTCTCATTCCGGCTTAAATTAGAAAAACAATACTTCCTCATTTGCAAGTGAGCACATCATGGTTTATTCCTTCCTAATCTGAAATCTTAATGGGAGAACAATTGAAAATTCAATGTTTATATGTAATTTTTCTCAATAAAACTGATCATTTGAAGAGAATTTCAATATAATTCAGCAAATTCCAGATATCGATTAACTAATTTAAGAAAATCAAGATTATTTTTAACTTAAAACCTAGTTCAAGTGTTTTACTATTGATGTAACTTTCGATTTCTTTTCAATGTTCACTTTGACGAAGATTTGATGGTAAATAATGTAGATAAGCATTTACTTCAATTATCATGAATTGAAGAAGAAAGAAAACGTGAAGGTGAAAATGAATAAGAGAGAAATTAAAAGAAGAAGGAGGATAAAATTTGTGTAAATTGGGTATAAGTTGGGATGAGTAAGGAAATTACGGGGTGTTAATATTTTTACAACATTCGTGGAGTGGAAAATGAAAATTGTCGGGAGTTAACAGATTTAGCTCTGAATGTTAGTTATTTCCTCTTTCATTCTTTTCTTTCAATCGTAAAACTGACACGTGACAGTCCATGTATACTCATAAATTTTCTTGCAATGTGAAGAGTTGTTTGGACTTTTCTCTTCGTTCCCCTACAAATTTTCAAATAATATTCAATCGTTTTCAGGACACCATTAATAATTTGTCAACGTCCCCAATTCAACATCCAACTTCTGTTTTTTAGTAGTATTACTGGCAAAAAGTCAACATCTCCCAATTCAACGTCCAACTTTTGTTTTTTTTGGGTAGCATTAGTGGCAACAATGAAATTGTGGTTGAAATTTTGGTCTCGCAATTAGATAAAGATTTGATTGTCGGTTCTAATTTCCAATTTCTTTTCTTCTGGATTTTAATTCTATGCATTACACTTTGAATATCGAAACAAAGTTCCATCTGTTATAATTTAGGCTTGATTTAGGTTAAAAAAAACATTATCTTATTTTTAAAAATGGTTTTAAATTTCTAGAAAAAATGGATCTTTGTAAAATCATCAATGAGCATCTCATGTCTATTTAATTGTTAACTTTTATCAAACATTTATTTAACCTTCTTACATTTTTCCACCATCCATCATAATTTTGACTTCAATCCATGATAAATTTAGATTAAATTTGAACAATGTAGCACAAAAAAGAAATAAATCACTCTTTCCTCTTTTTCCACATAACAATAATGCAGCAACCTAATAAAATACACACATACAACTAATTAGAATATTATGAATGAGTGGCTTAGATGAGTTGACACACCGAAACATCAAAGATAGGAAAAACCATTATACAACCATACTGTATCGAACTTTGATACAAAACACTTATATTTTTGACATGTGCACTAAATAACAATACTGGAAATATGAAATATACGTTCATGTGTCAATATTTCTAAAAAATTTGTACACAGGTCAATATTTAAGGCTCTCTGTATCAAAGTCGTGTTCCTCAAAGTAAACTAGATGATTTGTAACCAAGCATATAACACTTATAAGTGTATTAACTTCAATTGTGCCGACAATACAATAACGTTGTGTTTTTGGTTGAGGGTAAAACGATACACCTGTTTTTACAAAGTGACAGCGATGAACATTACAGCCGTATCTTTTATCACAATTAGAATCTAATGGTGTGCGTCAAAACTCACAGTTTGTCTTCAGAATTTTACTTCCCGTAGACTCTTTCATGTGGTGCTGTAAATTTGAAATGAATACAAAGGCGATGGTAAATCATAGAGTATTTTCTTATTTATGAAATCAGTAGTCCAGTACTAGTGGTTTAAATATTGAATTAAGAGAAGCACTCCAACTTCTTCATTTTAGTAGTAAGAGAAGATCTATGAGACTTCATCAAAAATCAAATGCAACTTGAAACTGCAAGCATGGTGCACGTTGTCAGTGATTTGAACCATAACATCAGTATCTTTTACAATATTTTTTATGACAAATGCGAATCCAGCTCATGATATTTTTATGTTTAAAAAAAAAATTATTTTAGCACACTTTTCAAAACTTAAAATAAATTTAGACCCGCTGCAGAACGTATTACAAATATAAGTATGTTTTTGCTATAGGGTCATGATTTTAATTTTTTTTTAAACGCTAAAGCATTCTTGAAGTATGCAAGAAGAAATTCTTAAATAAATTTTCCGATCTTATTTTAAAATGTGTCATGCGAACTTCTTAGTAAACGAATAAATTAATTGGACGCAATTTCACATTGCACTGTCAGAGAATGTTGTTGAATAAGCACTAGCACATCAAAAGCAATCCTATATTTCTGGTATATTTTGAATCATGCGTAAACTTGTTATAAGTTTTGAATAGTGAGCTAAATTAATTAATAAATATATTTTTATTATACTAACAAATTATTTATTTTGTCACTCATATGATCCATTGTAGAAATTTCCATCTGAATATGGCTATAGAGAACTAGTGAATCTTTATGCTATTTCAATTATTGGATTAGAAAAGGTGAGTGATTTACATTTGATGGACTTGCTTGAAAGTCTTTGAGGCCCTAACTGGTATTCCAGTAACTAGTGCAGACCCGTGCAGTTATAAAAAATGTTAGAGCAGTATTAGAAATTTATCACTAAAAAACAGAGCTTATAAATGTTTCAATTGTCACGCGAATGACAATAATAACCTAAATTCATTTGTTAAACATACAAAAGAGTGGCTCTTATTTTCAATTACGGAACACATGAATTTTATGTGGGAATCACATATGTTGGTTTGAACACAGCCAACGCAGAAGAAATATGAGATAAGACTAATGTAGCAACTATTTTCAATCCCAAAACACAAAAAAGAGTAAGAGATAATCTAAGAGACAAATAGGCAGTGCGAAATGTGTAACACATCACATGTTTGAAAATTTGTATAAAATAAAGCAGCAAGAAATCAAAGAATAACAAAGTTATTTTAATGTTGGAGCATAAATTTTTGAACTGTTCATTATCATGACCGGTTAATACAAAAGTTGGGAACGAATGTGGATGCTGAATGGACTAATATTCATGCTAGAAAGCGAGCCAATTAGCATATGGGAGAAACGCCAGCCAATAGTATTGACTCCAAACTGCCCATTCAGTTCATTGACTTCTTTCTTATTCCTGCAAATGATAGGAGCCAAAGACGTTAACAACTGATGAAGAAAATGATGCTGCGGGCAAAAATATTCGAAGATGGCCAAAATATGTAATGTTTACGTTCAAACTGAACTAAATAGAATAATAAATAGAGGATGCCAATTGTGATTGTGCGTTGAATGAAATGCGCATGAATTGAATGAGCATAACATTTTTAATACAGTACCACCTCATATTGCAGCTAATCAAAGTAGTTATCAGTGTGGGTGTGAAGTGAGTAAGTCTTAACGCGGTAGATATCTTATGGTACAGATTAAAATACACCTGATAGTTGCCTCACTCGAACGCTTTAACAGAAGTAGCCTCTATGTAAATGAGGCATTGCCCCAATCTAGACTGAGGGCTTCAGGTAAAACTAAGGCAATTGCCTCAATCGGTACAAAGGGAATTGCCTTTTAGTTCCCTTATTGCTGACTGAGGCAATTATCTCAGTTAACCGAGTCCAATGCCTCCATACCGACTGAGGCCAATGCTTCGATATCGACCGAGGCCAATGCCTCAGTACCGATTGAGCCCTTGCCTTGGTACAGATTGAGACAATTGAATGCTTATTTTGTTCAAAAAATATTAATGTTTGATAGTGTTATCTGCAGATAAAAATATTTTCGTTCCTTGTCTCTGTGCTTCTATGCAATGGTGGAATTCTTATATTTTAATTAATTCCTGAAACATTTAATAGGGAAGATGATGATTCTAGTTGGAACATAGTTTTACTGGAGATATCTAGCAGAATGAGGCATTTATACGATGTAGAGGAGCTTTTCACTTAGATTTATGGTTTCTTAGAAACTACCAAAATTAAAAATTACAATCAATGGATAAGTTTTTAGGATAAAAGATAATCTAGTTACTAAAGCAACATGCTTCGTTCAATAGAAGATGTAAAGGAAACGCCATAGTACATCAATATCAAAGCTGAGCAAAATGTGAGGTATGACGGCCTTAGCCATAGTTGTACTTCACCTAATAAAATGCTTTCCAATGTAGTGTGCTAACAAAAATAAAGCTCAATACGTGTAAAGCTCTACAATGATCGACCACAGCTGGTTGTGTATTATGCATTGTTACATTAAATGCTTAAGCTAAGAATATGAAAAAACATAGCATGAAGTATTGGGTGGTAACATTTTATTCCTTATCCTACTGTAATGCAAGATTAATGAAAGCAAAGCTCTTATTTTGTTTTTGGAAACCCTTTGTTGCATTTGTCATAACCTGCTAAAAAGTAAATCATTTATCATAATAAGAGTGTCAATCATTTATTTTAGGGTCTGCTTATGCAATATTATTTCAGGACTAGATAATATTTTACGTGTATTATCTGTCAAGGAGGTAAAAGGGATGTTAATTTTGTACAACCGTGCCAAAAAATTCATAAAGCAAACAGAGCGTCTTTTAGAACCTCTCATATAGAGGAAAATCTTATATAATAGATATGCTGAAGTTACGCTATACCTTCATAGAAACTTCTGCAATCATTACTGATGCGTATTACACTAGATATGATCTATGAATACAAATTTCAAGGAAGAATGCAAAGACAGGAAACAAATATGCATGACGTGTGAAGAAGTATGTGACAGTTATGCTCCCTAAGCGACCATTAACTATAAAAATTCTATAGGAAGGTAAGGATGGGAAAATTGGGTGCGGGTAGATAAAGTTAATCGTTATGAAGGGATAATCTTGGTTGTCTTACTATTTGACGGTTCAATTTTTTAATTAAAAAATACATTTGAAGGAGAATCTATATTTGATTGAACATGTGTTTGGGAAAAAACTCACCTTTATTACTTTCATTTTGCACTCCAGTTACATCTCATCTAGTCTAGTGCCTAATGCTCTTTGTTTCCCTAAAAATAGAAATAGGAACAAAAAAGATGTAACATCAACAATGTCATATAGGCAATAATGTAATAATAAAGATAAGCAAAAAGGAAACGAAGAAGAATACAGTTCCATGATAAAATGAAAGCATAAGCAACCAAAAAAGCAAATATTCACAAAAACGTAAAAAATGAAATGTCAGTTTCTAAAGCATCTTGGTACTTAGCTCCATGAATCATAGCATGTATATGTTTGACTATCTAGCATAAGGTATCAATAAAATATCAACCACTATTTTATTTTCATACAAAAAGACAAATATTCATTTTGTAGTGAAAATTAATCCCAAAAATAACATGAAAATTATGAATTTGTGAAGAAAAGAAAATTTGGAACAAAATCTATCCAAAAACAGCTCAGGCATCTGTCTATGTATATGAGAAAAAATAAAATTAGAAATTAGTTCAAAGTACCTTTTATAGAATTTGCGAAGACATTGGGCTGTCAATTAAACATACTAATATCAGGTATGGAAGAAAAGTATTATTCAATTACAAAAAAATTTGATTGCAGATTACTCCAATAGTCAAAGGCTAACTGATTAGTGTAGAATGTAAAGGCAATATATGTTTTTTGATTAATTAGTCCAATAGAAATCACTAATTGGCAATCACATAAAAAGAGGAAATTAAACTTAGAAAAAACAGATTTGAAAAAAAGAGAATGCTTCCATTATATAGGGATTCCATTATATAGGGAAACTTATGCTTTAAATTCTTCGGATTATTTATGTTAATGAATTTAATGTGGTTTACACCATTGGCAAATGAAATATAGTTTAAATTCTCTAAGTTATACAATATATGTATTTAGTATCCATCAGAACTACTCAGATTGTATCCACTCAAAAGTCAGTTTATATCAAACATACCAATATAGAAGAAAGGAAAAAAACATACATTAATGGACAATTCCAACTTTTTATTGCATAAATGTACACAACTATTATCAAATCTGGCTAAAAAATAACGGAGCGATGAGTTCAATTTAAAATGAATAGGCGAACATTTTGAAGATCAAATAACTGCACCATAGATACATGTATCAAGGTTCCTTGACACGAATCTGTAATACAGTAACTTTATTGAATAATATCAACAAATACGAATCAGTAATATAGCTATATATTGAATATGAATAATAAGAAGAAATCAAATGGCAACAAAAGAAAACGCAGATTAAAGAAAACGCAGGAAAAAAAAGAAAATTTGTAATTTTAGATTAACCATTGAAGCAAACGCAGTATAAGCTATCCGATTTGGTATGATCAATCAAACAGAGAGTAGTGGAAGGAAGCGCCTAAACAAAGTACATAAGAATCGATCAGAAGGAGGCTGAGGCGAGGAATTGGGAAGATTCTTTAACTTGAAAGAAATAAATTACCACAAATCAATAGTATTTCTTTAGAATTTCGGTTCCATGCCCTTTACGCTTTAGATCTGGTTCCAAAGTGACAGTGGATACTTGATTTGGAGGATGAAGCGGTACCAGGTTGTAGTCGATGATCGATATGTAAGATAGAATGATTTATCTGATATCTAATTTGGGTTAGGGTTTTCATGAGGACTTGATTATTTCGACTAGAAGAAAAAGGAGGAAGAGGGGAGTAGTGATGCTGAGAAAGAAATTTTCAACTGCACGAAATGGCAGAGAGCTCGGTACAAATAGAAAGGAATTAAAGGAACTCGGAGACTGTTCAGTTGCCAAATTTCAAGGGGGCCTGTGTGAGCTTGAAATTTAACTCACTAATAATAATATAGTATAGATAAAGAAATTGTAAGAGAAACTATACTTGTAAATTGAACGATGAATCTGTGTTATGAGACAGAGTGTTCTATATTATGAAACATTAAAGATGAGCCATTCATGTTTCAAGGGTATTTTGGTTCTTTACTGATTCGCACATTGTTATTGTTTGGAAGTATTTTTTTTGAAGCAAAGTTAAAACAGGCTTAATGCCCAAACAAAACATAAGGGTCGGTTACATAACCCACCCGATAACAAACCCTATTTCCTTATCTATAGTTACCAACGCGGACTTATTACACAACTCTAATATTCACAACTTTCGAAGGTATACTATCACTGTTATGAGCGTTGTCTAATAATTTAGAGCAACCCAAACCAGAGGTGGCAAATGAGCATTCATACTCATTTGCTGTACTTTGCAGCACATACGATGTTCATAACATCGATTAAGATAATTTCACTACAACAAAACTATCCTTTTACAATGCCTATTTTACAACGGGCCATAAAAAACCATTGTAATAGAAACATTTTACAATGATTTTCTTAAGCCCGTTGTAATAGGTGCAACTTTTCATCATCCAGTACACCTATTACAACATCGTCAACTTGCCCGTTGTAATATGGTCCTATTACAACGGTTTCCGGTCCATTGTGATAGATACTAGTTTTCAGCTCTATTACAACGGTTTTGGCCCGTTGTAATATAGTTATATTACAATGGTTTTTGGCCCATTGTAATATAGTCCTATTACAACGATTTGTAATATAGTTATCTTACAACCGTTTTCGGCCTGTTGTACTCGATACCAGTTTTCATCTCTATTTACCCATTGTAATATATGCATATTACAACCTTTTTTTTTGCTCGTTGTAATAGATGTCAATTTTCAAAATTCTTTGATTTTTTTCTAGTTGCAATATATACATATTACAAACTTTTTAATTTTCCAGTTGTTATAAAAGGTTGTAAAAACATTATTAATTTATAATTTATAACCAATGAGTATTATTAAGTAATTTATAATTACTAATTACTATCTATAATCAATAATTATTTTATATTTAATACAACAACAACAACTAAACCATTATTCCCAAACAAGTCGGGGTAGTCGGCTAGAGATGAAATCCAAAACTAAATGGCAACGTCAATTTAAAAGTAATAATAACAATAATAATAATATAAACCATGATAATAATAATAAAATAAATATAATCAATAATAAATATTGAATAATTACTACTAATAATTAATGTTATAACTAATAATTAATGGTAATTTATAATTAATAATTATGAATTATAGTTAACATTAAATATTAATTATTAAAAGTTATCTATTAATTATTATTTATTTAATAGTAACTATTTAATAATTGTTAATTATTAAATGTAAGTAATAAATATTAACTATAATTTACTAAATATTAACAATTTACTAATTATTAATAATTATTTTTTTATATTTAATAACTTATTATAGTTAACTATTAATAATTAATAAATTATAGTTAATGTCTATTAATTACATTTAATAGTTAATAATTATAATTAACAATTAATAATTAATACTAAGTAATTAATAGTTAATATTAAATAATTACTATTAAATAATTCATACTTGATAATAAAAATTAATAATTAACAAATAATAAGCAATATTTAATAATTAATTTTTAATAATAACAAAACAAAGAACTAAATTATTGGATAATTTAAAATAATAATATATAAATAATAATATGTAAGTAACAAATTACCCAGAACCCTGCTTTTGTTTCCCCTTAAAAATTTCACAACCCTCCTTTTGTGCCCAAAGAAACTATTTTTGGTATAAGTTACCTCTTCCCACTTAAACACAATACTGTCTTCTGTGGAACCCTAGTTTCCAAACCCGCCTCTCACGTTTCCAAATCCCCCTCTCATGTTCCTAAACCCTTATTCTCAAAAGCCCTAATTCCTAAATCGATGCATCCCACCACAATTGTGCAGTAGAAGCTGTGAGAAATGCGGATTAAGGATCTTAAGGCTAGAATTAACACTAGAGGGGGGTGAATAGTGTTTTAAGAAATTTGTTAATCTTTTTGAGTTTTATCTTAATTTGTTAACAATGTATACACTAATCAGACACAGATATGAACACAGAATCAAACACAGATGCAAATATAAAGTAAAAGCAGTAAAGGAAAGAACACACTGGATTTTATACTGGTTCGGAGTTACCCTACATCCAGTCCCGCAACACAAGTACGGATTTCCTTTCAACAACAATTCAACAATTACAACCCTCGGTTTCAAGGCTACGAGGTACACCCACCAGAATGACAATCCTCTGGGTAGAGATACTTGATTTCCGGGGCAGCAAGTTCACCCAATTGATTTCCAAGGCTACAATCACACCTTTTCTCGCTTAATTAATTTCCAAGGCTACAATCACACCTTTTCTCGCTAATATATTACAAAGAAGTCTATAACTCTGAATAGCACTAAGAACCTTGTAGAGATAGTGATGGAGAATCAAACTAGAAGTAATCGAGTATGATTCGATGTTGATTTCGGTAGAGTAATGGTATGATTTTGTATTAAGATATGTGGAAGAAGAAGAAGAGGAGTGAAAACCAGAAAAAAATGATAAAAAATTCGTTGAAACTGACCCCTATTTATAGAAGAGCAACAACCATGACCATTCATGAAGAGTTATGGCGAATAGACACTTCTTTTGAAATTTGAATTTTGAACTTCAACTGTCACTATGTCGACATAGTGCCTAGGGGCATGTCGACATCCCTCAGCCAAAGTTGATATTTTGAATTTCTATAAAAATAATATTTATCTTATATAAAAACTATTTAAAACTTTATAAATATACTTGAATATAGTTGAAATTCATAAGTAAATATAAAGAACAATATATACATAATTTAACTATAATTTTATATTTAAATCTAAGTATAAATATTGAAAGTTAAATATATTATTTGAAAAGACATTTAAAATCAGGAGTAATTTGACTTTGAAATTAAAGATGTTTTGAGGCTAAAATTATTTAAAATCGGGATATAGAGTTTTGAATCTTTTAAAAGGAAAGTTTTGAAATCATTTTGAAAACAAGATAATTTTGTAAAATCATTTGAATTAAAATTAGTGGATACAAAACAATGTCCCACTAGATTTTCTTAGGTTCCATCCTACTTAGGGTTCCATCCCTTTAACGGGCTCGAAGTGGATTCCATTCCACGAATAAATTGGATATTAAGATACCAGTGCTTTTCTACGAGTTTTAACAAATATTCCTAATAAAACAAACTTAACCTTGAACTCTTGATAATCTTGATACTCATGAGTTTCTATCTCTATATCTTGAATCTTTATACTGTACAGTCTTCATTCTTGATACCTGCATGGTTAGATCCTGCATATACATATATATCTAAACTTGTAATGTTAGTATTTATATTTTATAATCTATTCTAAGGTTGTTGTCATCAAAACCATCATCTCATGGACTAACAATCTCCCCCTTTTTGATGATGACAACCTTTGTTTATAAAATATTCCTTCTATCCTAATAACTCCCCCAAAAACTAACAACTCCCCCTTAATTTATGCCTAAGTACCCTATTTTATATTTCTCCCCTTTTGTCATCAACAAAAACCATCCTAAAACCATAAAACTATAAAACTCCCCCTTAAACTAATACTATATAACATGTGATGATAATGATAGTGTTATCATAAATAATCAACACTTAACTCTAAAAACTAGAACTTAATCCTAAATTACTAACTATCCTAACTAAGAATCTATGATAATGCTTATAATAGTTAGAAATCAAATATAAGAACATAAATTATTTATTAAGTATATTTCAATACACTCATCAAAACCAATCATGTCAGACAAGTCAAACAAATCAATCAAGTCAAACAAGTCAAACAAAACATCAAAAACTAATAATCCTATATTATAAGACAATACTACAAACTCCTCCTAAATAAAATACACTCGTTATGTATACATGTATGCAATATGTAGTTTGTAATGCAGTATGAAATGTATGACATATGCAATGTAGCATGAGATGATATGCAGAATGAAGTGCAACTTGTGATGCAAATGATTATGATATTTCATGCATTGTAATTTATGATGTAATATGCAATGAAATGTGATATGAAATAGGATGCATAATGATATGTAATATGAAACAAAATGATAATGAAGTAAATAATAATAATAATAATATGTAGAATGATATGATGATATATATACTACGGTAAGTGACATTCAGATTATAAGATAAACATGAGTGGTAAGTAATATCTAATTGACATTTGAAATAATTTGAAATTATTATGATTTGCGAAAGCAAGTAGAATCCTAATGGCTTCTAATCTTGCTACAGGAGCAAAGATTTCGTCACAATCTATACCTTCTTCTTGACAATAACCTTGGGCGACTAAACGTGCTTTATTTCTAACGACCTCACCTTGTTCATTCATTTTATTTTTATAGACCCATTTAGTTCCAATTATAGTTTTATCTTCAGGTCTAGGAACAAGTTCCCAAACTTTATTTCTAGTGAATTGATTTAATTCTTCTTGCATAGCCAAAATCCATGAATCATCAGTTGATGCTTCTTTAGGATTTTTGGGTTCAATAGATGATATAAATGCTATATTACTCATTTTACTTAGTTGATTTCTAGTTGTAACAATAGATTGCATATCTCCTATTATATTTTCAATAGGATGATCTTTTAAAAGTTTAATCCTTTTATTAGGATGATTAATTCATTATTAATTTCGGTTGATTCCTGATTTTGAGTAATTAAATCTTCTTCATCATTTGTAATTTCAAAATCTTTTAAATTTTCATCAAACGAAACATGCATTGTTTCTTCGATGGTGTTAGATCTTAAATTAAAAACTCTATAAGCTTTACTTCTATTAGAATATCCGATAAAGATTCCTTTGTCGGATTTAGGATCAAATTTATCCAAATTATCTTTTGTATTTAAAATAAAGCATTTACTTCCAAAAATTTTGAAGTATGATACCTTATGTTTCTTTTCATGAAGAAGTTCATAAGGTGTCTTATCAGTTAAAGGTCTAATTAAAATTCTATTCAAAATATAACAGGCGGTAGCAACAGCTTCTGCCCAAAACTGTTTTGGTAAATTACTATCTGAAAGCATAATTCTCACATACTCTTGTATTGTTCTATTTTTACGTTCAACTACTCCGTTTTGTTGTGGAGTTCTTGGAAATGAGAAATTGTGAGTTATTCCCTTCTTATTGCAGAATTCCTCAAACTTTTCATTTTCAAATTCACCACCATGATCACTACGAATAGTTATAATTTTTAAAGATAATTGATTTTGAATCCTTTTTGTAAAGTTCTTAAAACATTCAAAAGTATCACTTTTATGTTTCAAAAATATTAAAGATTGAAAAACTAAAATAAACATGTGTTACATTAAGGCTTCTTACATTAAAAAATTTAATTAATTAAAAATATATTTAAACATGAAATTACTTTTTAAATATTCTAATATAAGTTAGAAAATTACTCTGAAAAGAATAGAGAAAAATACTTAGTTTAAATATCATTTTTTTATAATTTAAAATTTCAAACAGAAAAGACAGCATTTACATAATGCTATAAAAAGTTTTTGCAATTAAATATATTCAAAACATTATAGAAACCGTAGATTTTACCAAATGCTGTGTAAAGTTTTTGAAACTCTACAGCGTTTCGAAGCCCAGAAATGCTATAAAAACGAATTTGCAATACTTACAAAACATTACAGAAGAAAAGAAGCATTTTAGAAATGCTATCTAAAATTCCGGTCATGTGATGTGGTGTAATCTTATTAATTGAAGAAATATATAAATAGAACCTTATTCTTACATTCTAAATTCATTCTACTAATTTCTTAAAGATATAAAATTAGTATCTTAAAAGAAATAGAGTATGAGAAGTAAAAATAAAATTAGAAAAGTTGAAATCATGAATGAATGTATGCTTTTCTACTTAGTATAGTTGTAATAAATTAGTTGTAGATTTTATTTGAAAGAAAACACATTTTAAAAGACTTTTAAAAAATTTAGACTTGTATAACTATATTTATACTATGGTGTGTCGATATATGGACCAAAATATCAAAACTTATAAAAGAGATAAATTTCTATATCTAACTAAATGCATAGATATATATTTCTAAATGCAACAATAAAGATGAAATAATAGTAAAGCGTACCAATTTTTGCATTCCATCTTTCTAACTTTGCTATTCCTTCATTGTTGTGAACCACACATTTATATCTTTCTGAATTTGACGACGAGATATGTTCTATTGCGACGGGCTCGTTTTTCTGATCAGCGTAGTATATTCATTTGCTGAATTTGAAGACCATATGAGAAAGATACAGATGATTTAGTAAATTGATCAACTTGGCGCCAAAAATTTGAATTCGAATTTTGAATGAATGGACACTTCAACCACTATAAATAGGCCCAACGGTCACCACTTTTCATAAAAATTCCTCATCTTCATCTTCTTCCCGTTTTTCTATATACTATCAAACTTCTAGAAGACATATCTCATTCGTTTCTTAACGGAATTGGACGAAACCAGTGGCAAGTCGAAGAGGAAGGCAAGGGCTACGATCTAGTAATAGTTTGGTGTCGAATTTGGATGGTATTGTGATGCAACAGGCCGAACAGTAGAAGAAATGTAGAAGATCCCGTACACAGTTTTTCAGTTTTGGATAGCCAACTTCAAACTGTCATATCTCACTCAATTTTGATCGGAATTTGATGATCCACCCATCAAAACGACCGCGAGAACAAGAACTACAATATAAAAAGGAGTGGGAACAAAATACTCAAATCTCTGGATGCATTTTGAAGAATACCTTTGCCCGTTTTGCCTTCTTTTTCTCTTTGTTCACCAAAACTTCATTTGACCATAACTTGATCATTTCTTGACGGATTCACATGAAACCAGTGACATTGCGAAGCAGATGGAGAGAAGTACAGTATCAAATCAAGTTGTAGATGAGAAGCCAAAGTTTTGAATTGATCTGGTACCCATTTCTTTGTCGATTTCCATTATATATCCATTTGTTCTTCTTGATCGATGAATGCTTATCTGGTATCTTTTAACCAACAGTCATTAGACATAATTCTTCTCCTGCAAAATAAGATAACTTTTTAAAGAATCAAGTGACTTTTCAAAATAACTAAATATAATTTTAAACAACAATATCATGATGATTCTGTGACATATTCATATGAAAACAGTGTTAATAATTTTATAAAAAATTGCCATTTTCAAAATTTTCAAAATTCAGATTATGAATGTTTGAAAACCTTGCTCTGATACCAAATGTGAGAAATGCGGATTAAGGATCTTAAGGCTAGAATTAACACTAGAGGGGGGTGAATAGTGTTTTAAGAAATTTGTTAATCTTTTTGAGTTTTATCTTAATTTGTTAACAATGTATACACTAATCAGACACAGATATGAACACAGAATCAAACACAGATGCAAATATAAAGTAACAGCAGTAAAGTAAAGAACACACCGGATTTTATACTGGTTCGGAGTTACCCTACATTCAGTCCTGCAACACAAGTACGGATTTCCTTTCAACAACAATTCAACAATTACAACCCTAGGTTTCAAGGCTACGAGGTACACCCTCCAGAATGACAATCCTCTGGGTAGAGATACTTGATTTCCGAGGCAACAAGTTCACCCAATTGATTTCCAGGGCTACAATCACACCTTTTCTCGCTTAATTGATTTCCAAGGCTACAATCACACCTTTTCTCGCTAATATATTACAAAGAAGTCTGTAACTCTGAATAGCACTAAGAACCTTGTAGAGATAGTGATGGAGAATCAAACTAGAAGTAATCGAGTATGATTCGATGTTGATTTCGGCAGAATAATGGTATGATCTTGTATTAAGAAATGTGGAAGAAGAAAAAGAGGAGTGGAAACCAGAAAAAAACGATTAAAAATTCGTTGAAACTGACCCCTATTTATAGAAGAGCAACAGCCATGACCATTCATGAAGAGTTATGGCGAATAGACACTTCTTTTGAAATTTGAATTTTGAACTTCAACTGTCACTATGTCGACATAGTGCCTAGGGGCATGTCGACATCCATCAGCCAAAGTTGATATTTTGAATTTCTATAAAAATAATATTTATCTTATATAAAAACTATTTAAAACTTTATAAATATACTTGAATATAGTTAAAATTCATAAGTAAATATAAAGAACAATATATACATAATTTAACTATAATTTTATATTTAAATCTAAGTATAAATATTAAAAGTTAAATATATTATTTGAAAAGACATTTAAAATCAAGAGTAATTTGACTTTGAAATTAAAGATGTTTTGAGGCTAAAATTATTTAAAATCAGGATAGAGAGTTTTGAATCTTTTAAAAGGAAAGTTTTGAAATCATTTTGAAAACAAGATAATTTTTTAAAATCATTTGAATTAAAATTAGTGGATACAAAACAATGTCCCACTAGATTTTCGTAGGTTCTATCCTACTTAGGGTTCCATCCCTTTAACGGGCTCGCAGTGGATTCCATTCCACGAATAAATTGGATATTAAGATACCAGTGCTTTTCTACGAGTTTTAACAAATATTCCTAATAAAACAAACTTAACCTTGAACTCTTGAACTCTTGATAATCTTGATACTCATGAGTCTTCTATCTCTATATCTTGAATCTTTATATTGTACAGTCTTCATTCTTGATATCTGCATGGTTAGATCCTGCATATACATATATATCTAAACTTGTAATGTTAGTATTTATATTTTATAATCTATTCTAAGGTTGTTGTCATCAAAACCATCATCTCATGGACTAATAGAGCTGAAGGCAAAAGAACAAACAGAAGTAGAAACAGCATGGTAAAATAAGGATCTAACTTAAAAACAAAAGAAAGAACATGGGTGTGTAATGAAAGAAGACAGTTTCGAGATGTGATATGTGGAGAAATGCAAAAAAAGTTATGCCGTTAGCATCTGTACTTTCATACTATTTCGCAACAAATATGAACTCCAGAAAATGAAGCAATTCAACATTCTATTTTGACCATGTTTCTATGCATTTATTTTACTGTACAAGTATTTCTTCTACATTCTTTTTTGACCTTGTTTCCATATAAAATGATGCAGACTCAAACTCTTTTGAAAGGGTTAGAGAAAATTGTTATTAGCATGGATATTCCTATGTTGGTGTGTGGGGATTGCATCAACCTCTGTCAACTAATTTGCATCTTTGTACATTTGTTGTTTTGAATAATTTAATGGGATTGCTTCTTACTAGACTGAATAATTAGGCACTTTCTAGGATCACATCAATAGGAGAAATGGCGTATTACTTCCTTCAAGCATTTGAACAAGGAAATGGAAACACATATGGCACCATTCTAAACTCCATACAATCTACCATTCGCAATACTACTAGATCCGCTGGACCAGTCACTACATTTAAGTCTGCTCATGCCAGGAGGTAATTTTAGAGGGTTGAGGCAGGTAATAAAGTTGTTATTTTGCACCTTTTTCCTCTTTCCTTTTAACATAAGGCTAGTAATCAAAATTTATATGCACATTACACATGACATTGTGTGTTCATTCTTATTTTACTTGTTTATCATGTTTTCAGGAGCCATAACTGACTTCAAAAGATCCATTCGATCCTTACAAAAAAGTATTTTCTCTTCGAATCTTTGCATACCAGATACAAAACCATTGTACATACTATTATTTCAGTTTAACAATAGTTCATTGGACTGTCTCTATGCTAAATGTAAGTGACAACTATTATTTCATTATTAGAGCATATAATTTAATATTGCTATTTTCTTTGTTATATTTCTTAAACTGTTATTGGTTAATAAGGCACTCCATGCATTACGGATTGTGTCATGGCTGAGCTTGAGAAATTAGGTCAAAAATATCGGGTAGCCTTAAGGTATGTTCTCATTTTATTTAATTTATCTTACTGAATTTATGTAATGTTTTTCTTTCTAACCAGAAGATTCACAGAATTATGACATTAAATAGTAAAAAGAAAGGTCTGGTTTATTATGTTTTGATGAAGTTTCTATTGTAAAAACTTGCTATTTGACTCTATATCAAATAAAGCATCTCAATTATGTGTTGCTAATTCATCATACATAAGCATTTTGTTTTGATATTATATATATTTGCTTTCTCATTATAGCTAATATGCCTTATGCTTAATTCCTCAACACACTTTTACTATCTTGACCACTAATTACATTTGTCAATATTTTGAATTTTTTTGTCTAGCATTTCATTTATTACTATATTCTTTTACCTTTCTTAGTCTTCAAATTCACCACACGTATCATATTTGTGATTATTGCTACTTGTGATCATTTTCATATTTCTAACCGCTTGATTTTAAAGTCTTCACTAATATGCATATTGATTAATTCATTAACTCTCTTAAGACTCTAGACCATTGTGTTTATATATTGATTAATGCAAATAATGTATTTTCTCTCTTCAAAGATCAAATGTCAGTTCCTATCCATAAAACACATGTCCCTTATGTTCTTTATTTTTGGTGAGATGTAGTTCTAGCTATATCATTTGTTCATGTACTTTTTGCTTACGAAGTATAACTTTTTTTTGTTTTTTTTGTTGACATTGCATGTATTATTATTTATATGACATTATGAATTCCTTAGAAGCGTTGGAATTGGGTGCAACATAGATGCCATTGGAAGAATTAGTGGAATGATAGCATTCACTAATATGACACTCAAGTTTCCGGACCTTTAAGATTAAGCAAAATGGACACTACACATATTTTGTACAAATGGAGAATATCAAAATACACATGAACTCATCAATTCATTACATTGGTTTATAGAGTGAGGATAAGTTTGTAGTAATAGTGAGAGCTTCAAGTATCACAGAAACATGCATATTCCTTGCATAGAATTCTCAACAACGAGGTGATTAGCACTTAAATGCTTGTATCTTATCTATGGTTAAATAATTATTTATTTTTTCAAATAAGTGAGAGTCTTACAAATATAAGCAGATATCTAGCCCATATTGGAAGCAAAAGCAACAACAATAACAGGTCGGTTGGACAGAAACTATTAACAGACGTGTCTTCCATCAAAGGTCAAAGCAAAGTTTATGCAGTATTACTCAACTTAGAATTAAATGTGCGACTTTATAAATGATGTGAATGCATAATTCGTTTTAGCTTTTTAGCAATCGTGAGTACGATATGCATACATGCTGCATTAATGATCTAATTGTTTTTTAAATTTTCCATCTTTTTTATAGCGGGCAAAAATAGTTGTAACAGACACCTATTACAACGGTCAATGCCTGTTGTGGCTAGGGAATATTGCAACAGTCCATGTCCATTGTAAAAAAACTCTATTGCAACGACTTTGGACCATTGTAAAAATGTTTACTACAACGGTTTTAAACCGTTGTAAAATCTTTTAGGTCTATTACAACATCGCATAATAAGACAACGCCGGCCCATTGCGAAACCCTTATTACAACGGGTATTGATCGTTGTAAAAAGGGTATTTTTTATAGTGTTTTACAATGAACACATTGTTTCAAATAATTAATATAACTAAAACATTCACAAGAGGTTCAGTTGCTTTTGTTAAATCTTCTTATTATCTAATAATTCAAATTTTGCTTACTTCATTTAGAGATTTTACTGTGAAAGCCGAAATAATTTCAAGTCATTTTGCAGCAAGATCCAGAAAATTCATGGAAGTTCAAAAAATTTGTGTCTTTCGGTATGTCACATCCAATACTATTTTCAGATGTGATTAAAATTCTATTTTCAAGAATAATATCCATTATTAGGATCTATCCTTCCAAGTTGATATTATCCAACAACACAGATGGAGAACAATAGGATCAAATATAGAATGGCGAAACAATCAAATAAAATTATTGGGGTTATTCTTCTTTAAAGAAAAAGGTGGAAATTACCAATTAATTGTAAATGAAAAGGAAAGAACACCACAATTTTAAAGTGGTTCCACTATCAGTATGATAGTGTACGTCCACTAGAGGGAGAAGAATTTTTATTAATAATTTGAGAGAGAAGATAACAGAGATTCATACAAGTTAGTTCTATTACACAGGCTCCTTTAAATATAGGCTTTAAAAATTGGGATTGAACTTATCCCACGATATGGGACTAAACAAAACAACAAAACCTAACATTGTATCACATTTTTCGATACTCCACCTTGATACAATATATAGCTTTAAGTCATCTAACTCCATCTACACCTTCATACTATGAGCACACTCGAGCATCATCACCCATTACACTTTCCAACGAACTCCAACAATGCCACTGTCCGCCAACAAAGTGTTTAAACGTATCCGTGTAGGATCTATTAATCCTTTCAATGAAAACAAATATCACCATCTACCAATTCTCTCTCCCTCATGCCACCATGTGGCACCTAGCACTTTGATATGCGGATCAAGTTCGAGCAATGCTTAAACTTTGCAACAGGTAAGGACTTGGTGAATATGTCTACTGCATTCTCCTCCGTGTGAACCTTTTGAAGACAAATTAGCTTCTCTTCATTCATTGAGCCAAGAATTGATTATCTTACCTCTATATGCTTCGTCCTTGAGCTGAAAGTTAGATTTTCAGCTAAATGAATTGCACTTTGACTATCACAATTTACTTCTACTTCATCATACATGGAGCCCAAATCGCACATCAATCATCTTAAATACAGTGTCTCCTTAACCGCTTCAGCAGCAGCTATAAACTCTGCCTCTATAGTAGACAAAGCGACAATAATCTGCAACCTCGCTCTTAACCTAATAGTTGTCCCTCCAAGAGTGAACACATAACCTGAAATTGACTTTCTTCGATCTCTATCGCCGATGTAGTCAGAATCATTAAAATCCTACCAAGCTAAAATCTCTCTCTCTGCTGCCAAAAACAAGCCCATGGTCTAGAGTTCCTCGAAGATATTTGAAAATATACTTTATTGCCTCCCAATGCGTCTTTCTCAGATTTTTCATATATCTACTAACCAATCCAATAGCCTATGCAATGTCAGGCCTAGTGCAAACTATAACATACATCAAATTACCAACTGCACTCGCATAGGACACCTTCTCCATGTAAGATTTGTCCTTCTCTAAGATTAGAGAGCCTTTATTAGAAAGCTGAATGCGCAAAGACATGAGTGTACTAATTGCCTTTGCTCCTTCCATGCTAAACCGAGCAAGCATCTTCCTAAAATACTCCTTTTGAGTGAGCCTGAAAAGTTCTAACTTTCTATCTTTTGGGATTTCCATACCCAAAGTCATCCTTACTTCCCCAAGATCTTCCATCTCAAATTCTGCTTTTAGCTTCATCTTCAAACTATAAATTTCAGCTTTATCCTTGGAAGTAATCAATATGTCATCCACATACAAGAGTAAATACACCAAACTACCATTTTCTGAATGCTTGAAGTACACACAGGTGTCTTTGATATTACGATCGAAACCAAGTCAAAACATAAAAGAGACAAACCTATTGTACCATTGTCTAGGTGACTGTTTAAGTCCATAAAGTGATTTCTTTAACTTGCAAAACCCATTTCACTTTCCCACTTACAATAAATCCTTCCGGTTGCTTCATGTAAATGGTCTCCTCCAAGTCACCATGTAAGAAAGCGTTTATCACATCAAGTTTCTCCAACTCCAAGTCATGAGTAGCAACAATAGCAAGCAAAATGCGGATGGAAGTATGCCTCACTACATGAGAAAAAATCTCATCATACTCCACTCCCTTCCTCTGTAAAAAACCTTTAGCAACTAATCTAGCCTTGTATCTCCCATCCTCCTCCGCCTTTAATACCCATTTGCATCCTATGGCTCAGCTTCCTTGAGGAGGTGGTACCAAATCCCATGTCTTGTTCTTTCTCGGCAACTCTAACTCCTCTTCCATAGCGCATATCCATTTTGAGCTATCACTCGACTTCATAGCTTCTTCAAGGTCAAACGGTTTATTATAAACCACATATAGGGCATAGTTAACTAGATCACCAAGGCTAAGGTTTGCATACTGCCAATCACTATACCTCTCGGGTGGCCTAATAGTCCTACGACTGACCCTAATAGGTACAACTTCGCCTAAACTCCTTTTAGCTCCACCTTGAACTGAACTTCCTCTAGTCTCATGCACTTCACCCACACTACTACAGGAACTTGTGGACTATTCTATAGTGTCTCATCAACTGTATCTACATCTCTCATAGGAGCAACAACTCTACTACTAGGATGAAATATGGAAACCTCTTCCAACATCTTAGGTCTATCAGACTCATCTGATGTTCTGGGTAACTCCTCCTTGGGATTGAACATTGCAGACTCATCAAAAGTAACATGTTTGGAGTGCATAATCTTTTTATCAACAGAGTTCCAAATGCGATACCCTTTGATACCATCCATGTATCCCATAAATATATCATTGTATGCTCTGCCTTCCAACTTATTGTCATCTATATAAGGAACATACACAGGACAACCAAAAATACAAAAGTAAATAAGATACAATGCTTTACCCCTCCACTTCTCCTCTTGAACCTTCCCATCTGTGGCTAAGTACGGAATTCGATTTGTAATATGCATTGCAGTTGATAAAACTTCAGCCCAAAAGTCTCTAGACAACCTCGCCGTGAATCTTAAGCAATGCGCCTTCTCAAGTAGAGTCTGATTCATCCTCTTAGCAACCCTATTGGAATGCGGATCTCCTGGTGTAGTGGAGTGTCTCTGAATACCATGCTACTTACAAAATCGAGGAACTCCTTAGAAACAAATTCACCGTAGGTATCAGATCTAAGCAACTTCAACTTACAACCAGATTGGTTCTCAACTAGCACTTTCCAAGCTTCAAACTTCTCAAAGCTTTCTGATTTAGCCTTCATCACATACACCTAAACTTTACGAGAAAAGTCGTCAATAAAGGAAATAAAATACTTCGCTCTTCCAAGGGAAGCAGTTGCTATTGGTCCCCAAACATCTATATGCACATAATTAAGCTTCTCTCTGATCTATAAAGTCCAACTCCAATAGACACCTTCATCCGCTTTCCCAGCACACACTCCTGGAAAAATTCCAGCTTGTCGAAGCTTTCTCCCTTGATCATCTTTCAATAGCGAAGCAACTCTAAGCCCTTCTCAGAAATATGACCCAATCTTAGACGCCAAAGCTCGAGAACTGTCCACTCTAACTGTGACGCCCCACCTCTATACTCACGCTAGCCAAGGACACTACGGAGTAATGCCGTCAACTAGCATGAAGAATAAGGCTGTTAAGGAGCGACCATCTGTGTAATTACTTTATGCGAGTTCCGATATGTCAGATAATATAACTTACATTTCATTTCAAGAGGAAATCCGACATATCAAATACAAACTCAAAGCTAACACACAGTGGCTACGATGCCTTCAGAAACAAATATAGAAATAAACATAACACAAATCAGTAACAGACATTCATATCACAAAGGCGGAATCAGATATGAATATAGGTCATAAAAGTGTACATCAGAATAGTGGTCATATAAGATCCACTACATTACAAAAGAATAGATACAAGTGCTAGACAAAAGAATATGTATACATCAGGGAGACTCTATCTCAAATGTATAACAACAAAAACTACCAATCTAATGTAGTTAGACAAAAGTCAGAAGATGATCCCAGATAAGGAGTCAAGCAGAAGCACCTATAACATCTCGGTCTGACCCGAGTATTATTTAAGAAGAAAATAATAAACGGATCAGTCTAGCTATAGTTATCATATATAAAATGAGATATGAGTAGAGATATAACAAAAACGTATGGTAACAATAATGTCAAACTGTGACAAATATACTTTAAACAACAACAAAATCATCACTACGCCATAGATGGCCTATTGCAACGAAATTACAAGGTGTTGCTAGCTACAATGTAACGATAGCTATGCTGATTTTTGTCTATTGCAACATTCACTTCAATGTGTTAGCATAGATATCAGCAAAATGTTGCAGTAGCTATAAATATATTCAAATTAATAAAATTAATAAAATTTTACACCTCAGCGATCCACACCATCATTTAAAACAAAATCTCAACCATCAATCCACACCATCAATCCACACCTTAGCAATTTCCATTTCCCGCTTTACTTTTCTTTCTCGTTCCTCTTTGTGTGAAAATTAGGGCACAACATTTTTCTTTCTCGTTCCACTCTGTGAAAACTAGGGCACGCGATTCCAGTTGCTTTGATGCTCTGATTGATCGAATCTAGTGTGAGAAACGTTCCTGGTAGCTTGCTCCTTCGTTCTCCTTGATTGATTGCTCGAATTGCTTTGACTTCGTCGTCCGGTGCGATGTGATATTATTTGGTATGTTTTCTGCCTTTTGGTTTACTTGATTATTCTCGATTTTGGTTACACTCGCACGCTTTTGCCGATGATGAATTGGGATTTATTTATAGGCTTTATTTCCTATAATCTCGAGTTTAATCTTTCTGTTGGACTTTGAGAAATCTGGTATGTTGGATTGCGATGATGTATTGGTATGTTGGATTTTGGTTCACTGGCTTGATTTTGCTTTGCCGATGATGAATTGCGATGTGATATTATTTGGTATGTTGGATTTTGGTTCACTGGCTTGTTTTTGATTTCTGATCTGAGCTTGTTAGCTCCTTTCTGCTGCATTTGTTAAACCAGAACTTGAACCTTTGTTAAACCAGAACTTGAACCTTTGTTAAACTTGTTCACATACCTTTGTACCTTGCTGCATTTGTTAAACCAGAACTTGAAGTATTTGTATTCTGCTGTCCTCTAGAAAACTGCTTCACTTGAAAAATTCTGCATTTTTGAAAATCAGAACTTTGAAAGTGATCTTTGGTTTTCTAAAACTGTTGACTAATCTGAACATTGAGTTTTGATTTCCACAATATATACAAACATATGTGTGTTGAGCTTTGTTGGTTTTTCTTGGTCTGGACTGAACTGGTACCATGCTAACCTTGTTCTTTAACATGACTGATGCTCCAAGTCCTCTGTATATCATATTACTGCCTATGTTTCTCTTGTACATCCCTGATGCATTCACTGTTTTTGCTTGATGGGCTGCCTATGTGTACTGCTGTGTTTCTTGCACTGGCTTGTCTACATTTTGCTGAACCTGGTTCTTGTTTGTTTTGTTGGTTGCTTGGCCCTGAGTTGAATCCAGTCGATGACTCGGGTTTGACCTTGTGCCGTGTCCTTGTATCCATGTGTTGCATTCATGTTTGGCTTATGCACTTATGAAAAGAAACAACCCAAATACCTGAGGCAAATATTATAACAAAAATATTTTCATTTTCTGTTTGAGTTAAATATTATTTTCCAGATTACTGCTTTTGAATTATATGTGACAGGTATTAAAGACTGGACAGCTGGATACAAGCTTGAAGACAGAGTCAAATCAAATGTGCATGAGTGTATGAATGCATGAGCTTGAAGACAGGTTTCAAAGAAGGCTCGATCTTCCAAAATCGGATGAATCGGGCGGTGCCCACTTGTTCGACCTAACCGGGACTGCGGTGCCCCGGACCCCCACCGGCGCTGCGCCCGGACCCGCTTCTCGGCTCGCCTTCGGCTCGGCACTCGGCTCGTCATATATTTGTTAGTGTCGGTGTCTGTATAAATTGAAACTGCATATGTAATGAGTGAACTGAGTGATGTAGTGAGGAATATCTGTATATGTGAATATTAGTGTTATATATCATTGAATTGTAAAATAGTGGAGTCAGGAATTTGTACCATTTTAAATGTTGAAATAAAATATTTAAATAAATTACTGTTTGAATATCAAATTCTGTGCAATAGCATTTTATTAAATAAATATTTATTTCTATTAAAAAATCAAATATGCTCTACATTGTGGGTCCCACAAATTCAGAAAGTTAATATCTATAGCAACATTTTGGAATGTTGGTACAGACACCTATGGATGTTGCTATAGACCCAAATAAGGTTCTATTGCAACAATATTTCTTATGTTGCCTTAGATAGTCAAAATGTTGCCATTGAGGTCTGCGGCAACGCGGCAAAATGCATCACCGAGAAAGTGTTGCCTTTGCCCTTTTTTAGCATACAGCAACATTTTTTGGCACTTCCTGCATCACTTCTTTGGTGTTGCAGTATGCAATCTATGGCGAAGTGCATACAATATCTCAAGAATCTCAAAGTACCAAAAAGAATATCATATTCTTTATTTTATTCACCAAACCCCAATTATTGACAAACATATCATTGCCAATCATAAAAAGAGGTGAAACGCAAATTCTAGAAATCATCAACTAGAAATCCAGTAAATACAAAGGGGGGAGGCCTATCACAAACGGGAGCATGAAAACTCACCAACACGTGTATCACAAACGGAACGCTATTCCATGGCCGCTAACCATAAATTTTGAGCCGAAGCTCCATAAACGGCCCGAAGACCACGGGTCGCTACCCGCCAAATTTGAGCTGAAGCTCCACAAACGGGGTTTTTAGTCCCCACACAAACAAATAGACATCGCACATCGCTAGTCTAAATCACAAAATGATCATCATCGATCAATAACAAGTGTGAATTACACTAAGCCAGTAAATATAAGAGTTTAGCTTCATGTCCCATGACCACTAGTTTAACTTAAATTTTTATGAACAAATTGTAGATTTCTACTCGAAAATTGTCACAAGAGTTCAATCGAACAAGTCCAAGAATTAACCGACGAAGTAAATGCAGGCGTTTCATACCACTTGTTTTACTAAGCCGTTTAATTAGATTTCTCATACGAATGAGGTAAAGGTTTGTATATACTAATAGATTGAAAAACGGTTTTATAAACGAGCTTTGTATTAAAAATAGAGTTGAAATCATCTTGTGAAAGAGTTTGAATATTTACTACGAGTATAGAAAACCTTTATATTTTAAAGTGACAAATCACAGAAATGATTGTAGAAGCAATCAATCATCAAAAATTCACATACGAAGACGTGAATCAAATCCAAAGAAATCAATACCGAATCCATCAAAATGGATGTTGCCAAAAATCCCGAAAAAGAAATTATCAAAGTCGACAAAGGTGATAACAACTAAAAGGATCAACAAAAATCGATAAACAATGGTAATTCACCAAAAAGAAGTAGGCAAATATGCAAATCTGGCTGAGACACCAGGTTCAGTCGACTGGCTCTTTGAGTTCAATCGACTAGCCCAATGCCTGGAAACTCTCGGGTTCCAGGTCAGTCGATTGAACTCAGAGAGCCAGTCGACTGGACAGAGCCTGGAAAACTCTCGGGTTCCAAGTCAGTCGATTGGACTCTGAGTTCAGTCGACTGGACCCTGTTTTCCAGTATTTCCAGCCTAGCCCGGTGAGGGGCAAACTCTCAACCATTTGCGATCGGACGAGAAATGGACGCTAGGGGTTTATGCCAATCGACAACCCAGCCCTATAGGCTCTTCGATACACCAACAAAAGCATGTTCATACATCAAAGCTAGGATTTTTAAAGTTTTGAGTTCAAAACACCAAAAATTGAAATGTTCACCAAATCAATTCAAATCAAAAGCAAATGAACATGAATAGATGTTAGGAATTCATACCTAACAACAATGATAGAAATAGACAAAGATGTGAGTTCAAAAACTCACCTTTAAACCCAAAAACGATGAAGGAGAAGCTTGAAAGCAAAGGAAGATCAACTACTCTTCAACTTCAACTCTAGAATCTCCAATCTAAGTCTAGAAGCAATAATTTCCCAAATTAGGTTATAGGAAATTTCTGAAATTAGAGAGAGATTGAGATGGAGAAGAAGAAGGAGATGCTTACCTAAGCTTCTCTTTGATTTTGGAGCTAGAACTTGAATTTGCAAAGAAACTAAGGCTTAGGATTTTCTAAACTCTTTTCTCTTCCCCCATTTTTCTAAAGCTTGAAGTGTTAGGAAATATTAGAATGAATGAAGAGGAGAGGGGGTGGAGTTAGGATATAAGGTGAGTTGGGTTAGTGGGCTGAAACCCAAACCCAAGCACAAAGTCCTAAGTGAAAACACCAAAATTTTACTCCACTCCAAATATATCGATGCTTATACTTAAAAAAATCGCAAACACCATTTCAGACTCAATGGAAGTGGTCTTGAGTCCCAATTTGACTGTTTGCAAAAAGTAGCAGTCATACCTACATCCGACTAACGATGCTATATTTAAATAAATCATTTAAATATACAATTGTAGAATATGCGGGTTGTTACAAACTCCCCTCCTTAAAGAAATTGCGTCCTCGCAATCTTTAAGAAATAAGTAAAAAGTAACAACCATAAAAGCATATAAACACAAAAAGAAGAAATTTGAAATAAGAAGTTCACCTTAAGGAGCACGAGAGAGCAAGTCCAGATGTGTTCGCTTGATGAATTCTCTGGATTCCCAAGAGCAATCCTTAGAATTTGAGGACCATTGAACTTTCACAAGAGGAACATCTTTATTTCAAAGGCGTTTAACCTCCATAGCAACGATACGAATATGATGTTGCTCATAAGTCAAATTAGGCGAAACATTAATTTCTTCAATAACACCCGCCTCAAGAATAGAATCGGAATTTCGAAGGAATTTCCGTAATTGAGAGACGTGGAATACGTCATGAATAGCAAAAAATTGAGCTGGTAACAAAAGGCGATAAGCCACGGAACCAATGCATTTGGTGATGGGAAATGGGCCAATATATCGAGGTGCTAATTTTCCCGATCGACTGAAACGCACAACGCCCTTCATAGGTGAAACACGAATGAACACGAAATCTCCCACTTAAAATTCTAATTTCCTTCTTCGATTATCGGCATAGGATTTTTGCCTACTTTGAGCTTCTTTCATCCTATGACGAATAAGGTCAATCTTTTATGTGGCATCCCGAATAAAATCTGGACCTAAAACCAGCTTCTCACCGGCTTCAAGCCAACACAAAGGAGATCGGCATGGCCTTCCGTAAAGTGCCTCGAAAGGTGACATACCAATACTAGATTGGAAGCTATTATTATAGGATAACTCAACAAGAGAAATATGATCTTCCCAACGTCCACCAAAATCAAGAACACATGCACGAAGAAGATCTTCAAGAGTTTGATTCACACACTCGGTCTGTCCATCGTACTGAGGATGATAAGCGGTGCTAAAATTGAGCTTCGTTCCCAAAGATTTTTGAAGACCTTTCCAAAATCCACTAGTAAACAATGGATCACGATCGCTAAAAATAGAAGTAGGAACTCCATGCAATTTAACAATTTCTTTGACAAAGAGTTTAGCCAAAATAGGTATGGTCCGATTGGACCGAACGGGAATAAAATGGGCGGATTTTGTAAGTCTATCAACAATCACCCATAGACTATCATGACCCGAACGAGAATGGGCAAGACCGTCAATAAAATCTATGGAAATTTGATCCCACTTCCATATTGGAATTTTCAATGGTTGCAATAACCCACCGGGCCTTTGATGCTCGGCCTTTACGAGTTGGCAAGTCATGCAACGCTTAACAAAGTTAGCAATATCGGATTTCATTCCATCCCAATAATAAAGTCGCTTCATATCCACATACATTTTACTACTACCGGGATGAATGGTAAATTTAGAATGATGAGAATCTTCTAAAATATCTTTACGAAGATCACAAATATTTGGCACGATAAGTCTACCAAATTTTCGAATGCCGCCACGAACATTAAAATCATAGTCTTTCAAACCTTCAATATCAATTTTATCCCTACAACTTCGGCTAAGAAGAATCAATTCGGGATCATCCATTTGAGCTTCAAGAATGCGGTCTAAAAGAGAAGGATGAGCCTCAAGGCTACACAAAACAAGAGACGAACATGAATTGGATTCACGATCTCGAATCTCACAAGTGGATAAAGTCGTGAGATCATTCTATTCGGATATCATCATGGAAACAACCGCTTGTTGTTTACGACTAAGGGCATCGGCAACACGATTTCCCTTTCCGGGAGTATAGAGAATATCAAGATCATAAGATGCAAGGAACTCGAGCCAACGTTGTTGACGCAAATTAAGTTCCTTTTGAGAAAATAAATACTTCAAAGATTTATGATCGGTATAGAGAACAAATTTTTCTCCCAAAAGATAATGATGCCAAATTCTAAGGGCGAAAACAATAGACGCGAGCTCTAAATCATGAGTGGCATATCTAGTCTCGGCAGGCTTTAATTGCATAGAAGCATAAGCGATAACACGTTCCCTTTGCATGAGAACGGCTCCCAAACCAACACGACTAGCATCGGTGTAAACAATAAAGTCTTGGTTCCCTTCAGGAATCACAATAATAAGAGCATCGGAAAGGAGTTCTTTTAATTTTTGAAATGAAGCTTCACATTTGTCTGACCAAATGTATTTAACTACCTATTTTGTCAAACTAGTAAGAGGTACGGAAATCTTGGAAAAGTCTTTTATGAACCGACGGTAATAGCCCGCCAATCCGAGAAAGCTACGAATTTTCGTCACACTCTCCGGTCTCTTCCAATTTTGAATCGGTTCAATCTTTGGAGGATCCATGGAAATTCCGAATTCAGAAATAATATGCCCCAAAAATTTCACACGAGATTGCCAAAAGTGGCATTTAGAAAATTTTGCTTTCAATTGGTTGCTCTTAAGAGTTTCCAACACAATCCGGAGATGATTTTCATGCTCTTCCTCGGTTTTAGAATAAATAAGAATATCATCTATAAAGATAAGAACAAATCGATCGAGGAAGTCTTTGAAAACTCGATTCATAAGGTCAACGAAATAAGCTGGAGCATTCGTCAAACCAAATGGCATAACAAGCCATTCATAAGATCCATAATGAGTACGGAACGATGTCAAAGGAATGCTATCCTCTGCAATACAAAGCTGATGAAAACCGGTTGCTAAGTCTAACTGTGAAAAGACTTCAGCACCACTAAGTTGATCGAATAAATCATCAATCCGAGGTAAGGGATATTTATTCTTGATGGTGAGATCATTAAGCTTGCGGTAGTTGACGCAAAGCCTAAGTGTACCATCAGATTTCTTCACAAAAATAGCCGAAGCTCCCCATGGAGAGGAACTAGAACGAACAAACTATTTTGCTTCCAATTCAGATAATTGTTTACGCATCTCCTCATTTTCCTTATTGGACATACGATAAGAAGGACGAGTAATAGGTTGAGCTCCAGGGATTAGATTAATTCTAAACTCAATTGCTCGCTGAGGTGGTAATCCTAAAACGGGCTCAAATATGTCTGGAAATTCACGAACAATGTGAATGAGAGAAATAACATCTTCCTCATCATCATTATCGTCATCATGAGGATTTAGAGAGTACAAGGATGCTTTCGAATCAGAATCTGAATATTTAAGAACAAGAGAAATCTGCTTAACAGACTAAGGATGTCGAAGATATATAGTCCGCTCAGGACATAGGATATGAGCTTCATAATGGTTAAGCCAATCCATTCTCAAAATCATTCTGAAACCAAGGTAACGCATAACATGCAAATCGGCACGGAAAGAGTAATCACATAAAATAATTTCGACATCTTTACAAAGTAAACTGAGTGTTGCGGATCCACCAACCGGATTCGCAATCCTTAATGAAGTCATCAAGCTAATAACATTCAAAGACAAAGCATCAACAAGTTCCTTTGATATAAAAGAGTGAGATGCACCCGTATCAAAAAGAACTCGAATGGGAAAATCACGAAATATAATAATGCCATCAAGGATAGAATGAGAAATACCTTGACCACGAGAAGTGTTAGCAGGGGCTTGCACAACATTTAGCTTGCCCTCCTTTTTGCTTTGAAGTTTGGGACACAAAGATATAGTATGACCCGAACTCTTGCAATAGTGGCAAGAAAGAGACTTCAGCCACTTGTTTGCATAATGGTCCTTAGAACCACAATTGTAACATTCTCCATGATGAGAGTTAGGAGTATTTGCTACCGAAGTTGTTTGCATCCCCTTTTTGTTGGGATTAGGCTTGAATTTAAAAGGTCTCTTCTTGTTGATGTTTTGTTTGACCTCAACATCACTTTCTTTATCGGCCTCTTTGAGTCGAAGAGCGATATCAACTAACTGATCAAAAGAAACTTCTAATTTCAGAAGTAATGGCTTTTTGAGGCTCTTGTTCAAGCCATAAACAAATCTCTGATTTTTCTTCAATGGGGTATTAATATATTCGACCCCGTATTTAGAGAGAGATTCAAAAGGTGCGACGTAGTCGGTCACAGAAGATTCACCTTGAACAAGGTCAATAAAGCGCCGAGATAAAGTTACTTTTTCAGCCTCCGGCACAAACTTCAATTCGAATCTTTCCCGGAATTTCTCCCAAGTAAGATCCGCTTCACTAATTTCAAAGATCAAAAGCTTGTACCAGTCTAATGCTCTTTCTTGGAGCATGCTAGAAGCTACTTGGGCTCGATGGAGAGCAATAAGATTCATGCGAGAAAAGATGCGGTCGCATGATCTAAGCCAAGCTTGGACTTCTATAACGCTCTTGGAACCTTTGAATGGCTTTCCACCCAAACTGGTGTAATCAATGCACAAGCGTGCAAACCCAGATTTAGGATGGGTGGGCTCTGGAGTGGGTCTGATAGCTTGAGCATTCCTTACAAGATCTAGAAGTTGCTGAGCAGACATAAATACTCCATCCTGAGGAGTAGCACTAGATTGACCGGCGCTGGGACGGCCTGGTCTAACCATTTCTCTTCCTTAAGAAAGAAAGAAAGAAAGAAAAGAGGAAAAAGGTTATTCACAAAATGAATATCAAACAAACTTGATTGATAAAACAAGGCATCATAAAAGAAATAGGATAGAACGGTACGAAGACTCGAATTAAATCCTATGGCACGATTCCTAAGAAAGACTTAGGACAATGATCCTTGCTAGATTATTCTACATTGTTCCGAAGTTTGGCTCTGATACCAAGCTGTGACGCCCTACCTCTATACTCATGCTAGCCAAGGACACTACGGAGTAATGTCGTCAACTAGCACGAAGAATAAGGCTGTTGAGGAGCG
The DNA here is from genome assembly GCA_030737815.1 of Allium fistulosum. Classification (NCBI taxonomy): domain Eukaryota; kingdom Viridiplantae; phylum Streptophyta; class Magnoliopsida; order Asparagales; family Amaryllidaceae; genus Allium; species Allium fistulosum. Next base: position 694,339,271 of record CM060903.1, on the reverse strand, counting down.
ACCATCTGTGTAATTGCTTTTTGTGAGTTCCAATATGTCAGATAATATAACTTACATTTCATTTCAAGAGGAAATCCGACATATCAAATACAAACTCAAAGCTACCACACAGTGGCTACGAGGCCTTCGGAAACAAATATAGAAATAAACATAACACAAATCAGTCACAAACATTCATATCATAAAGGCGGAATCAGATATGAATATAGGTCATAAAAGTGTACATCAGAATAGTGGTCATATAAGATCCACTACATTACAAAAGAATAGATACAAGTGCTAGACAAAAGAATATGTATACATCAGGGAGACTCTATCTCAAATGTATAACAACAAAAACTACCAATCTAATGTAGTTAGACAAAAGTCAGAAGATGATCCCGGATAAGGAGTCAAGCAGAAGCACCTATAACATCTTGGTCTGACCCGAGTATTATTTAAGAAGAAAATAATAAACGGATCAATCTATCTATATTTATCATATATAAAATGAGATATGAGTAGAGATATAACAAAAACGTATGATAACAATAATGTCAAACTGTGACAAATATACTTTAAACAACAACAAAATCATACAATATCTCAAGAATCTCAAAGTACCAAAAAGAATATCATATTCTTTATTTTATTCACCAAACCCCAATTATTGACAAACATATCATTGCCAATCATAAAAAGAGGTGAAACGCAAATTCTAGAAATCATCAACTAGAAATCCAGAAAATACAAAGGGGGGAGGCCTATCACAAACGGGAGCATGAAAACTCACCAACACGTGTATCACAAACGGAACGCTATTCCATGGTCGCTAACCATAAATTTTGAGCTGAAGCTCCACAAATGGCCCGAAGACCACGGGTCGCTACCCCGCCAAATTTGAACCGAGCTCAACAAACGGGGTTTTATTCCCCACACAAACAAATAGACATCGCACATCGCTTGTCTAAATCACAAAATGATCATCATCGATCAATAAAAAGTGTGAATTACACTAAGCCAGTAAATATAAGAGTTTAGCTTCATGTCCCATAACCACTAGATTAACTTAAATATTTACGAACAAATTGTAGATTTCCACTCGAAAATTGTCACAAGAGTTCAATCGAACAAGTCCAAGAATTAACCGATGAAGTAAACGCATGTGTTTCATACCACTTGTTTTACTAAGCCGTTTAATTAGATTTCTCATACGAATGAGGTAAAGGTTTGTATATACTAATAGATTGAAAAACGGTTTTATAAACGAGCTTTGTATTAAAAATAGAGTTGAAATCATCTTGTGAAAGAGTTTGAATATTTGCTACTAGTATAGAAAACATTTATATTTTAAAGTGACAAATCACAGAAATGATTGTAGAAGCAATCAATCATCAAAAATTAACATACGAAGACGTGAATCAAACTCAAAGAAATCGATACCCAATCCATCAAAATGGATGTTGCCAAAAATCCCAAAAAAGAAATTATCAAAGTCGACAAAGGTGATAACAACTAAAAGGATCAACAAAAATCGATAAACAATGGTAATTCACCAAAAAGAAGTAGGCAAATATGCAAATCTGGCTGAGACAGCAGGTTCAGTCGACTGGCTCTCTGAGTTCAGTCGACTGGCTCTCTGAGTTCAGTCGACTGGCCCAATGCTTGGAAACTCTCGGGTTCCAGGTCAGTCGACTGAACTCAGAGAGCCAATCGACTGGACAGAGCCTGGAAAACTCTCAGGTTCCAGGTCAGTCGACTGGACTCTGAGTTCAGTCGACTGGACCCTGTTTTCCAGTATTTCCAGCCTAGCCCGGTGAAGGGCAAACTCTCAACCATTTGCGATCGGACGAGCAATGGGCGCTAGGGATTTATGCCAATCGACAACCCAGCTCTATAGGCTCTTCGATACACCACCAAAAGCATGTTCATACATCAAAGCTAGGATTTTTAAAGTTTTGACTTCAAAACACCAAAAATTGAAATGTTCACCAAATCAATTCAGATCAAAAGCAAATGAACATGAATAGATGTTAGGAATTCATACCTAACAACAATGATAGAAATAGACAAAGATGTGAGTTCAAAAACTCACCTTTAAACCCAAAAACGATGAAGGAGAAGCTTGAAAGCAAAGGAAGATCAACTACTCTTCAACTTCAACTCTAGAAACTCCAATCTAAGTCTAGAAGCAATAATTTCCCAAATTAGGTTATAGGAAATTTCTGAAATTGGAGAGAGATTGAGATGGAGAAGAAGAAGGAGATGCTTACCTAAGCTTCTCTTTGATTTTGGAGCTAGAACTTGAATTTGCAAAGAAACTAAGGCTTAGGATTTTCTAAACTCTTTTCTCTTCCCCCATTTTTCTAAAGCATGAAGTGTTAGGAAATATTAGAATGAATGAAGAGGAGAGGGGGTGGAGTTAGGATATAAGGTGAGTTGGGTTAGTGGGCTGAAACCCAAACCCAAGCACAAAGTCCTAAGTGAAAACACCAAAATTTTACTCAACTCCAAACATATCGATGTTTATACTTAAAAAAGTCGCAAACACCATTTCGGACTCAATGGAAGTGGTCTCGAGTCCCAATCGACTGTTTACAAAAAGTAGCAGTCGGACCTACATCCGACTAACGATGCTATATTTAAATAAATCATTTAAATATACAATCGTAGAATATGCGGGTTGTTACACTAACACAAGATTCTCCAAGAACCGTGGTTCATTTCAACAGATATAGATTTCAGAATATATCTCCCTTCACCAAAACAAGTGCACCCTTAGAAATCTTTAAACCATCTGTCTCGATAGTCACCTTGCATCGTATGGATACTAACCACCCTAAAGAAATCAATTTCTTTCAAAGACCTAGAACATAGCGGACAAATGTTAAAGTGCGTATCACTTCATCAAACATCCTAATCCGAGTTGTACCATCTCCCATGGCTCTACAACTAGCATCATTTTCCATAAGGATTGCACTTCCCTCTTAAAGGAGATGAAATAATCCTTGTTTGGCATCATATGGAACGATGCCCCCGAGTCAAGCACCAATGGTCTGATACATCAGATATTGCTACAGTCAACACATCGTCGGATACAGTCTTCTTCACCGCAATCGATGAAAATCCATCCTCAGCCTTCTTCAAATACGAATAGTGTCTCCTCCAATGGTCTAGTTTCTTGTAATAGTGGCACTTTCCATCTCTAGACTTTCATCTCTAACCATTTCTGGGCTTCCTAGACTTGGAACGCCCCCTAGGATTTCAATTCTTCTTCTCCTCTCTTCCTCTCTCAACAAATAGGCCCTAACAACTACTCCATTCTCTTCCTTTACTCATCTCCTTCATTTGATCCCTTAAGTATTTAGATAGAAGACCCGACTTCACATCATCTACAGTCAAGGTGTCTCTACCATAAATCAGGCTGTTAGCGAAACTTATGTAACGCTCCAGAAGGGGAACACAAAAGAACCATTGCCTTCTATTCTTCATCCACCTTCAAATCTATAGTCTTCATAATCATTACAAGATCATCGAAGAAACTAAGATGCGCTTTCATTGAAGCACCCTCTCTTATCTTTATGGTGAAAAACATCTTCATCAGAATCAAATGATTATTGAGTGATTTCTTCAAATAGAGATTCTCTGACTCGGTCCAAATTCCTTTAGTAGTGGTTTCCATGCTAATTTCCAAGATAACATTTCTCCCATGGCTAGTTGTAATATAGTAAACGCCTATTTTTCCATCTCCTTCTTCTCCATGACAGAAATTTCAAACGGTAGCTCCTTAGTTTCAAAAACTACCCGATGAACCATATTCCTTTTTAGAATAGCATTTATCCTCCATTGTCACTTCTCAAATTCTTTATCTCCATTCCATCTTTCTATTGCAAAATGTGACCCAGATGCAATATAAGAACCTTTGACATCAGACCTTGTTACAATAGGGGTAGCCCTATCTTTTTCCATACTTCCTTACACCTTCTATAAATCAACCTAAATACTCTGATACCGGATTGTTGGGGTCTATCCTACCAAGCTGATATTACCTAACAATACAGATGTGGAACAATAGGATGAAATATAGAATGGAGAAATAATCAAATAAAATTATTGGCGTTATTCTCCTTTAAAGAAAAAGGTGAACATTACCAATTAATTATAAATGAAAAGGGAAGTACACCAAAATTTTAAGTGGTTCCACTATCAATATGATAGTGTACGTCCACTAAGGGGAGAAGAATATTTATTAATAATTTAGGAGAGAAGATTACTAAGATTTGTATAAGATATTTCAATTACATAGGCTCCTTTAAATATAGGCTTTGAAACTTGGGATTGAACTTATCCCACGACGTGGTACTAAACAAAACAATAAAACTTAATATTGTATCACATTTTTCAACATCCATTGCTATTTTGAGAACAATACCCATTGTCTAACTTGAGAATTCTTGGAAGTCCTAAAAATTTGTCTCTCGCCATATGTCACATCCAATGCTATTTTCAGATGTGATTATAATTCTATTTTTAAGAACAATACCCATTGTTATCATCGAATATTCATTTATCTGAACTTCATTTCCTCGGTTAAGTCATACATGCAGTGTATCAAATCGTTATTTCAAATTCCGGTAACTAACCAAATGAAGTTCCAAAATGGCGCGTCGTTAGGTGATGGTACATATTGATAGACAAAGAGAGCATGTAAACTAACCGATAACTTTCAACGTCTCACAGCGAATGGTCATACAAAATATCATATTACAAAAATATATATGTGTATATATGTTCATATATATACATATACATACATACATATATATATATATGGGTAAAGATTGGCTCCCCTCCCTTTTCCTACACCTCAAATCCCCTTGATTTCAACCACATATTCGATTAAAATAATATAGCTTCTCTCTCTTCTCACTCCATATGAGAGAAACTGTATTATTTAAAATGGAACATGTGGTTGAAATCAGGAGGATTTGAGGTGTAGCAAAAGTGAAGGGGAGTCGATCCTTGTTCTATATATATATATGTATGTATATGTATATGTATATGTATATATATATGTGTGTGTGTGTGTTTATATATGTATATATATATGTGTGTGTGTGTGTGTATGTATGTATGCTGTAACGACCCGTAATTATTGGGTCTTCAAATTTGAATATTTAATTTATTTAAATATTTATATTTGAATTAAATTATAATAAAATATATATTTCAAATTTAGATCTAAGTCTTAATGACGAACTTTAATTTATTTTATAGGATTTTTCCATAATTTTTAATTTGGAAAATAATCAAATTTTTGTTTTACGCTTTTTGCAACAAACGTCAATACTTTTGAAACTTCATAGAATAAATTAACCTGTCTATTTTATTATTATTTTGTAATCGTCTCTCATTGTTGAGCATGATTGTATTTTTATTTCTGTCATTCATGGCTCGTACGCGAACAGAATTTCGTGTAGTGGGGTAGCGCAAATCTAACTTTTCAAAAGCATACATAATTAGATTCAAGCACGCACAACATATTCTTTCCATATCTTGTGTTGTACTTGCATTTGACTTTGTTTTACTTAACTTTGAATTAATTTGACTTTGGTTAATTTGGTTTGCCTCAGCTTGTAGTAGTTGAGATATATTTTTATATATGTATGAATGCATGGCTAAAGGGAGAGAAGTACAGAAGCACCATCACTACAATTTGCCTATATATATTTAAACTCATGCATGGACAGAGTAGTCATTCTTTCTTTATTTCATTTTCTCTTCACTTCATTTAGTTTTAAAGCCATAGAAAAATATATATACACACAACACAAAAATATACAAAATTCATTTAACACATATTTTCTTCTCTGCCAAATAATGAAACAAGCAGTTTCACATTTTTTTCCTCCAAAATAAAACACAAGCAAGATAAGGAGAGAGCATGTATGAAACACCAAAAGATTTTACTCGTTCATTTTTCTCTACAATTGAAAATCTGGGAGGTTTGTGTTGCATGGCTATGGATGAGTGGTATTAGGAACACATAGGAGAAAGAGGAAGGTCACGCATAAAAAAAGAAAGCACGATGGAGTTACCGTTGAAATAAGAAGGGAGGTGTTCTATATTGCATAGTGGCATGCGGGTAGGAAGAGTGTGATTTTGGTCTTTGTGGGCTTGCTGAAGTGGATAAGAATTTATATGTTTAAGTTAATAATTTAGTTAGTAATAAATTTTGTTAATAACTTACTTAGTCGGTTTAACCAGTTTAAACAATTTAAATGAACACAATAGCTTTTGGTAAGTTTTGGTATGGGCGACTTGGTCATTGGGCTATGCGTAATTAAAGTGATTATAATTTAGTAAATTTAAATTAGTTAAGTTTAAAATGATGTAAACTATAAAAGTAAATTACCCATTCATACGAAGTAAGTTTAACCCATGGTCTTCAATAGTAGATTTGTATTAATGAATAGAATGTAATAGTATAACTTGTTGATAGTTTTAGCGAAGTATAATTTAGTGATAAATTATTAGTGGTTCAATTAAATTACGATTAACGTGGTTAAATAATCATATTCATTAGTTGCATCTATCAAGCAAAATAAATCCCTATTTTGTTATTATAAATTGAATAAATTAATTTATATTGATTATAATGATGTGTTCGCTATTGATTATTGCTGTTGATTGATTGTGTGACATATGCTCGACCAGTTTATGAGCATTGATTATTACTTATTGATTGTTGATTTTGCTCATCCAGTTTATGAGCAATTACCTTTTATATGCCTGGGTTGGGAAGACCATAAATTCGGATGTGTTGAATACGAACATCTTGTGAATAGAATCTCATAATTTGACTATAAGATGTTCGATTATAATATTTTTTAAGGAATAAATTATAATAAAAGGAATTAATTATGATTTTATAAAGATGATTATCTTTTAAATGAAATGGTTTCTTTTTCAAAATAAATAGAAATATTTAATATTATATATTTTGAAGTGATTTTATAAAAAAGAGATTTATATAAAGGTATTTATAGAAAGGTATTTTTATAAATGAAGAGAATTTCAAGGACTTAAACCCGGTGGTTTTAAAATGGCATTCTAAAGATTTTGAGGAAATAAACAATACCATGTTTGAAAGTATTTATGATTATTAGTGCAATATGATTTGTCACTTCGGGCAATAAAAGGATTTGTTATGTTACCGATGACTCGGGTAGTCCATAACTACAAAGGTGGGTAAGGGAGGTGCAGATGTTTTGTAGCCTCGATATAGTTTACTCAACGAATAGAGGGGAATAGAGGGATATGCATCTCTATTTTTTTCGAAAGGCTAAGACCCAGTTGCCTTGTTATGGCTAGAAACCTCCCGATCTGGTTGCATATATTTTTACACACTTTTATATAGAGTATTTCATGCTGTTTTCAAAAGTGATTTGTTTTAATATCCCTAAGTAAAGTATAATTTGATACAAAAGATGTATATATTATTTCAAAGGTTTTGAAATAAAAATCGAGAGTTTGGTCCAAAGGAATTATTTTCGAAAATGATTATATTTTGAAAATAATAAAGTTAACTAGATTTCAAAAAACTAAATGTGAGGGTTAAGCTAAGTGGGCAGATTTGGAACGTACATTTACATGATATATGCTATGTAGCTTGAGATCTGCATATTTGTTTGTGCATTGTAGGATCCCATGGAGTCCTATTTGTAGTAGGAGAACTGCGTTGGCTTGATCCTGTATCTAATTGGGTACCCAATTCGATAAGGTTACGTAGGCAGTCACAAGTGGTAGTGATGCAGCCCCAATAATAATGTAACCCTATTATTTTTTATCTGTTTATTGGTTGCTATTTGACTTGTATTGTCGTATCTTTCCAACTTACTATTTTATTCCGCATTTGACATGTTTATTGAGTTTGTAGAAATAAGATATTGTTGTCTTTCTCATTAGAGTTGTGCAGCGGTAGAATTATTGTATATTGAGTCTTCTTTGTATTTAAGCACATTTGTAGAATAAATGATTACTCTGATAACTTGTATAATTGAAAGTTGTATCCTATACATTTAGTAACGTTGAATATTTATCAAATAATATTGTGTATTAAGTTGATAGTTTTCATTCGTAGTTTTAGAACAGACGGAATTTTTGGCGATTTTGACTAGTCTGAAAATCCGGATCGTCACATATGTATGTATGTACGTACATATGTATATGTGTGTATGTGTATATATAAGTATATTTATGTGTGTGTGATTACATATTTGATACCAATATTTAAGTCTGTATAATTCAAACCCAATCAACTTCACACACACGCACACACACACACACACACTATCTCATCATGTCTTTGAGGTACATATTATTCATACAACTTTTATATATAATATTTACAATATATACAGATCATGCCACCTGGTTCATCACGTCTCCAGACTCCATCAACCTGAACAATATCAATAAAAGAAAATATAAGGTTGGCTCAGACATACGTCCGAGTAAGGGAAGCCAATCTAATACATGATACTACTGTGATAGTGATATTACATGATTTAAGTCTAAAGTATAATACCTTTTGGTCCTACGGCGTGCGCTATAAAACGATATTACTATCCAAAAATGATCCGCTCTCGAACACCTATGGTAAAGGATCTCCTGTACGGACTCCAAACCGAACAAATAAATATACTATGTGAATCAGAAAAATGAGACGGTCACAATGATGTTGTTTTCGTCGTCAAATTCCAACGTTTGAAAAGTCACTGTTTTGTCCCTCCTTATAATTAATTCATTAATTCCAGTTATCTTCATATTATCATATTACTAGTATTTAATTAAAATATTTACCATCGGTAATATATCCAAGGGAGTCGCATACTGTCTTAGGGAGCCGTGTATATGTCCTCATATATATTTGTATTCATATTATCCTTAAAATTCCTAAGGGGCAAAGAATTTGTCGCACTATGAGCATACAAAGTTAACCATCCAACCATTCATCCAAACAATCATTATAACAAAGAAATAAATAAAACTAAGCATTGATGCATACCATACAAAATAAAAAATTAAATTTCATCAAATTGGTGCACATGTTCTATTAGAAAATATATATATATATATATATATATATATAGACAAATGTTACTCCAAATACTCGCCTTTCGACCAAGTCGAGACCTCCTTAAAACAAAGAACAAGAGAGAAGAGCTCAGGCCAAACCTTTTGTGACGACCCACATTTCAGAAGGTTTAAATCGACAATAATCCATACATGTCCAACTTAAACAATCCGGGACATAGATAATCATTGGGGTTAATTAAGAAAAATAAGAAAAGAAGAAGAAAACAAACACAGAATCTCGCAGCGGAATGATAAAATATAATAATCAAATAAACAGTTCATGAAGCTGTTTACTATACGTTTGATTATAATTTATACAACATTTATCAGAGTTATACATATACAATAGAACAAAATATAATGCACTAGACAACATGATGCAGGAATACTAATAGTAATAATATACCAAATCTTTGTCCTCGTCCTCTAGAATAAATCTTCAATAAGCTAAAAAACTTAGGACTGACCCGAGCGTAATGAAAAGACAAAACACTCGAGTCAGGACTAAAATATCCTTATGTAAGTCAAATCAATATCGCATATAACATGAGTGTAATAGCGTCAGAGATGTTTATGGGATTTCACATCTCTTATCCAGTGTATAACGTGCGTGCTATAACTCAAGAGATGTTACAGGATTTTCCATCTCTTAAGGATCCGTCAAAATATTTATATGTAGTAGAATACGCTACATATATAATGTCTAATCAATAAAATTAATATTTTTCTTACCATTAAGGCTTTACATTAATCTTCTTTAACGCGTTTTTAAGCATTATCGTACAGTTTGCATATAAAACACCAGTAAATTGTCGGTGGATAGGGATGCACCGTGATACGACAACACTAAACCAAAATCGTAGTGGTCTCGTATAGGGATAAAAGTATGACATGGCATGTGAGGCAATGCCCAAGGTAGGATACTACCAGTTTACCCTTCCCGGCCGGTGGTAACGCATCATAGCCATGATCGCCCACCGCCTCCAACACTCCCAAAAACCGAGGGTGCACACCAATCAATCACAATGTAAATGATGGTAATACGAAGAAGTGTGTCCACTCGGGGTAGCTATCCCACTTGACTGGTATGACTCTTGTTTTAGTCATTTTCAATTGGCACAAGTGCCGGGCTAATCCATCATCGTTCTCTTTCTTCAAATCCAGCAAACACATGCCAAATCCAACCACTTCATTATGGATCATCACTCCACGTACACGGTTGTTAAAGTGGTTCCAGTATCGACAAAGAGTATGCCCATATCCGGCCCTGGTCTCTTTAACAACCAAACGTCGTTTTACATACCGGTTGGTACTTTTACATTTCGAAAATAGTTCATACTTGATATCAAAATATCATATTCGCTTCAAAATCAAATACATTTCGAAATCATCATATTTACTCAAAATATACCATTTCACTTCAAAAATCATTTTCGCCTCAATACTGCGACTTTGCTTCCAAAATCGTTACGAATTTCAATTTAGGTTATAACTTCATTTTAACCCAATTCACACTTAAATCCAAGATTTAATTATAAACATTTCACCCTTTTGTCCAGTTTGAATTTAGAAAAATAGTTTGAAAATTTAGATTGTTTAAAAATAGTTTTAAATAATTAAAATAGTTTGATATAAAATAATTTAAGTATTTAAAATGTTTTATAAGGTAAAATAGTTTGGAAATCAAAATAATTGAATATTTTAAAAGATAGATTTTTAAGTAGCTTATATTAAAATAAATTTTTTGAAATAGTTTCAAAGTCAAACTGATTTAATTTCAATTCAAATAAATCCGATTTCGATTTCGAATTAATTCAATCTCACTTTCAATTCTAATTGATTTCAATTCCAATTCCAACTTGAATAAATTTCAATTCAATTTTCAAATTTAAACCATTTCAATTTACATAAATTTGAGTTCGATTTTCAAAATATCGATTTAAATCACTTAAATTAAATTTAACTTCAATACTCAATTTAAGATTCAAATCTTTAAAATAATTCAATTCTGAGCTCAATCATTGAAATATAGATTTAAATTACTTTTACTTAGCAACGTTTCGAAGTTCGAATAAAATCCAAGTCCTTAAAACAATAAATTTCCAAAACTCAAATCATATTCCAATTATGCTTCAAAATCTCAAATGTCATTTTTAAACGATTTCGTTTAACACAATTTAATTCCGCAATTTGAGCTCAAGTTCGAAAAAGAATTCGATTTCCATAAATTCGATTTTATTTCTTTAAATCCAAATCATTTTGATAATTTCAAATCAAAATTTAAAATCATTTAATTTAACCAATCCGGTGTCCGTATATAATTTTCTATCCTATGGCCAAGTAAATCAGTTATTTCAATTTAATTCGGGGATGGATATATATCATTTCAATCCAAAATAAATGTCATAGGTATATATCATTTCAACCTATTTCTTAATTTATTCGAAATAATTCGATTTGCCGTTTTATATAGTGTAAATAAATTACAGGGTGATAACAGGACATATATAAATTAAATAAACACCCAACCATCCAAATATCAACCAATTTGCATTCATCACAAACAACCATCCAAACAATCAATAAGTCACAACAATTTCATAGCCATTAATATCTGGTATTTTACTAGCAATTAAATTCCAAATTCAAATTTAACTGTCAATTTTAATTTCTACTGTTAATTCAGATATCAATTTATACGTCAATTTAACTACCAAATGACAGTCAATAAAATAAATAACTTCATGATATCAATTTAACGAACATCAGAAAATTTTAGTAAATTGTGAGCGTTATAAAACACTCACCTTGAGTTTTCAATTTTAAATCAAATCGAACGACGTTCGATTTAACCTAAAATTTTAACTAGCTCCAAACAACTTTAAATCAGTTCCCGAACGTAGTGCTCGTCGCCACGATTCCATCGATGCTTGTTTCGTCAAATTCTAACAACGATTGAAAAGGATATACCCTTTTAATGATTTGAATATAATTTATACAAATATTTTTTTTAATAACCTAATTTATCAGAGCCGCTTGATCTAGCTTCAGGAATCAAGGTTGCAAGCGCCTTCTTCTTCATCGCGTTGTTCGTCCTGCTTCCAAAACCCACGGCCGCCTCCTTCATCAACTTGCCGCTCCATCTCTAGCCAACTGGACGACAATCCATCACCTCCCACGCGAGCGCCTACCAACACCGCACCCCTACCCTCAACGACGACGAGCTCGACCTCCCAAGCGCTGTGAAAAATGCCACCAAAGACGCATGAACATGGTTATCCCTTGCCCCTGATCGTCGACAATGGCTAAAACCCTCCGTTGGATCTGTAGAGGAGGACGTGCTCTACGTTTCTCCAGTTGGAAGCTCGGCCTGATATCGCTTGGATGAAGAGATCGGAGGGGAAAAGCCTTGGACGATTTCGGCCATTAATTTGTTAATTGGCGGCTGCGTGAATTTGTTTAGGGTTAGGGCTTGGTACCCATATATATATATACGTGCATATATATTATTTTATTATTATTTCGACCATTCACATATTTTTCGGACGAACTCCAAACGAAGAGTGACGCTTGGCGTTTATAAAGTTTTACCCCTATTCCAAACACAATGGAACATGTTTCGAGGCCTAATACGATCGTATGCAGAAGATAGCTTTTTGAACCCAATTAAAATATTGAATTTTCGATATTAATTTCAACACGTTTCTATCTCGCATGATCAAACGGTAACTCCAAACGTTACGAAATTTGAAATCCGATAATAATACACTATTACAGATCCAATGGGACTAGTTTCGTTGAAATCCGAGACTGTGGCCAAAATGGCTATTTTTACTTGTTAATTAATTATAATATGAAATTCCCAATTTATAACTATTCACTTTTAAATCAAATTTTAAATATTAACAATCTTCATTATTGTTTAAATAAAATTTAAATCAACTTTCGATATCATTTTCAATCATATTAAATTTAGAATTCAATTATTCAAATAATTTCCAATATTAAATTTAAACAATTAAATTATCCTATAAATCAATATAAATAAATCATTAAGTTCCAAATAGATTTTAGTTATCAACATCATTTTATTTCTATCTAAATAATTCAAAATTATTATTCAACTTCAGCTATTGATTATAAACCCAGTTAATATATAGAATTTCATTTCAATACTCGTTATTACTTAAATCTTCGAAATTAGTTTATTTCAAAATTTTATTCAAGTTCATATCCAATAACTTACATTCAAATCATTAATTTTTTTTAACCATTTTTATTCAATAATTATGTCAAATTCCATAATTTAAAGTAGTTAAAAATACGGGTCGTTACATCTTTCGAAGGAGTAGAAGGAATGCTGCCATCAAAGTTTAAGAGCTTCAAGATCTTTTGAAGGTGTTGGAAGGCTCCTCCTATAAATATCTAAAGAGTTCTTATCTTTCGAAGAAGGTGATGAAGTTGAAAGCTCCCTTTTGCTGTCATTGACAACTCCTGAACTAGATGAAGGTCTTTCGATCAAGTCGAAGCAATACCTTCCGAAAACAATAAAGAATAGCCCTTTGAATATACGCCAAACCATTCAAAACCAATGGTTTCACCATTATTCAAACTACTAGGAAGCAAGTATTACCTGAAGCAACCCTTTCAAAATCTACAGTAAGCATTTCAAATTGGTCGAAACCAGTGTGGTCCAGGAAGGGTTTCACATCAGATCAAAACAAGAGCATGGGCATAACCAACATCATCGAAGCCAAAGGCAAAGGCTAACGACAGAGTCGAAAGCACTTTCAAGACAACTCAAATAAGAGGAGCGCTGCCATACCTTTCGACAAAGATGACAGCTTGCTTAGGTCACTCTATGGCCACCTTCCAACACAGTCGAAAGCATCAGGGTCGAAAGGTGCCAAGCTGCATTTATAAATAAGACCCAATGGGTCACATTTAGGGGATCCGATTCTTCTCTTTTTGAACTTGTATTCTCTTAAGAAATGCGTTGTAACCCTAGTTTGTAAATCAAATTGGGAATTTAAAGAAACAAAATCCTTGGAGTTGGAGAAAGGGAAGTTTCAATTACTTTATGCTATTTTACTATTTCATTTTAGCTTTTGCTGGATTCACTTCTATATTCTAGGTTTAACCTCTATCGAAAGGCTCCTATCGACATAGTCGATACCTCTTCAAGCCCCAATAACTTCTGTAACCCATTCGAAGCTATCTACTCTGTGATCAAAAGCCTTCGACAAGGTCGAAGCCTATCCTCTAAACATCAAAGTCTGAAGTTATAGATTCAAACCAAAAGAAGTTATACCCACAGCTTTCGACAAGGTCGAAACCTATCTCAGATCTACTAAAGCTTAAGATTTCCCACCTAAACTCAAGAAAGATAAGCCCCCAAGCTTTCGACAAGGTCGAAACCTTCCATCTTGCTTAATAACCAAAACCCAAGCCAATCTACAGCCTTAGGCCTCCAACCAGGTCGAGACCTATCTAATAGAAATTAACTCAGGGTATATCAATCAGATCAAAAGGAAGGCTTTCGAAGGAGATATCATAACTACCCAAATGGATCGAATGGTCACTTAACCCATAATCCAACCCCTTTCGACACAGTCGAAAGGCTTGCTTGAGGAATACCATAAGTAAAGCCTAATCGAAAGGCAGTTCTAAAAGGATTCACACCTTCTTTTCTGTACTACTTGTATAAAGGATTATTCACCTTTCTTAGCATCATTTTGGGGTGTTAACAAGAAATCTTGTTAACATTTTTGGCGGTAAAAGGAGGGCCTGAACCTCCAACTTGGATAAACCCCCAACACCGCTATTCTCTAACCCTACTTGAGTCAGTCCCACTTCAAGTTTATCTGCTTTGGAAAATCATAGCTAGAAGAACTAAAAGATCTGAAGAAGGGTACTCTGAACCACATTTGACAAGAGCACTTCCAATTCGAGAGCAACAAAGGGTGGTAAAAAGGAAGGCCATTAAAGAGCATGAAACAATAAGGCCAAGAAGCAAAAAGTCAAAAAGCCATCCCCAAGAATCAAGCTTCAAGTCTAGACTTTCAAAGGAGTGCAACTTAACAACATCAATTGAGAACGTCTACTTGCTTACAAAGGATGAGCTCAACTATTGGCCATCACAGAAAACAAAATCGAAACATGAAAGAAATTTGGTTGGATCCTACTGTTACTACCATATGATGAATGGCCATGAAACCAATCGTTGCAGAGCCCTGAGGGGATGAATATAAATTTCTTCCGACAAGGAAAGATCCGTGAATTTGTAAAGAGAATTTGAGAGAAAATCAATAAAGAGCAACTTTCTATAAAAAGAAAATCTACATGGTTGGGAGTGAAATGCTCCTTATATTGGGATACTACCTAAGATGGTAGAAAAGCTTCTATCCATGCCAAGATGACCAGAGCAGAGCACCTCCTGGAGGGAGGGCGGGTTAGCCTTTAGCCATGCCATAAGATGGCCAGGTTAAAGCATCGGATAAGCCCTTGGCCACACCTCTGGTCGGGTCAAGGCACCTCTTGGAGGGAGGACGGAGTAAGCCTTTAGCCATGCCAAAAGATGGCCAGGTTAAAGCACCGAACAAGCCCTTATCCGTGCCATGCTATGGCTAGTTTAAGGCACCTCCTGGAGGGAGGACGGAGTAAGCCTCTATCCGCGCCATAAGATTGCTAGGGTAGAGCGCCGAACAAGTCCCTGTCTGCTCCGCAAAAAGGGCTAGGGCAGGGCATCTCCTGGAGGGAGGTCGGGTAAGTCCTTGGTTCCAGTCTCTAAGATGAGCTAACCAAGAGCACCGGACAACAATGGACTAAGACGTCCAGGCCCAAGAAGAGGCCCGCTAAACAATGGACTAAGACGTCCATGCCCGAGAAGAGGCCCGCTAAATAATGGACTAAGATGTCCAAGCCCAAGAGGATGCACATTCAGCAATAGACTAAGATGTCTAAGCCCAAGAAGAGGCTCATCAGATCATGAACTAAGATGTTCAAACTCGAGAAAGAGGCATTTCAAATTATGGACTAAGATGTCCAGTCTCAAGAGGCAATTGGAAAAATTACTTATATACAAGACCTGAAGGGTTCACACATCAAAGGAGTAGAGCAAGGCTCCGCTTATAAATACCCAAATCTGGGTTTTGGGACTTTCATTTCTAGACATCATCTAAAAATACCCGAATCTGGATTTCGGGTCTCTTATACCAGAATTTCATCCATTAATAACCGAGTCTGGGTTTTGGGTCCTTCGTATCTAAATGACATCAATTAATACCCTAACTTGGGTTTCGGATATTCATTTCAAACTTCACTATTGAATACCCGAATATGGGTTTTAGATCTTTATTAACCACTGATTATCTTAATATACCTTAATCTAGGTATCGAGACAATTACTTATTCGAACCTTAATCTGGGTGTGAAATTTCAATAATAAAATTCTATTTTTCTATCGCAAATGCCCGAATCTGGGTCAAGGAATACTGTCATGAAGATCACTGTAAAGAGTTTTTGAATTTGAGTTTTGGATTTCTAATTTACCAAATCTCATTAATGTCAAGGAATGGGTCGAAGGATTTCTACTTCCGAAATTCAGAAGGCGGTTTCTGAATTTAGTCCTTTATTAAATATATCTTAAAGGTTTCATTCCAATAATTATGCCCATATCATAAGGCAGGATTTTCTATTAGCAAATTTCATATATTTCAGCCAAATGGTTGAAATTAAATTCTCTAACATTTCTCATCACGGTTGAAGAAGGGATTTAAATGTTTGATATAGATTATCTCTCATGCAATTAACAAGATGATTTATTAATTTAAGCAAACAATATACATATACTGATATGTAAATTTCAAGTTAACAATTAGAAATGTTTGCTTTATACTTTTCAGGGAAATCAACACAGCAAAGAGAAATGAAAGATTAAGCAAATTCAGAAATAATAAACGAGCTATCAAAAAGCGCCATAGAAATGACATCACAGAAAAGGATTGCAAATCAGGTGCTTCTTTCCAAAATTATATAATTTACATAAGTCCTGAGATAATTTACAAGTCTATGAAGTTGTTTATATATATATATATATATATATATATATATAGACACACACACACACACAAAACAAGTTCATTCAAGTCAGACATACAAATAAATTACAAATCTTAAGCGGCCTTGTTAGGAGTCTCTACGATTGAAGGGTCCACAACATGGCAAATGGCCATGCAAAGAACTTCCTTGAGTTTCTTCTCTTTCTCCCTTATTTTTTTTCGTCATCAATGGTATCAATGTTAGTTTTCAAAGCATGATTGAAGGCTCTATTTGCTGCCCTAAGGGTCTTGTTATCCCTTTCTAATTCCGCAACGCGCTTTTGAAAGAGATAAATATCATGCTCGAGCTTTTGATTCTTGGCGGCATAATCATTAATAGTTTGAGAATATTTAACCTTTTATTTTCATCAAAATACTTTTCTATTTCAAATTTGACTCTCCTGCACCAGTTTCACACGGTGTTCTCGTCTAAACCCGGGAGAGGGTTGAGCATAGTAGGAAAATTTTCGGCCGCAAGAAGTTTTGACCTTGTGGGTTTGGTAGCTGTAGGAGTAGAGTGAGGGACCGGCAAATCAATGCTTGAAATCTTTTTCCCCATAGTGAATTCCAGTTATTCACACTGTGCTTGACTATCCTTTAATTTCAGCTCCAAGTCACTTGTTTGCTGAATGAGCTCCGACATCTTATGATCAAAATCGATTGAAGGATTTGTTTTCACTTGTCGCTTAAGCATGGTAATCGTTTCATCTTTACTTTTAATTTTAGCCTCGAGTTGGGTGATGTGATCTTTTTGGCTGCTGGCGATGGTTTTCTGAATAACATATCTTTTGTGCCATCTCATAGCCTCAATATTACCACCAAAACATTCTAATAAGATGTCGTCGCTAGGCACAATCCCTCCACTTATTTGCAACAACTTCTCTCTAATAGCATCAACGCGTGACGATAAATTATGAGGAAGAGAAGTTGAGGATAACTATAGCTCCTATTTAAGCAAAAGAAATAAAACAGAATCAAAATAGAATATTAAAAAAATATCTTTATTATTATAATAACGAATTACAACTTAAACAA
This sequence comes from Allium fistulosum, assembly GCA_030737815.1. Classification (NCBI taxonomy): domain Eukaryota; kingdom Viridiplantae; phylum Streptophyta; class Magnoliopsida; order Asparagales; family Amaryllidaceae; genus Allium; species Allium fistulosum. The sequence continues at coordinate 694,321,017 of CM060903.1, read as the reverse complement.
CAACGAAGTTAAAAGATACAACAAGCAACTGGATTACATCTAAAGTTTAGAAACTGCTTTTCTAACTTTATCTAGTGATTTAGCAGAAAGTGTAACTGTTGAGTCAAAAGGAATAGTGACACCTTTTGGGGTAGTGACTGGCGGGCATTTGCTATAATCCCACGGCAGGAGGACTATCGCGACCGCAAATTAATTTTGTATGAAATGTTCTGATCTCCCTAAGAAATGTTTCTTTCTCATCCCCAAGGAAATCAAAGCGGAGGCGAGGGTATTCCAAATAAAGTTTTTGTAAATCTCGAAGAAAGCAATATCTTGGTAATTTCAAAATCTTTAAAAGTGGTGCCTTTTCATGATAAAATCTCCTCAGTTTAACATACTGGCCTAAATGATCTCTAGGAACAAGTCGACCTAGTGAACAGTTATTCTGTAATAATATAATAAAGAAAGGCTAAACATAAAAGGCAGCGCTAAAACATATATTCGTAAATCTATAAACTGTTACACATTTACAATCACTCATCTGGTTCATACAAAATAGACTTAGAGAAAAACTCAGTGATAAATTTATCTTTATAGTACTTAAGCTTTTCAGCGGGGATATTTTAAGGAATTGACCTGACCCGTGGTAAATTCCAACAAGCTTCGGGATGCAGGTCAGATCTGAATTCGTCTAAATATCTTTTGTGTAAACATCTTAGTAGACCCCCATCGAATTCACCTAAGTACGAAAAATCTATAATCGAATGTCTATAGTAAGCTTTATACAAAAGTTAACAAAAATGTCTCTTCCTTCGATCATCATCCATAATAAAGTTAGTAACTCTCGATTTTCCTTCAAGAGAGCGTCGTACCGGATGCGCGCTCTCTTTAATAAGGGGGTAGCACTCTGATATTTAAAAGTCGCTAATACGGAGGTACTCCTATCGAGGTTATGATACTTTTCAGAAAGAACATTGTGCTCCTTTATCAGTTTGTCTAATTCCCTATATAACTTGTTAATTTCTACTTGTTTTCTTTCAAGTTTTGTCCTATAAGGAAAGGCAGACTTCTTCCTTATCTAAAATAAATGATTTTGCGCTTATTATCTTCGAATTGTAAGACATTTAAACAGAGAATCGCATACCTGAGAAACTAGGATGGAAGCCTGGGAGGCTTGCTCTTTTTCTTTTGGATCCTTAGTTTGAACGGGAGGAGGCTCGTCCTCAAGAGGAGCAGAAGGCCCGGGCGATGCAGGTGGCTTATCCTTTTGAGGAGATTGCTCTTGTTCAGGAAATTCAGCTTGGTCGCCACCATCTTTTTCAAAAGCCTTAGAAGGAGCCCCTTTGTCTCCACCAAGACCTTGGCCTCCAACAAGATCATCATCGTTATCATCATCACTGCCGTCGCCATCGTCGTCGTCTTTTTCCTTAGCGGTGACATCCTTGTCACCTTCCTCCTCAGAGTCTGACTCGATATCAAAGGAGGGGACATCAAAAGAAAGCACTTCAGAAGGATTAATTTCCTCCTCGTTCGCAGGCTCAATCCCCTGCTTCATCTGATTAATTTTACCCATCACTCTTTCGGCTAGAGCAGGATCAAGTGAAGGAAAGCCAAAGTCAGGGCAATTCTTGTAGTTGTCGGTGTATGCAAGCATAAGGGCATATTCATAGTTCTTCAGGATCATTTGCCCTAAGGTGACATAGACAAATTGGGTGACATCGACAAACTGGGATACTTGCTGCTTGATGTCGGTAAGGGTACGGACAACAAGTTTAAGCGAAGCACTAGTCTTCTTGAATTTATCTTTCAAAGAGATGTTCTTCGTGACCAGGTGAGACTTCTCGTCTTCTGAATCCTTCAAAGTGAGCTCAATAGCAAGCTTCTCGTCAGCAATAAGTTGACAAGCACACCTTTCTACCTCTAGATCAGACTCAAATCGAGCAAGAGAGGCCTTTACTCGTTCTAATTCTGTGGAAGCGTCATCCTTAGCAGCAGAAAGTGAAGACACTTGGTTTTTGAGCTTAGAATTTTCCTCTTGAAGCTTGGAGGAATCAGCGAAAGACTTTGAAACATGTTCGTTCAAAGCTAACCGGCTCTTTGAAATCTGAAAAAATATATAACACAAGTTAGTGATTTAAGAAAAAACCAACAATGATAAGGATAATTAAAGAGAAACTTTCCAGAAGTTGCTGCTCCATTTGAGAGTGATAATGCCCCGCCAAATCTGGAGTGAAAGAGGGCGGGCAAGAATAAGTAAAGGATTCAGAATGCAGGATGGACTCGGTCATTTTATCAAAATTAATGGTGGGAGGAAAAGAAGACAATGGTTTCGGAGGAATCTGCTTTACGGAGGGAGTCATTAGCAAGGCCAGTTGCATCTTGTCAATTGCAGCTGGAGAATCAGAAACGGAGATGCGAGAAAGAGGGTCAGGAATAGGTGGAGTTTGCTCCGGTTTATCTTTGGGGGCTTCAACAACAGGGCTCTTCAGAACTTGTTCAGAAGATAAGCGCTCCTCCTCTTCCTCTACTTCTATAACTTTAGAAATTTTCTTTGGAGGCACATCTGCGGAAGATTCCATTAGGAAGGGTTCCGCATCAGATCAAAACAAGAGCATGAGCATAACCAACATCATTGAAGCCAAAGGAAAAGGTTAACGACAGAGTTGAAAGCACTTTCAAGACAACTCAAAGAAGATGAGTGTTGCCATACCTTTCGACAAAGACGACAACTTTCTTAGGTCACTCTATGGCCACCATCTGACCAAGTCGAAAGCATCAGGGTCGAAAGGTGCCAAGCCGTATCTATAAATAAGACATATGGGGTCACATTTAGGGGATCCGATTCTTCTCCTTCTGAACTTGTATTCTCTTAAGAAAAGCATTGTAACCCTAGTTTGTAAATCAAATTGGGAATTTAGAGAAATAAAATCTTTGGAGTCGGAGAAAGGGAAGTTTCAATTACTTTATGCTATTTTACTATTTCATTTGAGCTTTTGCTAGATTCACTTCTATATTCCAGGTTTAACCTCTATCGAAAGGCTCCTGTCGACATAGTCGATACCTCTTCAAGCCCAAATAACTTTTGTAACCCATTCGAAGCTATCTACTCTGTGATCAAAAGCCTTCGACAAGTTCGAAGCCTATCCTCTAAACATCAAAGCCTGAAGTTATAGATTCAAACCCAAAGAAGTTATACCCCCGACTTTCGACAAGGTCGAAACCTATCTCAGATCTACTAAAGCTTAAGATTTCCCACCTAAACTCAAGAAAGATAAGTCCCCAAGATTTCGACAAGGCCGAAACCTCCCATTCTGCTTAATACCCAAAACCCAAGCCAATCTAGAGCCTTAGGCCTCCAACCATGTCGAGACCTATCTAATAGAACTTAACTCAGGGTATATCAATCAATTTGAAAGGAAGGCTTTTGAAGGAGATATCATAACTACCCAACTGGATCAAAAGGTCACTTAACCCATAATCCAACCCCTTTCGACACAGTCGAAAGGCTTGTTTGAGGAATACCATAGTAAAGCCTAATCAAAAGGCAATTCTAAAAGGATTCACACCTTCTTTTCTGTACTACTTGTATAAAGGATTATTCACCTTTCAAAGCATCATTTTGGAGGTGTTGACAAGAAATCTTGTTAACAACAAGCGCACACATGTATAAACATGCTCTCTCTTACGTGATGTTTGTGTACTTTTATGAAAGGCAACAAATGACATAGCATTATGATATGTATGCAGATGATATATGGCATTATATACGCAAATATCCAATTTTTCGGTCCTTCTATATGAATGAAATGATATATCATATAGAGCATGTATGCAATCTCCTAGGATGAACAGATAAATTTTATATGTATACACAATAAAAAACATTAGCATAAAACATGGTTAATATATGCATAAATAATTCATAGAAATCTAAACACACAAAACACATCAAATATTTAGCACAGTCAATTGATATCAAGTAACATAAGTAAAAACAACAACAAATCCTAGCAATCATTCAACTAAACCTAGATATTATGTAAACTAAAAATCAAGCAAATGGGAAAATGGTTTGGAAAGAAATCGAATTCAAAAGATCAAATCTACTCCTTCAATTTTCAATTGTCCTTGACCAAATCGTTCTCCCTAAATAATCCAACCAAGTCTACTATTGTCACAACTAATCCCAAAATACTAATCTAAATTGTATGTGCATATCCACAACTTATGTAATATCTGCTACCATCTTGAATCTATAATGTCACAATTTATAACTACGGGTAACCTTAGCTTAAACATGCCCACACAAAATTTCAGTCTCTCGTACCATTGCTAAATGCACATACTTAACATCTAAATCATCCAGTAGTAGTTTCTTCAATTTATCTTCTGTATTGTTAAGGTAAGACAACTCAAAAGTGGATGGTGTCTTACCCGGATAAATCTAAAAGACTCAACCATACCACCCGAGGGCATTAAAATAATCGATGTCATTACCTGGTGAACGTAACATATATCCCATCCAAATCTTAAATCTAACTTGAGTGGTATCATTACGCTTATGAAAACACTTCTCCCAATGTCAAACAGTCTTGACATTCAAAGTATCACCTCCTCAATTTTCCAAACATTCCATCCTATAATCAAAATCCTACAACTAAGCAAACATTCAAACAAGAGTAATCCTATTCTATTCAACTAATGCAACCATAGAAATAATTTTTTTTAAATCTAAGTGGAGTTCTAACCAAAGGAAAATGCTAAACTAAGATAGTGATAGGGTTAGAAGGATCAATCACACAATACATTATTTACATACACCTCATATGCAATGTAAACTCTGTACCTTTAAGTCGTTATTCCAAAAGAGTTTTCTTTAAATAGATAGTCTCTCTTCAATCTGAGGGATGATTGAAATGGATTCATCTACTCCTTACTTAAAATCATAGCTGAACTTCCAAGTTCCATTTTCCACAAAATCTCTTCTGCATCTTCTATGCATGCAAACTGTACACCTTCTCTTCAGTCTTTCAAATAAATTTTTCTTCAATTACTGAACACCTGAATTCACACCACTCTGTGGTACTTTTTTTTATTTTACTTTAGTATCCATTTAGTCAAGTACTTCTTTTTTTAAATGTAACAACCCTGCTTTCTATGCGGTAATTATACGTAAATTTAATTTAAATAAAAAATTTTGAATTCGATATTTGATCATTATTATTTTGAAAGTTAATATTTATTTAATTGAAAGCTATTAATAACTGATTTTATTTTTAAAATAAATTGAATTTAATTAATGGATTCTTCTTGAGCGATAAATTGGAATCGAATGAATTATTTTAAATTGAGTATAAAATATTTAAAAAGAGTAAAATTAATATGAACTGAACTGAAATGTATTTATAAATAAATATTGAGGATTAAAAGTAAAATTTCAAAGGGAAATAAAGTAGAGACTGTATTGAATTAAAAATTTAAGGCCCAAAGCCCGTTTTATCTTCTACCCGCTTCTGGAATTTTCTTTGTTTCGCGACTAAGGCCAAATCCCTCCAAATCATATTGAGCCATGCCTTAATTCACCTTAAGGAATCAAAATTCACGTGTACTTAAAAGAAAATATTAATAATCTGATTGATCGAACATCGATCGGTCTGGGCAGGCGATGACGCGAGAGTAGGAAGCGCGAAAGCGAGACAACTTAGTGAGCACGTGCGACATAGGAGAAGTTGCTAAGGGGAGGCACAACTTGGTGTCACGACCAGGCCAGAAGCAACTTGTGATCGATGTCAATGAGGCACATCAGCTGGCGTGCGCGCTATAGTGCTGACAGTAAGATGACGCAGGCAGAAGGAGAAGCGTGAATGGTGTTGGTTGTTGTAGGATGAAGTTATGATTAGGAAGATGGCTAAGACTTGTTGTTGAGTTTGGGCAGGTATGACGGAATTATTGTCGATTTGAAGGTGGCGCATCAGAGGCAAAATATTAATGCAATTCAACTTCGCTTGGCATTTTAGTGAGTTCTCTTAACTCACATCTATGTCAAGATATCAATGCCTATATATATATATATTATTCTCGTTTATTATTCAAAATACATAATTGAATTGGATTGTTTGAGATTGATTGATGTTTGGAGTGTTAATTAGTTGTGCGAATTGAAAGTTTCAATTTGCAAACAGAATTCTATCCGGTTGCAAATTAAACTATATTTTTACATATATATTTGAATGTCGGCGTGTGTATCTTAAGGAAGACCAAAGTTCGACGGAACTCGACTCGGGTCACTTGAATATTTATAGTGACATTTAGTTGAAATTTTATGGAGTAATCTTACTCCATAATTTATATATTTGGATATTTATTTACATTTTTGTTTTAAAAAGTTGTTTGAAAATATTTGAAGAATTATCTATTGGTTTTGGAATTTTATTCAAGTATTTTATAAATAATTTATCGAGATATTATACAATTTAGTTTTTTCCTATTTCAAAATATATTTTAATTATAAGTATAAATGTATTTTTCTTTTGGTTATAACATTCTTTTTAAAATTAATATTATAGTATATTATAAGTTTGGAATCATTTTAAAGGAAAATATAATTGCGATTTTATAAAATGCATTATGAAAATTATAATATTACTTTTAAGTGATATTTATTATAAAAGTTATTTATGAACATTCATCGGTAATACTTTTATGATTATTCATCGGACTTGTCATATAGAGATATCTAGTTTGGATTAAGTGAAGTTTATGAACATTGAATAATTATCTGAATAACATGCGGTGGTATGGGACGTCGTTATATTATGTGTTTGACTGTCTTTTGTAAGTAAATGTCACTCAAACGGGGATTACACTCATCTGTATATGTGATACGTGGTAAGAAGTATCGTATAATCAAGTGTTGACTTATGAGAGCCATGTGTTGGCTTACTATTAGATTTATACGTAGCTATAGGGTACGAGTACTATATGATCGTCTACATTTTGTATAGCTTCCTTTATTTTTCAGAAGTGAACCAATTGGCCAGTATCCACCCCGATGGCTTGATCGTGCTGTCGCACCCTAGATCCACGACACCTTGGTCGTTATTATATTTGATGCACATCACATGATTGGTCATTGGTAGCCCCTTATGTTACATAAGCCAGCAATATGTAACCATTAAGGGAAAAGCGGGAGCGTGACTGAGGCTACGCGTAGACGAGTCATTGGTGGATGGGTCACAATGTCCTTTGAGGTAACTGAAGAATGTAGGAATAGACAGTTACTCTATGGTTGGCAAGTAGACCTGGGTTCCTAGAGCAGCTTGCGGTAGGAGGCTATCAATCTTTCGTCTGGTGTAGGGTATGTGTGTGTAGTGGATTGGCATATATGTCTCCTTCGTATGATGAGTTGGCTATACTAGAGACTAGATGAGTCTAAAGTGTAGTCAGTCCCCATTATATTCATACTGTTTTATGATTCAATATTTTTAGATAACCTTTGTTTATTGATGTGATTTGGATTGCGATAGATTCATATTTATGGATTTTTTTATGATGTTGGATTTTTTGGGGATGATTTTCTAGGCTATCTAACTTTATACCTTGTTATGTATGTTATTTTCATATAATATTCGATACTAACTATTCCATTATATTATTTGTTATCATTATAGATATAGTACGAACTTTGTATTATATAGAATACTTGGGTCAGTCCGAGACATTTCAGGTTCAAGGGACAACATGACCAGTTTTGTGGATATTCGGCATAGATGGAGGCTAAGTTATAATTATATTGTGTTATTGTATACTATTGTGATGTATTTTTATTCATTTATTGGATATTTTGATGTCATTATATATCTGATGTATATTTTGGATGTATGTATACATTTTATTATATATTATCGCCGTGTTTGACTTCGTGTTCTCTTGTTTTTTATTATATATGTGTGTATTGTTCTATCCTGGAGGTACACATGTTTATTGCTTTGTACTAAGACCGTGTATCTCTATGGTGAATTTTATTTGACACAAGATATGTACCAGTGTTGGTCCAAGGGAATTTTCATGTATGTATCCAATATCGCCTCATTCTTTGTATTATCCGACAGTATTACTCCATGATACTCTTAGGTAGTATAGGTATAGAGGTGGGGGTGTTATAGTTGGTATCAAAGCAGGTTTAGAACAATACGTTATATATAAGAGACACGAGTCAAGACTTTAGAGAGACTTAGAGCCCTTGTTCCCTTGGGTGTGCTGGGTAGATACCCTATATTAAAGGGATATTAGGAGTATACAATGATTATTGGGGTAATTATCTAGGGACGTACTAGTTATTTTTGTATTATATATTATTCTAATCCCTTATCTCTTTGGTGTGTTTTTTTCAAGTGGAATTTAAGTTACTGATAGGGAAGTGAAATAAGGAATCGTTTGCCAGACCTGTAGAATCAACATTAGTGAAGATGAGTTAACCCCTTTCTGGCTTTAAATTTGAGTAAAAGAATCCAATAGTAATCAAGTGCGCAGTGGACGCTAATAGATAGCTTTCCATTGAAGGCATTTGTTAGTTTATTGTTTGATGTGTGTTTGGTTGTTTTAATTTTTGTTTTTTTTCTAAGCTTAGTCTAGAATGTGGAAATTGAGTTGAAGTTACCGCTTAAATATTTATTAACCTACTTGAATCTGGACAAAGCCAAATATTATTAAAAGCTAGCAGTTTATCTAAATTAGAACCGCCCAAGGATAATAAATATGTTTAAGATATGATTATAATAATATACAAATAACATGGAATGAAAAATTAAATTAAATTAATTTTGCATTTGTTTGATATTATGATGTATAATGAACTGTATTAATGTTAATGGATTTTGAATTGAATGTGTATACAAATTTTAAAAATAAATATTTTTGTTTAAACATGCATATGATTTAATAAAATATGAATTTGATTTTTGCAAAGTGATTTAAAAATGTTTTAATAGTTTATTTTGATGTTAATTTGTCCATTTAGTGCTTTAAGAATTCCGGTCGATGCGTCTGGCCAGATTTATCGATAGGGATTTCTAAACATTAGGATGAGACATTTTGTCACAATAGTTTGGAAATAGAACAATGCTTTGTGGAATATTATAAAGGATATTTTAATATAAAGTAATATTTTGGGAATATGTGATGGTATTTTGAAAGGATAAGGGTAAACTATTTGAGAAGTGAAAATAATAATAAATATAATAATATGTGGTTTTATATATATATATATATATGGATAAACAAGTTGAGATTATTTGGTGTGATTTGAACAAATGATGTAAGGAATTGTATATCTATAACGTAAAGAAATACTAAGGTATGGAATGGAGGTATATGATTCTTACATAAAACTAGTTTTTAAACAAGCATGCTATTTGAATAAGGAATTGTTCGTTTGAAAAAAAAATATTTCTAAATCATGATTATAAAAATATAATGAAAAAAAGTTTGATAGAGCCAAAAATTAAAATGAACTCATAACTAATGATTATTAAGTGGTAAAATAAAATGATAATGAATGGGATCATTTGAAAAAAACAATGATTAGCTATAAGTATTATATTATTACAAAGTAATGTTGTATAATGTTAACCCAAAAATGGATCAACACCCTGGTTTAAGTTTGAAAGCACCAGCCCTGTTCTGATAGAGGAATATCACAGATATAAGAAAAGAACAGTAAAAGAAAGAAGACAGAGAATTTTTATAGTGGTTCGACTGTTAATGAAGCCTAAGTCCACTTTATATTTTTATTATAGACTGATTGTTGTTACAAGACGTGTTTGATTACAAGACTTTGATTATCTCTAAGTAGACTGAATCCCCATAGTTGGAATCCACTGGATAATCACAGCGAATTCCTTTGGAGATTGTTGTGAGGGAGGAAGAGAGTAGAGAATGTTTCCAGCAGAGCTTCAGCAACCAGTCCGGAGAAGATCTCGTTTATGTTGCAAGTAGGATGGTATTTATAGAGATCAGCGAGCTTATGGGCCAAGCCACTTCATCAATTGCTCGTAGATAGGTAGGGAACGACCCAGGGGTGTTTAGCTCGTGAACCGAGCTAAAACCATGGGTCGCTGGCGACCCGTGGTTTTTGGCTCATAAGCGAGCCAATAACATGGCTTCTTTTTCAGTGCTCCTTGGTTAGCTCAATTGAAGATTCAAAGGAGTGGCATGGGTCGTTGGCGACCCATAGGTTATGGGTTGTTGGTGATCCAATCACTTAGGATATTTTCTAGGGTTTGGAGTTTGGGATGTTTCCATGGTCTTGTGTTGTCGTTGTTCCGTTTTGATAAGTTACTAACGGTTTGTGCTCAGTTGCTGATTGGGCTAAAGAATGCTGGTATCTTGGTTTAATCGATCCCAGTCGTTGCCTTAGTGATATAGCTTGGCTCTCCTTAACTCCTTGCCTTAGCCTTTCTGGTTAAGTTCTACACCATTATGATGTCATGAGATTCTTCTACTTTCTAGTGGGTCCTGCTGGGTTAAAAACGCGGATAGCATTTTCCCCCATAGTACGTCTTCGTTGTTAACTAGGCGTGCTTTGGAAATTAGCGCTCTCAATATTTGTAATTCGATTTCCAAGTAATTGCATTATAGTTTTGCGAGTACATGGCGGGACATGCTGTTGGTTATCTAGATTTAGTCTTGACCACTACTGCTTGTCACAACGGATCAAATTCCTTCCCATAGTTTTCCAGCATGCTTCCAAACGATAGATAAATTTCAGAGGAGGAACTCAAGAAAAACATGCCACCACCTTATGGGTTGCTAGCGATCCATCATGCATGGATCAATATCAATCCATGCAACCGTAAAAAATTTCTTCGCAAGTTGGGTCGCTAGCCATCCATGATGGATCGTAGGCGACCCAATGCCTTAGACAAATTTGTGCTTCATCTTTTCTGCCTACTTATATACATGTTCGAGCCGACCCTTCCACTTATTAGAACTGACCTTCCTTTCTACTTGAGCCGACCTACTTTGTCTTCATTGTGTGAGCAGATCTTCGCACGGCCTGATCTCAAGCGATTCAACAGCTCCTAGTTTGATTTGATCCATCATTCCTCAGTCGCTTTTGCCTATGATTCCACCTAGTGATTATTTGCTCACCAAAACCCTAATCCGCTTTTGCTCTAAGCCGCTGTCGATCCATCTTTTAGGCTCGGTGTCGATCCATCTCCAGCTTGTTGATTCTGCATCTTTGATCGCTCTTGTGTTCTTGAGTTCAGTCAAAGGTGGGTTCGCTTAATCAGTTCGCTAATTACTATGTTTGTGTAATGGTTCGATGACGAATTTCCATTTGCAATGTTGGTCGTGCAAAGTTCGAGTGGATTGCGGTTTAACGGATCAGATAGCCAATCGAGGCTTGAGTTCTCTACTGGAACGACATTCGGGCTTTAGCCCAATGCTTGATGCATTTTGCTATCTTCGCCCGTTAGACCAGAATTGACTTGTGCCCATTTTTGTAGATATTACTGCACTACATACCACCAGTCGATCCCGATTCTTCCAGAGAATTTGGGCTTATCCTGCTTGATTATTGCACGCTTGGCATCCCTGTAGTGAGAAGAGTTTTCCGTGTTGCTTCGGATAACGGATCCATTATCGGTCATTGATCGATAATGGATAAGTGTAGAAGGAGTAGAAACAAAATCTGAATACAAAGTGACACGAGAAGTTCTTTTCTTCTTCCACTACGAGCAAACTATCTACACGGGATAGGGCGTTTGCAATGTTTCGAGCACCGAGTTTATCCCATATAGATAGCACACTGCACTCGCCCCAGTTCACACTTGAAATCCGACATGCTGATTACAAGTTAATGTTTCCTTGGAATTCATGTGTAGCGGGGGAAGCTATTAGTTTAGAATAGATTTACCTAACTGTTTTGGACACGAGTTCTGTTATTTAGAATGAAGCAGCCATCCATGCATTGTAAATCAAGCGAGGGAAGCCCGACGCTCTCAGAAGCCGAGTCATCATCCACTTTGCAAGCTCAGTATGGCTAGTTAGTCCAGGTTGGACCAATCGTGGATCGAACACCTCCCAACTTTAGAGTTTTACTTATTCTGCCTGAGAGAGCTTCATCAGTGGTTTCTGCTAAGGTTCTTCATAACATCTGTGCGCAACACGGAATTCCCGAAAAGGATGTGCGTCTACCAAAGAAGGATGAATTCGCTCATATGCCTCCCCTAGGGTACACCGCTTGCCACTGATACATGTGTTTGAACAAAGCTATGCCTCCTTTCAACGACTTTCTTCGTGAGACTCTCTCGAAGTTGGGTATTGCTCCATTTCAGCTTCATCCTAATGGCTATGCCACCTTGACTTGCCTACATGTTCTTTTCATGCGGTCTTTAAACTGCGCTCCAAGTTTTGATGAGTTGCGGTACTTTCTGGCATTCAAAAGGAGAGATGACTATCCCTCCTTAATCATAATCAAAGCCCAAAGAAACCGGAAAATTGTCCAGCGCTTGCAAAGCAACCTGTCGCAATTCAAGACACAATATTTTTTTGTTAGATGCCCCGAGGGGTTCAATCATTGGTGGACGACAAAGGGTAAGTTTCTTTTTTTATCCATCGAGCTCTGATGCATTGCAATGGAGTTTCTAACTAGCCATGTGTCTCTTGCAGTTATCCCAAGGCCAAATAGAGACGCGGCTCTTGAATAAGTTTGTCAGACTTTAAAGGTTATCGATGCCGAGGAGAGAAGCGTTAAAGTATTACTGACTGATGAAAACTTGCGTCGATATGGATTGCTGGCTCCGGGTAGATCTGCTGTTTAATTTGAAATCCCCTCTCCTGCTCGATATAGGATTCATATGAGATCTACTTCCTCCTCCTACGATTCCGAAGAAGGTGCCTCTCAAGAGAGAGAGAGCCCATCTAGTGGATCAACTGACGAGTCCCATGAGGAGGAGAGGCTGTTGTGACTGGATTAAACGGCCTAGGTAGAATGCCTCCAATTCTGGAGGAAGCAGAAGAGGAGTTCAAACAAAGAGAAGGCAAGGCCGCATTGGATTTGGAAAAGGAAGAAGGAGAGTTTGAAAGTAGTAGTGATGAGTCAATCGCTAGTGATTACTTCTTGTCTGAATCCGATGGTGGCGACTCAGAGTCTTGCGATGAAACTTCGAGTATGAGCCCTATTCTTCCGAGCTCACCTGTCCCTGATATAAGTGATAAAGGCAAAGCTCCAGAGTCCGGAAGGCATCAGGACTCTCCAAGTAAAGATGTCGGAGTAGAATTCGAGGATTTCAACGACGTTTATGTTGACTTTGATGAGCTCATAAAAGAAGATTTCAAATGTGTTACGGCGCCTCCTTGCTCGGGTAATATCGTGCTAGAAGTTAGCCCGGTTCCGCCCACAACAGCGGAAGTTAGTCCGATTCCACCCACGACGGCCGTCCGTCCTGGTTCATGATGACGTTTTAGGCCTACATTAGAAGTGCACTACATTTTTACAAAGCCTACTTATCATAATATTCAGAGTATTATTTCCTCTCTGCATTTTTTCTATTCTATCACTGGTCTGCAAATTAATCTTTCAAAATCAAATATTTTGGTTGCTGGTTTAAATTATGTTCAGAGGAATGATATTATTAAGTACTCGGGTCTTCAAGAATTATCCAAAAATGCTTATTATCTGTGTTTGCCTATCTCTAGCTCTAGAATTACCAAACAAAATTGTTTGCCACTCTTTGAGAAGATTATTGAAAGACTTCAGATATGGCCAATTGATAAACTGTCACAAGCTGGTAGGCTAACAATTATTCAATCAATTGCTGTGGCTATGACAACTTATTGGACTAGGCATTACATTCTCCCAGTTAAACTAATTAATATGATTTCTGGTGCCCTCAATAAATTCCTCTGGCATGGTGACCCTTTTTCTAGACTTATTCCTATTTCTTTTTATAAGTTGTTTGATGCCAAAAAGTATGGTGGACTTGGTATTACTAATATTTTTCGATGGAATAAGGCTGCTATTTCTGTGTACTTCAATAAGATCTTTGCAACTGATAAGAACTTATGGTCTCAATGGGTTAATCACAACCTTATTGGCAAGAGGAATTTTTGGACAATGCCCATTCCACAAAACTGCAGTTGGAGTTGGAGGTGTATTCTAAGGCTTAGGGAGACTTTTATTCCTTTCTTACAATGTAATTAAAGGTTTGTCCTTCTGGCATTCTCCATGGGCTAAACAAGGTTTGATCTTAAGTTCTGTAGTTGATTATAATCTGAGAAGAAATTCAGGAATTTCTGAGCAAGCTACAGTTGATGAGTTTATACATGATGATTATTTAGTTTTACCTTATTCCAGCTCCTTTCAACTAAGGAATTTATGGAATCTCATCACTAGTAACCCTATTAAAAATAATGACAATGTTCTAATCTGGTCAAATAAAGGTAAGCATCATTCTATTAGACTTATTTACAATTTTCTCTGTCAAAATGGTTCTCAGTTTCCCTGGCACTCAAGAATTTGGAAAATTGGTGGTAATGCTAAAGAAAACTTGTTGCTGTGGAAAGTGATGGCAAATGCTCTAAATACCAAGGATAAGCTTTGTAAAATGGGTATTATTTCAGAGGATTTATGTGTTTTTTGTAAATTTGAAAATGAAAGCAATACTCACTTGTTTTTTGAGTGCACTTTTGTATATCAGATTTGGTATAGGCTTCTATCTAATGGTGGATTTTACAAACCTTCACCAGTTAGTTCAATTGAATGGTTTAATGTTTTTAAGGCAACAAGATGGAAGACTCGTATGACTAGGTTATTGCTAAAGCTTCTTAAGAGATTGATTTATGCAGTCTGGTCTGAAAGGAATAATAGAATTTTTGGTATTGGCAGTAAGAATTCATCTCAGCTGTACAATTTGATTCATGGCAGTATACTCAAAGACTTAAAGGCTGATCCTACTTGAAATTTTGAAAGGTTTTAATCACTTCTTGCAGATGGCTTTCTTCTGGATTGTTAGATATACACTGGATTATCACTGATCAAGATTGTATGCAGTTTAGGATGCTTAGTTTTATATTTGTGATTCCTAATTGTAAATTTGTTTTTTGGGTTGTTTTATTTACATTGAACTGTCAAGATGGTCGTAACAGGTTGCTAGTTTTGTGGCATTGTGTCTGTTGTAATGTTGCTTAAGTCAATAAAATGAGTTTATGCTCTTGCCTTTCAAAAAAAAAGTGCACTACACATTACACTAGGATTACACTCATTTCCATTCATTCTTTCATTCTCGTAGTGTTTATCTTATGTCTCTGAACTCTTTTATGTATGTTTTATGCCGGATATGACAAGAGGATGAGGTTTCTATGATGACTTTGAGGAGTTTACTTAACACAGCGGCATTCCTAGCGCACCTCCGGCCATCATCAATTCCGAGAAACGATGGAGGAATATAGGAGGAGGAAAGAACTTCAAGCTGAAACCCGCCGCAAGGAAGAAAGAGATCGAAGCCGATTATATAAAAGCAGGTACAAGAAGAGGAGATCTTTCGAAGAAAGGGATTAACCGTCGAAAAGGTCGAAGTTTGATCATCGCCCTCATTCTTCAGAGTTTGCTCTAATACACTCTTCCATGGGTCAGGAAATTCCTATTACTTCTGCCCTGCTTCTGCCTTCGACTCATATTTCGTCATCTTCCATCGTTACTGCTACCCCCGGTGCTTCTCGCCCCAAATGGAGACCTGCCTATGTCCTTCCTTCGAGCCCCCGTAAACTTGAGGCAGTGCTTCCTGGTTGGTTCTTGAAGGGGGTTAAGTTCGATCGCGATTTGCTACCCATCCGTAAAGATTCATACATGACGCACCTCATGGCCATTCAGAGCTACTTAGAACAGGCTGAAGGATGGGAGAAACTCTGTAAACAATTGGAAGATACAAATCACAATATTTATCAAGAGATCCTCTCTTTCGAATCAGAGAAGGACGACTTTGAGTGGGCGTTAGCCGATCGTGACGCCAAGATTAAGCAGCTGGAGGAAGAGAAAACAGCGACACTCTAAGAGAGAAAGATTAATGCTGACTTGCTGAAAGAGGTGAAAGAAGCCTATACCTGAATAGAAATCGTCTACAGAGATGAAATAAAAAAGGTTCAAGTAGAGGAGGAGAAATTAAAGCAAGAAGTGATCGCCTCCAGTGCAATGATTGAGGCTCAACGGAAAACCATTGCTGATCATGACCTCATCATTGAAGGGCACAACAAAACCATTTCTGACCAGGCTAAAAGCATTTCCAAGTTACAGGCATAGGTCGCATAGCTCAGTGCCGATAAGTCTGCCGTTGAGGTTGAGAAAGCTGCCGTGAGAGTGGATTATTTGGAGCTCCAAAACGCCTTTGAAAGAAAGATGGAGAAGCTTGATGCAACCATCCTGAATTTTTATGTTAACTCCTTGTTGCATCAAGGAAGTCTCAGTTATCTTGGCCCGAAGTTCCGGCACACTCTTGCTCTGGTATGGGAAGAAATCATGTCCCGTTTTTCTAATAGCGGCGATGTCTACACCAAGCAGGAGTTGGAGGACGCTTATCTGAATGAAGAGTCGAAGAAAGCTTTGCTCGAGGGCCGGGAAATTCTTTGGGTTGAAAGATAGCAGGAGGCCACCGGTGCTGCCTTGACGACCACTGTCGAAGCACTCACCAAGACTTTTATTTCTAGCGCGGATGAATCGTCAGAGCAGCCTCATGACTTACCAACAAGTTTGAGACTTGAACCTCTCCCTCGGGTAGTGAAGCCATCAAAAGAGGGCGAAGGTGGTGAGTTTGAGGTCGCTATTCTTGACCGTTCCTCCGGTGCAGGTAATGTTCTTGCCTCCTCCGAATTTGGGAGTTTCCAGCTTACGCCGCAAGAGCAAGAGGAATTTAATGCTTTCATTTTTGATCTTATAGGTCCATCTACTTTTCCCGTTGACATGCCAGCTTCTTCGGCGCCCGGACCTGTTGCTATTTCCACATCAACCCTCGAAAATCGCCACTAATGTATCCACTGTATTGCGTGCTAGGCAATCGAATGCCAGAAAACCCGATTGTTAGGGGGAAAAGAAGAAGAAAGAAGATAAGAAGAAAGAAGAGTGAAAGAAGACAAGAAGAGAACTAAACAACATAGAATCTCACAATCGCAGCAGAACAACATATAATATCAAAGATCTTTAAAAAGGAGAAACTGTAATATACATACATTGATCAGAGTATACTAACATATTTCAGCCCGGACATTTATAATAGCCTGTCCCTAAAATTGCTGATAAATACAACTGATAGACAACACAGCAGAACACAAAGAAGTACATAGATACGTATTGGACCTCCAGCTCGTCTTTTAAGCTCCAATGCATCCAAGCAATCTGTAAATATGCTCGGTCTGACCAGAGCATTATAACAAAATAACACATGAGTCAGTCTGGAAAACCAATGTGAGAAAATACACCCAACTAGATTTTAATGTTTCAAAATCTTTTGAAAATAAAGGTATCTCGTAAGATTATGCGCACATAAACACGGACGAGTTTTTACCTTACGATAACCAAACCATTTTATATGAATTTTTTTGATATTATAATAGTGTCTAGGATACAAATACTTATTAATCATAGCCAATTGTTGCATTAATTAAATTCAAGCAAAATAGGTATACAACTAAAACCATAAAGGCATGTATTAGAGAATGGACTCCATATAATGACTAGGCTACTGGGGTACCGTCCATCACAATGCATCTTAGATAAAATAACACCGAGGACGTCACCTGGATCCTCTGCCAACATAGAACCGGCCTACAACTTGACTGGTAGTACCGAATATGATCGCCCCTCCGTTAATGGGCCCGAAGCACACCAATGAGAGATAATATCGACTCTAGATAGGAATGATCATACCCTACTTAGGAGCGACCCACTTAGCCCTGCTGCATCTCCCATGTTTTAGTCATTCATGGTTGATGAGGTTAAGGCTATGTTTTATCTTTTATATACCACTTCACACTTGGAATGCTAACACTGTTCTCCAAGCAACAATGCAATACCAGTATCCATCCATACAAGTTCGTTCTGGGACTGAACGAAACGCTTGAGAACTCCATCTTCAATTCCATCATCTTTAAGATATCTTCACTTCGAATGTTTAAATTAGATCGAAGTGGTTTTCAGATAACTTATCTGATCCCGGTCTCTTCGAAACAACTTTCGATAATTTCCAGTAAACTCAAACCCAGTTCTTCAGGAAATAAACAATCAAAGATAAGAGCAGAGATCACCTCCTAACCGTTAGTGTGCGGATGTAACACCCCTAATTTTAAATAACATTATTCAGAAGATTTAATTAGACAAACTAAATAGTATAATGTAAACATTAGAGTGATAAGGGGATTGAGATTTGAATAAATAAATAAAGACCGTGCTTAATTATTTAAATGGGCTTAAGAATGGCTTATAGGCTAATTAATTTGCATAAGGGCATATTAAGAAATAGCCGCATCTTATTATCATAACCCTTATATATCCATGGCTTTACCATCCATTTACATTCATTTTCATTTTTCACAATAACGTTAACAAAAGAGAAGGATAGCCGGCAATTACCAGGCGAAAAGAAGAAGAAGAAAATTCAAGTAAAGCCTAGAATTCAAGCTAGGGGAAATTAATCTCAATCCAATCTTCTTATCCTAATCAAGGTGAATAATAATTTATACTACCTCTATTTTGTTTTTAATCATAAGTTTTCGGGTTTAAGATTAAATCCATTTATGATGTTTTGGATGATGTTATGCTTGGATTTATAACATGTTTGATTTAAACCAAATTTTTTAAATATGGATTCATACAATTTTGGGGAATAACTGATTATTAGTGATTCCAAATGGCAAAGGAAAATTATATGTTATGTAAAATATGATTTTTGAGATGGGTTTCAATTTTTGTAATTTTCCTAGCTACGGAAAACTTGATATGAATTTTCAAAGAAAAATATGTATAATTGGGTTTAAAATTTTAATTCGAGTATTTCAGAAGGAATTTGGGTCTGAAAGTTTTGTATGTTAGATAACATATTGAAAGTGAATTTCTGTAATTTTTGGGGATTTTTCCTATGTGATTTGCTATGGAAATTAAATTATTTTAAAGATGGACCAATTTGCATTATTGGTTTTGGTTAATGGAAGGGCTTATTTGTTAATTAAACCTTGATTTAGATTTGAAATTATGCAGTAGTTTTATTTGGAAAATAATTTGAAAAGTTGAGGCAACCAACCACATGTTTACAAGTAGGCGGGTTAGTTAGAAAGTGTTTGCAATTGCCATTAAATCAATTTTACCCAGAAAAGTGGGTTCCGCCTCTTTTAGAAGCACCTTTCG
Source organism: Allium fistulosum (assembly GCA_030737815.1). Taxonomy (NCBI): domain Eukaryota; kingdom Viridiplantae; phylum Streptophyta; class Magnoliopsida; order Asparagales; family Amaryllidaceae; genus Allium; species Allium fistulosum. The sequence continues at coordinate 694,301,642 of CM060903.1, read as the reverse complement.
ACTCATAGCCTCCGTCTTCAATCAAGTCGAAAGCACACGAAGCTGAAACCAATACACAAGGTATCACTTAGATGGTATGAAGTGGATTGGAGGAAGGTGGATGGAATAGTGTCGAAAGCAATGTTTCCAATGGGGTCGAAACCTTTGCTTTGTTTTCAAATGTTAAGCGCCTACTTTGTTTTACTGAATGCTTTTGATGTAGTCGAAACGTATGCTTTCGAGAGGAGTTTTCTAAATAGCTTTCGAAGAGGGTTGCCAACTTATGTTTTAAAAGTAGAGGCCTTCGAATGAGTTCCTTTATTTGTAAAATAATGCTTTCGAAAGTAGTGATTCCGACCTAGTCGAAACCCTACTACCGTTCTTTTGCCTTTCGAGTGTATTGAAGCCATCAATGCTTTCGAAGGGTGGCCTTTGTTTTAATTTTGTACTAAGCCACTTCCTAAATGCTTTCGAAAGGGTTAAAGGGTTTCGATGTTAACCTTCAATGTTTTACTTAAATGTTTTGAAGCTTTCGAAAGGATGGTGCCGACGCCATCAAACTTTCCCCAAAAAAATTTATATGAAGATTAACAGTTTCAAAAGGGATACTTTCGTATATATTCACTTTGACCCAAAAGATGATTTTAAAGCAAAACCCAATGGTTTCAAAAGAGTTACTTCCATCGGTTTCGAAGCTATGTTTCTAAGAATTATTAAGTAATGCTTTGGTACTTTCAAAAGGTACATTTTTGTTTGAAAGAGATAATTTAAAGAGCTTTGAAAGGAATATATTTAGTGCTTTGAAAAGAAGTTTTCAATGCTTTTGGAGGAAGGCATCTAAGGGTTTCGAAAGTAAAGTTTTATGGTTTCGAAAGCCTTAGTTTTCAAAATATATAACCCAATCTCATTTTAGAGGAAAACCATGGCATAATAATAGAGTTTTGAAATGATTTAAGTATGGAGTTTTTGAAAAAGTTTTCCTTGATTAATAGGTTAAAGGGATTAACCAAGTTTTATATAAAATGATTTCAAGGATATTAAACCACAGGTGTTGGTATTATTATGTTATTATGTTTGCTTCTTTATATATATATATATATATATATATATTCACATTGTAATGGACCCATAACTGCATTTTGAGGAGAAAAGTGGTAGAATAACCAGTTAGGTTGACCCAATAGTGAATATAAATTGAATTAACTCCCGAATGAGTAGAATTGCATCCAGGAGGTCAGATAGACCGGAATGTAGGATGCTTATATATTGATTGAAGAAGTTGTCAGGTAGATACGTTCATAGCAAACCCATGAAAACTATGATTAGATTAAGTTATTGGTAGGGGCCAATAGGTTTGTTCTAAACCCATGAAAACTATATCCGGATTAAGTTATTGACAGATGTCAATAGGTTCCTAGTTAACCCATGAAAACTAGGATAAGAGGGAAGTTATTGGAGTTACCAATAGGATCAGAAAGAACCCATGAAACAGTAAAGTTATTGGCAGGGGCCAATAGGTTCTTAGTAATCCCATGAAAACTATGAAACTGGACAGGGAGTCCATAAGTGTTAAACAGGTTAATGGTCAGCCCATGAAAACTATCAGGTTATTAGTCAGCCCATGAAAACTAAAAGGTTAATAGTGACCCTAGAAACTATAACTAAGACAGGTAGTCATAATAAATGGGGATAGGAAATCCAAAATTGATTTACTTGTTTGCATATCATCATAATATTTTGAATTGTAATGTTTTAACCATTGTGCATGCATGATCACAGTATATGGTTTATAGAAGTTTTTAAAGACAGTAGTGAGGGGAAAACCCGTTCCACTAAGTGGCATGGTCTTACTACATATCTAAATGGTTTAAGGTGGTAGATTATTATTCATACTAGGCTTTATGTCTTACTCAAAGTTTATGTTTTCCCTTAAACTCTCGGGTGCTCAATTGATTTTGAGTAGTTTGGGAGTTGAGGTTTTTAGGTACCTCTTTAGACGAATAAGCTTCTGGAGACATGCAGGAGGCATGATAGCTATTTAGAGTTCTTTCTATTTTGATTCCATTGTGTTCTATTGTAAAGGCAAAGTTTTTAATTGTCTAGTTATATACTCTGGTCATCCATGGGGACATCTTTATATGTCGCTCTTGGCGTAAGTTGTAATAATTGTATTTTCTGAACGTGGTTAACAATTGTGGGACTATGTAATGAATTTGGAATATTTTGAAATGAATGAGAAAGTTGTTTGTTGGTTTAAATTTTTTCCATATCCATGTGTTTCTGTTATATATCAATGTATCTAACATTACCGTATTTGGTCGCCGAGGATTAATAACTATTGATGACTATAGCATCCATAGCCGTTAGTTTTGGGCCTCCAAGTAGGGTATGTTACAAGTTGGTATCAGAGCATAGGTTTATGAAACTTAAAAGAAATTTAAACCTAAAAGATTTTCAAAACATAATCCAATGAATCAGAAAATAAGATCGGGGTTTGGGTTAACGCTATAGTAACGTACTTGTATTTGATATTTATATATGCGTGTGTATGTATGTATGTATATATAAGTGTGTATTCCCCTTTCTCTTAGACAGTTCTTTTGTACCTTACTAAGGCTCGTATGTAGATTAATGAGAAAGAAGATATGGAGGCAGGAAACGGAAAAGGAAATCTCGGTGGAGGAAGCACCACAACCAATGGAAATGCTCGACCTACCAGAGGGAACCAAGGTCGACAGGCTAATGCTACCCAAAATGCTGATGCCAATGTGGGTGCTGGAGATCCACCAGTGGATATGTGGGCGATGTATCAATTTTTCAACAATATGATGCAAGTAGGAGCTGCTGCTGGTGTAGCTGGAAATGTTGGAGGAGCTAATCCCGTGGCTCCAGTTGGGAATAATTACGCTAAGCTGAGAAGAGATTACACCAGTCTTGGTGGAAAGCCGTTTATGAGAACAGATGATGCTATCAAAGTAGAGAATTGGCTATTGCATTGTAAGAGAATATTTGCTGATTTGGGTTTAGACGATGAGTAGAAGAGAAGGCTGGCCACTAGGCAGTTGCAAGGGGCAACACTTCACTGGTGGAATAGTGTTACTGCCGGGGTTTCGAAGGAGGAGTAAACTTGGGAAGATTTTAGAAGGAGATTTGAACAGAGGTTTTTATCTGAAGTTGCTAAGTCAGCATTGATGAGAAAGTTTATGGACCTAGTGCAAGGAGAAATGTCTGTAATCGAGTATGCTACTAAGTTTGATGAGTTGTCCCGATATGTGTATGCTACCGTAGACATCGATATCAAGAGAAATGAGAGGTTCATTCGGGAACTGAGACCTGAGCTTGCTAGGGCGACCCTGACACATAAACGTGATCCTTGTAATGTAGTTATGGAGATGGCAATTCGCCATGAGTAGATGCTTGCAATTTGTGCTAGAAAGAAGCCAATTGAAACCCAGGGTTGTCAAGGAAAGAAGAGAAAGTTCTTTAAGAAGAAGGGAGCCCAGAAGGGAGATGCTGCCAAGAAGGCAAAAGCGGATTTATTTTGCTTTAAATGTGACAAGAAAAGTCATTATGCTCATGAGTGCCAGCCAGGCAAGGGGAAGAAGGCTGCAGATAAGAAGAATGTGAAATGTTTTAACTTTGACCAAGTTGGGCATTATAAAAATCAGTTGCCATAACTAGTCAGGGTGGACAAGAGAAAGGTTTTTACTATTGGACCATTATCTGCTAGGCCAACAGAAGCTGATAAAGGAAAGATTGTGATGGAAGGTACGCTTTTGATTCAGAGTATACCAGTTAGGATACTATTTGATACTGGTGCCTCACATTCATTTATATCTCAGAAGTTAGTTGATAGGTTATGCTTAGAACCTACATACCTTGTTACTTCCTTAAAGGTTGCGAATCCAATAGGAGGGTATGCAACTCTAGGAATGAGATGCGACCAGTTATAACTAGACTTGTTAGGTCATTAGTTTGCATGCAGTTTGTATGTTTCTGATTTCTTAATCATTTTGGGTATGGATTGGCTGATTAAGTATGAGGCTAGGATGTTTTGCCAGGATGGGGAGATATCACTAAGACACCCTGATAATCATAATCGGATTGTATTCTCAACAGAGAATTCTGACCGGAGTAGTTATGCTTTGTTAAGTGCTATGGAAGTGGGAGAAGAGTTAAGATAGGTTTAAGTAGCAATAGAGTTTGCAGATGACTTTGAGCCAGTTACAATATTACCACCGAAACGAGCTATTGAGTTTCGGATAGATCTTGTGCCAGGAGCTGAACCTGTGAGTAGACCACCTAGCAGGATGACACCGACCGAGTTGAAGGAATTAAAGGTGCAACTAGTGGATCTAGAAGGAAGGAATATTATTAGGCCAAGCAGTTCACCTTGGGGAGCTACTGTGGTGTTTGTGAAGAAACAAGATTGGTTGTTAAGGATGTGTATCAACTATCGTAAGTTGAACGGGAGGACGATTAAGAATAAATATCCTTTGCCGAGAATTGATGATGTGTTCGATTAGTTGTATGGAGCCAGAGTGTTTTCCCAGTTGGATTTGGTGACAGGTTTCCATCAGTTAAGAGTGGTAGAGGACAATATTCCTTTGACAGCATTTCGGACTAGGTATGGTTCATATGAGTGGTTAGTGATGCCATTCGGGTTAACGAATGCACCTGCTTTCTTCGTGGATTTGATGAACCAAGTTTTCCGAGAGTAGTTGGATAGGTTCGTGTTGGTGTTTATAGAGGACATTTTAGTGCACTCTAAAGATGAAAGGGAGCATGAGGATCGTCTTAGAGTAGTGCTTGAGACGCTGAGGCAGCATGTGCTGAAGGCAAAGTTTTCCAAATGTCATTTTTTGAAGAAAGAGGTTAAATTTCTTGGTCACGTGGTTTCAGAGAAGGGCTTGTCAATCAATCAGATAAGATCAAAGCTGTTAATAATTGGAAGAGACCAGAGACGGTGACTGAGATTAGAAGTTTTCTTGGAATCGTTGGCTATTACCGGAGATTCATCATGGATTTCTCATGGATAGCAGCACCTTTGACGAAGTTAACCCGCAAGGATGTGAAGTTCGACTGGTCTGACAAATGTGAGGAAGCATTCCTTAAATTAAAGCATTTTTTGACCAAAGCTCTTGTGTTAGTAGTTCCAGACGGAAACCAAGGGTTGGTGGTTTATACTGATGCATGCGAGACATGATTAGGAGCTGTGCTGATCCAAAAGGGTAAAGTGATTGCTTACGCTTCACGACGGCTTAGACCGCATGAACTGAGATATCCTACTCATGATTTGGAGTTGGCTGCAGTGATCTTCGCATTGAAGATTTGGAGATATTATCTCTTAGGGGAGTGATTTGAGCTATACATAAATCATAAGTCATTAAGATACTTATTCTCTCAGAAGGAGTTGAATATGAGACAGCAGAGATGACTGGAGTTTTTGACTGCTTATGATTTTGGTATAGAGTATACACCTGGGAAAGGAAATAAGGTAGCGAATGCTCTTAGTAGAAGACATCAGAATGTGGTGTTAGCTATGTTGGCAAAATGGAAGGATTTGGAAGCTCTGACTACTTGTAGTGTGCAGTTAAGATCGACTGCTAGTTCTAGATAAAGTATCGCCATGTTGTCCTGTTTAGAAGTTCGACCAGTATTGATCGAAAGGATTGCTTCTAAGCGGAAGGAGGATCCAGTGTTAGCCGAGAGGATTAGAGGGCTTGAGGTGGAACCGAGATCGATGATCTAAAAGAGTTTAGTCTTGACCAGAGGGGATGGTTGAGAAAGAAGGGACGGTTGTGTGTTCCGAATGTTGAGGACTTAAAGAAAGATGTTCTTAGAGAATGTCATCGATCTAAGTTTATGATTCATCCTGGAGGGACCAAGATGTATCAAGATACGAAAAGGAGTTTCTATTGGGAAGGCATGAAGAGGGATGTTGGCTTGTGGTTTAGGCAGTGTGCAAACTGTCAAACAAGTGAAAGCCGAACATCAGAAGCCAAGTGGATTGCTTCAACCTTTAGAGATTCCAGTTTGGAAATGGGATTCGATATCCATGGATTTTATAGACGGGTTGCCAAGGTCAATTAGAGGAAATGAATGTATATGAGTCATAGTGGACAGGTTGACCAAGAGTGCCCATTTCATTTCTGTCAAGTGAACCAGGATGGCATCTGTTTTAGCTAAGTTGTCCATAAAGAACATAGTTAGACTACATGGGATTCCTAGTAATATAGTCAGCGATAGAGATGCTTTGTCTACTAGTGAATTCTGGAAGAGTCTACAGGAGGTGTTAGGCACTAAGCTTAGGATGAGTACTGCATATCACCTATAGATGGATGGGTAGACAGAGAGAGTCAATAAGGTACTCAAGGATTTACTAAGAGCTTGTGTACTGGACTTTGGTGGATCTTGGGAAGACTACATTTGGTTGAGTTTTCCTATAATAATAGTTATCAGACTAGTATAGGAATGGCGCCTTTTAAGCTTTGTATAGAAGGCCGTGCAAATCACCAGCATGTTGGTTGGAGACTGAAGACAGATTAGTCCTAGGTCCAGATTTGGTTAGGGAGGCGTCAGAGAAGATTGAGTTGATCTGAGAAAGGATGAAGGAAGCTTAGTCCAGACAGAGGAGTTACTCATACAAGAGGCGTAAAGATCTAGAATTCTCAGTTGGAGATAAGGTTTTCATTTAGGTATCACCGATGAAGGGTGTGGTACGATTTGGAAAGTCGGGGAAGCTGGCACTGAGATATGTTGGTCCATTCCAGATTATAGAGAGGATCGGAAAGCTCGCATACAAAGTAGAGTTGCCGAGCAGTGTGGCAATTATCCATAATGTATTTCATGTGTCTCATCTTCGCAAGTATGTGCATGATCCAGAGACTACTATTTCTCCGACAGGGTTAGAAGATTTGATAGTAGAGCCTAATTTGACTTTTGTTAGACAACAAGTTCGGGTTGTAGCGAGAGATGAGAAAAGATTAAGGAACAAGACAGTCAGGTTGGTGAAAGTTCAGTGGAGCGACAACGAGAAGTACTGTACTGGGAAGATAGAAGAAAGGATTAGAGATACTTATCCCGATCTACTTTGAGGGTATGTCTATATTAGTTTTATATAGATAGTTACTAGTCAGGTAGGCTAGTATGGTTGTTAGGAGTTGTTACAGATGATTACTAGTGTTTAGTCCTTACTGAATTTCAAGGATGAAATTCTTTAAGGAGGGGAGCCTGTAACACCCCCAATTTTAAATAACATTATTCAGGAGATTTAATTAGACAAATTAAATAGAATAATGTAAACATTAGAGTAATAAGGGGACTGAGATTTGAATAAATAAATAAAGACCATGCTTAATTATTTAAATGTGCTTAAGAATGGCTAATAGGCTAATTAATTTACACAAGGACATATTGGGAAAGAGCCTCATCTTATTATCATAACACTTATATATCCACGGCTTTACCATCCATTCACGTTCATTTTCATTTTTCACAAAAACGTAAAAAAAGAGAAGAATAGCCAGCCATTACTAGGAGAAAAGAAGAAGAAAATTCAAGTAAAGCTTAGAATTCAAGCTATGGGAATTAATCTCAATCCAATCTCCTTATCCTAATCAAGGTGAATAATAATTTATACTATTTCTATTTTATTTTCAATCATATGTTTTCGGGTTTAAGATTAAATCCATTTTATGATGTTTTGGATGATGATATGCTTGGATTTATAACATGTTTGATTTAAATCAAATTGTTTAAATATGGATTCATATGGTTTTGGGGAAAAACTGATTATTAGTGATTTCGAATGCAAAGGGAAAATTATATTTTATGTAAAATATGATTTTTGAGATGGGTTTCAATTTTTGTAATTTTCCAAGCTATGGAAAACTTGATATGAATTTTCAAAGGAAAATATGTATAATTGGTTTTAAAATTTTAATTCGAGTATTTCAGGAGGAATTTGGGTCTGAAATTTTTGTATGTTAGATAACATATTGAAAGTGAATTTCTGTAATTTTTTGGGATTTTTTCTAAGTGATTTACTATGGAAATTAAATTATTTTAGAAGGACTTATTTGCATGATTGGTTTTGCTTAAAGGAAGTGCTTATTTGTTAATTAAACCTTGATTTAGATCTGAAATTATGCAGTAGTTTTATTTGGAAAATAATTTGAAAAGTTGAAGCAACCAATCACATGTATACAAGTAGGCAGGTTAGTTAGAAAGTATTTGCTTTAATTGGCCTTAAATCAGTTTTACCCAGAAAAGTGGGTTCCGCCTCTTTTAGAAGCACCTATTGACTCATAGCCTCCACCTTCAATCAAGTTGAAACCCCACGAAGCCGAAACAAATAAACAAGGTATCACTTAGATGGTACGAAGTGGATTGGAGGAAGGCAGAAGGAATAGTGTCAAAAACATTGCTTCCGATGGGGTCGAAACCTTTGCTTTGTTTTCAGACTTTATGCGCCTGCTTTTTCAGACTTTGTAGTCAAAACATATGCTTTCGAGAGGAGTTTTCTAAATAGCTTTCGAAGAGGGTTGCCATCTTATGTTTTAAAAGTGGAGGCTTTCGAATGAGTTCCTTTATTTGTAAAATAATGCCTTCGAAAGTAGTGGTTCCAACCTGGTCGAAACCCTGCTGTCGTTCTTTTGCCTTTCGAGTGTATTGAAGCCATCAATGCTTTTGAAGGGTGGCCTTTATTTTAAACTTGTATTAAGCCACTTCCTAAATGCTTTCGAAAGGGTTCAAGGGTTTCGATGCTAGCCTTCAATGTTTTACTTAAATGTTTTGAAGCTTTCGAAAGGATGGTGCCGACACCATCAAACTTTACCCAAACAATTTTATATGAAGATTAATGGTTTCGAAAGGGATACTTTTATATATATTCACTTTGACCTAAAAGATGTTTTGAAAGGTATATATTTAGTGTTTTGAAAAGAAGTTTTCAATGATTTCGGAGGAGGGTATCCAGAGGTTTCGAAAGTAAAGTTTTAAGGTTTCGAAAGCCTTAGTTTTGAAAATATATAACCCAATCTCATTTTAAAGGAAAACCATGGCATAATAATAGGGTTTTGAAATGATTTAAGTATGGAGTTTTTAAAGAAGTTTTCCTTGATTAATAGTTTAAAGGGATTAACCAAGTTTTATATAAAATGATTTCAAGGATATTAAACCACAGGTGTTGGTGTTATTATGTTTGCTTCTTCATATATATATTGTAATGGACCCATAACTGCATTTTGGGGAGAAAAGGGGTAGAATAACCAGTTAGGTTGACCCAGTAGTGAATATAAATTGAATTAACTCCTGAATGAGTAAAATTGCATCTAGGAGGTCAGATAGACCAGAATGTAGGATGCTTAAATATTGATTAAAGAACTTGTCAGGTAGTTTGGTTCATAGCAAACCCATGAAAACTATGATTAGATTAAGTTATTGGTAGGGGCCAATAGGTTTGTACTAAACCCATGAAAACTATATCCGGATTAAGTTATTGACAGATGTCAATAGGTTCCTAGTTAACCCATGAAAACTAGGATAAGAGGGAAGTTATTGGAGTTACCAATAGGATCAGAAAGAACCCATGAAACAGTAAAGTTATTGGCAGGGGCCAATAGGTTCTTAGTAATCCCATGAAAACTATGAAACTGGACAGGGAGTCCATAAGTGTTAAATAGGTTAATAGTCTGCCCATGAAAACTATCAGGTTATTAGTCATCCCATGAAAACTAATAGGTTAATAGTGAACCTAGAAAGTATAACTAAGACAGGTAGTCATAATAAATAGGGATAGGAAATCCAGAATTGATTTACTTGTTTGCATATCATCATAATATTTTAAGTTGCAATGTTTTAACCATTGTGGATGCAGGAGCACAGTATATGGTTTTATAAAAGTTTTGAAAGATACTAGTGAGGAGAAAACTCATTCTGCTAAGCGGCGTGGTCTCACTATATATCTAAATGGTTGGAGATGGTTGAATATTATACATACCAGGCTTTATGTCTGACTCGAAGTTTATGTTTTCCCCTTAAACTCTCGGGTGCTCAATTGATTTTGAGTAGTTTGAGAGTTGAGGTTTTTAGGTACCTCTTTAGAGGAATAAGCTTCTGGAGACGTGCAGGAGGTATGATAGCTATATAGAGTTCTTTCAATTTTGATTCCACTGTGTTCTGTTGTAAAGGCAAAGTTGTTAATTTCCTGGTTATATACTCTGGTCATCCAAGGGGGTACCTTCATATGTCGCTCTTGGCATATGTTGTAATAATTGTATTTTCTCTGAACGTGGTTAACGATTGCGGGATTATGCAATGACTTTAGAATACTTTGAAATGAATGAGAAAGTTGTTTGTTGGTTTAAATTTTTTCCATATCCATGTGTTTCTGTTATATATCAATGTATATAACATTACCATACTTGGTCGTCAAGGATTAATAACTATGGATGACTACAGCATCCGTAGCTGTTAGTTTTGGGCCTCCAAGTGGGGGATGTTACAACGGATTTACTTATCGTTTGTTTTAGGAGAACATAATGAGATTTATGCATATGGTACAACATCATCCGGAATGACTGTGCCATACAACTCACGTTTTTCTCCTAGATATTTTCAAAGTTATGTTTTGGGTCCATATTTGATAGTCGGTTATTTAACTATCAAATAACAAATATTCAATCAGGGATTTATTTCAAATGGGAAAACCAACACTGGTTTAGCACATAAGCAACCACTAGCCTTCTTTTAATTAATCTTTTCATTAGCTAAAAAAATCACTTGTAAATTACTTGCATAAAAATACTTTTATAAAGATATATTCACAAATTCCTATATTTCAATACTTGGAAAAATATCCATATACTTTCCTCAATGGTATAAGTATATTCACAAAACGGAGGAAGAATTCCTTTTTACCAAATTCTAAAACCATTTATAACTCCTTTGTAAATTTCTAAATCCATTTATAAACTACCTTATAAATCCCTAAAATCCATTTAAAAATATCTCTAAATCTTTTTCGAAATCATTTATAAATTCTTTATAAATCCATAAAACCCTTTATAAAACTCCATTTATTATTCTATAAACCAATTTATAAAGTTCGTTTATAAATATCTAACCATTTATAAATTTCCTTTACCTTGTAAATAATCTTCCCTTAAGCCTTTAAACCATTTTAAAAACCCCTCTTACAAACCTATAACCCAAGTCTTTTTATAAACTCTATTTACAAGTCTCGAAAACATTTATAAATAAATAAAGATCATTTACTTCAAAAATACTATTATATAATAATAATTATAAATAATAAACATTATAAGTAAAAATAATTTTTAACCTTTAAACATCTTAAATAATAATTAGTAATTTCAAAGACATAATTAACAAAACACTAACAATTAATTTTCAACATTAATATAAATAATAATAATTAATTTCCAAAACTTTATTAATAAGTAATTGTAACGACCCAGAATTTCACTACTTTCATTTACGAATATTTAATTAATTTTAAATATTTAAATAATAGGTTTTATGATGAAAATAAAAATCTTTTAAATAATAATTAATGATGATGAAATCATTTTCAAATTTTGTTTACAAAATATTTAGTTCGATGAAAAACAGAAAATGTGACCAAAAATCGTTCCCAGAATTTTCGACATTTCATCATATAAAAGTTGTTTGAAATGTTATGAGATTCCGTGATTGTTTAGTTTCTTCTATCTTCTATCTCCTTTCTTTTCCTTAACAATCTGTCTTTCTGGCACTTAGTTGTTCGGCACATGAATACCGTGGATGCATTAGTGTCGACTTTTGGGATTCGAAAATGCGGGTCGTTACACATAGTAGCAGAGCGCAAGGTTAAGCGAGAACCTTGGCCCTAGTGGGATAAACTTATTTCAGATGGGTAAGTGAGACCCTAGAATGAGTATGAGTGTATTATATATAAGAGCGCGTATTTGTTAGTGACATAAACGGTTTTATATTGCGTTGATTTATCTGTTGAGTGGCTTAAGAACTCTGGTTGAGACGTGGGATGCTACGATGTCGATAAGGGTTCCTAAACACTTGAACAAGGCAAACTGGCACAGTATTGTTTTGGAATTGGGTAAATGAAATAATTTTACCTAGAAATATATTTTGCATATAAAGAATGATTTCAAAAATAATATAGTATTTTGAGGTATTGTTGTTAGGAGATAATAATATTCTATTATTATCATTTAGGGTTTGTTTAGTCATGCTCGTCCAGTTGAGCTTTGACTATTGTTAGTGTGTATAGATAGTTTTCCTTTTTAAGATTTGGGTTGGGTAGGTAGAAATAGGAAAAACATTGAAGTAAACACCTTGTGAATTAAGTTTCACAATTTGACTATAAGGCGTTCGATTAATAATGTGGGGTTAAATTTGATTTAATAAAAGATGTTATTAAGAGCTAAAATATTTGAAATAAATATTTGGAAAATGTTTTATAAAGGTTGATTTATAAAAATGGATTTATAGGAATATGTCTTGGATTAAAAAGAATTTAAAAGTGAAAACTTGAGAACTAAAATGCCGAGGGTTTTGAAAAATGGTTTTCAAGGTTTTGAAAAGATAATAATAGTATTATTTGAAAGCAATTTTGGTTCAAGTATAAAATTTTGGGAATGAAAATGTTAAGTAAGAAGTGTTTTCTTTGGATTGGTTCGAGAGAATAAGTCTTGATTGTTTTGTGATGATCTGAATAATCTTCTAAGTGATGATCGGATGTTTTCCTAGGTGAACGTTGTGGTGCACTTAGTAAATTGTTCTCTTTATCATTGTACAACCCAAAAAAGTTCAAACCCCGAACGAACCCAAAGCGGGTTAGTGATAAATGTTTTGTTGGAAAAATGAAAAGTATTATTTCAAAAATGGGATTTTGAAATAAAAGTAATATTTTTAAGTTAACTAGTTTGAGTGGCTCGGAAATAACTTTAAATTGGAAAAGAGATGTGTTCGGATGGTAAACACTTCTCTTGAGTATTACCTTCTTGGTAAGGGAATGCATGATACTGTTTGGTAGTACCTAGTTTCTTAGTATTATTTTGGAGTTAGTCGGGCTATATATATAATTTTTCTATGATTAATATATATAAAAGTTTTATTTCCAAAAGTTTTTGAAATAAGACCGAGTATTTAGCTCTTGAGTTTTCTTAGGAAAATAAATGTAAAATGGAATAGTTGAATCAAATAGGGTTATATACTCTTAGGATGTAGTGGAGTAGTATCCAAGTTGAACCTAAGTTTAGTTTTATGAAATGTTTTCATAAATAATTTAGTGGAAATAGAGTAGGTAATAGGGAGAACCGATTAAATAAGCACGTAGGTTGGACATAGATCATTTCTCCTTCCACATAGTTTTGATCTAAGATTCAAGTACATGACTTTAAGGTGATTCACACCATTTCAAATAAGGATCTATTACTGATTTTTGACGACGAACACTTGATGAGGGTTTTTGATATGGTCCAAATGTTTTCTATCATGTTTACAGCTATGTATAGGTTGTAAATCAAGGAGCCAGATTAGAGTTCGTCCTAGAAATTCGGGTGAGGGATACTAGTTCGGAAGTGAAGTTGTGTATTCGATTAGCGATCGAATCAGACTTTGTATATGAATGATCTATGTACATCATACGAACTGATGTATAGTGCAAAGTGTTTTCTAGGTTAGGTTGAGGTGTAATTTAAGGTACGAAATTCACTACTTTCATTTGCGAATATTTATTTAATTTTAAATATTCAAATAATAGGTTTTATAATAAAAATAAAAATATTTTAAATAATAATTAATGATGGTGAAATCATTTTCAAATTTTGTTTACACAAATATTTAGTTCGATGAAAAACAGAAAATGTGACCGTAAACCGTTTTTCGAATTTTTGACGTTTCATCATATAAAATGTTGTGAGATTCTATGATTGTCTAGTTTCTTCTATCTTCTATCTCCTTTCTTTCCCTTAACAATCTGTCTTTCCGACGCTTAGTTGTTCGACACGTGACTACCGTGGATGTATTAGTGTTGAATTCTGAGGTTCTAAAAGACGGGTCGTTACAATAATTATAAATGTTTTCAAATTATATTAATAATTTAAATAGTTAACCTTTCAAATATATTAAAATATTAATAAATAACTTCATAACAACATTAAGTACAAATAAATAATCTTTATAACGATATAATTATAAACAAATAACTTTAAATCAACATTAAGTATAAATAAATAATTTTAAAACGGTATATTAAATATAAATAAATAACTTTTAAACAGTATATTAAATATAAATAAATAATTTTAAAAGACAGATAAAAAGGTTGGAGTAAAATAGAAGTTAAATCCTTTAAAACAAAATATTTCTAAAACCCAATTTTAGATTCAAAATCATTTCCTGTCTCAAAACCAATTCCAACTCAATGGTAATTTATAATATTTTAAAATACTAATTTGAGGCCAATAGCTACCAACGCTTAACCAATATTGATATTGATTTTCTATTACTACAAGTTTTTAGTTTTGAACATAAACAATATCATAACCAAAAGTGCCCATAAATCAGGTTTCATATCCAATAATTCATATAACAAGAATTTTATTGGAAATAAATCAACAATAGCAAGGAATCCTGTTGGATCCCTCCAACCTGTCCCTCTGCATCACAGCTCATATATATCAGCACATATATGCGTAAATAAAATCAACAGCGGTGAGGAATCCTATTGGATCCCTCCAACATGTTCCTGTGCATCACAAACAATATATAATTAAATAATATGGGTCATTCGCTACTAGGAGGGTATATGTAAAAGGTCATCCGCTCCATGGGCGGGAATAAATCCAAAACCAACTGATAAAAACAGTAAATCATCCAACCATCCAATCAACAATTTTTATTAGCTATATAACGTTTCTGGTTAAACAAAAAAGTGAGTTTAACTCACCGAAATCTCTGTTGTCGCCGAGGCATTCCGGTTTGGATTAAAATCGAACAAGCGGTCAATTGTAACCTAAATTCCTACTAGCTCCAATCTTTACCAAACTAATTCTATATCGTAGTATTCACTGATACGATCGCAATGCAACTCGTCGCGTTCAATTTGGACCTAAAACGAATTATATATTTAATAACTAATATTTTATCAATATTTTACACTTCATTAAATTTGTCGCTAATTTATAGTGTGTTCTACTCTTTAATACGAATTTAGCATCAAAGACCATGGGTTAAACGGACTTCGTTTGGGTGAGATAAACATGTTTAAAGTTAAGCTTTTTAATTTACTGAATCAAAACAACTAAACTAAAATAACTAAATAATAAATACCCTCACCCACTTCTACCAAGGCCCACTCATGCATGCATGCCATGTACCATCATTTTCCCACTCTTCACTCCTACTCATGCATTTAACATCCTTCCTCCTTAAATTCACATTTCAAAAGCCTGTACACTTTATTATAATTTTCTTCACCATGCAACTCTTGTTCACACTACCGTCTGCTCCTTTCTTCCCCTCATATCTCGTACCTATACTCAATTATACACGGCCATGCACCTCTCCTCACACTATATTTCATGCGTGCCTCATCTCCGTTTTTTGTTTGTTTCTTGCATGTTTATGATTTGTTTGCTAGCAGAAAGAAAAAGTGAGTCCATCCTCTTCTTTTCTTGTTTCCTTTCATGCGCATGTTTCCATAGAATGGAAATGGAATGTAAAGTCTCTATGTTCTCCCCTTGCATTAATGAATGCACAGATATATATAATCACATTTACTTAATAGCAAGGTAAACAAAGCCATGCAAGAATATGGGCAAGGACAAAAGATAATGGAGGACGTGAGTGAGCAGAGTTATGGGCAAAAAGAAAGTGTTGTACGTGTGTATTGTTTTAAGTTTAGAAAAGTTGTTTTTTTAAAAAGTTAGATTTTACGGTGCCCCGCTACAAAAAGTCCCATTCGCGTACGAGCCGCGAACAATAGAAATAAAAATACAATCATGCACAACAATGTGAGATGATTATAAAACAACAATAAAATAGACAAGCTAACTCAGGTTAAATTTCAAAAATATCGACGTTTGAGGTAAAAAGCGTCAAACAAAAATTTAATTATTTTTCAAATTAAAAATTATGGGAAAATCCTATAAATTAAATTAAAAATACTTCATCAAAAATCAGGTCTTAATTTGAACCATAGATTTTATTATAATTTAAATTCGAATCCCAATATTTAAACAAATTAAATATTCAATTTGGAAGACCCAAAAATACGGATCCTTACATTCTTCCCCTCTTATAAGAATTTCGTCCCCGAAATTTCCCAAGTAAGAAAAATGCCCAAACCTATTCACCTATTGTTGACGCCAAAAATGGGCATCAATACCAAACAAAATTAGTAGAGATTAAATGAAGAATGAAATTAAAATAGAGCAAATATTATAAATGAACACATAGAATTTTATAGTGGGTCGGCAATCTTGGCCTACATCCACTTCATATTTTTATTAACCTTGCACTTGATTATGATTACAATAATGTTTAGATCAGCTAGGATCCATTAGTACCAGAATGAAGAATACAAATGAAAGAGCCTTTTCAGCAGAAAGAAGGATCCTTTTTCAAACGCCATGCTTGTTGTATTTATAGGGGAAGACGTGCACAGATCGAACTGAAATTTAGGCAGAAGGTTCAGGAGACCAGAACGAGGCCACCTAAATATTTCCAGGCCTATCGGGGTCAACAATAGGGATCGGTACGAATTCTTATTAGTGTGTCCAAATGGGTTGCGATCCCTATGCGGGTGCCCTATGATGTTAGCTATTTGCTCCTCAAATTTCATGCAATTCCAATGTATGGTTTGTGAGATATCGCATTTTCCATGAAGTAGTGTTGCTTGAATTCTGATTTCTGCCGATCCCTCCAAAAGGAGTTATGTCGATTCCTCCACTTCCTCCAACTGGAATGAGATCCCTAGGACATGTTCTACATGTTGTAGTGGGCTTGTATTCAAGTTTCATGTCAATTGGATGAGTAGAACTTGAGTTATTGCTCGATCTTTGGTGCAATCTGACTTGTCTCCTGATTTCAACCAATCCCTATGGAAGGCAGAAGGCCGATCACTCTTTTTTCATCCTTTTGAGATGCAATCCCTAAGGTAGGCTCCCAAGGGTCCCCACATATTGTTCCCAAAGTTTCATGTGTAATGGATTTGTTGAATCTGAGATATCAATCGATCGTTGTTGAATTGAGCTTTGGTATCGATACGATATGTTCCATAGCGTTGAATATGGATCGTACCTTATCCATCTTTGAGGAGTAGTGAGCTTTCATGCTTCTGCTTCGCTACTGCTTCGCTACTGCTTCGCTACTACTTCATATTATCATATATGCTTGATTTACGGACCCCATAATCATCGCTCTGGGCTACGGGCCTTGATGACATTCGAGTCCAACTTGTCCAGTCAGTTCAGATATAGCCGAGTCAAAATGTCGGATAACATTTTCCCCCCAAAGTACGTCTGGTTGTGTACATGACATGCTTTGAATCGAAGCTAGTTAGAGTCTCCAGAAAGAAGTCCATTCAGTTTCCTGAATAGTAGTTATCCTTCCATTGAATTATCTTCCCAATGTTTTGTATCCCTCTTTGATTGTCATGACGCTTGGTCGATTTCCAATAGTATACATTCAGGATTGTATTCCATTAGTTGCTATCTGTGTCCAGTTCTACAGGGCTTGTAAGCTTTGGCTATCTGATCCAGTCTTTTCTTTAATAACTCCAAGTGAAAATTTAATTTTTGTACATTCAGGTACATGTTCTTGTCATTGGCTCCCGGATGCATTTGTACGCTCACGAGTCGTCACCACTTCCTTCTAGTTCAATTGCAATTGGATTCCTTGTTTATATATTATTTTATAATGAAATAGGAGTTGTAATAAGTCATTTGATGAGAGGGGACTTCAACTTCTACAGGGATGACGACCTCGGAGCCGTAAGCAAGGGCAAATGGAGTATTGCCAATCGCGGACTTGTGGGTGATTCTGTAAGCCCATAATGCTGTTTGGAGTTCATCAACCCGCTTACCTCTAGCCTTTTCCAAATGTTTCTTTAGAATGGACTTTATGATTTTGTTCACAGCTTCAACCTATCCATTTGTTTGAGGGTGAGCAACTCGCAAATCTCTTTTCAATATGATGCCGACGACAGAAGTCTTTAAATTTAACGCTGTCGAATTGGGTTTCATTATCAGTTACAATGGTTCATGGAAGGCCAAAACAACAAATGATGATCTGGACAATGAAGTTGATTATTTTCTTCATCTTGAACATGGTTAAAAGTTCTGCTTCAACCTATTTGGTGAAGTAATCAACTTCTATGATGGCGTATTTCGCATCACCTTTAGAATCGGAAAGAAGCTGATGATGTCAATACCCCCAAGTGGCAAACGGCTATGGAGTGACCATTTGAGTAATTTTCGTCGGCGGGCGCCCTCGGAATTTTTGCAAACATCTGACCCTCGTCGCATTGTCTAGCTTAATCAGATGCATCTCGATCGAAGTTGGCCAGTAATACCCGTAGCGGAGTATTTTCTTTGTCAGGGTTTTCCTCTTGGTGTGATCATCGTATTGTTCTTCATGGACTTCTCTCAAGACTAATTTGACTTTGTCATGGGTGATACACCGAAGCAAGGGAATGGAGAAAGCCCTTTCTATACATGACTCCTTCTTAGATGATGCAGCGCGAAGCTTTAAGGGGGATTTGTAATATATCATTCCTCCATTCAGAAAGAATTCCCCATTGTAGATAGTATTTGATAAGAGTCATCCATGACTCTTTTTCTGGCTCTATCTCCAAGATCTAGTCGATCTCCATCTATAAATGCTTGGAATGTTAAGTACTTCAATTGGGATAAAATCTATTTATTACGCATCCCCAAAATTGGCTAGCATGGCCAATGACTCGGCTTTTTAATTTTGTTCTCTGAGGATGTGTGTAATGGTGTAATACTCGAAGTCGGCTAGTAGCTCTTGGACCCGGCCGAGATAAAGAGCAAGACGCTGCTCCATAAAAAGAAAATTGACGTGCACGTAAATGTGCATATTTTTACCACCATATTTAATCTATTTAAATTAAATAAATGATCATGTTGGGTATTTTAACTTGTTTAAACCAAAATTCAAATTATTTTCAATGATTTTCACATATTCATCTTCATATAGGGGCAAAATGGTCATTTTTATGCATTTATTAAATTGTGAAAATTTACTTGGAATTTTCTATGTTGTTTTGTAGGAAATTTGGTGAATTTTACAAGTGGTTTCATGATGATATATGCATGCACAAGAGTGGAGAGAACAAATGAAGATGGAAATAATTCAAAGTGATGATCATGGAGGACCCACCTACATACCTACCTTAATGTACAAATTAGAGGCTAATGCACATGCTTATGGAATTAATGGCTTCATGTACACTTAAATGATGATAAGTAGAAGCTAATGATTACTTGGCCTCCACACTTTCTCAAGGGTATTTTGGGCATTCCCCAAAAATATGAATTAGGGTTTAACACATGTGTAAGTACCCCTTATGTTTCATGTAACCCCTTCTTCTTCTTAGTCTCTCTTAGTTTGTTTTTAGTTTAGAAAATAAATCAAAGCTCTCTTTCTTTTCATGGCTACTTAGCCATTTCTTCTCTTATGTAATTCTTTTTTTTCTTAATGCAATTTAATACATGTTCTTTTTCTTTTCTTGTTTATTTCCTTTCACGTTGTAGTGTAGATTTGTTTATTTATGCAAGTAGTGTAGATTTTCTTTTATGCAATTAGATTAGTTCTCTTTTCCATTAGCTTTAATTTTCCTTTCCTTTTGCTTTCATGTTGCTAGCTACATTTGTTAATCAAATGACAAATATGAGAGGCTAAACCCCTTCAATTTAGGGGTAATATTGAAGCTCTCTAATTATGTAGCTTCAACTATTTGTTAATCCATGCTCTATTTTTGTGCTTAATGATGATCAATGAAGAGTTTTATTTGTTGTTCTTGCTTTGAATTTGATAGTCTATATTGTTGACACCAAATAAGCTATGCTTAAACAATCACTAACACAAATGCCTCTTCATCAAAATATGATTATGGCATAAGAAAGTGATTTGAAATTCAAATTTGATGGTCAATATTTCTAATCAATAGTTAATCGGCCATACTTAAAATAGATTCATTGTCAAGTTTCATGAAAGTTAGTAAGTGGTTTAAGGGGTGTGTTATAGTTTGATGGCTTATGTTGGCTAATCAATAGCACAAATATGTCATACTTATGATAAGCACATCAATTAAAACACTAATGACCATAAAAGAGAGATCATGATTTCATATGTGTTGAACTACATGATCTAGAGAGTTGATTTATTCTCTAAATTGTCACTTAACTCTTATATTTGCTTCTCTTTTCTTTTAGTTAGTTAGTTAATTCTCTAGCTTAACTTTCACTTGAAATTGGTCTAATTTGATTGAATTGAATTTTTAAAATCATCAATTCCCTGCAGATCGACCCGTATTTGCCACGTACTACAAGTGTTCGCCGTGCGCTTGCGGTATAAATTTTATTATAAATTTTTCGACGGTTTTCTAACTCGATAGAAATTCCGTCGATTAACAAGTTTTTGGCGCCATTGCGGGGGAGTTGTTTTGATTTTAAAATTTCTATTCTTCGAGTTATTTTTTTTTATTTTTATGTGTTTATTTTTTGTGTGTTATCTTGCATTTAAAAAAAATTGTGTGTTTGTGTGTGATTTTTGTTTGCTTTGTGAATGTGTGCATTTCTTGTTTTCTAGTTCTATTTGGTTTTGCATTTCTAAAAAAAAAAGAATCATGCAATTTCAAAACAAACAATTTCATTTTGAATTTTATTAACAAATTCTACAATTTCACAATTGCTGTTACATTTACACTTTCACATTTACAACATCTATAACTTCCTTTACTGTCTACTGTCTAACTGTCCTCTGCCAAACAAGACTGCTGCCTGAAACACTACATACCATTTCTAACCACCATCTTGCCTCTTCCTACCATTTCATACCATTTTGAAAAGACTGCCATTCAACTGTACAACAACTGTGCACCCCTTCCTACCCTCTGCATTCATCAACTCATCAATCAACACAAACCAAACTGCAGACCATCCTTCATTCCTACCCATACTCCAACACTACATCCCCTGCCAACCCATACCATGTGCATACATTTGCACATCAACCTGACCCCTTCCCCTACTCCACCTCATCTCAGACAATCACCAACCTTCCACAAACAATAGACAACCAGCCTGTCATACCCACTCTCTCCCAATGCAAGTCACAACCACTTCACATACTTGCCTTCACCAGAAAAGACTTGCCACTGTCTCACATCATCACTGACATCCTTTGGTACAAACAACTACACCCCTCTGCAATTCCACCCTTTTCTGCTACAAAGCTACCACTCTCATTCACTATTGTCCATCCATTCTCCATTAAACTCCACTTCCGCCCGAACAACTCCATACATTTCATTCCATCACCTAGCAGTAGTACATACACTGCCCCTTCCACCACTTCTTATTCCTTTTCAACTAACTGCACCCACTTGATCACCGCCACTATCGCACCGCATAACCTTTCAAACAACCACCATTACAACAGCTTCTCTGACATATCAAGTAACAGCCAACAGTCAACACCACCAACCACTGAGAGCATCATTCACACATACATTTTCCATTGCCTGTTGTAAAGCAAAGCAGCATCATCACAAACCACTTCCCATCCTCAAGGACCTCAACACACCATTATTACCCCTGGTCCTACCATTACTTCAACACATACAAAACTGTCAACACAACTTCATACATCATTCTTTATTGTGCTACTACTACACTGTGCTACACTTTTCCTCCCACAAACATACTTTCACCAATACACTGCACAGTGATACAACCAAGCTTCACATTAACAACTCTATCACCCACTTCACATTCACCTTGACCACACACTATAGTCACTCCACCACCTCTGCCATTTACAAACAACACCATCCATTTCTTCGAACCACAAACTCCACATATTCTCACAGATCAATATCCAAATCGAACCCAGCCTACCACTATCTCCCTCTCCTACCATCGCCTTCCACCTCTTCCATCAACCGCAGCCCTCATGCATTCATACAAAAACAACCCACAACTCGAATCACATCACTTCCGCTAATCCAATCGACTATTACCAATTCCAGTTCCAATTTCTATTTTCTGCATTCACAAGTTTTCCAATTGACTACAACAAAACAAACCACCATCTTGCTACATAATACAACCTGCCTGTCATCCATCAAACATCCTCTGCTCGTCGACATCATCCGCTATCACTTACGCAATCGCGAGTAAACATGCAACACGACCTCAACTTCCCACGCCAAAACCATAACTGCCATAGCTGAATAGCAGTGCAAATCGCAGCAACTTCCCCCTTTCAATCATCACTGACCACAACAGCCATTGCCTCGCTGCATCGACTGCGAAACTGAAAGAGTCTATGCGGTAGGATCGTATAATATGGAATAAAAATGCTCTAGGTAGATAGTAGTAAGCAGTAAGTAAAGTAGACACCAAGACTTTATACTGGTTCGGACCTCTTGTCCTACGTCCAGTCCCTAAGCTCCTCTTAGGAATTCAACTAACCAACTACCCTCACTTAACCCGGAGGAATAGGTTTACAACTTACCCAAACAACCGAACGGGATTTCTTGCCTCAACTACCGAAGTGGACTTCAACTTGGATACAAAAAGTATTTCTGACTTGTTGTGTTCTTGATAACACTAATGAGTCAATTTAGTACAACTTTCCTATAATCTTATCCTCGAGAGTATACAAAGTGTTTGTGAAGATTTAGGAAATGTGAATTGCTATGAATCAAGATATGTTATAATTAAAACAGAGATTCAAGCAATTGGTTTGCTTTTGAAAACTTAAAAGAATCTGAAAGTATGTTCAAGTAAGTAGAGAGATTAAAGCAAGTAGAATTGGTAGATTGCAATTGTTAAACCCATGTATTTATACTTGTAGAATAGTTGCATTTGTTTGCTAGAGATGCAAGGAAGAGATGCTTCTGTTTCCATTGAAGAATGGTTGCAACTCTTGGGAGGAAGAAGGTGTCTATTCATAGAAAATTCGCAGTTACAGATTCAGTCGACTGAACAGTAAATTCAGTCGACTGAAATTATAAAGGAAAATTTTCAGGTCTATGTTCAGTCGACTGTACAGTGAGTTCAGTCGACTGAAACTGTGTATGTTTTATTTCTGTGCCAGTTTCAGTCGACTGGCCATGACTGTTCAGTCGACTGAACTGTGAAAATTTGCACACTAAAAGTTTTTATAAAAATCAAGTTTAAAGGAAGTGTTTTAGTGTTCGTGAAAATCTCTTGAGGATAGACTTTAACAAAATAATCTAGACTTAGACCCATAAAAATCATACTTATGTTTTACACTTTGGTCTTCATCGATCTTCCTCTGATTTCAAATATATTTCTTCCTTTTTGTTGAAGCTCATTGTCATTGATCAAAATCTTCGTGTATCAACATTCTCCCCCTTTTTGATTGATGACAACATTAATGTGTTACAGAGATGTATTTGCTATTTTTCTCCCCCTGAATGAATGCACCTATCTTTCCTACAAAACAGAGTTAGCTACAGAAATTTCTCCCCCTTTGTCATCGACAAAAAGGAAGTAATAATTTGTAGAAGTATATAATTGTCAAACAAAGCAACCACTATCCAAAATCCATTTTCTTTTCTTGAGTGGGACCTGCAAAAAATAAATACAATATTGGTACCCACCTTTCAATAGGGTCCTAAAAGTTAGAACTTAGGAAACCAAACCCAATTTGGTTCAGTATCCTTTTTATAAATATAATTTTTATTATTATGAACACTATCCATAAATGCTTTAATATATTTATTCCTAATTAAAATATTGTTAGTTTTTGGAACCCAAATTTTAACTATCTTAGTTTCTTCTTTTGTTCTAATAGGTTCTCTTAATAACATTTGTTGTTTTGAATCAATATTCCTCTTAAAATTTGCATTTTTCTTTTTAGGAATTTTTGACTCTTTTATATATCCTAATCCATGTTTATTTGAGGAGGATTGAGAATTTTCTAAAATCTTAGATAAATTTTCTCTTCCTTTGTTAAAATTAGAGACATTTTTAGTGATGTTATCTAATCTAACTTGAAGACTATTATTTTCTAACTCAACTTGTCTAATCTTAGTTTTTAACTCATGATTTTCAGAGACAATTATATTATTCTTTGTCTTTTGAGTTTCAATTTCTTGACTTAAAAGTGATAATTGAGTTTCCGAATTTGAAAGAGACTCTTGAACCTTTTCAAGTTCTTCTTCTAGAATTTTCTTTTCATCTTTTAACATATCTCTTTCAAATTCAGCTTTGTTTTGATTTTCACGAGTTTCCTTGAGTTTCTTTTTAAGAGTTTTTATTATGCTCAAAAGTTCTGTGTTTACATCAATTAAATCGTCGAAAGTTAAATTACTAACCTCAGATTCTTGAGCCATAAAGCATATATTCGCTTGTTCATTGTTGCTATTATTATCACTTTCAGATGAAGATGAATCTGAATTGTCCCATGTTACAGAGAATGCCTTCTTTTTACATTTGTCTTTCTTATTCTTGTTGTTGAAGTTTTTCTGATTCTCCTTCTTTAGCTCCGGATAGTCTTTTATCATATGACCTTTCTTGTGACAATTAAAACATTCCATATTTGAGGATGAAGATTTGTTCAAGAAATTCTTTTTGAAACCGTTTTCATTTCCTTTTCTATATTTTAAGAATTTCTTGAAATTTTTGGCAATAAATTCTAGATCCTCATTTTCAGACTCTGATTCTTCCTTTTCTGCGTGAAAAGCCACATTTTTTCTTTCCTGTGTTTGATCTTTCTTAGCTTGCATGTTAACTTCATAAGACATAAGGTTTCCAATTAATTCTTCTGGTTTCATTGTAGATAGATCGTTTGCTTCTTCGATTGCTAAGACTTTTCTCTCCCATTCATCAGTGAGTGAATTTAGAACTTTAGATACAATATCAAAATCCGTGTATTTTTCTCCTAGTCCTATTAAGGCATGATGAATGTCTTGAAACCTTGAGTACATGTCATTGATGGATTCATTTTGTCGCATTCTAAAGTTTTGGAACTGGTTCTTTAGCATGGAGATTTTTGTTTGTTTGACTTTGTTTGTGCCTTCATGTATGGTTCTAAGTGTACTCCATATCTGATGTGCAGTAGTACAAATGCTAACACGATTGAATTCATTTCTGTCCAAAGCGCAAAATAACATATTCATAGCTTTGGCATTTGCACTAGCTTCATTCTTCTGAATATGTGTCCATGTAGAATATTCCGTTGTAGGAACAATGAGTTCTGCTTGTGTTGCATTCCAGGCTTCAAAACTTGTTGCTTGCATATAAATCCTCATCCTTGTAGCCCAATAATTATAGTTTAGTCCATTGAATAGAGGTGGTCTTTGAGTAGATTGTCCTTCCGCAAATGTAGAGTTATAGGTAGATGTTGTGCTTGTGTTGTTTTCCATATTATCAATATGTCAAATAACGGTGTTATGGTTAAAGGACGGCCTTGCTCTGATACCAATTGAAAGAGTCTATGTGGTAGGATCGTATAATATGGAATAAAAATGCTCTAGGTAGATAGTAGTAAGCAGTAAGTAAAGTAGACACCAAGACTTTATACTGGTTCGGACCTCTTGTCCTACGTCCAGTCCCTAAGCTCCTCTTAGGAATTCAACTAACCAACTACCCTCACTTAACCCGGAGGAATAGGTTTACAACTTACCCGAACAACCGAACGGGATTTCTTGCCTCAACTACCGAAGAGGACTTCAACTTGGATACAAAAAGTATTTCTGACTTGTTGTGTTCTTGATAACACTAATGAGTCAATTTAGTACAACTTTCCTATAATCTTATCCTCGAGAGTATACAAAGTGTTTGTGAAGATTTAGGAAATGTGAATTGCTATGAATCAAGATATGTTATAATTAAAACAGAGATTCAAGCAATTGGTTTGCTTTTGAAAACTTAAAAGAATCTGAAAGTATGTTCAAGTAAGTAGAGAGATTAAAGCAAGTAGAATTGGTAGATTGCAATTGTTAAACCCATGTATTTATACTTGTAGAATAGTTGCATTTGTTTGCTAGAGATGCAAGGAAGAGATGCTTCTGTTTCCATTAAAGAATGGTTGCAACTCTTGGGAGGAAGAAGGTGTCTATTCATAGAAAATTCGCAGTTACAGATTCAGTCGACTGAACAGTAAATTCAGTCGACTGAAATTATAAAGGAAAATTTTCAGGTCTATGTTCAGTCGACTGTACAGTGAGTTCAGTCGACTGAAACTGTGTATGTTTTATTTCTGTGCCAGTTTTCAGTCGACTGGCCATGACTGTTCAGTCGACTGAACTGTGAAAATTTGCACACTAAAAGTTTTTATAAAAATCAAGTTTAAAGGAAGTGTTTTAGTGTTCGTGCAAATCTCTTGAGGATAGATTTTAACAAAATAATCTAGACTTAGACCCATAAAAATCATACTTATGTTTTACACTTTGGTCTTCATCGATCTTCCTCTGATTTCAAATATATTTCTTCCTTTTTGTTGAAGCTCATTGTCATTGATCAAAATCTTCGTGTATCAACAGAAACCAATCGCCTCAAATCACCTTCCGCCACCGTCCATTGACTCCGAATCAGACTTCCACGAACGCCTGAACTAACGGCTCCCATTATCATCGCAGCGAACAACTTCCACAAACCTCCTTTAATAAAAATCATTGTGTAATATTGCGAATTCAATTTTGTGAATTTTGTGAATCTTCTGAAGTCGATTTCGTGAAAATTAATTTGGTGCGTGAGTATGTGGTGTGATTCGTAGGTATTGGGTGGGTGAGAAGTTATTTCTGGGTCGTGGGCCACTAATGTTGCTACCATTTTTTTTAAGGACTTGATTATTTGTTTATTTGATTTTGTTTTGTAAATATTTTCTTTTCTTTCTTTTTCTTCAAAAAACAAAAAAATTATTTGACTTGAGTTAGATTGTTCTTAAGTTGCAATTTTTTTTAGAAAAAAAAGGTTTTCGTTTTCAGTTGAATAAAAGCTTTACTTTTGTTTTCTTTTTAAACCTTAAAAAAAATTAAAAAAAATTGTTTTAGGTTTTATTTATTTAGTGAATTTGGTTTTGACAAGTTGTTTGTTTTGGTTTTGAATATTAAAAAAAAAAGAAACATTTCCCATTTGTTAAATAAATTCTTTTTCTTGATTTTCTTTTGTGAAACCTTTTCTTTTGTAAATTTTTATTTACTTCTCTTTTAAAAAAAATCAAATATTTCAAAAAAAAACAAGTTGTTTTCAATTGTTTATAGTTTAATTTGTTTTGTTTTCAGTTTATTTTAGTTTCTTCGTTGATATTAAAAAAAACTGTATATATATCTTGTTTTTATTTTCAGGTTGCCAAAGCAGATTGGAAGAGTTGCTTGCTTCTCTTAGATTGCCAAAAAAATACTGTGCTTGCTTATAAATTTTTTATTTTGCTGCTTTTAACCCCTATCTATTGTTTTTGTTTGGCTTGCATTGTTGTTTGTTTGCATTTTTATTTCAAAAACAAAAAAAAATTCAAAACAAAAACAAATTTCATTCGTAGTTGCATTGTTAATACACGTTTAATTTCTGCTTTGCATCCTAGAGTTTTGATTAATAATAATGGTTAGAAATTGATAACTCTTAATTGTATATTGACAATTTGTCTTTTTCGACAATTTAATTTCTTGGTGTCTAGGCTACGGCAGAGTAATAACCATTTATAAATATTATAGTGATTCGTAAATATTATAGTGGTTGTTCCTTTGAAGGTACTTAAACCTTCGGCTGCATTGCTACGGTGATTCGTGGTGCACCGATAAATCCTGTCCGTTACCTAGCTGATAACTATCTTGTTGATTTAAGACAGAGTGTAATTATACAATTTTGGGGTAACTTAGGATAAATCATTTGTAATTAACCCTTGCATTCATTTAGTTACATTAGGTCATGCATATTTAAAAAAAAATATTTCAAAATTCAAAACTAAAAAAAAAATTGTAAATATTCCTTTTCTTTTTCTTTGAATTTTTTTTTAAAAAAAATCCTTTTTCTTTGAAATTTCAAAATCCAAAAAAAATTTATAAAACATTTTCAAAAAAAAAAAATTGGAAAACCAAAAAAAAATCAAAAATCAATTTCCCTTTTAAAAAATAAATTTTATTTGTAAATATTTTTCCTTTATAAAAAAAAACCATAAACATTCTTGAAAATGTTCGAATTTCCATATTCACTTGAATTTTACAATAGTTGTGAAAATCAATATAATCCATATGATTTCACTCCAAACTCGTATGGATATTTTAACAACAACTGATATGTAAATAACTCAAATTTCGAACAACAAAATTTTCAAAATAACGAACAACCCTCAAATCTTGAAGATAGCATTTTGTCTTTACTTGAAATCTCTACACAACAATATCAAATGATAAATGATTTGTGTAATTCATATTTGGGCAATGATTTAAGAAAAAGTTTTCAAAGTAATCAAGATTCGAATTCAATTCAAAATTCAAACGATTTCGATTATAATCCATGCCAATTCAATTTCGAACTCCAAAATGAATTTCAAACTCAAAATGAAAATGGAAACAATTTTCAAACGAATTTGGCAATAGGAATAATCTTAACCACGTTACAATTGAAAATCTTTGTTCTCAACAATTTCAAAGTGAAAATCCTCATGTTAATAACTATAAATTGGATTTTGTTGAGCAAATGAACGAAATTTACAATGATCACACGGATTCGTTGTTTGAAACATATATGAAACAACGTGAAAAACAAAATCAAATTCCAACGTGTGATGAGTTAAGTAATAATCCATCTTTTACCAAAATTGACGATTTTAAAATAACAACTTTTGAAATTGAAAATGATGATCTTAATGATGTTGTTGAAAATGCGGTAATTGAGTTGGATTTCAATTCTTTTGAGGGTGAGAAACTCGATTTAAATTTTGATCTTCCTTTTTCCGATTTCGAAAATTTGAATACAATAACTTTGGATTTTGAAAATGATATACGAAATGAAGTTGTTGATAATCCAACAAAGGAAGACGAATTCAACGAACACGATTTCTTTGGACTTTTTGAAAATGAGTTGTCAAATTCTGATGAGGAAGAGTTACATCACCATTTTGATTTTGAAATCAATAATTTTGAAGAAGTTTTCAATGATAAATTTGAATTTTAATGTGGTGATAATAAACTTGAATTTCAATCAATTATTTTATCAACCTGAAAATTGTCGAAAATAAAACAACTCGAACGACTTTTAAAACAACATTCTTTTTCCAAATCCACATTCAACTTCGAAATCTTTTACGATTTGGTTTTCCGAGCTTAAGCTGTGTCTCGTATACTTAACGAGACAAATGAATCGGTCTTTGGAAGACCGTTTCATTTACTTTTTGACGATATACTTTCTGATCTCGTGTAAATACCGCTCATTTTCATGTAAATATAGGTCATCTTTTTATTTTTGTTTTATTCTTCTCCTTCCACTTAGGTTGACTTTGGGGACACAGTCAAAATCAAGTGTGGGGGGAGACTCATCATCATTTTCGATTTTTCATGGTTTATTTTTAATTTTTCTTTCCAAAAATTTTATAAAAAAAATACAAATTTTTTTTAGCATTTTTGATTTATTTTTAAAGAAACACTATAGGATAAATATATGGTTTTGGTTAATTAAATTGAAATTTTTCAAAAAATTATTTGTCTTAACAAAAATAAAAATAAGGTTTGATTACAAATGACGATAGTTTAACTAGTATATAAGAAGGTTCATACGTGTTAATTATGAAATATCCTAATTGAAAATCTTTGTTTTAAAAAACTGGTTGATTTAAAGTAAAGAAATAACATTTTTTGTCTTTTAAGTTAAATGTTGCTAAGATGATTTTGCAAAACTCTCTCTTTAAAAAAAACAAACAAAAAAAACAAAAAAATAAATATATTTATATAATTTTTATTAACACATAGAGTCATGTGTTCACACTCGTGTGTTCACTCGCCATGCTCTGTACCCTTCTCACGTAAGCCCGAAAGGCAGTGCACGATCGGTATATCTAGCCTTAGTTTATCTGAGTTAGGTGTGTGTATATAAAAAAATTCTTTTATTAATAATGCCTACAGTCGATAAGTGTTCACACTCGTGTGTTCACTCGCCACGCTCTATATTCCCCTCACATAAGTCCGCAAGGCAGTGCACGGGTAATATATATGGCCTCAGTTTATCTGAGTTAGGCATATGTAAATATTGTTAATATAAGTAAAATTTTCAAATAAAAAATTAGAGAGAGTAAGCAATTGAAATCCAAGCACTATTTTAACTTATTTGATTTAATTTGTTATTGAAAAGAAATAAAATTACCACTTTGATAAACTTTAATAATCAACTAAGGATCCATTTTATAATTACACTTTGTTATCAACCGAAACAACGAGTTAAACTATAGTCTATTTGTTGTGATAACTTAATTTTTGTTGGAAATTTTGACGAGTAAATGACTTAAATTTTCAGGATAATGACCGAAACCTATATTTAACTTATTTGTGTCGACTTAAAAGTGAATCCTTCATTGTAAATATTTTCAAAAAATCACATTCATCTCTTTATAAATAAATCTTGCATTTTGTAAATATTTTCATCCTGCATTTGGATTTTGTGGGTAGTATCCGCTGAAAACCCTCACGAGACAACACTCGTCTTACTGGAGACACACAGAGGTTTAACGGCTTGTTCCATATGCTCAATGCAATTGTGCTCCCTACGAAAACAGATATATCTTAGTTTTTAGTTTATTCGAGGACGAATAAAAAAATAAGTGTGGGGGTATTTGATGTGCACGTAAATGTGCATATTTTTACCACTATATTTAATCTATTTAAATTAAATAAATGATCATATTGGGTATTTTAACTTGTTTAAACCAAAATTCAAATTATTTTCAATGATTTTCACATATTCATCTTCATATAGGGGCAAAATGGACATTTTTATGCATTTATTAAATTGTGAAAATTTACTTGGAATTTTCTATGTTGTTTTGTAGGAAATTTGGTGAATTTTACAAGTGGTTTCATGATGATATATGCATGCACAAGAGTGGAGAGAACAAATGAAGATGGAAATATTTCAGTGATGATCATGGAGGACCCCACCTACCCACCTACCTTAATGTACAAATTAGAGGCTAATGCACATGCTTATGGAATTAATGGCTTCATGTACACTTAAATGATGATTAGTAGAAGCTAATGATTACTTGGCATCCACACTTTCTCAAGAGTATTTTGGGCATTCCCTAAAAATATAAATTAGGGTTTAACACATGTATAAGTACCCCTTTTGTTTCATGTAACCCCTTCCTTCTTCTTAGTCTCTCTTAGTTAGTTTTTAGCTTAGAAAATAAATCAACGCACTCTGTCTTTTCATGGCTACTTAGCCATTTCTTCTCTTATGTAATTCTTTTTTTTTCTTTATGCAATTTAATACATGTTCTTTTTCTTTTCTTGTTTATTTCCTTTCATGTTGTAGTGTAGATTTGTTTATTTATGCAAGTAGTGTAGATTTTCTTTTACGCAATTAGATTAGTTTTCTTTTCCATTAGCTTTCATTTTCCTTTCTTTTTGCTTTCATGTTGCTAGCTACATTTGTTAATCAAATGACAAATATGAGAGGCTAAACCCCTTCAATTTAGGGGTAATGAAGCTCTCTAATTATGTAGCTTCAACTATTTGTTAATTCATGCTCTCTTTTTGTGCTTAATGATGATCAATGAAGGGTTTTATTTGTTGTTCTTGCTTTGAATTTGATAGCCTATATTGTTGGCACCAAATAGGATATGCTTAAACAATCACTAACACAAATGCCTCTTCATCAAAATATGATTATGGCATAAGAAAGTGATTTGAAATTCAAATTTGATGGTCTATATTTCTAATCCACAATTAATAGGCCATACTTAAAATAGATTTCATTTTCATTGTCAAGTTTTATGAAAGTTAGTAAGTGGTTTAAGGGGTGTGTGATAGTTTGATGGCTTATGTTGGCTAATCAGTAGCACAAATATGCCATACTTATGATAAGCACATCAATTAAAACACTAATGACCATAAAAGAGAGATCATGATTTCATATGCGTTGAACTACATGATCTAGAGAGTGGATTTATTCTCTAAATTGTCACTTAACTCTTATATTTGCTTCTCTTTTCTTTTAGTTAGTTGGTTAATTCTCTAGCTTAACTTTCACTTGAAATTGGTCTAATTTGATTGAATTGAATTTTTAAAATCATCAATTCCCTGCGGATCGACCCGTATTCACCACGTACTACAAGTGTACACCGTGCGCTTGCAGTATAAATTTTATTATAAGTATTTCGACGGTTTTCTAACTCGATCGAAATTCCGTCGATTAACAAAAATCTTCCCTGACTTAGCATAATACTAACCAAGAATCACAAAAGATATGTAAAGTTTCCAATCCCAGTTCTCTAGCAAGTTTAAGCGTGACGATCAAGGCTTCATACTTAGCTTCATTATTTATTGTTGGGAAGTCGACTTTCAGGGCATAGCAGATTGATCGTTCCTCAGGAGTCATTAACACAACTCCGACGCCAGAACACCGATCATTGAAAGTTACATCCGTGTACAATTTCCATCGATTGGTCTGTTCTCCACTACTCTTCGGATAGTCGTCTAATGTAGTGAATTTAGATATGAAGTCTGCTAATGTCTGCCCCTGGATAGCTCTCTGAGGGAGATAAGTGATATCGAATTAACTTAGCTCGATATTCCATTTGAGCAACCTTCCAGACGTCTAATGTTGTTGTAGGACCTATCGTAACAGCTGGTCAGTGTAGACGTTGATGGAGTGATCCTGGAAGTAATGGCGAATCTTTTGTGACACAATCAACATGCAGTACACGGGCTTTTCTAGCTTTGGGTACTTTCTATTAGCACCTGTCAATCACTTGCTAACATAATATACATGCCTCTGAATCTGATTCTTCACGTAACAATGTGGCACTTATGGCGTGTACCAACACCACTAAATAAATGTATAATTCTTCATGATCCAGTGGCCCCTCTAAGTGATCTACTAGATCTTGAAAAGCATCTATGCAATCCTGCATCCATTCAAAGTTCCTTTAATTTCCCTCTGATCAAGTCGAAGATAGGAATACACTTGTCGGTGGCCCTGGAGATGAAGCGGATTAGGCCGACAACCTTCTCATTTAAGCTCTGTACTTGCTTAATCGTCTTCGGTACCTAGATGTTTCGAATTTCTTGAATCTTCTTAGGATCGGCTTCGATCCCGCGAGAGTTGACGATGAAACTCCAAAATTTCCTTGACGCAACGCTGAAAGAGCATTTCAAGGGATTTAGTTTCATTCCATATTTTTGTAGAACATTGAACATCTCCGCTAAGTCATCCATGTAGTCGTTTGATCATCATGACTTTACGAGCATATCATCCACATATACTTCCGTCGATCGCCCGATCTGGTCTTTTAACATCCTATTAACCAGTCTCTGGTAAGTAGCTTCGGCATTATTTAGTTCAAATGGCATCACAACATAACGATATAGACCTAGATCGGTAATGAAGTCGGTGTGCTCCTGGTGGAGGACGTGCATCAAGATCTGATTGTATTTAGAGTACACATCCATAAATGAAAGCAGTTCATGTCCAACGGTTGAGTCAACCAGCTGGTCGATCCTCGAAAGTGGAAAGCTATCTTTCGGGCGAGCTTTGTTCAGGTAAGAGTAGTCGATGCATGTCTGCTACTTTCCATTAGCTTTTCTCACAAGAACTGGATTGGATACCCATTTCGGGTAGAGGGTGTCATGGGTAAACCTATTGTTTTTAAATTTATCCACCTCCTCTTTAAGTGCAGCAAATCTCTCTAGATCCATGCCGCGTTGCTTTTATCTCAACGGGACATGCCTCAGGTTGATATTCAATGCATGGCTCGTGATAGTCGATGAGATCACACGCATGTCAGAATTGGTCCAAGCGAACACATCAAGATTCATTAAGAGAAAGCCAGTTAATTCCTTCATCATCGTTGCACTAAGCTGTGATCTGATCTTCAGTACCCGTGATGGGTTGCCATGGCTGAATGTAATGTCGATTGTCAGCTCAGCGGATGCAGTCTTGGATTCCTTGAGTTCAAATGTAACTATTTCGCATAACAACTAATGTGAAATCTGGTTAGGACGGTCAATGATGACTGTTACCGGTCAAATACCAGAGTCTTGTCATGAGTTATTGAGTCTGATAGTGAAGGGCTCTAAATGCTTTGAGCAATTATATACAAATGGCCGAAGATCAGGCTTAGAAGCACATTGGATCAAATGTCGAGTATGGTTTAGCCTCGTGTTGCATGCAACTGCAAAGCTGGCTCTTACTTTGGGTTTGAATCTTCTTGTATGTTCGAGTAACGCGCTTTCCATTTAACGTACTCATGATCTGTTTCTCGTCGTTCGAGTTGGAGTGATAATCAGTTGCCCATGAGCTTGGGCATTGATTCGATAATTCTACCTCTTGGCATCCTTTCGATCGTAGCCTCGAGTCGTTGTAAACACTAGGTATGAATCACAGTATTGAGCTATCGCAGTCAGTCATTGGATGATCACACTTCCACCTTCAGTATCAGGTTGATAAATGTACTGCATGGACGGTCGAGTCTCGTCTAGTCATGTTTATACTCCTACCTGAGCTCCAAAGACTTAGAGTTGATCGATCAATGGTCGGTTCACATTCATCTTGTTTCTCGCTCGTACCCCAAGTCAGGGGCATACGTCGATAAATAGGAAGGCAAGTCATGTCTAATCAGTGATTGATGCTCTCCCTGCTGGACCAAGGGCAAGGATCAGTGTGTGGATGGTCGAGCCATGTCCATTTCGTATTACTCTTCTAGTTGGATCACGGTAAGAGCCAATGAATGAATGGTCGCATCACATACATTTGGAGCTGGACGATCAGTCGTGTCCATTTTGATTCATATTCTCCCACCAAATCTAGGGTTAGAGTTGGCTCGGGTGCAGTCGGGTCATGCTCATCCGGTTTCATACTCCTCCTGACAGATCGAAGGAGGGTGCTGGAGAATTAATGATCAAGTTGCACTCATCCATGGTTTATTCTTCTATCCATGCTCTGGTGACCGGAGTTATTCAATGGACGTTCTTGTCACATCCATTTGTGGTTGGTGCAGATCGATATTGACCCTCGATCTGATGGTACGATATAGTCGGTCACCCGTAACTTCGGATGAAATTCTGATTGGTTTTGTATGGAGGCCTCCTTGTAGTCATTTCCTTAAGTTGTAAAGATCACCCAGCCGGAGCTATAGTAAGTGTCGTACTCAGCTTGTAGTAGTTTGTACTCTCATTCCCATTCTTGGGTTAGCAGAATTAGTTTTTGGATGGTCGAATTCCATCCATACTGAGTTTATACTCCTACTGTCGAGTTCAAGTCAGAGTTTATTGAATATTGAGTGGTTGGACCATACTCATCTATTTGTTTATACTCATATCCGCACTCTGGGATAAGAGTTTGTTGGCGAGGGGTCGAACCACACCCAATTTGTGTTTATATTCAAATGCGCACAGGAGGGACCTGAGTTATGTGCTGGACGGTCGAACCGTGTCCATGTCTTAGTTTGGATTTTGGGCTTGCTGATGTCTGGGCAAGGCTTGGATAGTTCATCGTACCTCAGGCACAAACAAGGTCGTGGGTGGACATATCGCATCCTCTTTGGATTGGACGGTCAAACCACGTCCAATTTAGGCTTGGGCTCTCAAACTGCTCCTGCATGCAGGGCAAGAGTCAATGCGTGGACAGTCGTACCACGTCTACTTCCATTTGGATACTGTTTTTGCCGAGCCTTGAGAGTAAGATGAGTGTTCTGAGGAATTTCGAGCTCGAGCAGGGGAGGAGATGGTCAGATTGGTGGTCAGTCACACCCATTTGGAGTTTATACTCCAGTCCGCACTCTGGGGAGTAGAGTTGGTCGATGGACGGTTGTACTACATCCATCTCTTTCGTGTTTACACTCCAGGCCGCACTCTAGGGACCAGAGTTGGTCGATGGGTGGTCAGTCACACCCATCTGGTGTTTATACTCTAATCCACGCTCTGGGGACCAGAGTTGGTCGATGGACGGTCGTACCTCATCCATCTCTTTGATGTTTATACTCCAGTCCGCACTTTGGGGACCAGAGTTGGTCGATGGTTGGTAGTCACACACATCTGGTGTTTATACTCCAGTCCGCGCTCTAAGGATCGGAGTTGGTTGATGGACGGTCGTACTGCATTCATCTCTTTTGTGTTTAAACTCCACTCTAGACTCTAGGGACCAGAGTTGGTCGATGGGTGGTCAGTCACACCCATTTGGTGTTTATACTCCAGTCCACGCTCTGGGGACCAAAGTTGGTTGATGGACAATCATACCGCATCCATCTCTTTAGTGTTTATACTCGAGTTTGCACTTTGTGGACCAGAGTTAGTCAATGGGTAGTCATTCACACCCATTTTTGATTTATACTCCAATTTTTAGGTCGAGGAGTTAATGAATGAACGGTCGAACCACATTCATCCATGGAATGGAATTCTACCCCTAGCATCAAGGGCAAAACTTGACAAATGGACAGTCGATTCACGTCCATTTGGTGATTGTAACTCCTCCGTTCAAGTCAAGGAAGGGAGTAAGTGATGGATAGCTAGATCACATCCATGCCTGTGTTGGACAGTAAGGTCTCATCCAATTTGCTTAGTACTCCTTCCAGCAAGTCGAGGGAGAGAGATTTTTCGAGTGGACGATCAAGTTACATCCACCTCAAGCTGCCGCTATGTCCATGTATTGAGGGCGGTGGTTA
This sequence comes from Allium fistulosum, assembly GCA_030737815.1. Taxonomy (NCBI): domain Eukaryota; kingdom Viridiplantae; phylum Streptophyta; class Magnoliopsida; order Asparagales; family Amaryllidaceae; genus Allium; species Allium fistulosum. Next base: position 694,264,541 of record CM060903.1, on the reverse strand, counting down.
ATGAGTAGGCAGTCAGTCCCGCCTACCTTAAGTCGAGCTTCCAGACTGTTTCCTGTTTCCAGTGCAGGAGTTAATGTGTGGACAGTCAGATCGCGTCCACTTTAGTTAGACCTTGGTCATGCTGAGCTTTGGGAGAGCCATAAGTATTTTGGTGAACTTCAAGTATGAGATGGGAGTGGATGGTCGGGTTGCATCCACTCCAAGTGTTTCTCCGGCCTTCAAGTCAAGCATGGAGGTTGATGAGTGGATGGTCAGTCGTGTCCACTTTGTATTAGATACCAACCTTGTCGGGCTCTGAGTAAGGCATAGATGTTCTGTCAGAATTGAAGTAAGGAGTAGAAAGTGGATGGTCGAGTCACACCCACTTTCCATTTCGAGTCCTTACCCCCAAGTCAGGGGCATATGGTAGCTGATGAGCAGTTGAATCACGCTCGTCTTAATGATCCTCCAAAGGTCCGATCATGGTCCGTGGAGGTTAATTGGCACTCAAATCTAATTACTTTTTCACCTGTATCATTCGGAAATAGTTTAGTTCAAGTTGGTCGTAGTTCACAACATAATTGAAAATGAAATAAATCTTATTGATAAGTGAAGCAGAGTCGAATGCTCGCTATTCCACTTTTCCCCAACCCTCCTCGGTTGGAAGTCAACCGTAGGTGGTCCAATTGATAATCAAAGGTCATTATTGGTAAGGGTCGGATGATCCTTGCCCGCCATTTTGCAAGGCTTGCATATATTGTTGAAGCTTTCCTTTTTGGATCTACTTTCCGATCACATCTCGGAGGTGTCTACAATCGCTGATTTTATGACCATGTGTATCTTGAAATATATAACCTTTCCTGGATTTTTGATTGAATTGCTCAAAGGAGTATATGAGATGGATTTTAGGATTCTGGGTCGTCTCCTAGAGTCTGAGTCCTCATTTAAGGCCTCAATGTTGCCCTTGCTTTGACTTCCTTTAGCCAATGGGCCTACATCATTCTTTCTCCTAATCTGCTCTCCTCCTCCTTGCTTAGGTTCTGGTTCACTTTGTAACAGAAATGATTCAAGTCATATGAGGCTCTATAGGTAACGGATCGCCAAAGTGTGTCTCGAGGTCAATTCCCATTATCAACGCCATCGGTATGATATTCACGCTGGGATTGCTCACTTTAGTGACAGTGGTCTTAAATCTCTGCGAAAAGTCTTTGAGCGGCTCACTTGGTGCTTGGGCTAAGTTGGATAACAACATCGCATCCTTAGGGCGAGTCGCATGCATTTTGAATTGCTCGATGAAATCCTTAGCCAGCTGATTAAACGAGGAGATGGACCTGGGCGGTGATCGCGTAAATCACATGATCAATCGCTACTCCCCCAAGGAATATGGAAAAGAATCATCATTTAATTGTATTCGTCGCTCTGGCGGAATCCATGTGCCCTTCATATTTCATGAGATGTTGTCGGGGTCCATGTTTATTGAATACACTGATGTGGTTGGCACATTGAATCTCTTGGGATATTCTGCATATTGAATGGCTTCAGTGAATGGGCTTCGATTGGGAGAAATGCTCTGGTCGTCGTTAGTCCGGTCTGTTTTCAAGTTACGGCTGTTTGTAATGCTTGTGAACGGTGTATGCATGATTGTCCAACGTGTGATGGATTGGTGATAATTTACTTGGAGTCCGACCCGAGAAAATTTTCTATTTGCTTGGAGTCAACCCCTGGTTCGCTTGGAGTCGCTGAATTTGAAGTGCTGGGTTGGTGACGAACGGTGCTTGGTGTCATACTGCTGTTTGCTTGGAGAAAATCTTGTTTTTACCCGAGGTTGACCTTAGACCAGAACTTCCTGGGTTTTCTTTGAGTCGAATGATTGATTACTTCAGGTTCGATGTTGATGATGGATAATAAACAGCGCAGGGCGGTCGTCACACAAGCCATCATATCATAGCTGACAAGTTAGGCATTTGGAAGCTGGTCAATTGTGAGCAGTCGAAATCTACCCTAGAAGCTTGATCCAGTAACCGGTCCCAGTTCATTTTGTATCATCTTGGTTCTCTAACCTTTGGGTGTACCGTTTGAGTAGTAGTTCCTTTTCCATTCCTTAGCTGCAATTCAGCAGTTGCCGCTTGATCCCCTATGCCCCAGTCAGTCATAGGATGTAATGGAAGCAGATAGAGCTTTTTTTAAAAAAATGGATTGTACCCGATCTATATTTTTTATGTGCGGCAAGAAGGAGGGATCGGTCCCGATCCCTTTTTGCCCCAGGAAGTAGGGTTCGGTTATGTTCCCTATTTGAATGCAAAAGGGATCAACTGGAGGGATCGGTTGTAGTTGAGTGTGGTGTAGGGATCGGTTGAACAAGGGTTTGGTTCTAGACGAATGCAGTATAGGGATCAGTATTGAATGTTTTATGAGTGTGATCGGTCATATGGAGTATGGAGGGATTGGTCGTGAATGTAGGGATCGGTTATAAGCGATTAGCGGAAGGGGTCGGTCATAAAGACGGTTGTTGGCATGCGATCGGTTGCAGTGCTAAGAAGAGATCAGTGGTATAGGGATCGGTATATACACCTTGTAGAGGGATCAGTATATACACCCTGTTGAGGGATCAGTATATACACCCTGTTGAAGGATCGACATATATACCTTTTGGAGCGATCGGTATATATGCTGGAGGGATCGGTATACATATATGTTGGAGGGATCGATATAGTTGTTTCGAAGGGATCGGTATTGATGTCTTTGGAGGGATCGGCCATTCTGGCCTTGAGAAAAGGATTGGCAATTTTGGCCTTGAGAGAAGGATCGGCCATTTTGGACTTGAGAGAGGGATCGGCCTTTTATCTAACTTGAGTGCAAACTTCAGCATTTGATCCCAAGAACTTGCATACACGAGCGAATCTGATCCATTCCAAATGGACATGAACACATGAACAACTCCAAACAAGAACACGAACATCACCATTTCTTTCAGCTTCGTGGGAAGTTGATTTAATTCTTCTAACCATGGCTATTAGCTTACTTGCATACACGGTTTGTGAGATATCGCATTTTCTGTGAAGTAGTGTTGCTTGAATTATGATTTCTACCGATCCCTCCAAAGGGAGTTATGACGATCCCTCCAACTTCCTCCAATTGGAATGAGACCCTTAGGAGGTGTTCCACATGTTGTAGTAGGCTTGTACTTCAAGTTTTATGTCAATTGGATGAGTAGAACTTGAGTTATTGCTCGATCTTTGGTGCAATGTGAGTTGTCTCCTGATTCTAGATGATCCCTATGAAGGGAAAATGGCTGATCCCTCTTTCTTCATCCTTTTGAGATGCAATCCCTTGGGTAGGCTTCCTAGGGTCTCCACATCTTGTTCCCAAAGTTTCATGTGTAATGGATTTGTAGAATCTGAGATATCGATCGATCATCATTGAATTGAGCTATGGAATCGATACGATACGATCCATAGTGTTGAATATGGATCGTACTTGATCCACCTTCGGGGAGTAGTGAGCTTTCATGCTTCAGCTTCGCTACCGCTTCATATTATCATATATGCTTGATTTTCGGACCCCGCAATCATCGCTCTGGGCTACTGGCCTTGATGACAGTCGAGTCTAACTTGTCCGTTCAGTTTGGATATAGCCAGGTCAAAATACCGGATAACACCTTTCAAAATCATTTAGCTAACTTGTTATAAAGTTCTCGAACTCCTAAATTTACGAAAAATTTCGGTAGAATCTCCTTTGGACGGTTCGATCGAAAAAATATATAATATATATTTATAATCACAAATATACATCTCATCTTCAAGGATGAGGCATCCCATAGGGAAAAATATAAAAATACGATATGTAATCCGAGATGTGTACCTTTTATTAGCACTAGCAAGCATACAATCAATATAACGTGAAAGCGAGCTCCAAATGTGAAGCATATGCCATCTGCACCTACTAATCACTCAACAACCAATGAGAACATGTATATCGAAAGTAATATCAATATATAACATAGACTATACAATAACCATATGAAAATGTAACCAGAGAAACCGTAAATCAAATAATATCCATTCAATTAATTCATAACCATATCAATTTACATTTTCTAATGTCAACATTTAATTTATCAAAGCCTGTATGATGTACCAATACCATTCGTACATAATACCAAATCTAATCGCTTGCTCGATCACACAATTTCACTTCCGAACTAGTATCGTTCACACGACCACTTTAGTGCCGACTCAGATCCGGTTCCTTAATCAGAAATCATCATCCTCCTTGCATAGCTATATACTATGATGGAGAATACAGGAATCAATCAAAATCCATATCCAGTGTTCACCGTTGAGAATCGAGTGAAAAATTCTAACTTGGACCGATGTAAATCATCACGAAATCATGTACTTGAATCTGGATCAAATAGCTATGCGAATAAAATAATACGAACAACTTACATATTTATTTCAATTGGTTTCTCATTATTCAAATTCTTTTATTTACATTCATTTATTCATAATCATTATTCATATTGCTCTATTCACATTCACTTATTACTCGGTATATTCATTCAATACTAATATCAGTTAAGAACCATTCCATCAAATTTTACTTAAGTTTATTATAAACATTTTATACAACACCATTTCTCATGTTTATTTTCACTTTACAACTTAAGTTCATATTCGTTTTAAATCAAATTCAATTTCATTTAACTTATTTCATTATTCAATTCTGTCAAACGACATTCTAAACCATATTCAATTCACCAATTTATTTAATTAGTTCATTGATTAGTTCATCTCAAATCACAATCAAATCCATTTCCAATAATTATTTCATTTAACCTAACTTAAGTTAAATTTCTTTTTAAAATTCATTTTATTAATTTAACTTAAGTTAAATTTCATTGCAAATTTTCTTTTCATAACAATTTGTATTCAGCAAATCTAAAAATTTGCTTTAACTTACTAATTCTCAAAATTTATAAATTATAAAACTTATTTCTTATATTTTCATAAAACACTTAAATGAAAATTTCTAGAGTTTAAACATCTTGGTCTTATTTCAAATTATTACACACTATAATATATATCTTTTTTGTAAAACAAATCATATTTGGGATTTAAATCAAAAATTGTTTTACCACAACAAAACCCCAATGGTAGCAATTCCTCTCTTAAAAACCCAATAATGAACATCGATGATGCTGTAGTCATCATCCAAAATTATTTTCCAACGGCCGAAGTGAGTTCAATGCTTTCTATTTCTTTTAAATCCTTTTAAAATATTTCCAATCGAATTATTTTTAAAATAATACTATTATTATTCTTCAAAACTTTTGAAAAACAATTTCCAAAATCAATGGAATTTAAATTCTCAATTTCTCATCTTTTAATCCTTTTTATTTACAAATCATATTTATAAATTTGCATTATATATAATTTCACTTTGGTTATATAAAACCATTTCTTAATTGACTATCTTGTTTACATTATAATAATAAAAACTTTTATTAGAGTACAAACAACAAACAACCAATGATAATAACCAAATATTATCATTCACTAACAACCAAACACACCGTATATACTATAACAATTTCTGAAAAATTATTCCTTTTATGTAAAATATAATCAAGGTAAAGTTATTTCATTTACCCAAATTTATAAACAATACTATGTCGAATTGCTCTTAGAGACCCCTATCAATAGCGTTAATTACTCATATTGACTAGAATCCATAAGCCACTCAACAGATCAATCAACACAATATAAAATATTTTTATATCTAACAAATACATGCTCATATATATACACTCAAGCTCATAATAAGGCGTTCCATTACCTTATCACTTAATGAGTTACCAATAACGACCAGCAAATTTATTACTTTGATAAATTACATTTATTTTTAATATTCAAATAAAAGGTTGATGATACAAATAATATTGTTTTGAGAGATAATAAATAATAGTAATAATCTTATTTTGAATAGGTATTTACAAAAATATCTTCCTTGGAATTTAAATCAATAAAATGGCTGAAAACCGTTTTATCGATAACCAGCTCTATAATCGTAAAACATTGTTCACGGAGCTGGATACCACACTTATTTTTGTAATTGAGCAATAATATGAAATAAAATCAATTATTTTATTTTTGTGAATAAAATGTATTTAAGACATCATCAATGATGCCCTTATATTTAATTATTGATTTATTTAATTTAATTGATATTTAATGATTTAATAATTACTTCCATTATATAAATAATTGTTTTTAAATGATAATAATTCATTTAAATAAGTTATAATGTTATAATAAATCATTTATAATAGTTTTATAAAGACATATAGTTGATTTGAAAATATAAGAAAAAAATCAATATCGCTTTATCGGTATAATAGCAATTTTGTAAATAATTGTTAATATTAATTTATATGGTTTTATAAATGAAATGTGATCATTTTAATTATTTAAAATTGATAAGAGATTTTCAAATTTTGTTTACATTTATATGTAATTTAAAATATAAGTGAAAATATGACCGGGAATCGGTTTTCCGATTTTCAACAGTTTGACGAACGAAAGTTGTTTTAAATCATTGCAACCTTGTTTTTGTGTCATGTGCACATATGCAACATACACATACATATCCTAACATGCACATGAACATATATAAACATACAAATATATATGTAAATATATATAAGACAAATCTAAGATATCTTATAATAAACTTAACTCTTAAACTTCCTAAAGTCAACTATCTTACACACTAAGGACATACACATGGCATGGAAGCGAATGAAGTGATGGAGGCATATGAATGGAGGGTACCAACGTGTAGAATGATGTGAAAGAGGGGGTGTGGGCAAGGGGTGTTTTGGTCCATGCACATTTAGATATTTTCCATATTTTTTCCTATAAATACCACCCCTCTTCTCATAAATTCCTAGCATATTATTCATCATTTTTTCCTTCTTCTTAAGCTTTCTAAGAGCCTCTCTAATGGCTTCTTATTCATATAAAAAAATATAGAAAAAATTTGTGGAAAATGTTGAGAATAAAAGAGAAAAAATATACACAATAGTTTATAATATCAATCCACTTCAAAACTAGTTCAAATCACCTCATTATCACCACTCAAACCCACGGCCACAACCCACCACCACCATAGGCCGAGAGTTCCACCTTTTATAGCTTGGGTCATGGCCTTCCTAATGTCTTAGACTCGATTCCATAAGCTCCGGTGCGACGGTAGCAGAGTTATAACCAATTTTATATTAGCCCAAAGGGAAAATGAAGGCGAGAAACTCTTACTTATATATATTCTTGGATGATGATATGATGTTTGCAAGTGGATGTTTAATATGCTTTGATCATCAAGTTTGGTTGTTAAATATTGTTGTTGAATATATATACAAGTCACATTTAAATACACGTCGATAAGGACAAAGGAAATCACTTTCCTTTATTTAATGAATTGGTGTATATGGGATGTTAAACCTATTTAAAAGGTTTACAAATGAGTTTGAAATGTTTTATAAACATATGGAAGTGTTTTGGTGAAGTTTCAAAGGTAATTGAAAATTTAGTCAAAAATAGGCGTCGAGTAACGGTAGTTCGCGATTTCACGCCATAAAAGTCAAACGTCTATATAGAATGGAATATGCCTTGACATCCTTCGAGATAAAAAATTTATGAACTATTGTATCCATAGTTTTCAAACAAAGAAAGAAAATCAAGATTTTGATAAGTAGATTTTGAAATATGAGTAAAACAAGCTTTTTGAAAAATCATGGTTTTGTAGTTGGAATCCATAAGAGGATTTCTTTGAAATGATATTTTAAAATTGTTTGAAAATATAAAATAAATTCTAACATACTTTTATAAATGTTTTAAAAGTGATTTGAGTTATTAAAATGAATTTCCAAATGATAGAAAAGTCGTTTTGATCAATGTAGCTTAAAAAGCACGTTTTGCAGCACTTTTCCATAGCACTTTTCTATAACTTTTGAAATATAGTTTTCAACGCAACTGTTCTTTTCCAAATCTTTTATAAATGTTTTCAGATTGATAATTAAGTGGTTCAATAATGATTTTGGGTTTTAATAGCTTATTTAAAAGTGTTTAAATAAACAATTTAAAGAAAGATATTACAAATAAAGTGATTTAATCTTGGTTCTAAAAGCCGACGAGTAGATTGGATTAATATATTCATGGGATCCGGATGTAAGGTGCTTAAACTAAGGAGATGTTTAGAAGCAACCAGTGCCCTGGTTCACCTGGCCTCTTCCCTGAGCAAGGGATAGGTAAGGTCGAAATGTCAAAAATGAGTTAAGTATAAAAAAGATTAAAATTTCCAAATTTAAATTAAATTCAACTTAATTATATAGAGATGATCTTCTTATACTTAGTAATAAAGCCCAAAGAGGGAACTCGTACTATTCGTGAAATTTAAAAGGTGATTTCGCCGTTATTCTGCCCATAGTATTTATTGAATACGAGAATTGATATTGAGTAAAATTAGATGATTTCTATAGATTCTCCTCACTTAATATATACTGGTTTTGGATTAACATCCTATATAACATGGTTTTAACTCAATCAAAATTTTGAGTTTTGAATTAAGAAATCTTTGTTAAGATTTAAATGAAATGATTTGGAAATATTTTCCTAAGTGAAAAATGAAATGATTTCGAATTATTCCCAGTTTAAAAAAGGTTTAGAAGAAACCAAAGGATTTGATAAAAGGGTTCAATAATTCAATATATACCAGAAATAAATGTTTTAAAGTTATATATCTCTAAAAGATATTTTTTGATAAAAAGAATAAACAAATCAAATATTATTCACCTATCTACTTGACCTCTTTTATCGATGATTAGTTCGAAGGAATCGGGATCGGATTTGAGTGATTCTAATCCGAAATCCACTTCGAACCAATATACACATTCGAAAAATAAAGACTTGATAAAGAAAATGAAGGATGAAGACCGAAGATCTTCGGGGTGGAAGGACTGCTTTTTGATAATTCTGGTTAGCTCCCAAATACCAGAGTAGCAGTGGTCCCTTCATTTAGGAAACTCTTCGGGTTGCAAGGACTCCTCGCCCTAGGGGTAACTCTCGAGAGGATGTGGTAGGAGAGTGCCTTTGGTTTGTCCTGTTCCTGAATAACTTGTATAGATGATTGTCTGACGTTGCATTTCTAGTTACATAAGTGATCTCTATGAATGTATCATCTGTTTGGTTGCGGAGTAGGCAACTTCTCTCAGCTTAACGCCCTTTCCTAAGATATATGAGCTTAATAGTTATACGTTTTTAGAAATCAGTTGTGTAAATATGGAATGGCAGTGTGGCATTCAAAGATGATGTGTTATGTGAAAGGTAATCGTTACCTCAAGCCTCACACCCGTAAATGACCAAAATAGCGTAGATGTGGCATGGTTGTGTGGTTCGCAACCATTAGGGTATGATCATCTCCTTCTAGATATATTTCTACCCGCTATGATGTTCGCGTTTAAATTAATGTGGTGTACGGTGATCGAGCGCTCGGATTAGGTTGGTAACAACCGGGATGATGACATATTCGGTACTATCTAGGGAGAGGTAGGCCGGTCTTATGTCCGTAGAAGTGCAGATGTTATGTAGGCCTCGGTACATGCCTCTAGAAATGTACGACCGTAAGGTAGTCCCTTCACCTGGTCATTTGTATGGAAATCCATTCCCCAATAAGTGCTTGCCATTTTGTTTGTAGAACCCACTTTATGGCTAATGCTGGAATTTAATCAATGTAACAATTTCGACTAAGATTAACAAGTTTACTTGAAAAGTTTTCAAAGAGATGTCATTAAAAATAATATCCTTTATTTTTATGTAATAAAGATTTGGTTATCATAAGGTAAAAATCCGTTCTGTGTTTATGTGCGACGGGGTTTTATGAGATACCTTTTTGTTTTCAAACATCGTATTTTGAGTTCTCACACCAGTCCCATGACTGACCTGGAGTTTATTTTTCTTTCCCTTAAACTCCGGGTGCCGTAATTTTCCCAGGCAGCCTAGTAGTCAGGTTTAGTTTAGAAGAAATCTGGATGGAGCTCAAAGCATGGAGTTAGGAGATTTTTTTGAAGATTGTTATCTATTTCCACCACACTCTTATGCTATAGTATTCTGAAACTGTAAGGATAGAAATTTATAACAGCCCATGTTTAACTCTGATAAATGTATTTTCCGCTGTAAAGATTATGTTGAAATAATATATGTGGGATTCTGTTTTGTCTTTATTTTCTTTCTTACCCTTGAAAATCCGCTTCTTCGGCACTTGGATTTACGACATGTGAATACCGAGGATGTATTAGTGTCAATTTCCGAGATTCAAAGAAACGGGTCCTCACATTTTGGTATCAAAGCGCAAGGTTAAGCGAGAACCTTGGCTTTGTTGGGGTAAGGTCTCATCAGAGATAGGGTTAGTAATACCCTAGGATGAGTAAGTCATTAGAGATAGGGTTAGTAATACCCTAGGATGAGTAAGTCATTAGAGATAGGGTTAGTAATACCCTAGAATGAGTTTGAATATATATGAGTGCGTATTTGTTAATATTATATACAAATGATTTTTGTTTTAATAATTTGTAAACGAAATAATTTTACCTAGGATTATATTTTGAATATAAGAATATTTTTCAAATAATATAGTTGTTTGATTAAGAAAATGACAGTACTCAGGTATTATCATTGATTGATTGGTTGTTTAATTTAAAAGCTTTAAGTACGATCACCTCATGAATTTAGTTTCACAATTTAACTATAGGGTATTTGATAAATAATAATGTTGGTTTAAGATTAAAGGAATTTATTTAAGATAAATAAATCTTATGAATATGTTTTATATAAGTGATTTTATAAAATAGACTTATAAAACATGCTTTATAAAGGAATTTTTGAGAATTTATATTCCATTATTTTTGAAAGGAATTTCAAATGATTTTTGGAAAAAGAATAATAATATTATTATTTCTAAAATGGGATTTTTAAAACAAAAAATAATAATCTTATGATTATTTGAATCGAGTGGCTCGAAATTAACTAAAAATGGGTAGGAGATGTGTTCAGATGGTAAACGCTTCTTTAAGTATTCCCCTTCTTGTTAAGGAAATATGTGATACTATTGGTAGTACCCAGTTCCTTGGTATCATTTTTGAGTTACTCGATCAATATAATTTTCTAAAGTTAAAAAGCATAATATGAATCATTAGTTGATAAATTAATTGATGATTGTCAATTTTTATCAAAGTGTATTATCTTAATTGATAAGCATGGGTATGCTTTGATCTTTAAAATAAATATTTAAGTTATTAATGGATGGTTTTGGTTTTGTAGTATACGATGTTTTAGCAACATTTGTTTTTAAACCCTTGAATGACACTTTGGAAGAAATCTTATGGGTATATTTAGATCTTTAATAATGGGATTTTAAAGATAATAACAAGTATTGGAGTCTTTTATAAAAGGATAGAAAATATTATAATTAACATGTTATAAAAAGAGAAATTCATTATAACAATGTTTTGGTAGTGATTGTTTTAATCTCTTTGATTGTATTATAAAGGTAAGAAAAAAAACTTGTTAAATATACTTATAACATTTGAATAAGTATATAAATACTTTTTATGTATTAAAACTAGTATAAGTAAAGAGAATATATCTATACTATACTATGAATACCCAGTTCGATTTTAAGAGCACAGAAGCCCCTACCAATTTTGCAAACTCAACCGTCTACAGATATAATTCTCTTTTTTTCCCATCCGTTCTACCATCCTTTCCCCTTTTTTACCTCCCCCTCTATCGCTCTCTACGCCGCCATTCTTCACCCCTCCATCCCTCCGCGCGATATAGTTCGCTTCCCCCTTCGTATCTCTTCCATCTCCTCGGTTCGTATTCGTTAGATCCATACCGATTCATGCCATCCCCATTCGTTTACCGCCACTGTTCGTAACCCTAGGTCGGCGGTTTTGCAAATCGTACCCTCGCCGCCCTGCCCTTTCACCCACACATTCTCTCTTCCTTTCCAAGTTTTCAACCTATGGCTTAGATTGTTTTTACTCTAACCTAAATCACTACTGTTTTCCACTTTCCTAACCATACCCCAATCTGAATGAAAAAAATTTCTTCCCTTCGTTTTGCTACCAACAAGAGGTAGATTGGCTATCAACATCGAGTACAACGTTTTGTTTTGCCTTTAATTTCCATCAATTATGTTTAGCCAGTACAGGTAATTCTTATGAAATTATGTAATTTTTACTTTTAAATTCTTTTATAGAGTCATTAGTAGATAGGACGCCATGCCAGTTGACTGGTCGAGACGATGTCAACTGAATCTTATGTATGTTCTGAATCATGTCATCTCGGGTCATCTGTTTTGGATTTTAATCTATAGTTTAGCAACTGTTCCGAATAGGGAATGTAACAACGATTGTTATGCTTCATGATTCAACTACATGAAGGGTGCTAATATTAATGTTTATGATGAACATTGAATATTTGTTTGTTGTTTGGTTTAGTATTCAATTTAATTTTACTTGAACATACTGCTCTACTTCGACCCTTTTATTTTGGTAGTTAACGCTATGTAACTTCTATCACTAATTTATTTTATGATATCTCATAAATATTTTTATTTGCTATACAGGTTTAGAAGAAGGCAATAATGAGATTCATACAAATCATTCCAGACTTTAAATGGTAAGGAAAGGATTTCATAGCTTAATTTCTCTAAATGATTTATTTTTAGATATGATATTTCACACTTTTATGAATGAGTGACTGTTTAAGACGTGGATATTGATTTTTATTTATCCATCTATGGGTGACATGTAATAGTTCGACATCTTCACTGCATATTTTAGTTAGTTAAGAGTTCACGAGTTAGCAAGTTGAAAACAGTTTTCTAGATTTTTTTTCCCGTTCATGTATATTAAATGTTCTATAACCATTGCATTGCGTTGTATAATAAATAGATGCCCATTGAGGTAAAAATATGCGGATACCACTTTTAATTAACAGTGGTCAAAATATCTTTGTTTTGTTAAAAAATGACAATTTAATGTTTCTAAGGCTCAATGCTATACATGTGAATGTTAACCTATTTTTCTTTTTTTGTCTATGCCTACTTATTCCTCATGGACAACACTAAATGCAAAATATACTTTGATAACTCAATTTAGTTTTAAGAACTATGTTTTTCATGTATAGATTTATTTTACAATTGGATGAGACAAATTCGCACTTCTTTTCATTAATACATGTCCTGCTATTTTATACCAAAATGTAAATTATATGTGAATGATGTCTCATAGTGCTGTTGTCTTCTAAATTATTTTTACGTAAGAGGGTTGTCCTTCAATGCATATGCAAATATAGAGTGTTAATGATTCTATGCTAATCTGGTATGTTCTGAATTTTGTTCATATAACACATAAATGATCGACATCTATTTTAGGCATTATAATGTCTTTACTACTTTTTTCCATAATCTTTATTAGACTGCATTTTTTTCATACTATCCGGTTTATTTTGCTTTCTTTGAATTACAGTTTGCTATGGTTTTTATATAATTATGGATTATTTTATGAATGTTTGTGAAATTTCCAAATGGTTAATGAACTTTCGAAGGACAATTTATTAGCTACAATTTTTATTATCCAATTTTAGAAAAGATAATAGATTATTTTGCACAAAATTGATGTCATCATGCTATTGGATATAAATTGATTACTAAATAATATAGTTGAATCTTAAATATTTTATTCTATCCAAATTTTTAGCTTTAAGCTATCTAAAATATTATCTGTTACGCTACTCATTTGCTTTTACATATAGCTGGTGTGATTTAATTATATTTTAATAAGTTTATAGGTTTTTTGGGTTGTACTCATTGAAGGCTCATGTGGAATCAGTAATAAAGCTAGTCCTATTTCATTTTCAATACCTAATTTGAGTTCTCAAACTTTGATATTCGATTTCATTTTCATGGCCTAATTTCAAGTTTATTGGTTATTTCTCTTCACTTTCTTATATCATCTTTAATAGTTTATTTATTTATTGTTCGTTTTTCATGTATAGTCCATTTTTTGATTTATTTAGTTTTTTGACTGTGAATTTCTCCTGCTACCAAAATTGGGAATGAAAAGTTGTATATACTTCAATTGGTACTTGAGATCATAATTTAAGATTTTTATTAGTTGCTACGACTAATTTTGTTTAGCAATAGCTGCATTCTATTTCATTTTCTAAATGATTCATTTTTCTTATTTCAATATTAAATCTCTCTACAACTTTACCATCACTATTCTAGAATAAACCTTTAAAAGAGATTTTCTTATTTCAATATTCCTTTTTTTCCTTATATGCAACTCATGACAACTGCAAATAAGTTTCAATATTACAAAGTTTTATCAAAGTCTTATACATCGTTATTAGTTACGCATTTGTCACCATTTTTTCTTTGAAAATATAAGCATTAAATTGTATATGCATTTGATTAAAAAATAAAGATTATGGTGAAGAGGAAATGAATGCTATGTGGACAACCAAACAAATAACAAGTCATGGTCTCCAATCCTTAGAGACTACTATTAATTCGTGGACAAGAATAACTATATAGAATTATTTATGGTTGCTTAGCAAGCTAAGATGAGAGATGAAACTTTTTATAATTAAAGAACAACTATATAAAATTGTTTATGGCTATTTTTTTTCATGATTTGATGGATAACAATTCTAGCAGTGTAATAATAGACTAAGAAGATTCATTTTTCCTGCTTAATACTGTTAATATCGTCAGCAATAAGATCTAAACTGATTGTTTGTATGTATGTGATCATTAAATTGAGTAGTTATATTATATGATTCTTTTTTACTTTGGAAAGTTTGTCTCTTTTTATTTTGATACCACATGGATATGAATTTGAGTGGTTTTCTAATTGAATTGTTTAGTAACATATTAGAGCTGTGTTCATACTCTTAGTATAATTTCTAAACATAGTTTCATTCGACTAATACTTTCAGTTCATGTTTCAAGTTAATACTATTCTAGAATCTTTATTTTACTTATATAGATAGAAGAAAATAGTCAAGCGCAAACACATATTAAAGAAGACAGTATTATACAAAGTTCCCTCAGCCTACCTTCTATGGGTGTTTAACTTATCTTATGGAAACTTCTGTAGAATCGGCTAGAAGTAATGGGGATTACCGTACATAACCAACTAAATTTGGTAAATTGTCATATGGATGAAGAATCATAAGGCACAATCCTCTTTGGGTATGTTTTTTACTATTATTTTCTAATGTAGTTATTTTGGAGATCGTCTTTTGTTTTCTAATATTAATAAGCATTTCTCCTAAATTGGTTCAACACTTCATAAACTATAAATATAAGGACGACGTTATTGAAGTAAAAAGAACCCATTTCAAACAGAATTATAGACATTTATCTTTACAAATGATCAAGATAAAAGAACAATGCAATGCTTCGATTGATGCTCTAAACAGTTGTTAGATAAGTGTCTTTGGTCGGTTGTCTTAGCTGCATTAATTTATAACCCAAATCTTCATGCTTATATTCCTTATGAATGTATTAGTGCAATTATATTTGAATTTTTAATCATTTCCTTACCTGATTCAAGAATGCGCTGGCAGTGTTGAAGATAGATTCATTTGTCTACATGAAAGGATGGTTACAACTATTTATACCTAATTGTAGTAGTAATTTTGATTATTTCTTCCTTCACTACCATGTTCCAGATTAGACTAGGGTAAACATTAAACCTCCTAACCATTCACCAATTATTTAGGGTGGGCCATTTTTTGCTTTTATAACTATGGTTTTTAGTGTTAGAAGATATTGGTGTTCAACTTCAACTTCAATTTCCCATGAAGATGTGATATTTAGTTAAATTTATTGATCTTGAGCTTGATAATTTTGAAAAGATGTGATCATAGCAGAATATATAAACATCTAATTCCAAAACTCTAAGTTATTATCTTCTCTACGGTTTCTTGGAAATTAAATTAGACATATCTTTATCACTGCACGCACACAGATATATGGTGGTGCTTTTGTAGTATTCTTCCACAGTCATCTGACTACTTCCAACAAATTTGCATACCATATGACAACTATAGTATTTGTAGATACATGACCGAGAAACAATGTAAGTTAACTTGGATTATACTATAAAAAAACTAGGATTTACTCGATTGAGTTATAAAGACTGATGACGTTAAAAGAGATACTTAACTGTTTCAATTTTTATTTTCTACATGGAAAATTATCGAAGTAACTAACAAAGTTTTTCAATACAAATATACTGAAATAACGGCCTCTATGAAAACTATAATTAGTAGTGTAATGTGTGTACTCACTCTCCACAATTGAGGCGGTTCCTTAAAATTGTTTTTTCCTCACATTTTTTTTAATAGAATATTTATCTTTGTTTGAGAATAATCAAATATCACCTTTTTTCTCAATAGTTATGGCTGCTAGTCAACATTTGATCTTTCACAAGTTGATAGTGATTATTTTACCCTCTTTATAATTATTACTTCTATGAGTTTTTATATTCATCTTCCTGATAATTTGGTTTCACTGTCTTCGATGTATTTTCAAACTTCTAATTTGTTTCGTTGTATGTATATTGAAAAAGAAATTGCAATGAAAATTTTGATTCCTTGCATGTCGATGCAAAACATACAATAACTTCCTCTATTTAGTTATTGAAAAGTTCTGTTTACATAAGCTGCAGTTTGTTCTCATAAAGTGCTTCATGATTTACATAACTGTTCCTGCATTTTATTTCAAATTGTCCATTTGTTCCATGGTATTAGCTTATATTTTATTCCCATGAACATGTTATTTTGCATTAACTATATTTTTAACAATGACTTTCATTTGCATGAACTGGAGGTAACCTAGACCTAATATGATGCCTATAAGGTAATTATCTTTTGCCTAACCCACATTACATTCAATAATTGTTTTTCTTTACTTTATTTGATATCTTTTAAATTTGTCAGTTCTCTATTCTGATTCTTTATCAGTTACTATATGCAAACATTCAAACATCATCTAAGTTTATGATTAATTTAGAATTCATAATATTCCAGAATTGATTGTTGTAGAAAACGTTCATTCTTTTGGTTATTAAAATGCAAATTAGATAGGCTGTGAGATGCTACTAGGAGCATGCACTGTCAGTTGTGAAGCCTGCTGGCTATAACCTATTCTAGTTAGAAACCTAGGACAACTCAGGTTCATAACGCTAATTTCACTTTTTGAGAAAAATGTGTGATCCTCTACGAATAGAGGAGAGCACACAGGTGAATGTATATATCACATACATAAGGTGCTTCCAACATGCCTGGCAGGTAACAAAAACAAAATACATATAACAAATCTCAGGTACTCCTAAGATGAGTTCCGGCAAGGCCACCACCCATCGCACCCCAATATCGAGCTCCGGCATGGCCACCGCCCGATATTGAGATGTTAGAAGTACCTAAAAAACTAAAGAAAAACAAAAATACTGGATGATGACATAAACTAATAAGGAAGATCCAAACATCTGAATCAAGAGGGGTGAATAAGCAACTCCTTTGAAGTGGATCTGCTGAAAAGAGAGACCGCTCTGAAGGCTCTGAAAAAGAGAAGAAGTGCCAAACTGAATAATAGATCCTCCTGAAAAAAGTACTCCATAATGAAGGTAGCAGTATCCTATATCTGAGGAGATAACTGCTAGTAATCCTGGATGAAGAAACTCTGCTCTGATGACCTCTCTACAATCTGATATCCATCGATCTGAAGACAAAAAAACCTGCAAAATGAACCTGATATCCTATCTCCCATACCTGTATCTAAAACATGACTAAGGAAAAAATTAGAATGGTACATATATATGTATATTTATATAGTAAATATACATATATATGTATTTATAAGGAAGGAAATAAAAACCTAAATAAGACTATCTGGACAATAACAAAAGAAATGAATTACCTGTAAACTAAAACCAAACAGAGACTAGTAGAAAAATTAGGACAGATCTATTTTATGTACCTTTAATCATTAGTAAGTTATGATTAAAAGTGAAATCATCATATAAATTTGAGAAAAAATTAATAATACTATTATTAATGTTAAAAAAATTATCGTTGTGTTTAAAAAAGTTAATATTATGATTTACTTTGTTAAGATACCGTTTGAAATGGATAATTTTAGCTAATTTATATTTGGGGTTAGAAATCCAATTAAAACAAAATGAAGAAATTAAAAAAATCAATTTGTTTAAATGACTGTATTATTATTAAAAATTCTTTGATTTCTTTCAAACCAAATAAACCAACTAATAATAATGAATAAAGTGTCTAGTAAAAATCTAATATTCTTTTTGAATTTGAATCTAAAATTATTCTAGTAGGATTCACAGTCTGAAATTTTAGATATTATATTAAAGTTAAAAAAATTAAGAGTATTAATTAGGATGTAATTAGAATCTAAACAATCATAATATAAATGATTAATGTCCTCAAGATGCAGATTACAAAAATAACATTTATTATCATTTTGAATGTTTTTTCTTTTTAAAAATTCTATTGTATTAAGTTTTCCATGAAGTATTAACCACATGTGAATTTTGGACTTAGGAGGAGCATTAGATTTCCACAGATATTTAAAAGAATTGTTTGTAGTACCCGAAAAAATTAATAAATCTGTAGAAAGAATTAGAAGTATATTTCTTACTCTTATCCCATTCTCAACTAATAAAATCATTATCATTATCAATATTATAAAGATTTAATCTAGCATAAAGCAAAGAAAGTTGCCTAAGGGTTGAATCAACTAAAATTCAGTTAAAACTGAAATTCCAAGGAGGATCATTTTCAGGAGAATAAACTTTATTGATTAAAGCATACTTAAAGTTACAAATTTCATACAGCTCCTTAAATTCTAACTTTAGAGGCAAGATCGAAATCCAACGGTCGTGCCAAAAAGAAGTACAATTACCTGAATGTACTATCTTATTTATTCCTAAGTTAAAAATTTCATGACATTTTAAATTGTTTTTCCAAATATTAGATAAATTTTGGGAGTATGGATAAGCAATTTGATATAAATTGCTATTACCGTTATAGTAATATTTGGAAATGATCTCTTTCCAAATACCGTTATCATTTATATCTTGAAATTTCCAAAGTCATTTACCTAAATGAGACAAATTCTTATTACGCAAATTAATAACTCCTAAACCACCTTCCTTTTTGGCCTTATAGACGGTTTCCCAATTTACTAGACATTTTATATTATTATTAGAATTTTCCCCACTCCATAAGAAATATCTTCTAATTTTATCAATTTTATCAATAAACCAATCCGGAAATAGATGCATGGACATCCAATAAATCGGAAGGGCTGATAAAACCGAATTTATTAAAACAAGTCTACCTGCTTTAGATAAAAATCTCCCATTCCAGTTAGAAATCTTATTTTTAATTTTATCTATAATAATAATCCAATCATCATGTTTGAGTTTGGTGGGTCTAATCACAAAACCAAGGTAGTCAAAAGGAAAATTCATAATTTTGCAATTTAGAGTATTAGCAACTAAATTTTCAACTTTTTCAAAATCATTTAAAAATAACACAGAACTTTTGTCGAAATTTATTTTTAAGCCAGATAAAAGTTCAAAACTATAAAGGATAAACTTGAGGGTTATAATGTGCCTAGGAAGGTGGGAAGAAAAAAGAATGGTATCGTCAGAAGAACCGATATACCATTACGCGATATGTCATTTCCTACACATCCTAGAGATCCATTATCCACCGCTTTTTTAATAATTTTAGCAAAAACATCAGCAACTAAGTTAAATAATAAAGGCGATAATGGATCCCCTTGCCTTAAGCCTCTCTTAGATTGAATTCTATTACCTAATATACCGTTAACCATAACACTAGAGTTTCCAGTTCTAAGCAAAGTCATAATCCAACTGATCCATCTTTGACCAAAACCTCTAGCATGAAAATATCTACAAGAAAATCCCAATCCACCGAATCAAAATCTTTAGCAAAATCTAGTTTTAAAATCGCACAGGTTATGTTATTCTTACAACAGTAATTTCACTTATTGACCGTTGTATTAGATTCAAAAGAATAAAATGATCGGTATTGAAGTTAGTGGCAACATATGGAAATTAAAAAGCTGATCTTGGATAGATGTCATGGTGTCGATGGCAAGTGCAAAAGATGGGATATGGATGTGGGGCTTGCAGTGGGGTATGAATGGGATGTCTTTCAACACTACATTGATGTAGGCTTTAACGGATGAGCTTTATTATGTTCATAATGCATAGTGTAAGATAAGGGTCATGTAAAATTTTCATTAGGTTGTCCAGTGGGCTTTGGCGATCAATTGTTGTATATCTCATTACTTGCTAAACTTGCGTAGATGAAAGTTTATAGTATGATTTATTACTTAGGCCTTTGTTCATACAAAAGTTGCATTTTGATAATACAGTTATCCAAATAACTCTGAGCACATATTAATCTACCTTCTTTTATCATATGTATTCACAAAGCTTTTTAATGATTTGAATAACTCTCAGTAATGATATTGATAATACTTTGATATTCAATACTTTAATAATAATATAATCAACATTATAAATACCAATATAAATATCAAAAAAACCGTGTGCGAAGCACGGGTTCACACTAGTATATATATAAAGGAAGTTTTAATTAATAAAGGAGTGTTAATTGATAAAGAAAGTTTTAACTAAATAAAGAATGTTTTCACATTTGATATTAACTAAAGGAATTTTATGGTGATTTATCAATTTAATGAATTATTTTGAAAATGAGTATTTCAGAAACAATTAAGATAGGTTTAGAAATTTATTATAATAAAAAGATATATATCTTTTGAAAAGAATTGTGTTTTTAAGTAGAAATATTTGGAAATAAAAATGTAAAATGGTTATGTATAAAGAAGTATTTTTATAAAGGTTTGAATAAAAGATGAAATTTTATGAAGTATATGGATTATTTCGTCGCATAATTTGATCTAAGATTCGAGTACAGAACTTGGAAGTGTTTACACCAATCTGAAAGAGGATTTATCACTCGATTCTTGACAATGAACATTGATGAGGGTTGGTGGTTAGATAACCGAAATTTCTATCATAGTTGAAAGCTATGCAAGGAAAAATTAAAGCTCCGATCAGAAAGCTTGGTCAGAGTCCGCACTAAAGGATCGAGGGATCAATAATAGTTTGGAAGTAAAGTTGTGAATTCGAATATAAGATAGAATCAGATATTGTGTACGGATGATCTATATACATCGTACAGGTGAAAGTTTAAAAATAAATATTTGGGCAAACCTTTGGGTTTTTGCTTTGGGTAATTTCTGGGACGAAATTTTTTAAGGGGGGGAAGTCTGTAACGACCCACAAATCTATCACTTTGATTAATTATATTTATTTTTAAAATTATTCAAATAAAAGGTTGATAATACAAATAATATTGTTTTGAGTGATAATAAATAATAGTAGTAATCTTATTTTGAATAGATATTTACAAAAATATTTTCCTCGGGATTTAAATCAATAAAATGGCCGAAAACCATTTTATCGATAACCAGCTCTATAATTGTAAAACATCATGCATGGAGGTGGATACATAAACTTATTTTTATAATTGAGCAAGAATATGAAATAAAATCAATTATTTTATTTTTGTGAATAAAATGTATTTAAGACATAATCAATGATGCCCTTATATTTAATAATAATTTATTTAATTTAATTGAGATTTAATGATTTAATAATTATTATAATTATATAAACAATTGATTTAAATTATAATAATTCATTTTAAATAAGTAATAAAGTGATAATAAATCATTTATAATAGTTTTATAAATACATATAATTGATCTGAAAATATAAGAAAAAAATTAATATCGCTTTATTGGTATAATAGCGATTTTTGTAGATAATTGTTAATATTAATATATATGGTTTTATAAATGAAATGTGATCATT
This sequence comes from Allium fistulosum, assembly GCA_030737815.1. Lineage (NCBI taxonomy): Eukaryota > Viridiplantae > Streptophyta > Magnoliopsida > Asparagales > Amaryllidaceae > Allium > Allium fistulosum. The sequence goes on along the minus strand of CM060903.1, from coordinate 694,242,466 downwards.
TAATTAGTTAAAATTGATAAGAAATTTATTTTTAAATTTTGTTTACATTTATATGTAATTTAAAATATAAGTGAAAATGTGACCAGGAATCGGTTTCTCGATTTTCAACGGTTTGACAAACAAAAGTTGTTTTAAATCATTGCAACCTTGTTTTTATGTCATGTGCACATATACAACATACACATACATATCCTAGCATGCACATGAACATATATAAACATACAAATATACCTAAACATATATAAGAAAAATCTAAGATATCTTATAAAAAACTTAATTCTTAAGCTTCCTAAGGTCAACTATCTTACACACTAAGGACATACACATGGCATGGAAGTGAATGAAGTGATGGAGGCACATGGAGGGGGGTATCAACGTGTAGAATGATGTGAAAGAGGGGGTGTGGGCAAGGGGTGTTTTGGTCCATGCACATTTAGATATTTTCCATATTTTTTCCTATAAATACCACCCCTCTTCTCATAAATTCCTAACACGTTCTTCATCTTCATTTTCCTTCTTCTTAAGCTTTCTAAGAGCCTCTCTATTGGCTTCTTATTCATATAAAAAAACATAGAAAAGTTAGGGGGAAATGTTGAGAATAAAAGAGAACAAATATCTACAATAGTTTATAATATCAATTCACTTCAAAACTAGTTCAAATCACCAGCTTATCACCGTTCAAACCCACGGCCACAACCCACCACCACCATAGGCTGAGAGTTCCACCTTTTCTCGCTTGGGCCGTGGCCTTCCTATGGTCTTGGACTCGATTCCATAAGCTCCAGTGCAACGGTAGTGGAGCTATAACCAATTTTATATTAGCTCGAAGGGAAAATGAAGGTGAGAAACTCTTACTTATATTATATTCTTGGATGATGATATGATGTTTGTAAATGGATGTTTAATATGCTTTGATCACCAAGTTTGGTTGTTAAATATTGTTGTTGAATATATATACAAGTCACGTTTAAATACACGTCGATAAGCACAAAGGAAATCACTTTCCTTTATTTAATGGATTGGTGTATATGGAATGTTAAACCACTTTAAAAAGGTTTAAAAATGAGTTTGAAATGTTTTATAAACATATGGAACCGTTTTGGTGAAGTTTGAAAGGTAATTGAAAATTTAATCAAAAATAGGCGTCGCATAACGGTAGTTCGCGATTTCGCGCCATAAAAATCAAACGACTCTATTGAATGGAATATAGCTCGGAATTCGTTGAGATAGGAATTTTCCTAACTATTATATCCATAGTTTTCAAACAAAGAAAGAAAATCGAGATTTCGATAAGTATATTTTGAAATATGAGTAAAATAAGCTTTTTGAAAAATCGCGGTTTTGCAGTTCGGAATCCATAATAGGATTTCTTTGAAAATGATTTTTTAAAATTGTTCGAAAATATAAAATAAATTCTAAAAATGTTTTAAAATTAGTTTGAGTTATAAAAATGAATTTTCAAATGATAGAAAAGTCGTTTTGATCAATATAGCTTAAAAGGCACTTTTCTATAACTTTTGAAATATAGTTTTCAACGCAACCGTTCTTTTCCAAATCTTTTATAAATGTTTTCAAATGAATAATTAAGTGGTTTAATAATGATTTGGGGTTCTTATAGCTTATTTAAAAGAGTTTAAATAAATGATATAAAGAAAGCTATTACAAATAAAGTGATTTAAACTTGGCTCTTAAAGCCGATGAGTAGACTGGATTTTTCTATTCGTGGGAGTCAGATGTGAGCTGCTTAAACTAAGGAGATTTTCAAGAGCAATCAGTGCCATGGCTCACCTGGCCTCTTCCCTGGGCGAGGGATAGGTAATATTGAAATGTCGGAAATGAGTTAAGTATAAAAAAGATTAAAATTTCCAAATTTAAATTAAATACAACTTGATTGTATAGAGATTGTTAACAAGAAAACTTGTCAACACCCCGAAGTAGAGCTAAAGGGCTAGGTTAATCCCTTTTAATAACATATTTTCTATTGAGCTTTCGGCATTGTTGAAAAGTGTCGATTGGGCATATAGTTCAACCTTGTTTTCTACCTCGCCGATAGCTCAGTAGACACTTGTATTTGAGCCTTTGATATCGTTAAGAGGTGTTTGTTGAGTGTCAACTTTTTCTTTCCTTTCGACTTGGTCGAAAGCTCTACATATCTCATTTTCAACTTTAACATTCTTTCAAGAACTTGAAGCTTGATGTTTTGTTTGATGTTTAAATTGATGTAGTAGGCTTTTACTAATTCTTGAAAGAATGTTAGCTTCATAATAGACTGAAGATTCTAACTGAAACGTTTTCACCTGGTAGAACCATGAGTTCTCCAAAGAAGGTCGAAGCCACTTCAAAGCATTCTTTGATATCTACACAAGGTGAAGTGGATGCCATTCTCAATGACTATGGAATCACCGGAGTGGAAGCCATTCCACCTACAGAAATTGACACCATCAGCAGCCCTCCTGAAGGGTTCTTCGCATATACCGCAATACACATGTAACAACCTAGATTTTTCGATGTTTAATTTGGAATATTTAAATGGTTTTAAATATTGGATTTGGAATTATAATTTAGTTAGTAATATTTTAAAATTGAATATTTCAAGCGATTTCGTAAATTTTGGAAATCGTCGATTTAATCGACGTGTTAAAATAGCGGTCCGGGGCACAGTCTTGGAATTCGACGAAACTAGTTCCATTCGATCCGTAATGATGTATTATTATCGAATTTCAAATTTCGTAGATTTTGGAGTTATCGTTTGGTTGTACGGGATATAAACGCATTGAAATTAATATCGAAAATTAAATATAATAATTGGGTTCAAAAAGCTATCTTTTCCATACGATCGAATTAGGACTCGAAACCTCTTCCATTGCATTCGGAATAGGAGTATAACATTATGAATGCCTGGCGGCACGTCCCGATAGGGGTTCAAAATTTTAAATTACGTAATCGAGATAAATTGATAATTTGAATAATATTTATATATTGACTTGACCATTCAATTCACATCAGCCCACACAAACTTATTTTCAACCATCCTACCTATCACTGTACCATTTCCAATACATGTCCTCTTCTCTCCAAATTAGTTCAAATCAAATTGTTCAAACACACGACCTCCATTTTCTTTCATTTTAAAAAAACGCACTCTCACCTTCTAATCAAAATCAATTCGTTCAAAAAAAAGGGGAAAACAAAAATAAAAACAGAATCCATTCGAGAATAAAAAAGGGGAACGATCAAATCGCGATCGAGGATGAATCGCGAGAGTTGGGGTGGCCTTCGGTCAGCGCAGGGGGTAGGCGAGTGTCGCGGCATTGATTTTGGGAGAGAGGGGAAGTCGCAACTTTTTCTTTGGATGTGCGTGAAGGCTACAGGCGACGTCGCGAGAGAAGTGGATGGGAGGAGGTGCGATCGTGGGTTGCTGCTGGTACAGTGAGGGATTGGGCAGGGTCGAGGCAGTTTGAGATTGGCGGCGTCGTCTTAGACATTAGTGGCCGCGACAAGTAGCGTGCTGCTGAGTCGAGATGATAGGAAGGGGGTTGAGTTCATCCAATCGTGAGACTAGGGGTTAGGGTTCGACACGGCGGTAGGTGGCAGCGACGGCGTTCGTGTATGCAATGAGCATGAGGAGACGTGTAGGCTGGAGTGATGACGTCCTGACAGGCAAATGGTGATGTCCGGGTGAAGACACTGGCCTATCTGTGTTCTGGGTCGTGGAGTCTGCCAGGTGATAGGTTTGTTAATCTAAATTTAAATTTAAATTAAGTATGTTAATGATAGTTTTAATTATTTCAAATATTAATAAATTCGTAATTCATTTATACGAGGTCTAAAAATCGTGAAAACAAGCCGAGTTGGTTCGTAGCCGTGGAATCTACACAATAAAATAAAATTTGGAATGGTTGGCAAATTAAAAATCAAGGTGAGAAATTCTCGCTCATTTGGATTACCGAATTTAATTTCAAATAGTTGAAATTAATTATTTGAATGTTGGTTGAATTTATAAATTATTATCTATTGGATGTTAAATATATATAGTAGTATATATATTGGTAGTTGGATATATTCCGGCCTATTGGAGCGGATGAGACCCTATGTGCCCCGCATAATAGCGGATAACCCTATATACCCCGATATCCCCCTCGAAGTGAGATTGGTATTTTTTATGTTGTATTAACATCTATGGATGCAGGGAAACAGGTTGGTGGGATCCAACTGGATTCCTCGAATTTTTATTGATTGTTTTTCATATATAATAATATATGATGTGTTAGAATAATCTGTTATAAATTATTATTGTGATGTGAATTTTTGGATGCTATAGTAGCACTGGCCTAACTTTTGGTATGTTAAATACCATAGGTATTTTTTTGGAATTTTAAAGGATTTAAAAGGAGATTTTGAATGTAAAAATATTTATATCGAAATTTGGATTATTTTTAAGAAATTGATTTGGATAAAACAATAATTGATTTTGGTTTGTATTTAACTATTTGTAAAAATATTTTAATTAGAGATTTTTAAAATAATTTATATAAAGGATTTTTAAACGTTGGATTTTTAAACGATATTTCTAGAAAATATGAAAAGAAGTTGAAATCGATATTAAAAATAGATTGGCAGAAATGAATAGAATTTATAAGGAATTGAATTTATAAAATGGAATTTTATAAATGAGATTATTTTTATATTAAGTGAAACTCAAAGAAGTTATAAATTTATAAACGATGTTTATAAATAAATGAAATCGATAACAGATGAAAATTTGGGAATATAAAATTCATAGGGTGAATTTATATTAGAATATGGAAATGGGGTTGGAAAAAAATAGTGGATACTATTTTTGAAAAGTGGAAATGGATAGGATGCTGGAATGGAATCGATGGGTTGTAAATCGAGAGGATTTATAAATTGAATTAGTTATTTGAATTTTAAAAATATATCTTTAATTATAAGAATTTAAGTTTGTTTTTAAAAGTAAAATGTTATATATCAAATTATGAAATTTTGAACTAGTAGAATTAAATACATCGAAAAGTGAATTTTTTTCAAATACTCAATATTTATTTTAATAAATTCTAATTTTAAAAATAAGCTTTGAAATTGATTTGTTTATATAAAAAAATGAGTTATTGATGTTTATAAAAAGGGTTTTGATATTTTTAAATGACTACTTAAACTTGTTTTAAAAATAAATTATTATTCTTTTAAATACTTATTTTATATATATAGAGTTTTGAAGTGATTGAAAATTTTATTTATAAATTCTCTCGAGATTCGTAAATGGGGCTTATAAATGGATATGATTTTGTGGAGAGGAATTTTATAAGGGATTTGGAAGAAATGGAATTTCAAAATGTTGAATATGGGAACTTCGAAAATGAAATCTGAATTCATAAAAGAAGTTATAAACTGTTGAATGGGGTTATAAATAAGTATACTAGGTTTTGGAAATTGTTAAAGGGAATTTATTAATGATTGCACAGACTTATGAGATAAGTTACGAAATATTCTCTGAAGTGTTCATATTTGAAATGATTTTGGAAAATAAGACTTATAATGTTTTCCTAAGTATTAAAGTGGAAATTTGGAAATATTTCTACGTGTTGAAATGGTTTGGGAGTATCCTATTATGGATTTAAGTATTTCAAATTGTTTTCAAATATTGGAATATGGAAAGGAATTTGAATATATACCTTTGTAAAGGTATTTTGAAATGAATATTTTGGAAAAAAATTATAATATGGGCCGAGTGACTGCTTATGGATGTTATTTGATAGTTAAATAACCAACTAACAAATATTGGCTAATTTCGTTGATCGTTTCGAAGAGACCGAGATCAGATTTAATTATCCAAAAACAACTTCGATCCGATTTGAGCGTTACGAATGGATATCATGAAGATAGTGAAGACGGTGTGGTTCGGTTTGTCCAGGCCCAGGACAACTTGTATGAATGAATGCTATTAGAATATCGTCATTGGAGGACGATGAGCATTCTAAGTGAAATTGTTCTTGAAAGGTAATCGTAGCCTCAAGCCTCATCAACCGGAATGACTGAAAATCTGGGGAGATGCAGCAAGGCTAAGTGTGTTGCACTTAATTATGGTATGTTATCACCTTTCTAGATACCCTCGGGTATATTATAAATTATGGATATGGTGGTGCATGGAAAAAGAGCTCTCGATAAGGGTGGGAACACCCGAGGTGATAACATATTCGGTTCTATCCAGGTTAGGGATATGGCCGGTCTTATGTTGTAGGGGATCCCGGTGAGGTCCTCAGTACATTTTTCTAGATGTGTACCGTGATAGGTGGTACCCCAGTGCCTAGTCATTGTATGGAATCCATTCTCCAATAAGCGTTGTACAGTTTTGATTGTGCCCAACTATGCTGAAATGTAAGACGCAAGCATTTCAGCTATTTTCTATTTACTTTCTATAGACACTACTATAATATCAGATGATTTTAATAAAAATTGTTTTGGTTATCGTAAGGTAAAAACCCGTCGTGTTTTTGTGTGATGTGGTCTTACGAGATACCTTTGTTTTCAAAGGATTTTGATAAAATTTAATAATTCAAATTGAGTGTGTTTTCTCACACTGGTTTTCCAGACTGACTCAGGCGTTATTTTATTATAATGCTCGGGTCAAACTGAGTATTACAGATTCAGGATAGGATGCTATGGAGCTCAGGAGACGAGCTGGGTGACAAAGACGTATTTCCGTACTTGATTTGTATTTTCGATGTGTGAGGACAAGTTATTAAACTCTCCAGATTGATTGTTGTCTATTATACTCTGATAATGGTATGTATATTAACAGTACAGTTCTTGTATTTAAAATCTGTTATTTATATTTTATTTCGCTGCAATTGTGAGATTTTATGTTGTTGATTCTGTTTTGTTTCTTCTACCACTTTCTTCTTAACCCCTAGCAATCGGTATTTCCGGCACTCTATTGCTCGGCATGTTATAAAGTAAACATATTGATGTCGATTTTCGAAGGTCGAAAATTCTGGGTCGCTACAACACATATGGCATGGAGGGTTTCTTCCATTCCCAGACTTCTTATCTAGGTTTCTATCCTATCTCGGAATCGCTCCAATCCAGCTGTCTCTGAATGTATACACCTATCTCCTATCTTTGGAGTTGATGGCTCTAGAATCCATCATCCCTTCTATGAATGCTGAAGTATTGAATTACCTAGTAAGACTGGTCAAACTCAGCAATCTCAATAGCCAAATCTTCAAGGCGAATCCTCCCAAGAAGCTAATATCAGAGGGAGTGAACAAATTTAGAGATTGGGAGAACCGGTTTTTCTTCATCAAATGCTTCCCAAACATCAGCGAGACTTTCTCTACTCCCTGTAAGTTCATATTTTCACTATTTTCCTTCTATCCAGTGGGTTTTCTTGTCTAATCTTTGCCTTATGTCAGGTGCTCCTAGTAAAGAACTGAATGAGGCAGATAAGGGAACGATGGAGTCTTTAGTTGTAGCTTCTGGTAGGATCGAAAGTCGGTTGAAGCTGTTGAACCCTTCGAATTTGAGGATGCACTATCTCCTCTCTTCTGGTCAGAGGATTCTAGGGCAACCTCCTCTAATCTAACATATGTCAAAAAGCAAACGTTTCCTTTCCCTGGGAGATCCTGCAAATTTCTCTCCTATGTCACCTATTTGCTCCGACCATTCTAGTAAGTTATAGACATGGCATTTGTTTTCTATTTCTGTGTTACTTTCCAAATTATTCTGCTAACTTATAATATGTTTGAACTCTCTTCAACTGCTCCTCAGGTTGAAAAATCTGCTGGTGGTCTGGCTCCTCTTCCTACGACTTCTCGTTCGCCATCCTTTGCTTAATCTCTTTCTAGGACAAGGATGGCGGTCAAGAGAAAGTTGGAGAAATCTACTGAGGCGGAACCGCCTTTAAAAATAGCTAAAGTGGTCGATGTTCCTGATTCTGAGGAGGAGGAATCTTTATCTCTTGACAAAACTTCGGAGACTCCGATTGTTGAAGCTCCTCAGGATAGATCCAAGAAGACTTCTACTGCAGTCCATCTTCTCTTTCACATCACTGTTTCAAGCTCTCCATGCGCACTTGAGCAAATGCAAAAAGGTTTGGAGATGACCCCCACTCAAAAGCGCATTCCTCCAAGGCCAACATCTCCTCCTCCCTCCATTAATTTTGAAAAGATAGTCCAGGCTATCTTAAACTCTGCATCCTTTGCCTCCATCTACCCACCTTCCTCCATTTCTGACTTAGCGGGTCACAATCATTCTTTGATAGTGACACAAATCTTGGTAAGTTTCTTTTCACTTGACTTTATCATTACTGTTCTTCTCTAAATATCTGACTTGTGCTGTATTTCTTCTTTCAGATTTCCAAGAGTTGGTTATCTTTGCACAAGCAGGCATCCAAATCTACTGCAGAATCCTCCAAGTTTCAGGAAGAAATTTCTACCTTAAAGAATCAAGTCTCTTCCTTATCCGTAGAAAAAGATGAGGCTACATCCGAACTGGAACGATTGAGATCTTCTCTCGCCCAATCGGAATCCACTATTTTAGAGGAAAGGAAAGCCCGACAACTCCTCACCGACGAAAATTTAGCAATGCAAATAACCATAAAAAATCTAACGAGGAGAAGGTTCGAATGGCAGCAAAGAATGCCTCTTTGAAAGAAAAGTTGGAGAAAAACAAGGCTTGTCTAAAATTGGCCATCGATACTATCTCAGACGCGAAACAGTGGGGATCTCAGTTTCTCAATACCACACTTGATGAGATCATGAAGGACACTTTCGAAGATGCTGTGATGCTTGTTTATGCTGACATATTCGGTACTATCTAGTCGGTAACGACCGGGGTGATGACATATTCGGTACTATCTAGGGAGAGGTAAACCGGTCTTGTGTTGGTAGAGGTGTAGATGTTCTGTAAGCCTCGGTACATCCCTTTAGAAATGTACTACCGGAAGGTAGTCCCTTCACTTGGTCATTTGTATGGAAATCCATTCTCTGATAAGTGCTTCCCATTTTGTTTGTAGAACCACTTTGTGGTTAATATGCTAGAATTTAATAAATGTAACAATTTCGTCTAAGATTAATAGATTTACTTGCAAAAGTTTTCAAAGAGATGTCATTAAAAATAATATCTCTTATTTTTACATAATAAAGATTTGGTTATCATAAGGTAAAAACCCGTTCCGTGTTTATGTGTGCCGTGGTCTTATGAGATATCCTTTTATTTTCAAACATCGTATTTTGAGTTCTCACACCAGTCCCATGACTGACCCAGAGTTTATTTTCCTTTCCTTTAAACTTTGTATGCCCTAATTTTCCCGGATAGCCTAGTAGTTAGGTTTAGTTTAGAAGAAATCTGGATGGAGCTCGAAGCATGGAGTTAGAAGATTTTTCTAAAGATTGTTTTCTATTTCCACCATACTCTTGTGCTATAGTATTCCGAAATTGTAAGGACATAAATTTATAACTATCCATGTTTAACTCTGATAAATGTATTTTCCGCTGTAAAGATTATGTTGAAATAATTTTTGTGAGATTTTGTTCTGTCTTTATTTTCTTTCTTATCCTTGAGAATCCGCTCCTCCAGCACTTGGATTTGCGGCACGTGAATACCGAGGATGTATTGACGTTGATTTTCCGAGAGTCGAAGAAACCACGTTACTCCCACCAAATCCAAGGTTCTCGCTTAACCTTGCGCTCTGATACCAAAATGTAACAGCTAGGATTTTCGACCCTCGAAAATCGACACTAATACATCCACTATATTGTGTGCCGAGCAATTGAATGCTGGAAAACACAATTATTAGGGGAAAAGAAGAAGAAAGAAGATAAGAAGAAAGAAGAGAGAAAGAAGACAGGAAGAGAACTGAACAACATAGAATCTCATAATCGCAGCGGAACAACATACAATATCAAAGATCTTTACGAAATGGAAAATGTAATTTACATACAACCATTTTCAGAGTACACTAACATATTTTAGCTCGGATAGTTATAACAGCATGTCTTTACAATTGCTGATAAATACAAACAATAGACAACACAGCGGAACATAAAGAAGTACGTAGATACATATTGAACCTCCAGCTCGTCTTCTGTGCTCCAATGCATCCAAGCAATCTGTAAATATGCTCGGTCTGACCCAAGTATTATAATAAAATAACAGTCGAGTCAGTCTGGAAAACCAGCATGAGAAAACACACCCAACTGGATTTTAATGTTTCAAAATATTTTGAAAATAAAGGTATCTCGTAAGACCACACCGCACATAAACACGGACGGGTTTTTGCCTTACGATAACCAAACCATTTTATATGCAATTCTTTGATATTGTAATAGTATCTAAGATACAAATACTTGTTAATCATAGCCGAAATTGTTATAGTAATTAAATCTAGCATAATAGGTATACAACTAAAACTATAAAGGCATGTATTGGAGAATGGATTTCATACAATGACTGGGTCACTAGGGTACTGCCCATCACGGTACATCTCTAGATAAAATAACATCGAAGACCTCGCCAGGATCCACTGCCAACATAGAACCAGCCTACCACTTGACTAGTAGTACTAACTATGATCACCCCTCCGTTAATGGGCCCGAAGCGTACAAATGAGAGATAATATCGACTCTAGATAGGAATGTTCATACCCTACTTAGGAGCGACCCACTTATCCATGCTGTATCTCCCATGTTTTAGTCATTCCCGGTTGATGATGTTTGTGGCTACGTTTTACTTTTTATATAGCACTTCCCACTTGGAATGCTAACACTGTTCTTCAAGCGACAATGCAATGCCAGCATCCATCCATACAAGTTCGTTCTGGGACTGAACGAAACGCTTGAGAACCCAGTCTTCAATTCCATCATCTTTAAGATATCTTCAATTCGAACGCTTAAGTTGGATCGAAACAACTTCCATTAATTTCAGGTAAACACAAAACTGGTTCTTTAGAAAATAAACAAGCAAAGATAAGAGCGGAGATCACCTCCTAACATTTAGTGGACGGATTTCTTCATCGTTTGTCCTAAAAGAACATAACTAGATTTATACGCGCAGTACAACATCATCGAGGATGACTGTGCCATACAACTCACGTGTTTCTCTTAGATATTTCCAAAGTTTCATTTTGGGTCCATATTTGATAGTCAGTTATTTTACTATCAAATAAAAAACATTCAATCAGGTATTTATTTCAAATGGGAAAACAAACATCGGTTTAGCACATAAGCAACCACAAGCCTTCTTTTAATTGATCTTTTCATTAGCTAAATAAAATCACTTGTAAATTACTTGCATAAAAATACTTATAAAGATATATATTCACAAATCCCTATATTTTAATACTTGGAAAAATATCCATATACTTACCTCAACAGTATAAGTATATTAACAAAAAGGAGGAAGATTTCCTTCTTACCAAATTCTAAAACCATTTATAACTCCTTTATAAATTTCTAAACCCATTTATAAACTATCTTATAAATCCCTAAAATCCATTTTAAATATATCTCTAAATCATTTTCCAAATCATTTATAAATTCTTTATAAATCCATAAATCCCTTTATAAAACTCCATTTATAATTCTATAAACCATTTCTAAAGTTCATTTATAAATATCTAACCATTTATAAAACTCCTTTACCTTGTAAATAATCTTCCTTTAAGACTTTAAACCATTTTAAAAACCTCTCTTACAGACCTATAACCCAAGTCCATTTATAGACTCTATTTATAGGACTCGAAAACATTTATAAATAAATAAAGATCGTTTACTTCAAAACACTATTATATAATAATAACCATTAATAATAAATATTATAAGTAAAAATAATTTTTAACTTTAAAACATCTTAAATAATAATTAAAAATTTCAAAGACATTATTAATAATACACAAACAATTAATTTTAAACATTAAAATAAATAATAATAATTAATTTCCAAAAATTTATTAATAAATAATTATAATTACTTTCAAAATATATTAATAATTTAAATAGTTAACCTTTCAAATATATTGAAATATTGATAAATAACTTTAAAACAACATTAGGTATAAATAAATAATCTTTAAACAAATAATTATAAATAAGTAACTTTAAAACAAAATTAAGTATAAATAAATACTTTAAAACAATAATATTTTTTTGCAAAAACAGTTGGTTTATAGTGGACTATCCACTTTTTATCACAAAGTAATAAAACAGTCAAGTACAGGAATAAGGCACAAGTGCCTTAACTTCTATGAAACAAGAAAATAAAGCATAGGAGTGTGGTGGAAATGCCACAACTACTATAAATGACCTAAAAACTAGACCTCCTCAGAGGAGGGGGAGCAATCACCATCGTCCGAAGATTCCAGGGTTGGGGTCATCCCCAATCATTAGAGCAAAGGCTCGAAACCGCACAGCAAGAGCAGGGTCATAGTCCACTGATGCAGGAGAGAAAATGAACAACCTATCCCAAGAGGTATCAGCTAACATCACATCCTTACTTTTCGTAATTAGACCTTCCGTGGCAAGAACCAACAAATTACTTAAAATACAATAATAGATAGCTTTTAAACAATATATTAAATGTAAATAAATAACTTTAAAAAGGCAGATAAAAAAGTTGGAGTAAAATAGAAGTTAAATCCTTTAAAACAAAATATTTCCGAAACCCAATTTCAGATTCAAAATCATTTCCTGACTCAAAACCAATTCCAACTCAATGGCGATTTATAGTATTTTAAAATACTAATTTGAGGCCAATAGCTACCAAAGCTTAACCAATATCGATATAGATTTTCTATTACTGTAAGTTTTTAGTTTTGAACATAAACAATATCATAACCAAATGTGTCCATAAATCAAGTTTCATATCCAATAATTCATATAACAGGAATTTTAATGGAAATAAATCAACAATAGCGAAGAATCCTATTGGGTCCCTCCAACCTGTCTCCTGGCATCAACTCATATATATCGGCACATATATATGTAAATAAAATCAACAGTGGTGAGAAATCCTGTTGCATCCCTCCAACCTGTCCCCCTGCATCACAAACAATATATTATTATCTAATATGGGTCATCCGCTACTAGGCGGGTATATATAAAAGGTCATCCGCTCCGGGGGCGGGAATAAATCCAAACCAGCTGATAAAAACAGTAAATCATCCAAACATCCAATCAACAATTTTTATTAAACATATAATGGTTCTGGTTAAACAAAAAGGTGAGTTTAACTCACCGAAATCTATGTTGTCGCCGAGGCATTTCGGTTTGGATTAAAATCGAACAGGCGTTCAATTTAACCCAAATTCCTACTAGCTCCAATCTCTACCAAACCAATTCCATATCATAGTATTCGCTGATACGATTGCAACTTGTAGCATTCAATTTGGACCTACAATGTATTAGATATTTAATAACTAATATTTTATCAATATTTTATACTTCATTAAATTTATCACTAATTTATACTAGGGTGTTTTACTCTTTAATATGAATTTAGCGTCAAAGACCACATGTTAAATGGACTTCGTATGAGTGAGATAAACACGCTAAAAGTTAAATTTTTTAATTTACTAAATCAAAACAACTAAACTAAAATAACTTAATAATAGATACTCTCACCCACTTCTACCAAGACCCACTCACGCATGCATGCCCTGCACTATCTTTTTCCCACTCTTCATTCCTGCTCATGCATCTAACATCCTTCCTCCTTAAATTCACATTTCAAAAGCCTGTACACTTTATTTTTATTTTCTTCACCATGCGACTCATTTCACACTACCGCCTGCTCCTTTCTGCCTCTCCCATCTCGTGCCTACTTGTGCCTACACTCAATTATACATGGCCATGCACCTCTCCTCACACTATATTTCATGCGTGCCTCATCTCCATTTTTTGTTTCTTGCATCTTTATGATTTGTTTGCCAGCAAAAAGAAAAACTGAGTCCATCCTCTTCTTTTATTATTTCCTTTCATGCACATGTTTCCATAGAAAGGAAATGGAATGTAAAGTATCTCTGTTCTCCGCTTGCGTGAATGAATGCACATATATATATAATCATGTTTACTTAATAGCAAGGTAAACAAAAGAATGCAAGAATATGGGCAAGGACAAGAGATAATGGAGGATGTGAGTGAGCAGAGGTATGGGCAAAAGAATGTGCTGTACGTGTGTATTGTTTTAAGTTTAGAAAAGTTGTATTTTTTTAAGTTAGATTTTACGGTACCCTGCTACACAAAACCCCATTCGCGTACGAGCTGCGAACAACAGAAATAAAAATAAGATCGTGCACAACAATTGTAACGACACGATCTTTCGACGCTCGAAAGTCGACATCAATACGTCCACTGTATCAAATGCCGCACAATCGAATGCCGGAAAACCAAATCATTAGGGTTAAAAAGAAGAGGTAGAAGAAGGCAGAAGAAAAAGAAACAGAAACAATATCAGAATCTCACATTCGCAGCGGAACAATATATAATAGATGAATGAATAATCTTTATAACAAAGAACTATATCAGTTTATACAATACATCATCCACTACGCCATAAATGACCTTCTGCAACATTTTTGCAAGGTGTTGCCAGCTAAAATGTTGCGATAGCTATAGAATTTTGGTCCTACTGCAACGTTGTATTTTTGGTGTTACCTTAGCCATAGAAATGTGTTGCTCTAGCTAAACAAGTGTAACACGATGCAACATTTTTATATAGTGTTGCCGTAGATGTTATCAGATTAAAAAATTAAAAAAAAAATTACACCTCAGCGATCCACACCACCATTTAAAACAAAATCTCAATCGTCGATTCACACCATCGATCCACACCTTACCAATTTCCATTTCCCGCTTTACTTTTCACTCATCCGCTTTCGTTTCTCACCCCCAATTTTCCAATCCCTAATTTTTATTCCTCCGACTTTAAAAAAAATGACGCCGCTCCTCCTTGTTTCTTCGATCTGGAGAATAACTGGCTTTGATTTTATCCCTTGTCGGCCATATCAATTTCCGTTATTTTCTTTCGCCTCGCGTCAGTTTTCCTCACTACTTTCGGATTTGCGATTTTGTTCAGGTTTTTGGCGATTCTGGTGATTCGAGGTAAGGCTGTGGGATTGCGATGGTTCAAGGAGTTGCTGATTTGGTCGTAATTTCGTGGTTGGGGCCTGATGTCAAAGTGATAGGGGGTAGTCGAATTGGTTTCGGTGAAAACTAGGGCACGCGATTCCAGTTGCTTTGATGCTCTGATTGATCGAATCTAGTGTGAGAAACGTTCCTGGTAGCTTGCTCCTTCGTTCTCCTTGATTGATTGCTCGAATTGCTTTGACTTCGTCGTCGGGTGCGATGTGATATTATTTGGTATGTTTTCTGCCTTCTGGTTTACTTGAATATTCTTGATTTTGGTTACACTCGCACGCTTTTGCCGATGATGAATTGGAATTTATTTATAGGCTTTATTTCCTATAATCTCGTGTTTAATCTTTCTGTTGGACTTTGAGAAATCTGGTATGTTGGATTGCAATGATGAATACAAACATATGTGTGTTGAGCTTTGTTGGTTTTGCTTGGTCTGGACTGAACTGGTACCATGCTAACCTTGTTCTTTAACATGAACTGATGCTCCAAGTCCTCTGTATATCATGTTACTGCCTAGGTTTCTCTTGTACATGCCTGATGCATTCACTGTTTTTGCTTGATGGGCTGCTTATGTGTACTGCTGTGTTTCTTGCACTGGCTTGTCTATATTTTGCTGAACCTGGTTCTTGTTTGTTTTGTTGGTTGCTTGGCCCTAAGTTGAATCCAGTCGATGACTCGGGTTTGACCTTGTGCCGTGTCCGTTTTTTTGGCTTGTCTACATATCTGGCTGCACTTGAGTATGAACTTGCACTTGAGTAGTTGCACTTGAGTAGTTTCTTGTACCAAGCCTTATGATGCATGTATGTTCATCCATGTACATGCATTTCTTGGTCATGTTATGTTGCTTGCTGTGTTGAGTACTACTTTGTGCACTTGGCTTCTCCTTTGTGCATTCTTGCTTGAACTGTTGCTTGCTGTCTTCCATACTGCCTTGTATCCATGTGTTGCATTCATGTTTGGCTTATGCACTTATGAAAAGAAACAACCCAAATACCTGAGGCAAATAATATAACAAAAATATTTTCATTTTCTGTTCGAGTTAAATATTATTTTCCAGATTACTGCTTTTGAATTATATGTGACAGGTATTAAAGACTGGACAGCTGGATATAAGCTTGAAGACAGAGTCAAATCAAATGTGCATGAGCTTGAAGACAGGTTTCAAAGAGTGCCGATCTTTCGAAAAGAAACAACCCAAAGGTCGATCCCCGCCGGGACTGCGGTGCCCCGGACCCCCGCCGGCGCTGCGCCCGGACCCGCTTCTCGGCTCGCCTTCGGCTCGGCATATATTTGTCAGTGTCGGTGTTTGTATAAATTGAAACTGCATATGTAATGAGTGAACTGAGTGATGTAGTGAGGAATATCTGTATATGTGAATATCAGTGTTATATATCATTGAATTGTAAAATAGTGGAGTCAGGAATTTGTACTATTTCAAATGTTGAAATAAAATATTTATTTAAATAAATTACTGTTTAAATATCAAATTCTGTGCAATAGCATTTTATTAAATAAATATTTATTTTTATTAAAAAATCAAATATGCTCTATATTGTGGGCCCCACAAATTCAAAAAGTTCATATCTATAGCAACATTTTGGAATGTTGCTACAGATACCTATGGGTGTTGCCATAGACCCAAATAGGGTTCTATTGCAACAATATTACTTATGTTGCCTTAGATAGTCAAAATGTTGCCTTTGAGGTCTAAGGCAACGGCAAAAATTGCATCACCCTAAAAGTGTTGCCATAGACCTATGGCAACATTTTTCGGGCCTGAGCCAACATTTTTTTTGTGTTGCAGTAGGCCATTTATGGCGTAGTGATCAGAGTTTACAACAACAATACACATCACTGGACAGTTATATAAACTTGTCCACATAACATAATACACAGCGGAATAATACTAGTATAAGTGATACGTCTCGCCATCCAGCTCGCCTCCAGATCTCCACAGCAACTTCTGAATTCCAGAATGACCTGATAACCTGACTCTAGGCTGCCCGTGTGGAAAATTATGGGCACCTAGAGTTTAGAAAGGGAACAATAAACTCCAGGTCAGTCATGGTGACTGGTGTGAGATCGTAAAATAGTTATTTTCACAAAGAAAATAAAAGGAAATCCGCAATGCTTTCGGAAAATGAAACTACCATAAGGCCTCCCGCCACACACACAATGCAAACGCAGAATTGGAGGAGATTTCTCCTTATGATAGTCAAATATGCTTACTACGAAAAATCAGTTGATATTATTATTAATGTCTAGTGTGGAAAATATTTCGAAAGTATAATATTAATCTTAGCCAGCATAGGCATTTCGCACTTATGCCTACTATAGCTACTATGTTCAATAGCAGGTTACCGCCACATTCCATAGCAGGTTATACAACTAAAACCGTACAGGGCGCGTATTATTTCTTTGGATTTCCAACAAATGGTCAGGCTAAGGAACTTCCTACTGCCACATGGGAACGCCTCTGGCGGGACGTCCCGAGAACCTACCCGGATCTCTGCCAACACAAGGCCGGGTTACCTCTGTAACTAGGTAACTACTACTCGAGTATGCCATCCCTCGGTCCTTTGGGACATTTATCTGAGGCGCCTCGATCACAAAGCAACAATCACACAGTAAATAAGATTGATGCCACCACACAGGTATAGAATCTGGGCTCCATACCATGATACCACCTTTTTCCAGAAGGAAATGACATACCCTAAAGGGCGCGACCCTCATAACCTTGCCGCATCTTTCCTGTTTTGACCATTTTCGGTTTGTGAGGCTCGATGAGGTCTCGTCCACAAAGTTACGCTTTTTCACAAAGCCATGCTTTGATCAACAAATGATCAGCAACACATAGCAACACTCAGCATGCCACACTACCAAATTGGGAGTATATCACTAATAACCTTCAACTACATAACCTCTGAGTTCGTACGTCTCAAAGAAGGGTGTTAAGCTAAGAGAATAAATTCTCCGCCACCAACAAAAATGTATTTGAAAGAAATCAGCTTTATATCTCAAAGTGTAATGTCAGACATACAACCATACAAGTCTATTCCGGGTTCGAACAGAACCGAAGGCACTTTGAAAGAAGCCCTTGCAATCCGGGTATCCACAATCCCGATCGGACTTTCCATCACATAGGGAATCTCTATACTGTAGCTACTCAGTGCAGAGACAATCAATAGTTTATTCTATCGTTTTCGCAAACACCCGGTCTTCAACACCAGTCTTCAATTGCAATCCATAACGTCGTATCATTATTCGGAATGGGTTATATGACACAAAGTCCTCTCCTGGCTTAACCGAATAATGAGAGCTTGTTTTAAAAACAAATTAAAATGCCATTTCAAAGGCAAATATTGATAGTCGGTTATTTAACTATCAAACAACATTCACAACAATCATCAGATTTAAATAATTTTCCCAAATTATTTATTTTCAAAATATCTTCACAAGATATATAATTTCCACACTTCATCACTTTGAAAACAAATTTCAAATCATATTTCACACTTCATCACTTTGAAAACAAATTTCAAATCACTTTTCACCTTTCAAACTTTTGAAAACAAATTTCAAATCAATTTCCATACACGGGATATATTTCCAAATATTTATTCATTCCCATTGGAAATCTGCCGAGTTCAAATACTTTATCTCCAAAATATTCCTTAAAATCCAATTTCAGAATTTCTTCGTTTATAATTTAAAACTACTTTGGAAATATACTCGGCTTTTCAAGGAAAATACACTTCCATTTCAAAATGGTCCATTTAAACCAATTAAATAAATCCCCCTTTCCTTTATTAATTCCATTGTGAATTTAAATTCAAATATTCACTTTCAACCCCAAATCAAATTCCAAATTGATTTCTAATTTTATTTCCAAATACCAAGTCATTTTATCAAATTAATTTCCAAATTTATTTCAACACAAAATCTATTTTCATACAAATTCATATCGATTTCCCAAAGATTTATTTTCAAATACCAAATCAATTATCAAATTGATTTCAACAAATTTATCACCTTTTAAATAAATTCCTTTATCCTTTCCAAATTATTTAAAATTCCATTTTCAATAAATTCTTCAACTTTTAAACAATATTATTCAAAACCCATTTATTTATATCTTTTCCCATATTTTGGAAATAATTCGATAAGATTTCAAAAATCAACTTTACGTTTTCAAATTCCTTCTTTCAAGTTTATTCAATTCTTAAAAATCAATTGACTTAAAGTTTTCCACTTTAATTTCCAAAATCCAATTTTATTTATTTCTGGTATCCAACGATACCAAAAATACATTCGGCTAAATTTTAGCCTTCAACAATTTCAATTATCAATATAATCATTCACAGATTATCAATAAATCATCACACAGCATATGAAATAAATTCATACAACATATGAAACAAATTCATACAATTTGAGGAATCCAGTTGGATCCCTCCAACCTGTTTCCCTGCATCCACAGATGTTAGCACAATACCAATTCCACTTCGAGGTGGAATATCGCGGTATATGGGATTTATAAAATATCATCCGCTATTATGCGGCGCATAGGGTCTCATCCGTCATATAATGCGGGAAATCAATCACCAAATATATATATATATACTACTATATATACTATCACATCCAAACAGACAATCAATAACTGCAATTCCAATTTTCTTTTTATTTGAGTGAGAAGATCTCACCTTTGCTTAAATTTGCAATCCATTTCCAATTCGACTTGTTTTCTCGATTTATAGACCTTGTAAAAACATTATATAAATTTATTAATATTCGGATTAAATCGAACAATCGATTACTATTTATTTATTTAACTTTAAACTAATAGTTTCTTAAAAACTTCCTTTGGTAACTAAGATAATTAAAATAAGTAATTACTCAAAATATCTTCTTTTTAATAAATAACAGTAAGCTGAAATATTCATGTAAAATTTTTCTCTTAATCTATATATTTAGATATAAATATATATATATATATATATCAAATTAAATCAGGTTAAGAGCAGTCATTCATTTCTGCAAATAATTTTTCTAAATTTGTATATATTTATTGGAAAATCTACATGTATATAGATATATAAATCTTTAACTTGAAGAATAAATAGCTCGTATACTTTACTGTGAAAACCAATTTTCGTTAACGATCCAAAAAAAATAATTTCTTAACTCAGTTAAATCAACAAATACCTTACTGACTCAAAATTGAATGCGAGCTCCAGGCGATCACCAACGTCCCATCACAGCCGAAACCACTGCTCGCCGTTGCCATCAGGAACCCAAATCCCTACTTCGCCGCTACCCAGTATGAAAACGATCATCCATTCTCCCCCTTCAGCACCGCTCGATCGCAACTTCCCCAAAAGTCGATCATACTCCTCTCAACGCCTCGACTACCATAGCGGCTTCGACCACGAGCTCGCATGAATCTGGGTCGACGCCAATCCTAGCACCAACGTTGCCGAACCCTCCCTGCATCCAGCCTCCACGCGAGTGTGGTTCGCGATGCGCCGCGATGTCCAATCCCCCCAGTGCTCGCGATTCCGTCGCGACACTCTGCATTTTTTTTCTTTTCGTTCGAATTGTTGTTTGTTTTTGAACGAGAAGAGGGAAACTCGGCCTTCTATTCGAACACGATTTAGGGATTTTTAATTAACCGAGAATGAGGGGAGGAACGAGATTTATGGGATTGGATTTCAAATTGGGAGAGCTCTGCAATTTCTTTTGGGTTTGAAATAAAATTGGGGAAAGGAAGAAGGAACAGGCATCGGCCATTTTATTTTCGTTCTGTTGTTTCTACTCTTGAAATGATTCGCGTGAGATTTGTAAAGCAATGTGGAGACAAGGATGAGACATTGGCGTATGGAGGAAGGCTGCAGTGCTTCAGAGAAAAAGTTCTGATATGGAAAGAAAGTAGGTTGCTATTTGACTTAGGGTATAAATATATTTTAATTCAAATTCAAATTCAAATTATCTCGACAAATACAACACGACATTCTTGACTTCCTATCGAGGCGTGCCGCTAGGCATTTATAATTGTTTGCGCCAAAAATGGTCACAAACCCCAAGTGTAGTGAAAGCACCAGCGTATGAATACAAATCAACAGTATTCACACACAAATTACAGATCTAAGCAAGTAACAAGCAGCAATTGAGAAATAATGAACAGTGACACACAATTTATAGTGGTTCGGCTATCTCCGGCCTACGTCCACTTCAAGGTTTTTATGATTTTATTGCTCGATGCTGGAAGATTACAATTTCGTATGTTGTATTACAACTAATTTGCTGAACTAAGTCTGAATCTAAAGCAGCAATGGTGATCTGGAGTAAATCTGGCAGAATCTGGGCGCTCTTTAGCTCTCAAAATTGTCCGACCCCTTTTCTGAATGACCAGGGGCTCTATTTATAGGTGTAGGAGGCTGATATTTCGCCTAAAATGAGGGGAGACCGGTTCTGGTACGTCAGGGGGCCCACATGCCCGCTTTATGGAAATCCGGGCCCACACCGGGATCGATTCGACCTTTAGGTTCGAATCGATCAAGAAATTGTCCAATTAAGCTGAAATTTGGCGTGAACATTCTTCAACATGTGCTCAAGCTTCTGTGAAAATTTCATAGCATTTGGATGTGTAGATCTCAATTTATGATCGATTCAAGGTTGCATTTCTGGTTGACTAGCCTGGTTCGAATCGATCTGGTTCGAATCGATTCGTTCGAATCGATCCAGCGCGCGCTTCTGTGATGACGTGGAGCGCCTTCTTCGTATCGATCCTACTTCTATGCCGAGTTGACTGGGTCGACTCCGTGGTTTCAGCGGTTATAACTTGGTGGATTCGATGTAATGGATTCGAAGGTATGACTTCATCGAATCGATTGGATGAACGTTCTCTTCGAATCGATCAAGGTAGGTTTCAGTTAATCGATACGAAGGCTTCTTGCTTGAATGGATTCGAAGATGCTCGCGGGATGGAGTCGAAGCTCTTTAACTATATGGACTCGAAGAGTTTCTCATTAACGGATTCGAAGGTGGGAATGTGAGGGTGGACTCGAACTATCGGAGTCGAACTAATGCTTGCTCAATGGAGTCGAAGCAAGGCGTATTCCGATGGGTTCGAGGCAAGGCTCGACTTGATCGATTCGAGGCAAAGGCTTGATCGATGGATTCGAAGTAAGCTGACTTCTCATGGATTTGAGGCAACGTATGTTTGATGGATTCGACCTTATACCACCTTATCCATCTTCTTTTGGCGACATCTTGAGCATACGAACTCGGATTGACTCGAAACTTGGAACGTTGTTTCATCTGGCCTTGCTTGACATGCCTCATCAATTGCAGCCCGATCCGGACTCGGATAAAATTCATCGATATCCATGGTGAACCTGCGATGCACAATCGATGTTCATGACTAATAATCATTGATTTTCAGTTAATCTTTGGGTATCTCGACTTTGCCAAAAGTTGGGATAACAATAATGTTATACGCCTATTCCGAACACACTGGAAAAGGTTTCGAGTGCAAATTCAATCGTATGGGGAAGATAGCTTTTTGAACCAATCATTAAATTAAATTTCGATATAAATTTTAGCGCATTTGCTTATCGTACGGCCAAACAATCACTCCAAACATTACGAAAATTGAAATCCGATAATAATACAATATTACGGATCCAATGGAACTGGTTTCGTCAAATTCTGAGACTGTGCCTCGGAAGGCTATTTATAAATTCAATTTAAACGATAAAATTTCAAACTGAACAAAACAGTTTCAAATTCAATTCTGAAACTTCTATTATCTTCAGTATTATCAATATGAATTTTCTAAGTCATCAAATCATTTTTAATCAGCTTAAAATTGAAGATTCAAATTTTTACCCAACTTCAGTAAATTAAATTCAATAATTAAATTGCCCAATTCATTCTGATATCTCGAATTTCAAATCAAACTAACTTCCAGATATTTAAAATCAATTAAATATCCCGATTTCCAATGTCAAAAATTCAGGGTCGTTACAACAATGTGAGACGATCATAAAACAACAATAAAATAGACAAGTTAACTTATTCTGTTAAATTTCAAAAATACCGACATTTGACATAAAAAGTGTCAAACAAAAATTTAATTGTTTTCCAATTAAAAAATTATAGAAAAATCCTGTAAATTAAATTAAAAATACATCATCAAATTTAGGTCTTAATTTGAAACATAGATTTTATTATATTTTAAATTCGAATCCAAATATTTAAACAAATTAAACATTCAAATTCGAAGACCCAAAAATACGGGTCGTTATAGAGTATTTCCTACTGATATGCTAACGTAATGTTCTTGCTGTCTTGTTTTGACTCTAGAAATTTAGAGTGAAAAAAAAGGAAAAAAATTGCAACTGTTTTTCTGCCACTATGCCATCGTCGTTGCTATATGCAACAGCGCAGAGAGGGGAAAAACCCTAAAAATATATTATTATCATTAGTAAATAGAATGAATGGCTATTCTTTTTCTTGTATTGAATAACCAAACATTTGGATTAAGTAGAGGTATGAACTGAATAAGACAGGAAGTTCATATTAAGGTAGTATCAAACCAGTAACAAATTCTAATACAAGAATGGTTTTATGCTCAAATTGTGTTAATTGGATTTTTAACCAAGCGGAAATCATAAGGGATTAGAACGTTGAAACGAAAACAGAATGACCTGAAACTTAGTAGAGATACTCAGAAGGACATGAGCAAAGTCTCAATAAAGTATAAGCCAAAAATAAGCTAAGTAGCTAATTCGGCCCGTGTCAACCCCCTTGACTCGGTAGTGAGTCTAAATGCTCATATTTTTGCAAGTAGTTCCCTAGTCTTGCTAGGCAAGTTCAAAATGTTT
Source organism: Allium fistulosum (assembly GCA_030737815.1). Classification (NCBI taxonomy): domain Eukaryota; kingdom Viridiplantae; phylum Streptophyta; class Magnoliopsida; order Asparagales; family Amaryllidaceae; genus Allium; species Allium fistulosum. The sequence goes on along the minus strand of CM060903.1, from coordinate 694,218,423 downwards.
CGTAGAGTTCTATTGAGCCAATCGTGAGAAATAAAGACGTGACGGTCCAAAATGCAGGATAATCCAAGTCAATGAGGAATGATAATCAAAACTTATCAAAAATCTACCAAATTATATGGAAGGCATCTTGACAAAGTAAGGAGCTCAGAACAAAAGGATTTAGCCAAGATTTGGCTAAGGATTAGACTCCGACCTGAGTCAAGGTATTGACTCGGTACCGAGTCTAATCTATAACTCGGGTCATCACAACATTTTTTGTACTACCTTGGGCCACTCCAAGGACTTCTTTTGTAGTGGGCTTTTGATCCAGTGTGACTGCTACTCCTATAAATACAAACCAAAGAGAAACCAAGAAAGGATCTAGATTCTGCTGTCACTAAGTACGAATTTTATCTCTTCTTCAACTCTTTCCTCTTCACAACAGTCACCAGGGCCGCTCCTCTAGGAAATTCTAGGACTTCGAACTTGTCTAACCCCTATACTTGTGATTCTTTCTCTCTCAAACCCCTTATAATATCATACAAACAAGATTAAATAAATAAGCAAAGTTATAAAGTGGACGTAGGCTTAGTCAACAGCCGAATCACTATAAAAATCTCTGTGTCTCTTTCTTATTTCTTTATTTTATTACTATTTTTCTATTATCTTTGCCCTATACTAACAGGGCTGGTGATTTCACATGATACTCTGAGATGTTGATCCATTTTTTGGGTTAACAAATTGTAAACAGACCAACAATGTAGATTTAAATTAAACCCCAAAAGGATGAAATCTCTGTCGCTTTTGTAGAAGCAGATAACACTTTATCTAAAGTTAACGAATGCGCAATAACTTTATACCAGAACATTAAAGATATATAGTAAATGGAGTTTAGTTTGGATAGGTCTACAAAGCTTTGACTATTAACTGAAATTCTAGCTAAAATTCATCGAATGTTTCTTTATCAGTATATCGGAATTTTATGCATGAAAAGTGGTTAAATATAAAAATGATGTTTCTACATTTAATGAATGAATGTATCTTATATATTTTTATATGCAACTAATATTTGAAACTATGATTGAGAATAGGTATTGATGAAGTATCTTTGGATAATTTAACGATGTTGACTAGCTTTTGCATGTACAAAAGCAAAATAGTCACATGAAAATGCAGAATGAGGTATGTTTTTATGCATATGGAGATTGACATTGTGATATTATATTATTTTCCCATGTTTTGGCATGTTGTAACGTCCCCTATCTTGAGGCCCGAAGCTAAGCGCTACAAATGCTGCAGTCATCTATAGTATTAACTTCCGGTGACAAAATACGATAATGTTAATGGTATCCATAATTCCAGAAGGACATGAATATGAAATAAAATCAATACAGATTTTAAAAAAAATTTCAGATTACATTTCAAATCAATATTTCATATTCAGATACATCATCCCAAAAAGATTCCTATGTTTTGATCAAATATAATTATTGCAAATTACACCAAGAGCGACATATGAAGATGCCCACGGGGATGATCAGAGTACTAAATTGACATACCAGTCATAATACATCTCAACAAAAATAATATTAAATAGCTCCTACATCGCTAGCTTGCCTCATGCACATCTTCGAAAGCTTATTTGTCCAACCTACTAAACCTGAAAATTCCTTAATTCTCAATCTACCCAAATTGAATTTGAGCACCCGAGAGTTCAAGGGGAAAACATAAACTTCGAGTCAGACATAAAGCCTGGTGTGAATAAAACTATTACATCTCGATTTGCTGATATTAAGTGAGACCACGCCGCTTAGCGGAACAGGTTTCCCCTCACTAATATCCCTTTAAAAGCATATCTTTTGCAAATCAAAATCTTGAAATCAAACGGATTATGACAACAATAGCAAATACATACATGCATAAAAATCAGGAAATCAATGGACTATCTATCCACACTATATTTTTCTTGGCTAACTATTAACCATTTGCTGACTCGGGCCTACCAGACATAATCAATAATTTATCTTCTATTGGACACACTACTGGGCTATCCGCCCTTAACTATCATCTTCTAGGGTCAACTGATCCTAATGGTTTTGCAGGCTCGCCAATAACCTATCTTTACTCTATATATTCCCTTCTGTGTGTAACATTATTTTAGTCCTATCTGTGACAAAGCCCTACACACTGGAATTTTGGACTTGGATTAGCTAGGGGCTATTAGCTAAAATATAGGGTGCGACCGTACACCAGTTCCATCTTGTCTTCTAATATCTGAGTCATACACTTAGGGTTGTCTACCCTATTTAAATCTCATTTTCGGTCATATACTTAGGGTTAACTACCCTATTCAAATTTCATTTCCATGTAAACAATCTTTTAAAATGATTTACCCCTAAAATCATAACTTTATAAAATAAGGAACTCATAATCTTTGCTTTACTCAAAATACTTATGCCATGTTATATGCTTTACACAAAACAATGTTGATGAAATCTAATCAATGGGATTATTTATCCCTTCAAAATAAGTTAAAACCTCTTTTTAACCTAGAAGACTTTAGGCTACGAGGCCAAAACAATACCTCTGAAACCTTTGTTTAAAACCTTAAACAATCCCCTTTTGAATTCATTGAAAGTACCCCTTTCAAAATAAGTTAACTACTTTAACCTTGAAACACTAGGCCGAACGACCAAAACATACCTTTCGAAAGTATTGAAAATGTGCCTTTCGAAATCATTTCTTAAAACCATAGACATCCCCTTTCAAAACCATTTAAACTTGCCTTTCGGAAGCATTGGAAACCTTCTTTTCAAAATAGTTAAAAAAACCTTTCAGAATGCTTAAAATATATCTTTCGAAACACTCAAAGTATACCTTTCGAATGCATTAGGATCCTTCCTTTAGAAAACACTTAAAATGTTCCTTTTGAAAGTATTGGGTTCAAGTAAGAGATTGTAGAAACATAGCTTCAAAACCATTTAAAACTATTCCTTTCGAAACCTTTTTGGGTTTAACATATAGTATAACTATGGGTCATAAAAATAGAGGTGAAAGCTTTGCTTTCAAAAGCATTAATCCCAAGTAAAAGAAAGAGGATAGTTTCAAAACCCACCCTTTCAAAACCATTGCCTCCAAAACCATTTTGAAAGCGGCTATATGACCCCTCCGAAAGCATTGAGAAGGCGACTTCAAAATTAAAAAGGTGAAAGCACCCTTTTGAATACATTGTTTTAAGGCCATAAAGAAAAGAGGCCTTAACTAGTTCGAATGGTATGAATGCGGTAGCATGGGTTTCGAATAGGTTCAAAGCTGATATCCTTTCGAAAGCTTCTTTTAAAACAAAAGGCGGCAACTGGTTTGAAAGCTTCCTTCTTTAAAACAAAGTCAAGCTAAAAACAACCCCTTCGAAAGCAAGCCTTCGACACCCTCATTCCTTTCGCCTTTTTCCAATGCACTTCATACCAATTTCTTGATATCATGTGCTTTGGTTTCGAACAAGTGCGAAAGGCCTTCTAGGCATCTTGACGAAAGCTAGCTAAGGAAGTTGTGAAGTTGTAATTCAATACAAAATTGTTTTGTTTCCTTTCAAAGTAATTCCTTTTTACCTAACTTGCCCAATTTATCAAAATATGATTGGTTGCCCACTCTTTATCAAAATCTTTTCTAAAAGGGCTGCCTAATTCAAAATTATCAATTTAAAAGCATTTTAACAACTAAGCCCTTCTCCTTGGTAAAACATATAAAACATTTAAGTCCCTTAACTTAAATAATTTTATAACCGTAGTAAAATATTTAGGAAAATTCCCCAAAAATCACCATAATTCACTTTTAGTACGTTTTCTAACGTATTTAAAATTTCAGACTGGAAATCAACATATAATTGCCTTAATTAATTTAAACCCAATATTAACTATTTTCTCTCATAGAAAATTCATAATAAATCCATAATATGTTAGAAAATTATAAAACTTGAAACCCACTTCTAAAATAATAGTCTCCATATCTCAAAAACGCAAATCATTGGGATGTTATTTAATAGGTTTTCTAATCTAAACTTATCATAAAATCTATATGAAACAATATAAATCATCAACAAGCATATATATCCATTTAAACAAACATAACATGGCATATTATTTGCAAAATAGTTCGTATCCAACCTTGAAACCGAAATCATTATCAAAAGTGAGATGTAAATCAAATTATTCACCTTAGCTTGGTGTTAAGAAGGTTGAGATTTGCTCTTTTATTAATTTCCTCAAGCTTTCTACTTGATTCCTAGCTTATCTTCTTTTGATTCTTCATAATAATGGTCGGCCGAGCTCTTGGGGTTTTAGTTTTGTTTGCGAATGCCGAAATGAATGAGAAATGAAGGATATAAGGGTTTAGGGTATAAGAACAAAGACTATTCATGTTTTGCCCTTATCATATTCCTCCTACTTACTTATCTTTAATTCTCTTTTGCTTATATATTCATTAAGGCATGGCCCTCTCAATAATTTACAAATCTCAATCCCTTAACCTTCTACATTATTTCATTTAATTTATCTAATTAAATGTCCTAAATAATGTTAGTCAAAATTAGGGTCATTGCAGACTCCCCTCCTTAAAGAATTTTGTCCACGAAATTACGATAAGTTACCCATAACAATCAAACATAAAGGTAAAACATACCATGAAATAAGACATGATAAGTATCTCTAATTCTTCTCTCAATTACCCATGTATAGTCTCTCTTATCGTCACTCCACTGGACTTTGACTAACCTGACTGTCTTTTTCCCTATTCTTTTCTCATCCCTCGCAACTATACGAACTGGTTTTCTAATTATAGTCATATCTGGTTCCACTACTAGATCATCTAACACAATCGGTGTAATAGTAGTTTCTGGATCTCGAATACACTTCTTAGATGATAAATATGAAAATCATTGTGGACTCCTGCCAAACTATTTGGTAACTCTACTCTATACACGAGTTTCTCGATCCTTTCTACAATAGGAAATGGTCCGACGAATTTTGGTGCCTATTTTACTGATTTTCCAAATCTGATTACACCTTTCATCGGTGACACCTTGACGGAGTCATGATCTCCAACTGAGAACTCTAAGTCATTCCGTCTCTTATCAGCATAACTCTTCTACCTAGACTGAGCTTCCTTCATCCTAGCTCGAATTAACTCAATCTTTTCTGCAGCTTCTCTAACAAAATTTGGACCAAGAACTAACCTATCCCTGGTCTCTAACCAACAAACAGGAGATTTGCATTGCCTTCCACAAAAAGCTTCAAACGGTTCCATCCCTATACTAGTCTGATGATAATTGCTGTTATATGAAAACTCGACTAAGTGTAGATGGTCTTCCCACGATCCCCCAAAATCTAGCACACAAGCTCTTAACAAATCCTTTAAGACTTTGTTAACTCTCTCTGTTTGCCTATTTGTCTACGGATGGTAAGCGGTACTCGTCTTGAGTTTGGTACCAAAAGTCTCCTGTAGACTCTTCCAGAACTCGCTAGTAAATAAGGAATCTCTATCACTTACTATACTACTAGGAATTCCATGCAGGCTAACTATATTCCTCATGAATTAACTTAGCTAAATCTGGTGTTATCCTAGTCGACCTAACTGGAATGAAATGGGAACTCTTGGTCAACCTGTCCACTATGACCCATATGCTGTCATTTCCTCGATTCGACCTTGGTAACCCATCTATGAAATCTATTGAGACAGAATCCCATTTCCAGACTGGAACATCCAAAGGCTAAAGTAACCCACTCGGTTTTTGATGTTCAGCTTTAACCCGTTGATAGTTTAAACACTTCCTTACCCATAAGCCTACATCTCTCTTGATACCTTCCCAGAAGAAACTCCTTTTCATATTATTATACATCTTAGTTCCTCCCAAATGAATGGTGAACTTTGAAATGATGGCATTCTGCAAGAACTTCCTTCCTAATATTTTCCACATTTGGAACACATAGTCGTCCTTTCTTCCTCAACCAGCCATTCTGGTCAAGTCTAAAATCTTTCAAGTCATCGCTCTCTGTTCCATCACTTAACTTTCTAATCTGTTCCGCTAATAATGGATCCTCTCCTTGCTTAGAAGCAATCCTTTCGATCATCACCGGTTGAACTTCTAAACACGACAACCTAGCAGTTTCTTAACCAGAACTACTCTTAGACCACCATTGTACTCCGCATGTAGTCAATGCTTCTAAATATTTCCAGTCGGCTATCATTGCCAATACTACATTCTAATATTTTCTGCTAAGTGCATCTACAACCTAATTCCATTTTCCTGGTGTGTACTTAATACCAAATCATAAGCGGCTAAAAACTCTAACCATCTTTGCTGTCTCATATTCAACTCCTTCTGAGAATAAATATCTCAGTGACTTATGATCCATATACAACTCGAATCATTCTCCCAAAAGGTAGTGTCTCCACACCTTCAATGCGAAAATTACTGCAGCTAATTCCAAATCGTGACTTGGATATCTAACTTCATGCGGTCCGAGCTATCGAGAAGAATAAGCAATCACTTTACCCCTCTGCCTTAACACGGCTCCTAATCCTGTTCCACATGCGTCTGTGTATACCACAAAGTCCCAATTTTCTTTTGGAACAACTAACACCGGTGCATTAGTCAATAAGTGTTTTAGTTTCTTGAATGCCTCCTCACACTTATCAGTCCAAACAAACTTCACATCTTTCCGAGTTAGATTAGCCATCGGTGCCGCTATCCATAAAAAATCCTTAATGAATCTTCGATAGTAACCAGCTAATCCAAGAAAAATATTTATCTCAATCACTGTCTCAGGTCTCTTCCAACTATTCAGTGCCTCGGTCTTAGCCGGATCTACCGACAACCCTTTCTCTGAGACTACATGACCAAGAAACTTCACATCCTTCTTCCAAAAGTGACACTTCGAAAATTCCGCTTTTAGTTGATGCTGCCTCAACGTCCCAAGCACCACTCTAAGATGAACTTCATGCTCTTTCTCATCCTTAGAGTATATCAAAATGTCATCTATGAATACTAACACTAATCTATCCACATTTTCTCGGAAGATCCTGTTCATTAAGTCAATGAGGAATGCTGGCGTATTAGTTAGTTCAAACGGCATCACTAACCATTCATACAATCCATATCTAGTCCCAAATGTTGTCAAAGGAATACTACCCTTTGCTACTCTAAGATGATGGAATTCTGTTGCCAAATTCAACGAGGAACGTACTTTGACTCCACTCAACAGATCGAACAAATCGTCAGTCCTAGGAATGGATATCGGTTCTTTATCGTCTTCTCATTCAGCTTACGACAATAGATACACAACCTCAATGATGCGTCCGGTTTCTTTGCAAATACAGCGACTGCTCCCAAGGCTAACTGCTTGGTCTGATAAAATTCTTACCTTCTAAATGTACAAACTACACCTTTAACTCCTTCATCTCGGTCGGTGTCATTCTACTTGGCGGTCTACTCACCTGTTCTGCTTCTAGTACTAAATTTATATGAAACTCAATGGCTCGTTTCGGTAGTAGTCCTATCACAGGCTCAAAGACATCTGTGAATTCTCTAACAATGAAAACTCGATTCAACTCGTCTTCTGCCTCCACAACACCCAACAAAGCATTAACCTCAAAACTAGGGTTTTCTACGGGGTATATAATCTGATCACTACATTCAGGGTGTCTAAGTGATACTTCCCTATCATGGAAAAATATCATAGCATCGTATTTACTTAACCAATCCATACCCAAAATAATTCCAAACCCTACGAAATCAAACACATGAAACCTGCAAGCAAATACATGACCTAACAATTCAAACTCTAAGTGGTCACATCTCATCCCAAGAGTTGCATATCGTCCTATCGGATTTGCAACCCTTAAGGAAATAATTAGATATAAGGGTTCTAGGTTAAGCTTATCTACCAAACAATGAGATATAAAAGAATGCGATGCATCAGTATCAAATAGAACTCTGATATACTATGAATCAAAAGCGTACCTTCCAAAACAGCTTTTCTTTTCTCCTCTTCTGTTGGTCTCAAGGTAGCTGGTTCCAATGCAAATACTTTGCCCTTTCCATCCTTGGCTAGATCCTTGCACTGGTTCTTATAATGTCCAATTTGATCACAGTTGAACCATTTTACTCCTTTCTTGTCAGCGGCTTTCTTCCCTTTGCCTGTCCGGCACTCATGAGCATAGTGTCCCTTCTTGTCGCACTTATAGCAAACTGCATCGGAATTTCTTTTCTTGGCTGCTCCTCCTTTCTGAGCGCCTTTCTTATGAAAAACTTTCTTTGTTGATTCTACCCACCTTTAGCTTTCCCTACTTTGTTACCATAAAGAAAAGGAAGCATCTCCTCCTTCCTCAATGGCACTTTAACAACTACATTGCACTGATCCCTAATACGTGGAAAAGTTGCTTTAGCAAACTCGGGTTTCAGTCCGTGGATGAACTTCTCATTCCTTTTGATAACCGTATCAACCGTAGCATATCTGTATCTCGATAGCTCCTCAAATCTGGTAGCATACTCCAGCACTGTCATATCTCCATACACTAACTCAGCAAACTTCCGGTGTAGAGTAGACTTAGCAATCCCCGACATGAATCTTTCTTCAAACCTCCTTCTAAATTCTGCTCAAGTCATGGTTTCTTCATTTACTTCCACAGTAACACTGTTCCACCAGTACAGTGCTACTCCTTGCAACTGCCTAAAAGCAAGTCTCCTTTTCTGCTCATCATTAAGCCCTAAATCAACAATAATCCTTTCGCAATGTAGCAGTTAGCCATAAAACCTACTTGAAAGCAGAAGTATGAAAGAGGGTTAATAAGATTGAGGTTTCGATGAAGCAACAAGCCAAGGCATCATAAAAGACATACAAAGGATGTTTCGAAGGCATTGAGTAGGTATCGAGGGAGTCGAAGGCACCCACTACTCATAAAGTGAAAAGGCCTTTGACCCAGATGGAAACAGATAGACCCTTCCGCCAATACCAACCTTTCGAAATAGATAAATAAGCAAGGATGACTTCGGAACCCCTTTCGAAGGTAACCGATGGTGTTCTCCCAACTACATCCCAAACCTTTCGAAGTCAAAGGTTTCGCCTCCATCACAACCTTTTCGAAAGCATTTACAAGCCTTTCGAACCAGTCGAAGTCCATAATATTAAAAGAAGATTCTACAGTAGCCCACAAGCATGCATTCAGGGGCTACTCAACATCATCGAAACCATTGATAGTTGAATCTCTTCGAAACCAATATAATCGACCTATCGATAGTGTCGGAAACCTCAAACTTACTTCCACTAACAACAAAAAGGTGAAGAGGCATTCAGGACACCTTTTGACAGTGTCGAAAGGTGTTGTGAAGGAAGCAGTACTCCGAAATCGATAAAGGTGAAAGGATCATAATGGCCTTTTCGACTTAGTCGAAGGGTCTAAAAAGGATAACGGAACTGCTAGAGTAAGACAAGAAGAGCAAAGGACACCTTTCGACAACATCGAAAGGAGGCATGGCCTTCGATTACGTCAAAAGGCGTAAAACAACATATAAAAAAAGGGTCCTTCCGACCCACTCGAAAGCACAGGCGTGGATGGGGGCCAAACTGCATCTATAAATAAGACCAAAGGGGTCCAGTTTTGGAGACCGAATTCTGGAATCCTGAATTCATTTCCTTTACTCTACTTTCTTACCGACAATTGTATTTGGAAGAAACCCTAAATCAAATTAGGGAAAAGGCTCAATATCTTGTAACCTATTTTGGATTATAAATAAAAATGGGAAATGGCTTGTTCATTAAGGATATTGGCGACGAGGAAGATCATTTAGATCATTAGCTAGACTAATGATCAATTTCACATGATTCTAACCTTTTCTCATGATCACTTTTTGTCTATGCTGTGTATAAGATCGACTTCGGCATTTCTAGTCGAAACACAACATCATTGGAACCTACATGATGATGGGGTGTCGACCATGTTTAGTGCAAGAGTCTCGGGAATACCTAGATTGATCTTATACAAGGAAACAAAGTGAATTGTAGACAATAATAAGCTAGGACTACTTCGAAAGGAAAAACCCCTCTCGACCTGATCGAAAGGAGTATTTCCAAAAGGAATCTTAGTTTATGTTTGGCTAACAGTCATACATAGTGGAACTCATTCGAAGGGGATCAACCCTTTGAGACATCAATAACCCTTTCGAAGGGGTTCCATAGTAAGAATAAAGAAACCATGGGGTCAAAAGCAACTGAGACATACTGGTGAAGTAAGCATTCCCTTTCGATGTAATCGAAAGGTCTTAAATGTTACCTTTTGACATGATCGAAAGCGGTGGAACACAAAGATGACAGGCTGCTTTCGACTCACTGGGAGGATGAGACTCGATAGAATGATGATCTCAAAAACTATGCCCCAAAGTTAACTCCTTGAGGCCTTTCGACTGTACCAACCTGGTCAAAGGGTTAGGAAAGCCTCATAGACACATTCGACTAAGCCAATCCTGTCGAAAGGTTGGGCAACCATATTAACCCTTTCGATTAAGCCAATCTGGTCGAAAGATAGAGCTATCTCCTCAAATCATTTTGACTGTATCACTCTAATCGAAAGGCATGCTTGCAAATGAGAGAATCCTCTCAACAACTTGGTCTTGTTCAAATTAAATTATCTTATGAATAGCATTAGGATGTTGATAAGATTTCTTGTTAACATTTTTGGCGCTAGAAGGAGGGCTCGAACCTCCAACCTTGTCACTGTATACAAACTAATCGTGGTTCGTTCCTTTGGCATAGGAAAAATGTAACGACCCAGAATTTTTGATAATTAAAATTCGAATATTTAATTGATTTTAAATATTAATAAATGGAATTTAGAAGTCGAATGATTTATTTTTCGAATATTGGATTTAATTTGATAATTTAATCGATAAATTAAATAGTGAAATTCCAGAGATAATTGAAAATCGAGTTTAAAATGATTGAAAATGATTTGGAAAATTTTATTTTATCATACTGGAGTTATAGAAAGGTTATAGAACTTTTAAAATTGAATTTGGAGTTAATCTGTGAAAATCGATTATTTTAATATTTAATTATCGACTGTAAAAATAGTCAATTTTCGAACAGTCTCAGAATTGAACGAGACCAGTTCCATTGGATCCGTAATAGTTAGTTATTATCGGATTTCAATTTTCGTAGCAATCGAAGTTATCGTTTGACCGTGGCAACTCGAAACGCATCGATATTATTTTAATTTAATTCGGCGAGTTAAAATAGTCATTTTTCAAACGGTCTCGGATTTCGACGAAACCAGTTTCATCGGATCCGTAATGTGATATTATTGTAAGATTTCAAATTTCGTAATTTTTGGATTTACCATTTGTCCGGGGCAAGCCAAAACGCCTCGAAATTGATTTAAATCGGTTTAATTTAAATCGATCGTTTATTGCCATATCTCACACATACGATCGAATTAGCTTTTGAAACATGTTCCATTGTGTCCGGAACACGGGATAAACCCTAGAAACGATGGTCACCGCGCGTAAATCGGATTCCGGAAAACCCGGATGAATAGTGTTTGGAAATTCTCTATAAATAGCACCTTTTCTCAACAAATAAAAAGAAAAAAAATTATTAACCCTAACCCTAAAAATGCCGGCCGCCACTTTCAAATTCGAAGGCCAGAAATCACTCGTCTTCTCCCCTAAAATTCTTCCAATCCACTCAATAATTTCACAAACTTTCAACTGGAAAGAGGTAGAGGGTGTCGAGTTCTATAAGTTCAACGGTTATGATCGAATATGGGGTGGTGAATCATCGGCAAATAGACCACGAAGTTGTCACGTTCGGCATCGTTTTGCATGCAAAAGGCGTGACCGAGCTGGGCGATTTTTGGCACGATGGTAGATGGAGGCAAGGCGCTTCGTACGGTGGTGATAAGATGGGGTCTGGTGGCTCATAGGTGGTCGCGTGCTTTAGGGTTTGATGGCGGCAACGTTGGGTTCTCGCGTGCGTTTAAACTGGGTGGGGAAGATGATGGAATTCGCGGCTGAGATCTGTGGAGGCAGAAACGTGTGGCCCAGATTTGATTTGGGGTTAGAAAATAAAAATAAAAATGTAAATTAACTTACATTTGAATTCGTATAACTTTGTAATAACGTAACTTTTTGCTGCGTGATCAGAAAATTACGAAACGAGCGGCGTTGGCTTCGTTTTCTCGAGTACTTCGCTATGGAACTGAATTGGAATTATTTGGAGCTAGTTTGAATTTCGGGTAAAATTAAACGCCGTTTAATTTTATTCGAAAATAAACGCTGAAATCAGAATTAAAATCACGGTGAGATTTTCTCACTCAATTGAATGTGGAATTATTTACAGTTATTGATTGATGATTGACTGTTTGGATGTGATATTAGATATAGTAGTATACATATCTATATATATAGCAATATATACATATTGGCATATGTATATATTGGATTGATGATTTCCCGCCTCGTATAGCGGATGAGACCCTATTGCGCCGTTAGTAAGCGGATTTTTATAAAACCCATATACCGCGATAATTCCGTACTGGAGCGGAATTGGTATTGTGCTAACATCTTTGGATGTAGGGAAACAGGTTGGAGGGATCCAACTGGACCCCTCACATTGATTGATTTTATTTATACTGTGGTATGAATCTATGAATGATTATATTGATGTTATTGATCATATCGATGTCTGGAAATTGATTGAAAGCTAAAAATTTAGCTGAATGGATGTTTGATATCATTGGATTCCAAAATTGAACGAAATTGAATATATAACTTCAATAGTGAATTAGAGATGATATAAGCAGTTATATTGAAAATTTTGTAATTGAATGTACGAAATGGTTTGAATATATGCAACTAGATATTATGGCTAGTAGGACATACAGGTATAAAGGAATTGGAATTTAATTTCGAAGATAAATTTGAATGGCTCGACAAAAGGTAAGTATTTGAATTCGAATATGAGATTTGATGACTTATTTCTCTAGCCGCTTGGCTTTTTCTTTTCTTTTTGAAATCTGAGAGTCCGTAGGGACGTTTTGTAGTCGTGCCGTATTAGCCGCGCAAAGGAGACGCTGGCGAAATTTTTCGAAAATTTCGAGTGTTAGAAAAATTTTGAGAAATTTTGAAAGTTTAAACTCGAATTTAAACTCGAATTTGAATTTGGAAGTTAAACAATGTTGTTTGAAGATTATGAAAATGTTAGAAAGTTAGTTGAATCAATAACGAATCTTTAGTAGAAAGATTTGTTTTGATAAATTGATAAAACTATTTGAATTTGAGAAAATAGTAGACGAGCTAAGGACCTTTCTTCCTGACTTGTAATTTCGAGGACGAAATTCTTTTAAGGGGGGAAGTCTGTAACGACCCAGAATTTTTGATAATTAAAATTCAAATATTTAATTGATTTTAAATATTAATAAATGGAATTTAGAAGTCGAATGATTTATTTTTCGAATATTGGATTTAATTTGATAATTTAATCGATAAATTAAATAGTGAAATTCCAGAGATAATTGAAAATCGAGTTTAAAATGATTGAAAATGATTTGGAAAATTTTATTTTATCATACTGGAGTTATAGAAAGGTTATAGAACTTTTAAAATTGAATTTGGAGTTAATCTGTGAAAATCGATTATTTTAATATTTAATTATCGACTGTAAAAATAGTCAATTTTCGAACAGTCTCAGAATTGAACGAGACCAGTTCCATTGGATCCGTAATAGTTAGTTATTATCGGATTTCAATTTTCGTAGCAATCGAAGTTATCGTTTGACCGTGGAAACTCGAAACGCATCGATATTATTTTAATTTAATTCGGCGAGTTAAAATAGTCATTTTTCAAACGGTCTCGGATTTCGACGAAACCAGTTTCATCGGATCCGTAATGTGATATTATTGTAAGATTTCAAATTTCGTAATTTTTGGATTTACCATTTGTCCGGGGCAAGCCAAAACGCCTCGAAATTGATTTAAATCGGTTTAATTTAAATCGATCATTTATTGCCATATCTCACACATACGATCGAATTAGCTTTCGAAACCTGTTCCATTGTGTCCGGAACACGGGATAAACCCTAGAAACGATGGTCACCACGCGTAAATCGGATTCCGGAAAACCCGGATGAATAGTGTTTGGAAATTCTCTATAAATAGCACCTTTTCTCAACAAATAAAAAGAAAAAAAAAATTATTAACCCTAACCCTAAAAATGCCGGCCGCCACTTTCAAATTCGAAGGCCAGAAATCACTCGTCTTCTCCCCTAAAATTCTTCCAATCCACTCAATAATTTCACAAACTTTCAACTGGAAAGAGGTAGAGGGTGTCGAGTTCTATAAGTTCAACGGTTATGATCGAATATGGGGTGGTGAATCATCGGCAAATAGACCACGAAGTTGTCACGTTCGGCATCGTTTTGCGTGCAAAAGGCGTGACCGAGCTGGGCGATTTTTGGCACGATGGTAGATGGAGGCAAGGCGCTTCGTACGGTGGTGATAAGATGGGGTCTGGTGGCTCATAGGTGGTCGCGTGCTTTAGGGTTTGATGGCGGCAACGTTGGGTTCTCGCGTGCGTTTAAACTGGGTGGGGAAGATGATGGAATTCGCGGCTGAGATCTGTGGAGGCAGAAACGTGTGGCCCAGATTTGATTTGGGGTTAGAAAATAAAAATAAAAATGTAAATTAACTTACATTTGAATTCGTATAACTTTGTAATAACGTAACTTTTTGCTGCGTGATCAGAAAATTACGAAACGAGCGGCGTTGGCTTCGTTTTCTCGAGTACTTCGCTATGGAACTGAATTGGAATTGTTTGGAGCTAGTTTGAATTTCGGGTAAAATTAAATGCCGTTTAATTTTATTCGAAAATAAACGCTGAAATCAGAATTAAAATCACGGTGAGATTTTCTCACTCAATTGAATGTGGAATTATTTACAGTTATTGATTGATGATTGACTGTTTGGATGTGATATTAGATATAGTAGTATATATATCTATATATATAGCAATATATACATATTGGCATATGTATATATTGGATTGATGATTTCCCGCCTCGTATAGCGGATGAGACCCTATTGCGCCGTTAGTAAGTGGATTTTTATAAAACCCATATACCGCGATAATTCCGTACTGGAGCGGAATTGGTATTGTGCTAACATCTTTGGATGCAGGGAAACAGGTTGGAGGGATCCAACTGGACCCCTCACATTGATTGATTTTATTTATACTGTGGTATGAATCTGTGAATGATTATATTGATGTTATTGATCATATCGATGTCTGGAAATTGATTGAAAGCTAAAAATTTAGCTGAATGGATGTTTGATATCATTGGATTCCAAAAATAAACGAAATTGAATTTTTGAATCAAAGTAGAAATTTCTAAGTGAATCAATTTTAGAAATTGAATAAATTCGAAGAAAGGAATTTTAAAGTATAAAAAAATTAATTTTTATAATCTTATCGAATTTATTTCCAGAATAAAGTGAAAATGTTAAATGAATGAATTTCGTATAATAGTGATTTTAAATTGAAGAATTTAATTAAAATTTGGATTTTTAAATAGTTGGAAAAAGATAAAAGGGATTTATTTTCTTTAAGAGGAATTTGTTTAAAATGAAATAAGTTGGAAGCCCAATTTTAAATTTAATTGGCAAATTGAAACAAGTTTAGAAAAAATCAATATAAAATGATTTGGGATGGGAAATTAATTTTAGAAATGAATATTGAAATTGATTGGGTATTGAAGTAAAATTAGAAATCAATTTGGGATTTGATTTTGGGGTTAAAAGTGAATATTTGGGAATGTGGATTTAAAAATGGGAATGATGTTAAAATGGGTTTATTTACAGTTTGTAAAGTTTAAAAGAACGATTTCTTTTAAAATAAATAAATTATAAGTATTTAACTTATAATATGGATTTTTGATGTATACGTTGAGTTATAAAATTGAATGGGTCATTAAAGGAAATTTATAAAATCGAAGTTGTTATAGAATAGAAAATAGAATTTATAAACGTTGTTTTATAAATTCGAAATCAATTGGATTTGATAAATTAAATATAGAAGGACATTAAAGAAGATATATTCGCGATTTTAAATAGCGAATTTTTATTGAAATAAAATGTGTAGAAAAGACTGAAATGTGGTTAGTGAAGTATATTCACGATTTTGGACAGTGAATATATTTTTAAGTAAAATGGATAGGGTTTCGGGAAAGCGATATCATAGATTTCAACATTTATTGTTGAAATAGACGTTTTTGAAAAATAAGGAAATGGTGGACTATAACACTGTTGTTATAGTAAATGATTTCCGAAAGGAAATATTTTATATAGTATTGGGATTTATATATCTATCTTAATTCTGAATCCCTATACTAGTGATTTCGAGTCGTCGTAACGATGTTTTACGCAACATTCGTTTTGACTCAAATAAATGTGATTTAAGAATGATTTCCTTAAAGAATGAGATATATACTAAATTTTGATTTTAAGTATATCGAATATTTTCTAAGTGTGAAAATAAATGATTTGTGAATTACTTATTTTTAAATAAGTATGGAAATGCTTTTCCCAATGTGAAATGAACTGTTTGAGTTTTTATCTTTTAAAGATAAATTGAAAAGTGAATATTTGAAACTGTTTTCAAATGGTTAAGTGTGGAAATTTTATATGTAATGAAGATATTTTTGGAGATAAAATTATTTGGGAAAATTATTTGGAATCTGATGATGTTGCGCATCTTTATTGATAGTTAAATAACCGACTATCGATAATTACCTTTAGATAGGTATTTGTTGTGGATTGGATGAATTTGAATGCCACACTTATTTTTGAATAATCGCTCACTATTCGGGTTAGCCGGGAAAGGACCATGGGGCCGTATAACCCATTCCGAGTATGTGATACGTCGTTATGAATTGCATTTGAAGACCGGTGTTGAAGACCGGATATTTTTGAAAACGGAAGGATTACCGTCGAGTTACTCTATATCGACTGATCTTCGATTTAGAGGTTTTATCACCCTTAGTGACGGGAAGTCCTGACGTGATCGAAAATTATCCGGATATGCAAGGGCTTCGTGAGAAGTGCCTTCGGTTCTGTTCGATCCCGGAACAGACTTGTATGGATTGTGTGTCTGACGTTACAATTTGAGATATAAAGCTGATTTCTTTCAAATACATTTCTGTTGGTGGCGGAGAATTTATTCTCTTAGCTTAACACCCTTCTCTGAGACGTACGAGCTCAGAGGTTATGTAGTTGAAATTTATCAGCAATATATCCCAATTTGGTAACGTGGCATACTGAGTGTTGCTGTGAAATGATCAGTGTTTGATCATTTGTGGTATGATCATTTGTTTGATCTTATATCTTTGTGATCATAGGTTGATCATTTTGTTTGACCCGAAGCAGGGCTTTTTGAGAAAGCGTAGCTTTGTGGACGAGACTTCGTCGAGCCTCACACCCCGGAAATGGTCGAAACAGGACGAATGCGGCAAGGTTCTAGGGAGTAGCGCCCCTTAGTGTATGTCATTCCTTCTTGATAAAGGTGGTATCATGGTATGGAGCCCAGATACTTAACCTCTGTGGTTACTGCATTATTATTATCTATGTGGTTTGTTGGAATCGGGGATCCTCGGGAAGATCGGTGACGATCGGGGGATGGCATACGCGTGTCAGTAGTTACCTATTTTTGCAGAGGTAACCCGGCCTTGTGTTGGCAGAGATCCGGTTAGGTTCTCGGGTCGTCTATTCCAGGGACGTACCCATCGTGGAAAAGGAAGTTCCTTAGCCTGACCATTTGTTGGAAATCCAAAGAAACAATACGCGACTTGTACGGTTTTAGTTGTATTACCTGCTATGGAATGTGGCGGTAACCTGCTATTGAACATAGTAGCTATAGTAGGCATAAGTGCGGAATGCCTATGCTGGCTAAGATTAATATTATACTTTCGAAATGTTTTCTACACTATGCACTAATAATAATATCAAAAATGATTTGATTTTGCGTAGTAAGCATCTTTGACTATCATAAGAAGAAATCTCCTCCAAGTCTGCGTTTGCATTGTGTGTGTGGTGGGAGGTCTTATGGTAGTTTCATTTTCCAAAAGCATTGCGAATTGACTTTAAAATCTTCCTGTTGTTTATTTTAAAGAATAACTGTTTTACGATCTCACACCAGTCACCATGACTGACTCGGAGTTTATTGTTCCCTTCTAAACTCTGGGTGCCCACCAATTTCCACACGGGCAGCCTAGAGTTATATTATCAGGATATTCAGGATATTCTGGAGCTTTGGAGATAAGCTGGAGGACGAGACGTAGTATTTGTATCTGATAGTATTTATTCCGCTGTGTATTCTGTATGAGGACAAGTTTATATAACTGTCCATTGTTGTTTATTGACTCTGATGATATGATGTGATGTAATGTAATAACAGATATAATTCTTTTGTTTTTAAATGATATTCATTTATCTATTATATATTGTTCCGCTGCGATATGTGAGATTCTGATATTGTTTTCTGTTTCTGCTCTTGTTCTGTTGTTGTTCTTCTCTCCTTTCTTCTGTTTTCTTCTTCTTCTACTTTTTCTTTTTCTTAAACCCTCACTATTGAAGTTTCCGACACTCGGTTGTTCGGCAGTCGATAAAGTGAGTATCGATGTCGAATTTTCGAAAGTCGAAAAATTCGGTACGTGACAAAAAATGAGGTCAAAGCGTTTGAGTGGAATTATGTAGGAAACAATACAAACTACCACCTTAGAAGAAAATATAGCTCCATCATTTAACCTGGATGGGGTCATTCCAGGTTAGACTTCATCGTTGGCATGACAAGATGAAAACACAGCAAAAATCAAGCGCTTGGAACAACGTCTACAAAAAATGTAGGATTTGATGAAGATGGCTTTATCTCAAAAGTCTTCAGCACCCCGAGACAGACTCAAGGAGAAGAAGTGGTCTCTCCTAGGAGGAATCTAAAGAGTAATTCCAAGGAATGCAAAGACAAAAAGGAATTGACCTCCTCGAAAAAGAGGGAACTACCCCCAAACAAGAGCCAGTCATTAGGGAAGAGTTGTCGACAAATAATTGGAACAGTCTGGTAGTTCAACATCTAAAGAGTACCACCCAAGTCCAAAGAATTACAGCAATGTCAAAGCATTTCTAAAAGATGCTGCTGAGAAGGCTATCAAAGATGCTATGAGTTCCAAGGGAAAAAGAACTATGGACGAAAATGTCAATGACAATGAGAGGGTGCCAACTTTCACCGACGAGATCATGGCCACAGCAATACCTCCATATGTCAAAATCTTGTCCATGAAATATCATGGGGATACGATCCCCAATGATCATCTTATGGCTTTTGACAGCCAGATGGATTTGTATAACACTTCTGGGGCAGTCAGATGTCGACTGTTCCCCGTTACTCTCCAGGGAGCGGCAGCCGAATGGTATAGGCAATACAGAGAAAAGACCATCTACTCCTGGAAACAATTTTCTTACGAGTTCTCGGCCCAATTCTACATCTGTAAGGATCCTATTATTGACTATACAGTCTTGGAAAATATAAAGCAAAGGCAGGGAAAGTCTTTGAGGGACTACTTGAGAAAGTTCAATGCTGAAGCTTTAAAGGCCAAGGATATGAATGATCGTGATTAGCTCATAGCTATCCATTCTGGTTTAATTGAGAATACCCCTTTCTGGAAACAGCTCTTTGTCAATGGCTGCAAAGATCTACAGGATTTCCACTTTTAAGCTGACAAGTTCATCTGGATGGATGAACTTTAATACGCCAGGAAGAAAACAATTCCCAAGAAGGAAGGGGGAAGATTTGGCCTGGACCATGGCCACAAACGGACCAGATGGGAAGAACCAGTTGCTAATGCAGTTTCTTTAAACAAGCCACCGTCTTACATATATGCTATAGCTAAGGAAAGAGTCAACTTTCCAACTGTAACGACCCACTATTTTGGACCATTGAAATCGACAATAAATCCACACATGTCAGACTTGAATAATTCAAAACAATAGATTGTTAATTTAAATTGGCAAAACTCAACATATACAGTAAATAAAATAATCACAGATCATAGATACAGAGTAATATAACAATAATGCAGCGGAAACAAAAGAATAGTAGTTCATGAAGCTACTATATATAAATAACAGAGTTAAACAAGATACAACAGAAATCTCGAATACAATAGTCAAATACAATATCAGAATACATCACTGGAATCAACTGAATATCTGAAAGCTGGATAGATAGCTGGATCTCCAAGCGAAGCTCCAACTCCAAAGGTGAGTCTCGAATACTGGTACACTCAGTCTGAGCCGAGCGTAAAGAAAAACAAAACACTCGAGTCAGGATTAACATTCTTATATCAATAAATCCAACTCAAGTGAACTAACAACTGAAATACAAGTAACTCAAAGGATGTTTGGGATAACCATCCTCTAAGGATCCGTTAAACTATCTATATATACAATAGAATAAGCTAAGTAGATAATGTCTAATCAGTAAAGTACGATATCAAAATAGCGTTAAGTCATGGCCCATTCCACCCTTAACACATTTTTATTTCCAAGAGCATATACAAGACCGTAGTTTCCCCAAAACCAGAAGTCACCAGAGGGCAATCCATATACTAAAGGTACAAACCAAAATCGTAGTGGTCACGAATAGGATAATCGGTATGACAAGGTACATGAGGCGATACCAACTAGGATACTAGTAGTTGCATGATCCGGACTGATGTTGGGCATAGCAGCTACTACCCCAACACCGCGAAACAACACTCCCAAAATCGAGGGGTGCACCCAAATCGAATCACAAAAGTAATAGATATGGTAACGAAGAAGTGTGTCCGTTAGAGGTGGCGAACCTCAATGGCCCGGCGCGGCTCCTGTTTTAGTCATGTCAGGGGTCATCCAAAATCGTTCTCTTTCTTCAGTCAACGCGTTCATCAAAACCATCCACTTCGTTCTGGATCAACACTCCGCGTATATTAGTTATTAAAGTGGTTTTCGGTATCGACAGAGAGTATGTCCATATCCGATCCCGGTCTCTTTAATAACTACGTATTATTACACCGATGGTCTTTTAATAAACTTTCAAAATAGTTATATTTCAAAACCGACATATCATTGCCATTTCAAAACCATATAAATACGATATCACTTTTCCTTCAAATAAATCCATTTTCAAAATCATATCACTTTCCAAAGTTATATTACTTTCGAAATCATAAGTCTTTTAAAATCAAAACACTTTGGAAATCAAAACCTTGAAATTCATAACACTTTGAAATTATAGCTTGAAATCATAACATTTCGGAATCCATAACACTTTCCTCTTTAACAGTTTAGATATTAAAATTAGTATATATAGTAAAATAGTTTATAAGATAAAATATTTTATGTAAATAGTTATAAGTTAAAATAGCTTATAATAAAATAATTTATATTGAAAATGATTTATTAAAATAGTTTATATTAAGTAAAATATAAATAGTTTTAGATACGGTTTAAAAATACTTTATATAAAATAGCTTCCTCAAATTTCACAAATCGATTCAAATCAACTCGAATTTCAAAACTTCAAATTTTATCAAATCTCAAATCATCAAATTCAATTCGATTCAGTTTCTAAATAAACCATTTTAAATTATCGATTTCAAATGCCTATTTGAACCATAAATAAACCATTTCAATTTCAATATATTTCAAAGTTTAAATATTCGACATTTCTAAACTAAATTCGATAATTCAATTTATGTCCCAATTTTAATTTCATTACATTTAGTTTCGGAAATATTTCTTTAATCATTTCAATACATCAAAATACAACTTCAATTTACAAATTTATATAGACAAAATATCCCATTTAAATTTATATAAGTTTGAAATATTCATTTAAGCCACTTCTTAATTAATTCAAGTTATAAAACATATCTTAAAATTTCAAATTTAATAGATTTCAAATCAACTTATTTAAGTATAATTCTTAAATAATTAAGAATTTCAAATCAATTCAACTTTATCTTTCAACCTGAACATTATAAATTCTATATTTAAAAATATAAATTTGACATAAATACTTAAACATATTTCATATTGATTCAAATCAACTTTATTAAATCAACTTTAATAAATCTTTAAAATCATTATTTATTAAAACCATATATTTCATTCAAAACCGTAGAAATGTTTTTCAAAAACATTTATATATAGACCAACGGTGTTTGTATATAATTTTCTATCCTATGGTCAAGTGATACGGATATTTATCATTTCAATCCGCAATTTAAAATATATTCGGGTATATATCTTTTCAACCCGAAATCCCAAATTCAATTTAATTTGAAAATCGCTTGGGTTTATCATTTCAACCCATAATGATTTTCTCCTATTCTAAAGTCTGTTCGGGTATGTATCATTTCAACCCATAGTGATTCTATACTAACAGGGAACTTGCAGAGTGATAACAGATATGATAATAATATAACAACGGTAACAGGCATATATCATCAGTATAAATAACAGATAAGGGTGTCAGATGTCACAGGTGAACAGATACAGATTATGGCATATATATATATATCAATATAAATAACAGATAATGATGGCAGGTGTCACAGGTGAACAGATACAGATGATGTCATAGATATAGCAATATAAATAACTAACAGCAGCATGTTTCAATTTGTTGTTTCAATTGAAATCAAATTTAATAAATATAAGAACATTAATCGTGAGTGATTGCTCACCTTTCGAGGCTAGAGATGCACGAGAAGATGACACGGATACGCACACTGATACGGACATAGAGATTGAGTTATGAATCCAAGCAAAATAAATCGGCACGAATTCAGCGATCAAAGCTGATAACAGAAATCGAAGAAATCAAATCAAAACATTCAACATAGCAACAAATAAAACATGTCCTGCGTCAAAGTTTAACAATATAATTCTATGTGCTACTGAGATCGAAATGGTCTGAAATTTGGTATGAATAAAGATCAAAACTTGTATTTTAAACTGCAAAAGATTCACTTGTTTTGGACAAGAGACGAGAAAAGTTACGATGTCACGAACATAGACTCAGGCCATGTTTGAAGCAGTGTAAAATAATTTCTAAGTACAAAAGAACAGCTGTCTGGGTCTAACTTACAGATCCTCGACCACTAATCAAACGATGTCGGATTTTACTGAAATTTGACAGGCATAAACTAGGTAACTTCGACTCTTTTTTAAAAATAGAATCAACCCACTCTGACGTAAGACAGAAGAGATACGATGCGTCAAACATGAACTCAGGTCGTGTTTGCAGCAGTGTAAAATAATTTCAAGTACAAAAGAACAGTTGCCTGGGTCTAAC
This sequence comes from Allium fistulosum, assembly GCA_030737815.1. Taxonomy (NCBI): domain Eukaryota; kingdom Viridiplantae; phylum Streptophyta; class Magnoliopsida; order Asparagales; family Amaryllidaceae; genus Allium; species Allium fistulosum. The sequence goes on along the minus strand of CM060903.1, from coordinate 694,195,013 downwards.
TTCCAGATCCTCGACCACTAATCAAACGATGTCGGATTTTACTGAAATTTGACAGGCATAAACTAGAGAATCTCAACTTTCAAACAAAAAAAAAATCATCGAATTTCGACAAGAAATACAAGAGATACGCTACGTCAAACATGGACACTGGTCGTGTTTGTAACAGCACGAATAATTCTAAGTACAGCTGAAAACATTCAACAGTCCAACTTACGGACACAAAACGGTGTAACAAATTACATCCGAATGAAATAAAATTTTGCAGACATATACTAGAGAATCTCAACTTCCAAACAAAAAAGAAAATCATTGTTTTAATTAAGCACATACATTAAGATCAACATATATTTAAAATACTATATATATATTTTTTTTCAAATTTATAACTTAACTTCAATTTAAAATAAAAATCCATATATGCTTATATATGTATATAGGCTTACAAATATAAAACAGCAAACAATCTTTACAAAATATACCAGATCTTGTAGTATAGAATTTGAACTGTTCCACAGTTATTAAAACTATAGTAATATGTGTATATATCAACTATTCACAGACTAATGTATTATAAACCATAACACTTTAAAACCCGCATATATATATACAGTACAATAGTAATGTAACCCAGGTTCAAGCATATTAATATATGTATATACATCACTATGTTATATAGTTAGTACATATATGCAATACAGTCTGATGTAAACATATGCTTTGTTAGAAACTTCATCAACTAATAAATATATAAAGTGATATGTATATATTATAAGAACGTGTATAAATAAACTAAAACACATAACCTATAATATATTATTTATATACTATATATATACATCAACAAAAATTCACAATACCTTTAAAACGAGAAAGAGGCGATCGGAGGGTAGGCTGCGCAGCTGAGTCGAAGCAAGGAGAAGGGAAGAAGGGAAGAGCTTGGCCATGGGAGATGAGCAGTGGAAGGTGAGGTTGATGTGGCGTGTTCAGAAGTGGTCGGAACCACGGCACTTGCTGGCGTGGTGGGAAGGGGGTAAACGACCAGGGTTTTAAGGCGGAGGGGTGACTTGGTGACGGTGGTACGTCCAAGGCGAGGAGCTGGGGCAATAAGTGGCTGCTATGTGCACAGGGTCGAGCAAGTGACGGTCGGCCAGCCGGAAAAGTGGGTGGATGGTGGCTGAGTGGAAAGGCGAAGCATGGTGGGTTTCGACCGGAGAAGAGAAGAAGACCGGCAATTCTCTTTTCACAAATGAAGGCACCCAGGCTATATTGTATAAATATTTCTTTCTATATAATAAAAAAAATTTCGTGAACAAATGAAAAGAGAAGAAGAGACAGAATGGTAGAGAAATAGGCAGCTGTAGGGAAATGTGAAAGCTGGATCTGAATATGTATAATTAATTGTTTTCTATAGTGTTAGAAACAAAAGTGAAAGGAAAAGATCAAATAAAATAAATTGTGAACCCACAGTAAAAGCAACCGTCACATCCACTGAATTAAGCAATAACAAAAGCTAAGTGGCCATTCAGTTTAGTGAATGGACAGAGAATTCAAAAGGGTCAAAACGGTACCGTTACGGTTAATCGGTTCACCGATTTCGTCGTGTTCCGAACTCAAAAACACACGAATGAATATACTGCGGAGATCAGCACGACAAGACGATCAAAATGGTATACGGATATCAGTGGTATGATTGAATTATAAAATTCAAAAAAAAAAATTTAATAGCGGAAAATGCAAGAAAAACGCTGAAAAATAAGATCGACGGAGCCAAAGATGTCCGAATTTGGAAAAACGACAAACTGACATCTTGGTCAGAAGATGTTTTAGAATTTTTCTATGTAAAAATATTTAGGTTTCGGAAACATTTTATTTTCATCGCTTTTTTAACTGATTAAATTGAAGTAAATTTACGCGCGAAATAAACTTTCATATTTTCGGACGAAAATTTACCAGTTGCTATGTTTAACTAAACGCATTCCAAATATCAAATTTATATTTCAAAATTTTATCGTTTAAAATTTCACAAAATTTCAACTAATTACGTTATTAAAACAGTTGAAATTTACGGGTCGTTACACCAACCTCCTTCAAAGCTAAGAATAATCCAGGGTAAAAAAAGGAGGGGATTACTGTGCTTATCACAAAGCTAATGGCCATAAAACTAATGAGTGCAGAGTTCTGGCCGGAATAATCCAAAAGCTGATCCGGGAAGGCCATCAAAAAGAATTTATTCAAGACCAGCATGATGCCCAACGAACAGAAAATGCTCCGTAGAAGCATCCAGGCAACGTTGTAAATGTGCTAGAAGATGAGGATCCTCTAAGCTTAAGCCCACCAATCAACATGATTGATGTGATCCATGGCGGCCCACATCCAGCAGGGAGTAGTAAAGAGGCCGGAAGCAGATATATCAGAGAGGCTAAAGAAGGGATCTATTCTGTTTAAGAAGAGCCTCCAACGAAAAACCCATGCCTTAACATCCAAATGCCTAATCTGGTAGTCACTTCGCAAGAGCTACGTAAAGGAGTCCATCATCCTCATAATGACCCCCTCATGAAAAATGCACAAATTGGGCTATCTATTGTCTTCAAGATTCTGGTCGACATGGGCAACGCGGTCAATGTAATCCTCAAACATGATTTTGATCAGATGAACATCCCTGAGCACAAATTAGAGCCGAGCACAGAACCTATATTTGGGTTCAACAATAAAGGGTCAACTCTGATGGGGCAGATAAAGCTACTCGTATAGATGGGAGTGTCGTCAACTTGCCGAACATTTGAAACTATTTTTGTGATACTCGATCAACCTTCCTACTACAACGCCTTCTTTGGCAGACCAGCCTTGGATGAGATCGATGCTTTTATCTCCCCAAAGTACCTCATGGTAAAATTCCTGACAAAGCGAGGCTGGGGAACTGTACGGAGGGAAAAATTTAGCTCCCGAGAAATGTACTTTGGTACACTTGACCAATACAAAAGGGAATATTCTGCTTACTTTGATTCTTCTACTATTTTACAGCCTTCGGATAATGGATTTTCACATCCAACATTTGCAGCAAAGATTAACATTAAAAAGTCTAACAAACATATGTATCAAAGGCACATCCCTGTAGGAAGCAAGAGAAAGAGAATTGATGCTAACTCAACAGAGGAGGGTCCTATAGTCACAGAGTTCGACTGCCAAGGCGAAACAGAGAGGTTAAAACCCGTAGAAGACCTTGAGGAAGCCCACATAGATTCAGAGGATGCTTCTAAAATAGTTAAAGTGGGAAAAGATCTTGATAGTGAGTTGAAGAAAGACTTGATACAGTTCCTCAGAGTTAACAAGGATGTGTTTGCTTGGTCACATTCTGATATGGTGGGAATTGATCCGACTGTCATGTGTCATGCTCTTAATATCAATCCAGGAGTAACCCCCATAAAGCAAAGAAAGAGACAATTGGACAAAGTTCGATCAGTTGCTCTAAAGCAGAAGGTTGACAGACTCCTTGAGAATGGATTAATCCAGGAGATATATTATCCTAAATGGTTAGCCAACCCAGTTTTAGTAAAGAATCCAAACATAAAATGGAGAACATGCCTTGATCACATAGACCTAAACAAAGCATGCCCAAAGGATTGCTTCCCGCTACCACATATAGATCAGTTGGTGGATGCAACAACCGAACACAGATTGTTATCCCTTATGGATGCTTATTTAGGGTACAACCAGATACTGATGTTCAAGCCGGATGAGGATCATACTAGCTTCATAGCTGAATTGGGAATTTATTGCTACAGAGCAAAGCCATTTGGGCTAAAGAATGTAGGGGCCACTTATCAAAGATTGGTTAATCGAATGTTTAAGGAACAAAATTGGCAGAAACATGGAAGTTTATGTTGATGATATGCTGGTAAAGTCTAGCGAACCTGAAAACCATCTTAATGATCTAGAGGAAATGTTCAGAATATTGCGGAAGTATCAAATGAAGTTGAACCCGCAAAATTGCTCTTTTGGAGTCCACTCTGGAAAATTCTTGGGCTACCTAGTAAGTGCTCAAGGAATCAAAGCAAGTCCTGACCAAATTCAAGCCATAAAGGACATGACCGAACCTAAAATCAGCAAGGAAGTAATAAGCTTAAACGGAAGAGTAGCTGCCCTGAGCAGGTTTATCTCAAAAGCAACTGACAAGTGTATACCATTCTTCGATGTGATTAAGAAAAAGAAGAACTTTGAATGGGGAGAGGATTGCAGGAAAGCTTTCTTAGAATTAAAAAGCCATTTGGAAAAACCACTGATACTCTCAAGTACCGAGAGCGGGGAAATATTATACCTATACATGGCAGTATCAGAACATGCAATCATCTTGGTACTCATTAGAGAAGAAAATGGAACACAGCTTCTGGTATACTACGTAAGCAAGCGATTAAAGGATGCAGAGGTACGATACCCAGTTATAGAAAAATTAGCCTATTGCCTGATTCTCACAACTCAAAAGATCAGAGCATACTTCTAGGCACATTCGATCAAGGTATTAACCAATTTTCCTCTTAAGCAAGTTTTTAGTAAGCTTGAGACTTCTAGAAGATTGGTAAAATGGGGGATTAAGCTTAGTCAATACGATATAGAATTTCAACCATGGACTGCAATCAAAGGGCAGACACTGGCTGACTTTGTTAATGAGTGTACTTGTTTTATAAAGGAGCAATCAGAAAAAGAAAACGATCAGAAGCCTATGTGGCAATTATTTGTAGATGGAGCATCAAATGGATAAGGGGTTGGAGCAAGATATATAATCATAACCCCAGATAGACATCGCTTGCATTATGCCATGAAACTGGGATTCCCTGTAACTAATAATGTGGCAAAGTATGAGTCAATGGTAGCAAGATTAACCTTGGTGCTAGAACTAAAAATCCCGCGAATACAGATCTTTAGTGACTCTCAACCGATGATGAATCAAGTAAAGCAAATATACCAAACAAAGGATCCCAAGTTATCTTCATATGTGAAGAAGATATTACAAATACTTGCTCTGTTTGAGGATTTTTCAATAAATCGATTTCCAAGGGAAGAAAATGCGCAGGCAGGTTCTTTGGCAAAATTAGCCAGCTCAAAGGGACCCCCAGAAACATGAATTGTCCAGTCGGATATCAGAAAAAACCAAGCATTGAAGACGAAGCATCCAAATAGGGGAAAGAATTGCTAGTTAAGACAAGATCTCAAGCCAAGTCTCAAGGGGGAGAGGAAAAAGAAAATGATAAAGAATTAATAGATGGAAAAGTGGACCAATCAAGGTTAAGTAGCACATATAATGATACCTGGATGTTACCCATTGTTGAGTACCTACTTAAAGGAACACTCCCATCTGATAAAGGAGAAACAAGAAAAATCAGGAGGCAAGCCCCTACCTTCACAATGATGGATGGAATCCTCTATAAAAAGGGATATGCTCTTCCCTACCTAAGACGTGTGAGCACAAATGATGGAATAAGATTAATGACTGAGGCACACGAAGGGTTATGTGGAGACCATTCAAATGGGACAAACTGGCAAAGAAAATGATGGGGCAAGGGTTTTGCTGGCCCCATATAGTAAGCCAAGCCATAGACTATGTGAAAAGATGCGAAAAGTGCTAGAAGTATTCAAAGATACCCAGATTGTCCCCAAGTTAATTAATTCCAATTACAAGTCCATGGCCCTTTGATGTATGGGGAATAGATTTAATTGGTCCATTGCCAATTTCAAAGGGAGGGGCGAAGTATGCCGTAGTGGCCATTGAATATTTTACCAAATGGGTTGAAGCAGAGCCACTTCCGAAAATCACTTCTGGGAAAGTATTAAGATTTATTATCAAGAACATCATAATCAGGTTCGGAATTTTCCAAAAAATAATTTCTGATAGCGGAACTCAATTCGAGAGCAAAGAATTATCCCGCTTCTGCCACAAGAATGGGATTATTAAAAGCTTTTCATCTGTCGTACATCCAAAAGCTAATGGAGCAGTTGAGGCAGCAAAAAAAGCCATAAAAACAATTCTGAAAAAGCGACTAAATAAGGCAAAAGGAAATTGGATAGAGGAGCTGCCACTAGTACTATGGGCCTACCGAACGTCAGTTAAGACAGCAATGGGACATACGCCTTACTCTTTAACATATGGTTATGAGGCGATGCTACCAATCGAGCTTGAGATATCCTCACATCGAAGGATTGCCTATGCATTTGATAAGAATCAAGAGCTGAAAAGAGAATCACTGGATTTAATACATGAACTAAGAGATGAAGCAGCGGTAAGAACCGCCGAATATCAAAGAAGAATCTCGAAGTATTACAATTCAAGAGTAAAAGTTCGATTGTTTCGAGAAGGGGGTTTGGTACTCTGAAGAGTAATGGCCAATACTAAGAATCCGGCAGATGGACCCCTGGACCAAACTGGGAGGGAACATTCATTGTGTGTAAGGTACTCCCCCGGGAGCCTACAAGTTGTGCCGCCCAGATGACAATATGGTACCTAGAACATGGAATGCTGAGCATTTAAGGCCATATTTTCTGAAGATAAATCAATAAAGAACTTCTTTTAAAAAGAGAAAATCTACATGGTTGGAAGTGAAATGCTCCTTATATTTGGATACTACCTAAGATGGTAGCCTACCTAAGATGGTAGAAAAGCCTCTGTCTGCGCCGAGATGGCCAGGGCAGAGCACCTCCTGGAGGGAGGGCAGGTAAGCCTTTAGTCATGCCATAAGATGGCCAGGTTAAAGCTCCGGACAAGCCCCTGGTCGCGCCTCTGGTCAGGTCAAGGCACCTTTTGGAGGGAGGACGGAGTAAGCCTTTATCTGTGCCATAAGATGGCCAAGTTAAAGCACTAAACAAGCCCTTATCCGTGCCACGCTATGGCCAGGGTAAGGCACATCTTGGATGGAGGATGGAGTAAGCCTTTATCCGTGCCATAAGATGGCCAGGGTAAAGCACCGAACAAGCTCATGTCCGCGCCGCAAAAGGGCTAGGGCAGGGTGCCTTATGGAGGGAGGTCGGTTAAGTCCTTGGTTATAGCCTTTAAGATGAGCTAACCAAGAGCACCAAACAACAATGGACTAAGACGTCCAGGCCCAAGAAGAGGCCCATCAAACAATGGAATAAGATTTCCAAGCCCAAGGGGAGGCTCATCAAATAATGGACTAAGACGTCCAAGCCCAAGGGAGGCTCATTCAACCATGGACTGAGACGTCCAAGCCAAAGAGGAGGCCCATTCAGCGATGGACTAAGATATCTAAGCCCGAAAAGAGGCTCGTCAAATCACGAACTGAGATGTTCAAGCACGAGAAAGAGCATATTCGATCATGGACTAAGATGTCCCAGCTCAAGAGGCGACTAATCAGATTATTTCTATATATGCAAAACCTGAAGGGTTCATACATGTCAAAGAAGACAAAAGCAAAGGAGTGGGATAGAACTCCACATATTACCCGAATTTGGGTATCGGGATTTTCATTTCTAAACATCACCCGTTAATACCCGAATCTGGATTTTGGGTTTCTCGTATCTGAATTTCATCAATTAATACCCGAATCTAGGTTTCGAACATTCAACATTTCATTTACTAACACCCGAATCTAGGTTTCGGGTCTTTATCAATCACTAACTTTATTATATCAGAATCTGGGTATCAAGACTACTACTTATTTAAACCCTAATCTAGGTTTAAAATTTCAATGATGGATATCTATCACAAATACCCGAATCTGGGTATCGGGTCGGTATCAATCGCTATCTTTATTATACCCGAATTTGGGTAGGGGGACATTATTGATCACCACAATTTTTATACTCGAACTTAGGTTTTGGGATTATTATATGATATTTCCCTAATCTGGGTTTGTGGCTTCTATTACAAAGATAATTTCGATGGACTACTGGTTGTCCAACATATGCCCCAATCTGGGCAAAAGATTTCTATTTTAGCAACAACTACTATGGATGCCTGCTTACACAATATACGCCCTAATCTGGGCCGAATATTCTTTTACAAAGATAATTGTCCAACCTATACCTCAATATGGGCTTAGAATTTGATATGAAGACAATATATATTAATTACTGTCTAATTTACTCGAAAAACCCGAATCTAGGTTCATAAATGCCACACAGAGGACTATTTTTTTGGATATTGTCATCTGGATTCTGGATGTCACGTTATCAACTTCACAAATTAATACCCTGCTCTGGGTTGGATTTCATGGTTTTCTAATCTTTATCAAATCCTAAATTGGGGATATGATGTAATTGAGTCTCTTGCAGACAACCTAAAGTTTCAAGCTGGTCTCCTTAATGCCAAAATTTAAATTGGTGTCTATTAATTCCAAATGATGCTTACTAAGCGAATGAGGACATTAGTATGCTAACCTATTATTAAACATGCATGTAAGTATGTAATAACAACAGCGAATAACACTAACTTTGAATTTTGCAGGACAAATAAAGTTATGAAGAGTAAGAAAGTTATGAAATCATTGTCCTAAAGAACAAAAGCTTCTTTCATACAAGGGGGGCAAAATGTTAGCCATAAAACCTACTTGAGGGCAGAAGTATGAAAGAAGGTTAATAAGATTGAGGTTTCGATGAAGAAAGAGGCCAAGGCATCATAAAGGACATAAAAGGGATGTTTTGAAGGCATTGAGCAGGTATCTAGGGAGTTGAAGGCACCAACTACTCATACAGTCAAAGGCCTTCGACCCAGATGGAAACAAATAGACCCTTCCACCACTATCAACCTTTCAACATAGATAAACAAGCAAGGATGACTTCAGAACCCCTTTCGAAGGTAACCGATGGTGTTCTCCCAACTACATGCCAAACCTTTCGAAGTCAAAGGTTTCGCCCCCATTACAACCTTTTCGAAAGCATTTACAAGCCTTTCGAACCGGTCGAAGTCCATAATATTAAAAGAAGATTCCGCGGCAGCCCACTGGCATGCATTAAGGGGCTACTCAACATCATCGAAACCATTGATAGTTGAATCTCTTCAAAACCAATATAATCGACCTATCGACAGTGTCGGAAACCCCAAACTTACTTCCACTAACAACAAAAAGGTGAAGAGGCATTCAGGACACCTTTCGATAGTGTCGAAGGGTGCTATGAAGGATGCAGTATCGACAAAGGTGAAAGGATCATAAAGGCCCTTTCAACTCAGTCGAAGGGTCTTAAAAGAATAAAGGAACTGCTAGAGTAAGACAAGAAGAGCAAAGGACACCTTTCGACAACATCGAAAGGAGGCACGGCCTTCGACAATGTCGAAAGGTGTAAAACAGCATAAAAAATGGAGGTCCTTCCGACCCAGTGAAAAGCAAAGGCACGGAAGGGTGCCGACCTGCATCTATAACCAAGGGGTCCAGTTTAGGAGATCGAATTATGGAATCCTGAATTCATTTCCTTTACTCTACTTTCTTAGTGACAATTGTATTTGGAGGAAAGCCTAAATCAAACTAGGGAAAAGACTCAATATCTTGTAACTCATTTTGGATTATAAATAAAAATGGGAGATGGCTTATTCATTAAGGATATTGGCGACGAGGAAGATCATTTAGATCATTAGCTAGACTAATGATCAATTGCACATGATTCTAACCTTTTCTTATGATCTCTTTTTGTCTATGTTGTGTATAAGATCGACTTGGGCATTTCTAGTCGAAACACATCATCAGTGGAACTTACATGATGATGGGGTGTCGACCATGTTGAGTGCAAGAGTCTCGGGAATACCTAAATTTATCTTATACAAGGAAACAAAGTGAATTGTAGACAATAATAAGTTAGGATTGCTTCGAAAGGAAAAACCCCTCTCGACCTGATCGAAAGCAGTATTTCCAAAAAGGAATCTTAGTTTATGTTTGGCTAACAGTCATATATAGTGGAACTTATTCGAAGGGGATCAACCCTTTGAGACACCAATACCCTTTCGAAGGGGTTCCATAGTAAGAATAAAGAAACCATTCTTGGGGTTTTAGTAAGAATCAAGTAGAAGTGGAACTCATTCTAGCTTATCTTCTTTTGATTCTTCTTAATGGTGGCCGACCGAGCTCTTGGGGTTTTAGTTTTGTTTGTGAATGTTGAAATGAATGAGAAATGAAGGATATAAGAGTTTAGGGTATAAGAACAAAGACTATTCTTATTTTGCCCTTACCATATTCCTCCTACTTACTTATCTTTAATTCTCTTTTGCTTATATATTCATTAAGGCACGGCCACCTCATTGATTTACAAATCTCAATCCCTTAACCTTCTACATTATTTCATTCAATTTATCTAATTAAATGTCCTAAATATTGTTAGTCAAAATTAGGGTCATTACATATGCCCCTTGTTGGGATGCCTCTTTGGAGATGTATATCATGTAATTATATTGTGTTTTTATTTTTTTGGAATGCTCTCCGTGCAAAGGAGAATTTGTCAAAATTTTCCAAAAAATCCGACACTTAGAAAATTTTATTATATGTGAAAAACAGAAAGTGGTGAATTGAATCTATTTAAATTGTCGCATATGATAAGAGAATTAAAGGAAGAGCCACATAGAGGATTGAGTTGTTGAGTTTGATAGAAGTTTATAGAATATGAAGAAAGTCAGGGTATGAATTGTACATGATGTCTCCCTATAAGAAATTGCGAGGACATAATTTTTTAAAGGGGGAGTTTATAACAACCCTGCTTTCTACGTCGTATTTATACATAAATTTAATTAAAATAAAATTATTTGAATTCGATATTTGATAATTATTATTTTGAAAGTGAATATTTATTTAATTGAAAGTTATTAATAAAATAATTTATTTTTAAAATAAATTGAATTTAATTAATCAATTCTTCTTAAACGATATTAGAACCGAATGTATTGTTTTCGAATTAAATATAATATATTTTAAAATTGTAAAAGTAATTTGAATTGAATTGAAATATATTTATAAATAAATATAGAGAAGCAAAAGTAAAATTTGAATTGGAAATAAAGTAGAAACTGTACTGAATTAATGATTTAAGGCCCAAAGCCTGTTTTATTTTCTACCCACTTCTGGAATTTCCCTTGTTTCACGACTAAGCCTGAATCCCTCAAAATCATACTAAGTTGCACCCTAATTCTCCTTCAGAAATCAAAATTCATGTATATTTAAAAAAATATTAATAATTTGATCGATCGATCTGGGCAGGCGATGACGCTGGAGCAGGAAGGGCGAAGGCGAGACGACTTAGTGAGTGCCTGCAACATATGAGAAGTCACTAAGGGGAGGCGTGACTTGATGTCGTGACCTGGTTGGAGCCAGCTTGTGATCGATGTCAAGGAGGCACGTTAGCTCGTGCACGCGTGATTGTGCGGACAGTAAGATGCCGCAGGTAGGAGGAGGAGCGTGAGTGGTGTTGGCTGTTGTAGGAAGTTGTGAATGGGATGATGACTGAGACTAGTTGTCGACTTTGGGTAGGTATGACGCGGCTATTGTCGATTTGAAGGTGTTGCAACAAAGGAGAAATGCAATACAACTTTTCTCGGCATTTTTATGAGTTTTCTTAACTCACTTCTATGTCTTGAAATCAATGCTTATATATATTATTCCCGTTTATTATTCAAAATGCATAATTGAATTGGAGTGTTTGAGATTGATTGATGTTTGGAATGTTGATTGGTTATGTCGGTTGAAATTTTCAATTTTCAAATGAAATTCTATGCAATTGCAAATTGAACTATATTTATACATATATATTTGAATGTCGACATGTGTATCTTAGGAAGGAACGGAGTTCGATGGAACTCAACTTTGGGTCACTCGATATATTTATAATGATGTTTGGTTCAAATGTTGTGGAGTAATCTTACTCCATAATTTATATATTTAGATATTTATTTACTTTCATGTTTTAAAAAGTTGTGTGAAAAGATTTGAAGAATTATCTAATGGTTTTGGAATTTTATTTAAGTATTTTATAAATAATTTAGCTTTTTCCTATTTAAAAGTATATTTTAATTATAAGTATAACCGTAGTTTTCTTTTGGTTATAAAATTCATTTTAAAATTAATATTATAATATATTATAAGTTTGGAATCGTTTTAAAGGAAAAATTATAATATTGCGATTTTATAAATTGTATTATGAAAATTACAATATTACTTTTAAGTGATATTTTATTATAGAAGTTATTTAAAATATTTAGTGGAGATTTGGAAATGAATTTTGATATTTAAATCTTTGTTTTGGAATTATAGAAATAAGGTTAAAGTACTATTTGCTATATAATATATTTTAAAAGTTATTATTTATTTTAGAATATGAAATTGAATTAAGAAGTGTTATCTAAATTTATTGATTTATTAAAGAGAAACTTTTATGTTGTAGTTTTAACTAATTATCTAAAAGAATATTAAATTATGAATATATGAAATATTTTCCTATTAATATTTTAGGTTTTTTTAAGTGTATTTCACAAATAATATGGTTACGCATAAACCATTAAAGCATGTTATATATACACACACACACACACACACACATATATTTGGATACTCGATCTAATTATTTAAAAGAAATATTTTGTTGAAATTTATTAGTATTACATTTTTGAATTAATTGGGATTTCTATGAATTATTTCAATATTTTTTGACTTCTCATTTTCTATATTGACTTCGATATCATGAATGACTCACCGATGATACGGTGATAACATCGTTCTATACGATTTGTGAGATTTCATTTTTGTGTGATGAGAAATTTGAATAAACAAATTAGTGATACCTCTGGTATGGAACTTTCGCTATTACTTTTCTGACTATTTAGCCGACTTGTCATATAGAGATATTGAGCATGGATTGAGTGTAATTTATGAACATTGAATAATTACCCGAATAACATGCGGTGGTATGGGATGCTGTTATGTTATTTGTTTGATTATCTTTTGCAAGTAAATGTCACTGAAACGGGGATGCACTCATGTGTATAGGTGACACTCGGTGAGGAGTATCATATAGTTAGGTGTTGACTTATGAGAGCCATGTGTTGGCTAACTATTAGAGTTATACGTAGCTATATGTTATGATTACTATATGACCATCCACATTGTGTCCAGCTTCCCTTATTTTCCGGAAGTGAACCAGATTGGCCAGTATCCACCCTGGCTGCCTGATCATGAGGTTGTGCCCCGGATCCTTGAAACCGTGGTTGTTATTATATTCGATGTGCAGAACAAGATTGGTAGTTGGTAGCCCCTTGTGTCGCATAGGCCAGCAGTTTGTTGCCATTAGGGGCAAAGTAAGGTCGTGACCGAGGCTACGTGTAACGACCCGTATTTTTAACTGTTTCAAATTATAGGATTTGATATAATTATTGAATAAAAATGGATAAAAATAAAGTTTAATAAATCATTAGTATTGAGGTATCGGGTAATTAAATTATTTAAATTTATACTGCAATTATTTAAATAATGAAATTCTTGGATTATTATGAATGAAAATGGTATCAGAAATTGATTTAAATTTTATTTACATATGAATGAAGACCATTTATCTTTAAAATTTGAAATTAAAAGTGAATAATTAGAAATTGGAAATTTTATATTATAATGGACGAGTAAAATAGCCGTTTTGGCCACTGTCTCAGATTTCGATGAAACTAGTTTCATCGGATCTGTAATGGTGAATTATTGTAGGATTTCAAGTTTCATAGCGTTCGGACTTGTCGTTTGGCCGTGCGAGCTTGAAACGCGTAGAAATTAATTTCTGAATTTAATTAAATAATTGATTTGAAAATCTATCTTCTGCATATGATCGAATTAGGCCTTGAAACTAGTTCCATTGTGTTCGGAATGGGGGTAAAACATTATGAACACCAAGCGGCACGTTTCAGTTGGAGTTCAAAACAAATTCATGTGTTTAGTAGCTAGATTTTTTTTAATTATAAACTTACTTAACCTTATCCTCGTTCCCCACGCCTCTTACTCGTTCCCCCTTTTCTTTCTCCCATCTCAAATTTTGAATCGCAGGCTTTAAAAAAAATTAAACATCAGCCGAATAAATAGAAAAAAAGAAAATCGACTGCTCAATTAGGGTTCGTGGCGCATGGTGGCGTCAGCAGCAAAGGAGGGTGGTTGCGGCTCAACGTTGTGGTGGCACGAGGTCGATACTTGAAGGGGGCGGAGTCTGGCATAGTCGCGTGTTAGGTTTGGGGCTTCGATTGCTCTGGCGAAGGCGAGGCGGTGTGCTCTATCGACGCGATTATGGTGAGATCGGTGGTGGCCTGCCTGAGTGGTGATCGATTGATATATAAAAAAAATGGTGAACAACAAAACTGTCGCGATTTTGCCTAGCAAATTGATGGAGGCGCGTCTTCGGCTGTGATGCGGCGGCGTACGGTGATGGGTTGGCGTAGTTAGCGGCAGATGAAGATCGCGCCTAGAACATTTCGAACGAGAAGATGAAGTGCGGCTAAGCATGATTAAGTAAATGATTACCGTTAATTTTATATAGTTAATTATATTCAATTATCTTAAATTTATCAATATCTTATAAATTTTGTATCTCTTTCGTGCGAGGTCGGATTGGCACGTGGTCAGTGGCGTTGGATTCGTATCGTCGAGCTCCACGTTATGGACTAGGACTCGTATCTATTTGTGTCTGAAAAGTTTTCAGTTTTAGAAAGTTGAAGGTTTTATACAATCACATTTGACTACTATATTTTTATGTCAGTAAAATTTATATCGTGAAGTGATTTAAATTTATTGGTAGTTGTTTGATAAATTAGTTGACATTTAAATTGACATCTGAATTAATTGATAGAATTTTGAAATGATTATTAAATTGAATTAGAATTAAATGGTTAGTAAGATTCCCAATTATTGGAAATTGGTTAATTGTAGTGAATTATTGATTGTTTGGATGATTGATTGTGATGGATGAAAATTGGTTGATATTTGAATGATTGGATGTTTATTTATTTTATATATATCCCGTTGTCACCGTGAATATTATTTGGTAGTATATAAATTGTTATTTGAATCTTTCGAATAAATTAAGAAATAGGTTGAAATGATATATACCTATGGCATTTATTTTGGATTGAAATGATATATATCCTCCTTGGATTTAAATTGGAATAATTGATTCACTTGGCTATAGGATAGACAATTATATACGGACACCGGATTGGTTAAATTAAATGATTTTAAAAAAAATTGATCTGAAATTATTTAAATGATTTGGTTTTAAGAAATAAAAATCGAATTTATGGAAATTGAATTATTTTCGACTTGGAACTCGGAATGTTGAAATTTATATTTCAAATAGGAAATGTCTAATTAATCGAAGTTGAGATTTTTAAGTTATAATCGAAATATGTTGTGAATTTCAGAAATTGATTTATTTTAAAAGATTGGACTTTTATTCGAATTTTGAATATTGCTAAGTAAAAGTGATATAAAATGATATTTCGAAATTGAGCTCGGAATTTAATTATATTTGAAGATTTGGATTTTAAATTGAATATTGAAGGAAAATTTGATTTAAATGTTTTGAATCGATATTTTGGAAATTGAACTCGTAATTGATATAAATCGAAACGGTTTAAATTTGAGATTGGAATTTAAATTAATTTGGGATTGGAACTTAAATTAATTTGAGATTGGAATTTAAATTAATTTGGAATTGGAATTTTAAATTAATTTGGAATTGGAGTCGAAATTAATTTGGAATTGGCATTGAAATTAATTTGGAATCGAAGTAAAATTCAACTTGAATTCGGAATTGAATCGATTAAATCGAAATGGTAATTGGAACTGATTTGAATTGGAAATTTGGAAAGTGAACTGGCTTGACTTTAAAATTTATATTTTGAAGTGAATAATTTTAGTATAAACGGCTTAAAATCTATATTCTTTCAATATTCAAATTATTTTGATTGTTTCAAACTATTTTATTATATAAACCATTTTTAATACTCAAACTATTTTCTATTAAGTTATTTTAACTATTTAACTATTTTGAAACTATTTAAACTATTTTCTAAATTCAAATTGATCAAATGGGTGAAATGTTTATATTTAAATCTTGGATTTAAATGCGAATTGGGTTAAAGTGAATTATAACCAAAATTGTAATTCGAATCAAGTTTTGAAGTGAAATCGGTATATCGGATTGAATTAACATTTGAAGTAAATATATGGTTTTTGAAGCGAATATGATGATTTCGAAATGGATTTGATTTTTAAGCGAATATGATGATTTCAAAATGGATATGGTATATTTTGAGTAAATACGATGATTTCGAAATGAACTTGATTTTGAAGCGAATATGATATGTTGATATTAAGTACGAACTTTTTTTGAAATGTAAAAGAAACAACCAGTGTGTAAAATGACGTTTGGTTGTTAAAGAGACCGGGGCCTCTTATTAGCATATTCTCTGTCAATATTTGAACCACTTTGACAATTGTGTACGTGGTGGATGATATCCATAATGTAGTGGTTGAATTGGTGACGTTTATTGGATTGAAGTAAGAGAACGATGATGGATAGCCTTAACACTTGTGTCATAATTAAAATGACTAAAACATGAGCCTATGTCTGGCCATTGTGGTTAGCTACCTCTAGCGGCGTTGATCCCTCGTATTACTATCGTGATTTCGTATTCGATGGGTGCACCTTTTGTCGGTTGGATTAATTGTCGCGATCGGCCACGGATGGGTTACGACCAGCCAAAAAGGGTAAACTGGTAAAATCCTACCTTGGGCATTGCCTCACGCGCCTTGTCATATTTATCCCTATACGAGCCCATTACGACTTTGGTTTTGAACCTATAAAAATGTGTTAAAGGGGATAATGTAAAGCCCTAACGTTATTTTGATATTTATTTTACTGATAGACATTATCTATTATAGCGTAGACCATTATATATATAAATAGTTTAACGGATCCTTAAAAGATGGAAAATCCCATAACATCTCTTAAGTTATTGCACTCATATTTGTGATATTGATTTGACTTACATAAGAGTATTTTAGTCCTGACTCGAGTGTTTTGTCTTTTCATTACGCTCGGGTCAGTCCTGAGTTTTTTCAGCGTATTGAAGACTATTCTCTAGAGGACGAAGACGGAGTTTTGGTATATTACTATTATTATTATCCCCTCCATCATGCTATTCTGCTGTAATGATTATTTATCGATGATGTATATATATAACTCTGATAAATGTGTATGGATTATAATCAAATGTATAGTAAACAGCTTTTGAATTGTTTATTTGATTATTATATTTTATCGTTTCCACTGTGAGATTCTGTGTTTTGTTTTCTTCTTCTCTTCTCATATTTTTTACTTAACCCCTTCGATTATCTACGTTTCGTATTGTTTAAGTCGCACATGTGTGGATTATTGTTGATTTAAACATTCTGAAATGTGGGTCGTCATAGTTGGTATCAGAGCGAGGTTTACCGATAACCTTGGCTTTGTGAGGTTTGATTCCTTAGAGATAGGGTAGTAATACCCTAGAATGATTCTGTTTGAGTGTATATATTTGAGAGAGCGTACTTGTTAGTGTTATAAAATGTTTTATATTGTGTTTACCTATCTGTTGAATTGTTTATGAATTCTGGTCGATGTGCGGGACGCCGTGTTATCGATAGGGGTTTCTAAACACTTAAACGAGGCAGTCGACATAATATTGTTTTAAAAATCGGGTAAATGGAATAATTTTACCTAAATTATATTTTATATATAAAATGAGAAATTTTTATTGAAATTTTTATTAGGAGGTGATAATATTTAGTTATCATCGATTATTGGTTGAATTAAAATAAAATGGATACTTTGTAAATTTATTTTATGAAACATTCGATAATTAAATTGAATTGAAATATAATTGCAATAAGAATTGGTTAAAATGACCAAGTTGTAAATTAATGGAATATTTTGATAATAAGTTAAGGAAATTTGTATAAATATATTATAATATAGCTTATATATAGAAATGATATTAAAAGTTGAGAATTTTGGAATTTAAAATTCTTTTGTTTTCAAAATTGTTTTTCAAAGCCTTAAAAATTAATAAATAGTATTATTTGAAAGGGTTTTGACTAGAAAAATATTTTGAAAATATTTTTGAAAGAAATAAATCATTAAGCTCGTTTTGGTCGCTGGGAAATAATTCTGGGGATGACTGCAGCATCGCCAGTATTCATTTTCGAGTTTCTGAGTGAAAATTGCTACCAAAAGAAATTTATTTTTCGATTAAAACAAGTTTTGATTGTGAAAAATATTTTAAGTATGATTTAAATAAATATATGAAGTTTTGAACTTATAATTGAAAATAGTATATAAGGAATGAGTTTATAACTTATAAATTTAAAATGGTATAGAAAAAAAAAGTTGTAACTTATAAATTTCAATAGGAAAATAAACCAAATTTAAAATGGTTAAATTTAGGTTAAGCAAACAAAAGAAAAAAATTTGAATTTGGGATACGAAATAAAATAATTGACTTAAGGATAGTTAAATAAAATGGAGTTAGTGAAATAAAAAATAAAATGAAATGGAGTCTAAAAAGCTTAAATAAAAGTGAATTGTATTTGAAATGAATTAGATAAAATAATAAAATGAAATTTTAAGAATTTAATTTGTATAACTTATAGATTTGAGAAATATTAAGCTAAAACAAATTTTAAATTTGTTAAATGTGAATGATAAGGTCACATGTCCTTATTTTTGATGTTGTTATACAAAAAGTCCCTGTAGAAATGAATTTGTAAATTTGGTCCCTATTTTTCAAAAATAAAAAAAACGCAAAGCGTCTTGCACTTTTCTGACAGAAAATGCAAGATAACTTGCACTTTTCTAATTTTGAAATATTTTTCGAAATTTTCTAAAATTTGAAAATTTTGAAAAACGCAAGTTAACTTGCACTTTCTATCAGGAAAATGCAAGCTAGTTTGGGCTTTCTAATTTTGAAAATTTTTTGAAAATTTTAAAAATTTTGTAATTTTTGAAAAGCGCAAGGTAACTTGCGATTTCTGTCAGTAAAACGCAATCTGATTTGCGCTTTCTGATTTTGAAAATTTTGAAATTTTAAAAAGCGCAAGCTAACTTGCGTTTTCTGATTAGAAAAAACAGGGACTAAATTTACAAACTTATTTCTACAGGGACTTTTCTTGTAACACTATCGGAAATAGGAACCTTTCGCGCAAAGCCCCTTAAATAAAATGAGTAATGGATTAAAATGAAATGAAGCTTAACTTATTGTTAAATAAATTGAATTATATATTAAGTGAAACTAGATAAATTAGTAAAGAGGCTATAAATGAATTAATAGAATGAATACAACTTAAATTATAAAATAAAATGCAATTTGAATTGTAAAAGAAATTGAATAAAAAATAAATGAATGCAAGTAAAAATTAATGTGGGTAATTGGATTTAATTTAAAAGTGGATGAATTTTTTTTAAAATACAAATGGAATAAGTTTCAATAAAAATTGAGTGTTAACTAATATAATATGGAATAAGTTATTAGAATAAATTTTAAATTGAAGTTAACTTAAAAAAAGTGGAATGAATTGATTGTGTGAAAAAAAGAATTTATTAATATGAATTGAGTTATAAAATAAAATTTACTTTAGTAAATTAATAATATGAAATTGAATAAATGAAGTGAATTGATAATTTAATAATATGAAATTGAATAAATGAAGGGAATTGATGAATTAATAATAAATTATGATATGAAGTAATAAAAATAAATGTGAGTTGTGTTGTATAGAATATTTATAATAAACTTAGATGATTTATAAATGATGTTAGTATATATAAAAAAATGATTTGGTTTACTCCAGAAGTATGGTACATCATATGATTCACTAATTTGGCAGTATGATTTTATTTTATATTTTTTTCCTTGTTTTTGTATGATTGTTTGCTATGCAATAGACATCTATATGCAAATTTAATGAATTGTAGCAACCTTTAGCAAATTAAATATGAAATGAATGGAAAGAGCAACTTCAAATACTATTATATTTTTCTGTAGTTAGAGACCATTTATGGTGGAAACAAAAAGGTGGAAAATCAGGTTGTAAAGTCCAGATGGTGTTTACTAGAAACCAAGTTCAAAATGAGTAGTCTCACAATGTCAACCCAGTAAATAGATACCTTCAGCTGAAATAGATTAATAAATGCCTAAGTGGCACTTGACGTAATTTTCAGAGCTTTAAACTGGAACGTAAACTTTATTTACATGAAATGAAATACATCCTAACGTACAAATAGTTATCTAGAATAAAATGCTTGATTGAATAATACATTAATGATCCTTAGATTTAAGGTAGCTTCTTGTATTCTCATAAGATAACAGTGGTATAGGAAAGAAAAAATTTGCTGTTGCATGTTCCAAACTAATTATTTATCTTTGTGCTAGTATGTATGTGATGGTCAGTCCTCCCAAAATGGTTTATGAGTTATCTTTGATCAATATAGCTTATGTCACAATGAACTATTCTTTTTGTAACGTACACTAAAAAAAGAACTAAATAAAAAATAAAAATTGATGAAATAAGTCGATATAAGATGTAATATCTAACCATTTGTTGAGGAAGTTGCTTAAAAACTAAAATAAGTATAGATTGCTGCAAAAAAAAATGAATGTTACTATAAACGAATGTAAACTAATAGAATGTAAATTCATTAATGTTGATAAGTGCATGCCAAGCAATTGGAAACAAATGAATTTGTTTATAAGTCGATTCAATGTCAATAAAACAAATATGAATAAATGGAAACTGAAATGAATGTTAATAGAAATGAAAGGGTATGAATTGAAATGTTGACATTGAATAATAGTATGGTTATGAATAAAACTTGCATGAATATGACTGTTTGGATGTTTCTTTTATTGCCTAGCTATATTTGCTTATATGGTTGTTGTATAGTTATGTTATATATATATATATATATATTGATTTCTCTTTCCATATACATATTCTCATCTATTATTGAGTGATTAGTAGGTACGAAGGGCGTATGCTCGCTTTTGGAGCTCGATTGCACATTATTTTGCTTTTGCTTGCTTAATATGAGCGAATTTGCTCGTATTATTAATAATAAGATACGTATCTCGGATTACATACCGCGATTTTATGTTTTTACCCTTCGGGATGCCTCACCATTGAGATGAGATGTATATTTGATATATTTTTTGGTATATTTGTGATATATATTGATATTGTAAATTTTTCCGATCGAGCCGCGCAAAGGAGACTCTGCCAAAATTTTCCGTAAATTTGGGAGTTAGAAAAATTTTGAAGTTTTGAAAAAAATTTATAACTTGTTTTTATATATAAGTTATATTTTCTGTAAACCAATAGCGGAGTGGCGTAGTAGAAGCGTAGTAAAGATTTTCTAATAAGATTTTAAAGTTATAAGTGATTATTTGAATAAAATATATTGTATGTTAAATTCTCTACTTAACGTCTTTTCGAGGATGAAAAGTTTTGAGTGGGGGAGTATGTAACGACCCGTATTTTTAACTGTTTCAAATTGTACGATTTTATATAATTATTGAATAAAAATGGTTAAAAATAAAATTTAATAAATCATTAGTATTGAGGTATCGGGTAATTAAATTATTTAAATTTATACTGCAATTGTTTAAATAATGGAATTCTTGGATTATTGTGAATGAAAATGGTATCAGAAATTGATCTAAATTTTATTTAAATATGAATGAAGATCGTTTATCTTTAAAATTTGAAATTAAAAGTGAATAATTAGAAATTGGAAATTTTATATTATAATGGACGAGTAAAATAGCCATTTTGGCCACTGTCTCGGATTTTGATGCAACCAGTTTCATCGGATCCGTAATAGTGAATTATTGTAGGATTTCAAGTTTTGTAGCGTTCGGACTTGTCGTTTGGCCGTGCGAGCTTGAAACGCGTAGAAATTAATTTTTGAATTTAATTAAATAATTGATTTGAAAAGCTATCTTCTGCATACGATTGAATTAGGCCTCGAAACTAGTTTCATTGTGTTCAAAATGGGGGTAAAACATTATGTACTCCAGGCGGCACGTTTCAGTTGGAATTCGAAACAAATTCATGTGTTTAGTAGCTAGATATATTTTTTTATTTTTAATTATAAACTTACTTAACCTAATCCTCATTCCCCACGCTTCTTACATGTTCCCCCTTTTCTTTCTCCCATCTCAAATTTTGAATCGCAGGCTTTAAAAAAAATTAAACATCAGCCAAAAAAAAGCAAATCGATTGCTCGATTAGGGTTCGTGGTGGCGTCAGCAGGAAAGGAGGGTGGTCGCAGCTCAACGTTGAGGTGGCGCGAGGTTGATAATTGAAGGGGCGGAGTTTGGCATAGTCGCGTGTTAGGTTTGGGGCTTCGATACTTGCTCTGGCGACGGCGAGGCGATGCGCTCTGTCGATGTGATTATGGTGAGGTCGGTGGTGGCCTGCCTGTGTGGTGATCGATTGATATATAAAAAAATGGTGAACAACAGAATTGTCGCGATTTTGTCTAGTAAAGTGATGGAGGCACGTCTTCGGCTGTGATGCGGCGGCGTACGGTGATGGGTTGGCGCAGTTAACGGCAGATGAACATTCGTGCCTGGAATGTTTTGAACGAGAAGATGAAGTGCGGCTAAGCATGGTTAAGTAAATGATTAACGTTAATTTTATATAGTTAATTATATTCAATTATCTTAAATTTATCAATATCTTATAAATTTTGTATCTCTTTCGTGCGAGGTCGGATTGGCACACGGTCAATGGCGTTGCATTCGTATCGTCGAGCTCTACGTTATGGACTAGGACTCGTATCTGTTTGTGTCTGAAAAATTTTCAGTTTCAAATGGAAATGTGAGGGTTTTATACGCTCATATTTGACTAGTATATTTTTATGTCAGTAAAATTTATATCGTGAAGTGATTTAAATTTATTTGTAGTTGTTTGATAAATTAGTTGACATTTAAATTGACATCTGAATTAATTGATAGGATTTTGAATTGATAGTTAAATTAAATTAGAATTAAATGGTTAGTAAGATTCCCAATTATTGGAAATTGCTTAATTGTTGTGAATTATTGATTGTTTGGATGATTGATTGTGATGGATGAAAATTGGTTGATATTTGAATGATTGGATGTTTATTTATTTTATATATATCTCATTATCACCTTGAATATCATTTGGTAGTATATAAATTGTTATTTGAATTTTTCGAATAAATTAAGAAATAGGTTGAAATGATATATACCTATGGCATTTATTTTGGATTGAAATGATATATATCCATCCTTGGAATTAAATTGGAATAATTGATTCACTTGGCCATAGGATAGACAATTATATACGGACACCGGATTGGTTAAATCAAATGATTTAAAAAAAATTGATTTACAATTATTCAAATGATTTGGTTTTAAGAAATAAAAATCGAATTATGGAAACTGAATTATTTTCGAATTGGAACTCGGAATGTTGAAATTTAAATTTGAAACAGGAATTGCTTAATTAATCGAAGTTGAGATTTTTAAGTTGTAACCGGAATATGTTGTGAATTTCATAAATTGATTTGTTTTAAAAGATTGGACTTTTATTTGAATTTTGAATATTGCTAAGTAAAAGTGATATAAAATGATATTTCGAAATCGAGCTCGGAATTTTATTATATTTGAAGATTTAGATTTTAAATTGAATATTGAAGGAAAATTTAATTTAAGTGTTTTGAATCGATATTTTGGAAATCGAACTCGTAATTGATATAAATCGAAATGGTTTAAATTTGAGATTGGAATTTAAATTAATTTGAGATTGGAATTTAAATTAATTTGGAATTGGAATTTTAAATTAATTTGGAATTGGAGTCGAAATTAATTTGGAATTGGCATTGAAATTAATTTGGAATCGAAGTAAAATTCGACTTGAATTCGAAATTGAATCGATTAAATCGAAATGGTAATTGGAACTGATTTGAATTGGAAATTTGGAAAGTGAACTGGTTTGACTTTAAAATTAATATTTTTAACTGAATTATTTCAGTATAAACGGTTTAAAATCTATATTCTTGTAATATTCAAATTATTTTGATTTTTTCAAACTATTTTACTATATAAACCATTTTTAATACTCAAACTATTTTCTATTTAGTTATTTTAACTATTTTAAAACTATTTAAACTGTTTTCTAAATTCAAACTGCTCAAAGGGGTGAAATGTTTATATTTAAATCTTGGATTTAAATGCAAATTGGGTTAAAGTGAATTATAACAAAATTGTAATTCGAATCAAATTTTGAAGTGAAATCGGTATATCGGATTGAATTATTAACATTTGAAGTAAAAAATATGGTTTTTGAAGCGAATATGATGATTTCGAAATGGATTTGATTTTTAAGCGAATATGATGATTTCAAAATGGATATGGTATATTTTAAGTAAATACGATGATTTCGATATGAACTTGATTTTGAAGCGAATATGATATTTTGATATTAAGCACGAACTGTTTTCGAAATGTAAAAGAATCAACCGGTGTGTAAAACGACGTTTGATTGTTAAAGAGACCGAGGCCTCTTATTGGCATACTCTCTGTCAATATTGGAACCACTTTGACAACTGTGTACGCGGTGGATGATATCCAAAATGTAGTGGTTGAATTGGCGACGTTTACTGGAATGAAGTAAGAGAGCGATGATGGATAGCTTTGACACTTGTGTCGTAATTAAAATGACTAAAACAGGAGCCTATGTCTGGCCATTATGGTTAGCTACCTCTAGCAAAGTTGATCCCTCGTATTACTATTGTGATTTCGTATTCGATGGGTGCACCTTTTGTTGGTTGAATTGATTGTCACAGTCTGCCATGGATGGGTTACGACCAGTCAGAAAGGATAAACTGGTAGAATGCTACCTTGGGCATTGGCTCACGTGCCTTGTCATATTTATCCCTATACGAGCCTATTACGACTTTGGTTTTAAACCTATAAAAATGTGTTAAAGGGGATAATGTAATGCCTTAATGCTATTTTTATATTTATTTTACTGATAGACATTATCTGTTATAGCGTACACCATTATATATATATATAAATAGCTTAACGGATCCTTAGAAGATGGAAAATCCCGTAACTCTCTTAAGTTATTGCACTCATATTTGTGATGTTGATTTGACTTACATAAGAGTATTTTAGTCCTGACTCAAGTGTTTTGTCTTTTCATTACGCTCGGATCAATCCTAAGTTTTTTCAGCGTATTGAAGACTATTCTCTGTAGGACGAAGACGGAGTTTTGATATATTACTATTATTATTATCCCATGCATCATGCTATTCTGCTGCATTGATTATTTATACCTAATGTATATATATATAACTCTGATAAATGTGCATAGATTATAATCAAATGTATAGTAAACAGCTTTTGAATTGTTTATTTGATTATTATATTTTATCGTTTCCGCTGTGAGATTCTGTATTTTGTTTTCTTCTTCTCTTCTTATTTTTCTTACTTAACCCCATTGATTATCTACGTTCTAGATTGTTTAAGTCGGACATGTGTGGATTATTGTTGATTTAAACATTTCGAAATGTGGGTCGTCACACTACGCGTAGACGAGTCATTAGTGATTGGGGTCACGATGTCCGTCGAGGTAACTAAAGACTATGGGAATAGACAGTTACTATGTGGTTGGCGAGTAGATTGGATTCCTGGAGTAGGCTTGTGGTATGCGACCTTTAGTCTCCCGTTTGGTTCAGGATATGTGTGTGTAGTTGATTGGCATATATGTCTCCTTCCTATGATGAGTTGGCTAGTCTAGAAAATGTATGAGTCTAAAGTGCATTCAGTCCCCGTTATATCCATATTGTTTGATGATTCGATATATTGAGATAGCTTTTGTTTATTGATGCAATTTGGATTTTGATAGATTCATATTTATGGTTTTTTTATGATATTGGATTTGATGGGGATGATTTTGTAGGCTATCTCACTTTATATCTTGTTATGTATGTTATTTTCATATTATATCTGATACTACCTATACTGTTATATTATTTGTTATCATTATAGACATAGTCTGACTCATGCGTTATTTATAATACTCAGGTCAGTCCAAGACATTTTAGGTTTAAGGTACGATATGACCAGTTTTCTGGATGTTAGGCATAGATGGAGGCCAGGTTACCATTATGTTAAGTTATTATATACTGTTGTGATGTATTTTTATTCATGTATTGGATGTTTTGATGTCAGTATATATTTGATTTATATTTTGGATCTATGTATACGTTTTGTTATATATTATCGTTGTGTATGACTCTGTGTTCTCTTGTTATTTATTATATATATTGTGTATTGTTATGTCTTGGAGGTACACGTGTTTATTGCTTTATACTAAGAACGTGTACATCTATGGTGAGTTTTATTTTACACAAGATATGTACCGGTGTTGGTCCAAGGAAATATTGACGTATATATCTCATATCGCCCCCATTCTCTGTATTATATGATAGTATTTATGACGACCCGCAAATCCATACCCTTTGAACCGACGATAAACCACACATGTCGACCCAAAGCGCACAGAATTGCAGATGATCATGAGAAAGAAAAGAGAAGGTGAGAAGAAAGGGAGAAGAAAGAGAGAAGAAATAAGAAGAGAAGAGAAGAAGAAGCGAGAGAAGCAGAACCAAAACAATACAGAATCTCACATCGCAGCGGAATAACATATAATATAGATCAATAATCTTTACAAAGAGAAACTTTAATGTACATAAATTAATATCAGAGTACACAATAAGTAATCATCAGCTTGGACAGTTATAATAACCTGTCCTCACAAATGCTGATAATTTACAACAACAACAACAATGCAAAGCAGCGGAAAAATAAACAGATACGTGTATAAGACATGAAGATCTCCAGCTCGCCTACTGAAGCTCCAAAAGCACCAAATCTGAACCTGTACATATACTCGGTCGGACCCGAGCATTGAAAGGGAAGAACGCCCGGCTCAGTCTAGAAAACCAGCATGAGAAAAACACATCTCAACTGAATTTATAAAGTTACCAAAAAATTTCCTTTATCAAAACAAAAGGTATCTCGTAAGACCACGTCCACATATAAACACAAACGGGTTTTTCCCTTACGATAAAAAAAAACTTTTAATATCAAATCATGTTATATGATAATAGTGTCTATTGCACAAATAATAATCAACATAGCTGAAATTGTTACATTATTAAATTCCAGCAATACTAGGCTCTACAAAAAAAATGGCGGGCACGTAGTGGATTTTGGATTTCCATACAAACGACTAGGTGAAGGGACTACCTTTCTGAATCAAACTCGGTATACCTCTAGAGGGATGTACCTAGGGTCGAGATACTCGGCGCTTAAACCAACACAAGACCGGCCTACCCCTTCCAGGATAGTACCGAATATGTCATCACTCCGGTCGTTACCGACCTAATCCGTGGCCATAAGCCTACATCAACAATAATCAGATACACAACGTCATAGCGTGTAAAGATACATCTAGAAGAGTGATGACATCTCCTAATAGGAGCGATCCACTTAGCCTTGTTGCTTCTATCCCTGTTTCGGTCATTTTTTGGGGAGTAAGGCCAAAAGAGATATCGATTACCTTTCACATATCACATATCAGCATCATCATCTTTGAATACCACAATGCCATTCCCGTTGACTACTAGTTGCCTTCCACAAAAATACAACCCTTGAGCTCATATGTCTCAAGAAGGAGATTAAGCTAAAATATGTTGCCTTCTCCGCCGCCACATGATGTACGTTTATAAAAACCAATGTACGTAATCTTAGAAATGCAATGTTAGATAGACACTCATCCATACAAGTTGTCCAGGAACAAAACAAACCGAAAGTACTCTCCTACCACATCCTATAGGATTAGTACCGACAGCCCTTGCAATGGATATTTCATAAAGAAGAGACTACTGCTACTATATGTATCTTGGGATTTTAACCCCAAATGATCAATAAGCAGTCCTTCACTATGAAAATCCTAAATATCAATATCATCGACCAACCTGCACAATCGTCGCATATATGTTGGTCCGAAGTGTTTTTAAGATAAATCTTATCCCGGTCTCTTCGCACCAAAAACACAAAAGCGTTTCTCAACCTCACACAGAAACCAAGTCTCATAGACTTATCACATCTCCAACTTTCAACTTGCTATCCTTCGGCCAAGAAGGAAGCTCGATAGATTGGAGTAATCACTCCACACTACACGAATCAACATTCTCAACACAAACGATAATCAAGCCTACATAGTCAATTACGTACTAAGTGTACGACTAATTAGTTTTCTACATCAATTTGAGGAACTCAAATGGCAAAGTTTGATAGTCGGTTATTTAACTATCAAAGCAACAAAGAAATTCTAGCACATAAGTAGTCACTGGCCTGATTTTATTAGTCGTTTATAAGTCAAATCACTTTTCAATTATTCACTTTAAAAAAACATGAATATAATTCATTTACAAAAATCCATACTTAGCTTATCAAATTACCTTGGTTTCACCTTTATAAAACAATGTTATAATCTTGCTTCTATTTTTATAAAACTTCTATTTTGTACAACACTTATATATTTATTAAATTCTATTTTATAAATCCATTCTTTTCTAAATTTCATTTGCTATGAAAATCCAATTATAATTCTTTTCACAAAAGTCTAATTTAAATATATAAATCCATTCATAAAATATTGACTTCAAATCCAATATAAAATATTGGTTTCAAATCCAATTATAAAACTATTCATCATATTTCAATTTCAAATCCATTTATATATATATATAACATCATTTAAAAGCTATTATGCTATTTATAAAATATACTTTTATAAAACCATTCGAAATCTCTATTTAAAGTATTTCACTAAACTGTAATTTAATAGCATTGAAAATCATACCTTTATTTATTTAAATAAAACCATTTCTCTTTTAAATCCATTCAAATTATTAAAACGTATATAATTCCAAAATCACTTTGAAATCCATTTTTAAACATAAACATCATTTTATTATTTTGAAATTCCAAAATATGGCTCAATTCTACAACAACACTAAACAAGGTGATTCACATGGATAATAACAATCATGGCATCCAACACAGCAAAAGTCACATGATACAACATATATATATATATATCCATATTTGTAAATAAAATCAACAATAGTGAGGAATCCTGTTGGATCCCTCCAACCTGTAACCTGCAACAAATATGCATATGAGAATATGTTCAATGTCTGCTTCGAGGCAGACGCGCATACAAATGGTCATCCGCTCATACACGGGAACGTATAGGGTCTCATCTGCTCCAATATGCAGGAATATATCCAACCAACCAATATATATATATATATATATATATATAATATACATCCAAACAATCATCAAAACAGCTTAATAAAAATGTTCCCACTTAAAAAAATATAAGCGAGACAGAGAGAGTGAGTTTTACTCACTTTGGTTGTAGTCAACTTTGCAGCGTTTTATTTGGAATAAAATTAAACAAGCGTTTAATTTTACCCAAAAATCCTGCGAGCTTCGAATCGATCCAATCCAATTCGTATGCATATTATTTTCAGTAACAAGTGCAACGCAACTCATTTCGTGCGAATCGGACCTCGCATGAAGAAGTTATCCAATTTATAAGATTATCGATTTTAAAATAATATAATTTAACAAATTTCTTTTTTTTATTATAACCTTAAACGAATATGGGCCGCACATTCTAGAACCAGCAGATCACGGCCGTCCTCCTTCTTTCTTCCCTCTCCTTCATCTTCTGTTTCGAATAAACCTAGTCGCCGACCTTCCTCCCATTTTCCCCCCTCCTCTGGCCATCTCCACATCGATCAGAGACCACCCACTCGAAGCCCCCCACGTTTAGCACCAACGCTCTGCAGCTCATCAACTCCGGCTCCCCCAATTTGCCATGAATCCCCATGAAAAGCCGGCTCGAATGCGGCCAGATCTGGCCCTCTACGCGATGAATTTGACGATCACGACCGTACGGATGTGAAGATCTCACCTAGCTCTTCAACTTTGTAGTTGAAGGTTTCACCTGAATGTTGATGGATTGAGAGGAATTGAGGAAAGAAGAGAGATGAATTCTGGCCATTGAATTTGAAGGTGGCGGCTAGGGCATGAAACCCTAGGGTTTGTGAAAAATGGGGAAAATGAGGTGCTTTTATAGAAAATTTTTGCGCACTATTCATTCGAAAATATTTCGAACTCCAAACGAACCGTGCCGCCTAGCGTTTCTAATGTTTTACCCTTATTTCAAATACAATGGAATATGTATCGGAAGCCAATTCCATCATATATAGACAATAGGTTTTCGAAATCGAACTATTTTAATTAAAATTACTTAAATAAATTTCTATGCGTTTCAGCTTCGCACGACCAAACCGTAAGTCCAATCGATACGAAATTTGGAATCCTATAATAATATACTATTATGGATCCAATGAAACCGGTTTCATCCAAGACAGTGCCAAAAATGACTATTTTTACTCATCAATTAAATATCAAAATTTTTAATTTCTGTAAATTAACTTTTAATTCGACTTTAAAAGTTTACTATCTATTTTCTAATTCAATTAGAATTTAAATTAACATTAGAAATCATTTTTATTCACATTAGATTCCAAAATTCAATTAATTAACTGATTTAACTTATAATGTTCATTTTTTAATATTTAAATTCAATTAAATATTCTAAATTCAGGCGACTGAAAAACTGGGTCGTTACATTCTTCCCCCTTTAAAAGTATTTTGTCCCCGAAATTACTAAGTAAGAAAGATGCTACAACTCCATTAAGTTTCAAAACCAATTAGTTGAAATAGATTACCAATTCTCTTAAGTGTTTAACTTTCACAAAATCAATTAGTCACAACTTTTTATAAAAACTTTTCTAAGTTTTCAAATTCATTCATAGTTATTAACTAATATCATTCAAAAAAATCAACTATTATCATTTCAATTTATAACTCAAAACTTAACTTTTAGTTATCAAAAAAATTTCAAATCTCTTAAAAATTTCCTAACGCCTTAAATTTTCTGAAAAATTCACTAGAATCTCCTTTCCACGGTTCGATCCGAAAAAAGATCATAATATATATAATCACAAATATACATCTCATCTCAATGATGAGGCATCCCGTAGGGAAAAAGTGTAAAAGTACGATATGTAATCCGAGATATGTACCTTATATATTATTAGCGAGCATATGAGCTCCAAATGTGAAGCATACGCCGTCCGCACCTACTAAAACACTCAACAATCAATGAGAAACATGTATATAGAAATAATATCAACATATAACATAACTATACAATAATCATATGCAAATCAAACAACTAACATCCAACTAATTTGCATTCAATTTAACTAACAATCATTTTATTACATTCATTCTCATTTTACATTCATTTGATTCTCATCAATTTAGTTTGCATTCATTCCTTCATATTCAATTAGTTCACATTCTACTCATTTACATTTATTCCAATTCATTTATTAACATTCATTTGTTTACATATACTATCTTTTAATTTATTAACATTCGCTTAAATTTTGTTAACTTTACTTCCAACTCATGATTAACAACATTTCATTATTCACTTAGTATAATTATTTTAATACTAATAACACATAATAATTATTTTATTTCATTACAAAATTTGCTTAACTTTGCATAGATATTTTATACAACACATATGTTTATTTTCACGTTCTTATCAAACAACATTTCAACTTATATCGAATTCATTTATATACTTAAGTTGAATTTCATTTATTAACTCAAGTTCATATTTATTCTAATTATTTTACTTAGCTCATTCAATTCATTTTATTTAACTTAAGTTAATCTTCATTTATTTACTTCATTTAATTTACTCATTTCATTAATTTTCGAGTTAAATTTTAAATTTCAAAAATAATTTCATTAAACTTACCTTAAGTTTATTCACATTTTATAATCCCAATTTGTTATATAATCACTTATGAATTATGTTTACACACATTTCATTTACTTAGCTTATTCCAATTAACCTCTTTCCTTAAGTTAATTTTAATTGCATAGCTTAATTTCAAGTTTCCTTTACTTATCCATTCCATTTTCTAAATTATAAGTTTAAAAACTTAATTTCATTTATTTCACAAAACATTTAGATAACAATTTCAGAATTCAAACACCCGTTTATTTCAAATTTACAAGTTATAAAACTTATTTATTTAAGATTCCATAAATATTTACTTAAGTTTATTCACATTCTAAAATTTCGATTCATGGTTATATAATCACTTTATCATTCAAGTTTAGATTTATTTTTATTTAATTCATTTTTAATTGATACATTGCAAATTCATTTCGATTTATTTAACTTAGCTTAGTTAAACTTCAATTCATATAATTCATTTTACTAATTCAATTTATTTAACTTTACTTAAGTTAAATTTTATTTCATGTTAAATTTCAAATTTTCTTTTACTTACATGTATACCGCTTTCAATTTACAAGTTCAAAACTCATTTTCCATATATCTTAAATCAAATCATACTTTGGAATTTAAAATCAAACTTGTTTATCAAATCAAAACTTCATTAACAAAATCACTATTGGTAGCAAATCCAACACTTAGAAACTAAAAAATGAATACTGATGATGCGGCCATCATCTCCCTTATTATTTCCCAGCAACTGTAGTGAATTCAGTGCTTTTTATTATTTCTTTTAAATTCTTTTTATTTATAAATCACTTTCACAAATTTATACTTGTATAATTTCACTTTACATCTTTGCTTATATAAGTTCATTTCAATTTTGCTTATCTTTGTTTAGATTTATAATAATAGCTTTAATTTAAACATAACAACAAATAACAAATGATAATAATCAAGTATTACCATTCATTAACAACCAACAGATCATATACAATTATACCAAATGTAAAATAGCAATTTAGTTATAAAGTAGTTATAAAATAGTGATTAGTTTGTAAACAGATGTAAAATATTAATTAGTTTTCAAAATAATTGTAAGATAAATATAAAATAGTTTGGGTTTTAAAAAGAAAGGTTGTATAAAGTAAATAGTTTGGAAAAATAGGTTTATATTAAAACAATTTATTTTGAAAATAGTCCAGAGCCAAACTGTTCAACTTCCTAATCTCCATTTTCAATCAATTCAATTTAAATTCCCACTTCCATTTAAATTGACTCATTTCCAATTTGAATAACTTCAAATACCCTTGTACTTGATTTATCTCCAAATTCAAGTTGAATTAACCTCAATTTCTTTCCAAATTCAATTCAAATTCCAAATATAATCAAGGTAAAATTATTTCATTTACCCAATTTAAAATAATATAAAACATTTTTATATCACTAACAAGTACACGCTTATATATATACACTCTACTCATTCTATGGTATTACTAACCATATCTATAATGAGTACACATCAAAGCATATGAGTATACTAAACCTAAGCGCTGATACCAACTGTGACGACCCGCAAATCTGTACCTTCTGAACCGACAATAAACCACACATGTCGACCTAGAGCACACAGAATTGCAGATGATCATGAGAAAGAAAAGAGAGGGTGAGAAGAGAGAGAGAAGAAAGAAGAAGAGAAGAGAAGAAGAAGCGAGAGAAGCAGAACCAAAACAATACAGAATCTCACATCGCAGCAGAATAACATATAATATAGATCAATAATCTTTACAAAGAGAAACTTTAATATACATAAATCAATATTAGAGTACACAATAAGTAATCATCAGCTTGGACAGTTATAATAACTTGTCCTCACAAATGCTGATAATTTACAACAACAACAACAACAATGCAAAGCAGTAGAAAAATAAACAAGTACGTGTATACGACATGAAGATCTCCAGCTCGCCTACTGAAGCTCCAAAAGCACCAAATCTGAACCTGTACATATACTCGGTCTGACCCGAGCATTGAAAAGGAAGAACGCCCGGATTAGTCTGGTAAACCAGCGTGAGAAAAACACATCTCAACTAAATTTATAAAGTTACCAAAACTTTTCCTTTAGCAAAACAAAAGGTATCTCATAAGACCACGCCTACACATAAACACAGACGGGTTTTTCCCTTACGATAACCAAAACCTTTTCACATCAAATCATGTTATATTATAATAGTATCTATTATCTATTATACAAATAATAATAATAATCAACATAGCTGAAATTGTTACATTATTAAATTCCAGCAATACTAGGCTCTACAAACAAAATGGAAGGCACGTAGTGGATTTTTGATTTCCATACAAATGACTAGGTGAATGGACTACCTTTCCAAACCAAACTCGGTGCACCTCTAGAGGGATGCACCTAGGGTTGAGATACTCGACGCCTAAACCAACCCAAGACCGACCTACCCCTTCCTGGATAGTATCGAATATGTCATCACTCCGGTCGTTACCGACCTAATCCGTGGCCACAAGCGTACATCAACAATAATCTGATACACTACGTCATAGCATGTAAAGATACATCTAGAAGAGTGATGACATCTCCTAATGGGAGCGACCCACTTAGCCTTGCCGCTTCTATCCCTGTTTCAGTCATTTTCCATGGAGTGAGGCCAAAAGTGGTATCGATCACCTTTCACATATCACATATCATTATAATCATCTTTGAATGCCACATTGCCATTCCCGTTGACTACTAATTGCCTTCCATAAAAATACAACCCTTGAGCCCGTATGTCTCAAGGAGGGTGTTAAGCTAAAAGAAGTTTCCTTCTCCGCCACCACATGATGTACATTTGTAAAAACCAATGTACGTAATCCTAGAAATGCAATGTTAGACACTCTTCCATACAAGTTGTCTAGGAACAGGACAAACTGAAGGTACTCTCCTACCACATCTTATTAGATTAGTAGCGACATCACTTGCAAGGGATATTTCATAACGCAGAGACTACTGCGACTATATGTATATTAGGTTTTTAACCCTAAATGATCAACAAGCAGTCCTTCACTATGAAAATCCTAAATATCAATATCATCGACCAACCTGCACAATCGTCGCATATATGTTGGTCCGAAGTGGTTTTCAAATAAATATTATCCCGGTCTCTTCGCAGCAACAACGCAAAAGCGTTTCTCAACCTCACACAGAAACCAAGTCTCATAGACTTATCATGTCTCCAACTTTCAACTTGCTATCCTTCGGCCAAGAAAGAAGCTCGATGGATTGGAGTAATCACTCCGCACTTCAAGAATCAACATTCGCAACACAAACAATAATCAAGCCTACACAGTCAATTACGTACTAAGTGTACGACTAATTAGTTTTCTACATCAAGTTGAGGAACTAAAATGGCCAAGTTTGATAGTCAGTTATTTAACTATCAAAGCAACAAAGAAAATCTAGCACTTAAGTAGTCACTGGCCTGATTTTATTAATCGTTTATAAATCAAATCACTTTTCAATTATTCACTTTAAAAAAACATGAATATAATTCCTTTACAAAAATCCATACTTAGCTTATCAAATTACATTGGTTTCACCTTTATAAAACAATGTTATAATCTTGCTTCTATTTTTGTAAAACTTCTATTTTGTACAATACTTATATATTTATAAAATTCTATTTTATAAATCCATTCTTTTCTAATTTTCATTTGTTATGAAAATCCAATTATAACTCTTTTCACAAAAATCTAATTTAATTATATAAATCCATTCATGAAATATTGACTTCAAATCCAATACAAAATATTGGTTTCAAATCCAATTATAAAACTATGCATCATATTTCAATTTCAAATCCATTTATCTATACTATTATATTATTACTGAGTTCCATTTTAAGGGCGCACAAGCAACTTTGAAATTTTGTGAACAGAACAGTCACGTTTTATATTTCTTCCTTTTCATATATGCTCTCTGCTTCCTTCCTTATCCTCCAAACCACTCAATCGTCAGAACTTATACTTTTCAATTCTTTCGAACCCCCGTTCCAACCTAACCCTAATTTCAATTTCCAGATTCACCGAGGAGAACGATGTTGTCCCCTTCTCAGCCGTTGCGATTTTGTCTTCCAACCACTATTCTTCACCATAACGTTGGCAATCTTTTCCTGCCATTCCTCTGTATGTACCGAAAGCGCGCAAAGGTTGTCACATTTAGGTAATCTCCTAAACCGTTATCGCCTCTTCTTCGTGTAGTTTATGTATTCGGCTGGTATTTTTTGATAATTTAACCTACGCCATTTCTTCTAGCTTATGATCTAACCCATCGCTGCCGTCGACCAACCCAGTTACTGTTCATCCTTTCCGTCGCTTACTTCCTTGCAGGTTCATGCCAAATAAAATCCTTGGTCAGCCTGAAGTTGAAAATTATCATCGGTAAAGTATGTTCAATTAACCATAACTAATGCTTGCTTTAGGTACTTCAACATCGATGTAATAGCTACCGCAGTGGAAAAGGATATTTGGCAAAGAAACAAATTTTCATTTTGAAAAAAATAATAACCTTTATTTCTTAAAACAAGAATAGATATTTTTATTTGGTTATATGCCCTAATTGTATGGTGCACTTAATATTAGTGCGGATTCTTAATTTGATCTTTTTGGTGTATTATAATAGCAAGCTTGAGCTGATAATGTCATGATTTATTTAGAAAACATGACTTAAAATCTTATTTTATTTGCTTTGATTAGCTGGGTTAATAAGATACTCCATCTGGAGGAAGAAATCGTCATTCTGAGCAATACCATGCTGAAATTTCTGAGCACTTGCTCAATTTTTTTTGCAAAGCATAACTACTGCCGAATTTTGAATTTCAAACAGCACCGTTGTCAATTTTTTTAGCATTTTTTGCATGCATATCCATTTAAAATGTCAATATCAATACATTTTATTTGGAATTTATATAAATATGATAGTTGACATACAAAATTAATGATGAGTTGCTTTTTCATCCATACTAATATATGTTAGTATATCCATATGTTACTATTCTTTGTTAAGGATAAGCATTGTGGTTCATACTATTAAATATAGTTTTCATTTTTTTATTGGAATGTTGATATTTATAATATCTATCAATATTTTGATGCCTAAAGTGTTTCATACTCTGAATATGGTTCATTTGAAGACAGGATGAGATTGATGGTCTCATATTCATGTCATTTCAAATCCAGGTAATAGATTTGATTTTTGGTATATTGACTTTTCACGTGCACCTGAAATGATGAAATGATAAATTTGGAAAATTATTTATCAATTCGTTTTTTGGTTAATCTACTTACATATATAATCAGTATGCATTAAGATATATAAGTACATTGAATTGATGAATGTATAGAAAGATAATAAAATGTTACATGTTTAGGTGCTACACAATCATATCATGCAATTTTGGCTTAACTAATTTATACCAATAAACTAAGATAGATTTGTTAGTCTAATTTTTTTGTAGAGTTCACATTTAATTTGCAATAATTTGATGTTCTTTATTAATATATAGGTGTCTGTTTATTGTAATATAAATATATTTGATTGATTATTCTCGGAAAGTGATAAACATACCTTTTAATTCAACCAAGCACTAATTGTTTGAAAATATGTTTGGTTGACAAGATAATATATCAAAATTTTCAGCACATGTTCAAGTTAATCGATTAGGATGTTTGTTCAAATTGATAGGTTAGGATATATTTTGTATGCCCTATATTAAATATATGTTTTGTAAACCATATATAAAGTTAAACGGTGCATAATTGTTGGCGTTTTTTATTTGATTCAGCTATCAAATAATTGGTGCTTGAATTCATCGCTTCACTGCTATTTTTTAATGTTTTGTACAACTTCTTATAAGGTGAAAATAATTATATTTCTAATTTTATAACCTTGGCTTCTTACTTTCATATTTGGTTCCACGAAAAACTGCAAATTGCCTGATCATGCAAATTTCAAATATGTTCCTTTTTTAGCAATGGAATATAATAACTATATTTATATCATCCTGACTACAAAGGAAACAACGAAAAAGCTAGAAAATTGTATAAATTTTGCTTCTTATTTGCATATAATTTTCAAAAGCAATACTTTTGTTATTTCTTATATCTCCCTATTTGGTTTTTTACTTTGCTTTTATGCATTTTCTTCCAAGAGGAAGCTTCTATCAAAATATGTTAGCTAATACGTAAATTATGTCCATACGCTGACAATATATTTTAATTTTTCAGTTAAGTCAACCATTGGATCTTTGTATAAATTTTCTTATTTTTTTTGCAGGATTTTCTTTAACATTTTGGAAAAAAGAGATATGGCTGTGGTAGTAAGAAGTAATGGAAAGGATATAGAGTTGGTAAATTTTGAATTACCTTTAATTTTTTGCTTAGTTTGATCAATATTTAGTTAGTTTTTTTATTTGGATAATTGATTTTTACCCTTTAGACCCCATTTCATGTAAAAGGTACATCAACTTTTCATTTTCAAAGCACCTTAGTATAATGAACCACCTTTTGTAAATCCAATGTCTTGCACTATTTTTTTTGATATACATCTTAGTGTAATAAGGTTGTTTGAGCAAATTATTTGGAATTCATGTTAATAGAAACATATGTCCTTCCCGTGTTGAGCAAATCATGCTTCGAGTGTTAGAGGAATTTTATGGTAGTGGTAACAATAATTTAGTTTGATGCTAAAGGAAAAGTAAACAAAGTGCGGCAGTGGTTTCTGGGCCTAGAAAGCTAAGGTTGACTCATGTTAACTTATTTGTTTCTGAGAAGAACGAATTCAACATATATAGAGTGGATTATGGATTATAGTTTGGAAGTTGTTGGTTTTGTTATGAGAATGTTCCTATGGATTTTTCGATAGATTTGATATAAGGTTATAAGTCTAATGGTGTTTTATGTATTTCTTTTTTCTTTTTTAAATTACTAATGTGATATTTTATATATATCAGACAAACTAAAATATTGAAGATTTATATTTTTCTCCTTTGTTTTTATATAACAAATAATTTCTCATAACCGCTACTTGGATTATGTGGTACTCTATATATATCTTTAAATTTCCTTTAACAATCATTATGAGCGTTTTTAGTTGTCCGTGTACTGGAAAAGCACCTAAATAGACATAATGTACGTGGACACTGTAAAGGTTATAAATTAATACTTTGGTTGTATTACAATATTAATATTCAAGTGTGAAAAATAGCATATTTCACAGGTTCTTATGTTAATAATTTTATGCTATAATCTAATTATTTTATAAAATATGCATGCACATGAAACCCGGTATATATTTTTGTAAAACAACAAGAAAAAAGTAGTTTATAAATGTTTTACGGTATTAATCGTACGCTTTGGCTCACATCCAAAACAAAAAAGAAATGATATTATTAATTATTCTCCTATTCGATACATTCAATATCATCCAACTAAAAATTATAAATGAAGTAACAATACAAA
This sequence comes from Allium fistulosum, assembly GCA_030737815.1. NCBI lineage: Eukaryota > Viridiplantae > Streptophyta > Magnoliopsida > Asparagales > Amaryllidaceae > Allium > Allium fistulosum. The sequence continues at coordinate 694,155,486 of CM060903.1, read as the reverse complement.
AAACTAAAACTCAATTTTACTCCATATGAGAAGCTAATAGGTTGAAAGAATAGAATTTTCTTACAACAGGACATATACACTTATGAGCTCAACAAATGCCCGTGTGGGTTGGTGTAGAATAAGTATTCATTTGGAGAAAATTGTTCCCAGAAGAGTGGAGCTCCTAATTGACAAGATAAGCTCAATTATACGTAAGTTTTATAATCATGAATTGGGAAATGCATTAATATATATAATTATATGTGTTTGCACATGTGTTTTAGCAAGCCTTATGCAGTCAGTGAAGCAGCAAGAACATTTTTATGTATTAATGTGATTTATATTACATATTTGTGACTCTAATTTAAATAACAAAAATTCAGAATTCTAGGTAAATAAAGCTACTATATGAGATTGTATGATTGAGAGAAAAACAAAAAAAATCATGTCATGATGGATGAGAGCAAATCCTTGGTGCACATAGTAAACGAAGAAGAGGTCTTGTTGATATCCATCAACTTCTAGTGAACAAAGTTTTAAATCAACAAACTTAACTTAGTATTCCATTCAACTAAAATTTTGAACGAGTCGTATGTTTTATTTATTATACAGTGAGGAAACTGATATTATAACTAGAGGCATGAGGAACACATTCACTACTGATGGAGGATTTTGCATGGAGAGCGTTAGAGTTTTTAATCACCAAGTAAGAACAAATTACTAAAAAAACTTATTATTACTCTCCAAGGATATCATATTGGTTTAGTTTCTTAATGATCCTATCGTTTCTTATGCAGCATCTGGGAGATTTCACCTTTGTATTTTCTATATCTTTGCCTTCATATCTAACTAACGTTGTAGTCTCTATGATTGATTATGCAGAAGAAAATTCAAATATGCTTGAAACTGTATTTTACTATAAATCATTAACAAAATATAAGAATGGGCAAATGTGGATTTCACCATAATTCCCCACTGGTTATAAGATTACAAAAATTCTGTTATGTAGTTCTCACAAAAATAGGGGAAAACTTACTTTTTCCTCTTTAAGATTGTTTATCATGTTTTGGAGTTCGCTATTTGCAAATGAGTATTTTCTTTCTTGGTTTCTTTTGGCAATTTCTAAGTACTATGTGAATGTAACTATATTCTATTTTCTCTATGTTTTTCTATAGCTGAAATTTCTAGGCACCAAAAAAACTTCCTTTATATTTATGCAGCTATTTCTATGGGTTCTGTCTTGCTAATATACCACTGTAAATTCAAGATATTGTCTTTTAAAGGTATTGAACAAACTATATGGCTACCAGATTTAACTATGAAATTAATATGATTGTTTGTTAATTTGCTTTTAAATCCATTTCATGTTTTTTTGTATATTTATCAAAATTTACCATTACCTCCTTTTTAATCTATTAAATTTTAAGATAATATACCGATTTTATCGTGTGATTAGTTTAATCTATATGTCAGGCTCTTTTTTGATTGCTTTGTGTTATTATCAAGATCAATGAATATTGTTCTTTGCATTAGCTTCAGCTAAACACATTGTTTTCCTTTACCATTTGTATATAATGTAGACATTTTATATTTTGTTAATTTATTATTTTTCTTGACATTCATGGCAGTGGTTAGCATGACTATGTAGGAAACCTGACTATTAGTTTAGGAAACTATATTGCTTGCTTGAAACAACGGATACGGTTCTACAGCTGAAAATATGCAGGGTATGAATATGTATCTTCTTTACTACCTATTAAAATGGTGTTATGTCTTTTAGTTGAATTTAAATCCATTTTTATACTGCAAGACATTATAGAAATTTCAACCATATGCAGGCCATGTTGTCACCATTCCACTTATAGCTCCGTTCATTTTTCACCTATGATAATTTCTCGACAACAGCAATATACTGTAAACGTTTTTTATTTCTACTTTTAACCTCTTATAAACCAACAATTGACTAGAAGGAAGCAGAGACATTAAGCTGGCTAAAGAATTAGATGTGCGCAAGAAAGCATTGGGCAAAAATACAAACTTCCCAAATAAGATGATAACTCACACAGTACTAAAGAAGAACTGCAACTTCAACTTGCATTTTTAAATTAAGCTATTCATCTGTCTTTTTATTCAAATTGATAATTAATTTGGTATGTGGCATGTATAGGTTCGGGATTATAGTCATTTTGTAAACAAATTAAATGGTGTTCTGATATGGATATTTACACACTGTTTTGTCAACGATATTTTCATTTATTTAATATTCTTCACATTTTTTTTATTATTACGCACCAAAACATTTGTCCTCTACATAATCATACTTTAGTACAATGATTATACGTAAAATTGTAATTTTTTTGTTGGTGTACTGTTGCATGCAAACGGTAGTGCAACATGCATTATATATGGCTATGCATCTACATCAAACCCTACATTTCCACATTGAATATAAACTATGTATAACCACCACACCGCTTTTGACACGTCTACGCTTACAAATTGCAATAACTAAATCATTTAATCAATAAAAACATTAATTCGATGTTCACTAATTGTTTGGTAGAAATCCATATGCGAAACACGGGTTCGCACTAGTGTGTGTGTGTGTCTATATATATATATATAACATCGTTTAAAAGATATTATGCTATATATAAAATATACTTTTATAAAACCATTCGAAATCTCTATTTAAAGTATTTCACAAAACTATAATTTAATAACATCGAAAATCATACCTTTATTTATTTAAATAAAATCCTTTCTCTTTTAAATCCATTCAAATTATTAAAACATATATAATTCCAAAATCACTTTGAAATCCATTTTTAAACAAAAACATCATTTTATTATTTTGAAATTCCAAAATATGGCCCAATGCTACAACAACACTAAATAAGGTGATTCACGTGGATAATAACAATCATGGCATCCAACACTACAAAAATCACATGATACAACATATATATCAATATCTGTAAATAAAATCAACAATAGTGATAAATCCTGTTGGATCCCTCCAACCTTTAACCTGCAAAAAATATGCATATGAGAATATGTACAATATCTGCTTCGAGGCAGATGCGCGTACAAAGGGCCATCTGCTCATACGCGGTAACTTATAGGGTCTCATCTGCTCTAATAGGCAGAAATATATCCAACCAACCAATATATATACATATATATATATATATATATATAATATACATCCAAATAGTCATCAAAACAACATAATAAAATTGTACCCACTTAAAAAAATATAAGCGAGACAGAGAGAGTGAGTTTTACTCACTTTGGTTGTAGTTGACGTTGTAGCGTTTTATTTGGAATAAAATTAAACGAGCATTTAATTTTACCCAAAAATCCTGCGAGCTCCAAATGATCCAATCCAATTCCTATGCATAGTATTTTCAGTATCGAGTGCAAAGCAGCTCGTTTCGTGCGAATCGGACCTCGCATGAAGAAGTTATCCAATATATAAGATTAACGATTTTAAAACAATATAATTTCACAAATTTCTTTTTTTATTATAACCTTAAACGAATCCGGGCTGCACATTCCAACAACAGCAGATCACAGCCGTCCTCCTTCTTTCTTCCCTCTCCTTCATCTTCTGTTTCGAATAAACCTAGTTGCCGACCTTCCTCCCATTTTTCCCCCTCCTCTGGCCATCTCCACGTCGATCAGAGACCACCCACTCGAAGCCCCCCACGTCTAGCACCAACGCTCCGCAGCTCTTCAACTCCGACTCCCCCAATCGCCACGAATCCCCATGAAATGCCGGCTCGAACGTGGACAGATCTGGCCTCCTACGCAATAAATTTGACAATCACGACCGTATGGATGTGAAGATCTCACCTAGCTCTTCAATTTTGTAGCTGAAGGTTTCACCTGAATGTTGATGGATTAAGAGGAATTGAGGAAAGAAAGGACGTGAATTCTAGCCATTGAATTCGAAGGTGGCGGCTAGGGCAGGAAATCCTAGGGTTTGTGAAAAATGGGAAAAATGAGGTGCTTTTATAGAAATTTTTCGCGCATTATTCATCTGAAAATATTTCAAACTCCAAACAAAGCATGCCGCCTTGCATTCCTAATGTTTTACCCCTATTCCGAATACAATGCAATATATATTAGAGGCCAATTCCATTATGTACAGAAGATAAGTTTTCGAAAACGAATTATTTTAATTAAAATTACTTAAATAAATTTCTATGCGTTTCAACTTCGCACGACCAAACCGTAAGTCCAATCGACATGAAATTTGGAATCCTATAATAATATACTAGTACGGATCCAATGAAAATGGTTTCATCCAATTCCGAGACAGTGCCAAAAATGACTATTTTTACTCGTCAATTAAATATCAAAATTTTCAATTTCTGTGAATTAAGTTTTAATTCGACTTTAAAAGTTTACTATCTATTTTCTAATTCAATTAGAATTTAAATTAACATTAGAAATCATTTTTATTCACATTAGATTCCAAAATTCAATTAATTAACTGATTTAACTTATTATATTCATTTTTCAATATTTAAATTCAATTAAATATTCTATATTCAGGCGACTGAAAAAATGGGTCGTTACAGTATTACTCTATAATACTCTTGGGTAGTATGGGTATAGAGGTGGGGGTGTTATAGTAAACTTTCCAAATCAGGGTTATCTCAATAGCTCAAAATCCATCATACCAAAATAGTTAACCTCATAAAAGCTTGATACGAATTTAAATTCACAATATCCTTTACAATAAAAAGTTCGAACTCAATGCCCTTGAAAATCAAAATAAAAATCCAACCCTAAATCATTTTCCATAATAATTAGTCAATGGTATATATCATTTCACCAACTTACTATTCTTCCACACTATATATGAGACAACTCAATAGGGATGGTGTCATTCTTTATAAATCAAATCAACAAAATACTAGCATAGTAACATCTTGCACCATAATCTATCTAGGAACATCAGAAAAAGGAATGATGTCCCAACAAAGTGAACATGCCATCAAACTCATGTCACGTCTAACCCAATCCAAATCATATACTCGCAATCACATCTAATACTTAAATATCAATAACCTATATCTCTTGCCCCCAAAAGAAATATAATAAGACAACAATCACTTGCTTGGAGAACAACATCCATCCAAATCATAAAACATAAATGGTGCAATGTTACCCTCAACATCATGTCAACAACACCCATCCTCAAATCAATCCAAATCATAAACCAAACAATATATGTGGTGTACCATTACCAGCAATGTTGAATCAACGACACCTATCAACAAATCAACTCATTAATCTACCTTTAAAACGATATCAAACAACAAAGTAATCTAAATATCATTCACTTCCACCTTCAATCCATACTGCAATGACACGGAATAAAAGAATGTGAATGTCAAATATTTCATTTCTCTACTGTGGACCGATTATCGAGTCGAATCACACAGTAGAATCATTGGATCACCGGTAACCTAAATAAACTCTAAGCCTTTCCACTAAAATCTTCATCCACATCTCCAAAATATTTCAATCAATTGGTTAACGGGATCCAATCAGTTGAAATGCCTATACCAATTACGCCTCTTATACTAACCAGCTTCAAAATTTATTTCAACTACACGTTTAAAATTTTCCAATCCAATAAGTATAACTTAAGCCCAAATCTCTCTTATATAAAACTTAATCAATTTAATTTGCTACTTAGCAACCATCTTTTCTCTAATTTTCTTTAACACAACAATTTGGTTAAAATTTCTCTTTCTAACCAAAATCAAAATCTTTCTTTCTCTATCCAATTCCTTGCAACTATTTAGATCACGACATATGACAAAATTGTGCCTACACATTTCTATCCGCATGTAACATTATCCCATAACAAGTTATTCAATCGATTCGTGCATTATGTGAGACTTGCACTTGAGCTACTTCCCTTCACATTGCTTATCCAAATTCATAACTCATGTCCTTTTACGATTTGTTTCCCCTTTCTTTATAACATATGGTAACACCTTGGCACTTGGGACCACTTCCAGTGCATAGCCTTTCTCTTCCTTATTTACTTCCTAACTCATCAAACGGTTCTTAATTTAACAAATTTCAAAATTCTAATTTTCATATTTTAAAATAGTAAAAAGAATTACTAATAAAAAATTCTTCACCATACCAAATTTTAGAACTTCCATTCACCTTAAAGATACATCATCACTTTTTAAAAATATTATTTTATCAAAACATCTCCTTTACTTAAAAGCCATAAGATAAAATCTTTTCCTCAATATTTCATTGTTTTTATATTTTAACTTCAACAACTTAATATTGACCATTTGAAATACATTTGAATTTTGTAGAAATTATGGTTATTTCAAAAATACTCTTCCTTTCAAAATATTGTTTCAATTACTTTATAATCATTTTATCATATATATATATAAGTATACATTAATATTATAAATAGAAAATTTTCAATCCTTTTAAATAAAACATCCTATATATATGAAAATATAATTTAAAATTCACTTTAGTTACTCACCATAGTTATATCAATTTAGAAAACCATTTTCGCTACATTAAATCATATTTTACTATAAACGTGTTCAAAAATTTCATTTCGCAAATCCTTCAATTTCTTATTTAAAAATGAATACACACACACACACAACAGAATTCTACTTAATTTGAGTTAAAACTTTAAATCACTTTTTCAAAAATCATCCAAATATTTATTATCTTATAAAAACGCAATATCAATTCATAAATTTTCTTATAAATGAAATTTATAATTTCACTTTTCAAAACTAATTTCCATTTTCATAATTTCTTTGAATTTTCACTCTTAGAAATATTTTACTCCTAAACTTAGTCTCCTTACTATCCTCCCAGCTTTCTATCTGGTGATTCCATCAAATCAAATCCAAGCGATCACATATACTTTCACAAAACTTTGCCACGTCTCCATAAGAAATTAGGGTTCAATTCATACATAACATGAAGAACTACTTCTCATATACCAAATGCACGTAGTGTGGGTTTATACTGGTATGACTCATCGCTTAAAGATATCGGTGGAATTGAACATGGATGTTCACACAACAATATTCCTAAGATTGACTTTAGTACTATTCCAGTTTTAGTCTTACCCCACCAATAGCTATCTTTGTTTCGGTTTCCATCTCACTTACTCATCCTATGGTATCCATAAATAGGATTCATTAACAACTTTCCAATAGATAGATAGCTCAACTAGAATAGCTATAAACATATTCGACTCATATATATTTATTATATATTTTGTAAAATATAAAAGTACACTCTCTCAATATGTACCTAATCCTATAACCTATGCTTTGATACAAAATGAAAAAACCCACCATTTCAAAACCCCGTAACTAAGCAACGAAGTCCCAAAACGGTGAGCCATTGGATGACGGTACATATTGATATACAGAGTGAGCATAAAACAAAAACTAAACTAACTAATAACTTTCTGAATCTCACGGAAAATGGTCACATAAAATATCATATTACACACACATACGCATATATATATGTATGTACGTACGTATGTATGTATGTATGTATATATGTATATGTGTGTGTGTATATATATATATGTATGTGTGTGTATATGATACTAATACTTAGATTTGTACAATCCAAACTCAATCAACTTCACACACACTATCTCATCATGTTTTTGAGATATAGATTATTTATACAACTTTTACATATAATATTTATAATATATACAGATCACACCACTCATTCCATTACATCTCAAGACTCCATCAACCTGGACAATATCGATAAAAGAAAACTTAGGAGTGGATCAAACATACGTCTGAGTAAGCGAAGCCAATCTAATACATGTATACTACTGTGACAATGATATAACATGATTAAAGTCTAAAGTATAATACCTTCTGGTCCCACCTCATGCACTATAGAATGATATTATACCATCTAAAAATGATCTGATCTCGAACACCTACGGTAAAGGATCCCCTATACATAATCCGGTCTCGCCATCTATGGTAAAAGATTACACGTCTACAACTACAACCTGGTCTTGCCACCTGCGATAAAGGATGGTATTCATATTGGACTCACGCCTGTTCTCGCCATGTGCGCTATAGGTCGACTTTTCCACATCAAAAACTCCTGGACTAGCCACGTTGATCTATAGGAGAACGTGTGAGTAAGTGGAATAGGGATCTTAAGGCTAAATTAACACTAGAGGGAGGTGAATAGTGTTTAATGGATTATATGAATATTATTCAAATTCTTTAAGATTTTATTTGGAATGATTGAATTAACAATCATAGAATCAAAGTACAGATAAAAGTAAATACAGTAAAAGTAAAAAAGGAAAGAACACACAAGGATTTTTTACTGGTTCGGAGTTACCCTACATCCAGTCCCGCACAATTCCTTGTACGAATTTCTTTTAACCTAGTAAATGCAAATACAATCTCGATTTCAAAGCTACGAGACACACCCTCCAGAATCCCGGCCTCTGGGTAGAGCCACTTGATTCCGGACCACAAGCACACCCACTAAACTTACTGGCTACTAAACACACCCAATTGATTTAATCATGCTACAATCGCATCTACATGGATTCTAGGGATACCAAGCACACTACAAAGTATAAGAGTATGATTTGATAGAGTTTACAGACTCGGATATTCGATCTTGATTACAATTGGTCCTATAACTCTTGAATAACACTTGATCTTGAGAGAGATGAGAGAAATCAAAGAGTATATAAAAGAGAATCAAACTAGTAATGATTGAATTTGATTCTGGTTGAATTTCGGTAGAGATTCGATAGAAATTGCTGTAGAAATCAAGAGAGTGAAAAGAGAAGAGAAAAATAAGAAAGTAATTGATGAAAATTCTTTTGAACGATTGGTATATATAGGGAAACAATGGACATTCCATTCGCGAAGAGATACGACGAAAAGACACTTCCATTCAAATTTGAATTTTGAAAAATACGGCTAGTATGTCGACATACTTACCGAGGATATGTCGACATATCCCTTTGTATTTTGAAAAATTACTTAATAAAAATTATTTTGAAAGCATTAAGTTTTGTAAAATATTTTGAAACTTTGTACAAAACTTTTAAACATAGTTTATACATATTTTAATTATATTAAAACTTAATAAAACTTTATAAAATAATTCTGAAAGATTTAATAAGAATATTTAATATAATGTAAATTATATATATAATAAATATAGTTATAAATTATTAAAGTATAAACAATAATTCAATATATATATATATAACATAAAAACACTAAAATAATATCTTTGTAAGTATAAGAGATTTGAAAATCATTTTGGAAATATTTTGAAAAGATTATTTTAAAAATAGAATATTTGAAAAACAATTTTAAACAAAATTAGAGAAGGTAAGAGAGATAGGAAAGTGCTATTAAGGTTTTAATATAAATTCTATGACTCTATAACTTATTTGGAATATCTTAAAATCTTGAACTCTTCAATACACATGAGTATTCATTCTTGAACTCTTGAAACTTTATATCAACATCTTGAATCTACTTTTGATATCGGCATCTTAATACTGTACAGTCTTCTAAATCAATACATGTCCAATATCCTGCACTATATACTATATGTATCTTAACAAAACATTAGTATCTATATTTTATATGATATTCTGTAGTTGTTATCATAAAAACCAATACCTAAGGTACTAACAGAACGCTCATCAATACCATGAACCAAGGGCCCGCTGTGTGAGCTACATGATTCAGGCATTCGTTCATCGTCCCAAAACTATATACACTACATTCATATATCTTTCCAAAACCCTATACACAATACACATTCGTCATCGATATCACCACTATGCAATCCAAACACCAGCCATACACGTCAATATGTCACCATAGAGTTGCAAGAGAATACGTAGAAAGTCGAAACGTTGCACGTCGATTCAAGCAGCCAAAAAGCCCAAATACCAATCTTGGTTGTCCACCAGTGGACCAATGTGAACCTATCAGTTCACCGGTGTACAATAAAGATACAAGATTTTCAATTTAATTGGATTTCTTTTGTTTTAAATTTTGATTTTTCCCTTCATTCTTTGTTTTTGGTTATTCTATATCATATATGTACGGTATCTACTATGTTAATAGGGTCCTAACATATTCATATACCTCAAATTACAGTTTAAGTTTTTGATTCGAATTGGTGATGAATAGGGTTTCTAATAATTTCTTGTAAACTGAGTATGTACATTTAGTTTTATAGTTTCAGAATTTCATCGTTTAGGGTATTTTACTTCATAGTTAAATCCTTGGATGGCCTTAATGCATCCTACACCATTATCAAAGCATTATACAAGAATCGAAGAATCCACATTCACCGAAACTCTCAAAGTTTGCTCTTGCCTTCGTTGTCCTTTCATTTTCTTGCCAAGAACTTCTGTTTTTTACACCAACTTCTTTTCCAAATTGCATTCCTCGTCCATACGGTTGCTTCGATGGGCGGATCGTCGAATTCCATTAAGAAATGTGAAAGAGATGCAAATTTGAAGTTTGACGTTGTAGGCAAAAAAATAAGTTACGGGATTACATTGTTCCCCTTACTGTCCGGCCCTGCGGCACCACCAACCTTTCAATTTCTGCCACCAAACTCATACTTATACGTAGTACTCTCTGTATGCTTCGATTGTTGCTGGTTTCGTCTAAATCCGTTGAGAAACGAATGAGCAATGTCATCTTGAAGATTGACATAGAAAGAAGAATTGACATACATAATTTCATCTCTGCCTCTCGCTTTCTGGAATAGCTACACCTCCTATCTTTGAGTTTCCAAATCGCCGTTGTGTCGTAGCCCTGTTTGCTAGCTTCACAATGTTTATGGTTTCGTTCGATTTCATGGAGATTCGAATGAGAAGCTTGAGTTTGATTAAGAGTGGTTTAGAAAGGAAGAAGGATGAAGAAGTTCACGGAGTTGTTTTTCTGAAATGAAACGGTTAAATGATTTATGTTCTTAAGTCAAAGGAGAGAAACATAACCGCTTAAATTCAAATTCAAATCTCATGATTTTGACGTCCGCTCGACCTGACCAACCTTTCGTCTACAAATTCTGCATAGGGACTCCAAACTGAATAAACAAATATACTGTGCAAATTAGAAAAAGGAGACGGTCGCATTGATTTTCGTCATCAAATTCCAACGTTTGAAAAATAACCGTTTTACCTCTTCTTATAATTTATTTATTTAAATAATTCATTAATTTCGATTATTTTCATATTATCGTACTATTAATATTTAATTACAATATTTCCGATTTTCCGGAGAATTACATGCGACATACTGCCGTTAGAGGTAGCAAGAAATATGTGGTTTGTCACATAGGAAAAATACACAAGGGATAATATTCATTGTTGGGATGCTCTTACAATACTTGATTTTTTAGTTGTTCTTACCTACGTTGTACCCTTCAATTTCATTTGCAATTAACGGGAGCACAATAAAGGGTTCCATCATCTCTTTTGTTGCATGTAATGGGTATTATATTCGCAAGCTATATACTGCATGAGATACTAATGGGGTGCTGACAGGGAGGAAGAAGAATAACATAGAGACAAAAGAGATTTCAGTCAAGTTTGCTTCCTATTTCCATTCATCCACTTGCACATTTATAATCATACTAATCCGATATGGATTTATAACTCACCCACTTAATACAAAAATCTTAACAATTACTTGTTTAATGCATGGCCATTCTAATTGCATTTAGAATATGGTTAGACTAATGTAGAAGCTTGTACAGAAATTCTCGCGTTCTCGTGACCTTTTCTTCGACACTTGTGGATTGTTATCCATCCATATCCGTATCAAATACCTAACCCGATCTAGTGGTTAGAGTTTTCCACTACTAGTTAAAACACGAAAAAGGCGTAGTTTGTTGGGCCATGGACTGATTAAGCATATATCTGCATATGATTAAATCTTAGGAATAAACTGGGTGTTGCACTGCTAAAATAATTATTTATAAATAGTATGCTTGCTCTCAGATTGAACAATAGGAAGAAATCACCAATGTGCTTTCATTTTATTTATTTTTGTCATGATCATTGTATCATTTAAGATATATGTTTATCAGTTAAAACCATGTTTCATTCGAGTTTTCAAGTAAGAAACACCAGATCACTGTCCTTACTTAGAAACTTAAGCCTCCTACGTACAAGGCTCCGGGTTCCAATGTTTTTTATTTTTATTTGTTTTTTATTTATTTATTTTTTTGTCATCTACTTTATAGAATGTATATGGTATATAAATGTTTATCTCATCGTGTCCGGAAGAAAACAATCATATTAATAATCCACTACTTCACCAGCAGGGAATTCATACAGCTTGTCAAACTCACTCATAGCTTTTTTACATACAAAGTATGCCAGTTTCTGATGGATCTAACACAATTGTTGGAGCAATCGATGTAGCATGCACAGACACACTAGCCCAACATTATTGAAAATAAAATGCATATATAAGCTGAACTAAATTTGAGAATCTATTTGTTTAGGCCCCACACAATATGATCTTGTGGAAGGAAATGACATATTGGAACGGTACCAGGCATGATCTTAAGTCCCCTCAAGTAGCTTCCAGAATCCGGACCAGCAATTTTAGTATGGCAAACAGCCACGGCCTCAGCTGTTGTTCCATCCTCCCCTAACAGCTTTGCCTCATATGCCGTTATTCCTTCGGTTGTGTGACAGTAAAACACCACGTATGGATATTTTCTAGCATGGCATGCCACAAAATTAGACCCAGATAGTTTCTTAACGCCAGATGGCACTATTGTGTACTGCTGAGGTGGTGTGCCCTCTTTGGAAATAACAGTAGATACGGCTGATACATCACGAGTGCCAAGACTTTTTGTGGTGTATTCAACCATGGATTCAAGTGACGTGGCACAAAATTTGGTTTCTCCATCTGCAGCAAGCATTTCACATTCTTGAATAGTTTTTTGCATGGCTTCTGCTTTCTCGGAGTTGGGATTTACAGAGAGTTGGGATAATATAGTTTGGAGATTGGTCGAGGAGAATGGAATCGAAGTTGCTGCTTGTCGAGAGAGGAAGGTTGGCCCAAAGCCGGCTGTGGTTCTCAGGAAATGCATGGTGACTTTAGTGCCTGGTAACATGTCTTTTTCTAGCACTGCACGGTATCGGCCGTTTACTGATTGTTCAGTTGTTTTCGCTGCGTAAATATAACTGATTAGATGGTTGGAACACAGATTTTGTATGAAATATATATAACACACAGTTCTTAGTCTGTTTATTTTATATCCCCTTTTAATCCAAATTTATTTTGAATGATGGGTGACTTTAAAGATAACCAATGACAAGTAAAAAGACATTATATAATTAAGTAGCTAGGAGAAAGAAACCAGGATGCAGAAAATCTTTGACAGCTCCAGGCATAGGAGTGTTTGGCAACATTTTGTTCCAGTATACCTCTCCTGGCAATACCTCATGACTTGCGGTAGCAGCCACCTGCACAATATCAAACGGGTGTATTTCTCTTTATATCTTTTACACCTTAGAATAGGTATTGATGTTAATTTGCATCAAGCAGTACGAAAAAGTACAAACCTTTGGGAGTCGAGTGTTAACGCGTTATAATTAACTATATTCAAGGTGGATTTTAAGCATAAAAGTTTGACATGAAAGTTTTAAGGTTTCATCCTTTTATTCGTCTAAATTAAGGGCCCAAAGTAAGGCTGCCGTACATAAAAGCATTATACTAATGTTCTTATTCAAGCCTATAGCTATCTGAATAGTACTAAGTTGATATGTAATGCATTAAACAAAGAACTAACACACCCAGCCAAACATAAGGATGTCAAATAGTTGGAATGTCCAAATAAATGTGGAAACTAATAGTTGAACATTTGAAATAATCGTCCTATAATGCTTAGCAGTGCTCAAACAACGTCTAACAGTGCTCAGGGAATCCTTAAAGTTATGCACACAGTTGTGGGGAAAAGTAAGACTCATACGGTTCTGCTAGAAGTAATAATTGTTTGGGTGGCACTGATAACAACATTGAGAAAACGGTCATGACGACACAAATATATGTTAAAAAAGGAATTTAGATAAGAAAATATTGTCAGTCCATAAATCATATTATATCATGTTATCCAAGTATCCAACATAGAAAAGTTTCTCAAGCATGAAATAAAGTAACAAATTAAACTTTAGAGATATATTGTTTGCTCACAGTGAAGAAGCAAATTAGAAGCAAGCTGGGAACCATATTTGTTTAACAAAAAACCACAAGAGAAGGAATTATTGTTTTGTATGGAGTAAAAGGAAGAGACTGAATTTATAGGGAAGAAATGGTATCAGACCGATAAAAAAAAGTAGCAACTAGATCGCTAACTACAGAAAAAATATGTTTTAATTACCGAGGATTATGTCTTATTCCAGCCATGTCTGATCATGGCCTAATTTTTAATCTTAGATTCTCTGTTGCATCACATAATATTAATGCTACTGATGTCACCTTTTGCAAATTGAATACACTAGACTTCCCACTGTGCACATAATCATGCATACTAGATTTCTCACTATGTGTGAAATTCAGTATACTAGGGTTCTTGCTATGTGAGAAACCATCTTGGAAATTAGTACTATTTTGAAGACCATATTCATGGCTCAAATACATTGTCTGGGGAAAACATGTTGGTTTGTACTATCATCGCAAGACACTATGGCTGCCCCGATTATTAGGACAGGTACATGACAATTGCAAATGCTTTAAATCATTCATTAAGTGGTTGCCTTAATATGTTTCTGTTTGCTGAACTTCTGCTCAAACGAACAAGTATAAATCCACTGATATCATGTTGGTATGTTCAATATTTTTGTTAGTTCACTGTGCAGTTTATCCAGCACAATTCTTGTAAAACAGGTACCAAGGTTCACATGGAAGGTTTCACCAATCGAAAGCCAGTTATCTAATTTGTCCAAGTACGTAGAGCCCTTCCATTTTCTTTTTCCCTGTCATTTTTCTTATTACGCACGTCATTTTCCTCGGTAATGTATGCTCATGTTGACACATTTGTTTGCAAATATCCATGTGACATGTTAGCAACCCTGTGCTCACAAAGGACAAATTCATTTCTTAAATTTTGATCATTATTCATTAAGCATAATTGTCAGAATTTTTTATTGTGTGTTATTGTATCGATAGTGTTAAAACCTAAGAGTCTTTAACTATTCATTTCCCTCTAATCATTTGCATAAATCAAGTTTAACTGTGTCGTTTTCCCAATGGTTTCCTCCAACCAATAGGAATCTATAATATAATAAGATAATAAACAACTAAACGAATTTCCCTTTGTAAATGTCTGCATGGAGCAAATCCCATGATCCACAAGAGAATATTTTGCAAAATTTTTGATGAAAAACCTACAATATGTAAACTCCATTCACTATATATTGATCATACGATAATGGATTGAACATTTTGATTAAAAATCTTCACTGGAATCCAATTTAATGGAAGTTGCTATGTACACACACAGCTAAACTATCCGTAACGCCACTTAAATATGAATTAAAATTAATTCAAAGAAAATACTACAAACATCCACTTCGGCCGGTTACGCAAAATTGAGTGAAGAACCATTTACACGATTTGCATAACTGAACAACGTGAATATAAAAAAACCAAAATGTTAATTATAAAATGCAGTAATAGCTTCTCTTATCGTCAGTTAACGGAAGAGAATACTGAAATTAACAATGTAAATAAGACCTAATTTTTATTTTTGAATAAATTGTTGTATAAATTGATTGTTTTTTCTATTACTATCCAAAGTATACAAAATATTTATTTTGGGTGTTACTATTTACACCCATCTAAACAGTGACTAACGCCACTTAAACATTTAATAAAATTAAATTATAAAAATTATTTCAAACATCCATCTTAAACTGAAATGAGGATTCAGAAATACACACATCTTAATAAGTGAAATGTAAATCTCAAATATAATTATTTTTCATTTTCTCAACTTATAGTTAGTGGAAAAAAAATAAGATAAACGACATAAGAATAAATATTTTATCAATTCATAATAGGAGTTGACAAGCCAAGTTATCTGATTATATTTAGAATATGCGTATAAAACAATATTTTTGTGACTTCGTTAATAATGTTAAACAGAATGATGATGAAACTAAATATATGTGACTATATCATATTGCTTTTTATTACAATTGGTTTCATCGTTCACTACTGAAATTATGAATATTTGAGGCAAACAAGTAGAGGCAAAATATAACTTATGCCCCTACTAATAATCAATTACGGGCAAAAAAAACTAACGGCTCTAATAATGTCAGTACAGTCACATAAAACCGTCTTTATTATTATTCCAAGAAATTATCTTAATTTGAAAAATCAACTGGACACGTCACTATCCATATTAGGGGCAAAAGGATATTAACTCTCCGATTAAAATAAAAATTGCCTATTCAAACGCCTCCACTTCTTTTCTTCTCAGATTAAAATTAAATTAAAAAATACGGCTGGTGGAAAGAAATACGGCTGGTGGAAAGTGGCGATAGATCAGCGATGGAGTTCGTGCTTTTCATTTTCCTCCTTCCCCGCCAAATTCATATCATATCGTCGTTCATTTGCAATCACTCCAGAGACAAAACCCTAGATAGCATATCAACAGGTGCTTTTTAAGGTAAATTTTACCTTTATTTTTTAATCCTATTCGCAATTGAAATTTGTTTTTTCACCGTACAGTTATTTCATCAAAGATTTTTACTGATTAATTTTTTTTTTCCATTGTTTGATGTTTTCCTAAATTTCCATGTAGATTTGTAGTGGTTAAAGTGGTTAAAATTGATTGTTGATGCACAAATCAGAAAAAAAAACGATAATGGGGCATCTTAACTGTTGTAGTGTATTCATGTAGGCGGTAGGGACAGCTCGGTAGGGGATAGGTGTTATAATTCGGGGTAAATTATGGTTTTTTACAGTTTACAGTAAGAAGAAGACGAGTAACAAACGAATTTACTTTACACATTGGAGTAGCAAGAAGAATACCATCCTACTCTTTTGGTTCCTGATCCCAGTAGGAAATAGGGCAAACTTCCAGCTTGCTCTGTAGACGCAGATAAAAATATACTTTCAGATCATAACCTTTAAAAATACAACCTGTGCTCTCTTTGTTTGTAAATGTTTATTATGAAATCAAAATGTATCTACTGTCAAGAAGTTACTTTTTTATCACTTTGTTAGAAAAGGCCTAATATAAAATCAAATTCTTAATTTTCAGTAAGCAGGTTCTCTTTTCTTCTATAGATGGAACATATATAAACAGAAAAAAGCTCCATGGCATGCTTTGAGTGTACGATACTATCCGATTGAATATTTTTGATCTTATCTTTGATGTAGTAGTAGTCATTATTTGTTAGTGCACAGTACTTGTATAGTCTGGTTTATGTAACTAAAGTTTTGAGGATTATCTCAGTTTTGTTTGAAATGTAAACACTTACTCCTATATTGATTGAACTAGACAAAAGTTTTTTTAATTATTTGGTTCAATCTTAATTACAATTACTGGCTACTTGCAATGGCATTAGGGTTTGCATGTCTGTTTACCTTTTTTAGCTGCTTGTGTAAAAATTCATTATATAATGTCTATTTGAGAACTAATGAGTAAAATCTCATGTTACTCATTATATGCTTTTTAGTAAAACAACATAGTAAAACCTTATGGTATTATATGCTTTTAGTACGGTGCAGTTCAATGCTCGGAAAGTTCAAGATGTATGAATTTGACGCCGTCGTGGATTAAATTATTAAAAAAAAAGGAAAGAATAGATACCTAAAATCATATTATAGAAATTTAAATTCTTTTGGATAATTGGAGAAATTAGGCCATAAAACTTTTCGTAGTTACCGATTTCGTATGAATTTTTTTTGTATTCTTGATATACAGCCATGGCTAAAACAAGTTTCCTAACGAACCATTATATAGAGTTGAAATTGGTTTGACTTTTCATCATTTTAAAGAGATGAAAGGATTTAATGAAAAATTAGGGATAATTTATTCATATTGTTCCATATTAATTTTCCAGTAAAATAATCTTGTGTGTTAATTTGAATTTACAGTTGACTAACATTAGGGAAAATCATGTGTTAGTTTAAAAAGTATTAATGGTTTTGTGGGCATATCATACATTGTTGTGCATCTACGTTGGGGAGCGGTTTGTATCACTGCGTAAGTGCTGAGTGAGGAGGTGAATAACAGCTGCTAATTTTGTTATTGGATTATTTATTTCAAATCGTCACTTTTGTGCATATACAAACATACCATACACTTCATCTATCTTCTTCTACAAGTTCCTGCATTTAATATAAACACCCAATAAAAACTTTTAACTTCAAAATCAAGAGGTTGAAAACTTAGTTACAACTCAAGCCTACTTTTTTTGTACTCATGAATTTGTAAAACTTTGTTTGCGCATATGAACCAAGTTTACAAACTTGGCTAGCATTTGCAAACTCAGTTTGCATTAGTTTGGAAAACTGAGCCTGTAGACTCAATTTTGCAAATTAAGCATCGAATCTCGATTTGCAAAACTGAGTCTGCGAACTCTGTTTGCAGAACTGAGTGCAAACTCAGTTTTGCAAGTTTGAGTTTCAAACTCAGTTTTGCAAAACCGAATGTTGCAAAATCGAGCATGCACTTGCACAGTCGGTTTGCAAACCAAGTTTGAACTCGTTTGCTAAATCAAGTTTGAACCTAGTTGTAAGTGAAAATTAGTTTGTATTTGCAGTTACGTTTGCAAAGTCAGTTGGAGCACAGTTTGATACATTTTTGCTCAGCTTATATATTTCTTGCCCGCTTCCATATGCAATAAATATTGTTTAACATGACAATCATATTCATGTTAAACATAAATGAACCCTCAAAAAACACATATTAAACATAAATGTATAAAAATCCAACTATTTCGAGGGAACAATAATAAACTAAGAAACCAGCAACTGAAACCAAGATTTTTCACTTTAAATAACTAGGAACACACACATTTTATGTGAATAAATATAGAGTTCTCAAAAAGAGAAGAAGAAAGTTTAAGGTAGCATGGGCATCATAGACCAAGGTCTTTGACAAAGCTAAACCGACTGTTTCTGGAAATCTACCTTAACTTGCTATAATCAGGACCAGGTATGCATGTTTTTATTTTCTTAGTGACCTAATTATAGTTATGTACCAAATTAGATGCAAGTATAGAAGCTTTTGATTATGAATCAGGTTTGAGAAGAGTGTTACGTCATCTTAACCTGCTTTTATGTTTCCTTCAATTTTAAGCCCATCATTCATTATTGTTAGTTAAAAGAATTTTTTAAAGTGTTATTTAGTTTTGCTAAAATAGAATGTTGATAACATTTCAATTATCTTTTAACATAATATGAAGGTAATGAAATATTAACATAAACCCTATGATTAAGGTTGATTATGTTATATATTGGTAACGGCTGCTTCTATCACATTGCTAGTACTACTCAAGCTAAGTCAAACTCTCCCTCATGAATGATAAAAAAGACAAAGGATAACATGTATCTCTTTTGTTATTTAGTTTTGCTAAAATAGAATGTTGTTTACATTCCAATCCTCTTTTAAAGAAATTCATTTTTGTACAATTGAAGCATAATTTTGAGGAATATGAATGAAGATTATTTTTCTTCATGGTACATGTTTTCATAAGAGAAAAATACTTGAAAATGCGTTAGCGCATGAGTGAGCAATAATTTGGCTGTAAAAAATTATGACTGGCTACATAAAGTGACCCTTAGCTTTCATTTGTTATCAATGCAAACTTAGAAGAAGATTTATCATGAATAAAACAAAAATTCATAGGTCAGTTATCATTGAACTAAATTATATGTAGCCATATACATCAAAAGATAAATTTCTGTTTTGTATTATATGAGGAAGAATAATTTATCATCAAATTATTATTAGTCCTTAATTTTATGCTGCTAAATATCTTTCAGCATTGGAAGAATACTTACAAATTTACTGCAAAATAAAACTTTTAAAAGCCATTAAAACTACAGTACAATGTGAGATTATCCCAAATAGAGTGAATATATATAACTTTCAAATATTTGACATTTATTGCACTTTTATTAACTTGTAGGTAGTTATTATTGGCCATATACGTACATCTGGCCTAGTAGGAACTATATTAACTATTCAAAACAAAACGGTATAACTGCAAAATCAATGCATTCATACCATATTAGTCTGATATTTAAGTATATTTATTATCAAATTGATTACAGACACTCACATTTAACTACAATTATGGGGCCAAAGACTCTTAAATACTATGATTCGGTTTAGAATAATTGAGGCCAAAGAGTCTTAAATACTATGTTTACAACAGCTCGGCATAAGAAATATAGAGTGAAATGATCAAAAGTGTTCTGTTTCTATATTAACAAAACCTAACTTGAAATATCTATATAGGTAATATATGGGAAATAGTTACTTGATAAGCCTTGAATGTATAAGTATTCATTTGAACGTGTTCTCCTATTTGCAATAGTTATTTCTTTTGCTTGTGCACGTTTAGCACGCTGACTAAGCCGCCGTTTTTCTCTTTGTTGTTCCATTAAATGGTAGAGATAAACTACTCTTTGTTGTTCCATTAAATGGTAAAGATAAACTAAAGGCAGAATAAATAATGATAAAGGTATCAGACTTATTTGTGAAAGGATTTGCATAAGAATATGGGAAAGGTTTAAGGGATGATAAAGTAGCAAGTGAAAGGAGAGTCTACTGTCAAGTATGTATATATGAATAAAGTATAGGTTAGATAATTTGCTACAATTTCAGAAAATGAGTAGGTGTACGTTGTTGAACGGGTAAAGATCCAAGATTTGTGTACTACAGGTATTTTGAAACGGGTAGTGCTACTTGGGTTAGCTTATTGTTTTTTGCACCTTGTAAACTGACATGTCTACTCACGACAGAGATGCTCACGCATTTATTGGTAAGGCAAAGAATGTTGTCACACTCTCATAAACCCACATACTTACTTGTGTTTTACTGTGAGGGTAGCCATCAGTGTGTGTGTGTATGTATTAGTGATTGTGGTGTATGTACATGTACTGGCTGCTTTTGGGTGACTGTATGCATGTGTGTATACTTGAGTGTAGTGTGTGTATTAATTTCAGTGTGTATGCAAGCATGTGCATGGATAAATGTGACCAAAGCCGGAAATGAGTTAAACTGTTACTACTACTAAATTATTCTCTTATTTGTTCTGTCAGTGGCTTGTAGTTGTAGTGTACATAAGGTAGCAGTGTAAAAGCAAAGTATGGTGTTGATCATAGCTTATAATGGATAGAAAGTAATATATATTTGCACGCTTGTTACGGTATTTGAGAACGGAGTAAGCAAAACCACTAATGCATCGTCTAATTCGTATTGCAGCAAAACAGAAATAGACATATAATAAGGAAAAAAGGACATTGATATACTTTATAGTTTATATTTAAGCTGTAGAAACATGTACGAAAAGCACTAAAGGTTGAATTTTTTGTTTTGTGGATAGAAGCATGAATGGAAATGCAAGGGCAGACAACATATAATGAAAGGATTAAAAATACAAGGATTTATAGCAAGAATTCACAATATATGACAAACAAAAAGTAAAAAGAAATGCCGTCGAAATTTTGTGAACCGTTTATAACGATATGCTGTATATTTTCAATATATGAAGTTAAAGTATACTCTATAAACATGTTGGACTATGTTATTCCTATTCACTTATCAATTGGGCTCTGGCCACTTGTAGACAGCGTAAAATGTCGCTCTGTTATAGTTTTCTATGGAGTACGGCCTTGTACCATTTTCTACTAACTTACTTTCATATTACTATATACTGATATTACAGTTTTGCCCTACCATTACATGAAGTATATGTTAGCTCGGATTCCCTTATAAACGTTCGTAACTAAGTTATCTTGAAAGTTTCAACGTTGTGACGCATTCATGTGGAAGTTGGCTGTAAGATAAAGCTTTATGGGTTTTCATTTAAAAAAATTATGTGAATAAATTTCAAATGCAGCCTATCTATGTAAAATTTGTTTATGTTCCCTTCAATAATATAAGGGATTATGTACTAGAGAAAGTTAGTTTAAGAAATGCTGATTTTGTAACAGGGAAAGTTGTTTATTAACTTTGAAATGCAGTCTAAAAAATTAATAGTATCGTAAAGAAAGTTGGTTTAGGAAAGTTTCATATTGAAATTGTTATCATTTTATTAAAATTATTTTTAATAATAGTATTGTATTAAAATCATAAAATTTTGTTTAAAGATTGATTTGCTATGTTATTGTGGCAGTTGGTATTATATAATGGACAAAAGTTGGGTAAATTTGGATCGGAATTCAAATGAGTATAAAAAAAGGATGGAACTATTTTTGGACGAGGCCTTTTCCACATCCGCACGTCAGAATAAGATCATATGTCCTTGTAAAAAATGTTGCAATCGTTATTTCAATGATAGAGTTAATGTTGGTGGTCATCTTCTTTGGTACGGAATGGATCCCTTATATATGACAGCTCGTTGGACACATCATGGTGAAACTTATCTTGATGAGTCTTATGTAGAAGGCGAAACTCATGTCAGTTCGGTTAATAATACACTGGTCGATATTAATGATGAAAGAGAGGGATGTGACATGTATGATTTTCTTAGTGAAACATTTATGCAACATACACAAAGTGTCGATTCATCATCACATCCTTTTACTTGTGAAGGACAAACACCCGAGGCAGAAAGCTTTTACAAGTTGTTAGATGAAGCAAATAAGAGGTTATATGTTGGAAGTAAGTATAAAAAATTGGACGCGGTTGTAAAATTGTACCAGATCAAGTGTTTGGGGAATATAAGTAACTCGACCTTCTCTCTGCTTTTAGAAGCATTCAAAGATATGTTACCCGAAGATAATTGTTTACCGAAATCACATGCTCAAGCAAAAAAAATTATTAATGAACTTGGTCTAACTTATGAAAAGATTGACGCTTGTATAAATGATTGCATGTTATACTGGAAAGAAACATCAAACTTGGATGCTTGCTCTCACTGTGGGGTCTCAAGATACAAAGTAGGCACTGAAGGTAAAAATAATGGGAAGAAAGTATCAGCTAAGGTGCTTCGTTATTTTCCTTTAATTCCTAGATTGAAAAGGTTGTACATGTCTAAGCATACTGCAGAACATATGATATGGCATTCAGTTGGTATTTCAAATGATGGTTTTATGAGACATCCAGTAGATTCTCCAGCTTGGAAGCATCTAGATTCTCTATACCCTGATTTTGGCTCTGAAGTTCGGAATGTTCGACTTGGACTTGCAAGTGATGGGTTCAACCCATTTTCACACATGAACAGTAAACATAGCACTTGGCCAGTTATCATATCTATTTATAATTTACCTCCATGGTTGTGTATGAAGCAACCTTATCTTGTTATGTCACTGCTAATTCCTGGACCTCACGAACCTGGAAAGGACATTGATGTATATATGCAACCATTAATAGATGAGTTAAAAGAGTTATGGGAAGTTGGTACCAAAACATATGATGTTTTAACCAAACAAACATTCAATATGAGAGCAGCTGTTTTATGGACTATAAATGATTTACCTGCTTATGCTAATTTATCAGGATGGAGTACATCTGGAAAACTTGCATGTCCACATTGTAACCACGAAACATGTTCAGTGCGCTTACCAAATAGTAAAAAGCAAGGCTATTTAGGAAGTCGAAGATTTTTGCCGGTAACACATAGGTTTCGATTTGATGTACACTCATTTAATGGGAAGCGTGAGAATGATCTTGCACCTAAACCATTAACCGGAATTGAATGTTTGATACAACTATCCAATTTAAAATTTACATTCGGTAAGACGCCAAGACATGAGCAGATTATTGGAAAAAAACGACGAAGGATGATCAATTCCACCAGGGAATCAAGAGTTATTGGACCATGGAAGAAAAAAGCATATTTTTTACCTTACCTTACTGGCAACATCTTCTAATGCGACATAACATAGATGTTATGCATTTGGAAAAAAATGTAAGTGAAAATATTCTGGGGACATTACTTGGTGTACCAAAAAAAGGAAAGGATGGACTTCAAGCTCGAGCTGACTTGGAAAGTTTAAATATAAGAAAATCTCTTCAGCCTATTCGTGAAGGAAATAGGACATATATACCTCCAGCGATATTTTTCACAACCAATGAGGAAAAAATATTGTTTTGTAAAGTTCTTTCAAATGTACGCGTCCCTGATGGATATTCTACTAACATTGCACGTTGTGTAGATGTAAAGGAGAAAAAGTTACATGGCTTGAAAAGTCATGATCATCATATAATTATGCAACATTTACTTCCACTTGCAATTAGACGAGTTTTTCCTAGACCACTCATTCTTGTTTTGCTCGAGTTATCTGCAATATTTAGACAACTATGTAGTAAAAAGAAACGTGCTTCATCAATTAGTCAACTTAAATGTAGGGTTGCATTAGTCCTATGCATGATGGAGAAAATGTTCCCTCCTTCCTTCTTCACCATATTTGTTCACCTAATTATTCATTTAGCGGATGAAGCTGCAATTGTTGGACCAGTGCATTATCGTTGGATGTACCCTATTGAAAGGTAGTATCAAAGCATAATTCACATATTAAAAATATACATCATAAAATTATGTTTTTACAAAAACTAAAAAGATATGTGTAAACATTGTAAATACCCTTTAAGAATTATCTTTTGTTGTCGTTCATAGATATTTGCAGACACTGAAAAGATATGTTCGCAACAAGAGTAATCCAGAAGGAAGTATTGCTGTTGGATACCTTGCAGAAGAGTGTGTGTCGTTTTGTTCGATGTATTTGGCAGGTATTGAAACTCGTAATAATCGACGTGGTCGGAATGCTGATACATCATTGCCTCGCAATATCGAAGAGGGTCTACCAATTTTTGCAAACTCTGGTCATCATTTAGGCAAATGTACAGAAGTTAATTTGGAAAAAAGCGTTTGGGAACAATGCCACACTTGTGTCTTATTCAACTGTAGCGAAGTTACATTTTTTCTAGAGTAAGATCACATTCATTAATATCAAATATGTACTTCAATTTTAGCAATGAATGACCGACTCTTTTTTTCTTCTCGGCTTCTGTTTTGACAGTAAGAGGTTGAGGGAATTGCGTAGAATTCATCAACGTAGAACGATTCGAGAAGTGGAGAGTTTGAGAAACAAAGAATTTACTACTTGGTTTCGACATCACGTAAATATCTTTCTCAATTTATACACCGTATTTTAAAATTATTGTTAATATAATATTGTTATATTTATAGGTAAATAATCTTTATGCTATGGGAGATTCCTCAATATCAAAAGATTTGCTTCGACTAGCGAATGGTCCAAATATGACCGTTAAGGAATATAATAAATATGTTATAAATGGTTACAGGTTTCGAACTAAATCTATGGATGATAGATATAAAAATCAAAATTGTGGCGTCTTTGTGAATGCTGAAACCTCAAGTTATTCGAGCGTAAGAGATTGTAGCCCAATCACTGGTAATGTCGATTATTATGGGGTTTTAAAGAAGATTTATGAGCTTGATTATAGATTTCCAGGTGAAAGTGATGATCAAGCATGCAAAGTTATTTTATTCGAATCTGATTGGGTAAATAATTCAGGGAAAAAAAAAGATATTTATGGATTTAACTTAGTGAACTTTAATCGAGTGGCACAAAATAAGGATAAATTCATTTTGGCATCACAAGCCATCCAAGTGTTTTATGTTGCTGATCCAAAAGAGCCAGATTGGAGTGTTGTGGTTAAAACAAAGCCGAGAGATTTCTATGATTTAGTAGAAGATAATGACGAAGTAGACATAGACGACTACTATGCCACACCAAATCTTGATGATCCGAATTTAGATAATGAAGAGCTCCAGATAAGGACGGATGTTCATGGTGTTTATGTTAACAAAGTTTTACCAATGACCACAGTAGATGCTTCCACATTTGAAGAGGATGCCGCTAACGAAGGAGAGACTGAAAACGAGAGTGAGGACGAAATATAATAATCGAATTCATGTTTAAATTTATGATATGCTTTCTTATATTAGTTTTCCCCAAAATTGGAATTCATTATTACTATTTATGACATGTTTTTCATTTTAATTTGCATATGCATTGTGTGTTTATTCCTTTTTCCTGTGAATTGTTATAGATTCAGTGTGAATGCTTAGAATTTTCCAATTTAATGGTACATGATTTTGCTATACAAATATATTATTAACTAATAGATGAGCACCTATGGACATTCTAATTTTGATGATGACATGCAAGAAAATGATGGCTCTCAAAATGGCGGTATGATTTTGCAACTTATAATTAATTATTTCTTATGCCTACATGTACTGATTACTACTCATACACTGATGTACCCTATCTTCTACTTAACAGGATTAATAAAGAGAAAAGGACGTGGCTACAACAAACCTAAATGGGGCAAATCAGGGAAAGAGAGCATTGAGTTCACAAAGGATGGATTGTGTGTGGTACCAAAAGATGCTCAGTTAGGAAGGTACTTGGGTAGTTTGGCGAGAAATTATAATCTTCTTCCCCTATCACCAACAGACTGGAGAGCATATGATGATGCATATATGGACAAACTATGGAAAGTAATATCGGTAAGTTGGTGTAATTTGAAATTTCATGCTAATTTAAAATGAAACCAGACGTTACTGTCAATTTTATTTACTGTAAGAGTATAATTCTTGCTTTAATATGCAACTATAACGGGTAAATGTAACACAATTTATGTTTGTTTCAAGGATACTATTAATTGGCATCCTGAAGATATCCCTCACATTCCTAAAATTCGTCATTCACTGCTAAAGAGACTGTCCAAAAGAGTACGAAACAACCGAGCCAACTTAAAAGATAAGTATTACACTCCACATATTGGGTCACCATCACGTTTTACATGTGGAGATGATCGTGTAGACAACGATCAATGGAGGGAAATGGTAAACTATTGGGATAATGATTCCAAAAATAAAGTAAGAGACATATATCCCTTTTAAATTCATATGTACACATAAAGATATATAATTTTTATGATCAATATTGTTAATAATATCAGATAAGGGTTGAAAGAAACACTGACAATCGTAAGAAACTGAAAATGAGTCACACAGGTGGATCAAAGTGCTTCGTGCGACACTATGCTGGATTTGTAAGTAATCGTGTTTGCTGCATTCTTTTTATCATTCTAATGAGCTAGTCGTATTATTTTCATATGAACATGTGGTTTACTCTTTTTCTAATTATTGCAGATATCTCTTGTTGTGATCGTTTTAGGTTGTTTACTTAACAAACTAAAATAATTGTATATGAACTTTTAACTTTTTTATTACAAAAATAGAATACCCATTACTTATTCTAGGGAAAAGTAGTTTCCAATTTTTCTAATAAATGCAATAGCATTATGTTCGCCGAATCCTCAGTTTTGTTCTCTCTGTGTCGAAGAATAAGTTCTATTACAAGTCACATATCTAATATATAACTGTTCTATATAACTTATGAATCTTAAGCTTTCATTATAAAACCTTAGTTTTTCTTAGATTAAATTTTTTTGTTCACCATGCAGTTTTTATTGCTGGTTGATGTATCTTTTGTCGAAACAGGAAAAAGAGCACGGCCACGAACCCGATCCAATTGAGGCGTATGAATTAGTTCATAAGAGAAAGGATGCGCAAAGAAGTTGGGTCGACGATGCTTCTGAGCAAATGGGGGTACGTATGATATCCTTTGAGGTTAAATTTGTTGTTTCTTAAAATACTATTCATCTTTTTCCAGATTATGCTAATTGCTATATATATCGCGTCATTTTTATATAGTAAGTCAATCAAAAGATCAACCACTACAATTTTTTAAATTACCTTTATAAAACAAAGTTGTTTGTTTAATGTTTCCTAGAATGCTATTGCTACTGCTGTGCGGTTTGCAATTGAACAATAATTCATGGATTTTATCAAGTAGGTTCATGCGTCTCTTAGTTTAGCATATAAAAACTTAGTTGAACTGCAGTAACGACCAATATTTTTATAGTGTAAGGTATAATATTTTGTTTACAAATGAATTGATATCTAATTTCAAATGTATTATAAATACTTGTGACAGACTCTCGAAGGAGGCATTATAAGCTTTGTATATGTTATGGTTAGCTTAGCATTCAAAACATACTAAAGCCAAAATTTACCTTTGCAAATTTTACAAGCAGATCTTCGTTATCATGTCCGTAGAAAAGTGCTTCCTTGCGGAATATCTGCAAAACAAATAATTAGTTAATTAGTAGGTTAATATTTTTTCTCAACTGTTTTTCCAGCGAACAATTATCTATATTTTAAAATAACATTTTTTTTCTATATAAAAGATAAAGATATCATTACAGTACGAGATCTGGCATTATTTTTCCAGCAAATAATTATCTTTATCCTTAGTTAAAATACACACTCAACTGTATTATCCTTAGTTAAAAGTACTTGCTTTACATGAAATCTGGCAACAAAAAGAAAATAAATAGATGGCCTTTTGTATTGAGGTAAAGTACACAGTGATGGTGTTAATACTTACGTGTAATATTTGAATTTGATCTGATACATAGTTAAGGTTTTGTTGTAAACAAGGAAGGCAATAAGGGAAAACTCTGAAAATATTATTTCACCCTTGGTATGCTCATAAGCATTTTTAGAGTTTTGATAATATTTTTTACTCATTATATTGTTTTTTAAAACTATCTTATATAAATCCTTTTCCAGGTAACATCAATATATCAACTATTTGATTTTTTTTACCAGTTAATCAAAGATACAATATGATGATAAAATTTTCAACGGTTATTTATGATTAGTTGTTTGTAACATCTTAATGTTGAACTTGATTCAGTGCGTTTCCAGAATTCTCAGCTTTCTGTTTGTTAAACATTTTGCCATTGAAAACCATATTGCAATGCAATGCAATACAAAAACAGAGTTGGTGCCAGCTCAATAATTAAGACGTGCCTATCTTGAATCAATACTGTTTCATTTCTTGTACCTTACCAATACTGTTTCAAAGATAATTATGATTAGCTGTTTTTCCAGAGTAAGTCCCAAAATTTTAAGATACTAAATGATATATTTTTAATGGAATTCAATAGCTTCTTTTGAATATATATTCAATTTATTCACTTTCATACTGAATGAAATATCTCAATGCTGGTAAATATCATTAGCTAGCTCATAGGGTGAATCGAATTGATGCAATTAATATGAAAATTTTACGTTTACATATTGTAAAATATCATAACTAATTAGAGTTATTTAACTAAGACTTTATGTAAAGCTGGCAGTAGCTATCTCAATGTTAGTTTGAACTGTATATTTGATAGAGAAGGCCCGTCCCTATCCCTATACATTCTTGTACTTTGTCAGTAACTTTTGCTGTAGTATAGGCATCATCACTAGCAATGAGCATATTGATATACCATCAGATTATTCTTTTCATAGTATTATATTATATATTCATGAATGATGAAAATGAATTTACTTTTGTGCTGATGCAATATTTTGTAGGCACTCATATCACAGAAGTTGGTTGAACTAAGTGATATTAATGGAGAGGTTACACCAGAGGTAAGGCTACAAGCATATGTATCAGCAAGGGGAGTTGAGACCGGGGGCAGAGTTCGCGGTTACGGAGAAGTTGTAACGCCAGACATGGTTCCTTGGGTTCAAGAAACTCAACCTGCATCAATGGTTCGTAGATCACGCAGAGGTCGAGCTTACGCTTTACTACAATCTGAATGCTTGAGTCTAAAAGAAATGTATGAAAAACAACAAATGATCAATGAGAAACAAGAGAAGGAGATAGAGGAACTACGACATATGATACAATCTTCTCAAAATTTGTCATCAAATCCTCGATCCTCACCTGAACAACCATCATCTGCACAAGAAGAGCCCCTTCACACAAGTCAGCACCTAGTAAACCAGCATCAACCACCCAATCAACAGCAATCATCCTCCCAACAACAACCACTCTTCCAACAAAATTTATCGTATCCACCGTTTGGACCTATCTATTATCCGCATCCGTATTATCCATCATCGTATGCTCAAGTGTCTCAACCTACAAGAGACTTTACAGCAACCCTTAATGATATGGATTTTCTACAATTCATGGCTCAAGGATCAACTTCAGATAAGTAATTGGTTTAACAGATTTGACGGTTATATTATGTCTCCTTTTTTTTGGAATGTTTGTTTTCATGTATCTTTAAGAATACTTTTTTTTCTTTTCTTGTTTGTGTTTGAATAAGGCTGCAGTTTGCAGCTTAATACTAGTTTGTCACGTTTAAGGATGAAACTATATTACTTTGATTTAATAGACAGTGTTCTTTTGTTAGTGTATGGCATGTGAATTATGTCTTTTACCACATTCCTCTATTATATCTGAACTGGTTTGTATCTGAAATGTAAAATGTTATGTGTATATTATTTTCCATTTGTATTCCTTGTGCTCAGCAAATTCATGATTAGATTGTATAGACCTGTGACAATAATATCTGATAATTATTAGAGGCGGTTTGTTTTGCCATTACCATAAATTATTATAAATTATTGTAGTGAGTTGTAGAGGCTTTTTTATTTGTCTTCAGTGCAATTATTTAAGGCAATAGTTGATGCCGGCTTTCAGATTTGAGTATATATCCACGTCATAATATGACTCAGTAACAGAGGCAAGTTAAAAATATTATTTGCCCTTATATGCTTTTAGAGGCAACACTTTTTGGGACAATCATTAATTTGCCTCTCATACTTTTGCAGGCAATTTGATTATTGTTTTAGCCTCTATTATCAATATTAAGGGCTTTAGGAAAATGCCTTTACTAGTTCCATTTCTGGTAGTGGTTTTTTTTCCTTTTTTATTGAAATAACAACAAAAGTAATAATGATCAGATATTTTTGATTGAAGTGTTAACATAACTTCTTTACTATGTTTCACAATAGCATCAAATTTGAGTTGCAAATTATTCTTTGCTATTTAGTCTTTGTTAGGGTTGTGTAATTTAAGAATAAAATGAAAGTATACATACGATTAAAGTCGATTTTCATAATCAAATTAGTTGGATTTTGTTTGCGTCAAAATTGGTCACAAATCCCAAAAGTAGTGAAAGCACCAGTGTTTACACACAAATCCTCGATATCCAAGCACTGATCTCAGATCCAGATAACGTAGAGAATAAAAATGAAGAAATAACCAAATTAAAATGAAAGAAAATGGTAAAAGACACGAGATTTATAGTGGTTCGCTATCTTCGGCCGACGTTCACTTTGAATTGATCATTTTATTCCTTTTATAATGAGATTACAGTTACAAGCTTTTGAAATCAATAAACAAAATGACAGAGTTTCGTCTAGAAAAGCATAAGAAGATCCCTTTTTAGTTGCCATTGAGCTGCTATTTATAGGTGCAGATCTGAAAATATCCACCTCAAAACCTAGAATACCTCTTCTCACGTGCAAGTGGGCCCAATAGATCAATCTAGAGTTGTTTGGGATCGATCCTGATCGATCCAAGTACAATTCGTATCGGTCCAAAAATAGTTCAATGAAGCTGAAATCGATCATGGACGTTCTTGAGTGAATAAGTAAGCTCCTGTGAAAATTTCATAGCATTTGGACTAGTAGAATATGAGTTATGATCGATCCAAGTTTGTATTTTTCAATGTAGGCTGGTAGCTTCGTATCCATCAATGCTTCGTATCCATCACATTCCATTACCTCGCGTCCATCATGTCATATCCATCCCTGAATGCTCGTTGCCCTTCGTATCCATCCCTTCTTCGTATCGATCCTAAGTGTCCATGTTGTTCGTATCGATCCCCTGCTTTGCATTCCATCTTGACCGCTTCGTATCGATCGATACGAACACGATCGATACGAAGTGTGCCTCCATATCCAACAACTATCGCCTTTCGTGTCCATTTCCCACTCTCTTCTTCGTATCGATCCCTAATTTGGATCGATACGTACTGCGATCGATTCGAGGCAAATTACGTTTTCCATATCCATACCCATGCCGATCGATACGAAAGCATCGATCCGAAGTAAATAGCCGAGCCCATGTTGATCGATACGAACCATATCGATACGAATTGATTTCCCATGAATATTGATCCATCCATATCTTGAGCATACGAACTCAGTTTGACCTGAAATTTGAAAGGCAGCATTTCCTAGCCTTGTTCATCATTCCCAATCGATCCCACCTTGATTGGAGCTTGGTCCAATTTTGATGGTATCGTTCATAGCCTCTTTTTTGTAAGTCTACGGGGTGGATCGTGTAGTGTATATGCAAGTAAATATAATGGTTCGGACCTCCCATTCTACGTCCAGTCCCGAAGTAAATATATGATGCAACTAAAATAATATTAATCTAAGTAAATATAGAATAAGCACACCAAGATTTTATACTGGTTCGGACCTCCCATTCTACGTCCAGTCCCGAAGCTCCCTTTCGAAATTCGACTATCAAAAACTCTCGCTTCGCCTGGAGGAATAGGCTTGGTTACACCGAGTTGTTCTTGCCAAATGTGTGTTCTAGTATAACACAGATGTTGACTAATTAGTACAATTGCTTCCTATGTATCTCTCAAGAATATTGTCTATGAAGAACTGAGTATATGGAAGAGTGAATACAAGTAAAGATTGCTAGAGTGCAGAGATCAAGAATATAGTATAGAATTAGAAAGCGTAAGTATGTAAGGTAAGTGCTTTCTCTTGATTCTTGATGCTATATATAGTTGTAGATAGGTATCTTAAGTAGTTATGTCCATTAACAAGTGCTCTACAGTTGCTTCTGTTGATGATGAAGAGTTGCAGCGAAGAGAAGCGAAGATGTCCATTCGAATGTGGCAGTTGAAGTTCTTATTTGAAATCCGAGTTTGAATTCAGACGTCTGGTATATGTCTCAGACGTCTGATACCATATATTTTTTGAATATGGTAGATTTTCAAACGTCTGAGTGCTAATACCAGACGTCTGGTTTTGACTGTCTGTTGTTCCATAGAACTGATTCAGACGTCTATCTTGTGCACCCAGACGTCTGATATTGTGCATATCAGTTTTAGTGCTTTTGTTCATGTGCTTCTTTGTTCCTATCGACTTGTAGTCTCTTGTAGTGTCCTTTGGGCCTCTTTCTTATATTTCTAGTGATGTTGTTCTAGCAAGTACCTTTATATATATATATATATATATATATGTATATGTATATATATTTGATTTCCGTTGTATAATTGTTGTTATCGAAACCGTAGATTGGATTTCCTAACATTTAAATCAGACGTCTTATTCACCTTCCAGATGTCTGAAATTCAATCGACACTCTTAAGTAACCTGCTAACGTCTATGTTTTCTTTTTCTCACTTTCATTTCATTT
This sequence comes from Allium fistulosum, assembly GCA_030737815.1. Lineage (NCBI taxonomy): Eukaryota > Viridiplantae > Streptophyta > Magnoliopsida > Asparagales > Amaryllidaceae > Allium > Allium fistulosum. The sequence goes on along the minus strand of CM060903.1, from coordinate 694,121,893 downwards.
CGTTTCATCTGCAATTTCAATATCCTAAATACTCAAAGTCGTTTTTTTCCTCCAAACACGATCGAATCTCATGGCACCCAAAACGAAAAACCATAAAATCTCTAAGCGTAAGCAAGACCAAGCTACTTTATCCAACCCGCAAATTTTCTCTGACGATCAAATTGAGAGATGGATGAATCGCGTACCACACTCAATCAAAAGATATGAAGACATTCAAAAGAAGAAGCTTCATACAGGTCCTTTCTACAATTTGCTCAAATTTCCTATGTACGACTTGAATGAAATATGTGAAAATGCGGGGTTACATCAGTTGATCTCCTTGAACTCGAATAATATCCAAATAGACCAACTTGCGATATTCCTATTCTATGCTAATTTAGATAGCACAGCAGTTTGGAATACCGATAACGACGATAATTGGCTATGGTCAAGTGTTTACGGCAACACTATTAGACTAACTCCGGGGATCATAGGCCGAACTCTCAGATGTTCCGACACCGGAGAAGATTTATATAATATTCCGGATATGCATTTCAAACCGAGAGATAATATCACACATCAAATATGGGAAGATGAAATGCCTAGATTTGCATCAAAATACTTAAGACCTAAGGCGAGACTTCTCACTAGAATGATAATCAACATTGTCATTCCTCGCCTTGGTAGTCATGAGCAAATCACAGAGCTAGAACACAAGGCTTTATATGGTATCTTCAATGGAACAAGGGTTAATTGGGCGAAATTCATATTTGATGAGCTCAAACAAACACTATTGGACTCGATCACGCCCAATCATCATCCCTCCCTACATACATCATGCGTCTTCTGCGGGCTCACAACATCCCTTCATATTTATCAACTTTTGAAGAGATTTCTCCGAAATATGCATCCACAAAATTTTTCTCTCTAATGCATTTAGCAGAAAATCCTCCGGATTTTATATCATTTGAAGAATGTATGCAACGATGTCAAGCGAGTCAAGCTATGCCTCCACCCCAACAACAACCTGAACAATCACAAGAGGAAAAGCAACACCGCGAGCATACTCCTCCTGCACCTTTTGATTATTCATGCCAAGACGAGATTTTGGAGACCCGCACTGAGACGAATCCAAATGAGAGTATTCGCGACTTAACTCTTCAAAATCAACTCATTCTGTCAAGGAATCAAAAAAATTTGGCTAAGCGTATCGATAGCTTTGAAACAACGTTTGCTTCACGCCTAGCCGCAGTTGAAGAATCGCTTTCAACTACACTATCAGTTCTAAAAGAGGTTCTTCAACGATTTCGTGGTCCTACACCACCTTCGGAAGATTGTCCAACTCCAACGCCTTCTCCTCCTCCGTCAAAACACTCTAAACTTTTTGAAGAGGAAATAGAACCTCTCCAACAAACTCCGACGTCTCCAAAAAAACAAGCTAGCTCTTCCAAAAAAGAAGATGAAGGAGATGATCAAGTTAAAACTTCCCCAAAAAATCCTTAGTTTTTAGGATTCCATCTTTTGTATTATAATAAAAAAAATCTATGCATGTAATCAATTAATTTGTTTAATGAGAAGTGCTTTTTGGTTTGTTATTTTTGTTTACATTGATATAACCTTCCTACAATTGGTAAATATTTCATGTTACGAACATGTTCTCTAAATTAAAAAGATATTAACACTTTTTGATAATGCCAAAGGGGGAGAAATAATTGAAAGCATATATTCAGGGAGAGATTTATAAAATTATATATAAGTACATTGTATAGTTGTCATCATCAAAAATGGGGAGAATGTTAGGAAATCCAATCTACGGTTTCAATGACAACAACTATACAATGGAAATCAAATATATATATATACAGGTACTTGCTAGAACAACATCACTAGAAAGATAAGAAAGAGGCCCAAAGGACACTACAAGAGATTACAAGTCGATAGGAACAAAGAAGCACAGGAACAAGAGCACTAAAACTGATGTGCACAATATCAGACGTCTGGGTACACAAGCCAGACGTCTGAATCAGTTCTCTGGAACAACAGACAGTCAAAACCAGACGTCTGGTATTAGCACTCAGACGTCTGAAAATCTACCATATTCTAAAAATATATGGTATCAGACGTCTGAGACATATACCAAACATCTGAATTCAAACTCGGATTTCAAATAAGAACTTCAACTACCACATTCGAATGGACATCTTCGTTTCTCTTCGCTGCAACTCTTTATCATCAATAGAAGCAACTGTAGAGCACTTGTTAATGGCCATAACTACTTAAGATACCTATCTACAACTATATATAGCATCAAGAATCAAGAGAAAGCACTTACCTTACATACTTACGCTTTCTAATTCTATACTATATTCTTGATCTCTGCACTCTAGCAATCTTTACTTGTATTCACTCTTCCATATACTCAGTTCTTCATAGACAATATTCTTGAGAGATACATAGGAAGCAATTGTACTAATTAGTCAACATCTGTGTTATACTAGAACACACATTTGGCAAGAACAACTCGTTGTAACCAAGCCTATTCCTCCGAGCGAAGCAAGAGTTTCTGATAGTCGAATTTCGAAGGGGAGCTTCGGGACTGGACGTAGGACGGGAGGTCCGAACCAGTATAAAATCTTGGTGTGTTTATTATATATTTACTTAGATTAATATTATTTTAGTTGCATCATATATTTTGTCACATATACTTGCATATACACTACATGATCCACCCCGTAGACTTACAGTTTCCAATCGATCTCCAATCTTGATATCTGTAATGATCTCGGATTTTAATTAAATTTAAATTGATAATTAATTTAGTTTTTGAATAAATATTGTGAAATCAATCGATAAATTGATGCGAGTTTCCCCGAGTTCAAATAAATTCTATGTTAAATCATTTAAATTTTAAATATTGTATATATATGTATATATGTGAATATATATGTATTTGGGCATATATGAGTAAATTTGAAATTATATATATATATATATATTTGATTTGAATTTAAATCGTAAATAAATGGTTTAAAAATAAAAATACAAATTATATAAGATAAAGTATATAAAAATATAAAAGTAACCCATTAGCTAAAATTCTAACAACATATTAAAAAATAGAAAATTATTTATATTATAAAATAATAAGATTAAAGAAAAATAAAATAAACTTAAATATGAAAATAAATATATGTATATACTTGTAAAAGAAAAAAAACTAATATATTCAAGAATGAAACAAGCAAATGAAGATAAGTATGAACAAACAAAAAGAAGACACTAGAGTAAATATCCATGTACAAAATCAAATAGGATTAGTATAATTGTACAAGCCTAATTAATGCAAGCCATCACGTTCAATTATATCAGCCACCAAAACAAAGAAAAATCACTGACTATTGTACAAACAAAATAAAATATCACCTGTACAAATATATTTACCCTGTACAACAATCTCCTACATATCAAACTTTTCATTTCAGTTCGTCCATCAAAACTGAGAAACAAAAATCTGAAGCAAATATTATTTCATACTTAAACAAGATACAACTTAAACAACAACACAATCAGAACAAACCAAAGATCAAAGAAAGTATTTCAACTTGCAAATTTTCACAAGCCTGTTTCAAAATAAAAGGACTCTGTTTTTTTCTGGAAAATCGGGTGAGTAACACTCTTTTAAAAATCTCAAGCATGATTCTGGTTGCAAGTTAAGTTCTGGAATGAATGTGTTTTGTGTGAATATATATATATATATGAATGTATGATGTCTTCTAATGTCTGCTAATGTCTGGAACATCTCTGTCCCTGTTTTAAGCTCAGTTTTAATTTAAATTCTCTATCTCTTGATCTAGTCATTGATATGATTTAAGTTACAAACAAAACTTGTTTGCTTGATTTGGAACTAAAGTTTTGGAAAAAAAAATCATTTAAGTTAAACAACTTATGATTTTCTCTAGAAACACAAAATAGCTGAGCAAACTCAAGATAAGTCAAAATTTAAATTTCATAATTCTCGAATTCAGGCTTATAACTTGAATTCTCATACTAAAATATGATTTTTAAAGAAAAAATCAAAAAAAATTAGAACTAGGAATTGAGAGTAGTTCAGGTTCGTTCGAATTTCATTCTTTTGGCGATTTCCGATGATCTTTGTGACTGGAAGGGTCGGGCTTGCTCATGGTGATGGAGGAGCCTAGGGTGGTCATAGGAAAAATGGTCGGAGGCGACCTCGACCACTGTGGCGACAGCGGCGAGCAATTTCTTTTTGTAAACCTAGTTTGTATGTGCGTGGGTATCTCGATTCGTTCGTCCTCCCCAGTTGATCGAGTGCAGCGAAACTTAGGGAGGTGGTAGTGGTTGAGGTGATGAAGTGATGACCAGAGTTTTGAGTTGTCTGATGGTCGGAATTTTGCGAGCGAGGCGATTCCAGGTTGAGGTGGTTGTTTCAGTTTTGGGCTTTAATGCTCGATTTTGATTTTGAGTCGTTATTGGTGATCAGATGGTTGTAATCTGCTTTGGGGTTGATCGTCGACATGAGTGAGTCGTCATGGATGGTCGGAGGATGGTGGTTGGTCGGTGCATGTATACGTGCATTCGCGTACATGTCTGGGTTCATGGATTTTGGGAAGAAAGGTGGAACTCGGAGCCAAGCACGGGGAACTGATCAGTTTTCTTGAAGCACGATGAAGTAGGATTTGCTCGGGTTCAAACTCGAGTAAACGAGTGTTTTTCTCGGGTCTAGCAATGTTGGCCAAAAAACAGTTTTAATGTTTAAAAGAAAATTCAAGTTTTTGAAATTGAAATCTTGATAAATTTTGTTAAATCAATTTTCTTCTTATATTAAATGATATCCAAGTTTAAGTATTAGTTGAGAAGGATTTTTAAATAAATTATTTTAATTAGCTTTTATTTTTGAACTTTATTTTAAATAAACTCAATGATACTTAAAGAAGTTAATATTAAGGATGTTTTAAAATTGTTAGTTAAATTTTCAAGGATTGGTTAAACTTTATTTATTAAAGATTTGAAGTAATTACTTAATAAAAGTAATTAATGTAAAATTAATTGATAATTCAACTTAATTAATCAAGTAATTAATGAATGATTAATTAAAAATAATTACTTAGTAAAGGTAATTAAGAATGGGTAATTAATGATCAAAGATTGATTAACCAAGTAATTAAGGGTTAATTACTTTAAAGAATAATTAATTAATGTGGTCAATTAATTAGGGTAATTGATTTAAGAATAATTAATTATAGGTTAATTTGTTAAAGTTATTATGAAATGATTATTAATTAAAGGAGTAATTAATTAGTTATTGTAATTAATTAAGAATAATTAATTAAGGTGTTTGATAAATTAATTTATATCAAATGATTTGTAATTAATAAATCAGGATTGGATAATTAGTTCATAAGTAATTAATTTAATTGGAAATAAATTGAATTAATTAGGATTAAACAATTAATTAATCCTGCTTATAAATGATTATTGAATGCTTGACCTTACTTATGAATGATTGTATGGTATGAGATGCCTTGAATTGATTGTCCTATCTGATCTGTGATATTTTGTTCTGTGGATGGAGCTGTATATAATTTATTCATTTATTTGTGATACATTTGTATATTATCTGTGAATCTGTGAATGAATGATAAGCATTATAGTTTATACCGCTTATCAACTATCACTACAACAAAATTATGTTTTCACTGCATTTGCTATCAGCGTTCCACCGTTGAATGCTGTAGTACATATTTTCAGAGAGTAATATCTAGTGATAAACGCTGAAAAAACTAGTCCCGCTAGGTTTATTTTGGTTTGCCGCGAACTCACATTTACATATGAAAACAATTATATTTCCCTCGTCTCTTAATAATTCATTTCCCTCTCCATCAATTTTCATTTTCCCTCTCGTCCATTTCGATTTCAATTCTCCTAGTACTAGATCGCATCTTCCTTCATCCTCCGCATCGATTTTGATTAAGCATCTTTATCGCTGGCGCTTTTATTCGCATCGATTTCGGATTTGATTGCCCTAAACTGGGTGGAATTGGTGAGCATTAATTTCTTAACCCTAGTTTTCAGTTAAGTTTGAAACATTGCAAAGTATCAAAATCTTGCTTATCTGATCGAGTTTAGCCTAATTTTTATTCTGATTGAGTTTAAAGTTTATGCTACCTGTAATTAAATGGTATTATTTGTATTTAAAGAATACTTTGGAATTCTAATTTATCACTATTTCAATACACATGGTTTATGAATTTTGAAGAGACAAGATATATTGGCTTACATGCAAGTGCTGGTGTAGAAAACCATAGCTCATGGCACCACTGGAATCAATGGCTTTGAGTTTAGCAGTTTTGGGTGCTAGAAATTAATCCAATTCTCTATGTAAGTTAGTTGAAAAGAAGATCACAATTATCTAGAAAAACATGTTACTTTTTAACTAAAACAACACCATTATATTCGGTAGCTTACTTTTTATAACTAGCTGCAAAGTTTAGAATGGTTGGATAATTTATATAACTTATTTGTAAGCAGTGTACCGGTAGGTGTTTTTATTTTAAACTTTACAATCTGTGTCCACTTTGATTTCTGGTATTCAAAGTTGCAAGAATAAGTATATTATCATGATGCTTTTAGTTCACTTATAATATATTAAATATATTTATTTGAAATTATTATAAATTATTAATGAGCTAATGTTATCAAAACTTTTATGTTTAAAATGTTAAATCAGGTATTTATGATTAAACTATTATTTCAACCATCGATTCAACATATCATTTTTAATATGATTATTTAATAAATCTGAAAGCCATTGAAACTTTATAAGAATATTTGTAATTGTTTAGGGTTAGTTTTATACCTTTAGAAGAATATTTATCAAAGATTTAGAAGAACCTTTGTTCCATTTTATTACACCTAAAACATCCAATTCAGCATTTGTTTATACAAAGAGTAGAGATAGGGATAAAAATATAAACCTTAAGTCCTTAACTTGTCAATCAATTCGGTGTTAGTTGTTTGAATGTGATATGTGCAGGTGAAACTGAAGAGAGGTGAAAATGATCCACATTAATTGAGGGACTTAAAAAGTGAAAAGGTGTGAGAGCTCAATAAAGAAACTCACAAAAAGTTATTAGTATCTTCTTTAAATGTTAACAGTTTGGGTGCTTATCAGTTAGGTGTGTGAAGAAGGAAACAGAGAAAAAAAGAAATGGAAACCTCACCTCAGAAAAAACAAGAAAGGATCATATCTCAAAGAGCAACACAGATGAGCAACTCATTCAACTGCAAAATTTGGGCTCTGGGTTTCATTTGTGGTGTTTGTATTATTTATCGTCTGTTGGTTGCTTCCCCTCCTTTGAGAATTGTGAATTCTTGAATTCCAGTTTTGTTGATTCAGGTAAAGGGATTGGTTATCTCTTTCTTCATCTTTTTGTTCCCTGCCTTCTAACTTTATACTTATCGATTGTTGTGTTGTATGTTTATGATGCATCATGGTCTCTATTATGCATAATTTATCAGAAGATATACAATGGTACTTGTTTGGATTATAGTTTGTTCTTTCATCTCTATATAAAGTAAGAAGCTTTAAATATTTGATATTTGGACATTTTACTCATGTGTGTATGTATGCATATGTGTAGGTATGTATATGTATATATATATATAATTTTTTGATATACAATTTAGTGATTATATACGGGTTGATCAAATTTAGATAACTACTAATATAGCAGAGAGGTATAATGGTAAATATATATGTGATAACATAACTAACTCACCATGAATGTTGTCCATTAATAGTTCACTGTATATGTTGTCAATTAATTATGTTAAGGATAATTAAGCAAGTTTCTAATAAGGTATTAGCACTGAATGCATTGAAGCATTTGTTGAAGGTAAGTGTACCAGTCATGCAGTCCACATCATCCTGTACGAATATGTGGAATGCACATTGAAGCTTTAGAAGATTTTTATAACTATTTTTTATTTATATGCTTTTCTACACAATGTAAATTTGTTTATACCTTTGTTAAAATTAGACCTAAAAACTAAAATAATTTCATTGTAATTTTAGCATAGGATCACACAACTACCTTCACGATACCAATGTTTTATGTTCATTTTTCATTCAAGTAATGAATGTGATTAGAATCCTTGCCCACATCGATAAGAATGTTTTATGGGGGATGACAACATTAAAGCTTTAGATTCAGGTTTTGTACATCAATGTTATTGCATGGGAATTGAATTTATTTCGCATAGTGTCTTACCTGGCTATTTTTTTATGTTAAATGTTCATGTCAATCTAGACGAGGAGAATAAGGTTCCACTTTGAGTGATAGAGGTATAGTTATGACTAACGAATCTTTGAACAATAACTTAAGGACAATAGCCAAGCTAGGAATTTCAAGTACTGCTGACAACAAACTTCTGATTTTAACTATTTTATGCTTATTTTTTTAAAATACAATGTTTCTTCAAATTTTTTTGTTTACAGCTTTGGTTGAAAAATTGTAAATAGGAGGTGACCTAAAACTCATTTTTCCAAGTTTGGTATTGAGCAGTACTCTGCAGAAATATAACTTATATTAGTACAGTTCTAAGATATCAGCTATAACTTATAACTGGAGATCTAAGCAGTCCCCTCTGCTATGTCACTATCCTGTCAATGTACCTAATTTGTTATCTGCTTGCATTTTTCCATTTAGCTATATAAGTACACTGAACTATACGTATTAAATATCATTATTAATGTCCTTTTGTCATACACGGGCTCAATACTTGAAAAATGATCCATCTTATTTGAGTTGTCAAAACAAAGTGTGCAAAGAGAAGGACGAGGAAGGCAACTGTGCAGTAGAGACCTGCACTGCAACCTTAACGTTTCATGTCGTCAATTTTAGAACTGATGTTGAGTTTGTGTTCTTCATAGGAGGGTTTAAGACACCTTGTATTTTGAAAAGAATGCAACCCATACGTTTTGCAAATCCTTCCATGCCTTTGTATGGTCAATTATCTAGTATTGACTCCACTGGAACCTCGGTAATTGTTTTTTCTTTAATTATTAAAAGATCCCAGGACATTTGTGTGTGATAAATGATAAGATAGAAAATATCTAGTGTATGCCATGGTAATTTATTTCTCTACTATGGATAATTGGTAATGTAATAAAATGATTCAGCATATAAATACATACTAGTATTGGTATTGAATATTTTCACTTGTATATAGATGAAACTTAGATGGGTTAGTGGTGATAAGAAACCACAAAAAGTTCAATATGGAGGCGGAAAATCTGCTACTTCTACCGTCATAACCTTTACTAAGGATGATATGTGCAGTAAGTTTCCTAGAGAGGATAATTGCATTCATTTTATCCTTTTTTGTTTAGTTTTAATTTTACCATGGAGAGTTAAAAGTCAATAAATAACAATTGATTTTTGAGCCAGTGTTTGGCAAGTCCAACAAAAGATTGTGGTTTCATTTTTCTTAGGATGAAATAATGATCCATTATTTTCATTGTAATAAAATTTCAAATTATATATGAATGTTATTTACTTAATTTTAAAAAAAATTCTAAATTATGATCAACCAATAATATGACAAATAAAAGTAAATTAGTATATTTTATCAATATTAACCACTTTTGCAAATTTGTTTTGCACATTTATTTTCAATATTGAAGAGCATTTGGCATCTTCAACCTAATTTGCTACAATATTACATGTTTTAACATAGTATTATACATTTATCTTAATAGTGAGGTTCTTATGTCAAAAATTTACTTGGAAAAAATTGTAGCATCCGAACTTGGCAGCTGGTGATAGCTCTTCAAGTTCTGAATCTGCTTTTCTTTTAACACGTGGATGGGCATGGGCTATGGATAGAAAATACTATCATTATATATGTTTTTTTCTATTGTGTGTTTGTTGTGCTCAAGTGGCTTGGACTGTGGAGACTGAACCTATGATATGTTTTGTGAATGAATATAAATGTTAACACAGGTGCGTTTACAACAAATAATCCCAATTTGGTAAAATCTGAATTATAAGTTTTAACACAGGTGCGTTTACATCAATCATAGATGTTGTCACTATGGTATAAGGTCTAAATGATATTGATGAGGCATAGTTAAATAGCATAAAAATTGGGAAGATTCCTAAATTTTATGCTATTTAGCTCTTGCCTTATCAATATTATAGGTAATATGAAGATTGTGGACTTTGGTTAAGCGCCTTTACTGGGCTGGATGTGTTGCTTCACCCTACGTGTGGGACTCCGGCTCATGCTGTGATGGCGCAAAGGTAACCTAAATTCTCATCACGCAAAGGTAACTAATAATATTATTTAGTTATTTTCAGTAAACACTATGTTAGTTTGCATTTTGTTAGTTTGCATTTTGGTTGCTAAGTCTAGTTCCTTGACATTGTTTAATTTTTATATACAGGCCATTCTAAGATGTTTTGATAAGCGAATCTACATTCCTCTACCTGATGCCAAAGCTAGACAACATAGGTTAAAAGTCAGTTGCTCTTGCTTGCACTTATTTATAAGATTGAAATAAGACAATCAATATAGAAGTGACTGGGATTGGCCATCAACTAGGCACCAGTTGCTAACCTATTTGCTTTGGAATTTTATTTTATTTTTTATTTGAACTTCTGTCTGTTAACAAAAATTAGTTTTACCTAGGAATAAAAATGTATAACTTCCCGTGCACGGAAAAGAATAAAAATCTATATATGCATAGATTCTTGGTGATGCAGGCCTAGCAAATGAAAACATTGACTCCATTGTTATTCATTTCTGACGTTGTAGCTGAAGTTGCTGAATGCAGAACAAATTGTTGGATGATGACTACATGAACAGCACGACATATTGCTGAGAGAAAATGCAGGAAATGCTAAATGCTTGGAGTAATGCAAGTTCTGTACATGAACAAATCTGATTGCTTGGAGTGCTTGGTGGTCTAGCTGAATGCTTGGTGGATGTGGATGCCAGTGGTGATCTAATCATCTGAGGTACCTTAAAATAATAATAATAATAATCTATAGTTAAATTATTTCATAGTTCTTTGTTGTCTCCGACTTTTATAAACTAGTAATAATAATAATCTTATGATCTTTTGAATCCTATGTTTTTATAAAAACTATGCTAAATTAGCTAAGTTTCTAAAAAATTATTAAACTAAAAATACAAAGGCAAAGCAATGGCCTCGGTGTATTATTTATGTTAATTTTTGTGGCTGCAAGTTTGATGTTGTGTTTCATTTTGCTGGGTTAAAAGCTTTGGGCAAAAGCGTAGCTAAACCTCTTAGATATTTTGATAACAACTTGACTTACACTTTAAATTTGGTGCATGGATCTTTGGTGCTGACTTGCTGTAGAATGCATGGATCTGATGATGGGCAATGACACAAATAGGCTATCAAGATGGGATCGTGCAAACCACATGCTGAAGCATGATCTGGAGTGTTCGTACGGGGACATGTTGATGAAGTGAGAAGAGTTGTGCACCAGACTGAAGTGCATGGATCTGGAGTATGTTATAGCCTATGCTGACGAGACTGAACATTGCATGCGGATGCTTATGAGTTGCTTCAGTTTTGGAGTGCATTATTGGTTTATGGTATAATTATGTAACTGTCATTTAAGTTCTTTTACAATTCTTTTAGGATACATTTGGCAGCTTTAATTATGACTTCTTGATTCTTTTATTAAATGAATGACCTTTTCAAACCAAACCAATAGGCATGGACTGAAGCTTGAGCAGGTTGGTAAGTGTTAAAAGTTATATTTATTGTACACATATCTATCTTAATGGTCACTTATTATGTTTTGGATACAATTTCAAGGTATAAACCTATTGATCACGTTGCTGAGCAAGTAACCAACTAAAGTATCACGTTGCTTTTGCGTAGATGGGTCTGCCAACATTTATTTTTCGGCCTAAGGCATGGACTGAAGCTTGAGCAGGTTGGTAAATTTGGCAATATTAATATCATACCTTTTCCTTCATGAAAATGTACTAGGTAAAAAAACACTTCAGCACTCTTGATTATTGATTTATCAAGCTGCCTTCTTCATGCTTAAGGTAATTCACTTTTATTTTATGATCCAACATTGAACCAACTGGGCTTTGTTCATGTTAAGGCATTCATGGTCTTCAACATATATTTGGCGAACCTCTTGTCAATCTGAAATATATATAGGAACTGCATCACAGTATTAAGAGACATTCATTCTTAACCATGTTAAATTAGTTCAACAAAACTTGCAACCCAAACATATATAACAAAGCAAGCTTCCACATTCATTTGGTACTAACTTGGCAATACAAATCCTTGTTTGATTAACTAGTGTCCATGTTAATTTACATAGGTTCCTCGTAACTCGTTTAAATGGAGTAAAGGAATAGGTTATGCTGATCATTATGAGTGAGCCGTTACTAACATCATTTTAAGCATTCAAAGAGGAGCTGAGCCTGGTATTATGATCTACATTCTTCCACAAGGACCTGGAATGTCCAAGGCTCGCAGTAAGCATGGATGGGGAACACAGTTCGGTTCATTTTGGTGTTGTTAGGTAATACTGCTATTCATTATTTCCATTAGAAATTTTACAGTTAATATATGATATTTTTTGTATTGGCAATGGTTTATAGGTTGATATAGTTCTCTATCTAAATCAGAAATCATTTGGGTAATTTTTTTTCTATAGAGACCATCTTATGATGAGGAATTTCAAGATGTAGCAGCTTTATTCAGATACATGTATAGTTTTTGCCACCGCTTTCACAAAAATACCCAAGTTAAATAGGATAACTCTTATGCACATCAATAAAGATTTCAGAGATGGAACCACAAAAAAAACTTCAAATTGATTTATAAAATATGAACATCTCCATAACTCATCTATTATGAAGACTAGAAATGTTAAAATTTTAAATACTCGATAAATATTCTGAGCTAAATAAAGTAAAATTTCTTTTTTTTCCAATAGAAATTTGGAGATCAATGGATTCAAAAGTGCTTGTACAAGATTGCTCGGGCTGGAAAAATCAAATGTTTTACTGGAGTAGTTCAAGTGCTAGAAAGAAGAAGCTGGTATACTTTCTCTATTCCTTTGATATAATTACTGATAAAACTTCAGCAATATATTTCTAATTTTTATACTACCTTGGTTAGTATATTTTTTACTTGCATTTAAAAGCTAACATATATATGCAACAAAATTATATGTCCATCTGTAAGGCTTAGCTGCTGTCTTTCCAAATCTAAGGTAGTCTGTAATTATGCATACATGATGGTTAACATGTTTGAAACATTATTTAGTTTTGTAAAGAATCTACTATGAAATTCCACACATTGCCACATTGGCATAATTGCACACTATATGTACCTGGTATCAGGTAGCAAGTGCTTTCATAATAATATTGTTATGTTGCAACTTATGTATTCATAATTTATACTACTTTTTCTTCCATTCAATTTCCTTGGTTTTGAGCTCAAGGCTTGTAACATCTGGGATCAACATAATATTTTGATTCAAAATCTGCCATGGGACAATTATGTGGCTTCTTATTCCTCTTTTTCTAAAAACCCATTCAAACAATAATATTGCTCAAATATATCAGGCCTTTTCTGCAACTTCTACATAATATTGAATTAGTTACCTGTAGTTATATAGTTAGCATATGAAATGACTATAGTTTGAAATGAATAGTTAATGAACATGCTTATGAAATGAATTAGAGGTAGCATCCACCTGTATGATATTTGTATACTGATAACCAAATTCATTTTGGTTAGGTTCAAACTACTATTGATGGTCTTAGAGCAAGTGCTTCTGATAGAACAGACGATTTACAGAAAGAAATGCAACAACTCATGTTTTTATATCCACTGTCAAAGAACAATGGTCACGGTACATGGAAGACACTTAAATCCGATACAATGAAGATACCGCTTCAGTAGAAAGAGGAAGGTCTGGCTTGAAACAAGGTCTTCAAGATTGGTATTGACGCTGTGCCAAATCTATTTTACTTCTCGTTTTGATTATACATCAAGATTGTATGCAGTTGGTTTATAAATTTTATCTCTCTTTACGGGTTTATGTAAACTTTGTTCATGGATATTGTGTTCAACGTATTTTACGGAAGTGATTAATAGTTATGCTTTTATTTTACAATTTTTAGTTTGATTTGTTTATGTTATGTACATTAACTGATTAAAATATAATTAAATGTAGTTTATATTAATGATGTGTGAATATTGCAATGGCACAACATTGCTGTCAATTCTTTGGAAAAAAAATGCATGTCCCTACGACAACGTTTATACATTGCTGTCAATTCATTGGAAAAAAATGCATATCCCTACGACAGCGTTTATCCATTGCTGTCAATTCATTAGAAAAAAATGCATATCCCTACGACAGCGTTTATACATTGCTGTCAATTCATTGGGAAAAAAAATGCATATCCCTACGACAGCGTTTATACCTTGCAGTAGAAAACTATTAACAGCGTTTATACCTTGCAGTAGAAAAATTATTAACAGCGTTTAAAAAACGCTGTAGAAAGTGGGTTTTTGACAGCGTTTATATTTTGCAGTTAAAAATTTAGGGTCAACGACCGCATGTCGTTATACAGCGTTTTTAAAAACGCTGTGAAAACTTTTAACAGCGTTTTTCAAACGCTGTGAAAAGTCTATTTTGTTGTAGTGTATATTGCTGTATTTGAATCTGTGATGATTGAATGATGTTGCACTACTGTGTAAAACCCCTGGACCACACCATACACACACAAATATGGATTTCACGAGGAAATCGGTTAAGTCACAGATGATTTAAATTTAATATTTTTGAAATTGAAATTTTAATTTCAATTGATTTTGGAAATGGATTTGGGTTAAATGTTAAAGCTTTTGAAAATGAGTTTTTAAGAGAAAAGTTATTTTGAATAACTTGGTAAAGTTTCCAATTTAAATAATTTAATTTGAATTTGAATTCAAAATTTGGAACTGAATTCCATGTTGGAAATTATGGTTAAAGATGTTATAAATGTGTTTATATGAATTTAAACCATTTTAAAAATATGGTTTTGAGAATTTGAATTTAACCCAAGGACTTTAACTCGAATAAATGAATAAGATTTTCCGAAATGAAATCTATTTGTTTTCAAATAATAAAAGCTTTCATATAAGAAATGAAATTCCAATTTAAATTAAAGGAATTTCAAGTTTGAAATGAAAACAGTTTTCCGAGTTATGAATAAATCTTTGTGAAAGATTGTTGAACTTTGTTCTGAAATTGGAAAGGCGTACATTTTGTATAAAAGGTCGAAATGGAATTGTTTTGAAAGCTATCAGTTAAATCTTTGTTTTAAAGATTTAATGAGTTAATCCAATGGAAATGGAAATTGATTTGGAAAATCTATGAATATGTCTTTGTGAAACTGGGTGAACTTTGTGAAATGAATCTTTTTGTGTAAAAGATTAAAATGGTAATGTGTTTAAACCATTTGAAAGAGAAATTTTTGATAATAAGTTGTGACTTAATTGAAATTCCATTATCCATATATTTTTAAATATTATGCTCACTATTCGGTTTAGCTGGGAGAGGACCTTTGTGTCATATAACCCATTCCGAATAAGTGATACGTCGTATATGGATAGCAATTGAAGACCGATGGTGAAGACCGGGTATTTGTGAAAACGATAGGATAACCTATCGATTGTCTTTGCACCGAGTAGCGCCCGGTATAGAGATTCCCTAAGTGATGGGAAGTTCGATCGGGATTGTGAATACCCGAATTGCAAGGGCTTCTTCGGAAGTGCCTTCGGTTTTGTTCGAACCCGTAACAGACTTGTATGGTTGTATGTCTGACATTACACTTTGAGATATAAAGCTGATTTCTTTCAAATACATTTCTGTTTGGTGGCGGAGATTTATTCTCTTAGCTTAACACCCTTCTCTGAGACGTACGAGTTCAGAGGTTATGTAGTTGAAGGTTATCAGTGATATACTCCCAATTTGGTAGTGTGGCATGCTAAGTGCTGCTGTGTGTTGCTGATCATTTGTTGATCAAAGCATGGTTTTGTGAAAAAGCGTAGCTTTGTGGACGAGACCTCATCGGACCTCACACCCCGGAAATGGTCGAAACAAGAAAGATGCGGCAAGGTTTCAGGGGTAGCTCCCCTAGGGTATGTCCATTCTTCTGGAAAAAGGTGGTATCATGGTATGGAGCCCAGATATTTACCTGTGTGGTTGCTCCAATCTCATTTACTGTGTGATTGTTGCTTTGTGATCGAGGGCCCTCGGATAAAGGTCGCAAACGACCGGGGGTGGCATATCTCAGGTTTACTACCCGGGAAGGGGGTAACCGGCCTTGTGTTGGCAGAGAGCAGTTGTCTCTTGGGACGTCCCTCCAGAGGCGTACCCATGTGGCAGTAGGAAGTTCCTTAGCCTGACCATTTGTTGGAAAATCCAAAGAAACAATACGAGCCTTGTACGGTTTTAGTTGTATAACCTAGTATGGAATGTGGCGGTAACCTGCTATTGAACATAGTAGCTATAGTAGGCATACAATAATGGTTGTATGCTGGCTAAGATTAATATTATATGTTCGAAATGTTTCCTACACTATGCACTAGTAATAATATCAAAAGAGTTTTTCTTGCGTAGTAAGCATGTTTGACTATCATAAGAAGAAATCTCCTCCAATTCTGCGATTGCATTGTGTGTGTGGCGGGAGGTCTTATGGTAGTTTCATTTTCCAAAAAGCATTGCGGGTTTCAATGTTTAAAATTCTTTTGTGTTTGTTTTAAAGATAAACTAGTTTTGTTACTCATACCAGTCCCATGACTGACCTGGAGTTTATGGTTCCATTCCTAAACTCTGGGTGCCCACTATTTTCCACACGGGTAGTCTAGAGTTGGGTTTTTCAGATAGTCAGGTTTAGTAGATTATCTGGAGCTAGTTCACTTCATCAGAGTTGATGACTGCACCTGATTATCTTGGTGCATCGTGTTGGTGTTTCAAGCTTGATGTTGGAGTTATTGGTCTCATTCTCTTTGTCGGATCATTTGGAGTATCACTTCTGTTTTCCGTTGTAGCATCTTTATTTATCTCTGATATTCTTGTATCATATTGATATCATTGTTGTATATCATTCTGGATATTGTATTCATTGGAGTTGTTTATGATATCATCTATTTCTTTCTTCCGCTGTGTTGTTATACTTAATGGTGTTATAAGCTCCGGTGAGCCAGATTCGACGTTTGAATCTGCGGCATTTTGAGTACAAGTGAAGTACGGGTGCCGATTTTCGAAGGCCGAGTTCAGAATCATCACAATATCCGTCCTTTTTAACCAATTTGTTGATATCCCGGCCTTGACCAAAAGGCGGGATAACAGATTTATATTTATTAGTGAAGCATTAAATAATAAAAAATACTAGACATGAAAATTTTGGATGTAGAAAATTTTATTTCATCGTTTGAAGAGGAAGAGAAAGGAAAATTTAAGATATTGTTATGAGATATAAAAATAGAATAAAAAAAGATGGGTGCGGATGGGTGAATGAAGTATTTAAGTAGGTGAGAGGATAATGGGTTGGGGGAAGTGTTTAAGTGGGTGTAAATAGTATTGCCTTCTATTTTTGTTGTAACCTTGTTAAACTCAGTGTTGAATTTGTTATAGTTTTTTAATATTTTTTTTAAGATAATATGTATTATAAATTTATTTTTGGTTGAAATAGTATAGCATACGCTAATTTAATTTTTGGTGAAAAATGTTTGGAAATTTCAATAAGAAGAAGAAAGAGAAATAACTGCTAATTTGCAAATTGAATTTGAAAGATGAATATTTTGTAAAGGAGGGAACAAACTTTATTTTTCATTAAACTTTTTCTTTTTTGCTTCCATACACTTACGTTTGCTTACTTGCTTGCTTGCTTAAAAAAGATGAGAGAAAACATTTTATTTATAGTGTAGTATTCTTTAGACTTTTCTTCATTTCTCTTTACAAATCTATTTTCTAAAAAATTTCAAATTACATATTAGATAAGTCTAGATTTTTTCTATTTTAAATTTAGCCTCTTCAATTCTTTCAATTAATACCAAAATTAATATTACCCAGAATAATTTGTTTTCCAAAATAATTAAGTTAAACCAAAATCAAGTTTATTTCCAACATTCCCCTTAAACTTGATTTTGTAACTCCGAACAAAATTTGCAATCTTTGTATTTTACGTATTTCGGTAGGAATAAGGATATTACCCAATCTTTTCTTATTGTATTGACGTTCTTCCCCCTTTTCGAGATCTTCGCTGCAATTTCACGAATAGTTGTGGTGCTCTATTCATTTCATTCTCCTTTATTAATATAGAATACTCCAAAAAGTGTTCGTTCTAACTTCTACATTGATCTAGTGTCATAAATTTTGAATGAGTCATATATGTTATCTTTTCATTCTTTCTTAATTTAATTTGCTCTTACAATCTTTGACCCATTCAATTCCTTTGCACGTTTCCCAAATTTAACTTTCGCATGAAATTTCAAAACGCATTGATTAAAAAATAAAATTGTTCGAAATAGAAATGTTATAATCTTTGCTTACCACTTTGTTATCACCTTCATGAAATTCATCGCTGAGCCCTTTGACTTTCTTTTTGACCATTTCTATTTTTATATTCTTTGTTTTTATTTCTTCAAATTTCTGCATATACTTTAAATCTTCTTCAAGTTCTTGAATTTCTTCTCCTTGATTCACGATTTTTTCATTTTCGTCTCCTTTACTTTCGCACTTTATACCATTTGCATCAACTTTGTTGACTTTATCTACTTCATCTTCGCCTTCTTCATTCTCTTTCATATTTAATTCCTTGACAGTAACCTTTTTCACTTCATTGGTTATTTATTTCTATGCTTGTGTCTTTCTCTTTGGTGACTCCTTTTCTTTTATTTCCTCAATCTTCTCTTCCATTAATTTTTTTGATCTTTAATAGCTCTTCTGCAATTTTCTCCTTCGTATCGTTTTTTATTTTCTCTCTCTCTTCCTTTGTAACATTTTCTCTCATCTCATTGTTTTTCTTTTCGTCCTTCTCATTGACTGATATATTTTCTTCAACATATTGCATTTCGTTCTTGTTAGCTTACATATTCAAGTACCATGTTTTTTCACTTTTAATTTCAACTACTTTGAATGTCCATAAAAATGAACAATCTTCCTCGTCTTATTCAATGAAGTTAGATTTTTTTCATGAAGTTTAGTGATGGTTGATCTACATTGAGAAGTAAAATACCCAAATTTATTACAATTATGATATTTTATTTTTGATTTATCATACCTTGGTCTTTCATTGTAATTTGCGTTTCCTCCTTATTCTTGACTTCTTGTGCTATATTTATTTTGTCTTTTCTCCTCTTTATAATAGTCACATCTTCCATAACTTTGACCATGATCTCTTCCGCTTTGACTCTGACTTCTTCCATTTTTAAATGTCCCATTTTTCCGTAAGGTGGTTTTTTTTTGAAGAACTTGCTTTAATGGATCTTCTTTTACTTTTTTCTTCAATTTTTCTCCATGCGCTTGAAGTGAATCCATGAGTTGATCAACAATCATGGATCATAGATCTTTAGATCCTTCAATTTCTACAACTATGTAATCAAATTTTAAATGTAAAAATCGTAGAAATTTCTCAACAACGCTAGAGCCTTCCATTTTTCTTCCATATCTTTTCATTTGATTTGCAATAGATAAAACTCAAGAAAAATAATCATCAATTGATTTTCTGATAGTTTCATATGTAAAGATTCAAAACCACCTCGCATAGTTTATAATCTAATTTTCTTCACTTTGTCAATTAAAAATGTTCTTCAAAATCTCTTATGCTTCTTTACTAGTTGTGCATTAGCTATCTTCTCGAACATACCGTCATCCAAACCTTGGTAAATGAGCGCAAGAGCCTTCTGGTCATTCTTCTCCAAATTCTTCAAAATAAAGTAGAAATATCAACGGGTTCTTCATACCCATTTTCTATGATATCCTATGCATCTTGCAATCAAAGCAGCGTCTTCATGCGAATGCTCCAATTTCATAATTCTCCTTTTTTAATAAAAAAACTTGAAAAAGAGTCGTTCTGTTTGCCATCTTCCTTGATTAACAACCGAGCTATGATGCCAACATTGAAATCAATAAGAAAAAGAGAGAGAGAGAAGTAACTGCTAATTTGCAAATAAAGATTGAGAGATGAATATTTTGTAAAAAAGGAAATAAACTTTTTTTTTTCAACCTTTCCTTTCTTGCTTACATACACTTATATTTGCTTACTTGTTTGCTTACAAAAGATAAGAGAAAACATTCTTATTTATAGTGTAGTATTCTCTAGACTTTTTTCAGTCCTCTTGACAATCTTCAATTCTTTCCATTAATACCAAAATTAATATTACCCAGAATAATTTGTTTTTCAAGATAATTAAGTTAAACCAAAATCAAGCTTGTTTCCAACAAAAAAAAAGGTTTCGGAATTGAACAATTTCATAAAATCTTTTTTTTTTTGTCGTAGTAGTTTGGAAACCGTTCGCAGCATTTAGTTTTGGACGATTTTATTTGAGGAAGAAAATATAATATCGCAACGTTGGTTTATATTTTGGAAGAGCAAGCATGGAAGCAAAAATAAAAGTTTAAATTGATGGTTGTAAGTGGTTGTGTGGAATAACTTAATGGGTGAAGAGAAAAATAGATGAGAGGTGTATATTTGGTGTATGTAGATAGTAATATCCAATTTAATGCACCAAGCTTAGTAAATTGTATTGTTTTAATTTCAACTATTCATAATCAGACAGATAACAATCAGTTGTGTTTTTCTACTTTAGTAAATTACCAGAACCAAAGCAGACAATCGGACTTTATTTTGCATTGATTGATTCTTACAGTCCAAATTTTCAAAACTTTCTGTTCGGTCTGTTTCAGCAATTCATGCAGTCTAACCTAGTTGGAGATTTCCGATCAATCTGTCTCATACCTAGTATATTATGCATAAAGTGTTCCAAATGTAGCCATATAGGTGATGCACAATGATCAAACATGTGTTTCTGACTCTTAAATTGGAAGTGTTGTTCGCAACATTTGTTGATCGAAGATTAGTTGCATTAGATATGTGGACTATCCACATTTGATTGGTAACTTTACATATTATTTGTACAATGATCCAATTTGCTAACGTTTTCCTTCTTAAAACAGTGCACAAAATCAATTTGCTATTCATTTCATTGAGATGTTCATTCTTTCTAATTCAAAATGATACCAGGATACAAACATATAAATCATAAAATTAGCCAAGTGTTTTGTGATATTACCCGAAAACATAATAAATGACATTGGTCAATTTTTGCAACTATATATGATAGAATTATTTACGTAAATATATCATGGCATATGCATAAGCCGATAAGCATAGTCATATATATGTTTCTAGTTCCTACGATCGACTTTAGCATAGAGTAAAAGCAACATATTATCAACTGCAAGAAGCTAACTATCTATATCTAGGTACAGCACGAAGTTTGACTCCATGACTAAAATTAAGTACAATGCCAAACTGAAATTCTATAGGAGATTCCATATTAAGAGAGTGCTTGAATGTGTAGTGTCGATATAGATGAATGACTGATAATTTGATTTCTTGCAAAGAGAATTTTTGCCCGATGCATGCTCTAGGTCCTATTCCAAATGGTATGTTAGCATAGGGATGCCTTTTCTTCTCTTCCTCGCATTCAGGGTCGAACCTTTCTGGTTTGAACAAATTAGGTTCTGGAAAGTTTGTTGGGTCTTTTGCCAGTACACCTATTGCTAACCAAACCCAGGTTCCCTATGGTTCACACAAAAGTTAATATCACAAATAGGAATATATAAGTTTTGAATATAAACTGAAATTATTAAGTACCTTAGGTAAAAGATAACCTCCAATTTCAACTTCTTTAGATGTTTCTCTTGCAACTAATGGTGACACTGTGTAAAACCTCATTGTCTCCTTTATTACCTACAAGAGAGGAATCGTCATAGAATAAGGTTGCTGTTTTTCATCATAGAATAAGTGTGGTACTACTGTTTGTTTAGCTCAAATTTTTTTTTTCTGGCTTGTTTATCGCAAGGATAAGAACTATAAGGAAAAATATTATTTATGCTCATTCATTCAGTTTCATGTTACTATAACGTGTTTCTCTTCTGATTTACTTGTATGCCCACTTGTCCTTCAATTCAACATTTCATGTACGAATTTTGAATAATCAAAGATGTATACAATATACAGAATGTTATGGTTTTATTTAATTTATAAAAGATATCTTGGAATTATTTCAAAAGTCTTACCTGTTCCAGGTAAGGGAACTTGTGCTGAAGATCTTCGGCATCTGGAAGCAAATCAATTGGACCAAATCCATCAATTTCCTCAACCAACATTTTCTCAACCTCGGAATGCATTGAAACCAAATAAATAAGACAAGACAAAGTGAAAGAGGTAGTAGCCGACCCCGCAAGTAAGTGCTCATAGGCAAGGGAACTTATATAATCTGAAGTAAATAATTTCTTTACTGAACTATCTGATTCCTTTGCTTTCAAAATAGCCGATACAAAATCCTTAAAATCATTCTCCTTCTCATTCGCTTTCATTCGAACTATCTCTTCAACTTTTCTAGCTAGTTTTTGGTTAGTTTGATCTATTTTAGAGTCTGCAGTCCATGGAAGTCTCTTTAGTAATTGTCGGAATGGTTCTTGAAGGAATGGTATTAAAAGTCCAAGTATAATTGAAAAGGAACCGGTAAGATCCATTTTTAAAGAAGTGGTAGAATGTATGTGAAGTTTGACAAAGGACGAGACTTCATCTTCTTTTCTGAAGGGCTCCGTGTTTTCTACAAGACCAAACTTTACACCAAAGGCTGCTTGGCCGATAATATCAGTTGCCATTTTTAGAGTGAGGTCGGAAAAGGCGATATCTTCTTCTTCTTTAGAAAAATGGAGAGTTGTTGAGTCAATGTAGGATTGCATTGTGGGTATGAGACTAGCAAGATGTGATGGTTGGTAAAGAGAAATTACTGTGTTTCTCATCGCTGACCACCTTGAATCTCTGCAAGGCAGGTTTATATATTTTTCTTATTTGAATGGGAAGAACTCACTTGTTTCAAATTTCTAAAGTAGGCTATCATTTGTGCATATTGAGGTGTTAAATACAACATACTTTTGCAACATTATATACGTTGCGTTGTATCATTTAGTTTCTTTCTCTTCTTATTCATAGTGAAATGTCACGATTCTACAAAACTAATATAGTTCCATACTTTGGTTATAACTAAAAAACATATTGGGATTCAATTATTGACCAAAACTTTGCCATTGGCTATAACTAAAGGTCATCATACGTCTTTTATTCATTGTGTCATGTTACATTTTAGTTTATTTTTCTAATGTAGGTGTTCCAAAATGCTGATATATATACAACCTTAGCTGGGGATAATTACATAGCTAAGATACAAATGCGTACTTGGTAAAGAAGAGGCCCTTTTGGTGAAGAGGGGATCCAGAAATTGGAGATGGTATGCTTCTATTGGTAATGCTCTTGAACTTTTTTATTCCAACTTCTTTGCATAGTTCTGCATCTGCAACAATTACTAATGGTTGCCTGCCCATATGGAATCTGTTCAACAAGAAACGGTTCTTTTAAAACAAGCCATTTCAATTTCCTGATTATTTAATAATGCATGTCAACCAATTAATCAGAATTGATGGACAATGATATCTACCATCAGCAAGGAAATACTAGACTATTTTGATTCTATTGGATCTTACACACACTCTCTCTCAACACACGCACGCACGTATATTAAGTGGCATTATGGATACTTGTGTGATTTGATGTCTGATCTTAATGGACAATTTAAGAGAAATCATGTCTCCATAGATCCTTTACTTAACCGAATGAATTCTCTCTTTTGCATCAGGTTCATTGATATACTTCTAGTATTATTTCTCGTTGTTAAGCATGTACGTTTGAAAGTTTTAAATGTCTGACTGTTTGATTTTTGTGGTTTCTCAAGTTTCTTTCACTTTTAATATGAGTAGTTTTTGCTTAAGAAACTGTTTCTTTCAATTTGGTATCAGAGCACCTGATCGGGCCTGATTGCGAGAGTTTGAGAGAAAACAGAAGCATGAGAGAAGAGAACGAGAGACATGGCTGCGGAAGGAAATTCTGTTCAGTCGTCCATTCCCAAATTTGATGGTCCTTATAATCATTGGTCAATGTTGATGGAAAATTTCCTTCACTCAAAAGAATACTGGGGTCTCGTTGAGGAAGGAATTACAGTACCAGAAGCTGGTGGTTTGGTGCCAACAGCAGCGCAGAGGAAGACGGTGGAGGAACAGAAACCGAAGGACCTGACGGTCAAAAGTTATTTATTTCAGGTCATCGATTGAAGCCTTATGGAGACAATCCTAGTTGAAGACACAGCCAAACAAATTTGGGATTCAATGAAGTTGAAGCATCAAGGGTCAACTGGAGTGAAGCGAGCTCCATTGCAAGCCCTAAGAAGAGAATTTGAAATCCCGCAAATGAAAGAAGGTGAAGGTGTAGATGAATATTTTGCTCGAACCCTTACTATTGCAAATAAGGTGAAGATACATGGGGAAAAAATGGAGCAAGTGATTATCATTGAGAAAACGTTGAGGCCTATGACTCAAAAGTTTGATTACGCCTTTTTTGTTTAGTGGAAGAATCTAATGATTTAGACACCTTAACAATCGATGAATTGCAGAGTAGTCTGTTAGTTCACAAACAGAGAATGAAAGGGCACAAACAAAATAATGAAGAGCAAGCATTGAAGGTTACTTGTGAGAGTAGAACGGCTGGTAGAGGAAGAGGACGTGGAACATTAAGAGGTAGAGGAAGAGGCCGACGGAGACAAGATTTCATCTAAGCACTGATCCATGCTACAAATGTCATAAGTTAGAGCATTTTCAATATGAATGTCCTTGCTGGGAAAAGACTGCAAATTATGTGGAGTTGAATGAAGAAGATGATCTTTTATGATGGCTCACACTGAACTCAATGGTGCAAAAGGAGGAGAAGTTTATTTTCTTGACTCAAGCTGCTCCAATCACATGTTAGGAAACAAGCAGTGGTCTCTGGAGTGTGGACTTGACGAGCAATTTCGGCATTTAGTGAAGCTAGGGAACAACTCAAATATGCTAATAATGGGAAAAGGAAATATTGTCAAGCTAGAAGCCAGAGGAGAAACTCATGTAGTGACCAGTGTATTTTACATTCCCGAGCTCACAAATAATTTGTTTGAGCATTGGTCAGCTACAAAAAATAGGACTAACTATTCTAATTCAGAATGGAGCGTGTAGAATTTATCATCCTAGAAAAGGCCTCATAGTTCATACTCGGATGACAGCAAATGGAATGTTCGTCTTGCTTGCCTCCGTGAAATTGCAAATATCAAACTGTCTTCGAATCATAGCTGAAGACGCCACTGATCTATGGCATGACGGTATGGTCATTTGAACAAAAAAAAGCCTTAAAATTTTGCAGTACAGGCAACTTGTAAAAGGGCTGCCACAATTTAAATATGAACAAAGTGTGCGCTGTATGCAATATTGGAAAGCAACATCATGAGGCTATACCAAGGAAAAATCAGCAGAGAGCGTCCCAAAAGCTGCAGTTGTTAAATGCTGATATTTGCGGTCCTATCACAACAAGCTCAAATATCAACAAGAGGTACATTTTGGACGATTACAGTAGAAAAAATTGGGTTTATTTTCTAACTGAAAAGGTGAAGCGTTTACATCTTTTAAGAATTTTAAACGTTGTCAGGAAGGAGGTAATGAGTAGTATATATTTAAGAACTGACCGAGGTGGTGAATTAACTTCCTATGAGGTTAACCAATTTTGTAAGGCTCGTGAGATAGGACTATAATGAAATTTGTTTTAATTTGAGCGGAAACGAATTATTTGATCAGGATCTAGTATTGCCTATTTAAATACCAATGGAACTTAAAAAAATCAATTATGCAGTCTCACAGAAATAATAGCAGAAATAAGAGACACAGAAGATTTAACGTGGTTCGGATATGAATATCCTACGTCCACGGAGACCCAACAACTTTTTATTTCACTAAAGAAAAGAGTACAAAATAGAGGAAAGAATAATGGTGGATTCTCTCACACTTGCTTGTATATATGAAGATGAAATTCCTTCATTTAAATAGACTTGATAATGAAGGGTTGCTTGGAGGTTAAGCAAATCAATTTCCCGATTATCCAGATATCTTTCCAAATTGCATGATTTGATTTTTATACAAATAGATGGCGTAATCTTCGTTTCAATATCTTTTCTTTATTCTCCATGCCTAATCATTTATTTCTTCATATAGCAAATATATTGACTAATTAATTGATTGACTAATTAATTAGTTTCCTTCAAAATATGCTTCCATATATCAGCCAAATTAATTGATTTGAGTGAATCAATTAATCAATTTCTTTCCTCTTTAACAAATATTTGAATCATTCAAATTTAACAAGGACAACTTACAGCAGCGTGCACCCTCAGCAGAACGCGGTTGCAGAGCGTAAGAATCGAACTGTCATGAATATGGTTCGATGATTACTTATAGAGAAGCATATGCCCAAGATATTCTGGGCAGAAGCGGTTTAATAATAGACAGTACATGTGTTAACAGGAGCCCTACTGTTGCGGTAAAAGATAAGCCCCTGAAGGATGCTGGAGCGGAATCAAGCCAACCGTGGATTACTTCCGAGTTTGGGGATGCATCAGCAATGTTCACATACCAGATAGTAAAAAGTCAAAGTTGGAAAACAAGAGTTACAAATGTGTGCTTCTCGGATATAGTCTTAGGCTTATAGGCTTTTTGTGATCCGATTGCTAAGAAAATAGTAACTAGTAGATATGTGGTTTTCCAAGAAATTGAAAGTTGGAACTGGGGGAGGAGTAAAAAAGAGATGAAGCTGGATGTACTTGATTGGAAAAATGGTGAATATGAATATAACAAACACGATTGCAGTGGCTTAGACGAATGAAGGAGCAAACGAAAGAGGTAATGAAGATGAACCATTTGCCCAAAGTGAGTTGAATGAAGGTAGCAGGCGAAGTTTACCTACCTTTCATTTATCTGGAGAGAGAGTTAGAAGAGCATCCGTTTGGATGCAAGATTATATAAGCTGGAAGGTCTGTCAGAAGAGGAATAATTGCAGAATCTTGCTTTGTTCATTTCATATGAAGAAGCTGCGAAGAGCGAGAAGTGGAGGAATGCGATGGATTTGGAGAAGCTATTGTGAAAATTGAAACTTGGGAATTGGTAAATCTGCCGGTTGGAGCAAAGAAGGTTGGTGTTAAATGGGTGTATAATACGAAGCTAAATGAAAATGGGGACGTAACACTCGTACATCATTATTGTATTTAAAGCAATGCACTCATTTCGCATCAAAGTATAAATTTTACACTCAAAAAGCTACACATAAAATACATGAATTAGTTTATATAATTTCAACTTTAGTTAATACTTTCCCTTCACATTTTAAAATTATGAACTTAGCTAGAAGAATGGTGATTATTTTTGTGAATAGGAATTATCTATTTAATTATAATGGACACAAAGCGTATAAATAAACGGAAGATTTATAATGGACTTTATATGGTTGGAACGTTGAAATTTCTGGGTATTAGTTAATAATTAACATAAAAAGGAATGAATTGTAAAAGATAGTAAGGGCAACCCAATTGTCATTTCAAAAAGACATTGTTGGGTTATCTGAGATAGTTTCCGTCACTAGTAGCAAAGATTATTATTTTGGAAATTCATCAATGAGGATGTGAAATCATGATGTATGTACCAGATCAAATATATATGGTGAAATATAAATGCAATGCCGGAAAAAATGCTGTCAACTGATGACTACCTATAATTAAAATACAATGCACTACTCTGTACCGTATGACATCGTTGTCATTTTCTTGCATTTTTTTTCCTTTATATTGACAGTGGACAACTTTTTTTCCTCTAAATTTATCTATGTGTATGCATATATATGTATGTATGACTGTATGAGTATATAGGTGAATTGTGGAGGGATCGGCTACACCCTCTATGCTGCATCCTTTAGCTTTCTACTTTATGTTATACATTCTTAAATGAAAACGGATTTTTTTTAAATGTGTTCCCGTGTCATTCACTATTAATACCGCAAAAAATTGATTTGGTTAGATAATTCTAACATTTAAGAATAATAATACTTAATTAATACAGTACTTATGTTAGATTAAGCACTAAGTTAGTTAATACGATAGAAGTTTCACTTCGCTTGTTTAATGTTGCTTAAGCACGCCTTAAGCATCGCCTAAACCCTGATTAGTTTTTAGGCATACATTATTTGTATTTATACAAATTTATGACAATAAATTAGTTTAAATGTATCATATGTGTATGCACAAATTGATCATAAAAAAAATTGAAGCATAACTTTGAAGTTAACTTATAAATTAATAGGTTTTTTTTTTAAATATATATAACAAAAGTGATACTTTGTTCAAGCAGGACATTCGTTATAACGTCTCACTAGTTCGAACCCATCACATTTAGAACTTTTGTCTAAAACGTCATATTTTTAACCACTTGAACTAGAGGTATTTGACATGGGTAACATTTATCAGATAAATACAATTTTCTGTAAAAACAAATAATTAAATAGGTAGGCAATAAAAATAGGGGTGGTGGCAAAGAAGTCGGTAAAAACAAATAATTAAGAAAGGAGGAAAAAATAGCATTACAGTATCAATTTTCCGTTGCGATTCATTATACTATGAACTTGTGCAGATTATCCATCTGTTTCAGGTGAATGAAAATACAAAAGAGGGAAGAGAGCAGATACCTAAAAATAGGGCCATATTTGTTGGCGAGCATGGTAAACAAATCGGGTCCATGCTTTGCCATCAAAGGGAGGTGACCAAGAAGAAAGGTAGCCGGCGGTCCAGGCACTCTCCGCACTCTCCAGTATGGTGTATACAAGTACACCATAAAAGATGCGACCAGCAAAGCAAGGCTTGTGTACAGTAGAGTTGGCAGCCATGCCTCTTCCATTTTCTCGACTTTTTAATGGAAATTATCTGTTATGTTTGTTTGCAAAGTGGGGATATGCTATATAGCACATTGTAGTGCACATTGTAGTGTGTAGATTAGATCATAGGTTTTCCATTTAATTATTATTGTATCGTTGACTTGCTTTCCCTGGACCAGTGTTCTTGTATTTTTATGGTTTAGTGTGTGTTTTTTTGTCCCATTGTGGACGGTACGACCTTGGAATCTCTTCAACTTTGATGCCCTTTTCATGTGTTTGCCGGATGATTTTTTTTTTTTCCTTTTCCACAGTGGCATACGTTCATATTTAGGAATTTTTACCCAAATGTCTTTTTTGCGTAGGTCAATAAGTTTCAAGGACAACACTTTTAAAAAATTAGTTTTAAGAACAATTTACAGAAAAAAATAAACGAAGTTATTATTTTCAGTTAGGAGGAATTAATTTAAAATACAAAATTTTGTATATTTTTAGCATCAAGGACGCAACCTCAATATTTTGACCACAAGGACCAACATTCTTTCAAAATTATTCATAAGGACAAACATTCTTCCAAAATTATTCATAAGGACAAACATTCTTTCAAAACTGCTATCGAACTAAAAACTGCTACCGATAACTACAAACTGATACCTAAAAACTTCTATCAATAACTAAAAACTGATACCTAAAGAAAGTTGTCCTTCAGATTAAAATACTGAAGATCTGTCCTTGAGGCTAAAACGCTGAGAAATTTTGTCCTTGACAATAATTTTCTGTTTCAGTTATACAGAATTAATGATAAATAAATTTATCATTTCCATGTATAACTTTAAAAGATAAATGAATTTATCATTTTTCTGTAAATTGTCCTTAAAGTTAATTATTTAGAAGTGTCATCCTTAAAACTTATTACACTGAAATGAGAAGCCCTTTTAACCTAATTTCCACCTCATACCAACGTGGATGAATCAAGTGACATATAATTTTGATTCAGCTATGAACAACTTACATCATGTTGGAACTTCAGTGACAAGATGCAACTCAATATGAAAAATATTCATTATAAAAAGGAAAATAAAAAGGCCATTAGTGGTAATACTATTTTTCATTGAGATCATACACATTCATCATTGATGCTTTTTGCTGTTCTTGAACATGTCATTTCATTGATGCTATTTTTTGTTACAAAGTTTTTCAAAATAGACCAGCAATCCCATGTTCTAATTTTGAATGCAAAATCACATTTAAGAAATGAATATAAAGTAGGATAGGATATATTTAAGTGGACTAAATGAATATTGCATAATTGGATATTCATGTTAAAATAAAGGAGAAAGTGCTCAATAATTTACTTGTTGCCATGTAAATCATTTTTTTTCAAGGCTTTGTATGACAAGTCCCTATCACTAATTAAAATAAACAAAATGCCCCTACCTAATAATTTATGTAAATTGGGTCCATAAGCATCCATTTCTTTCATCAATGGTTGTTATTCTCACACACTTATTTAAAATTTGCACTTTATTAGTTATCAATCTTTAAAACGCAATAACTTTTTATTAAAGTTTCGGATTAATAAACCGTTTTCATCATTAAATCAAAAAATTTATTATCTTTCTAATGAAAGGTATTATATATATATATATATATATATATAATCAAAATTTCGAAATTCATTTTTTTCAAATACGAATTTTAGAAATGCAATATTATAATGCATTATTATAATGCGATATTTCACTATAACAAGATATTAATACGGTTTTTAACTACATTTGATAAATGCAGTTAAAAACTGTAACAAACTAATGCAATTTTTAATGCGGTTAACGCAGTTAAAAACTACTGCATTTAGGAAATACAGTTAAAAAATGCAACAGTTTTTAAAATGTACTTGAATGCAGTTATGAACTGCATTAAAATGTAGTAGATTTAAACCGCGCTTATGAAATACAGTTAAAAATTGCATTAATATGCAGCAGTTTTTAACTGCATTTTAGTGGTATAGTTTTTTAACTGCAATCCTAAAATGCAGTTAAAAATTGCACAAATTAAATGCACTTAAAAACTGCATTTAAATACACAATTAAAATGCAGTTTTAACTACGTTACTAAAATACAGTTAAAAACTATATTTTAACATTTGTATTTAAATCAGTTTTTTAACTACAATTTTGTAATACAGTTAAAAACTGTAGTATTAAAAATGCAGTTTTTAACTCCATTACTAAAATGCAGTAAAAACTGCTGTATAAAATTATGTTTTTTAAAATTTTATTTTTAGATACTAACAATGGATATCATTAGAAAGTTTATTAAATTTGAATGGTGAAAACAATTCTTAAATCCGATTAATCTACAAAAAGTTATCACATTTAAAAATTGAAAATAAACGAGTTTGCGAATGTCGGGTGTGGCGTTAGAGAAGCAGGGACCTATTTATATAATTACTAACTAAGGGACTTGCTTTACAATTCAATTATGAAATAGGGACCCGAGATTAATATTCTATTTTCCTTTTTTGGAAATTAGGATCTTCCTTTATTTTTTAAATTTAATACCCAAAAACCCTTCTTAAAAATAAGTTTTACAGAACATAACTGTCAATATTTTCAACCAAAATGTGTAGTGGACTACAAATATTCATATTTTTGTAAAATAAACATTTGCAATGTAGAAGTAAATTTTGTTTTATAAAAATGTGCAATTAGAACTGTGAATGTTTGCAGTGTAGAATGCAAATATTTACAGTGCTGACTGAAAACATATGCATTGTGGAATGCATATTTTTGTTAAAAATAATGACGGGTTTTTCATGAAACTTGTTTTTGATAAGAGGCGGAGTGAATTTTGAATTATGAACTATGTTTGAAAAAACGACCCTTTTCTTTTTAGTTAAGGTAATTATTGTATTAGGTTTTTTACTTTGAGTCTCATACTCAAATTAGGATTTTGTATTTGTCTCTAAAGAGTTGAATAAAATTTTGGTTTGGACTAAATTATTTATGCACTATTTTTCTTCATTTCTTCTCTCTTCTCAAATCTAATTGTACACCGATCCTTGTGATAATCATAACTATTAATATCATAGCCTACTACATAAAAAATTTCTAAAAAGTGTTTGGTTATGGATAAGATAGGTGTTGAAAAACTTAATGAGAATAATTGGGGGGTGTGGAAGGCTATGATGGAGGATCTTTTATATATTAATGATCTTCACCAACCATTAAAGAACAAATATGAGAGACCTAGTAGTATAGTGGAAACAAAATATGAAAATTTAGATAAAAAGATCACAACGCTATTTGATGCTTTTAAGAGAATATAGTGTTTCATATATTGCTAATGAAACATCTGCTTATGCAATGTGAAAGAAGTAGGAAGGAATTTACGCAGTAACATACAAGGCTTTGCTTATGAGAAGGTTGGTAAATCTAAGCTTAAAGAAGGTGGGTCAATTGGAGAGTGTCTTAATAACTTTCAAGTAATCATTAATCAATTGGAAGTCATAAATTATAAGGTTGACGATGAGACATAAGCCTTGATGTTAATGAGTTCGTTACCAGAGAGGTAGGGAATACTCGTGGTTGCATTAAATAGCTCAAATTTTGATGGATTTGTTTCAATGGTTTCAGTGGTTAGTTCTTAATGAGGAGATGCAGATGATGAGTACTTAATGGAGGTAAATCTTAATGTCTGCTCAAAAATGAGCAAATGCCTCCAAGTCGTTATTGGAAGAACTGTGGGTATGGAGTGTGAAACACAACTACTATATTTGTATTTTAGTTTATTTTCAGAGAGCAAATACAAGATAAGTGTGAAGACCCAAAATTTTTGAGAATAAAAATTACTTTAAAGAAAAAAGAAAAAAAAACAGGAAATGGAAAATAAATACCAAGAGTGAATGAAGTAAATAAGTGAGAGAATGATAGTTAGAGAAAATAAAAATGGGGAGAAAAATAGCTGAGTAAAGAGGAGCATTATATTCACATATTTTATGTGTATATATATATGTATTATATAAATAACCAAAGAATAAAAATAGCTTGAAAATGAATATCAGAAGTAAGTGAAGTAATTATGCAAGGGGATAATTTTTTTTATATACAGTGATGAGAGGAAAATGATTAAGTATAAAATGAATTCTAAAATTCACATGACTTGTATATATGTGAATATTGTATAGAAAGTAAATACATATGATCAGAGAAGTATGGGATGATAAAATAAAAATCCTCTTGATAATTAAAATGCATAAAAATCAGTCAAGAAATATTTATAAGTGTGAATGCATTTTTGAAATAAATCAAGAGAGAAATAAATGATAAAATAGGTCAACTGAAAATTAAACTTATAAAAAGAAACATGAAAAATAACTCGGGTATAATAAAAATACATTGTCAAGTTGAGTCATAGGAAAACAATGTGCAGGTAAAAATCATGCAAATAGCATGCATTCAGAAAAGAGAAAAACAAACTGTTTAACCAGAAATAGGAATCAAAAGAAAATGGCATATTTAGCCACAACTGCACACACCTAATTCTCTGAGTAATGCAAGGTTAAAATGGGTTTTTCCTTTAGTAAAACCCTAGTAAAATGATTTAAATCAAAAGGGAAAGCAGAGGTTTTCTCTGAGGGAAAAACAGAAACACATTAAAAAAAAGAGGAAGAGCTCACACTGTTTTCAAGCTTAGGCATTCTCGGGGAAAAGAAGAGAAAGGTGAGTGATAATCACTTATGAGATTTAAGGCATTAAGACCCAAGTAAGGGCAGCCAATTATTTTATATGAAAATCATATTATGATTTCTGTTAATCTTTATTTCTCTGAATAAATATATGATGATCATGAATGGCATTTTGGTTGAATTTTTGGTTGCTGTTTTGATTTGTTTTTGGTATTGACTATTTTTGTTTTGAAATTTGTTTAATCAATCATACAACCTGATTACAGAACTGAGTTTATGACTCAGTTTTTATAAGAGACTAATTTGATTAATTTACTGAGAAATAGGGTATTAAATAAAAATGGATTAGGCAGTATGAACAAAGAGGTTTATGCTCATGTCTAGTTCATTTAAAAATTGATATGAACAAAGTAATATTGTGAAAATGTGCTGATTTGTTCAGATCAAAATCCAATATGTTTATGGGTTTTTCTCAAAAACCATATCCTATGTTCACAGTAAAAACAAATATGGTATTTCTTATAATTTCAGTACATTTATATAAGCAAAGAAAAATTTCTAGAAACCATTGTACTAGCAAGTTTTAGAAAAAGGTGATCTAGCAGAAATGACTTTGAAATGGGTTGTGAAATTTTGTATGAATGTTTGGTATGTTTGGATATGATTTTTAAGGAAATTAAAATTCCTGACTTATGAAATGAAGAAAGGAATACAAAAGTATTTCTGGAATTAAAAAGAAAAATTCCTCAAATGAATATATAAACATGGTCTCTAAATTACAAAATAATTTAGGAGTAGTGCCTTGATCTATTCATCATCAGGTGGATGATGGGTATGTGCATGACTTGTTCAAGTCCTGAAGGCCTCTGTGCAAGGGTTAACAGAATTGAGTCCTTTGCAATGCACACTTTGTGTTCAATGGCAAGAGTTTAGACCATATAAAAATGTAAAATGGAACTGGAAATGAAGGCTGTGGAATTTAAGAGTTTAAATCCATAGGAGTTTTGTACATGTACAATTGAACAAATTGAATGAATGACTGCTTGAATTTATGCTTGATGTATAGGTTTAATTATACATATGCTAAAGATTATTATGGAACTGGAAAGCATCAAACCTTATATGATCTCTGCACAGTCTTAAAAGAATTTTACAAGTTATTTTTAATATTGATTTCACTCATACCAGAATTTTATTCTGACCCTATTTATTGCCCTTGCAATATTTGGGGTGTCTCATTTTATTGAGGCAGCTCAAAATATTGTTGCAGGTAGAGATGTATGAATAGCTTGCTTGCTTGGAAAATTAGAAGACCTACTTGATTTTTTAAAAATGCAGTAGTTCATTGTAATAAAGATAGCTAGGCAAACTTTCTTAAGTCTATGCAGACCTTTCAGTATTGTAGTGGCTTTGTCCATTTGAAAAGAATTTGTAAAACTTAAATATTATATGTGTCTTGAGCTACTGATCTAAGTAACTGACTTTGATGGTTTCTGGTGGGTTGTGATGGAGAAAATTATGCCATGTAATTTAATATGTGGACATGCTTTCTTTATCAAAGTTTGTTAAATTTTTAAATAAAAAAGGGTGCAGTAGTTTATGGATAAGCATGTAGCTAAAAATTGTTAAGTGATAATTGAATCTGGCATTGGCTAACCAGAAGAGCTTGACCATGACTTATAACTGATATAAGACCATGAGAAGCTTGAAATCTTAACCTGTTAATTCTCCTTGAACATCTGATTTTCCAGTAAATAATTTGCATTGTATTGTATAGTAAAAATGAAATACATGCTTTATACTTATAATCTGGAATGCAACTATATTGAACTGAGCTTAGCTAACCACCTATTTGGTTTAAGTTAAGTGAGTTTTGTCTTTATCAAATCTGTTGAAAAAATTGCATTGCCATGTAGTCTACCTAGATATTAAACATGCTAATAATCCCACTGTTTGATTGATCACTATCATTTTTTTTATAATCTGAGAACCTATCAGTACCCTTCTCAAAATGTTCATCTGAAAGTTTGCATTAGACTGATTTTGATATTGCTCCAATCATTATGTTTTTATATACATGCAAGTCTATATCTGGTATGCTAGATTAAGTTAGCATTTTGCTTGCCTGTAGTTTTTCTCCTGCCTGGTCTATAACATACTTACCACCAAATGTTCATAAGATTATTACCAATATTATAAATTAAGACAGGAGTATATTTACCTGACATAAACATTGTTTGAATAAGTAATAAGCACCCCGGGATAAATTCTCAAACTTGAGTTGTTTTAGTACTTTGCATAAATTCAAAGGAAAAACAATAAGCAACAAACTCCTAGATTCCCAGACATTAAAAGCATGAGTAGTTAATCCAAAAATTAAATTATTGGGCCATGAAACAAGTTGTGAAGTAAATCAATTAAATAACTGATTTGAGAAATAAAACAAGAAAAAAATAAAGTGGTTATATCAGAATTAAATAATAATCAAAGAGATGGCTATGTGACACAAAATCTCTTGAATATGAGAAACATTGTGTGATTGAATTTCTTTGCTAATTTAATTACTCTGATAGGCAAAGAAACATTTATATATCTTCATATATATAAATGACATGATTGGATTGAAATACTGATATTTTTATATTGGTAAAATATGGATCTTGGGGAAATGAATTAAAGAAGTGACCAAAAAAAAATCACTAAAAATCACTAAGACAAATGCCAAAAGAAGTGGGTCACTTCAGTTGGTATCAGAGCTATGTTGTTAAAACATAGCATAAATATATTATCCAATCTTCTTGTATGGATAAAATTCTAAAAAAAATATATAATATATACATACAATAATGATAGAAATAAATATCCACAGTAGAAATAAATTGCAGAAAATAATTAAATTAGAAATATGACTAACTAGCTATGTAATTGAATAGTGAATCATGGTAGGAAGACCACCAAGCACTGGAGCAGGACCCTCAAATGCTGCACCATTGGTTAACTTGCAAGATTTGGTGAGAGCATTTAGGGAAGGAGCAGTGCAAAGGGAAGAGAATCCTCATGAGGAATTAGCTAAGCTATTGAAGACATTCTCAAATTTAGGAGGCAAAGATTTTGAAGGCACTGAAGGAGTTATGGGTGTGCAGACATGGTTGAGAACTCTAGAAAGAATATTTGCAGATATGCAAATCAATGATCAAAGGAAAAGGCAGATAGCTTCTAGGAGACTCAAAGGAGCAGTACTAGATTGGTGGGAGGTAATTATCACAGGAAGGCCAGAAAATGAGATAACATGGGATCAATTCAAGGAGATGCTTGAGGCAAGATTTGTCCCAGCAACAGCTAAGGCAACACTGCTGGAGGAATTTATAAGGCTGAGGCAAAGACCAATGAGTGTGACTGAATACACTCAAAAATTTGAGAGTTTGTCTAAGTATGGAACTATGCTCATAGGAAATGAAGAATCAAAGAATTCAAGATTTATTCAAGGACTCAATGCTGGTTTGAGTAGAGCAATGTTACCATACAAAGACAGGACATTTGATCAAGTCATAGACCTTACTCTTTCTTTTGAACAACATGACAACGCAAGGGAAAAATTTAGGAGCATGAGGGCTAACAATCAAAAGAAGGGGAAAAATAGAGCACATCCCTATGACAAAAAGAATATGGATAAGAAAGTGGAGGGAGCAGCCACTAGGGAAGCTAAGAAGAAAGTTACTTGTTATAATTGTGGCAAAGAAGGACACATGAGTAATAGGTGTCAAGCAGCCAAGAAGGCACCATTTAGCTGCTATAACTGTGGGAAAGAAGGTCATATTAAAAGAAACTGCCCAGAGTTTAAGAAAGGAGCAAAGGTAGGAGCATTGGAAACAAAGGCAAAGGAAAATGCAGCAGGAAGCTCTGGACAATTGGAAGGTATACTTCTAATTAAAAGTTACCCAATCACAGTTATATATGACACTGGAGCCACACATTCTCTAATATCACAAGACATAGTGGATAAATTAGCTCTCACATGCAACAAAGTTGAAAAACCCTTGTTTATTCAAAGTCCCCTGGGTAGCTCTTGTTTGCTAGGATTAAAATGTTTGGGAGTAGAATTAAACATAGGAGGAAATGTGTTTAAATCTGATTTGTTTGTATTGAAATACCCTGGAATAGGAATTACTTTAGGGGTAGATTGGTTGAGTAAATTCAAAACAATTTTGAATTTAGAAAATTTCAAAATTTCTTTGAAAACAGAAAATAGTAAAAATATCATAGTCATGAGTGAAGTAGCCAAGACAAATTGCCTTAATCAAATATGGAGTATGACTGAAAAGGAATTGACTTTAGAAGACATAAAAGTAGTAAGTGAATATCCAGATGTTTTTGGGGAAGTTATAGGAATTTTAGAAAGTAGACCAGTGGAATTTCAAATAAGGTTAATTCCAGGATCAAGTCATACCATCAAAAAGCCTACCAGAATGGGTCCAAAAGAATTAATAGAATTGAAGCAACAGATGGAAGAATTGGAGCAGAAAGGCTTCATAAGGCCTAGCAGTTGAAACTGGGGTTCTCCAGTTGTGTTTGTGAAAAAGCATGATGGTACGCTAAGAATGTGTATTGATTATAGAGAACTAAATAAAGTCACCATCAAGAACAAATACCCACTCCCCAGAATTGATGATCTATTTGATCAATTAAATGGAGCAAAGATCTTTTCAAGGCTAGATTTAGCCTCTGGGTTTCATCAGATGAAGGTAGAGGAAGAAAGCATTAAGTATACTGCCTTCAACACAAGGTATGGGTTATATGAATTTTTGGTGATGCCTTTTGGATTGACAAATGCACCATCATATTTTGTAGATTTAATGAATAGAACATTTAGAGATTTTCTAGACAAATTTGTGGTTGTCTTTATTGATGACATATTAGTGTATTCAAAATCAGAAGAGGAACATGCAAGGCATTTGCATCTGACTTTGTCAAGACTTATAACTGATATAAGACCATGAGAAGCTTGAAATCTTAACCTGTTAATTCTCCTTGAACATCTGATTTTCCAGTAAAGAATTTGCATTGTATTGTATAGTAAAAATGAAATACATGCTTTATACTTATAATCTGGAATGCAACTATATTGAACTGAGCTTAGATAACCACCTATTTGGTTTAAGTTAAGTGAGTTTTGTCTTTATCAAATCTGTTGAAAAAATTGCATTTCCATGTAGTCTACCAAGATATTAAACATGCTAATAATCCCACTGTTTGATTGATCACTATCATTTGTTTTATAATTTGAGAACCTATCAGTACCCTTCTCAAAATGTTCATTTGAAAGTTTGCATTAGACTAATTTTGATATTGCTCCAATCATTCTGTTTTCATATACATGCAAGTCTATATCTGGTATGCTAGATTAAGTTAGCATTTTGCTTGCCTGTAGTTTTTCTCCTGCCTGGTCTATAAGATACTTACCACCAAATGTTCATAAGATTATTACCAATATTATAAATTAAGACAGGAGTATATTTACCTGACATAAACATTATTTGAATAAGTAATAAGCACCCCGGGATAAATTCTCAAACTTGAGTTGTTTTAGTACTTTGCATAAATTCAAAGGAAAAACAATAAGCAACAAACTCCTAGATTGCCAGACATTAAAAGCATGAGTAGTTAATCCAGAAATTAAATTATTGGGCCATGAAACAAGTTGTGAAGTAAATCAATTAAATAACTGATTTGAGAAATAAAACAAGAAAAAAATAAAGTGGTTATATCAGAATTAAATAATAATCAAAGAGATGGCTATGTGACACAAAATCTCTTGAATATGAGAAACATTGTGTGATTGAATTTCTTTGCTAATTTAATTACTCTGATAGGCAAAGAAACATTTATATATCTTCATATATATAAATGACATGATTGGATTGAAATACTGATATTTTTATATTGGTAAAATATGGATCTTGGGGAAATGAATTAAAGAAGTGACCAAAAAAAAACTCACTAAAAATCACTAAGACAAATGCCAAAAGAAGTGGGTCACTTCAATAAGTTATACATTAACTAGAATGCATTAAAGCAAAAAACACAAAAATTTATAGCGGTTTGGCTAAAATATGCCTATATACACTATCCATTCTCGTTACTTTTCCTATAGATCTTAGTACAATGCATGGAATACAAGACACAACGATCTGTTGCTCAAAATAAAGTAAGATATGGTCAATTTGGTTCGTTACTATTTTTCGATGGTCCTTGGCTCTCTAACTTGTCCATTGTTACTTGTCAAAGCTTGAGGTATTTAGTCGTGAAGATATATAATGGCTAGCTCGGTTGTCCTATAAAGATAGGAAATTTCCATATATAACTAGCTCAGTTCAGCTATGGCGGTTCAGTGGTATTTGTTGTTCCAGTGCTCCTTGGTTCAGTATCCATAACTGATTTGGTAATGCCTTGGTATTAGGCTACTGAACAAGAATTTATATTTGGTAGCTGACTACCAAACAAGATTTTTAGTTCGGTGGACTAACGAACCAAACACTTACCCTTTACAAAACTCATCTTTTCCTTTAGGTTTTCCTCGACTAGATTTCGATATTCTCGCCTTCTCATCCTCTCCTTTTGACCAAGTGATGATGCTTCAATTTACAATCGCTATAATGCTTGCTAGATATCTCTGGATCAGTTATAACAATTGTGGGTTGCTAGATCTATGATTGGAAGAACTCCGATATCGTAAACATTTAGGTTGGTCTGCCACAACTCGATGTTGGAGGTTCATTAGTTGATTGAAGGTGATTGAATAAGGCTGAGATGATTCCTTGATGTCCAGAAGTGCTCTAGATATCCAGTTAGGCATGATTTGATTAGGTAGTTATAGTGCTCAAAGCTTGTCTACCATTATTGCTCATCCCTCTGGTCCTCCTTAGTTATGTTCATCCATGTGATATTTATAGGTATGAGGTTATGTAATAAATAGATAGGTAGTAAGTAGTTAGGTAGTAAAGCACTTACTCTATACCGAACCGTTTCTCCTATTTCTTTCTAGACCGATCATCTTTAAGTCATAATTTCTTCATTTTAAGTCAATAGTGAGTGAAAGTTATACCAATAACGAGTGAAACTTACACCATTAGCTTTGTATCATTGAATAAAACCTTTCAATGTCTTTGGATGTTCCATTTACGTGAAGTAAATAGTATCTCTCCAAGGTAGGACCCAAATCGGTTATGTAGTGGACCAATTTTATGATGTCCATATCTTTCAATCTATAGCTCGGATTGAGATGCGGTTTCAACTAAGGCTGTGCCAAAATTTTCCATTAACATTTTGCCTTGCCCTTGTAAATATGTTGCGACACTCTTATTATTAACTTTCCAAATGTTTCTGTGCTCATCAATGACTTTTCGTATTCGCTGTGCTATGGGCGAAAATGCCTATAACACTTTCTTCATAAAGCATACTTTCATGAATACAAACTGTGCTTTGCTCCATCTAAAATTTCCTCTCATTTTTTCTATGGTCATCAAAAACGTCGAATATCTATATCCTTATTCTCATCTTTTCTGGTATATATCTAATTGATAGTTTGTTGCGGAGCCTTATTTAATTTTGAGGAAAGCATATTGATTGTTTCAAGACATCTTTTATCACTATGATGTTTCTAGCTTGCACTTGCTTGGTAGTATATACATCTAGCATAATTTTCCATTATGCTTTATTTTTGCTTGGTAAGATGTTTTGGTGGATCCTACAGTGGTCGTTGTTACTTTTGACTTAATAAGCATGGCCCTTGGTCCTTCCGAGCTTGACGAGGATCATCTTGAGAAGATTGCAGCTTTGGACGAAGGTTCAAACCTTAAGGTCATTGACTACAAGGAATATCTGAAGAAGAATTCAATACCATGGTCGCACTTTGGGAAAAGCCGCTGGAAATGAACCTATGATCCTTAAGGCAAGTCAAAATTGAGATTGCTAAAGCCATCAGGTTGATGAACGGGCAACAGAAGAAGATGCAGTTGTTCCTTGATCCTTGTGAGAGGCAGACCCCTTTTGATTTTCTTATATTTTGACCAAGTACTTCTGGGATTTTGATTATACAAGGGCATAAGTCCAATATTCTTAGATATGATTTTGTAAGGGCCCAGGCCTATGACTATCATTGTCTTTATTGACTTGTGAAACACATGGTGGTTTTGTGTATGGTATGAAGTTGATTATTTGGTGCCTATTAGTATGGCTTTCCTTTTATGCTTATATCCTTCATTTCCTGTGTTTGTACCAAAATTGGGCACAACACTCTTCGGATGTGATTGAAGAGACTAAAGTGAAGAACGTAAATGGAAAAAGAGGCTAATCTAACAATCACACCAATAAAAGCATGCAAAAATAAAAAAAGATAAGAGATTATAGTGGTTCAGCGTTGTAGCCTACATCCACTTTGAATTGTTTTGTTGTTTATTGATGATTCTCAACTGATTACAACAGTACAAAGCACT
Source organism: Allium fistulosum (assembly GCA_030737815.1). NCBI lineage: Eukaryota > Viridiplantae > Streptophyta > Magnoliopsida > Asparagales > Amaryllidaceae > Allium > Allium fistulosum. The sequence continues at coordinate 694,079,584 of CM060903.1, read as the reverse complement.
AGCACTCAAGTTACAATGGAGTTGCAGTAGAGTAACGGTGTAGAAGCATCAAAATTCCTTTTTTTGTAGGCGTAGGGGTGCTACTTATAGGAGTGGATCTGGAAATATCTCCCTCAAAGCTCAAAATACCTTTTCATACATGTGGGTGGGCCCACTAGATCGATCTGAGGTCATTTGGTATCGATCCAAGTGCATTTCGTATCGATCAAGATTGGCTCCATTTGAGCTACGATCGATCATGGTGGGTCTTCAGGTGATATGCAAGCTTCTGTGAAAATTTTGAGGCATTTGGACTTGTAATTTTTGAGTTATGATCAATCCAACGTTGGATTTGTAGTTTGGCTGGTGGTTGCGTATCGATCATTTTCGCATCGATGACGTGCACTGAGCATTTTTGTGGAGATCCATATTTCATGCCTGAAGACTGTTTCCTTTGGTCTGACTACCTCCTTCATATCGATCCTGTGCACTGCTATTCATATCGATACTATATCCTTGTCTTCGTATCGATGATTCGTCCTAATCTTCATATCGATCCTAGGTTGCTCCCTTCGTATCGATGCTGGCATGAGGTTTCGTATCGATGCTTGGTTGATCGATACGAAATGGGTATTAGTAGGATCGATATGAAATGGGCAGTGGTTGAGCAGAGAAACTCTGATCGATGCTATTGCTTGATGGATACGAAGGGGATGGATTGTGGAATTGATGGATATGAAGGTAATGTTTACGAAGGTGATGGTTACGAAGCAAACATGCTTCTCATGAAACTTGATCGATCCATAACTTGAGCATACGAACTCCGATTGACCTAAAATTTGGAATGTTGCCTCTCATAGCTTTGTTTGTCATACCATGTTAATTGTAGCCCGATCCAGACTTGGACTAAATTTTCCTGTATCCATAGTGGACTTGTAGATAACCGATCTTTGGGACGAATTGTCTTCAATCTCTAGTCAAGTCCTTGGTGTCACGGTCTTGCCAAAAGGCGGGATAACAAATATGAATTAAAAAATTGGAAATAAGTATGGAAAGAAGAAATAAAGATAAAACAATAGAATAAAATGAAATATAACTAGATCAAACGTCTAAATCCAAGTACCGGACGTCCGAAAGAAAAAAATAACAAAACCCGAAAGAATTACGTAGAAATCTAAATAAGTTCATACATCTAAAAATCATAGTCAGACTTCTAAAAATTTATTTCAGACATTTGATTTCCTATAGGCGTTTAGCACAAGAAGTTAGACATTTGAACCAAGAGGTCAGACGTTTCTAAAGATGTTGGATGGCTAAAGTACCATAGTCAAGCATCTGAATTGCTATTGGTAGCCAAGTTGAACCTAGAACTGGGATATGCCAAGTAGGATGGTGTGGAGAAACTTTTTTCCACTTCCTTGACTTTTTAGGAGTTTGCATTGCTGCAGGGAGCTGTATAACATGCTGCATTAGTTTCACCCCTGGTGACGTACGTAGGTTCACACTTCTTAAAGCTGTATAACGTGATACTCAATGGGCATGCAATTCTATCGCAATTAGATGCTTTGGAGCATATAGGCACTAATGAGGAGGTTACTTAATGGTTTAGGCGCAATATAGGCGCAGGAATTATTAGGTATACTCGATGATGTGGATAGAAAATAGGATATAGGTACTAACGAGAAGGTTACTTAATGCTTTAGGGGAAATGTGGGCTCCGACACTTTTAGGTATAATTGGTACAATTCATAGAAGGTAAGACATGTTGACCATCGAGATTGTATACTTGATATTTCGATACGTAGTTTACCATTAAGGTTGTTTACTCGATGTGAGCCTTAGGCGGTTTACATTTGAGATTTTCTACTCAGTGTATAATTAAGTGGTTTGTCATTGAGAATGTTTGCTCAATGTATGGTTATGTGTAGTTACACTATAACAGGTAGATTGACTATGTAACAATCCAGTATTTTGTGATTATTTTTAATTGTATATTTTAATTATTTTAATTGAATTCCCTGATTTAAAAACTTTATTTTATTTATTTAAAGAATAAATTTTGTTATTTTAAATATAAATTTTGATTTTTGTGTGAATTATAATTCCAAACCTGGATAAATGGAATATTTCCAAAAAGTGGATTTTGGTCAAAATGGTCAAACTTTGCCTTTTAAACTTAAAATTTAAATATATGAAATTTTGAATTTTATCTTTTATTTTGAAAATAGATTAAATTTCAAGAATACTGCTTTTCGTTTCGTTGAAATCGGATTAATATTGTGAAAGTTATGCTTTTTACAATATCATGTGTAAATTGTTTTATTTAACAAAATTGTGTATTTTAAATTATATAAATAATATTTTATTTGGTCATGTAATGTTCTAATTTATATTTATATGGGTAAAATAACATGTTATGTATATATTTTGGTTTTAAAACATTTTTCAAAGTGTAATTGACATTTTCCAATGTCAGTTGTATTCTGTTTATAATTTCTAATTTCCAGTTTCATTTAATTAAAGAAATTCTTTGTTTATTTTCTGTTTTCTTAAGACTTTATTTTATTTTCATTTACACTTCATTTTGTTCAGAATTTATTTTATTTTACTTGACTTTTTATTTGTTTAGAAGTGTTGTTATAATTTTCCTAAGTTAAGTGTATTGTGTTTGCAATTTTCTTAAGCTAGTTTCAATATATTAAGCTATTTTCTTTATTTATTTTTCTATTTTCCTAAAAATAAATAATTTATATTATTTTTCACTTTATTTTAGTTTGTTTTATTTTATTTAATAATTTTATTTGTTTTAAAATATTTCTAAAAGTGAATTAGAAATCTTTCTAAAGCTAGTGATGATTTAATTGTAATTTTTGAACCCTGTTTTGAATTTTTAAGCAATTTCTTTAATCCTTTTTCTATTTTCTCTAAAGTTAATTATTTATTTTCATTTTATTTTACTTTGTTTCAGTTTTAAATTCAATTACTGAAAATTTCATTTGTTTTATTTGATTTAATAGAAATGAAAATTTGAAGAGACTAAAGCTTTAAACATTTGACTTTTCACTTTCTTGCCTTTTCATATTTTTGGCCGTTCCTTTTCTATTGATTAGCCGTGAGTTTTTATTCATTTTTCATGTGAAAAAGCTTCTCAACATCACAAAGTTTCGGCCAAACTCAGATCTGAAAGGTTTGGTAATGGCTCTCTCTTCTTTTCTACTTTTCTTCCTTGAATTTGCCTTGTTTTCCACTTGAATTGCCTTGACTTCTTCATGTGTTTGCTCGGCCATAGCCTTTCCATCACCTCCACCAACCACCACTACTTCTTTCCATATCCACGACCAAACCATCCCACTCCTTTGACCTGAAAGTGCCATGACCTCCCCTTGAACAAAACTTCACCAAACAATGCAAAAACTCCTTAAAAAGCATGCCTAGCCACCTAGTCTCCATCACCATCACCTTAGATGACCTTGGCCACCTCCTATTGCTCCACCACCACTTTGACACACCCCTAACCATCACCTCCTACCTCTTTCCAGACCTGTACATGAAATGGCCGAACCTAGATGGGACATGGACCGAGCCAAAAGTTGAACCAAATCTCCACTAGTTTGCCTAGAAACCCCTTCACCTTCTCTAGTTGTAACTTCCACCACTTGTTTAGCCTTGTAGCCGTACCTTTTCCAGACCCATACCTAATCCAAACCATGCCCAAACCTGACCTTATTGATCCCCTAGGCCATGCAAACAAGTAGAGAAAGCAAGGCAAAAAGTTTCGTATTCAAATCGCTTTTTGTTTCAAAGTTAATCAAATTCAATCGTATTGATTTTTAACTATTATTTTGGTTTTGTTTTTGGGTTGTAACACAAGATCTATAACTTGGATCTCACTCTCCACTCAAGTTCGTAGCTTTGTCATTGTGTTCTGGTTTTTGTTGTGTCATTTGAACTTACATCTCCAGCAAAAAAGGTGAGTAAATCTCACCTGACATTTATACTTATGCAAATGTGAATTGACAACAATTGAATGTGTAAAATTTTATATATGATGTTATAACTGCCTATGATTATTAATTATATGATGTTAAACCTGTTATTTTACCTGTCATATTATATGTTACTGTTATTTATTGTTAAACTGTTCATTTATACCTGTTTATCACACTGCAAGTTCCCTGTAGATTTGATTCACTATGGGTTGAAATGATACATACCCGAACAGACTTTAGAATAGGGAAAAATCGTTATGGGCTGAAATGATAGGCCTGAACGGTTTTTATTTATTTTATTTTAACTTGGGATTGCGGGTTTGAAATGATAGAACCTGGATTTTTGCTTTTTAAACTGCGGATTGAAATGATATATATCCGTATGACTTGACCTAGGTTAGAAAACTATATACAGCCCCGTGGTTATTTTATAAAGTATTTTAAATATTTTAAATATGTTTAAGAGTGTAAATTTATGAAAATTGGATTTAAATTGGATTTTTAATGTTTAAATAAAGAAATTTTGATTCTTCTATAAGTCAAAAATGTAATTAAATGAATGGTTAAATTTTAATTATTGAAATATAACTTAAGTCTGGAAATTTGGATTTTTGGGTTTAAAAGAAAATTTGAGTTATATAAATAAAAATGGAAATTTAATTATATTGGAAAAATGGAAATAAAAATTTAAGTGTTAAGTTTAAATTGATAAAATGAAGAGAATAGAAATTTTACACCTAAATTTTATTAAGTGAATTTTTGAAAATTGGGTTTTATTTATAAGAAAATTTATTATAAAAATCAGAAGTTAAAAGTATTTTTAATGAACATTTTGAATGTTAAATTATGATTTTATAATATTTAATGGTTTAAATTGGGAATTTATTGTTGGCTGGAAATACACTAAAATCTGGAAATGACTTTTAATAGCATTCAGAAATGCTATGGTTTCAGAACTTAACTAAAACTTAGTAAAAGAGGCTATTACAGCATTTCTGAAATACTGTAGTTGCTGTAGTAAATGAAATGCTAAAGAACTTAGTAAAGGGCTATTACAGCAGTTCTGTAAACTGCTGTAGCTGCCTGCTTTCTTTGCTGAAATTAAGTAAAACCCTTGTTTTTGAACCTGAGCTACACAGCATTTCTGGAAATGCTGTCTTTGCTGTTTTAAACTAAATTTCAACTAAAATGAGATATAACAGCAGTTTTAAAGTGCTGTCTTTGCTGAAATAAAATGTTTTCAAATATAACTTATAACAGCTTTTTCTAAATGCTGTGAAAGGCTGAAATTTTCAATGTTTATGGATTTTGACCTAGTAAATGAACTCAGAATGATTTGAAACTTTGGAAATTGAATACTTGACTTGAAAGAATAATAATTTCACTTTTAAATGATTTAAATGTAAAACTATTTAAAGGGTGATTTGATAAGATAATAAATGAATGATATTTTGGAATTTTAAAGGGTATTAAATTTGATAATTGAATTTGAATTCAAATAATGATTTGAAAGGAAGTTTGAAAAGATATGATATTTTGATAATTTGAAATGGTTTGGAAATGATTTAATCTTTATTTTGATAAAGATTTGGATTTGAAATGATATTTAAATTTGAAGTATAAAATATTGTTCTGAAATATTATAACCACGGGTATACTTCTCTGTATGTCATTTGATTTCCTGATGATGGTTGTGATGCACATTAACACTATTAGTTGCATTGTTTACTTCGATATGGACATTTCTGTGATATATTTATTACTGTTTAATTGATGGTTTTATGGATCCTTAAAGGATGGGCGATCCCAAGCACCCTTTAAGTTATTATGCATTGCTATTACAGTTCACTTGAGTTAGTTTACATTGTATAAGTATATATGTCATGACTCGAGTGTTTTGTGTTTTACTTTACGCTCGGGTCAGCTTGAGAATCACAGCTTTGGAATTTATCTTCTGGAGCTAGAGATTTGCTGGAGCTTATCTGTCCATCTGTTATTTCTTATCTTCTAATCCAGTTATTTACTATTCGGAATTGTCTCTGTATTATTGATTTATGTATCCTGACTTCTATTATATTTATTTTTACTCTGAGATTTTGTATATGTTTTGAGAGTTTGTATATAGTAGCTTCATGAACTACTATGGTATTTTATTTCCGCTGCGAGTTATTCTGATATTCTGTGTCTGTGATTCCGTATTTGATTTTATTTGCTCCAAATTTTATTACAATCTGTTATTTTGAATTATTCAAGTCAGACATGTGTGGATTATTGTCGATTTGAATGGTCCAAAATAGTGGGTCGTTACATTTGGTATCGGAGCCAGGTTTAAGGCAAACCCTAGCCTGCGGAGCAAAAACTCATTAGAGATAGGGTAGAAATACCCTAGAATGAGTGAAATCAATCTCATAATCATTTCTTTGTGAGAGGACGTATTTTCGAAGTATAAAATGATTTTCAAATGATTTTTAAAGAATTTTCAAAGATTATTTTGATATAAAATTTTCTTGCTTTGAAAGTAAAATTTTCTAAACTTCATTCCTTTCGTGTCCACCTTGTTAGTAATTTCTTCGATTAGGATTCTTTTAAACTTTGGAATGCTCCCACTTGCTCTGAAATCCATTCCGGTCTCCCCTAATTGTATTCTTTTGATTTTTGGAGCATTCCATAACTCCACTTTGAATGACCTCTATAAAGATCGGCGGTTCCGCCAATTTTTGAATGATTTGTAAAAGGGTGAAACTCCCTTATAATTGGCATTGATTCACCGGAGATTTCTGTATCCTCGGTTTACGATGTTTTCTATATTCTGCTATATTTAGATTCTATCTCTAGCGATCGAAGGTCGATTTGCCTTAGATTTCGCGTCGATTATATGCCTGAAGTCACGGTTGACCCTATTAAGGTCGCCCGCGATTTATATAGGCTTATCCATCTTCTATTTGGTAATTTAATGATCTTATCTTCGTTGGTGCTTATCTTTGAATCAGAATTCTATGTGATTAGAGTTCCTCTAAATTTGAATCTCTGTTTTGCTTTGAAATCCATCCTTGAATCATCCCTTGAAAAATTTGTGGTTGATTGTCTTTTGAAAATTGTGTATTAATCAAAGTTATTATTTTGATAAGGATGATCATATTTTATATAAAGGTGAAATGTTTTCTATAAGGATCTATATACCTTTTAAATGAGAATTTGAAGTTTTGAATGGATTAGAAAGTTTTAAAAATTTATAAGGAATGGTTTCATATAAAATGATTTATAACTGAAGGTTTTGAATATGAATTTGAGTGATTGAACTCCGGCATTTTGGAACTGGTTTTAAGATTTTGAAATAATAAATAATATGATTTGAAAGTATTTTCCGAATATGAAATGTTTCAAATGATTTTAATGAGTTTCAAATAATTTCGAAGAAATTTCAAAAGAAGTTTGAGAAAATAGAAGTCCAGAACCCACTTATGTCGTTGGAAAATAATTTCGGTGATGAATGCATGCATTATCGACATTAATTTTCAAGTTTCAGAGTGGGGAGAGGCCACTTCGGTAGCATTGCTATGCGATTGATTTGTGAAAACAATTTTTGATTTCAAATTCCGAAGTGTGATGTGATATTCGAAAGATATCTGTATATACATTTGAACAATTTGAAATGAGCCGGTGTTCAGTCCTCGAGTTTCGGATTTGAAATCCATCTTTTGAAATTGATTTACTGATTTGTTGTTGATTTCCAACTCTTGGATTGAAATATGATTTCTTCGACTATTTTGAAGGTTCGAGCACTTCCAAATCAAGGTTAACTTTTCAAAGCTAAGTAATTTAGAAAAGTATAAAGTATATAAGTTTGGTATGTATGTTTAAAGTATGTAGTAATATGATTTAAATAAGTTGAAACTGTTTTGTTAAGTAAATGATAAGGCTATTTTGAATTTTTTTTCTAATATGAAATTTAGATTTGAAATGTTTTGAAAAGAATTTGGTCATCAAAATATTTTGAATAAAATTTAGTTTAAATGTTTTAACTTAGTAACATCTTTATAAAACTATATATTGAACAAGTTGGAATAGATACATAAGTTGTACGTATGCTGTTTTATTCGCATAATTAAATTGATCCAAGTTTGAGTACACAAGTTCGAGGTGAATTACACCATTTCGTGTTAGGATTTTTCATTTGACTCTTGATGGCGAATATTTGATGTGGATTTTGGGCTTGATTCTAGAATTCTCTATCATAGTATATGGCTATGCAAGGAGACTGATGGTTTCTAGTCGAGAAACCATATCGAAATCCGCATTAGGGAAGTCGAATTGACAATACTAGTTCGAAAGCGAACTTGTGTGATCGAGCAAGCGATCAAATGTGACTTTGCGAAATGATGACATATGTACATCTTATATTCTAATATCATTGATATACTTGCCGCTGAAATTGAAAGTTGTTGGGTTGGATATCTTTGTAATTTAATTGGAATTTTTCTTTTATGAAAAACTACTATCAAAATTTAAAACCATTTTTCAAAACTATTTTTCTTTTATTCTTCTCAAACAAACTGTTTTATTCTATTTTACATGCAAACTAGTTTACAAACTATTTTATATACAAAACTATTCTAAATAAAAAAAATCTTTTAGTAAGCAAAGATGTTCAATCCCATATGGCTCTTCATGCAGCGAAATTTATTTTTAAAATTTTGATTTCTGATATAAGATGGACCTTATGTAAATATAAGATGATTTTGAAAACCATTGATTTTGGAAATGAATTGGTTGACTTAAATTTTGTTGATTTAGAAATTCGGATTATTTTCTAAACTTATGATTTTGGAAAATTATATTGATATTGAAACAAATTGAAATTTGAGAACCTTGTGTTACTAAATACTTGATTTGGGAGTTATCGAACCTACATAAAAATTGGTTTGTGTAAGTATGATGTTGATTCGAAAACTATGGATTTGAAAAGGTACTCAATTTGAAAAGTGAAATCTTATATAATTGAAGTCTATATAAGTGTGATTTGATATACTTTTGATTTTGGAAAGGTATTTGATTTGAAAATAAAATCTTATATATAATGGACTTTATATAAGTATGATATTTGAAAGTGATTTGAAAAGGTACTATATGATACATATTTTCGAAGTAAAGATATGGAAAGTGCCTTTTGCTTGATATCCGCTTTGTGGCCACATTGTGGATTCATTCTACCGATATTTCTCTGATTTTTGGTTTTTCGGATATGATACTCGAGTTTCCATCGAATTCCATGGCGTTGCCCATGGTCTTACGAGCGCGACTGCATAGCGTAATTCACCTGGCTGGATGGCCTAGGGGTACGAATGTTTCCTGGGGGATTCAGGCGTAACCATTGTGTATCATGTGATCTATGTAGGTCGTATTAGTAGCGAAATCCGCAGGGCTGAGAAAGCTTACGGATACGGATGTTTCCTGGGGGATCCAGGCGTAACCTTTGTGTATCTGCGGTCTACTAGTCATCATGGTGCAATTCGCAGGGCTGAGAAAGCTTACGGATACGGATGTTTCCTGGGGGATCCAGGCGTAACCTTTGTGTATCTGCGATCCATGGTTAGACAAAGGTTTTGTTTTTTTTTGTTTGGATTGTACTTTCCATATTTGTTTTAAAAGTTTTCCAGTATTTTCACTGGGTGTTGAAATAGGTCTACTAAGTACCTGGAGAATTCTAGCTTTGCGCCTGATCAACGCACTACCAGAGTCTAAAAGAACGAGGATAAACTTGTTAAGACATCGAGTATAAAAGTATTTTGATAAAGTGTTATATAAAGGATATTTTGATCGGTTATTTCCTTTCTAAAAGATTTTAAAGTGTTTTAAATATTGTTTACCTCTTTAACCAACAATTTTAATTAATGGCTCATACTTGTCTTTCGACCTATTTTCCCTTCTAGCTATTCCTATTCTCCTGTCTTCTTCCTTTTCGGGGATGAAAAGTTTTGAGTGAGGGAGAGTGTAACAACCCTGTATTTTGTGATTATTTTTAATTGTATATTTTAATTATTTTAATTATTTTAATTGAATTCCCTGATTTAAAAACTTTATTTTATTTATTTAAAGAATAAATTTTGTTATTTTAAATATAAATTTTGATTTTTGTGTGAATTATAATTCCAAACCTGGATAAATGGAATATTTCCAAAAAGTGGATTTTGGTCAAAATGGTCCAACTTTGCCTTTTAAATTTAAAATTTAAATATATGAAATTTTGAATTTTATCTTTTATTTTGAAAATAGATTAAATTTCAAGAATAATGCTTTTTGTTTCGTTGAAATCGGATTAATATTGTGAAAGTTATGCTTTTTACCATATTATGTTTAAATTGTTTTATTTAACAAAATTGTGTATTTTAAATTATATAAATAATATTTTATTTGGTCATGTAATGTTCTAATTTATATTTATATGGGTAAAATAACATCTTATGTATATATTTTGGTTTTAAAACATTTTTCAAAGTGTAATTGACATTTTCCAATGTCAGTTGTATTCTGTTTATAATTTCTAATTTCCAGTTTCATTTAATTAAAGAAATTCTTTGTTTATTTTCTGTTTTCTTAAGACTTTATTTTATTTTCATTTACACTTCATTTTGTTCAGCATTTATTTTATTTTACTTGACTTTTTATTTGTTTAGAAGTGTTGTTATAATTTTCCTAAGTTAAGTGTATTGTGTTTGCAATTTTCTTAAGCTAGTTTCAATATATTAAGCTATTTTTTTATTTATCTTTCTATTTTCCTAAAAATAAATTATTTATATTCTTTTTCACTTTATTTTAGTTTGTTTTATTTTATTTACTAATTTTATTTGTTTTAAAATATTTTTAAAAGTGAATTAGAAATCTTTCTAAAGCTAGTGATGATTTAATTGCAATTTTTGAACCCTGTTTTGAATTTTTAAGCAATTTCTTTAATCCTTTTTCTATTTTCTCTAAAGTTAATTATTTATTTTCATTTTATTTTACTTTGTTTCAGTTTTAAATTCAATTACTGAAAATTTCATTTTTTTTATTTGATTTAATAGAAATGAAAATTTGAAGAGACTAAAGCTTTAAACATTTGACTTTTCACTTTCTTGCCTTTTCATATTTTTGGCTGTTCCTTTTCTATTGATTAGCCGTGAGTTTTTATTCATTTTTCACGTGAAAAAGCTTCTCAACATCACAAATTTTCATCCAAACTCAGATCTGGAAGGTTTGGTAATGGCTCTCTCTTCTTTTCTACTTTTCTTCCTTGAATTTGCCTTGTTTTCCACTTGAATTGCCTTGACTTCTTCATGTGTTTGCTCGGCCATAGCCTCTCCATCACCACCACCAACCACCACCACTTCTTTCCCATATAATCCACGGCCAAACCATCCCACTCCTCTGACCTGAAATTGCCATGACCTCCCCTTGAACAAAACTTCACCAAACAATGCAAAAACTCCTTAAAAAGCATGCTAGCCACCTAGTCTCCATCACCATCACCTTAGATGACCTTGGCCACCTCCTATTGCTCCACCACCACTTTGACACACCCCTAACCATCACCTCCTACCTCTTTCCAGACCTGTACATGAAATGGCCGAACCTAGACGGGACATGGACCGAGCCAAAAGTTGAACCAAATCTCCACTAGTTTGCCTAGAAACCCCTTCACCTTCTCTAGTTGTAACTTCCACCACTTGTTTAGCCTTGTAGCCGTACCTTTTCCAGACCCATACCTAATCCAAACCATGCCCAAACCTGACCTTATTGATCCCCTAGGCCATGCAAACAAGTAGAGAAAGCAAGGCAAAAAGTTTCGTATTCAAATCGCTTTTTGTTTCAAAGTTAATCAAATTCAATCGTATTGATTTTTAACTATTATTTTGGTTTTGTTTTTGGGTTGTAACACAAGATCTATAACTTGGATCTCACTCTCCACTCAAGTTCGTAGCTTTGTCATTGTGTTCTGGTTTTTGTTGTGTCATTTGAACTTACGTCTCCAACAAAAAAGGTGAGTAAATCTCACCTGACATTTATACTTATGCAAATGTGAATTGACAACAATTGAATGTGTAAAATATTATATATGATGTTATAACTGCCTATGATTATTAATTATATGATGTTAAACCTGTTATTTTACCTGTCATATTATATGTTACTGTTATTTATTGTTAAACTGTTCATTTATACTTGTTTATCACACTGCAAGTTCCCTGTAGATTTGATTCACTATGGGTTGAAATGATACATACCCGAACGGACTTTAGAATAGGGAAAAATCGTTATGGGCTGAAATGATAGGCCTGAACGGTTTTTATTAATTTTATTTTAACTTGGGATTGCGGGTTTGAAATGATAGAACCTGGATTTTTTCTTTTTAAACTGCGGATTGAAATGATATATATCTGTATGACTTAACCTAGGTTAGAAAACTATATACAGCCCCATGGTTATTTTATAAAGTATTTTGAATATTTTAAATATGTTTAAGAGTGTAAATTTATGAAAATTGGATTTAAATTGGATTTTTAATGTTTAAATAAAGAAATTTTGATTCTTCTATAAGTCAAAAATGTAATTAAATGAATGGTTAAATTTTAATTATTGAAATATAACTTAAGTCTGGAAATTTGGATTTTTGGGTTTAAAAGAAAATTTGAGTTATATAAATAAAAATGGAAATTTAATTATATTGGAAAAATGGAAATAAAAATTTAAGTGTTAAGTTTAAATTGTTAAAATGAAGAGAATAGAAATTTTACACCTAAATTTTATTAAGTGAATTTTTGAAAATTGGGTTTTATTTATAAGAAAATTTATTATAAAAATCATAAGTTAGAAGTATTTTTAATGAACATTTTGAATATTAAAGTATGATTTTATAATGTTTAATGGTTTAAATTGGGAATTTATTGTTGGCTGGAAATACACTAAAATCTGGAAATGACTTTTAATAGCATTCAGAAATGTTATGGTTTCAGAACTTAACTAAAACTTAGTAAAAGAGGCTATTACAACATTTCTGAAATGCTGTAGTTGCTGTAGTAAATGAAATGCTAAAGAACTTAATAAAGGGCTATTACAGCAGTTCTGTAAACTACTGTAGCTGCCTGCTGTCTTTGCTGAAATTAAGTAAAACCCTTGTTTTTGAACCTGAGCTACACAACATTTCTGGAAATGCTGTCTTTGCTGTTTTAAACTAATTTTCACCTAAAATGAGATATAACAGTAGTTTTAAAGTGCTGTCTTTGCTGAAATAAAACGTTTTCAAATATAACTTATAACAGCTTTTTCTAAATGCTGTGAAAGGCTGAAATTTTCAATGTTTATGGATTTTGACCTAGTAAATGAACTCAGAATGATTTGAAACTTTAGAAATTGAATACTTGACTTGAAAGAATAATAATTTCACTTTTAAACAGTTTAAATGGAAAACTATTTAAAGGGTAATTAGATAAGATTATAAATGAATGATATTTTGGAATTTTAAAGGGTATTAAATTTGATAATTGAATTTGAATTCAAATAATGATTTGAAAGGAAGTTTGAAAAGATATGATATTTTGATAATTTGAAATGGTTTGGAAATGATTTAATCTTTATTTTGATAAAGATTTGGATTTGAAATGATATTTAAATTTGAAGTATAAAATATTGTTCTGAAATATTATAACCACGGGTATACTTCTCTGTATGTCATTTGATTTCCTGATGATGGTTGTGATGCATATTAACACTATTAGTTGCATTGTTTACTTCGATATGGACATTTCTGTGATATAGTTATTACCGTTTAATTTATGGTTTTATGGATCCTTAAAGGATGGACGATCCCAAGCACCCTTTAAGTTATTATGCATTGCTATTACAGTTCATTTGAGTTGGTTTACATTGTATAAGTATATATGTCCTGACTCGAGTGTTTTGTGTTTTACTTTACGCTCGGGTCAGCCTGAGAATCACATCTTTGGAATTTATCTTCTGGAGCTAGAGATTTGCTGGAGCTTATCTGTCCATCTGTTATTTCATATCTTCTAATCCAGTTATTTACTATTCGGAATTGTCTCTGTATTATTGATTTATGTATCCTGACTTCTATTATATTTATTTTTACTATGAGATTTTGTATATGTTTTGAGAGTTTGTATATAGTAGCTTCATGAACAACTATGGTATTTTATTTGCGCTGCGAGTTATTCTGATATTCTGTGTCTGTGATTCTGTATTTGATTTTATTTGCTCCAAATTTTATTACAATCTGTTATTTTGAATTATTCAAGTCAGACATGTGTGGATTATTGTCGATTTGAATGGTCCAAAATAGTGGGTCGTTACAGACTATTTCTTTATATGAAGTGCAAGTACACAAATGAACACCCTTATGTTCTATAGATTAATAGTGATAATTTAATTGCTTATTGACACTATACCACTAGTGGTATAATTCACTCACCAGACCATGTCAGATCCTCTATTTCCCTCTGTATATCTAGCACATAAGGATAAAGTAGTAGATAAATTGACAAGGATAAGGTCCGTGGAGGAGGTGACAGTGTGCCTTAGAGATATTTATTCATAGTCATTTTCCCATACACCTTATTGTACTTGTCCATAGACTCATGTGTATTTTTTTTAATTTTAAATTCTACATAGACACTTTTTGAATGGTCTATTGTTATTTTGAGATAGTTGTGATTTGGAATATTTTAGTATTATATTTTTATTTCCTTCCCATGTGAGTTTTGAAAGTTTAGAATGTTTAAAACTTTATGTATCTTTGTACCTTGTAAATCATGAAACCTAATGATTCGTACTTCTTAGGATCACGCGAGTATAAATGCCACATTTGGGCTTTTGATCGGTGTGTCTAGAAGTGCGGGTTGTTACAGCTGGTACCAGAGCTTGGGTTCAGGATTCCTTGGGGATTTGGTGTGTATTGGGAGAACTTTCTTATATATTGTAAAAGCCATTATATATATAAGTATAGCACAAACATACCTATAAATTTCAATAATGCTTACTACTATTAGGGAAAGTTGGTAATAAATCATGTTTAGAGATATATGAACTGAGCAATCATACTAGAAATGGATCTGGTTAGGTAGCTAAGGTTCCAGGCATGAATGTTCCTGTACGGTTCCACCAGTTTATTTAGCCAAGATGCTAGACTTAACTCAACCCAATGGAGGACCCGCAACACAAGCACAAGCTCAAGGTACAACCCCATCTCCTTCGTTTGCTTTGGACTTTCCCTAGTTATTTTTGATTTTTCATAGTTTGGATGGAAAGAATTACTTGGGGACAAAATCATTTGTGGAGATGCCGGCATGGTCGACGAATTATGATCTAATATTTGCTATGATGGATGTGGGGATGTGATGAAGAGGTAATTGGCTTCATGGAACTTGCAAGGGGAGGTCTTGAACTGGTGGGATATTGTTATTGCTAAGACTAAAGAAACTGAGATCACTTGGAATAATTTTAAGAGATGCTTTGAAACTTAGTTTATATCAGAGGAAAAATGGGGAGTGGAGCTAGAAGTTCATTCATTTGGAGTAGGGGGGACTGTAGTGTCAAGGAATATGTCATTGAGTTTAATCAACTAGCAAAGTATGGCCTAGACCACATCAATACACCAGTGAAGAGGGTAACAAAATTTTCTAAGAGGTTGAATCGATCTTTGAGAGATATTGCCTTGAACCATGTACCCATTGGAGCTATTTTTGAAAGCTTTGTTAAGATGGCACTACTAAATTCAATTGCTAAAGAAGGTCCTATGATAGTTGAAGGGAATCCAGTTTAGCAGAATGCACGCAAGGGTGAAATAGGAGCTCAAGGCAAGATAAAGAAGCAAGTAATTAGGCGTAGGAGGTGCAATAACATGTGGTATATAACAAAGAATTGTAGGATGAATCTTTCAAAGGTTAAATGCTATAACTGCATCCAACTTGGATTTATAAAGAGGGAGTGTCCGACCTTACCTAAGACTTTTACCCAAGTGGTCCTAGCTTATGTACTTGATGATGTTCCTTTCTCGAACGTAGCTCTAGCTATGTAAAAGAGGAAGAAAGTCGCCCTAGAAGGTGTGTTAACTCTTTCTAATTTGTTTATTCACACTTTATTTTGCATCAGGGCATCTCACTCATTTATTTCGAATAAGTTAGTCGAAAAATTGCATTTAGAGACTATTATAGTCACAGACCCTATTAGTATCGAATCCTATTGGAGGATCAATCCATTTATCCATGATTTATAAGGGTTTGAAGTTAGATATTTTGGGTGTCAAATTTGATTGTGATGCTTTGTTTGGGGATTTTCTGGGTTTGGTTTAATTCTAGGGATGGACTGGATAACTATGTATGGAGCGGTGCTGGATTGCGACATGAAGGTGGTTCGTTTGGGTACTTGTAGTGGGCTTAATTTGGAGGTTTACTGCGACCCCGAAAGTTATGTTATGTTGAGTTACCTATATTCTCTAGGCCTGTTATATGATGAGTTAGCTTCACTACCTATAGTTTGTGATTTCCTAGATGTCTTTACTGAAGTTTCTGGTCTTTCACCTCATCGAGAGATCAAATTTAGAATTTATTTAGAAGAGATTGCTAGACCTATTGCCTTACCCCTTAGGCATATGGCTCCTAGAGAAAGACGCAAGCTTTGTAAGCAGGTGAATAAATTGTTGGAGAAGGGCTTGATTAAGAGAAGTATTTTGAAATAGGAAGCACCTGTTGTCTTTGCTACCAAAGTGGATGGCTCTTTAAGGCTTTGGTCAAGTGTCATGAACTGAATAAGCTAACAAAGAGGAATCGTTACCCATTGTCATGTATAAATGATCTCTTTGATAAGTTAGTTGGATCAAGGTATTCTCTTAGCTTGTCTTAGCTATCAGATTCCATCAGTTGCATTTGGCTAAGGAAAATATTAAAAAACTAGTTTTTGTACACTTGATGGAATTTATAAATGGTTTGTCATGTTGTTTGGACTGACCATTGTGTAAACATATTTTGTCGATCTCATGAGTCTAGTCTTTAGATGGTTGCTGAATAAATTCATGGTGGTATTTGTTGTTGATATACTTGTTTATGCAAAAAGAGAGGAAGGCACATGCTGCATTTGGGAGAAGTGCTAAACATTCTTCATAGACAAAGTTGAAGAGGAGTAGAAGAAACCCCCTAAAAAGGAAGCAAATGAACAGTAAAAGCATTCTAGGAAGTACTGCCGCTTCCACGAAACACATGGCTACGACACTAACGAGTGTCGTCACCTAAAGAACTTGATTGAGGAGATGATCCGGGAAAATAAGCTTCAGCAATATGTGAGAAAATTGCAAAATCCTGGCCAACCCGTGGCTCCCCAAGCTCCTAGGGATCGAGGAAACCAAGTTGGAACTAGCGAAGAGGAATCTAGACGAACTGACCAGAGACTCATCAGTGGAACGATATCTGGAGGACCTCATCCTGCACTGAGGAGTTAGGGAGAAATAGAGCGGTATGCGAGCTCATTAAAGCACACTCTGAAAGAAGTATGCCTTGTAATCAAAGATGGAACCCCCGCTAAGAGCAAAGAACCCTGAATGACGACGTAGTATTCAGAAATCGAGACACTGAGGGAGTAGAAGCTCCAACTCTCGATCCTATGGTCATGATAGTAGGAACTGAACCCGCTGTGGTCCAACGAGTATTGGTAGACAGCGGTAGTTCTATGAATATCATTTTCAAACGCACCTTTGATCGGATGAAGATCAGCATGAAAGGCGTGTCCGCCTGCCAAACCAAAAGTCAAGGATTCATCGGCGAACCCAAACAACCCATCAGAACGATTGAATTGCCTGTAGAACTTGAGGAAGGCGACCAAAGAGTCACCCTCATCCCTCATCCAAACTTTCGTGATCATAGACGAAACTTCCGTATACAATGTCTTCTTGGGACAAACTGCACTGGAAGATTTTAGAAATTCTTTAGCCCAATGGTGCTTACCATGAAATTTCCAATGAAGAACAGAGTTGGGGTGATCAAAGGAGACCAAAGTGCCGCCAGAGAATGTTATATCATAGAACTGCGCGAATCTAATAGAAAGGAAAAGGGGAAGAATTTTGGGAGAACTCTCCACATTCACGAACCTACCGAATAGCAACTACAGAGCCACTCCTGGCTTGGGGACCATAGCCGATTCGATAAGGATTTAGACCATAGGAAAAAGAGTTCATGGGAGGAACGGGCAGCACTGGTAGAATTGGCAGTGTCTATCCCAGTTGACATGGATGACCCAACACAGGTCTTGAAAATTGGATCACACCTTGGAAGCAAGATGCGAATAGAACTCACTAAACTTCTTCGCGCCAACTTAAATGTGTTCGCTTGGACACATTCCGATATGTGTGGGGTATCATCGGAAATCGTATGTCACGCACTCAACATCGATCCCAAGTATACACCGGTGAAGCAGAAGAGGCGCAGCATGGGCCCCGAATGGTCCAAGGTGCTGAGAGAAGAGGTGGACAAGCTGATGGCCAATGGTTTTATCTGTGATGCGACCTACCCCGAATGGATATCTAACCCAGTTTTGGTCAAGAAGTCCAATGGAAAATGGCGAACTTGTATCGACTACTCAAACTTAAACAAAGCCTGCCCGAAAGGCAGCTTTCCCCTACCCAGGACTGACCAGCTTGTAGACGGGACTACTACATGAATTTCTATCATTTATGGATGCATACTCGGGATACAACCAGATCATGATGCACGAACCTGATCAGGAAAACATCGGCTTCATCACTGATCTAGGATTATACTACTATAGGGTAATGCCATTCGGTTTAAAGAATGCTGGGGCAACCTACCAAAGATTAGTAAATGCCATGTTCAAGCATCAGATCAGGGAAACCATGGAAGTCTATGTAAATAACATGTTGGTTAAATTACGAATAGCTGCCAACCGCTTAGATAATCTTGCCAAAATGTTTGAAATACTCGGAAAATATGGGATGAAGCTTAATCCACTCGAATGTCACTTCAGGGTATCCTCCGGAAAGTTCTTGGGATTCATAGTGAGCGCCAGAGGCATCGTAGCAAATCCAGAGCAAATTACTACCCTACAAGAAGTCGAAGCCCCAAAGAGCAAGAAGGAGTTACAAAGCTTGAATGAGAAAGTCGCAGCGCTAAGCTGGTTCATCTCAAAAGCCACCGACAAGTGTATATCGTTCTTTGATGCACTAGAGAAAGGAAAAGGAACTTCGAATGGGATGAGGCTTGTCAAACCGCGTTTAAAGTGTTTCTACGACATATGGAAACCCCACCAATCCTATCAAAACCAGTAGACGGAGAGGACTTGATCATCTACTTAGCATTTTCACCTCACGCATTAAGGGCTTCTCTTGTACGTGAAGTAGCTAGGATCCAGCAACTGTATAATGCATTAGTAAATGGTTCACTAGAGCCAAGAAAAATTATCTAAAATTGGACAAGCTAGCGTATTGTCTCTTGATTGTATCCGGAAAGTTACGACCGTATTTTCAGGCACACCCGATCAAAGTATTGACCGATCAACCCTTAAAGCAAGTATTGTACCGCCCTGAGAATTCTAGGCGACTCATCAAATGTAATATCGAATTGAGTCAATATGAAATCACTTACATCCTAGAAGGGAAATCAATGGGCAAGCGTTGGCAGATTTCATCGTTGAATTTACCATACGGGACGATGAAGAGGAAACTACACCGGAAGTGGAAACACGATGGAAGCTCTTCGTCGATGGCGCATCTAATAACTTTTGCTCGGGGGTAGGGGTAGTGCTTGGGACTCTCAAAGGATGAGCCGTTTGCTACGCCTTACGATTAGAATTCCCGACGATAAATAATCAAGTAGTAGAATATGAGGCATTGATAGCTGGGCTAAAAATTATGAAAGAGCTGGAGATAAAATCCATACACATCTATAGCGACTCTTAGTTAGTCGTCTATTAGGTGAAAGGAAAATACCAGGCTCGAAGGGAGAACCTTGCACCGTATCCATCTAAAGTGCAAGAGTTGTTGAACAACATCGAACATTACACCATAATCACATCCCGAGGAAGCAAAACACGAAAGTTGACTACTTGGCTAAACTGACCAATTCCAGAGAAGCTCAATCATTGGGACTAGTCTCGGTTGAAACCCTGACCACTCCAAACATAAGCGAAATGAATGTCAACTAGATTTTTGAGACCACCATTGAACCAGAAATGTGGATGACGCTAATAAAAAACTACTTGCTTACAGGAACTCTTCCTGCGGATAGGAACCAGTGGAAAAGGCTTCTCCGGAAGGCGCCGCGATTCATAATACAGGATGGGATACTCTACTAAAGAGGGTACTCTACTCCCTTGCTCAGATGTATGACCGATGACGAAGCTCACGAAGGCGACTGCGGAGACCATACCGGGGGACAAACCCTTGCAAAGAAGATCCTTCGATACTGATATTGCTGGCCAACAGTAAACCGTGATGTAGCTGATTACGCTAGACGGTGCGAACGATGCTAAAGATTCAGCAAGATCAAAAGAACTCCCTCAATAGAGCTAATGCAGACGGTCAGTCCATGGCCGGTCGCGATATGGGAAATTGATTTGATTGGTGTATTGCCAATAGCTAAAGGAGGGGCTAAATATGCTATAGTTGTTGTTGACCATTTCACCAAATGGGCCGAAGCGAAACCACTGACCACCATTACCACAAAGAAAGTCATTAACTTTGTTACTAAAAACATTATTTGCAGGTTTGGTGTGCCACAGAAAATCATCACTGATAATGAGACCCAGATCGAAAGCGCTGAGTTCAAAACCTTTTGCAAACGCTTCGAATCGAGAAGAGCATTTCCACAGTCACTCATCCTTAAGCAAATGGTCAAGTGGAAGCTATAAACATGATCATTAAGTCCACCATCAAAAAGTTGCCAACTAAAGCTAAGGGGAATTGGGTCGATGAACTTGCACTCGCACTATGGGCTTACAGAACTACACACAAAGCAGCAACCGGGCATACCCTGTACGCCTTGGCATATGGTTCAGAAGCAATGATCCCCATCGAACTAGAAGTCCCCTCTCATCGAAGGAAGAATTTCAATCAAAGACAAAACGAGCAGCTCCTACTCAAGTCGCTTAATATGATCGACGAGAAGAGGGAAGAAGCCGAATAAAGGATCGTCGCTCACCAAAAAAGGGTCTCACGGTACTTCAGCTCCAAAGTTCACAACCGAACCTTCGATGTGGGAGACCTTGTCCTCAAATGAGTCTATCCCCATACCGGAACCTTTGGACCAAACTGGGAAGGGCCGTATGTGATCAGTCAAAAGCTAGGGAATGGAACATTCAAACTGACAACCGTTGACAGAATCCAAAATTCCCCAACCATGGAATAGCGGATCGCTGCGTTGTTACTTTATCTGAAACTATTTTATGTACTTCTTATTTTCAGTAAATAAGCCATCCTGGAATACCATGGGCATTGTAAATAGGCAGAACTTGCCTAACTTTTCTTAATAAAATTGCTTTGCTTTCTTAACAAATAAAACTGTGTTCATAAAAGTAACCTGCTGAGTCGACTGGGTCAAATCAGCTCAAAACCATCCAATCAGTACTTGAGATAGTGGAACCACGCTTATGTACGCCCCACTTACTCGTCGAGTCAACGGAAGCAAATTGACTCAAACCGTTGGATCGGCGAAACCCAATCCCCACCTTTTAAGAATCGGTGTTACTCCGACGACGTCAAAATGGACCAATTCGAAGCTTCGCATTTCGTAAGCCCCACATCATGTCTTGGATTGTTGAATCACATCTAGGCAAGCATAACCTTAAAATCTACGCACTCCCATAAGCCACGCATTACCTTTTGAGCCGTGGAATCATGCTCTCGAAGCATGAACTCCTCACGTTGCCCGAAGATTGGTAACGTCGAGGAGTCCCAAATCATTCTGGATCGATGGGTCGTATCGATAACAAAAGCCGCGCATCCTATAAGCCGTGCACAATCTCGAAAGTTGCGCATTTCATGAGCCGCGCACACTTTTAAGTAACGTTATTGCCCCAGTAATACCGGGAAACTCGTCCATTACAGGAATAACAAAAATCAATCCACTGCCCCTATCAGGAGTAATGGGTATGAATTTGGCAATGCCAAACGGCCACGAATCGGTAGAAAACAAGTCTGATTACAAACATCCAAAAAAAGATCACTAGGTTCAACCAGTCGTTCGTCAAGTGTTTGAAGTAACAAACCTCGTGAACTGGGGGGAACACACACCGATACTCAAAGAAAATACTCAAAAACAAAATCCAAGCACTTCACAGTTCTGTTACTCCAAACAAAGAATTTTTGGCGGTAATTACAGGACTAGATAAAATAAAATAGCACTAAATAAAGTTGGCACAAGAGCATCAAATGCAGATAAGTAAATGGATAAAGTTACAATCAAAATGTCAACATTTTATTACTTATATCATTTTCTATACAAAGTCAAAAATGTGGGAGCCATACCCACACAATATCGACCAACAAAAAGAAAAATACAGATGCTACAACAATCAAAGTAGTAAGTGCAGACTTTGCACTTGAACAAAACACGTATCAAGCAAAACAATGTCCTAAAAACTAGCTCCACTACTACTTGAACCTGTCAATGCCTCTTTCCACCACTCCCCTTCCCACCTTTAGTTGGAAGTTTTCACTTCCCCTCAGAATCTCGGCTAGGGGTAGTGTCGCTGCCTGTGATAACAACTATCTCCTCAGCGCTGGCATCTCCTACCTGCTCTCCGACCTTCTCAGAAGACTCCCCCTTGGCCTTGCGCTTTTAGGATTTGCGGGAGCTCCTCGAAGATTTTATCTCTTCAACCTTTTCCTTCTTAACAACAACCATTTGCTATTCAGATTTATGTAGCTGGTCAGTCTGGTCCTCCCGCTCTCAAGCTTCAACTGCCGCAAAGTCACCCTCCAAAGATACAGAAGGGTTGTCTAGACCATGCAATGCAGCAATCTTCTCGGATTCCAACCCTGGCTGCGAGCCAGAGGCAGGCACAGCAATCGGAGCGGATATAGAGATAAGCATCGAGGTAACTGAAATAGCGGCAAGCTAGGCATCGAGGAAACCGGCGGGCCAGTAGGTGTTAGCACCAAAATTGATCACTAACCTCGTTGAGAAAGATTGTGTAGAGAGATTAATGAAGAAGATGAATTAGAACTGAAATGTAGTGTAATTCAATGCCAAAAGAACAACAAAAACGAGAACACCAGATTTATAGTGGTTCGGCGTAACTACCTACGTCCTCTTTGAGTTTTGATCTTTATTTCTTTCACAAGTAGTTGATTACAGATACAATCCATATATTAATGACTTGAATACAAGTTTGAACTGAAAATAATAAGTCTTGAAAGTGGCAGAGTCTCCCCAGTGTTCTCCAAAAAAGGTCCCTTTCATTGTGCTACTGCCCTCCTATTTATAGACGAGATGGGTTGGACTTCCCTCATGGGCTTAGGAACAAGGTGCCTCTGCCCATAGTAGGTGAATCTGCGCACCAGGCCAGGCAGGCCGAATGCTCTTGCTTTGTTGTGGGCCTGACAACTTGCTACCACCTCCAGTCTCTTCTTGGTCAGAATCTTGTATAGTGCTAATGATAATTTCTTCAACTGTCATTTTGTAACCGGGCCAAGATGCCGGTTAACATTTGCCCCCCAAAGTGTGTCGTGTGAAGCAACACAACACGCTTTGAATCAGTAAGTATTCCTTGTCTTCAGAAAGAAATCCACCATGTTTCTTGAATAGTCATTATCCTCCAATTTATCCTCCCAAGGTGTTGTATCCTTCTTTGGTCATCGTGATGCTTGGTCGATTCCCAATATTATAAATCCAGGGTTGTAGTTCATCAGTGGCCATCCGTGCCTGATTCTGCAGAGCTAATAAGCTTCGGCTATCTGATCTAGTCTTCTCTTAATAACCCTTAGCGAGAATTCAATTTCTGTTGATTTCAAGAAGTCGAACTTTTTCGGATGTACACATGCACGTTCGGGTACATGTTCTTGCCATTGGCTCTCGGATGCGTTTTATATGCTCATAAGTTGTCGCCAACCCCATCTAGTTTAATTGCAATTCAATCGCGATTCCTTGTTTGTATTTTCTATGAAATAAGGGTTGCAATCAGCCACTTGAGGAGCTTTCCAAACCTCTCTTCAGTACAGACTCTATGATTTTGTTCACAGCTTCAACCTGTCCATTTGCAGTTATAATGTATCATGGAAGGTCATAAGGACAGATGACGTAACGGATAAAGAAGTTGATTATTTTCTTCATCTTGGTCGTGGTTAAGAGTTCTTCATCTGCCCATTTAGTGACATAATCAACTGCTATGATGGTGTATTTCGCACCACCTTTAGGATTGACAAGAAGATGATTTCAGTGCCCCCAAGTGGCAAACGGCTATGAACTAGCCATTTGAATAATTTCCATCGGTGGGGTTCCCGGATTTTTTGCAAACATCTTGCACTCGTCACATTGTCTAGCATGATCAACCGCATCTGGGTTAATAGTTGGCCAGTAATACCTGTAGCAGAGTATCTTCTTTATCATGGTTTTCCCCCTGATGTTATTACCGCATTCTTCTTCATAGACTTTGCTCAACATATCATCATGGGCGATATGCCGAAGCATGGGGATGGATAAACTCCTTTTGGCACACGTCTTATTCTTAGATGATTTGGCGTGAAGCTTTGAGGAGGATCTATCGTTTTCCATTCCTCCGTTCAGTAAGAATTCCTTATTGTAGATAGTCTTTGATAGGAGTCAACCATGATACCTTTTCATTTTGTTCACTGAGTACGTGTGTAATGATGTAATACGTGAAGTCGGTTAGTAGCTCTTGGACTTGGTCGAGATAAGGAGCAAGACAATGCCCCCTAGCAAGATCAACTTCCTTAAATTTGTATACTACCAATCAAGAATCACAAAAGATATGTAAGTTTTCACTTCAAATCCTTTAGCAAGTTTGAGGCTGGCAGTCAAGGCTTCATACTAAGCATCGTTGTTTGTTACAGGTAAATCGAGTTTTAGGACGTAGCAGATTGATCGTTCCTCAGGAGTCATTATCATGACTCCTATGCCATAACACTGATCATTGGATGCTCCATCCGCGTACATTTTCCATCTTATGGTTGGTTCTCTGCTACTCTTTGAGTAGTCATCTGAGGTAGTGAATTTGGGTGTGAGGTCTGCTAATTTCCTCCTTAGATAGCCCTTCGTGGGAAATAAGTGATATCGAATTAACTTAGTTCGATATTCTATTTAAGTAGTCTTTCAGACATCTCAGGTCATTGTATGCCCTGTCGCAACGGCTGGTAGGCATAGACGTTGATAGGGTGAGCCTAAAAGTAAGAGTGGAGCTTTCATGATGAAATCAATAGAGATTGTGCTAGCTTTTGTAGCTTCGGGTTGATATCCAATGCATGGCTCGCGATAGTTAATGAAATCACATATGCATGTCAGAATGGGTCCAAGGGAACATATCATCATTTATTCAGAAAAATCCAACTAATTCTTTTATCATCATTGCACTGAGCTGTGATCCGATATTCAGCACCCAGAAAGGGTCGCCATGGCTGGCTGTAATGTCGACCGTTAGCTTAGCAGGTGCCATCCCAGATTCTTTGAGTAAAGATGTAACTATTTTGCATAACATTCAATGTGAAATATGGTTGGGACGGCCAATGTTGATGGTTACTCTAGTCGAATCCTATAGTCTTGTCATGAGTTATTGAGTCTAATAGCGAAGTGCTCCGAATGCTCTAATAGATTATCAGCAAATGGCCAAAAATCAGGCTTAAAAGCGCATTAAAGGAAATGTCGAGTGGGGGTCAGCCTCGAGTAGCATGCAACTGTATAGCTGGATCTTGCTATGAGTTTGAATTTGCTTGTGCATTCGAGTAACACACTTTCTATTCAATGCATTCATGATTCTTTACCCGTCCTTCGGGTTGGAGTGAAAGTCAATTGCCCATGAGCTAAGGTATCGATTTAACGATTCTATCTCTAGGCATCCTTTCGGTCATTGCCTTGAGTAGCTGTAAGCACTATATATAAGTTTTAATACTGAGCTATCATAGCCAGTTTTTGGATGACCATGCGTCTTCTCCCAGTCTTGGGTTGATAAATGTACTGCATGGACGGTTGAGTCTCGTCCTAGCTATGTTTATGTTTTCACCTAAAGTCCAAAGACATAGGGTGATTGGTGAATAGTCAGTTCACATTCATCTTGCTTCTCGCTCGTGCCCCCAGGTCTGGGGCATATACCGATAAGTAGGAAGGCCTGCCACGCCCACTTTAGCTTTACTCTCTTTCCCGTTGAATCGTGGGATCATGTCAGTCGATGGGATATTAGGTCTCGCTTATCTTGGATTTTATCGTGGTTTTTCATTCCAAGAGGAATACTTCGATGCCACGTAAGTTTCAGGGCGTAATTTGGACAGTGGATGGTCATCCACGTCCACTTTGGTTCATGCTCTGTAATCAGATCTCGGGGTAAAGTTGGCTAAAAATGCAGTCGGGTTATTCTCATCCAGTTTCATACTCCTCCTGACGAATCGAACGAGGGTGCTGGAGAATTTTTGACCAAGTATTCATGGTTTACCCTCCTTTCCATACTCTGGGGGTCATAGTTTTTCAAAAAACATCCAAGTCACATTCGTATGTGCTTGGTGCGGATCGGCATTGACCCTTGGTCTGAGGTATGATATAGTAGGTTGCTCGTAGCTTTGGATGCCGTTTCGATTGGTTCTGTATTGAGGCATCCCTGCAGTCGCTGCCTCAAGTTATAAAGAACGCCACGCTAGAGCTATAGTAAGCTGTCGTATTCGGCTTTTTAGTGTTTTGTACCCCTGCCCCCAGCATTAATTTGGCCAGGTCACTAGTTGGATGGTCGAACTCCATCCTCAGCGGGTTAATAATCCTCCTGTCGATTCCAGGCCAAAGTTTGCGGAATAGAAAATGGTTGGAATCCACCCGTCTATTTATCGATGTTTATACACCACTCTGCATTTTGGTGACTTAGTGTTATTCTCCCCCCGGTTTACTTGCGCCCAATTTGTGTTCATGCTTCGGTCCACGCTCCGGGGACATAGAGATTTGTCGAACGGTTTATGCTTTAGTCCATAGTTCGAGACGCAGAGATTTTCGTCAACTCGTTTATACTCTAGTTCGCACTCTGGGAACTTAGAGTAATCTGGTACGCTTCTGGGATTTAGGGATTTTTCTGAAGTCGTCTATAATCTAGTCCATGCTCTGGGGACTGAGAGTACTGTAGTCCGCACTCAGGGGACGTAGAGGTTTTTGAGTCATTTATACTCTAGTCCGCACTCAGGGACTTAGAGTATTTTAGTCCGCATTCTATCTCCCATTCCAGAGGGTGAGACCCCCCGGATGGCTGAGAGTTTGCCTGAACCTGGTAGATAATCCTTCTCTTTAAGATTCCCTTTAAGATTTCTAAAGTCGTTATTCTTTATGCAGGACTATTGCATTCTAATGCTTGTTTTCCACGATTTTGTGCAGGCCGTTCTGACCCCGAGCCCACTCCGAGGAGCGATGTCACCAAGGAAGTGGGGGAGAAAACAAGTGAAGCCACTCACGCAGGGGAGGCTCCTGGTCCAGACGCTCAGGTGATCGGAGCGCTTGATGAAGACAAGTTTGAAACCTCCTCTCCTACCGACTGGGGTTATGAAGTAGAAATTACAGACGCCTCTAAGCACACATCTGAATTGAGCATGGAGGAGCGGCTCGAGAAAGAGAAGGAGGAGACAGTCAAGGTCATAGTAGAGCCCCGAGTTTTGGACTTGGATGATCCTTTGAACAAGCCGTTGAAGGTCATCCTTCCTAGCGGGTCCAAGCCCATGGAAGGCCCCCGTACTCCTTCAGTTGCTATCCCTCTATCAAAGAAGAGTACCAAGGGTAAATGCTCTGGAGAGGAGCCGTCTGGAAAGAAGTTGAAGAAGAACAAGAAGTGATTACTATCCTCGTTTAACGAGAGTTAGTTTAAGTCATGTAATTATTTTCATCTATTTACTTAGTCCTTGTAAATAGAATGTCGACTCCGAACTTTGGAGGGGTTGTAGTAGAAAATCATTTCTGAATAAGGTTTAGTTCCTTTTTCTATGTTACAAAAGACTCTTATTGTTCAGTTTTCTTTGTGATTGTGATTTTAATCCAAGCAGTTGTGAGTAACATAGACTTCTCAGTCCATCTTCATATAACTCGGAAACTCTTCGAGAGTCGTTGAACTTCCATTCTGTGTTTCGAGCACTTAGAATACTTTCTAGCCCGTATGTCAGGGATTTGACAAATTCAAGTCATCTGTGTCATAGTTCATATTCAGGGAACTTGGAGATCCGATTCGCTTATATTCGAGTCCGCACTCTGGGGAGTTAGAGTACTCCAGTCCGCACTCTGGGGACTTGGAGGTTTAAGTCATTTATACTCTAGTCCGCGCTCTGGGGACTTAGAGTACTCTAGTCCGCGCTCTGGGGACTTGGAGGTTTAAGTCATTTATACTCTAGTCCGCGCTTTGGGGACTTAGAGTACTCCAGTCCGCACTCTAGGGACTTGGAGGTTTAAGTCGTTTATACTCTAGTCCGCGCTCTGGGGACTTAGAGTACTCCAGTCCGTACTCTGGGAACTTGGAGGTTTAAGTCGTTTATACTCTAGTCCGCGCTCTGGGGACTTAGAGTACTCCAGTCCGTACTCTGGGAACTTGGAGGTTTAAGTCATTTATACTCTAGTCCGCGCTCTGGGGACTTAGAGTACTCCAGTCCGCACTCTGGGGACTTGGAGGTTTAAGTCGTTTAAACTCCAGTCCGCGCTCTGGGGACTTAGAGTACTCCAGTCCGCGCTCTGGGGACTTAGAGTACTCCAGTCCGCGCTCTGGGGACTTGGAGGTTTAAGTCCTTTATACTCTAGTCCGCGCTCTGGGGACTTAGAGTACTCCAGTCCGTACTCTGGGAACTTGGAGGTTTAAGTCATTTATACTCAAGTCCGCGCTCTGGGGACTTAGAGTACTATAGTCCGCACTCTGGGGACTTGGAGGTTTAAGTCGTTTAAACTCTAGTCCGCGCTCTGGGGACTTAGAGGTTTAAGTTGTTTATACTCTAGTCCGCGCTTTGGGGACTTAGAGTACTCCAGTCCGCACTCTAGGGACTTGGAGGTTTAAGTCATTTATACTCTAGTCCACGCTCTGGGGACTTAGAGTACTCCAGTCCGCACTCTAGGGACTTGGAGGTTTAAGTCGTTTATACTCTAGCCCGCGCTCTGGGGACTTAGAGTACTCCAGTCCGCGCTTTGGGGACTTGGAGGTTTAAGTCGTTTATACTCTAGTCCGCGCTCTGGGGACTTAGAGTACTCCAGTCCACGCTCTGGGGACTTGGAGGATTAAGTCGTTTATACTCTAGTCCGCGCTCTAGGGACTTAGAGTACTCCAGTCCACGCTCTGGGGACTTAGAGTACTCCAGTCCGCACTCTAGGGACTTGGAGGTTTAAGTCATTTATACTCTAGTCCGCGCTCTGGGGACTTAGAGTACTCCAGTCCGCACTCTGGGGACTTGGAGGTTTAAGTTGAGAGCAGTCGTATTTCCACTCTTTAATTTGTATTCATCTACTGTATCGAGGCTAATGTCATCGAATAAATAATCGAACCACGTTTGCTCACGGAATGGGATTCTGCCCCCCAGGATGAAGGACGGAATTTGAAAAATGGACGATCGATTCTCGTCCGCTTGGTGATTATAGCTCTTCCAATCAAGTCAAGGAAGGAGGTATATGATAGATAGTTGGATCACATCCGTGTTGGGTTAGATAGCCAAATATCTTACAATTTGCTCTGTATCTCCTTCTAGAAAATAAGGATAATAGATTGTTGAGTAGACAAAGTAAGTTGCATATGTTCCAAGGTGCAGTCGTGTCCATATATTGAGGGCGATGGTTAACGAGTAGGCAGTCTACCATAGCTACTTCAAGTTGGGCTTTCGAACAACCTTTCGTGTTCAGGGTAGGATTTGATGTGTAGATGATCAAATCACGTCCACTTTAGATGGATCTCGGCGTCACTAAGCTTCATGAGGGGTATCTGTATTTTGTCGAACTTTGTTCTATGACTCGATTGGAGTGGATGATCGGTTATGTTGGCTTTGTATTGGGCTCTGACCGTGATGAGCTTTTCAATCTCTAGTCCTTGGCCCCAAATCAAAGGCACATGGTTGATGATGAGCGAACGAATCATGCTCGTCTTGATGAAACTCCACAAATCCGATTAAGGTCTGTGTGGATTGGTTGGAAGCCAACTTTGAGTACTTGGTCACCTGCATCGTTTTGGAAGAAGTTTAGTTTAAGTCTGTTGCAATTCAGAGCACATTTCAAATTGAAATAGAAAATAATCCAAAGAAGTTTGGGATAAATCTCATTGATAAGTGGAGCAGCATCGTGTGCATGCTATTCAACTCTGCCCCTAGCCCCTTCTAGCGGGATGCCGACTACCAACTGTTCAATTATTAATTATAGTTCTTTATGGATGGGCATCCGCAGTTCTTGGCTCGCCCTTCTATGAGGCTTGCATGTACTACTGAAGCTTTCTTTTTCGAAAAAGCTTTTCAATCACACCTCGGAGGTGTTTGTAATCGCCAGTGTCAGGATCAGTGTGCATCTTGGAATATACAACATTCCTCCGATTTTCTCTAGACTTCGATGGGCTCTCTCGAGGTTGGTTTCCAGTACCAATTTGAGTCATGAGCTTCCAAGTAGAGGCTATCGATTGAATCTATCAAAGAGCATATGAGTCGAATTTTGAGATCTTGTTTTGTCTACTAGAATCAATGTCCTTAGCCGACAGGCCTGCATTGTTATTTTTCTTAGTATGCTCCACTCCTCCTCACTTTAGTTCTGATTCATTTTGTAAAAGAAACGATCCATAGTCGTAGGAGGCTCTTTAGCTAACTAGCTGCCAAAATATATCTGGAGGTTGACTTTCCTCAAATGCGATTAGTATGATACCCTTGTTAGTATTTGGAATAAATTACTTAGAGCCAAATATTGGTTTGCTTGGAGTCACTAAATTCGAAGTGCTGGGTCAGCGAAGATTGGTGCTTGGAGTCATCTTGGCGTTTGCTAGAGTCACATCATCTATGTTCTCCAACCTTTGGGAGTACAATTTGAATAGCGGTTGCTTGTCCGTTCCCTTGATGTTGTTCATAAGCTGCCGCTAGATCCTCTATGCCTTGGTCGATCATGGGATGTCAGGGAAGTGGATAGAATGTTCCTTTATTAAGTCGAGTTTTGAATTCACTATCCGGAGGCACTGCGCATTTTTAGCCTCATTTTCGAAAATTTGGGTCGTACCCGAAAAAGATTTTTTTTGTAAATAGGGGTCGTATAAGAGACCGGTGTAACTTAAGTTTCGATCGGCATTGAGGGCCGTTCGGCATGACAAAGTTGCTCGGCATACAAGATTGTTCGGCATCCAAATTTGTTTGGCATTCCACCCTGTTCGGCATTCAGAAACGCCCGGCACTCAAGAGGGTTCAGCATTAGAGAGCGCTCGGCATTCAAGAGCGTTCGGCATTGGAGAGCGCTCGGCATTCAGGAACGTTCGGCATCCGAGAGCGTTTGGCATTCAGGAGCGTTCGACATTCAGGAGCGTTCGGCATCCGAAAGCGTTCGGCATCCAAACTTGTTCGGCATCCCACACTGTTCGACATTCACACTGTTCGGCATTCACACTGTTCGACATTCACACTGTTCGGCATTCACACCGTTCGAGATTCCACACCGTTCGGCATCCACACTGTTCGGCATTCACACCGTTCGGCATCCCACACCGTTCGACATCCACACCGTTCGGCATTCCACACTGTTCGGCATTCCACACTATTCGGCATCCACACTGTTCGGCGTTCCACACGTGTTCGGCATTCCACACTATTCGGCATCCACACTGTTCGGCGTTCCACACGTGTTCGACATTCTGATGTCACTCGGCCTGGAGGTATGGATCGTCATAGAAGTATGGATCAGCTTGGAGGTATGGATCGGCCTGGAGGTATGGATTGGCCTGGAGGTATGGATCGACATTCGGATGTCGCTCGGCCTGGAGGTATGGATCGGCCTGGAGGTATGGATCGGCATAGAGGTATGGATCGGCATAGAGGTATGGGTCGGCCTGGAGGTATGGATCGGCCTGGATACTGCTCGGCATAGTCATTTTCTGGAGCGGTCGGCATACGCCTTTTCTGGGGCGATCGACTGAATTACCTTTAGAGGAGGGTCGGCCTTCATTCAACTTGAGTGCAAACTTCAACGTCCAATCCCCAGATCTTGCGTACATCAGTGAATCCAATCTACGGCTATCAGCTTCCTTTAGATTTCTTTCAATCTGAGTAGAATAGGAAGTTTTCTAGTAAACAACTGGATCTATCTCGCGAATATGGAAATCCACTAATAGATGATGAGATCCAATCAAGCTGAGAATTCAACTCTCAGTGAAAGCACCAAAGTGTTAGCACCAAAATTGGTCACTAACCTCGTTGAGAAAGATTGTGTAGAGAGATTAATGAAGAAGATGAATTAGAACTTAAATGTAGTGTAATTCAATGCCAAAAGAACAACAAAAACGAGAACACCAGATTTATAGTGGTTCGGCATAACTGCCTACGTCCACTTTGAGTTTTGATCTTTATTTCTTTCACAAGTAGTTGATTACAGATACAATCCATATATTAATGACTTGAATACAAGTTTGAACTGAAAATAAAGTCTTGAAAGTGGCAGAGTCTCCCCAGTGTTCTCCAAAAAAGGTCCCTTTCATTGTGCTACTGCCCTCCTATTTATAGACGAGATGGGTTGGACTTCCCTCATGGGCTTAGGAACAAGGTGCCTCTACCCATAGTAGGTGAATCTGCGCACCAGGCCAGGCAGGCCGAATGCTCTTGCTTTGTTGTGGGCCTGACAACTTGCTACCACCTCCAGTCTCTTCTTGGTCAGAATATTGTATAGTGCTAATGATAATTTCTTCAACTGTCGTTTTGTAACCGGGCCAAGATGACGGTTAACAGTAGGTAAAGAGGATGAACCTATAAGATCAAGAATAAAAGCATTAAGTTCATCTTGTTCTTATAGCGTGAGCTGAAATTTCTCAAGCTTGGGGGAAACAAGAAGGCTACCTACATCATAGGAATGGCTGAGAATATCAATCTCGTATTCCCCGCTTTCTACTGCTTTTGATGGCTGCATGATCTTTGGAGAATTTCTAAGGCCACCTGAAGTTTCAAAGACAGCTGCGGGAGGAACAGACGACAAAGCAGCACTGGCAGAACTCGCCAACTGATCGCGAGGCTGTCTTGATGGTCCGCCAGGACCAGAAATGAAAGGCTCGAGCAACATTTTGGCCGTTGTAGTCATAACAGCATCGGCAACCTCTTGCTCTTTCTCAATTTGAAGGACCTCTCGGCCCTGTATCTGTGCTTTCTTCGATTCCTCATTGAGGTAGGCATCCTCCAACTCTTACTCGGTATATACATCCCCGTTTTCTCGGAAACGGGCCAAGATTTCTTCCCAAACCACGACAAGAGTACACGGAAATTTAGGGCCTAAGTAACTGGGGCTCCACGGATGCAACAAGGAATTAACATAAAAATTTAAGATGGTATCATCCATCTTCTCCATCTTTTTCTCGAAAGTGTCCTGCAACTCCAGGTAATCCGCTGTTATGGTGGCCTTCTCAACTTCAACTCGAGTCTTCTC
This sequence comes from Allium fistulosum, assembly GCA_030737815.1. NCBI lineage: Eukaryota > Viridiplantae > Streptophyta > Magnoliopsida > Asparagales > Amaryllidaceae > Allium > Allium fistulosum. Next base: position 694,045,818 of record CM060903.1, on the reverse strand, counting down.
GATGCTAAGCTGCGCAACTGTTTCTTGGAGTGAAGCAATCGTCTGGGCTTAATCAGAGATGGTCTTTTCACGGGATTCCACAATTCCCGCGTGTTCAGCAATTGTCTTGTTGCGCCTTTCAACAATTTCAACATGATCAGCAATAGTCTTCTTCTGAGCTTCAATAATCATGTCACGGGCTTTGAGCTCCTCTTTCAACTTAACTTCGTCCGCATGGGCCTTCTTAATTTCGTCCCGAAATACAATATCTATTTTTGCATGGCCTCTTTCAGTTCCTTCAGCAAGTTGGCGTTGTTCTTACCCTCCCGGAGTGCCGCATCCCTCTCTTGTATTAGTCGCTCAATTTCGGCGTCACGTTCCGCTAACACCATCTCGAAATTGTCTTTCTCTGATTCAAAGGAGAGGATCTCTTGATAATTATTGCGGTTCATGTCGGCCAGCTGCTTGCATAACTTTTCTCATCCCTTAGCTTGATCTAAATCACTTTGAATCGCCTAAAGGTGGGGCATATAGGAATCTTTGCGGACTGGGTGAAGGTTGCGGTCAAACTTAACTCCCTTTATAAACCACCCGGGGAGAGTAGCTTCGAGTCTAGGAGAATCGGATGGAAGAATGTAAGCCGGCCTCCAGTGAGGATGCAAGAAACCAAAAGCGGGCACCATGTGAGTTGATGGGGCTTGAGATTAAAATGGAGCCTAGACGGAAGAAATTGAAACTTCATGACCGAAAGAAACTGGGGCCGGGGCAAAAGCCTGATGCTCAGAAGGATGAGAACTGTGATCAACCTTCGACTTCTTGGACGGTTCCTCTTGGTCGTCAGGGGTTTTTCTCTTCTCGTAACCACTCTTATAGGTCCGACCCCATTCTCTATCATCCTAGTGACGAGCCTCGGCTTCCGAGCCTTTCTGCCTTCTCCACTCTTCCTCGGTTTAATGGGGCTGGTAGCGGCTTGAAGATCGTCTTGACAAACATTGCAAATCAGTGAATTGTTCAAGATCGTCGTAAAGTCCACGGCATCTCATGGTACCTGACATGAATAATAAAATAAAGAGCTTTAGCAACAAGAAATAGGCCTAAATATTGCATGTGTGAGTGAATGTGACCCTAATGAAATGTGTAATGTGTCTTAGAGGGCCTAAAACGACATCACAAACTGGATCGGGAAGCCACCGTGGTAGAAATCGGGTTGACTCTAGACATGATATGACCAAGGTGAGGAGATGTTCCCTCAAATTCAAAATCTTCCCCAATAAGTTCATCGATATCCACGTAAACGTTGCTCAAATCCCCAAAGTCCATGCCAGTATCTTTAATCTAGGAACCCTGACGTTACTCGGCTACTAGGGGAGCAACTTCATTGCAAATCTCTTAGGGAGGCGAATTCGGGAGAATGAGACTCATCCCAAGAGTCTCATCACACGATTTAGAGTCTCTATCACTGGATCCTACGTCAAAATCATCATCACCGGAGGAGGAACCATAACTACTACTGCCCTCAATTTCACCCTCCTCCTTTTTTATTGCCACTACAGCTTTGCCCAATTCTTCTTCCCCTTCCTTTGAAATCGAGGGCATTCTGGATGGACAGCTGGCTTCAGTCGTCACACCCCTTCCTTCATGAGTTTCTTCGGCTGACTCGCCTGACGGGCCTTCTTTTTCTAGGAAACCACCTTCTTCGGATGCATGTGATGAAGAACCGGAGCGTGTTCGTACTCTAGAACGGGAAGGAGATGGGACTTCAACGGCCATGGTAGATCTCCCAGGATGCAACAGCCCATACCAGAGCAAATTCTTGTTCATTAGCAAAAATTTAACCAATCTCCCCTTGGCATCTACGGTCTTCAGAGTATGGAAAATCTGATCGAGTGTTGGGTCTTTATTCGGCCTCGGAATAACTGCAAGAAGTATTTGATCTATTAGAAATCCCATAGTGACGTATCAGAACTTAATAAGTAAAGGAGTGAACTTACCCCCCATCGTCCAAAGGCGGTCAAATCCTTCGGGACACCTAACAAAGAAGTACCGAGTCTTGAATTGGGATAGATTGATTTGAAGCTGCAATACTATCTTGCGATTCCTTTGGGCCTCGATGATGACAAGGGATGGGCAGTCGTCTTTCTTCTTAAACGAGAGAAAATATCTCAACTCATCGAAGCTCGGGGCATGATTAAATGTCTGCATAAACAAAATATAAAGGCAAGTCAAGATTGCATATCCATTAGGATGAATTTGGAATGTAGCAATTCCCAAGTTCAGAATAGTTTCTTTCAAGAAGTTATTAAAGGGGGAACTGCTCCATTTAAGCACATATACCACCGTACTCCGTAAAGCCGTATTGTAAACAAATGTTATGTAGAACCTTAGCGGAGATTACGGAGGAAGCTCTCTCCGGGGGACTAAGTAGAACTCTGAAATTCGGATGAGTCCGGCCTACAACCGGGCCAACTGGAACCAGTTGACCATATTCAGCTCGCGGAACTAAGGACGGTGCAATGGATGACGACTCAGCTTCTGAAAGTGGCGGAGTTCCTCCACTGGATTTACAGCGAGAGGACGGATGCTTCATTCTATACAAAAAAACATGCATCCAACGCGTTCAGGTAATTCTATCTTTAACTAAAACTTCCCCTACAACACTTAAATTCCGAAGGAATATCGATTTACATCGACACATCGAATTTCAAGTATAGACTGGGGCAAATGCAGTGCGTTATCTATGTGGGGTAAGCTCGATGTCCTGAACACTACAAATGCTCTATCCCATGTAGATATTTCACTTACAGTGAAGAATGTAAAGGTCTTCTCGTATCATTTATTAAAGTTATTTCTCCTACACTTACCTGTTATCGATCAACAATCGATAATGGATTCGTTGTCCGAAGCGACGTGGAAAGCTCTTCCCATTTCAAGTACACCGAGTATGCAATAACGGGACCAATCTGAACTCCCTCCGGAAGAACTAAAACCAATTTGTGAGACGTTGTGTTGGATCAACAATTTAGCTTAGTGCAAGTTAATTCTGATTATTTGGACGAAGATAGCAAAACATGTCAAACACCAAGGTAAAGCCCAAGCATCGTTCCATGAAGAAGCTAGACTCGATTTACTATCTTCTTCCACAAAATCGCAATAAACTCAATTTTCCACGACAATCATCACTAATACAACCTCGTCACCAAATTGCTAAACGAATGCTAAAATTCAAACCACCTACCTCGAGTCAAAAATCAAAGGGCAAGAGTGACTGAAGTTTGCGATAGCAGCGATCCAAGGAAAGTAGGTCGATGGCGATACAAATCGGCGGAGTCTTAGGTGATGATGGCTGGCCTAAGGCAATGGTAAACTTTAGAATGGTCAATGGAAAGAGGAATCAGCGGTGGATGGTCGGAGATAATAATGGAATGAATGGATTTAGGGTTTAGATGAATTTGGATCGGGTCATGAAGTAGGAAGCTCAAGTCGCGATAGAAATGTAGAAGGGAAAAAGGATCGGCTCGGTTGGATTAAATAGGGAAAGAGAACAAAAAATATGCTAAGCCATTAGGTCACTAGCGATCCAGGAACTATGCAAACAGGAACCAATCTCCTCCAAATTTGCTCAGCGTGATCCACATGCTAGTTAAAAACATCATGAAAGTTATAGGATCGAAATTGATTTGTTATAATGAGCAACGACGACCCACGTCAAAGTTCAACAAACAGCCAAATCCAAATTCGCATGATGGCCACAACACGACCCAATGAACCTCACTAAACAGGAACTCAAGAGAAGTTATTTCCAAAGCATGCCTTGTTTCCAACGAAGGCATACTCTTAGGGGGAAATGTTATCCGGGTTTTTAACCCAACAGAATTCAAAGGAAGTTGGAACAGTTATGTCGAGTCAGAGCAACTCAAGTGCTAACAAGACTAGAAGGATCAACCAAGAAAGGTTAGAGGAAAAGAAAGCAAAAATATGCTAAGGTGATGGATCGCTAGCGATCCATAAGGATAGCTCGTAGGTCCTCCAATCCTGTTGCACCATGATCCAATAGGTATGCTAGGAATGATTGCTAAATATGATGGAATTCAAAGCTAATTAGATCGAGAAGTGAGCATTCGTCTGATTCAATCAGTAGTCCAATGCAACCAATGTATGAATCATCATCAAAACAAGGCGACAAGCTATAAAATTACATGGAGAACACCTACACGAGAATACAAATGCAATCCAAAAGACGGAGTCCAAAAATTCACTAAGTACATGGATTGCTAGCGATCCATAAGATTATTTTAGACTGCCATGAAATTTAAGGAAAGGATGAAGGAGAGTATCCCAAGCAATTAGATCGTTAGCAACCCAGAAACTATGGATCGCTAGTGGTCCATCACCTATGGATCACTAGCGATCCATCATATTGGCTCATATGGTTATGAAATTTTCAACGCACCTTCGTATTTCCAAATGCAAATTTCTAGCAAGGCGGCCTAGCCCAATAGCTCTCCAACCTCTATAAATACTATCCTGCCTACAACATAAATGGGATCCTCTTGACTGGCTACTGAAACTCTACAGAAATTACCCTTCAGTCTTCTTCTTTCATGCAACATTCATCTAAAGGATTCACTGTGACTCTCCAGTAAATCCTAACACCAGTGACTTTATCTAACCTACAGGATTCAATCGCATTATAATCATATTCAACTTGTAATTATAGTCAGTCAATAATAAAAGTTATAAAGTGGACGTAGACTTCGTTAACAGCCAAAACACTATAAAAATGTCTTGTTCGTTTATTTCTCTGTAATTTGCTATTACTTTTTATACTTTGTTTGCCTTGATAAACAAAAGCTGGTGCGTTCATACTCAACCCAGGGTGTTGGTTCATTTTTTGGGTTAACAAGATGTATAAATTTAAAATTTCCTCTTTAAAGATTATAGATTGAAATAATATATGTTATTCCATTCATGTAAGATTATGTTCTATCTTTATTTTTCTTTTTACCCTTGACGATCGGTTTTTCTAGCACTTGGATGTTCGGCACGTGATACAGTAGACATATTATTGTTGATTTTCAAGGGTTGAAAATCTCGTTCATTAGATTTATTAAATTGCAGCATACTAGGTTCTACAGTCAAGTCTAAAGGCACTTATTGGGGAATGGATCCATACAATTGCAGGTAAGGGACTAATTTCCATACTGTACATTTCTAGAGGAATGTACTGAGGATCAACACTATGATCCTCTGCATCTGGCAAGACCGGCCTATCCCTCTTTGGTCAACATTATGACCTGGATAGTACCGAATATGACATCACCCTGGTTGTTACCAATCTATCTGAGACATCTTATAGCATACACAACATACTCGACATATAGAGAGTAGTCTAGAAAGGTGATGACCAGATCCTACTGGTTGCGAACCACGTAGCCTTATGGCATACCCTGCTTAAGCCATTTTCGGGTGTGAGAGGCTTGAGGTAACATTTACCTTGCATAGAACACATTCCATTTTGAATGCCACATTTCCATTTTTAACATCACACTATAGATTTCAACAAAAGTACAACCTCTGAGCTCGTACGTCTCAAAGAAGGGTGTTAAGTATAAGAGGGGTTATCTCCTACACCACCAAACAGATGTACGTTTGTAAAAATCAATATACGTGGTTTTAGAAATGCAATGTCAGACCCTCGTCTATACAAGTTTTCCAGACATAGGACAAATGAAGGCACTTCTTCTACTACATCCCATTTGGGAATCACCCTTAGGATTAGTAGCGAGTAGTCCTTGCACTAAAGATTCCAAATGAAGATACTACTACTACCATATATATGATATGGAAATTTCTCCCGAGGGTCAGCGGAAAGTAGCCCTACATTATGAAGATCTTCATCTTCAAAATCATTTTCTCCAACTTTCGAACACGTATATTGGTTCGAAGTGGTTTTTGGATAGGAATCACCCAAATCCAACCTCGGTTTCTCCAAACCAATTATTGACAAAATATGTCAAGTATATAGGTGATTATTATTCAATAATCAATATCTTTTATCCAAGTAAAATATCTCTTGAGAGATATACATCTTTAAATCATATTCTGTTTTACCATATATGGGATAATTAAACTTCTTTTATCAGACCCCTTGGGTTAATCAAAACCCCTTTAACTTTGTAATTATCGAAACATTTCATCTTTAATTACTTAGAAAAGGTGTAATTCAAATCTTAATGAAGATTTCACATTTCCAAAACATATCTTTAATGGATCAAAAACAATGTTATTTAAGACATCATTTACTGTAAACCTAAACCAATCAGTATTGAATAAAAAGGGATCCATAAATTTTAGACAGATTATACCCAATACTAATTTCCATATTCAACCTGTATTATTCGTCGAATAACGGTGAAATCACCTTTTAAATTCATACGGATAGTACGAGTTCCTTCCTCGGTATTTAATATGGAATTTAACTAAAAAAAATTCTTTAGCAACCAAAATCCTATTTTAAATCTTGTTTAACTTTTGGAAAGCTCCAAATCTTTTTTTATCTTAGAAAGATGTGGTCCGAGTAAATTAAATTTACTATTCCCTCCGTCGGGCCAGTCCGGATAGCTAGAGCGGACAGATACTGGTTGTCCAAGATCGGGTCTAGAGACTATCTCTCTATCATCCATATGGTGGTCAAGTTATTTGATCAACTCTAACTGTTTTATATGACCTTTTAGAGATGATTTTCATTTACTTAACACAATTTCAAATAATGTTTAAAACAATTTTCCTTTAACCATTTATTTAAAACCCCTTTAAAATAATTATAAAACTTCCAAATCATCTTCAAAATACTTAATTATTCATTTGAAAAGATTTCTAAAAATATTTGGGAAGAAAATCCGAAGTTTAAATCTTAATTTCAAAAGTTACCAAAAATTGTTGCAAAAAGTGCTATGAATTGTGTTTTTAAAAGTTTCTTTGATCAAAACATTAACTTCATTCCACATATGTCCATTTTAATAACTCAAATCCTTTTTAAAACATTTTAATATGTTTATAAAATTTATTTTATATTTTTAAAGATTTAAAAATATCTATTTTCAAGATTTTACCACTTTAGTTTCCGAAGTGCCAAACCATGATGTTTTTAAAAACTTGATTTGGACGTAACTCAAATTCTATTCAATGAAATCTTTATTTTTCTTCTTCATTTGAAAACTATAGTTATAAGTGTTCGGAAAATTCTTATTTCAAATCATTCCGAGCTATATTCCACTTTAACATTGATTTAATTTTTATGGCGTGGAATCGCGAGCTGCCGTTATGCAACACGCCTATTTTTGACTCCAATTTCATATCTTGTCAAAACTTCTCCGAATTGAATTTAAATGTTTATAAAATATTTATAAACCATTTTAAACTATTTTAAAGAGGTTTAACAATGCCATATATACCATTTCATTTTATAAAGGAAAGTGATTCCTTAGTGTAAATTCGATGTGTATTTAATGTGAATTATTTCCACAACCAAACAAACATATTATCACATCCAAGCAAGATGATCAACCATAGAAAACAATCACAGCAAACATATTATATCATCACTAATAGCAAATGATATTTAAGTGATTAATAAAAAATATTAATAAGTGATTCAAAGTGAGATTAACTCACTTTTACCAAACCAAACTCCATCCTCTTCCTACCAACATTCAATTAATCAAACACTCCCAAGATCACTTTCTTTACACACGACCATCACCTCCTCCCCTCTTCTTGCTCACGGCCTAGCCACCCCTCTACCATAGCTCAGGGCTCAAGGGTGGTTCTCCCTATAACTCCATCATTTTTTGTCTTTTTAAAAGCTAAAGAATGTTTTCTAGATGATATAAGAACTTTGAAAAAGTTTGGTGGAGATTGGATATGATTTGCATAGTTTTATAGAAAGTTGAGGAGATAAGAAAGTGATGGCATGGATTTAAGTTTGAGAATTGGTGATGAAATGAAGAGGCATTGCCCTCTTATTTATAGCCTTAGGAATTTAGTGGAAAAGTTTACAAAAAATCATCTTCTTCCATGCACGAGAACATGCACACCATACCCTTACACACACCTTACCTCTTACGCACCATGATTGCTTAAATCACTCCTTGATTTAAGGGTTTTTGTTTCCTTTTATTTTATTTTCTTTAGAAAAATATCTAGATATCTGTAAATAAATATCATGATATTTTTTAAATTTACCATTAGTAAATATGAGATGTAAATGGTAATTCTTATGTGTATTTATGTGTTCATGGATATGTGTATATGCATATGTGATGTTAACATAAAAAATGGATCAACATCCTGGATTGAGTATGAAAGCGCCAGCCCTTTTTATCTGTAACGACCGGGGATTTTCGACTCTTGAAAATTGACACTAATATGTCCACTGTACTGTATGCCAAGCAATCGAATGCCGGAAAACCTGATTGTTAGGGAAAAAGAAAGGAAGAAGATAAGAAGAAAACTAAACAACACAGAGTCTCACAGCGGAATGAATAATCTATAATATACATCAAATCTTTACACAAAAAACCAAAACTGCAATATGTGAAAATACAGAAATCAATCAGAGTATACTAACCTATTCAGCCTGAACAATTATAACAGCTTGTCCTTACAGTTGCTGATAAATACAGCAACAAATACAGCGGAAAAATAACCATATACGTGAATACGTCGACCTCCAACTCGTCTCCTAAAGCTCCAAAACATTCAAACTAATCTGTAATATGATCGGTCTGACCCGAGCATTATAATAAAATAACATTCAAGTCAGTCTGGAATACCAACATGAGAAAACACACCCAACTGGATTTTAAAGTTATAAAAATCTTTGAAATCAAAAGTATCTCGTAAGACCACACCACGCATAAACACGGACGGGTTTTTACCTTCCGATAGCCAAAACATTTTATATATAAATTCCATTTATATTATAATAATGTCTATGGGTCAAAGTAAAATATGAATATAACTGAAATGCTTGCATCTCACATTTCAGCACAGTTAGGCACAACTAAGTCTGTACGGCGCTTATTGGATAATGTATTCCATATAATGACTGGGCTACTGAGGTACTGCCCATCACAGTGCATCTCTAGATAAAATAACCGAGGACCTTGCCTAGATCCCCTGCCAACACAGAATCGGCCTACCCCTTACTGGATAGTACCAAATATGATCACCCCTCCGTTAATGGGCCCCGAAGCATACAAATGATAGATAATAGCGACTCGAGATAGGGATGATCTTACCCTACTTGGGGGCGACCCACTTAGCCCTACTGCATCTCCCCTATTTTAGTCATTCCTAGTTGATGAGGCTTCAGGCTACGTTTACCTTTTATATAGCACTTCCCACTTGGAATGCTAGTACTGCCTTCCAGGCAATAATGCAATACCAGCATTCATCCATACAAATTCGTTCTTGGACTGAACGAGACACTTGAGAGCTCCGTCTCCAATTCCATCATCTTCAAGATATCTTCACTTCGCAATGCATTCGTTGGATCGAAGTGGTTTTCGGATAACATACCTGATCCTGGTCTTCGAAACAACATTCGATAATTTTCGGTAAACTCAACCTCGGTTCTTTAGGAAATAAACAGTCAAAGATAAGATCGGAGATCACCTCCTAAACATTAGTGGATGGATTTCCTTAACATTGACCTAGGAGAACGAAACAAGATTTATATGCATAGTACAACATCATTGGAGATGACTATGCCATATAACTCACGTGTTTCTCCTAGATATTTCCAAAGTTACGTTTTGTGTCCAATTTCGAGAGCCGGTTATTTAACTATCAAATAACAACATTCAATCAAGGATTTATTCCATAGGGAAAACCAATATTGGTTAAGCACATAAGCAATCACAAGCCTCCTTTTATAAATCTTTCATAAATAAAAACCACTTTGTAAATTACTTGTATAAGAATACTTTTACAAAAATATATCCACCAATTTCTATATTTTCAATACTTCAAAAATATCCATATACTTATCTCAATTGTGTAAGTATATTTACAAACTGAGAAAGATTCCCTTTTTATTTGATTCAAAAATCATTCACAAACTCCTTATAATTCTCTAAAACCATTTATAAATCATTTTACAAACTTCTGGAACCATTTATAAAACTTTATTTATGCATTTCAATCACTTATAAATCCTCTTTGTACATTTCTAAAACTCATTTATAAATCCTTTATAAATCACTAAACCATTTATAAAACCTATTTTATAAATCTATAAACCCGTTTCTTAAAACTCATTTATAAATATCTAACCATTTATAAAACTCTTTCCCTTGTAAATAATCTTCCCTTAAGTCCTAAACTATTTTATAAACTTCTCTTATAAAATCCAAGTCTTTCCACTCTATTCATGGGTCTCGAAAACAATTATAAATAATTAAAAATCTTTTTACTTCAAAACCCATTATATAATAATAATTATTAACAATAAACATTATAAATAAATGAAAATTATTAACTTTAAAACATCTTAATAATTAATAATTCCAAAATATTGTTAAATAAACAATAATAATTAATCTTTACCATTTTTATAAATAATAATAATTTATTTTCAAAACTTATTAATAATCCTTATTATTAGTTTCCAACCATAATTATTCTTGAAATGATTAACCTTTTAACGTTTTAATACATTCCTTAAAACGATATTAACTATAAACCAATAGTTTTAAAACAATACTAATATAATTAAATAACCTTAAAATAATCTTACTATAATTAAATAACTTTAAAACAATATCAATTTAATTAAATAACTTTAAAACAATATTAATATAATTAAATAATCTTAAAACAACCTAACTATAATTAAATAACTTTAAAACAGTATTAATTTAATTAAATAACTTTAAAACAATACTAATATAATTAAATAATCTTAAAACAAAATATTTTCGAAACCCAATTTTGGATTTGAAAATCATTTCCTGTCTCAAAAACCAATTCCAACTCAAATGGCAATTTATAGTATTTTTAAAAATACTAATTTGAGGCCAATAGTTGCCAAATGCTTAACCAATATTGATATAAATTTTCTATCACTACTGGGTTTTAGTTTTCAAACATATAACAATGTTATAACCTATATTTCCAACAAATTATCCAGTAATTCATATAACTGGGATATTATTGAAACAAATTCAACAATAACGAGGAATCTCGTTGGATCCCACCAACCTGTTTCCTCCTGCACCACAGCTCATATATATCAGCGCACACACACACACATATTTATATGTAAATAAAATCAACATTGGTGAGGAATCCTATTGGATCCCTCCGACATGTTTCCCTGCATCACAAACGTTATGTAATTATATAATATAAATCAACCACTTCGAGGAGGGATTCATATACAAAGGGTCATCCGCTCTTACACAGAAACCTAATAAGGTCTCATCCGCTCTAATAGGCGGGAATATATCCAAACTCACTAATAAATGTAGCAATTCATCCAAACAATCATTCAACAATTTTTATCAATTATATATCATAATAGTTAACCAAAAAGGTGAGTTTAACTCACCGAAATTTTCTGTTGTCGCCGAGGCATTCTAATTCCGTCTGAATTCGAACGACGTTCGACTTCAACATTAAAATTCCATAAGCTCAAATCTCTGCTAAACTAATTCCATATTATAGTATTTGTTGATACGATCCTAACGCGACTGACCGCGTTCAATTTGGACCTAAAATGAATTAGATATTTAATTTACAAAATTCATTATTTAAATAATATTTGAAATTTACTAATTACATATTTTACTTAACTTAATCCCTTCTCCCCGCAATCTCTCTCCCTCGTCTCCCTCTATCGTTCTCAGGCACGAAAAAGACATGACCTTAAATCGACCAATGCCGCCGCCACACCACAGCTTCAACCACCACGACTCGCCAGGGAGTAGTCCTACCTCATCCTCGCCTAACGCCACTGGCCACACCTCTCCATTTGCCGCCACCACCAAGAAATGCCCCAAAATCGAACCAAAGTTCATCGCCAGGATTCGATCGCCTCCATCCATCCTACAGCACCGCAAGTTCACCGAGGGTGCCACTCATCACCGTCTTTCCAACTATGCTAGCCTCGTACCTACTTTCCCCTAAATCGCCACGACGAACGGAAAAGACAATTTCCATTCATCGAAGAACTATTAAGGCCATGCTCCATCATAGCCAATCTCCACCGTTGGTTGCACTCAACACATCCTCGCCGACATTTCATTAGTCGACAACATGGACTGAAAATGCTTCGAAGGGCTCCGATTGATTCGAGCCGTACGATTTGGTGAAGAACAAATTTTAAAATCATGAAAAGCATTCTCGTTTGGGTCGCGTATAAATAGAGAGAGGGATATGGACATGAACATGTTGGGTATGGGCCACACAGCTGAAGTATGGGCTAGGGATAATGAATAGAGATGGGCTATTATTTTAATATAAAAATATCAGTTCTATGGACCCAAAATCTCGAACACCAGTAGGGGTGTGCCGACTAGCATTCTATATGTAATACCCCTATTCCGAACACAATGGAACTAGTCTCAAGACCTAATTCGATCGTATGCAGAAGATAGCTTTTTTGAACCCAATTATTATATTAAATTTTCAATATTAAATTCTACGTGTTTCGAACTCGCACGACCAAACGATACATCTGATCGCCATGAAATTTGACGGCGTATTATAATTCATTATTACGGATCCAATAAAACTAGTTTCGTCGAAATCCGAGACAATGCCCCGGAAGGCTATTTTCATTCGTTAAATAAAACGAATTATTTTCAAAATCAGTTAAATCACTTTTAAATCCAATTTAAAATTTTAATTATCTTCATTATTATTAAATAGAATTTAAATAAGCTTTGAAATTATTTTTATCCAGCTTAAAACCTAAGATTCAATTATTAAACAATTTCAATATATTAAACTCAATAATTAAATTATTCAATAAATCGTTATATTTGAAATTCAAGTTATTTAACCTATAAAATTAACTTTTCAATATTTAAAATCAATTAAATATTCCAATTTCAAATGACAAAAATTCAAGGTCGTTACATTATCAAGGCAAATAAAATAGAAACAAGGAATAATAACTTGTAGATAAAGTGAAAAGACAAGAGATTTTTAGAGTGGTTCGACTGTTAACGAAGCCTACGTCCACTTTATAACTTTTGTTATTGACTGACTGCAATTACAAGTTGAATCTTATTATAATTTGATTGGATCTTATGAGCTAGATCAAGTCACCAGTGTTAGAGTTCACTGGAGAATCACAATGAACCTTTTGGATGACTGTTGTGTGAGAGGAGAAGAGTGAAGAATAATTTCTGCAGAGTTTCAGTAGCTAGTCCCAAAGATCCCCTTTATATTGCAGGTAGAATTGTATTTATAGGGGTAGAAAAGCACTTGGGCCAAAGCCCCTTTGCTAGAAGCATGTACTCAACGTCATAAAGGAGCTCAAAAAGTTTGAAGGCGACCCGAGTTAACCTGATGGATCGCTAGCGATCCATAGGTGATGGATCGCTAGAATTCCATAAGTGATGGATCGTTAGATATCCATGTACTTAGTCTATTTTTGAGTGATCTCCATTTAGTCATCTTCCTATCTTCTATTTGAGTGCCTTGTCCAAATATCAAGTCGTTTGGAGTTTGTTCGATCATTCGTCTTCATGGGTCATCTGGTCTAGAAGAATCATCCATAACTCACTCAAAACTTAATGAAATCAGATGAAACTTTGCAGGTACACTCTAGAGGGTGTGTGGGACCTACAACATGAATTTCAAATGATGGGGACTAAGCTATATGGGTCGCTAGCGATCCATTAAGATGGATTGCCAACGATCCATCATACCTTCTCCAGTCATGCTCATTTTTCTGTGAGCCTTCATTTATGTCTTCTTAGTGTTCCCTCCATATTAAGTCAATCCAATTCCGTATGAGTTCTTTAGGTCTAGTTTAAGCTAGCTGCTTTGGTAAAAACGGCTTGAATCAGATGAGCTTTACTTCTTGAACTACGCTGCTTGGAATGTTATGAAACTTGGCAAGTATTCTTAGAATAGATATATATCATGATCAAGAGGTTCGGATGACTCGCAATGCATCCTTATGGATCACTAGCGACCCATTGGTGATGGATCGCTAGCGATCCATCCCTTAGTGGAATTTTGGGTAATTCTTCTTGAGTCCCTCTTAACTTATTCCTATGGTCCTTTTGGTTGAGTGTTGAGTTGTTTTGGCATGGCCTAGATGTTCTAACTCGTCCAGATTCCTACCAGGGTAAAAACCCAGTAACATTTGCCCCCTAGAGTATGCCTTCGTTGGAAACAAGGAGTGCTCTTGAAGTAACTGGTTTTAAGTTTTCATTTTGTTAAACCGAGTTGATCGTGCTGAGGCTACCATGCAAATTTGGCTTTGACTATTCAGTTGCCTGTTGAATTTTCGATGTGAATCGTCTGAGTCCATCTCTAGATGTTGTTTTAAATTGACCGACTTCTGATAGTCGTTCATTTTTTGATTTCAATTTGAATTTCAACTCCTGGTATTAATGATGCAATCTTTGCTCTGTAGTTTACATAAGGGTTTAGGTCGGTAATTGGGTGCACGATGTAGGTTTGGAGTCGAACTAAATAGTTTTAACTCGGCCGGCGGTAAAGCTAAGTTTTGTCTCAAATGATTATACGTCGTTCTGGAGCAAAGTCTTGCTCTTTGTCTTTAACTATTTCTTTTCGAGGACTTGGTTAAGTTCATGTCACCGTTTTGAATTCTAATGCGACGGTTCATTCCAAAATCGGATATAGTGGATGATTCAATCGTACCGCTCTTCCCGTTTCTGTACTCCAGTGATCTTGAAAAGAAATGCTTCCCGCGTTGCTTCGGACAGTGGCTCCATTATCGATTGTTGATCGATAATGGGTAAGTGTGGAAAAGATAATTTCAAAGAACGATATGAATTGTTTTTCAAATGTAAGTAAGTATCTGCACTAGATTGTTCATTTTCAGTATTCGAGATGCTGAACACTCCTCATGTAGATAACACACTACATCTGCCCCGGTCAACGCTCAGAACCCGACCGGTCAACATATGCCAACTTCCCTTGGATTTCAGGTGTTGGTTATATGAGGATATTATTTACAACATATACCAACATACTCGATAGGGTTGAATTAAGTTTTATTGTTGAAAATAACTTTACGGTCATCCAATCTTTAGTCTGGCGGAGGGACTTCCACTCCTCCAGAAGCTGGGTCCTTCGCAACTTAGGTTTTGATTATTATTCCTGTTATATTGGAATGATTGATTATAGTTGAATTACAAGGCACAGCGGCTCTTATAGAGTTGCAGTTCAAGTTCGATCAGGCACAGTTTCAGTCTTCGGAAACTAGCGCATGATTTGTTCGATTGCGATTATCCTTCCTTTGCGTTTTTCGAAATTCAACCAGCACACCAGTCCCTATCTTCGAGGACTATCGGTTTAATTGCTCGATTCCAAGAATTGCCTTTTCTCACTGGTTATTCGCTATTGCGCCTCTTATGTTCCTATGTAGCATACTCATTTACCGTAATTCTATACAAGTAAGTAATACTCTTGCAGTCATTTTGGCATATTCTATTTCATAGCTTTTTCTAGAACTATGAGGTAGCTTGGTCTAGCCAGTTATGTGGTTGTTCCTATTTATACTCCATTGAGTTCATTCGACAAATCGTTGGTGTATATGCCCCGTCCATAGGGCTGATTACTCTGAACACTATGTTTATATGTTTCTAGGAGACTATGTCTCCTGGGCCATATGTCCTATTGCCCCAGTTTGATTGGCACAATAGCTCCTATCTTCGAAAACTAGGGACTTTGCTGATTGATTCCAAGCTCTGATTTTTTCAATAATGTTTGTTTCCTGACTGCAATTGAATTCTTCCAAGTTGACGTCATCACTCGATGTCATTCTGGGTACATGTGCTGGAAAGACGCGTCACCGTCATCTTTTGTTAAAGTGAATGCTTCCAAGTCCAGTGTTCAGATCCTAATCATGTATTAGTTTCTATCTCCAGAAAATCGTGCGTGGATGACTCAACTCAATGGATTTTTCCTTGATGTTGTGAATCTTCAAATAGCATGAGATGCCAGAAGGTAGGGCTGAAGATTTAATCAATCTCTTGCTTCGGTTTTCAAAAGCTGATGCATCGATAATTTCATTCTAGGGGTTTCTTCTTATCATCATTAAACCTTGGGTGATGGAATATTGCTGCAAGTTAGAACTAAATGGTCTAGATAGACCGTAAGTAGGTCATCGAACCTTCTCGTCATCCCCAGACTGCAAGCGACGGTTGATTTTTGAACGTTAAATCCTTCATTTCCTTTGTTTGCGATTTTGTTACCATATTGCTTTATTTTGCGATGCAGAACCGTTTTCTAACCAACCTTGTGGTTATTCACGTTTGGACTTTGCAACATTTCTTTCGATCAAGTATTTGTGCATCTATCCCTGCTCGAGGGACTAGCTATTTCGACGCCTGTATTTGGGTGATTGTGAGAGATGGAGAGGTTTGGGATAAATGGTTCGATTGCCCCTAGTCTGGTTCTCAATCCTATTCTAGGATTGAGGAAGTCCGATGGTTTTACTTCGGACCTTCCGTGATTGTCCCTACATGTCCTTAATTGTGCATGCTTTGCTTAATTGCCGCCAACACGGCTCGTACGCCAATTCCAGTCTTTGGGAATTGATAACCTAGCTGTTCCAAGCAATATTTCCTCGAGGCTTCCTATCTTTTGGCTGTATCTAAATTCTTTCTAAGTTGAATTTAGGAAGTTCGGTTGTGCACCAGCTTTCATCCTTAGAAATTAGCACACGAGCAATTCAATCTTGGGATTTCCTTTTGGCGCTGCTTTGTTCATGTGCAGTGGTTGATTCCTATGATGAAAGGTTGAACCATCCAGCTGACCTATGAAAGGCTATGTCTTCCTGTTATTTCCAATTTTTGGGCAATGGTAGTTTTCTGAAGATAAGGTTACAATCTCAGTTGAGGACCAACTTCTATCTGCGGAAGCTAGTGCATTGATGGTTTACTACGATGGGTGCTTCTCATCGAACCTATAGATAAAATTTTTCCTGGTGTTGCCGAGGGAACATCGGTACATAGTGAATAGCAAATTTCTCGGTATTGCCATGGCAATGTCGCTACTTAGGAAATAGAGGGTTTCCTGGCATTGCCGAGGGAACACCGATACTTATGAAATAAAAAGTTTCTCGATATTGCCGGGGCAACACCGGTACTTAGGAAATGAGAATCGATTTTCCTTGTCGATCCGACAATTGGCAATGCTTTTAATCCAGGTGGGCACTAGTTCCGGTCTTTGAAACTTGCACTTCGATGATTGGATTGTAGAAGTCTTTTCATAGTGCTGCCTATCTTCGAGAAATGTTAAAGTCATGTTGGTTAGGATTGAGTCATTCATCTGATCCTGTATAGTCTAGTAGATCCCTTTCAACCCAATGTGGTTGTTTTTTTCAACGTTGCATAACTTCGAGATACGCCAGGTTCAGGAGGATGGGAGTCCCAGGCATTTCCGTTACCTAGCCTTGTTTATCACCTTCAAGTGTTACCCTTGGAAATGCAGGGTTGTTTCTTAACCAATTCCATGACTATTCTTATTCATGAAGAATCAAATTTCCTCCAGTCAGTTTTTGTTATGATCCGACTTCTATCTGCGGAACCCTTCATTTCTAGGTGTCAAATTCTAGGTTCTTATAGAAAATTAGAAATTGTGGAGCGAGTCATAATATTGCCCTGGTACGATCGCCATGTTCCTATCCTGATCACAGGCCGGTAGAGTTTGGTAGTGTTTGTCTTGAATCTGTGACAACTTAACCTTGCTTGTTTCAGGCTATATGTGTTATGTTGGGCTAATAGCATTGTTGTGGATATCAACCTTATTCATTGGTTCCAATCTTCGAGAATCAATGACTTAGCTGCTCGATTTCGAGTGTTCTCTCCTTATCATTGTCTGTCTATGGATAACAACTAGTTTTCTACAAGTTGGGGCGATTTTTTATCCTGGCCAAGTGTTGATGTGTTATGTGCCCCTCAGTCCATAGGGTTGATTATTCTAAAAAATTAATGTGAGACTTGATGTTCTTGGTGGCTCCCTGGATGCCCCTAGCCAAAGGTGTATCGCAGCTCCTATCTCTGGGAACTTGTTACTTGGATGTCTTTAATATAGACATTTTGTACATTAACTTTGGTCAAAGATTAGAATTGTTTGCCGACTTCATGCTTTGTGAACTTTGCGACACTGCCGGAGCAATGTCGGTTCTTTCGGGTAGCGGGAGTTGATCCCTGTTAATCCTACAACAGATAAGTTTCCCGGTGTTGTCAGGACAATACTGGTACTTAGAAAATCTTAATGGTTTGCTGATGATGCCAGAGCAACATCAAGCAGTGCTTGCGCTGCTTACTAAATGCACGGCTTTTAAGAGTGCGCGGCTTACGAAATGCGCAGCTTTTGAGAGTGTGCGGCTTACGAAATGCGCGGCTTTTATGATGCATGGCTTATGGGTTTTGATACGACCCGTCGATCCGGAATGTTTTGGATCTTCTTGATGTTGCCAATCTTCGGGTAACGTGAGGAGTTCGTGCTTCGAGAGCTTGGTTCCATGGCTCAAAAAGTGATGCGCGGCTTATGGTAGTGCACGGCTTATGGGATCGATACGACTTGACAATCTTCGGGTAACGTTAGGAGTTCGTGCTTTGAGAGCGTGGTTCCATGGCTCAAAAAGTGATGCGCGGCTTATGGCAGTGCACGGCTTATGGGATCGATACGACCCGTCAATCCGGAATGGTTTGGAACTTCCCAATGTTGCCAATCTTCGAGTAACGTGAGGAGTTCGTGCTTTGAGAGTGTAGTTCCATAGCTCAAGAAGTGATGTTCGGCTTATGGCAGTGCGCGACTTATGGGATCGATATGACCCATCATTCCGGAACGGTTTGGAACTTTCGACATTGCTAATCTTCTGGTAACGCGAGGAGTTCATGCTTTGAGAGCGTGGTTCCATGGCTTAAGAAGTGATGCGCGGCTTATGGCAGTGCACGACTTATGGGATCGATATGACCCATTGATCCAAAATGGTTTGAAACTTCTCGACGTTGTCAATCTTTGGGTAACTTGTGGAGTTCGTGCTTCGAGGGCGTGGTTCCACGACTCAAGAAGTGATGTGCGGCTTGTGGAAGTGCGCGACTTATGGGATCAGTATGACCCATCGATCCAGAACAGTTTGGAACTTCTCGACGTTACCAATCTTCATGTAATGTGAGGAGTTTGTGCTTCGAGAGCGTCATTCCAAGGCTCAAGAAGTGATGTGCGGCTTATGGCAGTGCGCGACTTATGGGATCGATATGACCCATCGATCTGGAACTGTTTGGAACTTCTCGACGTTGCCAATCTTCAGGTAACGTGAGGAGTTCATGCTTCGAGAGCATGGTTCCATGGCTTAAGAAGTGATGCGTGGCTTATGGCAGTGGGCACAATGGTTTGGGCCTTCCCGGTGCTAAGGGAGCGATACCGGTTCTTAGAAGGTAAGGATCGAGTTTTCTCGACAACCCGGCGATTTTACTTCGCTTGAACGCGATTTCTTCAGTTCTAAGAGATAAGTGGTTTTTGGATCGGGTAGCCGTGGATTGGATGCTCCTCCCATATTTTAGGAAGATGTGCATGGCCAAACAGATAATGTTGCCATGATGGAGAGATTTATAGCCGACCGCATGGAGAAGGTTATGAAGAAAGAGCTTGTGGGAGTTTAGGGCAAGACTCTTAGTTTCTGGTCCAAACTGCCTTTACAGAATTGGTCTTCAACTGGCATACAATCTATGAGGAAAAGGAACTGGTCACCAAGGGTGGTAACGGAGGAGTTGGGAAGAAGTAAGCAAGTATTATGCTTCTATTTCGTTTATTGCGCTAGCTAGGTCATTGTTTCCTGGAGATTTGACCAGGCAACTAGTACTCGGAGAAGTACTCGGCATCCATAGTGCTCGGAATCCGTAGTGCTCGGCATCCAGAAGACTCGGCGTCAAGTAGTGTTCAGCGTTCGGCGTAATACTCGGCATCAATAGTACTCGGCATACAAAACTACTCGGCGTCAACTGGCACTCGGCGTCAACCAATGCTCAGCGTCAACTAGCGTTCGGCATCAATAGAACTCGGCGATAGGAATACTCGGCGATAGGAATACTCGGCGACAGGAGTGTTCGGCATAAAGCAGAACTCAGCAGCAAGAGTACTCGGCAACGGGCATACTCGGCATCCAGGAGACGTTCGGTGTACATTACTATTCAACATGACACTATCGTTCGGCCAGCATGCATCATTCGACCAAAAGCTTCAGATAGAGTTGCAATCGGCTTCAGCTGCAACCATCCTGCACTTCCCACACAATCGAACGAACCATCCAGCACAGAAAGGACTGTTCGGCATGGAAGGGACCGTTCGGCACGGAAAGGACTATTCGGCGTCAAAGCGTTCGGCATACCTAGTTCGGCATGCAGCGAACACTACACCTGGGCTAGAGCGTTCGGCTACCAAGCCCACTTGGGAAGTCCAGCCCATTTTTGTCTATAAATAGAGGGGCAGGGTCACAGTGAAGAGGATCCTTTTTTTTTGGAGAGAACACCGGGGAGACTGCCATTTTTGAGACTCATCTTCTCTACTTAACAACTTCATTCAAGCATTTGATTCACGAATTGTATTTGTAATCAACAATAAGGAAGATCAATAAAGTTTAATCTCAAAGTGGACGTAGGCAATTACGCTGAACCACTATAAATTTGGTGTTCTTACTCTCTACATTTAAATTAGCATTGTCTTCTCTGTTTAATTTATCTTCATCACTTATATCTCTACACAATCTTTCTCTACGAGGTTAGTGACCAATTTTGGTGCTAACACTTTGGTGCTTTCACTGAGAATTGAATTCTCAGACCTCAAGGATCTGCTTTGAAGTTACTGGGTTGAACAAATCCCCCAAAGAAGATCCGACTCACTGATAGGACATCCGTTGATTCTCCTCAGAGTTCATACCAATAACTCTACAATGGTAGGACCACGTACCAGGTCAGCTTCTCATAATGCGGATGCCCGCGAGACTGCTAGCGTGCAACAAGCAGGACCTAGCAATCAACCAGCGATTCCGAGTGCAGGAATTGCCGCTCAAGAACAGACTCCAGTTGTCACCAGAGTAGAGTTCAATGACTTGATGAAAGAACTTAGGGAAAGCAGGAGACAACTAGGAGAGCAGATGCAAGCTAACGCCAACCTGATGGCACAACTCACTCAACAGCAGCAACAGAATGCTGGGGGCAATCTCGCTCCTTACTCTTCATCTGACAGCTCAACTTCCTCTGATGAACCTCCCAGGCGCAGACGACGTAAGACTGAAGCTGCACGAGCAGAAGCTGATGTTCAAACAGCTGGAGACCGTAACCAAGCAAGAGCTGGAAACTTCAGGACTGGAGTGCAAACGGAGGATGGAGGCCCAGGCCATCAAAACGCTAACGATGTCGAACCCCAAGACGCGTGACTGACAGATCACCAGGAGAGGAGGCATCAGCATGGACAGGCACGTAGAACAGACCTTAACCTCCCGCCTTCCATACAGACACCAGATCTGACAGCCATGATCAGGCAATTGATGAAAGAAAATCAGGGCTTATCGAATGATGACTAGGGAGTGTCAAGAAGTCATACTCCATTCACGGATGTTGTGTTGCAGGCGGCGTACCCCAAGAAGTTTAGTATGCCTACTATCCTTGCGTATGAAGGGAAGACTGACCCCAGACAGCATGTCATGAGGTACGAATGGATGATGGATTCAGCTAGAGCAAATGATGCCACCAAGTGTAGATGCTTTCCGATTACTCTCTCTGGGATCGCTACTATGTGGTTCACCCGACTTCCTCCGCAGTCCGTATCAAATTTCGAAGAGTTGGCAAGGAAGTTTATTGAGCAGTTCAGAATACACACTACACGCCCAAAAGACGTAATGTCTCTGTCAAGTGTAATCCAAAATCCCAGGGAGTCATTGAAGGAATATTTACAGAGATTCCACGTTGCGGCAACTGAAGTCAGTAACCCCAATGACCATGCAATTCTGATGGCTGTAATGAGAGGTGTGGATCCAGATTCTGAGTTCGGAGACTGGTTGGCAGGAAAACCTCCGACTACCTAGAGCATTTCTACTCAAAGGCACACCAATTCATAAGAAGAGAAGAAGCTAGGTGGGTACGACGAGATAAGGCACCAGGACCTGTCCAAGAATCTATGAAGAGCAACATTGCTATGAAGCAGTCTGGAGACAGCTCAGGAAAGGTCCAAGTCAATGTCCAGAATAAACCTGGGCAGTCTAAGGAGTCCGGAGGAAGAAATCAAGGGAAGAAGAGAGAAGCGGGGAAGTGGAAGTCGAGAATTCCAAGCTACAGCGAGTATACTCCGCTGAACGCACCGCTTGAGAACATTTACCTATCCACCTGCAATACTTTTCAATACAGAAAGCCACGTCCAAATGAATCAACCGAGGAACAGAAGCGGACCGGGAAATATTGTCGCTTCCATGAGACTTATGGGCACAATACGGAAGAGTGCAGACACCTGCACGACGCTATCGAGAAGTTGATCAGGCAAAAGAAGTTGCAAGAATTTTTGAAGGATCCACAGGAAGGAGGACAGGGAACGTCCAACCCAGGTCGTGCACCAGCTCCGCGTCATCCCGAGGAGCCTGCCCGAACCGTAGGTAGACTAGTCATAAATACAATTATCGGCGGACCTCACCCCGCAGATAAGAATTGGCAAGAGATGGAGCGATATGCAAGTTCCCTGAAGCATGCCGATTTTGAGTGTTGTTCGAACGTGGAGGATGGGACCCCCGCTAAGTAGCAGCGCGTAATGACAGACGATATTGTGTTCAGAAACAGAGACGCTGATCAGGTAGAGGCTCCGACCATCGACCCGATGGTCATATCTGCAACGATCGGACCAGCATATGTAAAAAGAATTCTGATTGATTGCGGGAGTTCTGTCAACATAATCTTCAAGAAGGCTTACGACCAAATGAAGATGGAAACGAAAGACCTGAAACCATCCAAAGCTCGTATTCACAGCTTTAACGGCGCTGCGACCGATGCAGTGGGATATGTCGAGTTGCCAGTTGAACTGGGACAAGGCGAGCGTCGGAGAGTTCGAATTCTACCCTTTGTAGTTTTGGATGTGGATTCTCCATATAATGTTTTCTTGGGCCGGCCGGCCCTGGCTGAGTTTAGGGCAGCATCAGCCCCGTGGTGTTTAACTTTGAAGTTCCCAACTGACAAAGGAGTAGGTATCGTCCATGGCGATCAAGCAGCTGGTCGTTCCTGTTATGTGGCTGAGCTCCGAGAGGCCCATCGGAGGGAGAAGGGAAAGGTTGCGAACAATCTCGTTCGCATCCTTAATACGGATAATTGACAAGTAGTGCCCGAGCCCTGGCTCGGGCATAGTTCTCGGATCTTCGGAGATATAGATCCGAGAGACGACGATGAGAAACCTAGGGAAGAGAAGGCGGCGCCAGCTGAATTAACAGTTGACATTGCAGTTAGCCGTGACGACCCTTCGTGAATACTGAAGATCGGATCACAGCTTGGCCCCGCGATGACTGAAGACCTTAGCGACTTCCTCCGGGCGAATCTTGATGTTTTCGCCTGGACGCATTCTGATATGTGTAGGATTTCCCCCGCCATCACGAGTCATATGTTGAACATAGACCCGAGATACGTTTCGGTTAAACAAAAAAGGAGAGGAATGGATCCGGAGAGGTCCGCCGCTCTCGGAGAGGAGGTGGACAAACTCAAAGCAAATGGGTTCGTCTGCAACGCCTTCTACCCTGAATGGGTATCCAACCCCGTGCTGGTGAAAAAGGCGAATGGGAAATGGAGGACTTGTGTAGATTATTCCGACTTGAACAAAGCATGCCCGAAGGACAGTTTCCCGTTGTCTAGGATCGATCAGTTGGTCGACTCCACCGCAGGACACGAGCTGTTGTCATTTATGGTTGCATACTCAGGGTATAACCAAATCCCGATGCATATTCCGGACCAAGAACACACTAGCTTCGTGACAAATGTCGGACTGTATTGCTATGTAGTAATGCCCTTTGGATTGAAGAACGCAGGGGCAACTTACCAGCGTTTAGTGAATCGAATGTTCAAGGACCAGCTGGGCAAGACGATGGAAGTCTATGTGGATGACATGCTCGTGAAGTCACGACAGTCAAACGACCACATTCGAGACTTGGCTGAAATGTTCGACATACTCAGGTTTTACGGGATGAAGATCAACCCTCTGAAGTGTTCCTTCGGCGTGGCATCGGGGAATTTTTTGGGATTCATCGTCAATGCTAGAGGAATTGAAGCCAACCCAGAGAAGATCCAAGCTATTCGAGATGTGCAAGCGCCCAGGACTATAAAGCAAGTGTAGAGTTTGAATGGAAAAGTAGCTGCGCTAAGTCGATTTATATCCAGGGCAACTGACAAGTGCATCCCATTCTTTGATATAATAAAGAAGGGGAAGAGAATTTTGAATGGACGTCTAGTTGTGAGGAAGCATTCCGGAATCTGGTGAGGCATCTGGAGAGCACCAATGCTGTCAAAACCAGTTGACCATGAGATGTTATACGTATACTTGGCTGTATCCCCACATGCGATAAGTGCGGCTTTGGTTCGTGAGGAGGATCGAGTCCAGAGGCCGGTGTATTATGTTAGCAAGCGTTTAACGGGGGCAGAGAGGAATTACCCTAAGATCGAGAAATTGGCTTATTGCTTGGTGATTGCATCACGTAAGCTGCGTCCATACTTTCAAGCGCATTCAATCGGTGTTTATACCGATCAACCCCTGAGGCAAGTACTCCAACGGTCGGAAACTTCTGGAAGGTTGCTGAAATGGAACATCGAGTTGAGCCAATTCGATATCGCCTACTTACCACGGAGAGCCATCTGAGGGCAAGCATTAGCAGATTTCATCGCTGAGTTTACCATACCCGTCAAACCGGATGATCACGACATCATTCCCCCCGTTCGATGGAAATTATACACTGACGGTGCATCAAACGACCGTTGCTCCGGCGCGGGCATAGTTCTTATAACTCCGGAAAACCGATCAATCTGTTATACCCTGAAGCTTGATTTCCCGGCTACAAATAACGAAGCAGAATATGAAGCACTGATCGCTGGCTTGAAGCTCATCAGGGAACTCGGGATCAAATCAGTCGAAATCTTTTGTGACTCACAGTTGGTGGTTTACCAAGTACGGGGAGACTACCAAGCAAAGGGACGAAAGCTCGCTCCGTACCTTGTTCAGGTCCAAGAACTACTCTCGAATCTCGAGCGTTATGACATTTCACATGTCCCGCGCGAACAGAACAAAGAAGCCGACTTGTTGGCTAAGTTTGCGAGTACCGGCGATGCGCAGCAAATGGGATTGTATCCCGTTGAAGCCTTGCATGCTCCGAGCATAGACTAGATGAAAGTCGATCGTGTGTTGGAAGCGGAGATCGAGAAGGAATCGTGGATAACCCCATTCAAACTGTACCTAACGATCGGAGCTTTACCAGAGAAAAGGAGCGAAAGACGGCAGGTCCTTCAAAAGGCCGCGCGATACGTAATGCAGGATGGGTCAATGTATCGAAAGGGATTCTCAGTCCCACTATTACGATGCATCGCTCATGATGAGACAAAGCGGGTCTTAAGAGAGGTTCACGAAGGGGAATGTGGCGACCATACTGGGGGGCAAACGCTAGCAAAGAAGATCCTCCGCTATGGATATTACTGGCCCACCGTAAACCGGGACGCCGCGGACTATGCAAGAAAATGCGACAAGTGTCAAAGATATGCGAAAATTCCGAGGGCTCCATCAACGGAACTCACACAAATGATTAGTCCCTGGCCATTTGCGATCTGGGGAATCGACATAATCGGCTCTTTGCCTATATCCAAAGGTGGCGTGAAATATGCGATAGTTGCAATCGACTATTTCACAAAATGGGCTGAGGTAGAACCTTTGGCCACAATCACCTCTAAGAAGGTCATTAACTTCGTTGTACGAAACATTATATGCCGCTTTGGCCTTCCACACACCATCATTACGGACAACGGGACGCAATTTGAAAGCAGAGAGTTCAAAGAGTTCTGTTTAAAGTATGGCATCGAGAAGAAGTTCGCCGCCGTGGCACACCCGAAAGCTAACGGGCAAGTCGAGGCCATCAACAAAATAATCAAGTCCATACTGAAGAAGCGTCGGGAGAAGGTTGGAGGCAAGTGGGTAGATGAACTCCCTATAGCATTATGGGCAAATAGAACTACCCACAAGTCCACGACCGGCCACACTCCATTCGCCTTGGCATACGGCTCTGAAGCCGTTATACCCGTGGAACTTGCAGTTCCATCGCACCGAGTGACATACTATGATCCCAAAACGAACCAGAACCTCTTGCTGGAATCACTGGACTGCATCGATGAGAAGCATGAAGAAGCCGAATTAAGGGCGGCAGCGCATAGGCACCGAGTCAAGCGCTACTACGACGGCAGGGTTCGCCAAGGAATCTTTGAGGTGGGTGATCTCGTTCTGAAACGAGTTTTCCCGGTACCATCACGTATGAATCCCAGCTGGGAGGGTCCGTATGCCATTGAACGGAAGCTTGGAGAGGGAACATTCAAGCTAGCGACCGTCGATGGCACGACACTCCCCCGAGCATGGAACAGTGAACATCTGCGGCACTATTACATTTAGCATGTTTTCTTTCTTGTCTTAGGCACTGTTATTTCCTGCATGTTTCCATTTAGTCATAACTTAGTTTCTTTTTAAAAGTTGTAATCGAGCAGTTTAGTTGATTTTCATTAATAAAGGCTTGAAGCCGTGTTTTTCATGAATCACTAACGTTTCTATATCTTATAATTGAATGATGAACTACATTATCTCGTACGACGTACGGACTCGTATAAACAATTTCAAATCTCTGGATCCCCAGAGCGCGGGCCGGAGTACTCTAAGTCCCCGGAGCGCGGGCTAGAGTATAAACGATTTCAAATCTCCGAATCCCCAGAGCGCGGATCGGAGTACTCCAAGTCCCCGGAGCGCGGACTAGAGTATAAACGATTTCAAATCTCCGAATCCCCAGAGCGCGGATCAGAGTACTCCAAGTCCCCGGAGCGCGGACTAGAGGATAGACGATTCCAAATCTCTGAATCCCCAGAGCGCGGATCGGAGTACTCCAAGTCCTCGGAGCGCGGACTAGAGTATAAACGATATCGAATCTCCGAATCCCCAAAGCACGGATCGGAGTACTCCAAGTCCCCGGAGCGCGGACTAGAGTATAAACGATGTCAAATCTCTGAATCCCCAGAGCACGGATCGAAGTACTCAAAGTCCCCGGAGCGCGGACTAGAGGATAAACGATTTCAAATCTCCGAATCCCCAGAGCGCGGATCGGAGTACTCCAAGTCCCCGGAGCGCGGACTAGAGTATAAACGATATCGAATCTCCGAATCCCCAGAGCACGGATCGGAGTACTCCAAGTCCCCGGAGTGCGGACTAGAGTATAAACGATGCGAACCTCCGAATCCCCTGAACGCGGATCAACTTACTCTAAATCCCCAGAGCGTAGATTTAGAAAAAAGTCCAAGTACTCGAGAGATATAGAACAAGAAATATGCCACGTCCGGAGATGTTTGAACAACACGAAAATGGACTGGGATATACTGCGACTACAATTAATCATCAAACAAAAGAAAAGCAAGAGAATCATTCAAACAAAAAAGAAACTAAACTTCATTCAAATAGTTCAAAAGGGGGTTACACGGTTACTCCTACAAAACTCAGAGTTGAGAACTTATTTATACAAGCTACAGGACTTAAGCAAGAAGCTCGTTGAACGAGTGTATTAATTATTTCTTCGATTTCTTCTTCTTGTCTTCCTTTGTTTTTTCCGACGACTCCTCTCCTTCACGCTTTTTCTTGGATTTCTTGCTTGCTAAAGAAGCGGAGTCAGGAGTAGGAGACGGAACATCTAGTGGTTTGGACATGCCCGGGAGAATGATTTTCAAAGGTCTGTTCCTTGGGTCGGTAAGTTCCAGGATTCCAGATTCAACTTTGACCTCGGCCTTTTTCTTCTCCTCTGCGGCGAGGCGGTCCTTCATGCTCATATGTGAAGTATGCTCAGAGGCGCCAGTGATTTCAATTTCATCACTACCTTCGGCACGAGATGAAGTGTCAAGCTTATCATCATCTAGTGCCCCAATCACTTGAGCATCGGGACCAAGAATTACTCCCGCATGGACAGCGTCGCTAGTTTTCTCTGCCTCCTCCTTGGCATCATCGCTCCTTGGAGTCGGCTCGGCGTCAGAACAGCCTACATGAAAACATAAGGAATGAGCGTTAGAACGAATAACCACCGCTGAAAAATGACGGGATCTTTTAACTTCTAGAAAAGAAGAGTTTCCTACCGGGTTCTGGTTGGCTATCGGTTGCGCGGGGGGTTTCACCCTCCAGAATAGGAGATAGCACATGAACACCAAGCCCGGGATCTTCAGGGTCGTAGCCCGCGTGCTGCTCGAACGGGTCAAGTGTCGGCCGACCGGCCGGTTGAGCAGCGGGAGGAGCCATAGTCTCAGCCCCAAACGGGCCAGCTTCATCATTTTTCTCTTTTGGAAGGGGAGAGCCTTTGCTATAAAGCGTCAATGCTGCGGATAAATCCGCTGGCTCATTCCCCCTAAGGAACTCCTTCACCAAAGCATCCTCATCGACCTCTTCGGAGCCTGACTCGATCTTCCTGATTCTTATCAAAGTTTCCCAGGCCTCAGCTAGGGATTCGAGATAGCCGTCGCCCAAGAACGTTAAGTCGCGATGCATAAGGACGCGGGCTCCATATTTAGCAATCAACGGGTCAAACATGCATTTGACCTCTTCCCTGCCGGCTTCTGCGGCCGCCTCGAGGCGAGAATCAATCTCCTCCGCAGCCTCTCTTTTGCCCTCCTCACGGGCCTCATCCTTCATCTTCTCAACCCCGGCAAGTTCGTCATCGAGCTTCGTTTTCAGGAGACGAGTAGCAACGATTTCATCGCAGTATCGCTGTGATTCTTCTTGAGCAGCTACCTTGTCCTCCTTCTCCTTGGAGAGTAACTCTTTCAGCTCTCTGACTTGCATAACGAGCGCGTCCCTCTCTTTTTGGACAGAGTCTTTTTCTAGGGCGAGGGCACCGCTGCGCTGGACTGCCTCATCAAGCTCCTTCTTGTGAGCCATCTCTAAGCGAGTAACTGCTTCAGCAGTATCTTTTGCACTTTGTTCAGCGGCTTCCAGCTTCGACTTGTACGAAGCGAGCTCTACGTCTTGGTGCTCGATGATGTTTTTGTCGCAGCCAGCCTCCAGTTTCAGGCGATCAATCTCATGTTGACGCTCAACGGACACCTCCGAGATCTTCTCCACCAAGTGCACAAACGCGTCATGTTGAACATAGACGTCGTTATTACAGGCAATGGCACTCTGCTTCACGTGCCCAGGAATTTGGTGAATAGCCGGGAGGAACTTCAAACCGTCAAAGCAAATTTTCGGAAACTTAGCCCTAAGATCGACCATCTTTTCCGCGACAGTTGGATCGATCGTGGGAGTAGGGGGAGGAGGCTTTGGAAGTTCTGCCCTTTTTCGTTGTTCCCGAACTTGCCTCGTGCTCGATGAACCGGAATGTTGTTCTCGAGGAGCATCAGATTAGTAACCCTTCTGTGAAAATTTCTCAGTATCCGGCTCAGTTGGAGGAAGAGGATCACGGGACTGTGAAGATTGATAATATGCCTTCTTATGGTGAGATGACTCGCGGGGACGATTGTCTCTATCTTCATAATCATTTCTGTCCCGGCGTCTGCCTGAACCTGAGTCCCGTCCGAAGTGATGAAATATGGAAGAGCCATGAAGGCGATCGAGTCCGTGAGAGCGTCCCATGTCACCTGCAAAGAATGGAGATAACAACGAGTTAGGAAAAATCCAGGAAATAAAGAAAATGATGAAGTGTATGATGGAATGCGTATGTGTGTGTGTGTCCTAGTGTTCCCCCCGACAGACCCGTTCGTTTATCTTTACTAATCGGAGTGTTGTCTCCTTGGACCGGGAGTTGAACTCCCGCATTGCCTTTAACGGGCGAAGAAAACTTGAGGGCTTCAGGATCGTCAAACCCGTAATTGAGAATATCATCGGGAATAGACAGGTTCGACAGGCACCTCAGGGAACTTTCCAGGTGCTGCGAGGAAGCCTCTTTCTCAGGCGGGATAGGCATGACTTTTGAAGTGCCACCAACTTTCTCCTTCTGAACTTTATATTTTAACTTCCTCTTTCCCTTCGAAGGGGAGGATGACGTCTCAATATCTTGAACTTCGACTGCCGGATTCCAAGCGGGACCCACATTCTCGCCTTGAGTCTCAAGAGCTTCGTCTTCTTTGCGCTCGCCTTCTTCGTGCGTATCGGGAGTGCGGCGCGATGACGACCCGGCCTGTTTTTTCCCTTTACCGGAAGAAGGTTTGGGAATGATGACACCTTCTGGAAGGCTGATCCGACGACCAGGGGCTAGCAAGCCAAACCCCGACAGTGATTCATTTGAAATGATAGTCCGGATGTCACGCTCCTTGGCAGGAAGAGCTCTAATGGCTTCAACAGCCTCAGAATATCCTCGGCCTTCCGGACGCGGGTTGATACCTGAAAAGATGAAACAAAGAGTTAGGAAAGGCATGACTCCG
The DNA here is from genome assembly GCA_030737815.1 of Allium fistulosum. NCBI lineage: Eukaryota > Viridiplantae > Streptophyta > Magnoliopsida > Asparagales > Amaryllidaceae > Allium > Allium fistulosum. The sequence continues at coordinate 694,014,961 of CM060903.1, read as the reverse complement.
GTTAAATGCGAATAGTGACTCGGCAGAGAGACTCACTGCCTTCAACCCATCTCCTCGCAAAACCAGGAGGGCAGCGCACATAAAACCATTCCTGTTTGTACAGGGCGAATTTACTACATGCCCCTGTCAAGATTTGGCATTTGTGGTACGGCTCGAGGAACATAAAGGAAGGACTGTCTTTTCGTCTCTTGATCATATAAATGTATCTGATATCGCCAGCGGTTGGAGGTCTAGAGAAGACGGCCATGAAAAGTAAGTAGGTCCCGTATAGAAACGCATGGCCGTTCGGGTGCAGCTGCGACGGAGCTATGTCAATATACTGCAATACATCTCGGAGAAATAAGTTGAACGGAGGCACGCTACCCATCCAACACATGAACTTGTTACAGGCGGTATACCCGACTGGGGGCGGATGAGGACGATCGTGTCGCGAAGGGACCAACACGTCGGCGAAAGGGATCCCATGAATGGAGCATATCCGTCGGAGAGCGGCTTCGTTGATCTTCGAAGCTTGTGAATCGATCGGATTGTCTAGAAGAATTGCTTCCTCCAGGGCATCAGGTGCTAAGTTGTGAGTAGGAGAAGTCGACGGATTAGAAGTATCAGCAGCTTCTGGCCTTGATGATGGCCCAGGCCTGTCGGATATAGTGGCGGAGCTAGACTTTCTTGACATCCTCAATAAATAACGAACCTAGCAAAGTGCTTGAGAAAGCTATACTCAAAAAACGTTGAACGTTAGAGTTAGCAACACGAGTTTCCCCCCACGTGGTGTGTGAACTAGTGCAAGCAATTGTGTACAAGCAATAAGAATCTAAAGATTTCAAAGATATAAAAATGAGCTTCGAGTCGTCGCCTTCGAAGACCGTCATCGCTGACCGTCTCAAAAAGCCCGCCTTGAGGTGATTACGGTTTCAAATTCAGAAAACGAGTTTTAATCAAACCCAGATTTAAGTCTACTAAAGCTAGGGAGTTAATGATCCGGGTCAGTGTCATATGATGGTGTGCTTAGACCTTTTGACCTTGTGTAGATTAGGCAAGGCAATTGTTCGTTCGACATTTACGGTGTTCGGCCTAAGTATGGTTCAACATTTATCATTGTTCGGCATCTATAATTGACCGGCATTTGCATTGCTCGACCTTGATATGGTTTGGTTAAGTTTTGTTCAGCATTTGGACTGTTCGGCCTAAATATAGTATTCGGCATGTATGTTTTTTCGGCAGGTCAGTTGTTCAAAACAAATATTGTTCGGCATTTAAGTGGTATTCGGCAATTGTATCGTTCGGTCTAAGTTCTATTCGGCATGTGCGTCTGTTCGGCGATTGTACTGTTCGGGCTAAGTTCTATTTGGCTTGTGGGTTTTTTCGGCATGTCAGTTGTCCGGCACATATACTGTTCGGCATTTGAGTGTTGTTTGGCCTTAGTTCGTTCAGCTAAGTCATAGTTTGGCATTTTAATAAGCGCTAGGCCTGGGTTCGTTCGGCCAAGGTAGTGCTCGGCAACTTCCCATTCCACCGTCCGGCGCATGACGACATACGCCGGAGCAGTGCTAAGCCGAACAACACCTTTACCTCCTCCAACACCTTCTTTCTTTTTTCTTCCCTTTAACTTTGGTTTGACATGAGGAAGCTAAGCCCATAGGTGAACCTGATCATTCCTCCTCGCATCATCGTTTGGCAGTGAAGACGTGGTAAAGACGACCTACTCAAAGGCCTTCTACGTGACACACTCGGCCATCTCGTTTGAAATCTACTTGAATCGTACGAGAAAAGATACCAAGTTTGCAGATTGGAGATTGGGATGGAGTAGTTAAGTTTTAAATCCGGACGACTGAATAAAATTGAAAGTCTTCGAGGAACGGCAGAAGTAAAAAAGTAGAGAGGAGAAGAAGGAAAAGACCTGGTTTTATAGAGAAGGGAGGTGGAAGTCGAAGGGGCTATACCCGGTAGAACCGGTCAATACCACAGTGTTCGGCATCAGAGCAAAGTGTCGTTCGGCACATGAGGATTGTTCGGCTTCGAACGTATCGTTCGGCGTCCAGGCCACGCTCGTCACACACCTCCGTCACAGGCATTCTCGAGAAGGCATCACCAAGGAAAGTTGAACTAGATTCAAAGCGCATCACGTTCGGCCACGCGATACACTTTGGGGGGCAAGTGTTTCCTGGAGATTTGACCAGGCAACTAGTACTCGAAGAAGTACTCGGCATCCATAGTGCTCGGCATCCGTAGTGCTCGGCATCCAGAAGACTCGGCGTCAAGTAGTGTTCGGTGTTCGGCGTAATACTCGGCATCAGTAGTACTCGGCATACAAAACTACTCGGCGTCAACTGGCACTCGGCGTCAACTAATGCTCAGCGTCAGCTAGCGTTCGGCATCAATAGAACTCGGCGATAGGAATACTCGGCGACAGGAGTGTTCGGCATAAAGCAGAACTCAGCAGCAGGAGTACTCGGCAACGGGCATACTCGGCATCCAGGAGACGTTCGGTGTACATTACTATTCAACATGACACTATCGTTCGGCCATCATGCATCATTCGACCAAAAGCTTCAGATAGAGTTGCGATCGGCTTCAGCTGCAACCATCCTGCACTTCCCACACAATCGAACGAACCATCCAGCACAAAAAGGACTGTTCGGCATGGAAGGGACCGTTCGGCACGGAAAGGACTGTTCGGCGTCAAAGCGTTCGGCATACCTGGTTCGGCATGCAGCGAACACTACACCTGGGCTAGAGCGTTCGACTACCAAGCCCACTTGGGAAGTCCAGCCCATTTTTGTCTATAAATAGAGGGGCAGGGTCACAGTGAAGAGGATCCTTTTTTTGGAGAGAACACCGAGGAGACTCTGCCATTTTTGAGACTCATCTTCTCTACTTAACAACTTCATTCAAGCATTTGATTCACGAATTGTATTTGTAATCAACAATAAGGAAGATCAATAAAGTTTAATCTCAAAGTGGACGTAGGCAATTACGCTGAACCACTATAAATTTGGTGTTATTACTTTCTGCATTTAAATTAGCATTGTCTTCTCTGTTTAATTTATCTTCATCACTTATATCTCTACACAATCTTTCTCTACGAGGTTAGTGACCAATTTTGGTGCTAACAGTCATTAAGTCCGTAGTTGTTAGAATGCTATAATTTTCGATTGAGCATAACAATACTATGGTATGATTAGTCTTGGATTTCCTTGTAGCTATTCAAGTATATGTGGTAGCCCCCATGCCACAGGGTTGTTTGCGCACTTAAACAACATCTGGGGTTTCTCCACAACCCGTTTGGTTCCACACAGTCCAGTGGATGCAACCGTATCTTCTAGATGATTAAATCAATGGAAAGCCTCTATCTTCAAAGACTTATATATTAGGGAGTTGAGATACTTGGTTCGCCCAGGTGCCAAATCTTGGCTTGATTCGAGTCGGCCTCTAATTGATCATAAGGTCGGTTTAGTTTTGGCTTCGTTTCTTTGAGCAACTTTGAAGCTCTAGAGTTCAGCACTATTTGTCTCATTGGTCGTTGGAAGTGATTCTATTAATCTTGTGGAGTGACTGTTGTAATTGTCGATCCGTGGCCTCGGAGCATGACTTCACTGACCATGGGCAGTTCTGGATGAGATGGCCGCTGATCTTCTAGTTGGTCTTCGCGATGCTTTAGTTCGTGAAGGATTCTTGGATCAGATGACTGATGATGTACCGATTCGCCTTCACGACACTTCCGTTCGTGAAGAACCTTCACGATGCTTTAGTTCGTGAAGGAGTTTTTGTAGTCGCATGTTTGGTGACCAGACGGCTCTAGATCGATTATTCATTGACACCATGAAGAGTTTTGGGTCGTGTGTCTGATGACCCGATGGTCTTAAAGCGATGATTCATCGACTTCAAGAGAAAATTTTATCGGATGTCCGATGACCAGACGGCCTTGGAACGATAATTCATCGACTCCAAAAAGAGTTCTAGGTCATGTGTCTGATGGCCCGATGGTATTAAAGAAATGATTCATTGCTTTTAAGAGGAATTTTTGAGATTCAACTCGTGGGAACACAGTTTTATAGGTTCCTGGAGACTAGGGGTTAGATCTATTTTTTTGATGATCCTTTGGACAAGCCTTCTCGATGCTAGTAGAGCAACGCCGGTTCTTAGAAGGGGGATCGATATGACTCGTCGAGGGCATAGAAGCATTTCTTTTGCCATGATGTCTGCAATGCCCCTAGTGTCTCGGTACGGCTCATTTGGAAAAGGAAAGTAGACAAGGATGGACGAGAAGGCATCGCTTTAGGTTGCTGCCCCTTTCCTTAGTAGCTAGGTAGCAAGAATGTTATTTGGTAATCATCTTTTCATCTAATTTCATCAGTTAGCCGGGGCATTTTTCTACTATGTCTTAGTGGCCTTGCTTGGGCAGAAGGCCCCTAAGGTCTTGTAGCTCCTTCACTAATTGGTGTGTTCTTTAGCAAATTGCTGGGCTTTCCTTCTTCCAATTGCACTACCTCTAGTCTCTAGAATTGGTTTCCTTCCCATAGAATTCTTCCAGGTGGTAGGTTGTTTCATCCTCTAATGATTCCTAAGGGCCTTACAATAGACTGCATCTGTCATCCTCGCTTCGTCCATATACTAGTCATACCCGTAAAAATGCAATTTCGAATCAGTTGTACAGTTGTAGGAAGGTATAGTTGGCATGGTAAACTTCTTTAGATATTCTACATGATGAACGACTTCGGTGAATGTGTTTCGATTGGGGAAGATGCTCTAATCGTTGTCAGTCTGGTCTGTTTTCAAGTTACGGCTGTTTATAATGCTTGAGAATGATATGTGCATGATTGCCTTATGCTTAAATGATTGGAAATGCCGATTGAATGGAAAATCACTTAGGACGGGGTCATGGATCAGTGACCATCCCCAAAAATTTCAAACCATGTGAGATCAGTCTGGGGCAACAAGGAAGGCCCCATAAGATTACATTCCAAATTTCAAGACATTTGGAGTTTGCATGTTCGCGTTATGGGCAAAAGAAGATGGATCGGCATTGATGGATCAATGGCATTTTACTTGGAGTCCGACCTGAGAAAATTTTCCATTTGCTTGGAGTCAGCGCATGGTTCGCTTGGAGTCACGGAATTTGAAATGCTGGGATGGTGACGAACGGTGCTTGGAGTCATTTGCATGTTTGGTTGGAGAAAATCTTGGTTTTACCTTAGTCTGATTTCGTGCTAGAATTTCCTATGTTTGCTTCAAGTCAAATGGGTGATTACTCGAGTTCGACTTCGAGTCAAGGCTTCCAGAATCTACTTCGAGTCAAATAGGCGATTACTTGAGTTCGACTTTGAGTCAACCCTGAAGTGAGTTTTTCAACGACCATTTTGACAATTTTTGATGATTTTTGATGACGATCATTCGTGATTCGATGATGGGAGCTCCATGATGGGATTGGAAGTTGGTCAGTTGGGAGTGGTCACAATATATCATGGGAGCTTGGCCTTGTAATCGATCCTCATTTGTGTCATATCTTCTTGGTTCTCCTGCTTTTGGGAGAACCGTTTGAGTAGAAGTTGCTCGTCCATTGCTAGGCACTGTGCTGTGGCACGAATTTTAGAGCCTCTTCTAGCGTTTTACACATTAGCATTTTCATTGTATTCCTCAAATTGTTTGTCATCTTCAGAGCCGGAGAGAGCCATCATTGCATTTCTCTGTGGGCTTTTCACTTGTAATTTTGGGTTTGTAGTAGGTGCTTTTTTAGTGGGTGGAGTGCTAACATTTTCTTCTGTCATGATTCTTGGAGCTCCGCGCACTACTTCCTTCAGCTTTTGCCTTCTGTTTCTTCCATCCAAGTCAGAAACAGAAGAATGCTCTTGCTCCGTAGCAGCCATAGCTTCAGGCACCGTTCTGGAAGTAGTTAGTGATTGGAGCGCTAAGAGGGCATCTTTGTTTTCCATAAGAGCCTTTTGACTGTTTTTCATTTTCTGGTTAATTTCATCAACCATCTTGTTCAATTCTCCCGTAGTCACAACTTCATGCTATATGGAGGATAATGGAACCTAATCTCCAGAGTTAGCTCTTAACAGCAATTTGTTGGGGTTGTTGACTTCAATTTGCTGAGGGTTTGTTTCTTCTCCAGCAATGGTTATTCCTATGGATCTTCCAGAGGTAGTTACCATTCTTCCTGGTGTCATTGACTCTCAACATCAAATCTTCTAAGCAGAGATTAAGGATCTAACTTCTAAAACTATCTGATCCGAAGTAGATAGCTTGATCTAAGCCCGAGTTGGGTTCTCAGTTAAAACACCAAAATGTTTACCCAAAAAATGGATCAACACCCTGGATTGATTAGAAAGCACCAGCCCTGTTTATCAAGGCAAATAAAATAGAAACAAGGAATAATAACTTGCAGATAAAGTGAAAAGACAAGAGATTTTTATAGTGGTTCGGCTGTTAACGAAGCCTATGTCCACTTTATAACTTTTGTTATTGACTGACTGCAATTATAAGTTGAATCTGATTATAATTTGATTGGATCTTATGAGCTAGATCAAGTCACTAGTGTTAGAGTTCACTGGAGAATCACAGCGAACCCTTTGGATGACTGTTGTTTGGGTAGAGAAGAGTGAAGAATAGTTTATGCAGAGTTTCAGTAGCCAGTCCCAAACATCCTCTTTATGTTGTAGGTAGGATTGTATTTATAGGGGTTGGAGAGCACTTGGGCCAAAGCCCCTTTGCTAGAGGCCTATACTCAGCGTCATAAAGGAGCTCAGAAAGTTTGAAGGCAACCCAAGCTAACCTGAGGGATCGCTAGCGATCCATAGGTGATGGATCGCTAGCAATCCATAAGTGATGGATCATTAGAGATCCATGTACTTGGCCTAGATGTTCTAACTCATCCGGATTCCTGCCTGGGTAAAAACCTAGTTAATATGTGCATATGTATGTCACATATAATATATAACATTGCATAACTTCCTCTTGTCAAACCGTTACAGTTCCGAAATTCAATTTCCAATCATATTTTTACTTCTCCGTTAAACTATATATATTTGTAAACAAATCTTGAATTAAAACGTGCTCATTTGAATTATAAAACCATATAAATCAATATTAAAGTGTTTATAAAAAATGTTGTCGTATCGATAAAGCGTTATCAATTTCCTTATATCTTCAAAACAAGTATATATTTTTATAAAATTATTATAAATGATTTATTAGCACTATATAACTAATTAAAATGAATTATTATCATTTTAAAACAATTATTTGATTATTTAAACTAAATTTAAAATTCTAGAAGATATACAAAAGTGATGATATCCCTGATGATGTCATAAATATATTTTATTTTCAAAAATAAAATAAATAATTTATTATTTCATATTCTTGTTTAAATGGATAAATAAGTGCATATATCCAGTTTCGTGCACGTTAATATTGAAAAAAATCTCAATTTTCCCAAAAACTGATTTTTGTCGTTTTTCTAATTAAAACCCCCAAATCTCCATATTTGTTAATATACCATTAAATCAATATTTTATTTAATTTACAATAAATTTTTATATTAACGTTATATTTATAATATATAATGTAATATGTGCATCATATCAACATATGTGTGTACGTGCACATGCGGCATAAATGGTGTACATGGTTTAACATGTCCATATATAAGTGTACATGGTTTAACATGTCCATATATAAGTGTTGTGATTTACATCGCAACAGACATGTTATCCCATCAATATACAAGTGTACTGTCTAATAAATAAATATATATGTATATATAAGTGCATATAATTGTACTTATATATATATAATATAAAACAATATTTGTAAAATGTAAATGTTTATATAAATACATATATTAGTTACACTTATTTGCGCCAAAAATGGTCACAGACACCCACTTGTATGTGAAAGCTCCAATTTCCAAAAACAATATCAAAATAGAAAGGTAAGCAAGCAGATCGCAGAATAGATTGCAGAAAAGTAAATGAACACGTAATTTTTATAGTGGTTCGGCAAAATCCGGCCTACGTCCACTCGAATAATCTTTTATTTGTACTGTAAGGTTATAAGTACAGTTATTTTTGCCTTAGAAAATTAATGGAGGAAGAGATAAGAGGTGATGAAGGAGGGACAGCTGAAAAAGTCCCTTGCAATGAGCCAAGTCCACTGCATTTATAGATAAAGACGTTCATGGATTGGGCTGAAATTTCGGTTGAAGAACCTCCAGGCCCATACGACCCAACCCACAAAATTTGGGATCGATCGGACACCAAAAATTAATTATACCGATGGTTCCGTACTAACTCTAATGGGGCTGCGATCATTTTTATGGGGTCCCCCATGCCTATAGTCCTTGCTCCTAAAGTTTCGCGCCATTCTGACTTACCGTTTGTGAGATATCGATCGGTCTTTGCCGTTTTGACTAGAAATGGGATAATATGAGATCATTCCATGCTTCATCCTTTTAAGCTGCAATCGTTCATGTGGGTTCCCTATGATGTTTGCTACTTGCTCTCCAAATTTTGTGCAATTTAGACGTACCGTTTGTGCAATATCGCGTTTTCCGTAAAACTTAGATCGTTATGCTAATTTGTACGATCATTCCAATAACGATCGGCCTCTTTTCCAAGATTTCATCCTTTTGAGTTGTGATTGATCATAGAGGTGCTCGTAATGTAGGCTACTTGCTCACTAAATTCGTGCAATTCCAACGTACCATTTGTCAGATATCGCATTTTCCGTAAAACTATGGATCGTTATGCCGATTTGTATGATCATTCCAATAACGATCGGCCTCTTTTCCAATATTTCATCCTTTTGAGCTAGATCAATCATGGGGTGCTTCATGATGCAAGCAACTTGCCCTCCAAATTTTGTGCAATTTCGACGTACCGTCTGTGAGATATCGCATTTTCCGTAAAACTATGGATCGTTATGCTGATTTGCACGATAGTTCCAATAACGATCAGCCTCTTTTCCAAGATTTTGTCCTTTTGAGCTGCGATCGTCATGGGAGTTCTCCACGATTTAAGCTACTTTCTCTCTAAATTTCGTGCAATCCCGATGTACCATTTGTGAGATATCGCATTTTCCATAAAACTATGGATCGTTATACTGATTTGTAGGATCATTCCAATTACAATCGGCCTCTTTTTCCAAGATTTTGGGGTTTTGAGCTGCAACTGATCATGGGGGTGCTCCATGATACAGGATACTTTCTCTCCAAATTTCGTGCAATTATGACATACCGTTTGTGAGATATTGCATTTTTCGTGAAACTATGGATCGTTCTGGCTGATTTGTATGATCGTTCCAATAACGATCAGCCTCTTTTTCCAAGATTTGGGTGTTTTGAGCTGCGATCGATCATGGGGGTTCTACTCTTCAATATATTGATGTTTTGAAAGTTTTATGTGCATTGGCTTTGTAGATTTTGAGATATTGATCGATCTTCGCCGATTTATGCTATTATATGTATCGTTCCCGATCAATCCATATAAATTCTTCGTTTGCCCATAACTCGAGCATACGAACTTCGATTGACTTCAAATTTGAAATGTGGCCTCACGGGGACTTCCTCGTCACTTCTTATAGATTGCACCACGATTGGACCTGGACCGTATCCGCCCAAGTATTGTCCATAGTTCCAAATATCATCGATTTCCGAGCCTGATAATCGTCTCTCCGGGCTTCCTGCCTTGATTATCACAAAAGCCATTTAGCCAAATTTTATGATATACTGCCTAGTCAAAAGGCGGTATAACAACACTAAAATATAAAATAATTGTAAATATCTGATGTAAATAAATATGATTTCAAAATCCAATTTAAAGATCAAATTTAAAATTTTAGATCTAGACAAATTCAAATTAATATATTAGTTTTAAATATGTGTATATATATATATATATTAAATAAATTTCAAAATCTTTTTTTATAGTTTTAAAACATGTATTCATAATATATATTTATTTATATATATATATATTACAATAATATTTGGAAATACTATACGTACAAAATATGTTTAGACGAAGAGTAATAATTAAAACGTATATATAAATATACACACACGTTCTACCAAAATAATTTATTTTTTTGTTTGTGGTATTTTTTTAATTTCCTTTTCTTTATGTTGATTTCTGTACAAAAATCAATATGATTTTTTTAGTTTTCAAAAATAAATATAAGTATATACTCATTATATTAAATATTTACTTATATATATTTCATGATATTCGTGTGTTTGTGTGTATATGTTATAATTAGATACAATATTTAAATTGATTAATATATATATGTTATTCGAATTTAAATATATATATATATATATATATATGTAAAAAAATGTATTTTCGAAAGCTTTATATATATAAGTAAAATATGAAACTTGCCTTATATAATTATGTTTGTATTAAAATTAATTCTCTTTTAAAATCATTTCAATCTTATTATATTCGAAATAAAAAATATTTTTGTTTTTGTTTTTGGTCGTGAGCAATAGATACGAATATATATACTAAATGATTTTTTAAATATGTAAATATGTACAATTTCATCCATTGAAAACAACATAAACATATATGGATTCATGATAAACATACACTATCTAAATATACATATAAAATAATGAACATATATATATATATATAATGTAAATAAAGGATTTACCTTATCCAAAACCTAGATGAAACACCTTGAAATGCTGAATCGAATAACTCCTTAAACTAGTATCCATAATCCAAAAAGAGCTACCAATTTGAAAGCAACTACCATCGATCTTCTAATAGCATTTAACTTATGTTTTAGCATCTTGAAAATTTTGGAGAAGAAGGGCAAGATAGGGTCATCCATGATTGGTTTAGGGGGAGCAAATAGAGAGGGTTGAGAAAGTGGAGTTTGAGACGTACAAATAGCGTAGATCTATGGAGCGAGAAGGAGATCCGAGTCCTAATTTTTTTCCTACTATTTCATCTCATTTAGAATCAATGTTCAACCTTCCAATATCCCTATAGTGATCGGCCATGACAAACCCATATTTATGCCCCATGATTAAATGAAGTCCGATCAAATAAATGTGTAATAAAATCCAATTCAAATGCATATCGATATCGTATATCGGAACGTGTGCTTATAACTATTATAAGCACATTATTTAATATTGATCAACACAAATTAAATAAAATTTTATAATTATTATTTCATAAATATTGATTAATTTATAACAATTATAATTAATTAAATAAGTGGTAGTGGGAAAAACTTTTTTGATTATATGACTCTTAGGTGTAATTTCATTTAGCAATTAATATCGAACAATTCGAATATTAATGTTCACAAGTCACCTTAGCTAGTGGTGTAACGTTATGACCAAATTTATCACTTAAATAGCTTTGGTAAGATGCAATTTTACTTATTTAAATTCTAACTAATTGTGATAATTATTTACATACTTGGTAGTGATAATTATTTACATACTTGGTCAGAATTCCCATAACGTTTAGTAATGGTCAAAATTCTAATAATGTCCATATTAAACTTTATAGTCCAAACACAAAGTACTTGGTTCAATAACAATTATTATTATTAACAGAACAGCTTTTGCCAGAGACTTTGACTTTATATTGACTTCATTTTACTGTGACACTAACTCCATATAACTGAGGAGATGAATTCTCCCTTGAATAATGTCTCGCTTCTAATACTTTCGCTCGGCCCAACTATAATTGTTTGATGGATGTTGTGCCATGATTTAACAATGATCAAAGCGGGGTTTCCATATAAAGATCAACATTATTCTCAAGTCGAGGGAATTGTATATTATTATTACATCGATATTTTCTGTTTGACCTTAGTTATATTAACCAACAAAAAACTATCGAGTGGGTCATTCTATAATTGTCCAATAACTATCACTACGTAACCCCTTGGTACCCCCAGTAGCCATGAGTAATATATTGCCTAACATTTACAGAGTGTTACATACTCTAGTCTCAGTATATGTCTCGATATCTAATCTCAGTACATCTTGACTATGAATATTTAAAAAATATGTTTATTTTATTATGATAAATCACTCATGATTACAATGCATTGTAACTGCTACCATAAAACATACTATTTATGGATTTAAATATACTAATTAATTAATAAAACACATTATATCAAGTAGATAATAGAAAGAAAACATCTTTTAACTCAAACAAGATTGATTATCGAGATAGACAATTGCATAATTGCTCCTAGTGCATACCTCTAACCCTATCAATCTCCCACTTGTAATTGATGAGAACCGATCGAGTTACAATGCATTGTAATCTCCGTCCTATCCATTCGATTAATTTGATGAGAACTGATCGAGTTAGACCCTTCGTGAATGGATCTGCTATGTTGTTTAATTACTATTCTGTCAATCAACGCTCTCTCTCTCTCTCTGATGCTGATAAACTACCTTTATCATGTGGAATAGTCAGTGTAATGACCCAAAATTTTAGCCATTTGATTTTAAAATATTTAATTAATTTTAAATATTGAAATATTGGTTCGACAAGTCAAACGACTTAAATTTCATATATAGAGATTTATTTGGATAGTGAATTTAAATAATTGGAATATTTAAAATAACCGAATCTTTGATTAATATGAATTAAAATGATTTGGAGATCTTATTTGAATTAAGTATAAATAAGGATGGGATACTAAAACTTTTAAAATTAGATTTTAAAGTGATTTAATTGGTTTCAATAAAAAATGTTTTAAATAACGTGTAAAAATAGCCTTCTGGGACGCTATCTCAAAATTAGACAAAACCTGTTCCATTAGATATGTAATAGTGAATTATTATATGCCGTCTAATTTTGTGATGATTGGACGTATCGTTTGGTCGTACGGGCTCGAGATGCGTAGAAACTCATTACAGTAATTTATATAATATAATTTGATTTAAGAAGCTAACTTCTGCATATGATCGAATTTGGTCTCGAGACTAGTTCCATTGTGTTCAAAATAGGGGTATTACATATAAAACGCCAGGCGGCATGTCTTGATAGGAGTTCGAGATTTTCGGACGTTAAGCTTGATATTTTTTAAATAAAGTAATATATTAGTCCATACCCTAGCCCATACCAGCCCATGCTTCCACTGTTCATGGCCATACCCACCTTATCCCCCCTTTTCTATTTTTAAATGCTCCTCCCTCCCTCCTGTTCAAATGTTTCACTCAAAATAAGAAACAAAATTATTCATCCTTTCCAAAATTGATTTAAATTCAAATTAATTACAATAAATTAAAAGCTTTGATCTTTGAGTGGTTTTTGGCAAGATCTTCATGTTGATGGGTTTGGTGGAGGTGTGGCAACATTCTGGGCAGTCGACAGCTTGGGTTCGCAAGCTAGAGTTTGTGGGTGGAAGGAGCATCAACGACCAGGATTTGGTGGGGTTTGGTCGAAAGGTGGGTGGTGCGACCTGCTGGGACATGAGGGTACGGCGTAAGGTCGATTTGGTGAGGAAGGGCATGGGTTTGCGTTTGTAGGAATGGTCGGGATGCTCTCGCGTAGAGCGACGCGGCGGTGAAGACCGCTCGTTGAATCGTCGAGGGATGGATGAGCTAGGAGGAGAAAGAGGTCGATTTAGTGGGTTGTGCACTAACATTTCATGCACAAGGGGATTAAGCAAGAGGGAAGAAGGATTTAGAATGTAATTAAAAGTTAATTATGTGGTTAGTTTATTATATTATAATTTAAAATATCGATAACTTAAAATTTGAACAACTCTCTCATACGAGGTCCAATCTAGACGTGAATTTTTGCGTTGCGCTCGTGATGACGTAAGCTTCACAGTGGAATATGTTTGGACGAATTTGGAGATAGATGAAATTTGGGCTAAAATCGAACATCGTTCGATTTTAGTTCCAAACCAAAACGCCTCAGCTACAACTAGAAAAATGGTGAATTAAACTAACCTTTTTGGTTAACCAGAAATGTTATATAGTTAATAAAAAATATTATATTGGATGTTTGGATGATTTACTATTTTATCAATTGGTTTAAATTTATTCCCGCCCCTGGAGCGGATGACCTTTTATATACACCCGCCTAGTAGCGGATGATCCATATTATATAATTATATATTGTTTATGATGCAGGGGAATAGATTGGAGGGATCTAACAGGATTCCTCATCACTGTTGAATTATATATATATATAAGTTGTGACATAGGGGACATGTTGAAGGGATCCAACGGGATTCCTCGCTATTATTGGTTTTAATTTCAACAGTATTCCTTTCATATGAATTACTGGATATCAAACCTGATTGTTTGACACTTTTGGTTATGACATTGTTATATGTTTGAAACTTAAACCCAGTAGTGATAGAAAATCAATATCAATATTGGTTGAGCGTTTGGAAGCTATTGGTCTTAAATTAGTATTTTTAAATACTATAAATTGCCATTTGGGGTTGGGATTGATTTTGAGACAGGAAATGATTTTAAATCTGGAATTGGGTTTTGGAAATATATTTTTTAAAGGATTTAATTTCTATTTTACTCCAACTTTATTATCTGCCTTTCTAAGTCATCAGAAATGTTTTAAAAATTACTTATTTTTAAAGTTATTTATTTATAATTAATATTGTTTTTAAGGTTATTTATTAATATGTTAATATTTTGAAGATTAATTATTTAAAAAAAATTAGTATGGTTTGAAATTAATAATAATAATTTATTTATAATATTTTAGAATATAAATTATTACTATTTATAATAATGGTAAAGATTAATTATTATTGTTATTTAATAATGTTTTAAAACAATTAAATATTATGTTTTAAAAGTTGAGGTTAATAATAATTATTATTTATTTAATGTTTATTGTTAATAATTATTAGTATATAATAGTGTTTTAAAGTAAATGATTATTAATTATTTATAAATGCTTTTGAGATCTATTAATAGAGTTTATAAACATACTTGGGTTTTACAAGGGAAGTTTTATAAAATGGTTTGATGACTTAAAGGGGGATTGTTTATAAGGTGGAGGAGTTTTATAAATGGTTAGATATTTATAAATAAATTTTAGAAATAGATTTATAAAAGGAGTTTTATAAATGGTTTTATGGATTCATAAAGGGATTATAAATTATTTCAGAAATGTATAAAAAGAATTTACAAGTGGTTGAAATTTATTTAAAGAGTTTATAAATGATTTTCAGAGATTTATGAAATGGTTTATAAATGGTTTTATAGATTTATAAGAGGTTTATAAATGATTTTAGAATTGAAATAAAAAGAAAATCTTTCTCAGTTTTGTAAATATACGAGTACATCTTCTAAGTTGTGAAGTGTAATGTTGTGAATATACTTATACCGTCGAGATAGTATACGAATATTTTCCAAGTGTTGAAAATACAAAGGTTTGTGAATGAATCTTTGTAAAGGTATTTTTATACAAGTATTTAAAAAGTGGTTTTAAATTTATGAAAAGATTAATCAAGGAGGCTAGTGGTCGCTTATGTACCTAACCAATGTTGGTTTTCCCATTTGAATAAAATACCCGATTTGAATGTGTGTTTGTTGATATTTAAATAATCGACTATCAAATATGGACCCAACGTAACTTTGGAAATATTTAAGAGAAACACGTGAGTTATATTGCACAGTAATCTTTGATGATGTTGTACTGTGTGTATAAATCTCGTTTCGTTTCTCCTAGGACAAACGATAAGGAAATACATCCACTAATGGTTAGAAGGTGATCTCCACTCTTATCTTTGACTGTTTATTTCTTAAAGAATCGGGGTTGAGTTTACTGGAAATTATTGAAAGTTGTTTTGAAGAGACCGAGATCAGATATGTTTTCCGAAAACTACTTCGATCCAACTCAAGCATTTCGAAGTGAAGATATCTTGAAGATGATGGAATTGAAGATGGAGCTCTCAAGCGTTTCGTTCAGTCTTGGAACGAACTTGTATGGATGAATGCTGATATTGCATCGTTGCCTGGAGAGCAGTGTTAGCATTCCAAGTGGAAGTGCTATATAAAAGGTAAAACGTAGCCTCAAGCCTCATCAAACAGGAATGTCTAAATTCGAGGAGATGTTTCAGGGCTAAATGGGTCGCTCCCAAGTAGGGTATGATGATTCTATCTAGAGTCGATATTATCTCTCATTTTTATGCTTTTGGGCCCATTAAACAAGGGTGGTCATATTCGGTACTACTAGTCAATTGGTAGGCTGGCTCTGTGTTGGTAGGGGATAGGCTGGCGAGGTCCTTAGTGTTATTTTATCAAGAAATGCACCATGACGGGTGGTACCCAGTAGCCTACTCATTGTATGGAATCCATTCTCCAATACGTGCCTTTACGGTTTTAGTTGTATACCTATTATGCTGGAATTTAATTTATGTAACAATTTCGGCTATAATTAATACGTATTTGTATCTTAGACACTGTAACGGTCTAGAATTTCAGTCATTCAAATTTGGAATGTTAAATTGATTTTCAAAATACTGAAAAGCAAAATTTATAAGTTGAATCACTTGAATTTCAAATATGGCCATTTATTTGATAATTGAATTGTTAAATTTAATATTGGAAATGTTTAAATAATTGAATCTTGAATTTAATATGAATAAAAATGATTTTGAAAGTTGATTTCAAATCTATTTGAATAAAAAGGAGGATAGTAAACTTTTAAATTGGATTTAAAAGTGATTTAAACTAATTATGGAAATAACTTGTTTTAATTAACGTGTAAAAATAGCCTTCTGGTGCACTGTCTCGGATTTCGACGAAACCAGTTTCATTAGATCCATAATAGTGAATTATTATATACTGTCGAATTTAGAGGCGATTGGACATATCGTTTGGTCATGCAAGTTCGAAACGCATAGAATTTAATTAAAGAAATTTAATTAATATAATTTGATTTAAAAAGCTAACTTCTGTATTTGATGGAATTGGCTCCCGATATATATTCCATTATGTTCGTAATATGGGTATAACATATAGAACACCAGGCAGCACGCTTAACTTGGTGTTCGAAATTTTAAAGTGTGAATAGTTCCTTAGAATTTTTCTACAAAAGGACTTGGCCATTTCATTTTGCAAACCTTAATCTAACAAACCAGGGCAGCCATTAGCTCAAGGCCATCAAATGGCCCATATTGTCCATGTCGATTAGAGAAGAATTAGACGAAGCTACCTACAGGAAAGTTGTGGAGCTCGACTCCACAAGTTCATCTATGCCCTTCGATCATCGATTGACGAACCACGCTGCGGCTGGAGGAGCTCGGACGGCGCAGTTTGGTTTGATTTCTGCAATTGAGGCGGCACAAGCGCATGCATGGTAGCGAACGATAGGAGGATCGGCGGAGCGCAGGCAGGCATGCACAAGTGGGAGAGCAGGCATGGGCGGGGGCGTTCTTGGTTGCCGTAGTCGTTTGAAGAAAAAAAGACATCGCTTGGAATCGAGCATGAGTGTAACATCCCCTATTTGGAGGCCCGAAGCTAAGCGCTACAGATGCTGCTATCATCCAGAGTATTAGCTCTCGGTGATCAAATATGTTAATGTTAATGGTATCCATAATTTCAGAAGCACATGAATATGAAACAAAATCACAGATTTCATAAAACAACTTTTCTGATTACATTTCACAAAACATGTTTCATATTCCATTACATAATCCCATAATCGTTTCCCAGTTAAAGATCAAATATAATTATTACAAAATACACCAAAATCGACATATGAAGATGCCCCCTTGGTTGGGCAGAGTACTATATAGTCATATTTGACTTAATTCAACACAATGGAATCAAAAAAAATAAAACAGCAACTCCTAAATAGCTATCCGTTAGCCACCTGCACGTCTCTGGAAGCTTTATTTGCCAACCTACTAAAACCTAAATATCCTCAACCCTCAGTCTACTCAAATCAATTTTGAGCACCTAGGAGTTTAAGGGTAAATACATAAACTTCGAGTCAGACATAAAGCCTGGTATGAATAATACCATACATCTCGGTTATATATGATATTGAGTGAGACCACGTCGCTTGGCGGCACGGATTTCTCCTCACTAATATCTCTTTCAAAACATATCTTTTGCAAATCATAATCCTGCAACCAAACTGATTGTATCAAAATAGCAATATCCTTTATGCTAAAAACAGGTACTTTACTGGACCAGCTGTCCGAAACAAATATAGTTTTGTTTGGCTGACTACTAACCTTTGGCTGACTCGGGCCTACCAGACAAAATATTATATATGATCTAACAACTGTTAGATAAGTCTTTTGGATGGTCTGTCCCTAACTTACATCTCCCAGGGTCCCCTGATCCTAATGGTTTTGCAGGCTCACCAATAACCTTTTTCTTCTTTGTACATATATTTCTTTCTATGTGTAACCATCATTTAAGTCTACCTGTGACTAATCCCTACACACTGGAATTTTGGACTAAAATTAGCTTGGGACTAAAGCTAATGTATATGGCGCGACCCTACACCAGTCCCATCTGGTCTTCTATATCTGAGTCATTTTCTTAGGGTTAACTACCCTTTTAAATTTTCCTTGAAAAACTTTTCAAAATGATTTAAACCTTTAAATCATACATATACAAGGAAAATATACTCTTTGCTTTACTCTAAGCTATTTGCCATGTTATATATACTTTACTCAAAATAATGTTGATGAAATATATTAAGGATTTCCCATCCCACCAAAATAAGTTAAAACCATTTTTAATTTAAAACACTTAGGCTATATTGCCAAAAGCAATTCATTCGAACCTTTGTTTAAAATCTTTAAACAACCCTTTCGAAACCATTGAAAGTACCCCTTTCGTAACCATTGAAAGTACCCCTTTCGATATAAGTAAACTACTTTACTTTATAACCTTAAGCCGATAGGCCAAAACATAGCTTTCGAAACCATTTTACAAAAGCCCTTTTCTAAAACATTGAATTCTTCTCTTTCGAAAGCCTGAAAACCTTAGACATCCTTTTCAAACTATAAAACTTGCCTTTCGAAAGCAATTGGAAACCTTCCATTAAAAATGCCTTAAATACCTTTCGAAACCATTGGGGAACCTCCCCTTCGAAACCATGGTTAATACCTTTCGAAAATACCGGGGAACCTCCCATTTGAAACCTATATTAGTTACCATTCGAAAGCACTAAAGTATACTACTTAGGACAAACCTTTCAAAAGCATCGAGTTCAAGTAAAAGCTTGTAGAACATAGTTTCGAAACCATTAAAACCATTTAAGTCGAAACCTTTGGGTTTATCTTTCAACAGAATTAAGGGTCACAAAACATCTAAGTCGAAATCTCTCTTTCGAAAACATTTTCCTAAGTAAAGAAAGTAGATGTTTCTACACCATCCCTTTTGAAAGCATTGGAGAGTGGCTTCTTTAATAAAATCGAAAGCATCCATTCGAAACCATGTTTAAAGGCAATGACCTCAACTGGGTTGAAAGGTTGAATAGCGGCAACATTGGTTTCGACACTGTCGAAAGCCAATTTAAAAACAAAGGTGGCAACCTGAGTCGAAAGCTTATCTTTTAACCAATCAAGTTGAAAGCTGTCTCATTCGAAACAAAGCAGGCGCATTTCTTTTAGAAGACAAAACAAAGTCTCGAATCCTTTCGAAACCCCTAGTTTCGACACCATACCTTTCGCTTGAGTTTAATTCATTGTGTACCAAGTCTTGATACTATATGCATTGGTTTCGACCGAGGTTGGAGGCGAAGGAATGAAATTGAAAGGTGGTTGCCGAAGGAGGTGAGACAGCGGAACCCTATAAAACCTAAATTTTTACTTAAAAAGGTAATTCTTTTCAACTAACCTGCTTATTTGTGAAAATCTAATTGGTTGCCAATTTCTTTTCTAAAAGCTTTTCTAAAAGTGATGCCAAATTCAGGTTTGGTTTAATTAAAACATTTGTAAAATGCCCTTCTCCTATTTTAAACATATAAAACATTTTAGTCCCATACGTTAAATAATTTTATATACTTAAAAAACACTTAGGAAAATTCTCCAAAAATTCCAACAAATCTCTTTTAATATGTTTTCTAACATATTTAAATTTTAGACCCAAAGCCATTAATCTTGGCTGTAAATAATTTTAAACCTAAAATGATATTTTCTCCACTAGAAAATTCATAATAAATCCACCATAATTCATAAAATTATGAAACTTGAAATCCATTTCCAAAATAATATCTCTGACCTCATATTAAATTCGCAAGTCATTTGGATGTCATAAACTAGGTTTTCTAAATCAATTCTCACAATAAATGCATATAAAATAGCCTAAATCATCAACAAGTATATATATCCATTTATCATTCAAAACATGGCAAAACATTTGCAAATACTTTTAGAATCATCTAAAACCGAAATCGATCAAAAAAAGAGGTGTAGTCATTATTCACCTTTGCTTTGACGTTAAGGAGTTGAGATTTGATCTTTGATTTAAGTTAATTAGCTTCTTCCTCTTGATTTAGCTTGATTTCCCCTCTTTTCTACTTAATGGTAGCCGGCCTCTAAGTATTTGAGTTTTGGTAAAAAATTTAATGAACGTATGAAATGAATGCAGTGAAGGTTTAGGGTATAAGTTTATTGCTTCTACCTATTTTTCCCTTGTCTACTCACCCTAACTTAATTCATTTTAATTCTACTTAGTTCATTAGTTTACATAGGCACGGCTACCCCTTTATTCACAAATCTCACTCTCTTAACAAATTACATTTTTTCATTTTAATTTACCTAATTAAAGGTTCTAAATAATGTTACTAATGGGTGTTACAATGAGGGAGAAGAGGGAAGAAGGGTATAATGTTTAAAAAAATTATTTAATTAAAATTAAATTATCTCAATGTTCATTTATCCATAACCTTTTCATACGAGGTCGGTTTTGAGCGCGACGAGTTGCATTGCGATCGTATCAACGAATAATATGTTATAGAGTAGGATTAGTTAGATTTGGAGCTAGTTGGAAATTTGGGTTAAAATTGAACGTCCATTCAATTTTAATTCAAAACGGAACATTTTTGTGACTACTAAAATCAATGTGAGTTAATCTCACATTTTTGGTTAATTAGAAATATTTTTAGTCGATAAAATTATTGTCTGGGTGTGTGAATATTTAATTGTTGATTGTTTTTAACTGTTTGGATGATTTACTAGTTTATATTGTTGGTTTGGATATATTCCCGCCCTTTGAGCGGATGAGAGCTTATTACGTTCCCGTGTAAGAGCGAATGACCCTTTATATACGAATCCCACCTCAAAGCGGTTAATTTTTATATAATATTGATTATATTTGTGTGTGAATCAGGGGGACAGTTTGGAGGGATACAACAGGATTCCTCACAATTTTGATTTTATTTTTCATCTAATTTGATATATGATATGTTGAATGCCATATTTGATGACATGGATATGATTTTGCTTATTTAGTGCTTTAGTAGCACTGGGCCTTTTTTTTGTATTTTAAAGTACTATTAAATAACAATTTGATTTAAAAAGGGATTTCAAAGTGATTTTGGAAATTATATATTTTTAAATATTTTTTATGGAATTAATTAAAGAATAAATTATTTAAAATAAAAAGTATAATTTTTAGATATTATAAAGTAATGGTTGTATGAAATATTTTAAATAGAGATTTTGAACTGTGATTAAAGATTTTTAAAATTTAGAAAAGTAAGTCCACATTTTACACAAATGGATATGGTTTTAAAAAGAAGATAGAAATAATTTGGTATAAATACTTATTAACCGTTTATATAAAGTGATGTGTGTGTGTGTATACATATATTAAGGTTAATTTATAAAAGTGAGAATTTATAAATGTGATAGTATATAAATATGGCAATTTATAAGCAAAGTGAAGATTTGCAAAATCATATTTTATTAATAAAATGATAGAATTATAAATGATGTTTATAAATAAAGGGAAACTTTTATCATTAATAAAATTAGAAAATAAATCATAATTGTGGATTTATGATAATATGTGGGAAGTTTTTTTAGAAAAATAGTTGTCCTTATTTTGAAAATTGAAAGTGAGGAGAAATTTGGAGATGTTAAATGATAAGTTATAAAATAGAATGAGATTTATATATACAGTTTATAAATATGGAAATGATTATGTTGAGATTTAAGTATGGCTTTTTAATAAGGAAATATATTTATTTTTTAAATTTTTTTTATTTATATGAATATTGTTTTAAAGTTGTTATAAATATTTTAATATTTTGAAAGGTTAATTGTGTAGATTACTAATACGATTTTAAATTAATTATAATTATTTATCAATAAGATTTTGGAAATTAATTATTATTATTTATAATAATGTTTAAGGTAATTTATTAATGTTTCATTAATAATGTTTTTCAATTATTAATTATTTTCTTTAATATGTTTTAATTACTATTTATTTATATTGTTCATTATATAATAGTCTTTCAAAACAAATGATTAGAATTTATTTATAAATGTTCGAGATTTATGAATAGAGTATATAACAGACTTCGGTTTTATAAGGGAAATTTTATAAAATGGTTAAGGGCTTTAAAGAAGGTTTTACAAGATAAAAGACTTTTATAAATGGTTAGATATTTATAAAAGAAATTTAAAAAAGGGTTTAGAGACTTATAAAAGGAGTTTATAAAATGTTTTCTGGAGTTAAAAGGGGGTCATAAATTATTTTTGGAATGTATAAAAGAGTTTTATAAATGGTTCCTGAGATTTATAAAATAGTTTATAAATGGTTTTAGAAATTTATAACGAAATTTATAAATGATTTAGAGTTGTATAAAAAGAGAATCGCCCTCAGTGTCGGTGAATATACTTATACCGTTAAGATAAGTATATGGATATTTTCCAAGTATTGAAAATATAAGGGTTTTTGGATGAATCTTTGTAAAAGTATTTTGGTACAAATATTTACAAAGTGATTTTTGTTAATGAAAAGATTTATTAAAAGAAACTAATGGTTGCTTATGTGCTTAATCGATGTTAGTTTTCCCCATGGAATTAAATCCGTGTTTGAATGTTTGTTACTCGATAGTTAAATAATCGACTATCGAAATTGAACCCAAAATGTAACTTTTGAAATATTTAGGAGAAACACATGAGTTATATGGCACAGTCATCTCCGATGATGTTGTATTGTGCATATAAATCTTGTTTCATTCTCCTTGGACAGTGATAAGGAAATCTATCCACTAACGGTTAGGAGATGATCTCCAATCTTATCTTTGACTGTTTACTTCCTACAGAACCGGAATTGAGTTTATCGAAAATTATTGAAACTTTTCTTGAAGAGACGGGGATCAGATATGTTTTCCAAAAACTACTTCGATCCAACAAAGCATTTTGAAGTGAAGATATCTTGAAGATGATGGAATTGAAGATGGAGCTCTCAATTGTTTCGTTCAGCCCCAGAACGAACTTGCATGGATGAATGCTGGCATTGCTTTGTTGCTTGGAGGGCAGTGTTAGCATTCCAAGTGGGAAATGCTATATAAAAGGTAAAACGTAACCTCAAGCCTCATCAACCGGGAATGACTAAAACAAGGGAGATGCAGCAAGGCTAAGTGGGTTGCTCCCAAGTAGGATATGATCATCCCTATCTATAGTCGATATTATCTCTCATTTGTATGCTTCGAGGCCCATTAACGGAGGGGTGATCATATTCGGTACTATCCAGTAAGGGTTAGGCCTGTTATGTGTTGGCAGAGGTCGATAAGTTCGACCTCGGTGTTATTTAATCTAAAGATGCACCATAATGGGCGGTACCCCAGTAGCCCAGTCATTGTATGGAATCCATTCTCCAATACGAGATTTTACGGTTTTAGTTGTACACCTATTATGCTGGAATTTAATTAATGTAAAAATTTCGGCTAAGATTAATAAGTATTTGTATCTTAGACATTATTATAACGTCAGTGAATTTCATATGAAATGTTTTGGTTATTGTAAGGTGAAAACCCGTCTGTGTTTATGTGTGGCATGGTCTTACGAGATACTTTGATTTTCAAAGATTTTCTAGAACTTCAAAGTCCAATTGGGTGTGTTTTCTCACGCTGGTTTTCCATACTGACTCGGGTGTTATTTTATTATAATGCTAAAGCCAGACCGAGCATATTTACAGATTACTTTGGATGCATTGGAGCTTAGGAGATGAGTTGGAGGTCTTCAAGTCGTATTCGCGTATATGTTTATTTTCCGCTGTTTGTTGTTGAAATCATCAGCATTTGTGAGGATAGGTTGTTATAACTATCCAGGCAGATGATCGTGATTTTTTGTTGTACTCTGATGGATATGTGTATATAATAGTTTCTCTTTTGTAAAGATTATTGATATTATATTATATATTGTTTCACTACGATTGTGAGATTCTGTGTTGTTTTTAGTTTTTTTCTCTTCTTCTTCTCTTCTCTTCTTTTTTCTTCTTTTTTCTTCTTTTCTTCCGATAACTTTTCGTCTTTCCATTCAATTTGGGTCGGAAATGTATGGTTTATTGTCATCTTGGATTGGACGGATTGGCGAGTCGTTATAGTTGGTATCAAAGCTAAAGGTGAAGCGAGAACCTTGGCTTTGGTGGGGCAACTCATTAAGAAATAAGGCAAGGAATGCCTTATTTTGATTTTTGAGTGTATTATACATATGAGAGCGATTTGTTAGTGATTATAAAAATGTTTTATATTGTGTTAATTTATCTGTTGAGTGGCGTATGAATTCTAGTCGGTACGTGGGACACCACAATATCGGTAGGGGTTTCTAAACACTTAAACAAGGAAAACCGACACAGTATTGTTTTAAAAGTGAGAAAATAAAATAATTTTACCTGAATTATATTTCATATATAAAAGAATATTTTTTTAGAAATTATTATAATATATATGGTGTGTTTGGTTGTTAGTGGGTGATAATATTTGATTATTATCATTTGTTGTTATTGTTTTAGTAAAGGTTATTGTTATTATTATCTAAACAAGGATAAACATTTGTAAATTGAGTTATATAAGAAAATAAATAAGTAAAAATTATAGAATATTGATTATAATTAAAAAAAATTAATATTTGTGAAATGAAATTTTATAAGTACATTTATAAATATGATTTGTAAATAAAAATGGATTTAAAATAAGGAATTTGAGAATTTTAAATCCCATTGATTTTGAAAATTGTTTTTCGAGAGGTCTTAGAAAAATAATAATTGTATTATTTTGAAAATATTTTGGGTTAGAAATATTTAAAATGGAATTTAAGGAGATAGAAAGAACTAAACTCATCTTAGTCGTTGGGAAATGGTTCTGGTGATGATTATAGCATCATCGGCATTCATTTTCGAGTTTTTAAGTGATGAATTGCTACCTTAGTGATTTCCATTGAAGTTGTGTTTAGATAAAGCAAGTTTTGATTGTAAAATCCAAAGTATGATTTGGTAAGATATGAAATTAAATTTTTAAAACTTATAATTTGAAAATAGTATAGATAAGAAATAAGTTTACAACTTATGATTTGAAAGGGATTAGTTAAAACAATTTCTAAATTTGCTGGATATGAATGTCAAGAAATGAAAATCATAAGTTGAGAGGTAATTAAATTTAACTTAAGTTAAGTTAAATGATATGATTTTTGAAATGAAATTTAACTCAAGTGGAGTAACGGAATGAACTAAATGAAATTGAATTTGATGTGTAATGAACTAATGAATGAACTAATGAAATAAATTAGTGAAATGGATATGAATTTGAGTAGTATAAACTAAAATTCAACTTAAGTGTAAACAGAATTGAATATGAACTTAAGTTAGGAAGTAAAAATTAAATATGTGTTGTGTAGTGTGAAACGTTGTAATAAACTTAAGTAATTATTGTATGGAAACGATTCATAAATGAAAATTAATCGGGCAGGAATAAATTGGATGTAAATAAGAAGTGTTAATAAATGTATGTAAATGAATCGAGTGTAAATAAAGTGAATGTTGATAATTGAATGTAAATAAATTGAAAAAGAATCAATTGAATGTCAATTAGAAAAGAAAGTGTATAAATAAAGGTTGACATTGAAAATGCAAGTTGATTTGTTGATAAATAAATTGGATGAATATTATTTGGTTAATGGTTTCTCTTATTACCTTTGCTACATTTGATTGTTATTGTATATTCCATATTATATTGATTTTACTTTCTATATGCATGTTCTCATTGGTTGTTGAGGGATTAGTAGGTGCGGATGGCGTATGCTTCGCGTTTGGAGCTCACTTTCGCATTTTATTGGTTGTATATGCTTGCTAATACTCAAATAAGGTACACATCTCATATTACATATCGTATTTTTTATATTTTTCCCTACGGGATGCTTCATCCTCGAAGTTGAGATGTATATTTGTGATTATATATATATATATATATATGTATTGTAAAAAAAATTGATCGAGCTGTGCAAAGGAGACGCTGGCGAAATTTTTTGTAAAATTAAGAGTTGGAAATTGTTTGAGAATTTTGAAAAAAAATTGAAAACTAAAAATTGATCTTTGAGTTATAACCTAGAATGGTTAAAGGGATGGAAATTTGTTGGTATTCGTGAATGAAGTTAAAGACTTAAAGGAATTTGGAAACCTATTACAACTAATTGGTTTTGAAAAGTTAAAGGGTCTAGGGCATTTTCTTACCTTGGCAATTTCTGGGAGTTCTTTTTAAAGGGGGAAGAATGTAGCGACCCAGAATTTCAGTAATTTAGATTTGGAATGTTAAATTGATTTTTAAAATATTTGAAAGTAAATTTATAAGTTGAATGAGCTGAACTTCAAATATGGCCATTTATTTGATAATTGAATTGTTAAATTTAATATTTGGAATTATTTAAATAATTGAATCTTGAATTTAATATAAACAAAAATGATTTTGAAAGTTGATTTCAAATCTATTTGAATAAGAAGGAGGATGGTAAACTTTTAAATTGGATTTAAAAGTGATTTAAACTGATTTTGGAAATAACTCATTTTAATTAACGTGTAAAAATAGTCTTCTGGGGCACTATCTCGGATTTTGACGAAACTAGTTTCATTGGATCCGTAATAGGGAATTATTATATGCTGTCGAATTTCGTGGCGATTGTACGTATCATTTAGTCGTGCGAGTTCGAAATGCGTAGAATTTAATTAAAGGAATTTAAATTAATATAATTCGATTTGAAAAGCTAACTTCTGTATATGATGGAATTGGCTCCCGATATATATTCCATTGTATTCGGATAGAGTTATAACTTATAGAACGCTAGGCGGCACGCTTCGTTTGGAATTCGAAATTTTAGTGTGAATAGTACCTTAAAATTTTTCTATAAAAGGACTTGGCCATTTAGTTTTTTTGCAAACCCTAATCTAACAAACTAGAGCCACCATTAACTCAAGGCCATCTAACGGCCCTTATCATCCACGTTGATCGAAGAAGAATTAGACGAAGCTTCCTACAGCAAAGTTGTGTTGCTCGACTCCATGAGTGCATCCATGCACTTCGATCGTCGATCGTCGATCGACGAACCACACTGTGATTGGATGAGGTCGAACGGTGCAGTTTTGGTTTCATTTTCTACAATCGAGGCAGCGCAAGCGCGTGCGCGTGGTGACGAACGGCAAGTGAAGCAGGGGCATGGAGGTAGGCGTATGCGAGTGGGCGTGGGCGGTGGCACTCTTGGTTGTCGCGATCATTTAAAATCAAAAAATATGTTGCCTGGAATTGAGCATGAGGGAGAAGAGGGAAAAAGGGTATAACGTTTAAAATTTTTATTTAATCAAGTTAATTATAAATTAAATTTTGTCAACGTTCATTTATCCATAACCTTTTCATACGAGGTCGGTTTTGAGCGTGACGAGCTAGATTACGATCGTATCGACGAATACTACGTTATGGAGTTGGATTGGTTAGATTTGGAGCTAGTTGGAAATTTGGGTTAGAATTGAATGTCCATTCAATTTTAATTCAAAATGGAACGTTTTTGTGACTATTAAAATCAATGTGAGTTAATCTCACCTTTTTGGTTAATCGAAAATATTTTTAGTGTTTGGGTGTGTGAATATTTAATTGTTGATTGTTACTGACTGTTTGGATGATTTACAAGTTTTTATTGTTGGTTTAGATATATTCCCGCCCTTGGAGCGGATGGGTTCCTATTACGTTCTCGTGTAAGAGTGGATGACCCTTTGTATACGAATCCTGCCACGAAGCGGGTTTTTTATATAGAATATTGATTATATGTTGTATGTGATGCAGGGGGACAGGTTGGAGGGATCCAACATGATTCCTCTCACTATTGATTTTATTTTTCATATAATTTGATATACGATATGTTGGATGCCATATTTGATGACATGGATATGATTTTGCTTATTTAGCGTTTTAGTAGCACTGGGCCTTATTTTTGGCATTTTAAAATGCTATAAAATAAAGATTTGATTTAAAAAGGGATTTCAAAGTGATTTTGGAAATTATATATGTTTAAATAATTTTTTTGGAATTAATTAAAGAAGAAATTATTTAAAATAAAAATTATGATTTTTAGATATTATAAAGGAATAGTTGTATGAAATATTTTAAATAAAGATTTTGAACTATGATTAAAGATTTTTAAAATCTAAAAATATAAGTCCGCGTTTTATACAAAGGGTTTTGGTTTTAAAAAGAAGATAGAAATAATTTGGTATAAATACTTAATAACCGTTTAAATAAAGTGATATGTATATACATACATATATTAAGGTTAATTTATAAAGGTGCGAATTTATAAATGTGATAGTATATAAATATGGCAATTTATAAATAAAGTGAAGATTTGGAAAATTGTATTTTATTAATAAAATGACAGATTTTTAAACGATGTTTATAAATAAAGGGAAACTTTTATCATTAGGTAAATTGGAAAATAAATCATATATGTGGATTTATGATAATATGAGGGAAGTTTTTTTAGAAAAATAGTTGATCCTATTTTGGAAATTGAAAGTGAGGATAAATTTGAAGATGTTAAACGATAAGTTATAAAATAGAAAGAGATTTATATATACAATTTATAAATATGGAAATGATTATGTTGAGATTTACGTATGGATTTTTATCAAGAAAATATATTTATGTTTTAAAAAGTTGTTTATTTATATTAATATTGTTTTAAAGTTGTTATAAATATTTTAGTATTTTGAAAGGTTAATTGTTTAAATTATTAATATGGTTTGAAATTAATTATAATTATTTATGAATAAGGTTTTGGAAATTAATTATTATTATTTATAATAATGTTTAAGATAATTTATTATTGTTTCATTAAGAATGTTTTGAAATTATTAATTATTATCTTTAATATGTTTTAATTTCTATTTATTTGTATTGTTCATTATATAATAGTGTTCAAAACAAATGATTAGAATTTATTTATAAATAGAGTTTATAACAGACTTGGGTTTTGTAAGGAAAGTTTTATCAAAATGGCTTAATGGCTTTAAAGAAGGTTTTGCACGATAAATGAGTTTTTTGAATGCTTAGATATTTATCAATGAATTTTAAAAATGGGTTTATAGACTTATAAAGGGAGTTTATAAAGGTTTCCTGGAGTTAAAAGGGGGTCATAAATGATTTTTGGAATGTATAAAAGAGTTTTATAAATAGTTCCTAAGATTTATAAAATAGTTTATAAATGGTTTTAGAAATTTATAACGGAGTTTATAAATGATTTAGAATTGTATATAAAAAGAGAATCTCCCTCAATATTGGGGAATATACTTATACCATTGAGATAAGTATATGGATATTTTCTAAGTATTGAAAATATAAGGGTTTTTGGATGAATCTTTGTAAAAGTATTTTGATACAAATATTTAAAAAGTGATTTTTGTTAATGAAAAGATTTATCAAAACAGACTAGCGGTTGCTTATGTGTGATATGCATGTAAAAGTGTATATTTTTATTCCCATATTTAATCTTCTTTTATTTAAATAAATGAGCATATTAGAGTATTTTACATGTTTAAACCAAAATTTAAATTGTTTTCAAATCATCATTTACTCGTCTTTATTTGGGGGCAAAATAGTAATTTTTCGTATGATTTAATTTTGAGAAAATTTATTTGCATATTTTTATTTTTATTTGTAGGAAATGGATTGCAAATATGAAGAGATTTCATGGATATATGCATGCACATAGGTTGAAAGCAAATGGAGAATGGAAATAAAGAATTTATTCAACATGGAGGAGCCCACATGCCCACTAACCGATGATCCATAATTAAAAGCACATGCACATGTTAATGGAGGCTTAAAGGCATGCTAGTGGAGATTAATTATTTCTCTAATGATTACTTGGAGGTTACACTTTCTCAAGGGTTTTTAGGTAGTCCCCTAAAATATGAATTAGGGTTTTAAACATATATAAATACCTCTTATGTTTTATGTAATCATCTTCTTCTCTTTATGCAACATTGTAGCCATAAATCAAAGTTAAATAAAAATTTATTTAATGGCTATTTAGACTTATTTTCACTTTCATGCCATTTTTATTTTATGATTTCTTTTCATAATATTTTTATTACATGCTCTCCTACTTAGTTTATGTTTTTCTTGTTTAATATTAGTAGCATAGGTTTAATTCTTGTAATTAGTTTAGTTTTATTTCAGGTAAGTAATTAGCTCTCTTTTCTTTTAATTAGCTCTCGGTTTCCTCTTTTTTTATGTTGAAATCATTTTATGTCAACATGTTTTCAAATATGAGTAGCTAAACCCCTTCAATTTAAGGATAATGAAGCTCTCATGAAATATATTAAATTAACATAATAATTTCATTTGTGATCCCTCTTTTGTACTAAATGGAAATTTTGAATGATGGTGGTTTATGTCTTTTTTTTAGTGAATTTGATGGTCTATTTTACATCTCAAATAGGCTATGCTTATTACATTGTAAACATAAACTATTTGATCATTTGCCTAAGTAAATTTGATGATGAAAGTTAAGCTAGAATCAAAATTTGATGGTCTAAATTACTAATTCATAATAAATAGATCATGCTTAAAATAGATTTTATTTTTAATTTCATGCATTTTCATGAATGTTGACAAGTGGGTTTGAATGGTGTTAGAGTTTGATGATTTAAGTTGTGCTAATTAATAGCACAAATAAATCATACTTATAATAAGCACATATATCATTTCTACTTAATATTTTAATTAGAGATTATAAATGAATTTTGTGTTGATTTATATGAATGATTGGAAGTGGATTTGCCTCTAGATTGTTCCTTCATCACATAGTTTTATTCACCTTTGCTCTAGTTTATTTTCTACAATTTTTCTTACTTCAAAACTACTTCAAAACTTTGGGCTAATTTGATTGAATATTATTAGAATTTAATTCTTTCCTTGCGGATCGACCCGTACTCGCATACGTACTACGATTGTACGCCATGCGCTTGCGGTTTTATAACGATTATATTTTTACGACGGTTTTCTAATCGATAGAAATTTCTGTTGTTTTAACAAGTTTTTGGCGCCGTTGCCGGGGAATAGCAATTTAATTTTAATTTTACTCTTCGAATTGATTTTCTTTCCTTTTCTTTACATCATTTTATTTTATTTTATGTTAAAAAAAGAAAGAAAAATATTTTCATTCCATTTGTACATTACTGTTCATTTTCAGTTCAGTTTTCAGTTGAATTTGGGCATTAGATTATTGTTCATTTAATTTGTGCATTGCATTTTTTCCTATGCATTCCTGTGTGCTCCGCTGTTAATTTCCTCTTCCATCCTACTCTAACTCCATACAACCCACCACAACACTAAATTTTCTTTTTAGTTTTTACTTTGTTTTCTTTTTTCACTCTCACTGTTTTTCTATTTTCTTTTGCAATTGTATTTTTAGTATAAAAAAATTTGCATTTCATCCACTGTTTGAACTTGTAACATTGAAAATCACATCCATTTATATTTTCTGTTTCACCATTTGTCCTGTTACAATTGCATTTCCATTTCATTTTCTATTAATTTAAAAAAAATTACTTGCATAATATAAGTTTTCACTATTTCTATTACAGTTGTTTGTTTTGTGCAACTTGCATCTCTGTTACCAACATTCATCCATCTCTATTGCATAATACAAGTCTTCTCTGCTCCTCCAAGACTACCAAGCTATTA
Source organism: Allium fistulosum (assembly GCA_030737815.1). NCBI lineage: Eukaryota > Viridiplantae > Streptophyta > Magnoliopsida > Asparagales > Amaryllidaceae > Allium > Allium fistulosum. Next base: position 693,982,781 of record CM060903.1, on the reverse strand, counting down.
ACTTGCCACTGCTTGGTCACTGTCTTCAACCTCCATCTTTTATCAACCATCCACCACCTCTTCAAACAACCTGCTCCTTCAACAATCATCATCAGCCGCCTGCCTTAGCAAACTACACAATACCATACCATTACAACCAAAACTTCCACATAGCACACCAACCAGTTCAAACATAGCCCACCTTTGCCACTACCATTTCACTGTCTTTTTATCAACCATCTCACTGTTTTTCTGTTAATGCCAGCAAGTTCAACTACCCTCCAAGAACTATCATTCACCTGCACTACAACCAACCTTCACCAAACACTCAACTTCCCATAAGTAGCAAACACCTCCAACCATCACCTATTTCAACACATTCTCCGAACCACTCTACTGCATATTCTCCCTTCACCACCAACAACATCTACTGCCACTGCCTCCAATCATCACTACACCATTTGCCTGAAACAGTCACTATAATCACAAGCCTACCCTCCTTCAACACATCATCTATATCCCTTACATCACAACCAACTAGCAAATTCACCTCCTCGACCTCATTTACAACTCTTCCTCCATACAATATTCAAAACAACCACTCCTTCAACAACCCATATACCTTCCACATTGCAAACACCTCTACAACTTCAGCCACGAAACACTCCTCCTCCATCACTGACTAACTTATACTTGAAAACTTTCCTTCCTCCACCTCATCAAACTACCTTCTAATCCCTACTGCTCCCTCAACAAAAACTGCAAAATTGCAGTCTCCATCCAACTTTCACTGCCTCTTCTACAAACACATTTGCTTCATCCACTACATAACTACAACCTCCTTGACCAAACAACCTTCCTTCCAACTACAACAACACTTACATCCCACTACTTCAACAGTAACACTTCCCCGACCATCCAAGCCACATCCTCTGTCTGACCTCGCTGCAGCAGTCAAGCAACTCCCATCCTATCCATCAACCATCCCTCATTACCTCTAATTACACACAACCACAAATACTAAACAAACTCCAACATCCCACTTTAGGTACAATCATACACTCAACTTCCTTCTTCCTTCCTCTGCAGCAACACCAATAATCACCAAGCAAAACCATAACTTCCATTACAAATTGCCATCACACTTCCCCTGTTCACCCTCCACCACTTCTCTGACAAACTGCCACAGTTCCTCAGTTTATCACCGACTCAACCACCCAAACCTACTCTACAAACATCAATCGAACCAAAGCAGCAACTTCACCTCACTCCTAACCTACTCTCTGAATCACCAAAATCGCCTAATTTGAAATCCCCTCCACTACTCACAACCGAAATCCACGAACTCCTCCTCATGCATCCACACCTTCACTGCAATAACGATTTCAAACTAAAATCCCAAATTGCATCACCGATCCCACCTCCTATACAAACCCACGAATCGCAATGAAATTTTTTTTCCTTCCTTTCGATTCGGTCGCCTTTTTTTATTTTGATTTTCAAGTTTTAAAACAAAGGTGTCAAAAGTTTGGTTCTAAGCAGGAAAAGAGGATAAGGGCAAATTGATTTGGGTGCGTAATTGGGCCTGTGTGCGTGTGGGCTTACTGTTTTGTGGGTTTAATTTAATTGTTTTATTTATTTAATTAAGTTTTGTTTTAAACAAGTTCTTCCTTTCTATTTTCATTTTTCTTTAAAAAATGAGAATTTGTTTTCATATTCATTTGATATTAAAAAAATTAAATAAAAATAAATATCTTGTTCAACCCTTACTCAGATTGCAGGTTGAAGAAAATAAAAAAGAAGGAATTTGCTTTGCTTATCAAAATAAATTGCTTGCTTAAAAAAATCGCTGTTTTAAAATAGTTTGATAATAATTTTGCATGCTCTGGTATCGTGCTCTTATTTATTGTTTTTATTTTCTTTGCATTGTTGGTTGCTTGCATTTAAAAAAATTTCAAAAACAAAATAAAATTTCATTCATAGTTGCATCGTTAATTCACGTTTAATTTCTGTTTTGTGTTCATATCATCTTATTTTCTTTTCTAAGGGCAACATCCAAATCCACATAAGGTGGGGGATTTCATCACCCTTTCCTTGGCCCACAAATTGCATTTCATCATAGAATTTGACTAATAATAACAGATAGATGTTGGACTGATGGGTGTCGCGAGCTCATCTAGAGCTTAATTTTATCTTGACAAGTTGTCTTCTTTCGACAATCTAATTTCTTGGTATCTAGGCTACGGCAGAGCAATAATCATATACAAATATTATGGTGATTCATAAATATTATAGTGATTGTTTCTCTGAAGGTACTTAAACCTTCGACTACATTGCTACGGTGATTCGTGATGCACTGATAACCCATGTCTGTTACCTGGGTAAGAACTATTTTGTTGGATTAAGACAAAGTATGATTATACAATTTTGGGTTAGGAGCTACTAAGGACGGAAAATTTGTAACTAAGTCCTTGCATTCATTTAATTGCATTAGTTCATGCATATATAAAAAAACATTAAAAAACAAAATCCAAAAGTAAAAAATTTTTACATTTTATTTAACTTTGTTCTTTTTTAAAAAAACAAAAAAAAATTAATCTTTTCAAATCTTTTCCTTTGAAAAAGAAAAAATCAAACAAAATCAATAATCCAAAAACAAGCATTTTACTTAAGTTGGTTTTTTTTAGAAAAACAAAAATCCAAAAACTAAAAAAGATATCTTTTCAAAAAAAACTAAAAAAAAGCAAAAACATATAAAAAAAGAAAAATTTGAAAATCCAAAAAAACAAAACAAAATCAAAACTCCTTATGAAAAATAAATTCTTTTTGGTAAATATTTTTCCTTTAAAAAAGTGTGTGTGTGTGTGTGTAAAACCAACTTTTCACTTCATTTAATTTTCTAAACCTTGTTTCGTTCTCTTAAACTTGATTCTCACTTATTTTTCTCCCTGACCTTTTCACTTGTGCATGAGTACCTGGACTCCTAACACAACAACAAATCGTTTAACTCGAATGAAAAATCCTCCAACGATGGGGAATGAAAATGCCCCCACAAACTCTCATGGATAGAATCTTTCCCGATAGGGTTTCTATTCCTTCTTGTATCACATTACCCACCACAACAGGTAACCACTTTGAAATACAATCCTATCACATTGCCACGCTTCCGAAATTTGGCAATTTTGAACATGATGACCCATATATCTTCCTAACGAAACTCCAACAAGTATGTGCAACAATTAAACTCCAACAATTATGTGATGGCGGAATCAAACTTTGGTTAATTTCATTCGCCCTTACTGATTACACTGAAAAATGGTTGTATAGCTTATCGTCGAACTCAATCAAAACTTGGGAAGAATTTGTTAAAGTTTTGTTAAAAAAATTCTATACCTTAGAAAAAACAACTAAAATCTGAAATGAAATTGTAAATTTTCATCAATTCAGGGGTGAACCTTTCGTAAAATATTTTAAAAGATTTAAAGAACTTTTGATAAAATGTCCACACCATAATTTTGAAAAATGGACTCTTTGCCAAATCTTATACGATGGACTTGAAAATAGTTCAAGAACCATGCTTGAATCGATGTGCCAAGGAAATTTTCTCGCCTAACATCATGACGATGCTTGGCAATTCCTTGAAAACTTGGCCGAAAAGTCATCTCAATGGGAACGTTCTAACGAAAAATCCATTTACTCACGATCGAGCACACAGTCGATAGGATCATCTTTGGCTTTGGAAGCTAAAATCGATGTAATGATTAATAAATTCGACAATGTTTTCTCAACCAACCAAATGTACCAAGCTTCCCAATCGATGTGTTATAAATGCAACGATCCGAACCACATAGTCCATCAGTGCCCTAATTCGATAGAACAACTCAATGCTTTTAACAAGGTGAAGAATGACCCATTTTCTCCAACATACAATCATAGTTGGAGAAATCATCCTAATTTTGCATGGAACCAAAATAATTTCAACAAGAATTTGGTTCGTCCCAATTTCCAAGCATTTCCGAATAATGCTTCGAATCCTCCCTTTCAGCCTAATCACTTTCAACAAAATTTTGTGCCTCCATCTCAAACTCAACCACAACAATCTTTTGCTCCCCAAAATGATAAACGATTGACTTCAATTGAGAAAAGTCTTGAAACTTTGGCTAAAGCAACCACTTAAAGCCTCCAATCAATTAGCAATTTGCAAAATTGGTTAAGCTCGTAGATGCAAAATACAAGTCAGTCGATTACCAAACTTGAAATACAAATGAGTCAATTAGCCACGTCTGTGAGTGAACGTGAATGAGGCACATTCCCAAGTCAGCCAGTTCTGAATCCCAGAAATCAAAACACGAAATCGAATCAAGCCCATTTGTTCAAGATAGCAATGTGAACTAAATGAATGCTATCACGACTTTGCGTTCCAGTAAGCAAATCAATAACCGAGTTGTTAATCCAAACGATTTACCAGAAACTCCACTTGACACTTCAAAAACGACAAGAGATTGAGAACAAAACATTGAGCCAAACATTGAATCAAATGCCAATCTAAATTCTTCTTTTACTCAAGTATACTGACCTACTGAGTATCGTGTTCCATTTCCACATCGCCTTCGACCCAAGAAGCATTCCGATCAAATGGAAAAGATGTTAGAAATTTTCAAATAAGTGAAGGTGAACATCCCTCTTCTTGATATCGTTCAACAAGTCCCAACTTATGCTAAATTCTTGAAAGACTTGTGTACTCAAAAACGACACACTCATGTACCCAAGAAAGTTTTCTTAGCTGCCAGACTTAGTGAAGTCTTATCCCAATCAATTCCCATCAAATACAAAGATCCTGGATGTCCGACGATCCCGTGCATGATAATAGACAAGACAGTTAATAAGTGCTTGCTAGATTTGGGTGCGAGTGTCAATTTGATTCCTTATTTACTTTACCAACAACTTGGCTTGGGTGAACTAAAACCGATAAAGGTAACTTTTCAATTTGACGATCGTTCGATAAAGAAACCTGTAGGAGAAATCGAGGACATACTCACCAAAATTGGTCGATTTATATTCCCAGTCGATTTCATCGTTTTAGAAACACAACCCATGAACAATCCGATGAGTCAAATTCCATTGATTTTAGGCCGACCTTTCTTGGCTACTTCAAATGCTCTACTCAATTATCGAAATGGTTTGATGAAAATTTCTTTTGAAAACATGACTTTGGATCTTAAAATCTTCAATCTTGAAAACCAATCAAACGAATCGCTTGACCAAATGTTAGAAGTTAGTTCCATTCAAGAAAACTTTGACAATAAAACAGTCGACCTTAACAATGAACACGAGACTGAATACGAATAGCTGTTTCAAGATGAGCCTAACGAGATTGAAAATACACTTCCGTTTGAACCCCTCACCATTGAATCAGAACTTCAACCAAATTCTTTGACTGAGCAACCTCCTAGGTTGGAACTCAAACCTCTTTCTGATCACCTTAAGTATGCATATTTAGGGGACAATGAAATGTTTCCTGTCATAATCTCTTCAACTCTTTCTCTTGATCACAAAGCTTCCCTTCTTTCAATTCTGCCGGGAAACAAAGAGGCAATTGGATGGTCGATCATCGATATAAATGGAATTAGTCCCGCTCTCATTCAACATCATATCCATTTAGTTGATGATGCCAAGCCTGTTCATGACGTGCAGCGAAGGCTTAACCCAAAAATGAAGGATGCGGTTCATGATGGAATTCTTAAACTCCTCGATATTGGAATCATATACTCCATTTCTTATAGTTCGTAGGTTAGCCCAATTCATGTCGTGCTTAAAAGTCTGGACTTACCATTATCAAGAAGGACGCTAACGAACTCATAACAACTCGTACTCAAACGGGTTGGCGTGTTTGCTTTGATTATCGAAAATTAAATGCTGCAACACGTAAAGATCACTTCCCTCTTCCATTCATCGACCAAATGCTTGAACGTTTCCCTGATAGTGAATTCTACTGCTTTCTTAATGGTTATTTTGGTTATAACCAAATTCAAATCACTCCCGAAGATCAAGAGAAAACGACTTTCACTTGTCCCTTTGGTACCTTTGCATATCGACGTATGCCTTTTGGCCTTTGGAACGCTCTTGCTACTTTCCAAAGATGCATGTTCAGCATCTTTTTCGATATGATCGAACGCTTTCTTGAAGTGTTTATGGACGATTTTTCCATCTTTGGAAACTCTTTTTCTGAGTGCTTACACCATCTTGTGTTGGTTCTAAATCGATGCAAGGACAAACACTTAATGTTAAATTGGGGAAAATGTCATTTCAGGGTAAAACATGGCATTGTCCTTGGGCATGTCATTTCAAACAAAGGCATTGAGGTTGTTGCGAGTAGGCTTATTACTTGACTTGTTGTTGTATTTCTTTTGGTTGTTTGTATTATTATTTTTGCTGCTGGCATTTCTTTTCTTTGTTTGTTTGTTGGGCTTTGTTCTCGTGGGCTTGCTATAACTCATGTATATATATCATTGTATCTGAATAAATGAATGTAACGAGTTGGATTGAATAAAAGAGAGTAAATTGTTTTCCCTCTTCATTTGTAACATGGTATCAGAGCATATCACTCGATCCAAAATTATCTTCTCGTTCTGATTTCTCTTCTGTTTTCCTGATCGATTCTTGTTATGACGGAAAGCAAATCGATCATGGATGTGATGCCAGTAATGTCAAAAATTACTGAGCATAAGTTGGGTGAATCAAATTACTTCGATTGGAGCAAGACTATTCGGATCTATCTCCGGAGCATTGACAAGGACGATCATTTTTGTAAAGATCCACCTGCAGTAGATTCAGTAGCTAAAGAGGATCAGGTATGGCTTAGAGATGATGCCAGGTTATTTCTTCAAATCAGAAATACTATCGACAGTAGTATCATTAGTATGATTAATCATTGTGAGTTTGTGAAAGAGTTGATGGATTACTTGGAGTTTCTATATTCAGGAAAAGGAAATCTAAACAGAATGTTTGATATATGTAAATCGTTCTATCGGGTAGAGAAGCAGGATCAAACGTTAATGAGTTACTTTATGAATTTTAAAAGAATTTATGAAGAATTTAATCTGCTATTGCCTATTAGTTCTGATGTGAAAATTCAGCAACAACAAAGGGAGCAAATGGCCATTATGAGCTTCCTTGGAGGTCTTCCATCTGAATATGAATCAGCCAAATCACAAGTGTTGTCTGGATCTGATGTTAAGTCTTTACAAGAAGTATTTAGTCGAATTTTAAGATCTGATAATTCAAGCAATCAAACTCCTGCTGTAACTAACAATAGTGCTCTTGTTAGCCAAAGAAATTCAGGAGAAAATGGTAGATCTGAGAATAGGGGCATGAGTTCTCCAATCTCGTGTTCTTATTGCAAAAAGGCTGGACATAGATATCAAAATTGTTGGAAACTTGCTAAACAAAGACAAAACAGTGGGTCACATAATAATAGATGGCAAAATTCACCAAATCAGACTGCAAATGTTGTGAAGAAGGCTGAAGATGGTTCAGTGTTGGTTGATGCAGAGGAATATATGAAGTTTACTGAATATAAAGAAGGACTGAAGAGTGTACCAAGTTCTGTATCAACAGTGGCTACATCTAAAAAATGGATAATTGATTCAGGGGCAACGGATCACATGACAGGTAACTCATATTTATTCACTGAATTTCAAGAGAATAAATCTGCTCGAAATATTACTTTAGCTAATGGCTCAGTGGCAAATACAAATGGATCTGGATGTATTAATCTCACTTCACAATTGTCATTATCCTCAGTTTTACATACCCCCAAGTTAGCATTTAATTTGTTATCTGTTAGTCAGCTAACTAAAAATATGAATTGTTGCATATCCTTTTACCCCAACCATTGTGTGTTCCAGGAATTAAAGAACATGAAGATTATTGGTAAGGGCCATGAGCAAAATGGATTATATGTACTGGAGGAAGATCAATCTATAGCTGCAGCTTGTATAAGTAAAGATGAAGCACTTAAGATTCATTGTCAACTAGGTCATCCATCTTTACTTAATTTCAAAATGTTATGTCCTAAATATAAATCTCTACGGGTGCTAGAGTGTGAGTCATGTCAATATGCTAAACATCATAGATTGTCTTCAAATCCAAGAATAAATAAAAGAAGTAATTCCATATTTGAGCTTGTTCATTCTGATATATGGGGGCCATCTGCTATTATTTCTAAACCAGGTTTTAGATATTTTGTTACCTTTGTGGATGATTATACACGCACAACATGGCTATTTCTTATGAGGAATAGATCAGAGCTATATTCTACTTTCTATAAATTTTGTGCTGAGGTTGAAAATCAGTTTAATACTATGATTAAAACTCTTAGAAGTGATAACGCTAAGGAGTACACATCTGAATTATTCCAGAAATTTATGACTGATAGGGGTATAATCCATGAGACTTCGTGTGTAGATACTGCTTCTCAAAATGGTGTTGCAAAACGTAAAAACAGACATCTATTGGAAACAGCAAGAGCTTTGATGTTTCAAACAAATATGCCAAAATATTTTTGGGCTGATGCTGTATCAACTGCATGTTTCCTTATAAATAGGATGCCATCATCAGTGTTAAATGGTGGGATACCATATAAACTTTTGTTTCCAGATAAAACATTGTACCCAGTTAAGCCAAAGTTATTTGGATGTGTCTGTTTTGCTAGGGATGTCAGACAAAATTTATCTAAACTTGATCCTAAGTCAGTTAAGTGTGTATTTGTGGGATATTCACGAGTTCAAAAGGGTTACAGATGTTATTGTCCAAGCCTTGGGAAGTACCTTGTCTCTATTGATGTTACATTTCATGAGGATGTACCTTATTTTCAAGCATTGCAGAATTCGTCAGAGAATAGTTTGCAGGAGGATGATTTTCTTATATATACTATAAATGATAATACACAAGAAAATGTAGATACTACTCAATCAGAGATTCCAGTTCATGAACCAGTCACTACTATTGATCCAGAATTGAATTTGCCTATTGCTTTGAGAAAAGGCAGAAGGCAATGTACATACCCTATAGCATCATATGTGGCATATGACCATTTATCACCTCAGACATGTTTGCTTATCAAATCTCTGGATAGTGTAACCATACCAAAGAGTATTACTGAAGCTTTATCTGATGCTAGATGGTATAATGCTATGGTAGAAGAAATGGATGCTTTGAAAGCAAACAAAACGTGGGATTTGGTTAAGTTGCCTCAAGATAAGAAAGCTATTGGGTGTAGATGGGTCTATTCAGTAAAGGTTAATCCAGATGGAACTTTTGCTAGGTATAAAGCAAGACTTGTGGCAAAGGTCTATGCGCAAGTATATGGAGTAGATTACTTAGAAACTTTTTCTCCTGTGGCTAAGCTAACTTCAATCAGGTTATTTATTTCTTTGGCAACAAGGTACAACTGGAAACTACACCAACTAGATATTAAAAATGCCTTTTTGCATGGTGACTTACAAGAAGAGATGTATATGTTTCAACCTCCTGGATTCAAGGTTAAAGCTAAAGATGAATTGGTATGTAGACTAAACAAAACTCTGTATGGACTGAAACAAAGTCCAAGAGCATGGTTTGGGAAATTTGGTAATGTTATGGAGTCATTTGGTATTATCAAGAGTAAGTTCGATCACTCTGTTTTCTACAAGAAATCTGAAGCAGGTATTATTCTTTTGATTGTCTATGTTGATGATATTGTCATTACAGGGAGTGATGAAGCAGGGATTGTTTCCTTAAAACAGTTTATTCATAAACATTTTCATACTAAAGAATTAGGAGAACTAAGGTATTTCTTGGGTGTTGAGGTTATTAGGAACAAGGAGGGAATATTTTTATCTCAGAGGAAATATGCCTTAGATCTTCTAAATGAAACTGGAAAACTTGGGGTGAAGCCATGCAAAATTCCGATGACACCAAACATTGACTTATCAGTAGATGGAGAAACATTCAGTGAACCTGAAAGATATAGGAGGTTAGTTGGGAAGTTAAACTACCTCTCTGTAACCAGACCTGATTTGGCCTATGCTATCAGTAGAGTGAGTCAATATATGAATGCACCAACAGTGTATCAATGGAGAGCAGTTGAACAAATCTTAGGGTACTTGAAGGGAACTGTTGGATATGGCCTTATGTACTTGAATCATGGTCATACAAAGATAGAGTGCTTCTCTGATGCAGACTGGGCTGGCTCTAGAGTGGATCGAAAATCTACAACAGGCTACTGCGTGTTTGTAGGAGGAAATCTTATATCATGGAGAAGTAAGAAGCAAAATGTGGTGGCACGATCAAGTGCTGAGTCTGAATATAGGGCGATGGCAAAAGGAATATGTGAAATAATGTGGGTGAATCACTTGATGTCTGAAATAGGTTTTGATGTTCAGAAACCGATTGCCTTAGGTTGTGATAGTCAAGCTGCTGTGCATATTGCCTCGAATCCAGTTTTCCACGAGAGAACTAAACATATTGAGGTGGATTGCCACTTTGTTCGAGAGAAATTACAGCAAGGTTTGGTGATTGCTAAATATGTTAAGTCGGAGGAGCAAACTGCTGATGTATTTACTAAAGCTGTTGATGCAAAGAAGATGATGTACTTGAGAAGCAAGTTGTGCATGGTGAACCTACATGCACCAACTTGAGGGGGGGTGTTGCGAGTAGGCTTATTACTTGACTTGCTGTTGTATTTCTTTTGGTTGTTTGTATTTTTTTTTAGCTGCTGGCATTTCTTTTCTTTGTTTGTTTGTTGGGCTTTTGGGCTTTGTTCTCATGGGCTTGCTATAACTCATGTATATATATCATTGTATCTGAATAAATGAATGTAACGAGTTGGATTGAATAAAAGAGAGTAAATTGAATTTTTCCCTCTTCATTTGTAACAGAGGTAGATAAAGCTAAAGTTGACGTAATTGCAAATCTTCCCATTCCCAAATATATCAAAGACGTTCGTTCATTTGTTGGACACGCTGGTTTTTATCGACGCTTTTGTGAAGGACTTTAGTAAAATCGCTCGACCTTGAACAACTCTTCTTGGAAAAGACGTTCCATTTGACTTAAATTCTGATTGTGTTTCTATTTTCGAACGTCTCAAAAATGAACTCATTTTCGCTCCCATCATTTGCTCACTCAATTGGAATCTTCCTTTCGAAATAATGTGTGACGCCTCTAACTTCATAGTTGGTGATGTCTTAGGACAACGCATCAACAAAATTCTTCATGTTATCTACTATGCAAGTATGACTTAAATGCTGCTTAACTCAATTACACGATCATAGAAAAAGAGCGTCTAGCGGTAGTCTTTGCGCTCAAAAAATTCTGACCTTATTTGATTGGCTCACACGTTATTGTTTACACCGACCACTCCGCTCTTAGGTACCTTTTTGCTAAAAAGGCCACTAAGCCTTGCTTGATCCGTTGGATCCTTTTACTCCAATAATTTGACCTTACGATCAAAGACAAAAAAGGATCTAACAATGTCATTACTGATCATCTGTCGCGTCTTCCAATTGCACCATCTTCTTTAGCAATCAACGAGAACTTTCCTGATGAACAACTCCTTTCCGTTTCCATCGATCCATGGTATGTCGATATAGTGAACTATTTAGTCACTAAGGAAACTCCTTCATTTTGGTCGAAACAAGATAAATATAAATTTCTTTCCCAAGTCAAGTACTTCTATTGGAATGATCCATACTTGTTTTAGTACTGTTCTGACTAAATCATTCGATGATGCATCCCAAATTGTGAAATCAAGAGTGTCCATTTGTTTTGTTATGACCAAGCTTATGGTTGCCACTTCGGTCCAAAGAAAACCTCGGAAAAGGTGCTTCAATGGGGTTTTTACTGGCCTACGCTTTTCAAAGATGCATTTGAGTTTTGTAAAACTTACGGTTGCTGCCAAATGTTAGGAAGAATCTCTCGATGAAACATGATGCCTTTGAACCCCATTCTTACGATCGAAATCTTTGACGTTTAGGGTATCGACTTTATGGGATGGTTTCCCAATTCTTTTGGAAATCTATACATTCTTCTTGCTGTTGATTACATCTCTAATGGGTTGAAGCCATTCCTTGTAAAACAAATGATCACAATGTTGTTGTGAAATTTATAAAGGAAAACACCTTTTCAAGGTTTGGAACACCTCGCACAATAATAAGCGATAACAGAACCCATTTCTTTAATCGTTCATTTGAAACTCTAATGGAAAAATACTCAATAACCCACAAATTATCCCCTCCTTATCATCCTCAAACTTGCAGCCAAGTTGAAGTTTCAAATCGCCAAATCAAACAAATTTTGGAGAAAACTATGAACAAAAATCGAAAAGATTGGTCACAAAAGTTAACAGATGCGCTTTGGGCTTACAGAACTGTGTATAAAACCAATCTTGTGATTTCTCCTTTTAGGCTTGTATATGAGATGCCCCACTTTCTTATTTAGAAAAATTCAAGGTTTTTTTTACAATTAATCACAGTGGTCACCTAGCCAAGAGAATACCATTCTCTGATTTATCTTCTAACCAGGATCTTAAAACCAATATAAAAATATTGTTGTGTCAAATTATCTTAAACCTTCATATAAGAAAATATATATACAATACTTTCTGTTTTTATGTCAGAGTATAGGGGTTTGGAAGCAGAGAATCTGTTTGGGAATTTCCAGGTGATTCTCTACATAGCAAAAGTATTTATTTTCAAGTTTTCCAGTCATGTCTATACCTATATAACTATTGATTTCATGACTTAGATTTAACATTATGTATGTATTTCCCATAATTGTATTACTATATGGACTGGGCCTTTGCTCGTCCATGTGTGTGTGCATGTTCCTGTGCACTTACATGTGCCTAAATTTTTTCTTTTCTTGTTAGTAAAAAGGTCTGAGTCTACCTAGTGCTTGTGTTGTAATATCATAACTGAAAGTTTAGTTTAGAAGCCTTTTGTGCTGGCTTAACCCAGGCTCAAGAAAATGGTTATGTTAGCCATATTCAATTTGAGCTGCTTTCTCTCAAAATACATGTTATTTTGTTCTATCTTATCAAAGCAACTTAAAATCTTTCTGCCAGATTTTTCTTTAACTTAAACATGAATTTCTTATAGTAAATACTAGGTTGTTCTTCCAATCTATACCTGCTCACCATCTCAGATTTTATTTATACTATTTTTCTTTTAGAATCTGGAAGTTAAACAAAGAAACTATATTGCTCCGTAACCATTTTAAAACAACTTGCCAGTCTCTACTGGATCACAATTTTAAGTTTTAAGACATACAAAACCAGAAATATCAATACATAGTTTCTTTCTAAACAACATACCAACATATTATAACATAGATTCAACTTAAACTTCTACTTTAATATCAGTAAATTTGTAACTATTGCATCCAATTCCTTAAGCAGCCAATCCATCCAAAGCTTGATCAAAGAAATGCCTATTTACCTGCATAATCACTATAAGCTGCCTCATTAAAATGAGACACCCAATAGTGCATCAACACACATGGGTCAGACTAATGTCTGGTATGAGTATTCTAATTGGAAACATAATTTTCATATAGTTTTTTTTTCATAGCCAAATAACTTTAAGATAAATAAGGGAATGCAATATTACTTTTGTACCCATTTCAGTGCAACCTGTGCATGCACAACAACATGATATATGATTCCATGATTTATTGCCGAGAAAACAAACATAGAATTCATCCATGGAATATCCTAAAACAGTCAACACAATCATTAATTAGATCATCATTCTTCATCTATAGATTTTCTGGCCTTCAGAGATTTTTCCCAAGCCTTTATATGAACCTATTTCTAATGTTCAATATCAAATATGTTATGGTCTTTAGCTACTTTCTCTTTTAAAACACACACTGCCAGGGACAATTCTCTGTTAACCCAGCACACTCAGGCCCCTGGGTATAAACATACCATGTGTGAGCTTGCAATATTCCCCTTGCCAAGCTATATCTTGTAGCCCTAAGATCCAATCTCCTTAGTTGAATTACTAAGTGTCACTACCTTTTAGTGTTAATTTCCTCTCTGCATATCATGTTTCAAGCAGTGAATAAAGCATTCAGTCATATGCATACATCCAAAGATTAACCAAACATATTTTCATGAACAAGCACTTCATCATAACAATAGAGGTGATTTCTTAAACATATTATTTTTCTATGGACTTCAATAGATCCCAATACAAACATATGGTCTTAGATGATTTCTGTCTGTTTTTCTTTTCTCTTTTTTTTTCTCTACCTCTGATTCAGTCAGATCCATGTTCAAATCTGATTAAATCACAAGTATAAGATTTATTGGATGGTCCATAAATGTAGAGGCTCAGCACATGTATACATTGCACCTCTATATTTTTCCTTTTATAAATTTTTGTTAATATGAGACTTGAGCAAACACACAATGTTGCAGCCCCATATCTTTTCTCATTCTTAGACCATATATTCATATTAAGCCTCCTGGATTTAAACTAATAAATGTATAAAGAAATCCATATTAACTGCTTCACCTCAAAGTTATATTATAATACAGAAAAACCTGTTTAAACCTTAGATTCAAGGCTCTTTCATACTGAGTAAATCAATATAAAGAGGTTTCCATTAAAACAGATCATAAACAAGTCAAGGTTACTAAATCATAACAATAAATCTAGCTTGCAAACAAATGAAATATGAAATTTAGTTAGGCTGCCTCAATATTCAGGACTTATTGCCAATATTTCCAGTGAGATTACTCACCTAATCCCTTTTTCTAAGCTTTTCTTCCTTTGATCTTCTGCCTTCTTCCTACTCTAATGACTGGTGTTCCACATTTTTTTTTTCTAACTTCTGTCATATATTTTTTTTGTATATTTTTCTTTTATGAGGCAGAGCAATCATACAGCCTTACTACACCAGGTCTTCTTATGTGAACTCTGGCTGCTACTAGGGTTTTAAGGAAATTACCAAATGCCAATTTTACCCCACCAACTATGATCTACCTCTTATTCTAATTTTTAGAAAAAATGGGTAAATAGTCCTGGTATTTTTCAGAAAATATCCCTCATTACCCCGGTCATGTTATTTGCATGATTTCTGTTTTCTAAAGTAAAAAGGAATTGCTAAAAATGGATAAAGTGTTTGTTCAAAAGCTCATACCATTTTCATGCAATGTTAATTAATTTTTTTTTTCAGCAAGCATTATTTAGTGCACATGTATAATACATGTATGCCTACCCTGGCCTAAGTCTTTTTTTTCCTTTTTTTTCAAGACTTGATCATTTCTGCCTACATATATATATATATATATATATATTTGTAATTTATCTATCCTATCATTTTTATTAATTGTTGCTTATTCTATCATCACAGAAAACTGTGTGCATGTTTGTGCACTGTCTTGTGCACATGTACATGTTTTTAAACTATGTATCTTGTAATTAGTTTCCTATCCCTATCTTTTCAATGCAATTTCAAACAATTACAACTAAATTAAATCATGAAATTTATTCACAAAATCTGGGTTATCACATATACCCCTCCTTTTAGGAATTGTGTCCCACAATTCTTTCATACTTAACTTAAGTATTCTTACTTCAGAAAATCAATTTCTGAACTCAAATCATTCTCAAATCAATCATTTGATTAAACTCTAGGCATGTCAAAACAAAAACAACAAAAAAAAAATCACTATGCAATTCAGTCAAAACATTCATCAGTATATGTATAAATTTACCTTTTATTCAATCAAATAGTTGTGGATAATCAATTCTGATTTTATCTTCCACCTCCCATGTGCAATCACTTGGATCAAGACTCCATTGCACTTTCACTAATTTTATTTCTTTGCTCCTCAATTTCTTGATTTCTCTGGCAACTATGCCCACTGGCTCCTTTTCATACACCAATCTGGAGTTAATCTGTACATCTTTAGGAGATGTTAGAATTGTTTCCTTGTCATGAACCCATCTTCTTAACTGTGATACATGAAATACATCATGCATTGCTCTCATTTCTTCTGGCAACTCTAACCTGTAGTCCACAGTTCCTATTCTTTCTAAGATTTTATATGGCCCTATATATCTAGGAATCAACTTTCCTTGTTTCCCAAACCTTAGAACCTTTTTCATGGGTGATATTTTAATAAATACATAATCCCCAACATCATAATGTACTTCCTTTCTCTTTTGATCTGCATATTTCTTTTGCCTATCTTGGGCAGAAGCAATTCTTTTTCTAATCAAAGCTATCTTTTCAGAAGTTTCCTTTACACTTTCTGGTCCTAAGACCACCTTTTCTCCAGATTCATGCCAGCTTGAGGGTGATAAACATGGCCTTCCATAAAGAGCTTCAAAAGGGGCCATGTCTATGCTACTGTGATGGGTGTTATTGTATGCAAATTCAGCTAGATATATATAATCCTCCCAGCTTCCTCCCCAATCCAATACACATGCTCTCAACATGTCTTCAAGCAATTTGTTCACAACTTCTGTTTGGCCATCAGATTGAGGATGGTATGTTGTGCTTAAGCATAAATCAGTCCCCATTGCCTTGTGAAAACTTTGCCAAAATTTTGAAGTGAAGATGGTGTCTCTATCACTTACTATAGTCTTTGGTATTCCATGTAGTCTGATTATTTCCTTTGTAAATAACTGAGCTAATGTGCATGCATTTCTTTCTGACTTCACAGGTATAAAATAGGCTGATTTGGTTAGCCTATCAACTACCACCCAAATACTATCATTTCCCCTCCTAGTTCTAGGCAAACCATCAATGAAATCCATTGATATGTCTTCCCATTTCCACTGTGGTATTGGTAAAGGTTGAAGCATTCCGGAGGGTTTTTGATATTCAGCCTTTATCTGTTGACAAACCATGCACTTAGACACAAAAGATGCCACTGCACTCTTCATACCACTCCACCAATAATCTCTTTTAAGGTTGTGATACATTTTTGTGCTTCCTGGGTGTATGGTATATTTGTTTTTTTGATAAGCATCTAAAATTTCTTGCTTCAACTCATCAATAGCAGGGACACATATTCTTTTTCTTTTCTCCAAATGGCCTTGTTTATTCAACAGAAAGCCTTCCACTGCTTCTCCATTTAATATCTGAGTTTTCTTCTCAAATAAAAATGGATCTTGATCTTGTAATTTTACCACTTTATTCTTTAATTCTGACCCCAAGGTAACAAAACTTAACTTTCCCATTTCTACATTCTCATTGCATATACTCATATTTTCTACACTTTCACTTTCTACCTCTGAGTCAATCAATAGTGATAAAGTGTTAAACTCTTCTATCATTAACCTAGCTACATTAGCATGATGTCTAATTAAAGCATCTGCTACTTTATTAGCTTTGTCAGGGGTGTACAATATTTCAAAATCATATGAGGCTAGGAGTTCAATCCACCTTTGCTGCCTCATGTTTAATTCTTTTTGTGAAAACAAATACTTAAGTGACTTATGGTCAGTGTAAACTTCAAACCTTGCCCCCAACAAATAGTGTCTCCATAATTTAAGAGCATACACTATAGCAGCCAATTCAAGGTCATGTGTAGCATACCTTACCTCACTGGGTTTCAACTGTCTAGAGGCATAAGCTATCACTTGGTGCTGTTGCATCAATACTGCCCCAAGTCCTTGTCCACTTGCATCAGTATATATCACTAAATTTTCATTCCCCTCAGGTACTTTCAGTATTGGAGCTTGTATCGGTGCTTCTTTTAACCTCCCAAAAGCTTTCTCACATTCCTCAGTCCAAGCAAATACCTGATTCTTTCTAGTCAATCTGGTTAATGGGATTGAAATCTTTGAAAAATCTTTTATAAACCTTCTGTAGTACCCAGCCATTCCCATAAATGACCTAACCTCTGTGACATTAGTAGGCCTTTTCCAAGCTTGAACTGCAATTACTTTATTGGGATCTACAGATATACCTTCTTCTGATACCACATGTCCTAAAAAAATTACTTCCTTTTGCCAAAAAGTGCACTTTGAAAATTTTGCCTTCAAATTTTCTTGCCTCAGTTTATGAAGTACTATATGCAAATGATTCTCATGCTCCTCAACTGACTTAGAATAGATTAGTATATCATCAATAAATATTAATACAAATTTATCCAGGTATTTTCTAAAAATTCTATTCATCAAATCAACAAAGTAAGAGGGAGCATTTGTCAAACCAAATGGCATTACTAAAAATTCATAAAGTCCATATCTAGTGTTGAAAGCTGTGTATTTAATGCTTTCTTCTTCTACTTTCATTTGATGGAATCCTGAAGCTAAATCAAGTCTAGAGAATATTTTTGCACCACTCAATTGATCAAAGAGATCATCAATTCTTGGTAAGGGGTATTTGTTTTTAACTGTGATTTTATTTAACTCCCTATAATCAATACATAATCTGAGAGATCCATCTTGTTTCTTAACAAAAACCACCGGTGCTCCCCATGATGAGCTACTGGGTCTGATGAAGCCTTTTTATTCTAGTTCAACCAGTTGCTTTTTCAGTTCTATCAATTCCTTAGGCCCCATTCTGGTTGGCCTCTTTACTACTGGACTAGCCTCTGGGATTAGTTTAATAGAAAACTCTAATGGCCTATGGTTTGGAACTCCCCTAACCTCACCAAATACATCAGTATATTGATTTACTATAGGGATTTCTTCTAATGTAGGCATGGGCTTCTCACTAGACAAAGTAACAAGAGTAGCTATATTTCTGCTTTTGTTTGCCTCACACAGAACAACTACCCTTTTTCCATCAGAAATTTTTAGTGATATGGTAGATGTTTCCATATTTATAATAGCCTTAAATTTCCTCAACCAATCAACTCCTAGAATAACTCCTATGCCCGGGTATTGCAACACATATAGGTCTGCACTAAACACACATCCCCCTATATTTAATCCCAGTTGCATACACATCATACCCAAAACACAGGAACTACCTAAAGGACTTCTAATAAGCAATGGCTTATCAACAATCATACAATTTAATTTTAGTTGTTGTACAATATCATGGGAAATCAAGGAGTGTGTAGCCCCAGTATCATACATTACTACAAAAGGTATTGAGTGAATGAGCAAAATACCTTCAACTTGGCCATGGTTCTCAACATTTGGTCCCTCAGTTGCTTTACCTTTCCCTTCCAAGGTTCCTACTTTTCCTTGCTTAAAATCTGGACAGTTCCTCCTTATGTGACCCTCCTTTCCACACTGGTGACACTTGAAGGATGCTGGTCTAGGATTGGTGCACCTATTCTTCATATGCCCCTCTTGGCCACAGTTGTAACAAGTGATCTTCTTCTTAAATTCAGCAGTTTTGGTCTCTTCTGGTTTCTTGGTGGAAGCTACATCTGTTTTCTTTTTATCATAAGGATGAAACTTACCCTTCCCTTTCTTATTTTGATTATTCTTGAATGCTCTAAAATTTTCTCTGGCTTTATCATGCTGTTCAAAGCTCAGAGTCAGATCCAAAACTTGATCAAATGTCTTGTCCTTATATGGCATCATAGCTCTACTAAGGCTGGCATTCAGTCCTTGAATGTATCTGCCATTTTTAGCTGCTTGAGTTGTGATAAGCACTGCACCATACTTGGCTAGTGATTCAAACTTCTGTGTATACTCAGTAACACTCATAGCCCCTTGCCTTAATTTAATAAATTCTTCTAGGAAAGATTCCTTGGCTGATGCTGGGACAAATATACCTTCTAGCATTGCCTTAAATTGATCCCATGTCACTTCTCCTTCAGGTCTTCCAGCTATGATAACCTCCCACCAGTCCAAAGCTGCTCCTCTCAACTGTCTGGATGCTATTTGCCTTTTCTTTTGGTCTCCAACTTGCATATCTGTAAAAATCCTATCCAAGATTCTGAGCCAATTTTGAACTCCCATGATCCCTTCTGTTCCATCAAAAGTTTTGCCTCCAAGATTGGTAAAGGTCTTGAGTAGTTTGGAAAGCTCCTCATGTGGATTTTCTTGCCTATTACCTACCCCTTCCCTTATAGCTCTCATGAAATCTTGCATATTCACCATTGGTGGTTCACTTGATCCTACCTCTTGTTGTCTGGGTCTTACCATGATTCTATGGATATGACACTTGGGTTAGTCCATTTTCTATAAATTTACTCATTTAATCTATCTCTATCCAATCCTAGTAATTATTATCCGTATAAGTGTCCATTAAAACAAGGCATTCAAAACAGTCAACACACCATACATCCAATGCAAACAAGTTCATACAACATTTTGCTATGTTATTTAACAACATAGCTCTGATACCAAATGAGATGCCCCACTTTCTTATTTAGAAAAATTCAAGGTTTTTTTTTACAATTAATCACAGTGGTCACCTAGCCAAGAGAATACCATTCTCTGATTTATCTTCTAACCAGGATCTTAAAACCAATATAAAAATATTGTTGTGTCAAATTATCTTAAACCTTCATATAAGAAAATATATATACAATACTTTCTGTTTTTATGTCAGAGTATAGGGGTTTGGAAGCAGAGAATCTGTTTGGGAATTTCCAGGTGATTCTCTACATAGCAAAAGTATTTTTTTTTTCAAGTTTTCCAGTCATGTCTATACCTATATAACTATTGATTTCATGACTTAGATTTAACATTATGTATGTATTTCCCATAATTTTATTACTATATGGACTGGGCCTTTGCTCGTACATGTGTGTGTGCATGTTCCTGTGCACTTACATGTGCCTAAGATTTTTCTTTTCTTGTTAGTAAAAAGGTTTGAGTCTACCTAGTGCTTGTGTTGTAATATCATAACTGAAAGTTTAGTTTAGAAGCCTTTTGTGCTGGCTTAACCCAGGCTCAAGAAGATGGTTATGTTAGCCATATTCAATTTGAGCTGCTTTCTCTCAAAATACATGTTATTTTGTTCTATCTTATCAAAGCAACTTAAAATCTTTCTGCCAGATTTTTCTTTAACTTAAACATGAATTTCTTATAGTAAATACTAGGTTGTTCTTCCAATCTATACCTGCTCACCATCTCAGATTTTATTTATACTATTTTTCTTTTAGAATCTGGAAGTTAAACAAAGAAACTATATTGCTCCGTAACCATTTTAAAACAACTTGCCAGTCTCTACTGGATCATAATTTTAAGTTTTAAGACATACAAAACCAGAAATATCAATACATAGTTTCTTTCTAAACAACATACCAACATATTATAACATAGATTCAACTTAAACATCTACTTTAATATCAGGAAATTTGTAACTATTGCATCCAATTCCTTAAGCAGCCAATCCATCCAAAGCTTGATCAAAGAAATGCCTATTTACCTGCATAATCACTATGAGCCGCCTCATTAAAATGAGACACCCAATAGTGCATCAACACACATGGGTCAGACTAATGTCTGGTATGAGTATTCTAATTGGAAACATAATTTTCATATAGTTTTTTTTTCATAGCCAAATAACTTTAAGATAAATAAGGGAATGCAATATTACTTTTGTACCCATTTCAGTGCAACCTGTGCATGCACAACAACATGATATATGATTCCATGATTTATTGCAGAGAAAACAAACATAGAATTCATCCATGGAATATCCTAAAACAGTCAACACAATCATTAATTAGATCATCATTCTTCATCTATAGATTTTCTGGCCTTCAGAGATTTTTCCCAAGCCTTCATATGAACCTATTTCTAATGTTCAATATCAAATATGTTATGGTCTTTAGCTACTTTCTCTTTTAAAACACACACTGCTTGGGACAATTCTCTGTTAACCCAGCACACTCAGGCCCCTGGGTATAAACATACCATGTGTGAGCTTGCAATATTCCCCTTGCCAAGCTATATCTTATAGCCCTAAGATCCAATCTCCTTAGTTGAATTACTAAGTGTCACTACCTTTTAGTGTTAATTTCCTCTCTGCATATCATGTTTCAAGCAGTGAATAAAGCATTCAGTCATATGCATACATCCAAAGATTAACCAAACATATTTTCATGAACAAGCACTTCATCATAACAATAGAGGTGATTTCTTAAACATATTATTTTTCTAGGGACTTCAATAGATCCCAATACAAACATATGGTCTTAGATAATTTCTGTCTGTTTTTCTTTTCTCTTTTTTTTCTCTACCTCTGATTCAGTCAGATCCATGTTCAAATCTGATTAAATCACAAGTATAAGATTTATTGGATGGTCCATAAATGTAGAGGCTCAGCACATGTATACATTGCACCTCTATATTTTTCCTTTTATAAATTTTTGTTAATATGAGACTTGAGCAAACACACAATGTTGCAGCCCCATATCTTTTCTCATTCTTAGACCATATATTCATATTAAGCCTCCTGGATTTAAACTAATAAATGTATAAAGAAATCCATATTAACTGCTTCACCTCAAAGTTATATTATAATACAGAAAACCTGTTTAAACCTTAGATTCAAGGCTCTTTCATACTGAGTATATCAATATAAAGAGGTTTCCATTAAAACAGATCATAAACAAGTCAAGGTTACTAAATCATAACAATAAATCTAGCTTGCAAACAAATGAAATATGAAATTTAGTTAGGCTGCCTCAATATTCAGGACTTATTGCCAATATTTCCAGTGAGATTACTCACCTAATCCCTTTTTCTAAGCTTTTCTTCCTTTGATCTTCTGCCTTCTTCCTACTCTAATGACTGGTGTTCCACATTTTCTTTTCTAACTTCTGTCATATATATTTTTTTGTATATTTTTCTTTTATGAGGCAGAGCAATCATACAGCCTTACTACACCAGGTCTTCTTATATGAACTCTGGCTGCTACTAGGGTTTTAAGGAAATTACCAAATGCCAATTTTACCCCACCAATTATGATCTACCTCTTATTCTAATTTTTAGAGAAAATGGGTAAATAGTCCTGGTATTTTTCAGAAAATATCCCTCATTACCCCGGTCATGTTATTTGCATGATTTCTGTTTTCTAAAGTAAAAAGGAATTGCTAAAAATGGATAAAGTGTTTGTTCAAAAGCTCATACCATTTTCATGCAATGTTAATTAATTTTTTTTTTCAGTAAGCATTATTTAGTGCACATGTATAATACATGTATGCCTACCCTGGCCTAAGTCTTTTTTTTCCTTTTTTTTTCAAGACTTGATCATTTCTGCCTATATATATATATATATATTTGTAATTTATCTATCCTATCATTTTTATTAATTGTTGCCTATTCTATCATCACAGAAAACTGTGTGCATGTTTGTGCACTGTCTTGTGCACATGTACATGTTTTTAAACTATGTATCTTGTAATTAGTTTCCTATCCCTATCTTTTCAATGCAATTTCAAACAATTACAACTAAATTAAATCATGAAATTTCTTCACAAAATCTGGGTTATCACAGTATATGGTAAAGCGTGCCATTTACTTGTCGAACTTGAACATAAATCATTGTGGGCAATTATGAACATAAATTTTGATCTTGAAAAAGCTGACAAAAACATAAAATTGCAACTCAACGAGTTAGAGGAGATTAGGAATGATGCGTATGAAAATGAGAAAATTTACAAAGAAAGAAAAAAAAGTTTTTCATGACAATCCAATCCTAAGGAAAACATTTTCACCAAATCAAAAAGTTCTTTTGTATGACTCTCGACTTCATCTGTTCCCTGGAAAATTAAAATCAAGGGGGATAGACCATACATTGTACGTACTATTTTTCCACATGGTGCCATAGAAATAAAAAAACCCTAAGGATGAATCAATTTTTAAAGTAATTGGTCATCGTTTAAAACCTTAATTAGAGTTGGCGAGTGATAGAGAGGAGGACCTCATGATTCTTCATGAGCCACACTATGTCTAGCAAGAAATTTTAACCCTCACTTGTAAATATGTACATATTTTTCCCTGTTACACTCATTATATCATGCATTGATTGTGGGGACACAGTCAAAATTAAGTGTAGGGGGAGTCTCATGTTCATTTTGATTTTTTATGGTTTATTTTTTGCATTTTCTTTCCGAAAAATACGAACAAACAAAAAAATTCCAAAAAAAAATTCTCTTTAGTATATTGATTATTTTTAAAGAAACACCGTAGGATAAGTATATGTTTTTGGTTATTAAATTGAAATTTTTGACAATTTACTTGTCTCAAAAATAATAATAATAAAAGTTTGATTACAAGTAACTATGGTTTAACTAGTATATAGAAAGGTTCATGGTTGATAATTATGAAGTATGTCCTAATTGTAATCTTTGTTTAAAAGAGTGGTTGATTCAAAGTAAAGGCGATAACATTTTTGATCTTCTAAGCTAAGTAGTGCTAAGATGATTTGCATAACTCTCTCTTCTTAAAAATAAAAATAAAATAAAATAAAAGTTTTTTATAAAAATAAGAAACGCCTAGAGTCATGTGTTCACACGTAAGTGTGTACACTCGCCATGCTCTGTACCCTTATCATGTAAACCCAAAATGCAGTGCATGATCGGTATATCTGGACTCAGTTTATCTGAGTAAGGTGTATGTAAATAAAATTAAAATAATAATAATAATAAACACCTAGAGTTATGTGTTCATACGCAAGTCTGTACACCCGCCATGCTCTGTACTCTTCTCACATAAGCCCGAAAGGCAGTGCATAATCGGTATATCTGGCCTCAGTTTATCTGAGTTAGGTGTGTAATTAATAATAATGTTAATATTTATCAAAATAGAGAGAGCAAAAAATTGATATCCAAGCACTATTTTCATTATTTGATTCGACTTGTTATTCAAAAGAAATAAAAATACCACTTTGCAAACCTTTGATAATCAACTAAAGGATCTATTTCATAGTTGCATTATGTTATCAACCAAAACAACTAGCCAAACAAGAGTCTAATTGTGATGATAACTTAATTTTTGTTGGAAGTTTTGATGAATAAAAGGACTAAAGTTTCTTGATAATGACCTAAACTTATATTTAACTTACTTGTGTCAATTTAAAAGTAAACTCTTCGTTTGTAAATATTTTTGAAAACTTGCATCATGTAGTGGCATTAGACTTTGCATAGCGCATTTGGATTTTGTGGGTAGTATCCGCTGAAAACCCTCAAGAGACAACACTCGTCCTACTAGGGACACGTAGAGGTTTAACGGCTTGTTCCATACACTCAATGCAATCGTGTTTCCTATGAAACTGATTCATCTTAGTTTGTTCGAGGACGAATAAAAATATAAGTGTGGGGGTATTTGATGTGCACGTAAAAGTGTATATTTTCACTTCCATATTTTATCTTCTTTTAATTAAATAAATGAGCATATTAGGGTATTTTACATGTTTAAACCAAAACTAAAATTGTTTTCAAATCGTCATTCATTCATCTTCATTTGGGGCTAAAATGGTCATTTTGTGCATGACATAATTTTGAGAAAATTTATTTGCACATTTTTGTTTTTATTTGTAAGAAATGGAGTGCAAATATGAAGAGGTTTCATGGATGTATGCATGCACATACGTTGAAAGCAAATGGAGAATGGAAATAAAAGGATTCATGTAACATGAAGAAGCCCACATGTCCACTAACCAATGGTCCATAATTAAAGGCACATGCACATGTTAATGGAGGCTTAACGGCATATTAGTGGGGATTAATTATTCCCCTAATGATTACTTGGAGATTACACTTTCTCAAAGGCATTTTAGGTAGTCACCTAAAATATAATTAAGGTTTTAAGCATGTATAAATACGCCTTATGTTTCATGTAATCATCTTCTTCTTTTTATGCAATATTTAGCCACAAATTAAAGTTAAATAAAAATTTCTTTAATGGCTTCTTAGCCTTGTTTTTAGTTTCATGCAATTTTTATTTTATGCTTTCTTTTCATGCTATTTTTATTATATGCTTTCTTTTCATGCTATTTTTATTATATGCTTTCCTACTTAGTTTATGCTTCTCTTGTTTAATATTAGTAGCATAGATTTAATACTTGTAATTAGTTCATTTTTATTTCATGCAAGTAGTTTGCTCTCTTTTCTTTTAATTAGCTCTCATTTTCCTTTTTTATGTTGAAATCATTTTATGTTAACATGTTTTCAAATATGAGTAGCTAAAGCCCTTCAATTTAGGAGTAATGAAGCTATCATGAAACATATTAAATTAACATAATGATTTCATTTGTGACCTCTCTTTGCGCTAAAGGGAAATTTTGAATGATGGTGGTTTATGTCTTTTTTTAGTGACTTTGATAGTCTTTGTTGACATCTCAAATAGGCTATGCTTATTCCATTGTAAACATAAACTATTTGGTCATTTGCCTAAGTAATTTTGATGATAAAAGTTAAGCTAGAATCAAATTTTGATGGTCTATATTACTAATTCATAGTAAAAAGATCATGCTTAAAATAGATTTTATTTTTAATTTCATATCATTTTCATGAATGTTGACAAGTGGGTTTGAATGGTGTGTTATAGTTTGATGATTTAAGTTGTGCTAATTAATAGCACAAATAAATCATACTTATAATAAACAGATCTATCATTTGTACTTAATATTTTAATGAGAGATTATAAATGAATTTTGTGTTGATTTATATGAATGATTGGAAGTGGATTTGCCTCTAAATTGTTCCTTAATCGCATAGTTTTATTCACCTTTTCTCTAGTTTATTTTCTACAATTTTCTTAGTTTAAAACCACTTCAAAACATTAGGCTAATTTAATTGAGTATTATTAGAATTTAATTCTTTCCCTGCGGATCAACCCATACTCGCATACGTACTACGATTGTACGGCGTGCGCTTGTAGTTTTATAATGATTATATTTTAACGATGGTTTTCTAACCAATAGAAATTTCCGTCATTTCAACATTGTGCTTAACCAGTGTTGGTTTTCCCTATGGAATTAAATCCCTTCTTGAATGTTTGTTACTCGATAGTTAAATAATCGACTATTGAAATTAGACCCAAAACGTAGCTTTGGAAATATCTAGGAGAAATAGGTGAATTATATGGCACAATCATCTCTGATGATGCTGTATTGTGCATATAAATCTTATTTCATTCTCCCAGGACAATGATAAGGAAATCCGTCCACTACCGGTTAGGAGGTGATCTTCGATCTTATCTTTGACTGTTTACTTCCTAAAGAACCGAGATTGAGTTTACTGGAAATTATCGAAAGTTGTTTTGAAGAGACCGGGATCAGATATGTTTTCCAAAAACCAATTCGATCCAACTCAAGCGTTTTGAAGTGAAGATATCTTGAAGATGATGGAATTAAAGATGGAGCTCTCAAGTGTTTCGTTCAGTCCCAGAACGAACTTGCATGAATGACTGCTGGCATTACATTGTTGCTTGGAGGGCAGTGTTAGCTTTCCAAGTGGGAAGTGCTATATAAAAGGTAAAACGTAAGCTCAAGCATCATCAACCGGGAATGACTAAAACATGGGAGATGCAGCAGGGCTAAGTGGGTCGCTCCTTTAACAATCTTCCTTTTTGGACATTTTAAGTCGACAATAAACCACACATGTCCAACTCAAACTATACAAAAGACGGATTATTAATGAGATTGTTCTAATGAAATAAGATTCAAAAGAACAAAATACAGAATCTCGCAGCGGAAGGATGAAATATAATACACAAAATAAATACATAAATAGTTCATGAAGCTATTTACAACAAAATCAGAATTTACATTTTTTTTACAGGTAGAATAGACAAATGCCATAATAGTAGTAGATACGGTCCTCAACTCCGTCTTCGCCTTCAGAAATAAGTGTCTTCGCTAAATTGAAATACTCGGTCTGACCCGAGCGTAAAGTAAAACAAAACACTCGAGTCATGACTAACATTCTTATGTAAGTAAGTCAACTTAAGTGAAATGTACATATAACTCAATAAGGGAAATGCTCAGGTTTAAATAAATGACATCTTTCATATTATAAATCGGTTCAGTTCAAATACTGATTTTCATATTCGTTTCCAATCGATTCATTGTTAAATTCAACTTCAGATTCAAATTCCCATATCACAAGATAGTTCATTATCATAACTTCAAATTTCAATTCTAGATTTCCATATCAAAATTATCTCAGTGAAATCTTTATATTCAAATCATTTGAACTTAAACAATTCGGGTGGAAATAGACTTTTATTCAAAAAAATTTTATGAATGTAATAGCAAAATTTTAATATATAATATTAGTTAAAATAGTCATAGAATATAATTAATTAAATTTAATCTAAAATAGTTTGATAAAATATAAATAATTAAATTTAATATCAAAATAGTTTAATTAAAAATAGTTATAAAATATAAATAATTAAAGTTAATATAAAATAGTTTACTTAGAAATAGTTATAAAATATAAATGGTTAAACATAAAATAGTTTAATAAAATAGTTATAAAATATAAATATTTAAATTTAATATGAAATCCGAACCGAACCAATCACATTCCATGATCCAATCCGAACCATATATCAATATTTCCAATCCTGACTTAAATCAATTCAGATTTCAACTTTCACATCAACTTAAGGTTTAACGGTTTAAATTTCTCATTTACACTATTTACCTCAATTTAATCCAAATTATCCAGTTTCATCAATCAAATCCAATTCTTTTAAAATTCAACATTTACCTTTTAAAAAAATCAATTACTTAGTAATTCCAAATTCATATCTTTTCATAAATCAATTTTCGACAAATCAATAAAACCTTTTATAGTTTAACTTGAAATTTTATACCATTCTGTTAATTTATTTTTTAAATTGAATCATACAATTTCTACATTAATTTTAAATTAATTCACAGAATCAAATCAAATTTTTGGATTAAATTAAACCTTTCCATAAAATCTATTAAATTAAAATCAAACAACAAGTTTAAATCTAAAAATCCCATTAAAACTTTTCATTAAATCAATTAAATTTCAATTTCATAATTTCAAGTTCAACATTAATTTAAACTTACAATATTTCAATTTAATTTCTAAATCAATTTATTTAAACCCAAAGTGGTTTTATATCGGGTATATATCATTTCAACCCAAAGTGATTTCCTAATTATCAAGGAACTTGCAGTTTGAGAACAATAAAATAATAACATAAATAACATAACATGTCAATGACCAACATACATGCATAATTAATAATTTAATATATATATACATGCCTAACTAACATATCATATGTGTCACATATCATAAACAGCATAAGTGAATATTTTCAAATTATAGCATGTCATATACTAACATAACATATAAATATATAACATGACATATATACAAGAAACTTGCAAGGTGATTTACAATAAAATAACATGGCATATGTCACAACAAATTACATAGCAACCATTTACAAATCATGTCAACTTGCATAACATAGATGGGTCATTTTTTTCATGTCCAATATGTGTCAAATATGTGTCATTTTATATGTCAAAATGGACATCTAATTAATTTATATCATATGAATTTAACTATAAAAAAATCCTAACTAAAACAACATTTCAATAACTTTTCACATGCTATCAATTCACTAACATAAAAATATCGGTCGTAAGTGATTGCTCACCTTTCATGGCTATGAAGGTGATGATAAAATGGAGCAATATGCAGATTCCTAGCAAAGATCCAATTGCAAATCAAATCCAACAAAGCTTAGACACGAAAACGAATCAGTAAACAAGTTTCAACTACTTTTAACTTCCAAACAACCCTAGATCCAAACTACGGACAAACCTGAAACTAGGTCATCTTTAAGTAAATATTCGGACCAGAATATTACCGAATCTATAAAAGTGACTAACTAGAAAGTTATTGAAAATTCTTTTCTCTTCACTTTCAAAAACAGAATCACTCAAAAAGCTTCTTTCTTGAGGAAGTTATGGTCAAAACAAACAGAGGTGTTTTCTGAGTTGAAAATCTGAGTTCAAAAATACTTCAAAAAGATTTGGGTTTTTGGCATAGCAAAATTAAGGAATTTAAAGAACTGATCTAAAAAAAAGTTGAAGCCACAGGAAAAATAAATGGTTTGAAAAAAAGAATCACATAATTTTGTTCTTTTCTAAAGGAGATATGATTGATACAATATGGGTATTTTTCGGCCAAAACTGGACCCGAGAAAGGACTTGAAAAATGGAGTTTATAGAAATATTTAGAATGGGAAGAAGGGTTCAACAACAAAGTTTTGCCATTGAAATTATATACGGTTTCAAAAAAAGAATTATTTGATTTGGAGTAGTTTAGTGGAATATAAAAGCCATGGAAATAAGGGGAAGAAAGAGGGAAAAAATGGAAAGGAAAACGGAGAAAGTAGAGAAGAGGGAAGGTGGGGCTTTGGCCATGGGTTGCTGCCGTGGGTTGTGGGTGGTGATGGAGGTGGGTGGCGGCAGCAAGGTGCGGGGAAAAGTGGCGGCGTAGGTGAGGGAGAGGGAGGAGAGGCAAAGGTAAGGGAAGGTGGAGGCAGAGGAGAATGGAAGGAGATTGATTTGGTTTTAGAATTTGATGATTTTTTTTAGATCTAGGGTTTAGAGAGGAAGAAGAAGATACAGATAATTTTTGTTCAGAGAGGAGAAATGTGAGGAAGAGATGTTCTATACGTACCTATTCAGAAGAAATGAAAAGGTATGGTCTGTTTAATTTTCCAAAGCCCATTAGTCTACTAGTCTATTTGCATTCTAATGAATCCTTAAATTCCTAGAAGCCCAATGACTGAATAAGAGAGCCCATTAGGAACATAGAAAAGAGAACAATAACATATGTAAATACACAAAGGAAACACCGACAAATTACGCGAGTTTTTCACTGAAAACTGCATATTTAGAGTTCTAGAACTTTGATTTCAACGGAACGAAAAGCAGAGTTCTTCTTAAAATTTTGTCTAGATTTTTTTACAATAATAAAATTCAAAATTTTAAACTTTTAAATTTTTACCAAAAATTCAAATTTGACTAAGTTTTGACCAGAATTTGACTTTTTCCAAAATTGTTTATTTAATTAAATTTGATCAAATTAATTCTTTAGAAGCACCCAATTAATTATTTAAATTTAAATTTCAAATTTTTCTTAAATTAAAATAAATATTCAATTTTAAATCGTTCAAATTTATGGGTCGTTATAGCTCCCAAGTTGGGTATGATCATCCTTATCTAGAGTCGATATTATATATCATTTGTATTCTTCAAGGCCCATTAACGGAGGGGTGATCATATTTGGTACTATCCCGTAAGGGGTAGGCCGGTTCTGTGTTGGTAGGGTCGATAGGTTCGATCTTGGTGTTATTTTATCTAGAGATGCACCATGATGGGCGGTACCCTAGTAGCCCAGTCATTCTATGGAATCCATTCTACAATACGAGCTTTTATGGTTTTAGTTGTATACCTATTATGCTGGAATTTAATTAATGTTACAATTTCGGCTAAGATTATTAAGTATTTGTATCTTAGACATTATTATAATGTCAGAGAATTTCATATGAAATGTTTTGGTTATCGTAAGATAAAAACTCATCTGTGTTTATATGCGGCACGGTCTTACGAGATACTTTTGATTTTCAAAGGTTTTCTAGAACTTTAAAATCCAGTTGGGTGTGTTTTCTCATGCTGGTTTTCCAAACTGACTCGGTTGTTATTTTATTATAATGCTCGGGTCAGACCGAGCATATTTACAGATTGCTTTGGATGCATTGGAGCTCGGGAGATGAGTTGGAGGTCTTCAAGTCGTATTCATGTATATGTTTATTTTCTGCTATTTGTTGTTGAAATCATCAGCATTTGTGAGGATATGTTGTTATAACTATCCAAGCTGATGATCATGATCTATTGTTGTACTCTGATGGATGTGTGTATATAACAGTTTCGCTTTTGTAAATATTATTGATATTATATTATATATTGTTCTGCTGTGATTGTGAGATTTTATGTTGTTTTTAGTTTCTTTTCTCTTCTTCTTCTCTTCTCTTCTTCTTTTTTCTTCTCTATAACTATTCGTATTTCCATTCAATTTGGGTTGGACATGTGTGGTTTATTATTAGCTTGGACTTTACGGATTGGCGGTCGTTATAGACACTATTATAATATCAGAGAATTTCATATGAAATGGTTTGGTTATCGTAAGGTAAAAACCTGTCCGTGTTTATGTGCGGCGTGATCTAACGAGATACTTCTGATTTCAAAGAATTTTTATAACTTTAAAATCCAATTGGGTGTGTTTCTCTCACGCTGGTTTCCTAGACAAACTCGGGTGTCATTTTATTATTATGCTCAGGTCAGACCAAGCATATTTACAAATTACTTGGATGCATTGGAGCTCAAGAGGCGAGCTGGAGGTCCAAGACGTATCTACGTATTTCTTTATGTTCTGCTGGGTTGTCTATTGGTTGTATTTATTAGAAAATTGTAAGGATGTACTATTATAACTGTCCGGGCTAAAATAAGTTAGTATACTCTGATTTGATGTATGTATATGTATATATATATATATATATTACAGTTTGCTTTGTTTAAAGATTTGTTATATATTATAGATTATTCGTTCCACTGTGAGATTCTGTATTGTTTAGTTTTCCTCTTCCTTCGTTCTTCTTTTTCCCTAACAATTGGGTTTTCCGGCATTCGATTTCTCGGCACACAATACAGTGAACGTATTAGTGTCAAATTTCGAAGGTCGAAAATCCTGATTCGTTACAGTAGGAGTATGTTTCTCAACTTCTAGTGGGCTCTTATTACTACATTGTTATCATATAACAATGACATAGTATTTTTAATATTTTGAATCACCCTAGCTCAGTTATAATTTTGTGCATTTATATATATACATTGCTTTTACTATAGCATTATTCAAGGCAATGCACATAACCTTTTCATCGAACCAGCCATAATGTTCCGTTTGGAACATTTTCAACTTAAAGCTTCTTAACTAAGGGTTAAACATAAATCTAATATACACACATTATACTTAATATCACCTATCAAGTTTGAGCCCAAATGCTCCTTCATTAGGAGTTCATTGTTTCTATACACAGTTCTTTAGTATTTCATAAATATTTGAGAACACTCTGAACTACCACTTAATGATCTTAATTTGGATTTGATACTTACTTCATGCATCAAATACATAAGCGAATTATGATATCATACACAATACAACATGTATGGTAATTCCTATTGCCGATGCATAAGGAATCCATCTTACGTGTTCCATATTAAACATTTTAATAAGGTGTTTTACACATTGTTTTGGGGCATTCCTAGCATCCTTTATACTTATTATAAAATATATAATTTACAAATCCAATGCTAATTATTAAATAACCAACTATAATGATTTTAACTCGAGTACATCATTGGTGATTATAATTTTGTTGTTTACCCTTTTGAAATATTTTAGTACCATTAATAGTTCTTTCTTATGGACACACGCTTCCTCTGCATTTTGATTGAAAATCAAACCATATGATATTTCTATCAAAACACTTACTTAATTTTGATGCTTATAGAATGATTATTCCATATCATTTCTTCGATAATATCCGAAATACCCACACCTCGAACTAACTTCTAGACGCCTTGGTTGTTATGTACAGATAGTATCTTCTAAATCATTATTTAGAATTTTCAATCTTAATACATATGTACCAAAACACAAAGTCATACCAAGCGATAATTTTGTGAGTAAATCTTAATTGACTTAAGAAAGTTGAAAGTGAAATCTATTACACTAATTTCAACAATTAAAATTTACGATGTTATTCTTATCAACGTTGTTTGCTGCATTCCAACTACATTAGTCTTTCTCTTGAAAACATATTTTGAGGTAGATGGATCATATTCCTTCAGGATACAACTATCAAAATCATATTTTGATAATGTACTTGGAATCCTTTCAGATTTGTGCATCATACCATATGGTATAGTCAATACTCTTAATGGTATAATTGACAACTGAGGATTATCTATTATCGACATTGATTAGAAACTCATGTTCTCTTCAATGTGCAGGAATAGTCAATAAACATTCTAATGTGTTATGTTCGTTTAGGTTTGGTTAATTTCATTTCAACCTATGTAATTAGATTCACTTTTGGATCTATCCAAATCCATTTTACTACCAATAATTTCTAAAAGAAATTTCTTCGCTACGAAGTTGATATTTCTTGAATTATTTTTCAGTGTAACGGAATAGGTATTCATAAACACTTTATGAATTGCCTTATATATAAAGCTGATTCAGTTTTAGTTTACGATACTTATGTTTGAAACATAACTGGTAATCTAATGATGATCATTCCCAAAATCCATTTGGGGCGATCCATACAAGATCCCTTATAAACAGTTTACATGTAGTCTTTCAACTCGCATAACCTATCAACTCCTTGACCTAGGATATGTTGGGGTTTCTTATAAACCCATATCCCGTATGATTTTGAAAACTATTATTTAGATGAAAATTAATTTTAACCTTATGTATTACTCTTAAGTTCATGACCTTATAGAAAGAAGTTAACTCAACCTCACTCACCATTAATCATATTTTGTTCAATAAAGTTCGATCGCTTCTAATCGATACATCATTATGTATCATAGGAAGGAGTGACTTTTAAGATTGAATCTTTATTCATTTTTAGGTACAATTAGAACTCTTTCCAATATACTCTCCTATTCGATTGAATTGAATCATTATTATTTTCTATTTCACATTATTCTTTACTTTCATTTTATACTCTCTAAGCTTATCATAGATGTACCACGTCTGTATCAAATACGCATGTTCATGTACATGATAACTCATCAGTGAATAAAACTAATAACGTGGAATCGTTTGGTACTAATAGATTTCGATAGCATACATTTATATGTTTTAATCTGAAGAGTTCAACAACTCTTACGATGCCCCCACTCAATGAGTGCTTTGCCCTTTATTGTTTGAAATATAATTCATTAGCATCATATCATTCATAATCATATAATCAAAGTATTATTTCTTCAAATTATGGCTTAGTCAATAATTCCAAAATAATTATTAATAATTTCAAATGTTGATGTATTTTCTAATGCATCGATTTTGTTATGAAAACAAACACCAAACTATAATTTTTTTATAATGAGTATTCATAGTATTCATATTAAAATAAATCTGTCTATTTTTCAATCAACATTGAAAAACATTTATTATTTCATAAAAAATATTTGGTAAGTTTTGCAAAAATAATTTTCGTAACTTATTGCAACCAATAAGTGCTATATGGCATACTCCCACCATTTTTGCCATTACTATAACAGTATACGAGATACGAAGCTACATTTAACCACTTAATGTGGGATATTTGTTTTGTTTGCTGTAATAATTTATAGTCGAGATTTTTGAGATCAAATCTCTTGAACTCAAAGAAATAAATCTCATAGAAATTTTCTATATGAAAATGCATTTGGAACAGATAGCATATTTTTATTAAGTATCTATTATTTTTTTACAATTTTCATTTCCAATGTTTCTTTATCAACTGGAAGTAATAATTAACTCTCTTCATCCCAATTATGTCTTAGGTTGCATTTACTCTCATACATATGATTTTCTTTCTAAACGGTCAAACTATTCAAAGGAAACCCTTACTACAATATCATAAGGATTCTTTATAAAAATGGATTTGCTTATCCTTAACATTCAAGGATGTCAAATATGTTACACTTTATGTAAACTGATTTAACTAACATCTCAATGATCTTAGATCTATCTTGTAGACCTTGGTCTAGTGTTACATGTGACACGACGAGATCATGATTGTAATAAATCATATTGAATACACAGTCTCACACTATGGTTTACTTTCTTATTTAAATTGAACTAAATTCATCGTGGTTTTGTACATTACAAGTTGCGACAGTTCACCATATAATATTTATATGTGATTGAAAATGGGTCAAATATTCATATCCTTGTATTGCTTTTAGGGTTCGAAACTCATAAAGGAAATTACATGGTTTAGGCATACATGTAAGTAACCAACTACAAATTTACTTAAGTTGTAAAATTAGGCGCTTGCATGGGTATTGAAACAACAACATGGAAAAAATATTTATTAGTAAGTATATTTTATATTTCTCTTTGTCAATCTTAAATTCAGTTCATATATATATATATATATATATATATATGTTGGAACTGGACTAGCCCGTAGCGGAAATTATGGGTGAATTTCAAAAACTTTACTCTATTGGATCTTTTATTGGGCCTATGAAGTCTAACTGAATTAGAACATTTCTAAATTTCATTTAAATAAAAGCATTTATTTTATTTAAATTCAAATATATTAAGATATGAAATTAATTTTATTTGATTTAGTTTATACATTTATACATATATGTGTGAGTGCATGTGTAACATAATAATCCGTGAAAGGTATAATATGCCCATATGTAGATGTTGGGATTTATATCACAACAAACATATTAGCTCATTTTGTATGTCATGTATGTTGTCCGAATATGTGCATGTGTATGTGTTACAATATATGTATATATATGTATGTATATGTATATGTATATGTATACACACACAAAGACATATGTATGTATAAATATATTATATATAATATATGAACATAAAACATTTATATATAGATAAATATATATATAGAAAGAGAGACAACAATTATTAAAAATTATTTATAATTCAAAATTAACATAGTTTTGCAAACGTAATAATTTTAGCATTTTAATTTGTATATAGTATGAATAAAATAATGTTTTCATCAACAAATAATTAACATAAAATAATCTATTGATGAAAATTCAAATTTAACAATTTTCAAAAATCTAGGATCATAAAATAGAGCTTAGGAAAAATCTGGAGATTTTTCAAAGTTGAAATATTATTTCTAAAAACAAATACATTGATTTCGGCAATAATTATTTAATATAAAATAATATATTATAGAAAATTCAAATATAAAAATTTAAAATTCTAGGATCATGAATGAAAGGTTACAAAATATTTTGAAGGATTTTTCAATTAAATTATTATTTTTATTAAATCATAAACAGTTTTTCCGAAATAATATTAATTATTAAAAATAATAAACTTTATTAAAAAATTCCTAAATTTTTTCTATATGTTTCTGAAATGATATAACATTTTTTTTAAATACAAAATTGAATTTTTAATGTAATAATTATTTTATATATAATAAACAATTCAAAAATTAAATAAATGTTAATTTAAAAATATGAATATATGTATGATAATTAATTTTCGAATTTGTAAATTCATATTATATTTAAATAAGTGTACTAAAATTTTTAAATCATATATATATCATATATATGCATATATGCCATTATGAGAGAGAAATATACACTAATATATATATATATGTGAATTTATTAATAAATATATATAAAACAATTATTAATGATAAAAATTGATTTTGTACAGTAAACAACATTTGTCTATATATAAATCAAATAGTATAATAAACAAATTATGCACATAACCAAACTGATTTGTGACAACCACATCTACTTACAAAATCTCACCTAACTAAACATATAGTAGCAATATATTTAAAAAGATATGAAATTTCTCATTATAGAATCATATAATATAATTTAATTACTGTAATATGAATTAAAATTACCAATTTAATGATGCCTTTGAATCCACGTTGAAGCAATGAATTCCCTTCTTTTTACTATTCTTGATTCGTCAGCTTGCAAGTCCGGAATCACCGACCTCTAACTATCGATAGTATTATTTTAATTTGAAATATATTTGAGAATTTTGAAGTGGATTGAGAGCTATGTTTTAATCAGCAATGTAGAAGGTAATGGCGGCCAAAAAAAATTTCATCATTATTTTTAGAGATACATATATATATATATATATATATATATATATATATATATATATATGGTTGTATTATAGAGAAACGAGGAAAACTTTTTTACCCATTCTCACTTGATCTCGGCCCATTATCTCCAAGCCAATTCCTTATATTTTAGTCACCCCTAGACCTTCCCAAAACTAAAATTTTGCAGCCCTAATGACGGGCCTTAAACCCATCTAAGCCCAAGCCAAAATATTATGCAATTAAATCTAATTTAATCACTTGTCGATATTGTATATCGATCGATATATTTATAACTGTTATAAATATATATAACATGATTTGTTTCCCAAATTATATTCAAAATTTATAATTAATATTTCATAAATATTAATTAATTTATAACAATTATAAACTACTTAAATCGTTTTGTCTTAAGGGAATTCATCATTTCGGCTGTGTAACTCTTGGGTGTAAATTTGGTCAGCGATTAACATCGAACTATTCTAATGTTAACGTTCACACATCACTTAGCAGGTGGTATGACATTATGGTCAAATTTATCGCTTACTCATTTTCGGTAAAAATCCAATTTTAGTTTAATAAGCGTTACCCGGTTATGACATTTGTTTACACAAATTCTCTTCGTCAAAACTATATCACTTTGGACTTATGGAATTTGGTAATGGTCAAAATTCCAACCTCATCCACATTCAACTTTATAGTCCAAATACAAAGTCCTTGGTTCAATAATAACAATTATTATTAACCGAAATGCTCTGACCAGAGACTTTGACTTTGACTTAACTTGAGTTGACTGTAATACTAACCGCATATAACTGAGGAGACGAATCCTCTCTTGAATAGTGCTTCACTTCCAATACTTCCACTCGACCCAACTATAGTCACTCGATGGACGCCATGCCATGATTTGGCTATAATCAAAACGGAACTTTCATATTGAAGGTCCATAGTATTCTCAAGTCGAGAGAACTGTGTAAATCAGTCACATCGATATTTTTTGTTTGACCTTAGTTATATTAACCAGTAGAAAACCATCGAGTGAGTTGTTCCATATTTATCCAATAACTATTAGTACGTAACCCCTAGGTGCCCCCAGCAGTCATGAGTAATACACTGCCCAACATTTGGAGAGCGTTATGTACTCCAGTCTCAACGGATACATCGATATTCAGTCTCGATGCATCCTGATTAGGAACATTTAAAATGGTATATTTTTTTCGTTGTGATAAATTACACACGGTTATAACACTTTGTAACTACTATCACAAAATATACTATTTATGGATTTTTCTATTAAATATAATTTTAATTAAGTTAATTAATTAATATAATCACATTATATCAAGTATATAATAGGAAGAAAATACCTTTTATTTCGAACAGGATTGGTCAACGAGTTAGATATATGTAACAAATTACATAATTGCACCTAAGGCATACCCCTAACTCTATCAATCTCCCACTTGCACTTGGGGTCAATTATGGAATCTAATTCCAACTTCTCCAATCAGTTTTCTCAAAACCAATTAGGTCAGTCCCTTAGTGAATGGGTATGCTATTATGTTTTAATTATCTACTTTCTCGATTAACTCTCTCTGACACTGATAAACTGCCTTTATCTTGTGGAACGATTCGAAGTATGTCTTTCGACTTCTAGTGAGCTTTAAGTTCTATCATGACCAATTTCATGATATTGTTATCTTATAAAAATATTATGGGATTCTCAACATTTAGAATCACCTTTGGCTCAATTATAAATTTGTGCATTTAATTCTTTTTCCTTTCCGCAGGGACCAGGAGATTGGATCTAGCCAGATTCGAGTTATAAGAATCCATAGTAAAATAAAGTCCTTGGTTATCTAACTTAGATGAAATAGTATATCTATATACATTGGTTTATTGTAGCGCTATTCAAGTTAATGTTCTCAACATTTCGTTGAATCGACCACAATCACTTTTATTTTGAAACATTTTCAAATTAAAGGTTTTAACTTAAATTTTATCATTGACATGTTATACTCAATATCACTTATAAAAGTTTGTGTCCAAATGTTCCATCATAACGAGTTCGTTGTTTCTATAAATAATTCTCTAGTATTTCATAAATACGCGAGAACACCTCAAACAACCATTTTGTGATATCAATTTGGATTTTATATTTGCTCCATGTATCAAATACATAAACAAAACACAATATCATACACAACATTATCTGTATGATAATTCTTATTGCTAATGCATAAGGAATCCAACTTACATGTTCTCTTTTTAATAGGGTGCTCTTGTATATCATTTTGGGACAATCCATATATCTTTTATACTCACCATAAAATACATAATTTACAATCCAAAATTGAGTATTAAAATAACTAAAGTTGATTTTAATACAAGCATATTGTTAAAATCAACAACGTGTTGTTTACTTATAGTTTAGAAATATCAATGTACCTTTTAACGTTCTTTCTTATGAACACATGCTTCCTCTGCACTTTGATTGAAAATCAAACTATTTGATATTT
Organism: Allium fistulosum; assembly: GCA_030737815.1. Classification (NCBI taxonomy): domain Eukaryota; kingdom Viridiplantae; phylum Streptophyta; class Magnoliopsida; order Asparagales; family Amaryllidaceae; genus Allium; species Allium fistulosum. The sequence goes on along the minus strand of CM060903.1, from coordinate 693,942,433 downwards.
CTATCAAAATACTTATTCAATCTTGATGCTTATAAAATGATACATTCGTATCATTTCTTGGATCATATCCAAAGACTCACAAATCCAATATCGCTCCCATTGACTTTGAGGCATTTTTGGTTAATATGTGTAAACGACTTACTCTAAATCATTATTTAGAATTTTTTGTTTCAGTACATAAGTACCAAACACTAAGTCTTATCGAGGATAATTTTGTGAGTAAATCTAAACTAACTTAAGTATGTTGAATACCGAATATGTTATGCTAATTTCAACAATTGAGATTTGCGATATTATTCTTATCAACATTGCTCATTTAATTCCAACCACATTAGTCTTTCCAATAAAGACACAATCTTGGCCGATGGATCACATCTCATTGGTTACGACCACCAAAATCATATTTTTATAGCGTACTAGGAATTCTTTCAGATTTGTGCATCATACCATATAGAGTCAACAATCTTAATGGTTTAATTGAACAACCGAGGGTAATGTATATTTTCGACATTAATAAGAAACTCATAGTTTCTCTTCGATGTACGAGAATACTTATTAGACATTTTAATGCTATGTGTTCATTTAGGTTAGTTAATTTCACTTCATCTTATATAATCAGTTCTATCTTTGGATCGGATCCAATTCCATTTAACTACCAAAATTTCTCAAAGAAATTCCTTCACAATGAAGTTGATATATCTTGAAACAACAATTGTTTCTTAGTGCAAATAGAATAGGGATTCATAAACGCTTTATGAACCTTTTTATTTATAAAACTGATTTTAGTTCACAAAAATTATGTTTAAAACATAAATATGTCATTTGATGACAGACCTTTTCAAAAAACTTTTTGGAGATTCATACAAGATCCCTCATGAACAATTATTACGTGCAATCTTTCGACTCGCACAACCTGCCAACTCCTTGGTCAAGGATATGTTGGGATTTCTTACAAACTCTTACCTTGTAAGATTTTGTAAACTGTTGTTTAGATGAAATAATATCAACATTGTGTACTACTCCTAATTCAATGACCTTATAGAAAGAAACTAACTCAACTTCACTCACAATTAATCGTAAATTGTCCAACAATGTCTGATTACTCCTTATCGATGCATCATTATGTATCACATGGAGGAGTGACTTGTGAGGTTGAATCTATATTCATTTTTTAGGTACATTTGGAACTCTTTCCAATATACTCACTTATTCGACCAAATCAAATCATTTTATTCTATTGCATGTTATTTTATTTACTTTTCTTTTATATTCTATGATTTTATCATAAACTTACTACATGTGTATCTAATACACATGTTCATGTTGGTAATAAATCATCGATGAATATAAAAAAGTATGTGAAACCCTTTTGGTAGTAATAGACTTGTGATTGCATGCATCAAATGTATTAATTCAAAGAGTTCATTAACTCTTATGATGCTCCCACTGAATGGGTGCATAGCCATTAACTGTTTGAGATATAATTAACACGTATCATATGATTCATAATCATATAGTAAAATTATTTCTCAAAACTATGGCTTAGTCTATAATTCCAAAACAACTGTAAATAATATTAGACACATATGTATTTTTGTTGCATCAATTTTACTATGATAACAAATTCCATAATATAGTTCTATTTCATAATGAATATTCATAATACTCATATTAAAATATAGTTATATCTAATTTTCAGTCAATACCAAAAATAAACATTATTTCACAAATAATGTTCGATACATTTTACGAAAACAATTTTCGTAATTTGATGCAATCACTAGGTGCTATATGGCATGCTCCCACTATTTCCGCCATTACTATAATATCGTACTAAATTTAGAGGTCCACCATTCACTTAATATTGTTAATATTGTTTACTTATTTCATATGCTGCAACTAGTTTACAGGGGAGAGTTCTTTGATCAAATATCTTGAACTCAAAGAAATAAATGTTATAGAAAACAATTTCTATATGAAAATACATTTCGGAATAAAAATCATATTTCATATTCCAATATTAAGCATCAATTATTATTACAATTCTTGTTTCCAATGTTTCTCTATGAAGCAGAAGTGACTATTCATTCTCTTCATTCCAACTTTACCTTAAATTACATCTATTCTTATACATTCGTTTTTCTTTCAAATGGTCAAACTATTCAAAACAAAACCTTACTACAATATCATAACAAACTTTTTACAAAAGCGCATTCGATTATTCTTAACATTTAAGACATCAAATATGTTGCACTTTATGTAAACCGATCAAGATGACATTTGAACGATCGAGTTTTTAGATGTATCTCGTAGTTTATGGTCTTGTGTTATATTAACACAATATGATTCTTTTGAAATCATTCAAGTTGAATACATGATCTTAAAATACTGTTTATTGGCTTACTTCGAATGAACTAACTTCATCGAAATATTGTACCACACAAACTATGACTGTTCACCATATAACATTTATATGTGAAAGTACGTGGATCAAATATCCATAGTCTTGAATTGCATTTAGAGTTCAAAAACTCATAAAATGCAATACACGGTCTAAACCAAATAAACATATAAGTGACCAACTTACGAATGTATTAAGTAGTTGAAATTAGGCACTTGCATGGGTATAGAAACATTATATAAGATGCAATTAGAATTATTAGTAAGTATATATTATATTTCTATTTGTCAACTTTCAATTTAGTTTGTTTATATATGTTAATTGACAAACGTTTTATCAATAATATAAATGCACAAATTTATCATTGTAGATAATTATAACATTATATAGCATATGTTCTTACAATATTAGAAAGGTTAAATGTTACCATTTCATTTTTCTAATAAGGCTCCCATTAGTCTTTTATGTTTCTCCAAACTCTAAGATGAAACATAGAAGTCTTACAACTTCACTAGTGGGTGTTAGGACTCGTTTGTTTTGGTATTCTGACCTTGAGTTTGCTCAACAAATCATAACCCCACAAATGATGGATAACTCCTTATCGGTTGTATCACATAGAACTCCTAACCCATTTTTCCTTGTTCTAATCTCATTTCGACCTTATGTTTGCTCAACAAATGGAAAAAGATTATTCACTCCTGTGCAGTCAATTCCTCGATATTGCCCCGATATATCCCGTAGCGGACTTTTGGGGCAATGATATTCCTATAAAGCGGCCCAATATAGCGGATCCGCTATTATCCCCGATATTAGGGCAATAATCTGTTATATCCCCGATTTTGTTGCCCTGCTATATCCCCCTTTCCTATAAATAAGCATTTTGCATGATGCCTTGCTTTTAAGTTTTTTGGTAACTTCAAAGTTGATGTAATAATGATATACGCTGTTGGTTATTATAACTAGTTCTAACTTTTTAAGTGTCAACTTTGTTTATCTTTACTTTATTATAACTTGTTTTGTTTGGTGGGAAATAATAAGTAATAATTGTTCCTCTTTTTAATGTAGAATGTTCATCATTCCTCTTTTTAAAGTCGTTTGCTATATCTTGCTATATCCCCGATATATCTCCGCTACAACTTTTCGCACCTCAAACGCTATGGAGCAGCAGGGCGCTTTAACTGCACAGATTCACTCATACCTACCATATCGTGATGGCCTAAGCATAGTATATGTACCTTGAGTTTGCTCAACAATACATATAGTTATCTTACCGCATCTGTTCAATATATTAATAATACTATGCATAACATCCCTAGCTTGAGTTTGCTCAACAACTAAGGAGTATGCAAGTAATTTATTAATATATATATGGTAGAGGACAACATTATATTGAAGATTCATAATCTTCAATATATATATTGAGTGATATCGACTTATAGAATAATATATTTATTATAAAATACCCCAGCGATTCAAGTGTCAGACACATCAGAAATCACGGTATATGTACATTTACATATGTATTTATTTCTCAAGTCTATTTGGGTTTCTTTAACGTTCCATATTTAGTTTATACACATATCATATAAGTTTTATTGTTATATAACTTTTATGTTTCATATTACTTATATGATAGTCTTACGTATAATATATCATTAATTAAATCTTATCTAATTAATTTTAATCAATTAACTCTTTAATTAATCTTAAATTAGTATTCCAATATAACTTTTATATTAGACATATCTACTATAACATTTATAGTGTATACTATAACTTTATAGTGTAACACGCATATATCATATATATGTGTATTTTATTTATTTAATTAACCTTTAATTAATTTATTCAATTAAACAATTTTTATTAAAATTTATTAATTTCAAAATTTATCTTGTATACATACATGTATACTTATGTTATCTTAAACATTTTAAAATAACATAACATATATCAACATATATAATACATGCATATATACATTAATTAATTAACATATTTAATTAATTTATTTTATTAATCTTATTAATAAATTTGAAATTTGAAATTATTATATAAATATTTTCAAACATTTTGAAAATATCATTATCCTTTCAAACAGTTTAAAAACTTATGTAGTATTATAATTTTTATAATAAAAATGTTTTATTTTAAATTTAACTATTAAATTTAAAAATTTTAACATTAATTTTCAAAACGATTTTGAAAATTAGCCCAAGGCCCAAATTAAGTTGGGCATTTTCTATTAGGAGCAACCTTTGGGCTCACATCACCTTTCGGGCCAGGTTGGTAACCAAGTAGGATACGGTACTTGATTACCCAATTCCAATCCTAGACATTACCTTTCTAGACACTGTACTAAGTGGGCAAGCTTAATTAGTTAGCCTTAATATGACTAAATTCGACCGCATAGGCTATTGGGATTCGATACTATTATTGAAACTGGATTAGCCCGCAGCGGAAGTTATGGGTGAATTTAATTTTTTTTTATCATATTAGATCTTTTATTGGGCCTATGAAGTCTAACTGAATTAGAACATTTCTAAAGTTTATTTAAATAAAATCATTTATTTTATTTAAATTCAAATATATTAAGATATGAAATTAGTTTTATTTGATTTAGTTTATACATAAATGTGTCATATACATATATGTGTGAGTGCATGTGTAACGTAATAATCCATGAAAGGTATAATATGCCCATATGTAGATGTTGGGATTTACATCGCAACAGACATATTAGCTCATTTTGTATGTCATGTATGTTGTCCAAATATGTGCATGTATATGTGTTACAAAATACACACACATACATGTATGTATATATATTGTTTGCGCCAAAATTGGTCACAAACACCCAATTGTCGATGAAAGCACCAGTTCACAATCATAGATTACATATAACAAGTATGTAAAGAATTAAAAATGAAGAACACTCGAAAAATTAAAAGGAAAGCAGTAAAGAACACAGAGTTTATAGTGGTTTGGCAATCCGGCCTACATCCACTTTGAAGTTGATGATTTTATTGATGTTTGCTTGCTGATTACAACGAGTTACAACTGATTGCAACAGCAAATTTCGAGTACAATGCTGGTTCTTGCAGAGTCTGGACGTAGAAGAATCAAAAGTCCCCTTTTTTGTAGACTTTGGGATGCTATTTATAGGCGTAGGCTGCAAATATCTCGCTCAGATCTTGGGAGACCTCTTCTGGCACGTGCACGGGCCCACGCGATCGATCCCATGCGATTTTGACTCGATCCGTGATCGATACGAATGAATTTTGTATCGATCAAGATCTTGCCCGATCGAGTCGAGATCGATCATGAACATTCTTTAGGTTGTACGCAAGCTCCTGTGAAAATTTGGTGGCATTTGGACTTGTAGATTATGAGATATGATCGATGCAAGTTTGTGTTTTTCAAAGGCTGTCTCATTCACATCGATCACCTCTGCCTTGTTCGTATCTATCACCATTGCACTATTCGTATCGATCGTGATGGATACGAAATGGCAACCACTTGATGGATACGAACAAGACCTTTCAGTTGATGGATATGAACAGTTGAGGCTTGATGGATACGAACAAGACCTTTCAGTTGATGGATACGAACAGTTGAGGCTTGATGGATACGAACAAGACCTTTCAGTTGATGGATACGAACAGTTGAGGCTTGATGGATATGAATAAGACCTTTCAGTTGATGGATACGAACAAGACCTTTCTGTTGATGGATACGAATAGTTGAGGCTTGATGGATACGAACAAGACCTTTCAGTTGATTGCTTGAATAACATCGATCATATCTTGAGCATATGAACTCCGATTGACCTGAAATTTGAAACGTAGCCTCTCCTAGCCTTGTGCATCATTCCCAATCGATCCTGTTTTGATTGAAGCCCGGTCAAATTTTGACGACATCGATCGTAGCCTTGTTTCCAATTGATCTCCATTCCTGATATCCATCTGTTCCAGCCAATTTGTGGATATCCCGGCCTTGACCAAAAGGCGGGATAAAAAATATATTATATATAATATATGAACATAAAACATTTATATATAGATATATATATATATATATATATATAGAAAGAGAGAGAACAATTATTAAAAATTATTTATAATTCAAAATTAACTTAGTTTTGCAAACATAATAAATTTAGTATTTTAATTTGTATATATTATGAATAAAATAATGTTTTCATCCATAAATAATTAACATAAAATAATCTATTGATGAAAATTCAAATTTTACAATTTTCGAAAATCTAGGATCATAAAATAGAGCTTAGGAAATATCTGGAGATTTTTCAAAGTTGAAATATTATTTTTAAAAACAAATACATTGATTTCGACAATAATTATTTAATATAAAATAATATATAATTAAAAATTAAATTTTAAAATGTCATAATTCTAGAATCATGAATGAAATGTTACCAAAAATTTTGAAGAATTTTTCAATTAAATTATTATTTTTAATACATCATAAACAGTTTTTACGAAATAATATTAATTATTATAAATAATAAACTATATTAAAAAATTCCAAAAAAATTTCTATATGTTTCTGAATAGATATAATATATTTTTTAAATATAAAATTGAACTTTTAATGTAATAATTATTTTATATATAATAAACAATTCAAAAATTCAATAAATATAAGTTAAAAATATGAATATATGTATGATAATTAATTTTTGAATTTTTAAATTCATATTATATATAAATAAGTGTACTAAAATTTTTAAATCATATATATCTTATATATGCATATATGCTATTATGAGAGAGAAATATACACTAATATATATATATATATATATATATGAATTTATTAATAAATATATATAAAACAATTATTAATGAAAAAAATTGATTTTGTACAGTAAACAGCATTTGTCTATACATAAATCAAATAGTATAATAAACAAATTATGCACATAACCAAACTGATTTGTGATAACCACATCTACTTACAAAATCTCACCCAACTAAACATATAGTAGTAATATATTCATTAATAATTGTTTTATATATATTTATTAATAAATTCATATATATATATATACATATATATATATATGAATTTATTAATAATTATATATAAAACAATTATTAATGAAAAAAATTGATTTTGTACAGTAAACAACATTTGTCTATACATAAATCAAATAGTATAATAAACAAATTATGCACATAACCAAATTGATTTGTGACAACCACATCTACTTACAAAATCTCACCCAACTAAACATATAGTAGTAATATATTTAAACAGATGTGAAATTGTTCATTATAGGATCATAGAATATAATTTAATTACTATAATATGAATTAAAATTACCAATTTAATGATGCCTTTGAATCCATGTTGAAGCAATGACTTCCCTTCATTTTAGTGTTCTTGATTCGTCAGGTTGCAAGTCCGGAATCACCGACCTCTAACTATCGAATAGTATTATTTTAATTTGAAATATATTTGAGAATTTTGAAGTGGATTGAGAGCTATGTTTTAATCAGAAATGTAGAAGGTAATGGCGGCCGAAAAAAAGTTCATCATTATTTTTAGAGATACATACATACATATATATATATACATACATATACATACATACATACATATAAATATATATACATACATATATATATACATATACATATACATACATACATATATATATATATATATATATATATATATATTACCCATTCTCACTTGATCTTAACCCATTATCTCCAAGCCAATTCCATATGTTTTAGCCACCCCTTGACCTTCCCAAAACCGAAATTTTGCAGCCCTAATGATGGGCCTTAAACCCATCTAAGCCCAAGCCAAAATATTATGCAATTAAATCTAATTTAATGTCTTGTCGATATTGTATATCGATCGATATATTTTTAACTGTTATAAATATATATAACATTATTTATTTCTCAAATCATATGCAAATTTTATAATTAATATTTCATAAATATTAATTAATTTAATTAATTTATAACAATTATAAACTAATTAAATCGTTCGGTATTAAGGGAATTTATCATTTCTCCTGTGTAACTCTTGGGTGTAAATTTGGTCAGCGATTAACATCGAACTATTCTAATGTTAACGTTCACACATCACTTAGCAGGTGGTGTGACATTATGGCCAAATTTATCGCTTACTCATTTTCGGTAAAAATCCAATTTTAGTTTAATAAGCGTTACCCGATTGTGACATTTGTTTACACCAATTCTCTTCATCAAAACTATATCACTTTGGACTTATGGAATTTGGTAATGATCAAAATTCTAACCTTATCCACATTCAACTTTATAGTCCAAATACAAAGTCCTTGGTTCAATAATAACAATTATTATTAACCGAAATGCTCTGGCCAGAGACTTGGACTTTGAGTTGACTGTGATACTAACCGCATATAACTGAGAGACGAATCCTCTCTTGAATAGTGTTTCACTTCTAATACTTCCACTCGACCCAACTATAGTCACTCGATGGACGCCATGCCATGATTTGGCTATAATCAAAGTGGAGCTTTCATATTGAAGATCCATAGTATTCTTAAGTTGAGAGAACTATGTAAATCAGTCACATCGATATTTTTTGTTTGACCTTAGTTATATTAACCAACATAAAACTATCGAGTGAGTCGTTCCATAGTTATCCAATAACTATTAGTACGTAACCACTAGGTGCTCCCAGTAGTAATGGGTAATACACTGCCCAACATTTGGAGAGCGTTACGTACTCCAGTCTCAATGGATACACCAATATCCAGTCTCGATGCATCTTGACTCGGAACATTTAAAATTGTATATTTGTTTCGTTGTGATAAATTACTCACGGTTACAACACTCACGGTTACTCAACGGATACACCAATATCCAGTCTCCATGATTTATGGATTTTTCTATTAAATATACTTTTAATTAAGTTAATTAATTAATATAATCACATTATATCAAGTATATAATAGGAAGAAAATACCTTTTATTTCGAACAAGATTGGTCAACGAGTTAGATATATGTAATAAATTACATAATTGCCCCTAGGGAATACCCCTAACTCTATCAATATATATATATATATTATATATATATATATATTAATTGATAAACATCTTATCAATTATATTAATTGCACAATTTATCGATGTAGACTATTTTAACTTTATGTAGCACATGTTTTTACAATATTAGAAAGGTAAAATTTTACCATTTCATTTTTTCTAGTAAGGTTCCACTAGTCTTTTTATGTTTCTCCAAACCCTAAGATGAAACATAGAGGTCTTTCAACTTCGCTAGTGGGTATTAGGACCCATTTTCCTTGAGATTCTGACCTTGAGTTTGCTTAACAAGTTATAGCCCAATAAATGATGGATAACGTCTTATTGGTTGTATCATATACAACTCCTAACCCATGGTTGCAACGGCTGGCAACGGCTAAAATGCGGCCGTTGCTAGCCGTTGCTAGCCGTTGCATATCGCGATTACAGATCTGGAACCCGCGAACAGAATCTCATTTCCCACCAAAATCATTTTCTCCCCAAAACCCTCCTCCCTGTCGCAATCCGCCGCCTCTCCAACTCCAGCCATCGCTCGTTGCCTCCACGTCGCTCAAACACCTACAAAACTCGCTGGTATTTCTTCTAAACTTGATTTGGCTTTGATTTAGGTTTAATTTAGGATTAATTGGAAAACCCTAATTTCGAAAATAATTGTATTAGTTGATCATAGTGATATTGGGTGATGATTATAGTGATATTGGGTGATGATTATAGTGTTTTAAGTTAGGTGGAAGTTAAATTAGTTTATGATTATGTTGAAAATGATGATTAATGCGTATTAGTTATGGTAATATTTGTATTAGTTGATTTTGATTGGTGGTTTGATTTTAAAATTAGTGTATATTATTGATGAACATGCTTGTTGATATTTAAGTTTATGACAATATTTGTTTTTATTTAAAATAATGTGTATAGTTTACGCCAAAGTTAATTGTATAGTAATTAATACATATCTTGATAGATTGGTACAGTTAACGATAATTTAATTCAGAAGTGCTAATTATAACTGTTATCGTAGTTTAAAATAAATATAATTCGTTGAATGAATTATAAAATTTTGAAATGAGCGTAATAACAATGAGCTAATTATTCAGTGAAAGTTAAAACACGTTTTAAAATTTAGTTAATAAATATAATGAATTAATTAATTATAAAATATTTTGTAGTTGTTAGAAGAATAATTAGAAAATATGTTTTATTTCTGTAAATCCCTTAGAGATATTTTGACCCCGTCTGAAATTAGTATACTGTATATAATTCCAATTATTTTCAATAAGCAGGCTGCAATACGTGTCCGCCCGGAAGATAAGAATGTCTTCTTCAATCATTGGAATAAGAGAATTCGGAAAAATTACAGGGAGACTCTTTCGAAGGCCAAGCTAAGCGGAAAAAACCCAATTGGATGGGTAATGATGTTTGGGCTGCATTTGTCACCCACTGGGAAAGTGAAGCTGTCAAAGTAAGTTATGTATTGCTGTATTGTTAGTATTATTTATTTAAATTATGTATGTTAGTTGCATTATTAATTTAATTAACCGTGTATTTAAATTAACAGGAAATAGCAAAGCGAAATAGCGCGAACAGAAATAAAAATCCAGCGTTACACTGTGGTGGGTCCAAGTCATTCCAACAATGGCGGAGGGAATTGGTAAATTTGTAATTTGAGTTTATAAACAGTAATATTATTTAATCATATTAGTAACGTTTTTTATTCATGTATAATTTCAGCATTCAAGAACCGGACAGGAGCCTACAATGGCCGAGGTTTTTAGAGTCACTCATGCGGTGGAGCAGACCGATGATGATGGGAATGTCACCTATGAGTGGACAGATGCGAAGGCTGAATCTGTTATGGTAAATATGTTTATTCGCAATGACAACGTTTCACATTCCTTTAGTAGTGTATAAGTAAATTGTATAGCTATATATTGAGTTAAATTTGTATTCGTAATTGCAGGGTAGATATGAAGCGGAGCGGGCAGCGATGGCACAAAGAACTGGACGGGAGGATATTACGCTTCAAGAGTCCAATCAAATATGGGATAGAATTATTGATCCGCCTTCTCGCAATAGGCGTTATGGATACGGCAATCAGGAGGTAAACTGTTTTAATAACTTATATTTGAATTTAATATAGCCGTTGCGAGCGTGAATTAGAACTAGTTTGTTTGATCATTTTACAGGCTCTTAACTTCCAGAGGGCTTACAAGAAATCTATGGCCGAGGAGGAGATAGCCCAGATGCAACGATAGCTGGACGAGATAAATGATTGGCGACAGAGCTTCTTGTCTCAGCAGATAGATGAGCGCATTGCCGCATTCGTTTCAGAGCATGGGACCATGCCAGGGTCTGGTGGTGGTGGTGGTGATGACGATGATGCTGATGATGATGAGTAGGTATGTTTTGTTGATGGTTATTTTTTTTGGGCCAGATTGTGGTTTTAATGGATATTTGTTGGACTTGTGTACTTATGTTGGTGGATGGGCTTGGTAGTTTGTTTGGTGTTTTGTGTACCTATGGTGTTGGTGATGGATATTATGTGTGATGGATTTGAGATGTATTTTGTTTGGTTGATGATGAAATATTTGTGTTAGTTGATTATATAGTTGCGTGATTATTGATATATATGTGTTTTATTTGATTATTTGCGATGTATTTGGTTATATGATGGTTGGAATGGAATGTATACGATGGATTGGAAGTGATTATTGTGATGTGGAATGGTTTGCGACGACAGAGGTTGGAAGAGTGAAAGCTAGCTGTTGGAAAACAAAAAAGTTCCAGGTTTGCAACGGCTAGCAACGGCTCTCTGGTTCAGTCTAGCAACGGCTATCTGGTTCCAGGCTTGCAACGGCTCGCGACGCCACGGGACGACAAGGATTGGAACTAACTATTGCCACATGGACAACTTGTCGTCGCTAGCCGTTGCTAAATTGGTAACGGAGCCGTTGCTATTGCCGTTGCTGGAACAAGTAGCAACGAGCTTAATTGCAACGGCTTTTAGCAACGGCCGCCAACGGCTATTTGCCGTTGTTATGCCTTCCGTTCCTTGTAGTATACCTATTATTTCACAATAGCCTAAGTATAATATATGTACCTTGAGTTTGCTCAACAAATACATATAGTTATCTTAGCTCGTCTATTCTATATATTAATAATACAAGAGATAACATCTCTGACTTAAGTATGCTCAACAACTGGAGAGTTCAACTAATTTATTAACATATAACTGGTAGATGAAAACTTTATATCAAAGATTCATAATCTTTAATATATTAAATCGAGTGATATCGACTTATGGAATAATGTATTTCTATGAAATACCCTTGCGATTTAAGTGTGGGACACATCAGAAACCACTGTAGCATACCATACATACGTATTTATCCCTCAAGTCTATTTAGGTTTCTTACCGTTATACCTTTTATTATACATTTATATTATATGAGTTTAATTCTTATATAACATTTTATAATTTAATTAACTTATATAATAATCTTATGTATAATCTTATATTTATCTTATTTAATTAATTTTATTTTGTTTATTTTAAACATTTCAAATTGAATATTTGCACCATAATATTTATAGTTATACACATATATCTTATATATGTATTATATTATTTATTTATTAAATTTTAATTAATTTACTTAATTATAACAACTTTTGATTATAATTAATTTCAAAAATTATAGATGTATATATGTATGTATGTATATGTGTTTATATATGTGTGTGTGTGTGTATCCTAAACATTTTAAGATAATGTTACATATATTAATATATTAGTTTTTAGTTTAATTAATTAACTTTTAATTGATTATTCATTTAATTAATCTAATTAATTATTAATAAATTTTGAAAATAATTATTTATTTTCAAACAATTTTCGAAATTATTTTACAACATTTTGAATCATTAGTTATTTTAAATTTATTCTTTTAAATTTAAAATATTATTTTTATTTATTTTATATTTAACCTTTTTGATTTAAAATTTTATTTTAATTTCAAAACAGATTTTGAAATTAGTCCAAGGCCCAAATCAAGTTGGGCCTTTATATCGGGGGGATAACCTTTGGGCTTACCTCACCCTTTTGGGTTAGGCTAGCAGCTTGATAGGGTAGAGTACTTGATTATCTAAATCCAACCTTAGATACTACTTTTTTAGACATCCTACTATATGCGTAGGCTTTAATAAGTTAGCCATGATACCGCTAATTTAGACCGCATAAGCTATTTGGCTATGATACCAGTATTGGAACTAGGCCAGCATGCAGCGAGGTAAATGGATAAATTTCAAAAAATTATTTCATTTTGGATCTTATTGGGTCTGTGAAGTCTAAATGTATTTAGATCTTATCTAAATTTATTTTAAATAAAATAAAATTTTTATTTTATTTTGCAGGAAAAATAAAATATTATTATTTTGCACGGGAAAGCCGGTTTAATAGTGGCCATACCACTTACAAATGAAATACAGGTTTGAGACAAAAGCGTCTCAGCAACTATAAGAAAAAATGGCTAAGCTAGCTATACATAGTGAACATGGTTTAACATGCCCATGTAAAACTATTGGGATTTACACTACAATGGACATATTAACTCGTCTATATACATATGCGTTGTTTAATACGCACACACATAATATATATATATATATATATATATATATATATTATAAAATGGTATTTGTAAAATGTAAATGTATATACAAATACATTTATATATATAGTTACATTAATATATAAAATAATTGTAAATTTTTAATGTAAATAACATGATTTCAAAATAAAATTAAAAATTCAAATTTTAAATTTTAAATCTATATCTACATAATCACAAATTCAAATTAATATATTGACTTTTAAATTAATTAGTTAATTAACTAATTAATTTTCAATTTTTTTTACAGTTTTAAAACATATACATATAATATATATACATATATATATTAGAATGATATATACACACACACACACTCGAACAAAAAAAATTAATTTTTTTTTTGCAGTTTTAAACTTTTTTTTCAAATTTTCCTTTTTTTTATGTTGATTTTTGTACGGAAATCAATACAAAATTAATTTTTTTCAAAATTTCCGAACGCAAATCTGAATATATACTTATTATATTAAATATTTACTTGTATATGTTTCATGATACTTGTATATGTTTCATGATATTTGTATGTGTATATATATATTATATATTTAGATACAATATTTAAATTGAACTATATATATATATATATATTCGAATTTTAAAATATATAAATATGTATGTATGCATGCATGTGTGTATATATATATATATATATATTATAAATGTCCGTATTTTAACGTGGTTCAATAATGTCAGTAATCATCCATCGTGGACTTTTAGTCTCGTAGTATACACTACTAACCAATTTAGCTAAACCCGTTGGTAAAATGATTTATATCAAAGTTAGAAACATATATGAAACCTTAAAATTCAAAAGCATTACTCCATCGTTACACCCAAATCCCGACCCGCCTAATTTATCCACATTGATAAAGATTTGCTTCTCGAGAAGGAAAAGGGATGAGCATTTGGAGAACAAACGAGATTCAGATGGCGAAGTTTGCCTTGATCGAGTGATTTCAAATCGCGACTTCGCCAGTGACCGATCGTTGAATTGCGATGTTACTAGAGATTGGAATTTGTCAACGCCTCATATAGCCACTGGTGATGACGGGGTTCACACCCAAAATTCCTCTACAAATAGGGAGCATCATGCTGGGTATATTCCAAGCGTGCTAAAGTTGAATAGTAATGGCTACAAACCATTTTCGAGGGAGAACAATATAGGTACAGTTATATTGCAGAGAAAGGAGTACGAAGTGATGAGATAAGAAACAAAAATAGAACTCAAGGCGATAAATTTACACTAGATCTGGGAAAAACAGATGTCTGGAAACCTTTAGTTCACGAGGCAATCTTTCAAAGATCCAAGAATAAATGGGGTAATTCTTTAGCAGTGTATGTTTTTGGGAATAGACCATTATATACATTTCAGACCTTATAAACATCGTATCTGGAAACTGAAAAGTAAATATTAATTATTTTCTAGACACTATGGTTTTTTTAGTATGTTTCGAAGATAAAAATGACTGTGAAAGAATTTCGGAAGTTGGTCCATACCTATTTGATTCTAGAATTATAATAAATGAGAAAATGGAAACCCGGACCTAAATTGGATAGAGATATTCTAACTACTATCCCGCACTTGGATTTGGAATTATGGGATGTGGAGATGCTAAGCATCATTACGAGTGCACTTGGAAATCCAATCGAGCTTGATGAAATTACATCTAAGGAAGCAAGACTTTCATTTGCCTGGGTGTTGGTAGAAATGAATGCGGCATAAGGTTTTCCTCGTGAACTAGAGGTGGTTTTATTTAATGGAGAGGAAATTACAATTAAAGTTTAACATGAATTCAAATCGAGTCATTGCACGGTCTGTAAAATGTTTGGGCATATTAATTCACAATGTAAGTGGAAAGAAGCTCCTCCGGTTTGGCAACCCAAATAGGTTCCGCCACCTACACCGACAAGCAGTGCCGGCCCAAAGAATCTGTTGCCTAAGCCACTCTTGAATTTTGTTCCCCATTCCTATATACATATCCATACGTTTTCATACATATCAACGATGCATAAATTAAATAAATCAAACAACAAACATGCATTAAATAAAAACATCAAACAAAATGCAATAATAATTCATACATATTCATTGTCCAAAGACCAAAACATACAAAACAGCCACTTTGCATTCAAAAGACACTACATGAAGTAGGCTACAATATTCAAGTAGTTCAAAGAAAAATGATTCTTCTTGTATTTTTTGTAGCAAATTCTTCAATCAAATTGTCATAATTAAGTTTATCCAAAAACGCACTTTCAATTGATATTATTGTAAATCCGTTCAATCTTTCTTGTGACATAGTAGATCGAAGATAATTTTTAATCAATTTCAACTTCGAAAAACTTCTCTCCGCGGAAGCAACTGTAGCCGGAATAGTTAACAAAATCCGATAAGCAACCCATGCACATTGGAAACCACCATCTTCTACATAAGATCTTATAAAATCAAGAATGTCAATTGATTTGGTTATTCCCTTTGGTAACATAGTTTGCAAAGCTCTAAGATCTTGAAATAAATCTTTTCCATATATATCATATTGTTCATTGTATTTCAAGTAGCTTTCCAAATGAATGCAATGCTCCATTAACTCCTCTTTGCCAAGATTTACAAACTTTGCATTTAACAAAAATCCAAAGATGTTGTCATAAAGTTCAATTTGTTCGAATCGATCTTTGAATGATGTTAAAGCTTGATCGATGATATGAATGAAGTATGTGACTCTAAAAAACTCTTTTGGTGATTGACTTTCTTCATTACTAGTTGCAATATCCTCATCAAAATGTTTTTTTCTACGAGCAACTCTTTTCACCTCAAATTTTGGTTCAATACCAACATCCATAGCAAGTTCATTAGCCTCTTTCACCATTTCTTCAAACCCATGTTCTCTAAAATTTTGGAAGAATTCAATATGTTCTTTTAATCTTGTAATTGCATCTTCTAAATTCATATCTTCGTGTTGAAGTGCTTTGCTTACTTGATTCACTTTATTTAATAACTTGTACCAAATACAAAGACTTATTAAGAACTCAAAATTCTCTAAAACATTAACACATAGGCCTTTAGCTTCCGCCATCACCATATCCTCTTTAGAACTATTACCAATTTAAACTAAAGCATCTCTTAGCATTGACGGTTGAAATCTAATAGCTCTTACACTTTCAACATGACTTTCCCATCGAGTAGCCGATAAGGTTTTTGGTGCTAAACCTTTCACATATCTTTTTAAAACATCCCATCGATGAGTAGATCCCGAAAATAATGTATAAATTTTTTGTACGAATGCAAAAAAATTTCTTGCTTTAACACAAGATTTAGCCATATCACATAATGCAAGGTTTAAACTATGACAACCGCATGGCATATAAAATGCTCGAGGATTTATATCAACAAGTATTTTTTGTACACCTTGATGTTTACCTTTCATATTAGATCCATTGTCATAACCTTGGCCTCTTACGTCATCAATGTTAAGTTTAATTTCATGTAAAACATTTTCAAATTGTTTGAAAAGGCCAAGCCCTGATGTATCATCAACCACTATAAATCCGATAAAAAACTCTTCCACCTTCACCTTATTAATATCTTCAATATCTACACATCTTATAATGAGTGACATTTGTTCTTCATGACTTAAGTCCGGTGTGCAATCAAGAATAACTGAAAATTATTTTGCTTTTAAGACCTTGGTTATTATTTTCACTTTGATCTCATTTGATAATAGAAGTATTATCTCATTTTGAATCTTATGACTAAGATAATGATGTTGAATTTCTTTATCTACCACACGTCGAAGATGATCTTGCATAATTGGATCAAATTTAGCAAGAAACTCAATAAGTTGGCAAAAAAGTCCGTTATTCTTCTCATATATCTTCTCATTGCTTCCACGAAATGGCAAACTATTCTTACAAAGTGTTTTCACAACTTCAATAATTCGAATTAATATCATCTTCCAACGGATTTTCTCCTTTTCAATTTGAGCTTCCATTTTTTTATCCACGGTTGCTTTTAGTTTTAGCCCCTTTTGCAAATCAACCCATTTCACAACATTTTCACAATGTTCCGGAATAGTTTCATGCTCTCTAAGTTTGTGTGGAAGATTATGCCAATCATCTATACCATTTTCCGATAATTTGCTTGCCATTAGTTTATTTTTGAATAACTTGCAACAAAAACAAAATACTTTGTTCAATTCATTTGAATATATTAACCACTTCCTTTCATGTTCTTCACCATTTGGAAAACGACGAATATAATGCTTGGATGAGAAATTTCTACTTTTCCCAAACTTTATTACGCTTGGAAACTTGTCATTTTTTTTAAAAATTTTGATTGGGCCCATTTGAACAATTATTATTCTTTTAGCATCACTTATGAGCCCCCATAAACCTGGATCACGATCAACGTCAACGTCTTTGTTCAAATCAAGCACACTTTCTTCCTTTTCGTTACTTACTTCATCTACATCAATGTTGTTGCCCAAATCCACATCTACATCAACATGATTATCAACATTTTCATCAATAGCTTCGCTTGCTTCTTTAATTTGACTTGAACCAATTGATTGTTGTGCTTTTGCATTGAATAATTTAGAAATTGAGCCCACTAACGATGTAGATATTGCATCTTGACGTTGTTTTACCCTTCTATTGTAAGCTCCGGAGTTTTGCTTTCTATTTCTGACTCGTTTCTTATCGTTTTTCTCTTTTGTCATATTATTCACTATCTAACAATATTAACAACTAAACTAATTAACATATAAATTAATAAACAACTACTGACCACAAACAAGAATCTTATATGCTCCATGAACAAAAACCACTTTAAACATTAAGCAAACACAAAACAGCAATAGTTAAGCAATAGTACAATTAAGGCGTTTAAATGTAGTTCAATTAGCATATACATAGGGAAAACAATTCGCTGTTTGTGAATCTGTGATATACATTATATGTAATTTAAACTAGTGAATCAAAATTAAGTGTTGTGCAGCTAACAAATGTGAACAGACTGAAGACATAAAGCAGCCAAGCAGGCAAAATAAAGTGCAAGAACAAAGATAGAATCAAAGACAGCCAACTCCTAAATGACAGCCAACAAATTTGCAACAAAAACTACATTCCATGTTTAATTCACCTAAATTAAAAACAACTAAATAAACCTAATAAAATTCATTCATCAATTTAAAAACAACTAAAAATAAAAAATTACCTTATTTCCAGGAATCTGTGAACAGCAGCCAAGCGACTAAGTGAGCGAAATTTGCAAGCCAAGCAGGCAAGCGACTAAGCGAGCGAGCAGCAAACTGCAACCGCAAATGAAGAGGCCGGCTCTGAGCAGGAGTTTGAGCGGGAGCCTTGAAAGATGGATCGTCGAAGCGGCAGAACCCTGATTTCTGAATTTGTCGCGGTGGAAATAGAGAAGGGATTTGAAAGAACGATATATATATATATTTTTGCCCTAGGTCTGGGGGTTGCTCCAGCCCATGGGCTTGGTGGGCTTCCCCCAGGCCGGCTCTGCCGACAAGGAAAAGGAAGCCTAGAAATACAAGAGAGGGTAGATGAGGTTCTTCTAGAAAGTATTCAAAGAATTATGGTCGATAAGATAAGAGATAAAAATAATTTGGAGGTAAACAAAGAAAAGGATGTAAATGTAAGATATAGCCATCCTACATCAGTTGAAAGCAACTCGGATACCAAAAAAATATATTCTAAGATTCCTCATTTTGATCAAGCTACGCATAAAGATGTAATTGATAATCCTAGCATAGAAACGGTGATAGATACTCAGATTGTAACAAATGCATAAAGTATGGCAGACCATGCTTCCACATGCAATGAAGTAATATTTGGAGACAAGAAAACTACTGATCACGTTACTAAAGTTTTGGGAAAAAACTAATAATATTTCCTATGTGGAACTATAAGCATGCACTACTAGTAATATAGATAAGCGCATAAATTATCTCCTGACAATAGTGCTCAAGCTACAGGCCAAAAGCAATATAAATGATGAGGCTATGATAATGCATGGAAATATTAATGTATTAGCTTTGAAATAAGATGATAGTGCACAAGGTCCAAGAGTCGCTGTTCAGAAGCAGGCTTCTACGCATAAACGGGTAACTATTGCTAATGCGCACACATCTGATGTTACTTGTGCACACAAAGAGATGAATATGGTAGCTTATGAAAATGATAATGCAAATGTTTCATGATATCAAATAGCTTGTGGTAGGTCTGCAATTTCAGAAAGGTTGAAGACTGACATACCCCCAAATACAGATGGTCTGAATAAAAACATAGCTATGGCTAACACTGATGCAGAATCTAAAGAAGGTATGATCTCTGTTACTTCAGATACCTCAAATAGTCCTATTGAATCTGATGATGATGATATAAACGATTATGGTAAGTTACTTTCATTGAAAATATTGCTAGCATTATAGATGAAGTTCCTACAAAAAATGATTCACCAAAAGATTTCTCTGGTCACGTTAGTGATAATCCAGACTATAACATTAGTAATATGAAAGGGGTAGGAAGAAAAAAGCTGAAATTATTGCTCCTCCTAAAAGAGAAAACTTAAGGAGCAACAATAAAAATAAATGACAATTTTGAGCTTGAATGTTAGGGGTATGAATTCAAGCAATAGATATAATGATGTAATGAAACTCCTAACATATCATAAACCTAGTATAGTTAGTCTATTCACTACTATAAAAGGCTTCTATTCCGACAGCAAGGAGCGATGGCTTCCGACGGGTCGTCGGCGGTCGTCGGAAGCCGTCGGAAATTCGTGAATTACAGGACTCAGCCGAGCCTTCTTTTTCCTCATTCTCAGCACGAAAAGTTTTAGAAAAAACCTCCCAAATCCCTTTTCCAAGCTTCCAATCTTCAATTTCTAGCTTCCGGATCTTCCACGGCTGCCTAATCAAACTCTATTGCTCTCAATCTTATGTATAATCTCTTATTTTCGCTAAAAATTCAATTTTTATCCTAAATCTAGATTTTCATAAGTTGATAAATTAGAGCTAATTAGTGATCGCAATTGTTTTCAATAGCGTAATAATAGTTATAACATCTCATGGTATACCTATTTCATATGTTATCGTGAAATTTTAAAGAGTATGTATAATTTGTGATTGTGTGTGTATATGTAAACCATTGTATATGTGTTGTTTATACTATTGTATTATGTTAATTGGAATAAGACATGACTTGTATAACATCTTGATTTGTATAACAATAATGAATGCACGAGTCTAAAATTTTTTTGACTGTATTGGAAAATGATAACAATATTAAAGCAGCTTTATTCGATAAAATACGCGGAACAAATGTAGTAAATTAATAATTTTTTAAAATGTATAAAATTAGTAAATATTTTATTTTATAAACTACTTTTTTTTACGTCCCTTAAAGAGTTTTTGGCCCCGTCCGACGGGTGTTGTACATGATCGTTATATAAATAGTCGTTTTTGTCACAAAACGACCATTTATATTCATCTGGTACAATGCTTGTTGGATTTGTCCCTGTATTGGACAAGTTATAAACATAGTAAACAATTACATTTCGTACATTATTTCGTTTCAAACGGTTCACAAAATTTCGCCGTCACTTTTCTTTTTTGTTTCCTGCATACACGCATTTGTGTACAATGCAGGAAACAAAAGGGAAATTTTGTTGAATCGTTTAAAACGAAATAATGTACGAAATGTAAGTGTTTACCGTGTTTGTAATGAGAAGTAGGATGGCTGATCAGAAAAAAAAGATAACCATAAATCAACATTTCTATATTGTATTCTTAAATGGGGTAAAATTGACGCGTATAAGTTTTTGTGTTGATACATTGAAAAATAAAATGTGAATTCGTAATATGACCAATATTTAATTTTGAATTTGTGACATATTTTTTCAAATAGGAAAAACGATCGATTACTTTGTTGATCGGAGGAGATGGATGTATCAAAGAAGGGGGTTGAGAGGCTCAATAAAAGAAGATTTTCATAATGGTATAAACGTATTTGTTGAATTTGTTTTAAGTAATACGGAAACGATGTAGAATTCGTTGTCTGTGTAGTAAGTGTAAACATTTGAAGTATTTGTTACCCGATATTGTGAAAGTTCATTTGTGCAAAAACGATTTCGTGCTGGAGTATTATGTTTGGGATCGTCATGAAGAAGTTGTAGCAAATACTTCTGCAGAGTCTGAATTAGACATTGCTGGTAATGAAATTGTTATGACGAACGATATAGAAAATATGGTTGAAGATGCAGCACGATCAATGTTCCCTACGGTTAAAGTTGACGACGATGATGAAAATGATGACGAATCAAATATTGAAGCAAAAAAAATTTATGATTTACTGAATGCTGCTAAGAAACCTCTTTGGGATGGTTGTAAAAGCAGCACACGGCTATCAGTAACCGCAGAATATATTGCGATGAAGTCAAAATACAACATCAGCGAAGCCGGATTTACAACCGTTGTACAAGCTGCAAAAAGACATAGCCGCCCGATAATTTAATGTGCGAAAATCGCTATAAAGTTGAAAAACTTATATCGACTTTTGGTTTACCTTATCAGAAAATAGATATATGTTTAAATGGCTGCATGTTGTTTTGAAAAGAGAACATCACTCTTAAGAAGTGTAGAATATGTAACGAGGAAAGGTACAAACCAAGAAAAAAGAAGGAAAAAGAAGTTCCATACAAACGTATGCATTATTTGCCCATCACTCCTAGGCTTCAAAGATTATACGCATCTTCTATAACTGCATCTCATATGAGATAGCATAGTGTGAGAACAGAGGAAGATGATACGTTGACACATCCAGCCGATGGAGAAGCATGGAAGCATTTCGACAAAACTTATCTCAATTTTGTAACACAGAGTCGTAATGTTAGACTTGGATTATGTACGGATGGTTTTTCACAATTTTCTCAATTGGTGTTAAATATTCATCTTGGCCCATTATCATCACACCTTATAGTTTACCTCTGAGGATATGTATGAAAACGCAATTATGTTTCTTACTGTTGTCGTTCCCGGCCCCGACGATCTGACACAAGGAATCGATGTTTATTTACAACCGTTGATTGAGGAGTTAAAAACACTGTGGAACGAAGGAGTAGAAACATATGACGTTTCAAAGAAAAAAAAATTATGTATGTTCGCTTCTTTGTTGTGGACTATAAGTGATAATCCTGCCTATGCAATGCTTTCAGGATGGAGTACATCCGTCGCCTAGCATGTCCATATAGCATGGAAGAAACACGGGCATTTTCTTTACCGAATGGTAAGAAAAATTCATGGTTTGACTGCCATTGATGTTTTCTGCATGTCAATCATCCCTTCAGAGAAGACAAAAAAAACTTTTTAGCTAATAGAGTAGAAACCAGACAACCACCAACGATATGGTCAAGCGAAGACATATACGAACTTGTAAGGAACTATCCAAAGATATATGAAACTGAAGTGCAAACAGAAATTACAGGCAAATCGACTATTCATAATTGGTGCAAACAAAGTATATTTTAGGAGTTGCCTTATTGGAAACATCTTCTGCTTCGTCATAATATTGATGTGATGCACAACGAGAAAAATGTCTTTGATAATGTTTTTAATACAATTTTGAATGTCAAGGGGAAGACTAAGGACGATTTGAAATCAAGACGCGATATAAAAGAATTATGCAAACGTCTTGAGCTTCATATGAAACCAAATGATAGTAAAAAACCAAAAGCATGTTACGAGTTAGATAATAATCAAGTTAAAGTTGTGTTAAAATGGATGGAAGGATTAAGATTTCCTGATGGGATTTCATCAAATCTTCGTAGATGTGTTGACTCTAAAAATAGTAGATTGAGCGGAATGAAAAGCCACGACTGCCACATAATGATGGAAAATTTATTACCCATTCTATTCAAAGAACTATTCCCGTTAAATGTTTGGAAGGTAATAACGGAGCTTAGTCTGTTTTACAAAGATCTTTGTCCGACTACTTTAAAAGTGCGACGTTTACGTAAACTTGAAGAAGATATTCCTATATTGCTCTGCAAATTGGAGAAAATATTTCCACCAGATTTTTTTAATGTAATGGAACATTTACCTGTTCATCTCCCATCTGAAGCACGACTTCGAGGTCCTGTGCAATATGGATGGATGTATCCATTTGAGAGGTATGTAATATGTTACCTATTAATTTAATTATATTCGGAAGTTAATGTTAATGTAAATTAATTTTGCATAGATACTTGAATCATCTGAAGAAAAAAGTAAGACAAAAAGCACGAGTTGAAGGTTCGATATGTAAATCTTATATCGAAGAAGAAGCTTCGTTCTTTTTCTCTCACTATTTCAGTGACCATGTGAACATATCATTTGAAAGTATTCCTCGTATGGACGAAGGCGACGAACAAGAGTCCTCTCAAACAATGTTAGCTATTTTTAGACAACATGGTCGACCTTCTGGGAAACGTGTAGAAGTATGGCTGGACGATAGAGATCTTCATGTAGCACACACTTATATTCTTCTAAATTGTGCCGAGGTTGCACCATTTGTTAGGTAATCTGAAATAATAATTTATGATTTATTCATTTCCATAATGCATGCACGTGTAGAATTTAATGCAATATTTTATTCATATATGCAGTATTTATGAAAGTGAACATCCGCACGGAGATCTCAGTAAAGAATTTTCTGAATGGTTTTCAAAGTACGTTTATGAAGCGAGAAATTATGTGGTTGACGAAGGTTTGAAACATCTTGCGTTGGGACCAAAAAGAAATGTCAAGACATATCCAATATATTTCGTCAATGAATGTAAATTTAACACCAAAGAATACGGTGCAGAAAAATTAACTAATAATACATGTGTATTTGTTAAAGGTAGTGATGATCTAGAAAATCACATAAATGATTTTTATGGCGTTTTAACACAAATTTTGCAACTGACATATTTCTCACGACCCGTGGAGGAGGTGTTTCTGTTTAGATGCAATTGGTTTAGCAATGTTCCAGGTTCTGGAATTAATGTGCACAAGGATTATAATCTTATTGAAATAAAGCACACATCGCATTATCACAAGTACGATCCTTTTGTACTAGCCAAACAAGCATTGCAAGTTTATTACGCTTCTTATCCGTCTCTAAAATGAGATAAAGCAGAATGGTCGGCAATTTTTAAAACAAAGGCAAGATTTACGTTCGATGGGAAGAATATCTCAAAAGAACAAGCTTATCAGGCAGATCTTGAGCAAAGCAACAAAATAATAATTACAGACGATCGTATTGATTTTGGACCTCTGAACGATGAATCAAACGTTTTTGTAGAAGCATTCGAGAGTAGGGAGAAAAATAACGTAGAATATGAGACCGAATCTGAATTAGAAGACGATGAGGATTGATGTAAATAATGAGATTTATTTTGCTAGTTATGCAATTGATGTAATTATGCAATTGATGTACTTATGTTGAATTCTTGGTTTATTACAAAACTGATGTCATTGATGAGATTTATTTTGCTAGTTATGTAATTTATGTCATTTATGAAACCAAATCTGCTTATCGTCATTTACATCTTTTATGGCATTACCATTTCTGTTATTTATTTAGCAATTTATGTTAAAAATGCAATGTATTCTGCTTATCGTTGGAATATGAGACCCAATCTGAATCAGGTATACTTTGCATTTATGTACTTTATATCATTTATGTCTTTTAACTATAAAATATATTTTATTATCATGTTATTGTTCTCTTTTAAAATAATGTGTCTATGACAGGTATTATGTCGTCTAGAAGGAGGAGTTCTTCCCATTCTTCAGGAGGCGATGGTAGCGGTCCATCGCAACCGCCACAACGACCTTTTGTGTCTCTAGTACCTAAAGCGGAGGGGTAAGTGTTAAAATAATTTCAGCATCTTAAATATTTTGTGTACGATATACTAATCTGTATCATATTTAACACAGGGGGTTTGAGCTACAGCCATCAACTGTAGTTCTATCAGTTTCGAGAGAGGCATACAAGAGTAGGATGTCGGCTTGTTGGGCGAAGTGGGATAATATCCCTCCCCACATCCTGGAGTGTATTTGGTAGGATTTCATTATAAGTATAATCTTCCGTTTTCCATTCTTAATTTGTTTTTGTCGCTTATTTATTGTTCACCTTTTATTGTTTAATTTTTGTTGCTTGTTTATCATAAAACGCAGGCCACGGTGGACATACAATCAGATGACCTGCAGTTGGTACGACATTACTGGATGTAGAAGATGAGGAAGAACTACAGGGATTTCATGTCAATAATGAAGCATAAAGGGCAGAAGCCAAACTAGATGGGGACGAGTGTGTGGGAAGGGTGGCTGGCACATTGGGACAGTGACGAGACGAAGGTAAGTGTACTAAACTTTTATTAATTATTTGATTGATACGTAAATATCAAAAATATTTGGTAAGTAAATAATGTATTAAATTTAAATGTACATGCAGTGTCGGAAAGAAATTCTGCAAATAGGAACAAAAATCTCGTCACTCATCGAGGAGGGTTAAAGTCGTTCCAGCAATATCGCCAGGAGTTGGTAAATTTATTAAATGTGAATTGTAAATAGCTATTGTGCTACATAATTTTGAATATACAATAACAGTACATAATAATCAATTTCAGGAAACTGAGGCGTAGAGTCCCGTGTCGTATATGGATGTGTTTACCCGTACTCATGTCGTTGAGCATGTAATCCGAACGTGACAGTTTCATATACATGGCACGACGATAAATCGAGAAAGAGCCATGTAAGCATATTTTAGTTTATGTACTATTAGTAATTGTTTTAATTGTTAAATTATAATGAAATAAGATATCATAATATTAATTTTAACTGCATTTTTATTTGTTCATGTAGGCAAGATTTATGGAACAACACCAGAAACTCCTAGAGGATACTGGTCGAGAGCAGCTGACGACGGATGAGGAGGACGTTATTTTTAAGTCAGTCATGGATCCACCGTCACGGAACAGGCGTTACGGCTTTGGCAATCAAGTGGTAATGAATAATATATTAAGATATAACAATTTAATAATCTTTTAGTTCTAAAGAACTTCACATCGCTTTAGTTTCGGTAATAAGTTTATAGATATAATAATTAACACATTATATTATAACTTTGATAGTAAGATTATATACTAAATTAAAAATGTGTTGTAGGCCAGCAGACAGAGGAGAGCCAACCAAACGGCCAGAGCTGATATCGATCTAGTAGAGATCGAAGAGTTGAGAGCTAGGGTGGCGCAGCTGGAAGAGTAGAACCGTCGCCAGGCCATCGAGATGACACGGCTGATGGTTTAGCGTATTGTTGAGTACATGCAGCAGTATGGTGGTCGCTTTCCATCCTCTGCTGGTTCGGGAGGTTCTGAAGCTTATTGACCGGAGTGATAGGTATGTTTTTTTGTGTGTCATTGTTTAGTAAGTTTGGATGATACATTGAGTTGGTGGAGTTGGATTTGAAATGTTGTGTATATTGTTTGATGATACACTTAATGGTAGTAATTCTGACATTTGAGAGTTGATGGTGAGGAGTTGGTGAAGGATTGATGTATATATTGTACAATTAGATGTATGTAAATTATGGTAGCGAAGTTTGGTTTGATTTTATATGAATTATGCTTGATTTATTTCTTTATGATATTTGATTATCTTTCTATGGTTTGATTTCATATTGAATATCTGAGTTAGATATATTGAGTTGGGTGAAATATATTGTGTTTATGGATTGTGGATGGAAGGCGAAAGCGCAGCAGAAATTCAGAAAAAATGTTCTAGGTTTTCCGACAGCTTCCGACGGCTCCCGACGGCCCGTAGGCCTAAATTTTACAACGGTTTCAGACGGCTCCCGACGGCTTTCGGCACACAGCATGATCATCCACGTGTCTTCCGACGGTCGTCGGAAGCCATCGGAAATCAGACGACGGTGTTTGTCAGGAGCCGTCGGATATTCTGTTCACCGACGGAATTTTTTGCAACGGTTATTTCTGACGGCTCCCGACGGCCATCGACGGGTAGGAGCCGTCAGAAATTGATCTAATTCTTATAGTGATTGGAAAATAAACTTACTATAAAACGTAACGAAAAGCTTCGACCGCCAGCTAACTAGAAATTAATTCATAATAATGACACTAGTGCTAAAGGTAGAATCTTGATTTGCTGGGACTCGCTAGTTTTAGATTTTCAAATATATTCGATGAGAAAATAACACATCGGCTATAATGTGTCAAATAAGGGAGGGTATGAATTTCGTATTTCATTTATCTATTCAAGCAATTTTCTAAAAGATAGAGAAATGTTGTGGGAATTCTTAGGTCAAGAAATCAATTTGTTTGATAAGTCTCTTATACTTTTGGGAGATTTTAAAAAAAGCCTTACATGCTAATGATGAAAAGAATGGACTAGCAATCCCTTCTAATCATTTAAGAGATCTCAATAATTTCTTAATGGCATCTGGTCTAGTAGATATGAAACTTTTATGCCTTTAAATTTACTTGGAGGGAAAGAGAAACGGCTACTAAGATAGACAGAGTCTTAACTAATGATTTATTCCTTAACCTTTTTCCTTATTTAGTTTCAATTGTGGTTCCAAATTATTCTAGTGACCATAATCATATTCGAATTTTAACCACTTATTAAAAATATTAAGGGTTCTCCTTTAGATGCTGTAATATTTAGCATCTATTGGATAATTATTTAGCGCATTTCAATGCTGGATTTGAATCTCAAACCTAGGGTACTATTCAACATATTTTGATTCATAAATTTAGACAAGTTAAGAAGGAACTTAAAAGGTGGAATAGAACTAGAGAAAGGGAGAATCTTAATCTAATTAATAGCGAATTGAAGTTTCAATGGGCTCTAAAAGAAGCAGAAGATAACCCTTCTAACTTAGAATTGTTTGAAAATCTGGTTCAAGCTAATAAAAACCTAAAATTCAAATGAAACTTTTTCATGATAATCCTATACAAAAGTAAAAAATGTCATGGTTACAAGTGGAGAACACTAGTTCGAGATTCTTTCATGCTAAAATGTCCATGAGAAGGCATAGTAATAATTTACTCGCCCTCCTCATTGGACAAGGGGAACTAATCTATAATGCTGAAATGATCGGTAAAGATGCCATTAAATATTATTCTAATCCTTTTAATGATGAAAGAAAGCAAAACCAAACTGAAGTTTCCATGGGCTCTAAAAGAGGCAAAAGATGACCCTGCTAACTTAGAATTATTTGATAATCTGGTTCAAGCTAATAATAACCTGAAATTCAAATGAAACTTTTTCATCATAATTCTAAGCAATAGTAAAGAAAATTTGTGGTTACAAGAGGGGGGCGCTAGTTCAAGATTCTTTCATGTTAAAATGTCCATGAGAAAGTGTGACGCCCCACCTCTATACCCACGCTAGCCAAGGACACTACGGGGTAATGCCGTCAACTAACACGGAGAATAAGGCTGTTGAGGAGCGACCATCTGTATAATTGCTTTGTGCGAGTACCGATATGCCAGATAAAATAGAATGCATATCATTTAAGGAGGAAATCCGACATATGGATACAAACTCAAAGCTACTACACAGTGGCTATATGGACTTCGGAAACAAATATAGAAATAAACATAACACAAATCAGTCACAGACAATTCATATCACAAAGGCGGAAATAGATATGAATATAACACATGAAAGTGTACATCAGAGTAGTGGTCAAATAAGATCCCCAATATCACAAAAGAAAAGATACAAGTGCTAAGCAACAGAATATGTATACATCAATGAGTCAATATATCGAATGTATACAACCAAAAACTACAATGCTAGAGTAGTAAGCCAAAAGTCAGAAGATGGCTCCAGATAAGAAGTCATGAGGAAGCACCTGTAAAATCTCAGTCTGACCCGAGTATTATTTAAGAAGAAAATAATAAACAGATCAGTCTAGCTATAAATATCAGATAAAGAGATATAGAATAAGAGATATGACAAAAACGTATGATAACCATAAAGTCATACTGTGGTAAGTATCTAATCGAAAATCAATCCAGAGATTAATCAATATCACAAGAATCTTCTCAAAGATTAAAAAGAATGTCATATTCTTAATTTAATTCACCAAGCCACAATAAATGACATACATATCAATGCCCATCGTAAATGCTGGTGAAACATAAATTCCAGAAATCAATATCCAGAAATCAAATAATCCGAAGCAACGACGTCGTACAGCGTAACGTCCGATGATCCAGAGACAAAATAAATAGGAACAACGACGTCGTACAGCGTAACGTCCGATGAACCAAAGCACAATAAAAAGGAACAACGATGTCGTACAGCGTAACATCCGATGAACCACCGCATAAGAAAATGGAACAACGACGTCGTACAGCGTAACGTCCGATGAACCAACACATAGTAAAATGGAACAACGACGTCGTACATCGTAACGTCCGATGAACCAAATCACGATAAAACGGAACAACGACGTCGTACAGCGTAACGTCCGATGAACCAAATCACGATAAAACGGAACAACGACGTCGTACAGCGTAACGTCCGATGATCCAACACATAAGAAAATGGAACAACGACGTCGTACAGTGTAACGTCCGATGAACCAACACATAGTAAAATGGAACAACGACGTCGTACATCGTAACGTCCGATGAACCAAATCACGATAAAACGGAACAACGACGTCGTACAGCGTAACGTCCGATGAACCGAATCAAAGAGACATCGCTCAATCGCTAGTCTAAACCATAAAATGATCATCATCGATCATCAAGAAGTGTCGATTACATTAAGCTAGTAAGTATAAGAGTTTAGCTTCATGTCCCATAACCACTTGCTTAACTCAAATATTTACGAACAGATTATAGGTCTCCACTAGAAAATTGTCACAAGAGTTTCAATCGAACAAGTCCAAAAATTAACCGACGAAGTAAACGCAAGCGTTTCATACCACTTGTTTTGCTAAGCCGTTTAATTATATTTTCTCATACGAATGAAGTAAAGGTTTGTATATACTAATAGATTAGGAAACGGTTTTATAAACGAACTTTGTATTAAAAATAGAGTTGAAATCGTTTTAATGAAAGAGTTTTGATATTTACTACTAGTATAGAAAACCTTTATATTTTTAAAGTGACAAATCAAAGAAATGATTGTAGAAACAATCAATCATAAAAATTCACATTCGAAGACGTGAATAAAATCCAAAGAGATCAATAATGAATCCATCAAAAATGGATATTCTCAAAAGTCCAAAGAAAGAAGTCATCAAACTCGATAATAATTGATAACAATAAGTCGGATCGACAAAAATCGATAAACCTTGGAAATTTGCTCGAAAATAGGCAAATTAGGCAAAACCAGCAATTCAGACATCTAAAATTTTATGACAGACGTCTGAATTTGATCTCAGACGTCTGAATTTTTGTGACAGACGTCTCAGAGGTCTGAAATTGAAACAGAGAGTAAAAAACATTTTGAACTAAATTCAGACGTCTAAATTTTTATGACAGACGTCTGAATTTGATCTCAGACGTCTGAATTTTTGTGACAGACGTCTAAATTTATCTCAGACGTCTGAATTTTTATGACAGACGTCTAAATTTTTCTGGAAGGCTAAAAAAAACAGCCTAGCTCGAAAACGACGAATCCAAACCGAAATGCGATCGAACGAGCGACGAGTACTAAGGGTTTACGCCAATCGGCAACCCAGCCCTATAGGTACTTAGATGCAATCACCAAAAACATGTTCAAACATCCATAAAAGGATTTTCAAAGAATTGAACTCAAAACACTAAAAATTGGAATATTCGCCAAATCAATCCAAACCAAGTGCAATCGCACAAGAATAAGTGTTAGGAATTCATACCTAACAATCGAAGATAAATATAGTTTAAGATGTGAGATAAAAATCTCACCTTTGAACCCAAACGAATGAAGAAGATGCTATGGAGCAATGGCAAGAGCAACTACCCTTCAATTCCAACTCAACAAGCTTGAATCAAAGCTTTAAAGAAGGACATTCCCAAAGTTAGGTTTAGGAATAAACTGAAATTGAAGAGAGAAAGAGTTGGAGAAGAAGGAGATGAAGCTTACCAATGGGTTCACTTTGATTTTGGAGCAAGAAATCAAGATGCAAGAAGCAACTAGGGTTTGCAATTTCTATTTCCTCTTCCCTTCCACCATTTTCAGTTTTGACTTGTGTTTGAGGAATGAAAATGAGTGAATGGAAGGAGATGGGCTGAGCTAGGGTATTAGTTAAGCTAGTGGGTTGAACCCAAACCCAAAACCCAAAAGAAAAAGTAGCGAAATTCGACATTCTCCAAACATATCAAAGATTATACTCAAAAAGATCGCAAACGTCATTTTGGACTCAATGGAAGTGGTCTCGAGTCCTAATTCGACTGTTTGCAAAAAGTAGCTTTTCGGACTATAATCCGACTAACGATGAAATATTTAAATATAAAATCGATAAATATGCGGGTTGTTACAGAAAGCATAGAAATTATTTACTCGCCCTCCCATCTATAATGCTGAAATGACCTGTAAAGATGCCATTAAATATTATTCTAATGTTTTTAATGACAAAAGAAAGCAAAACTGTCATTTTTCAAAAATACAATGTAGATGAAAGATTAATGAAAAAGGTAGAAAATTTCTTTCTGAAGCGGTACTTATGGATGAAATAAATGAAGCAATTTTCTCTACATCAAATGATAAGAGTCTAGGTACTGATGGTTTTATAGCTAAATTCTTTAAAATTCATTTTGAAGAAATCAAATATATTTTGTATGAGGATGTTAAAGAAGTTTTTGAGACATGCAAATTGGCTAGAGGGGTTAATCACACCTTCATAACTCTTGTCCCGAAAAAAGATAAGTCTATTCTATTTTTGATTATCATCCTATAACTTGTTGTAATATGCATTACAAAATTATATAAAAAATAATCAGTAATAGAATTAAATGTTTGCTTCCATTTTTAATATCGAAAAATCGTTTAGCATTCATTCAAGGGAGATACGCTACAGAAAATATTTTATTGGCACATGAACTTCTCAGAAGCTTCAACGGAAAGGATTTGGATAAGTTTTGCATGAAAATTGATCTTCAAAAGGCCTATGATTGGATTAATAGATTTTTCATTTGTTATATGCTTAAAATGATGGGTTTTCCTTTGAAAATGATTAACCTTATTAGATGTATTACTTCCCCATCCTTTTCTGTTCAAATTCAAGGGATCCCTAAAGGTTTCTTTACCAGTAATTATGGTATTAGACAAGGGGATCCACTCTCCCATATCTTTTTTGCATAGCTATGGAGTACTTTTCTATTCTTATGGAAAAGTATATTGATGAAGGAAAATAAACCCGGCAAGAAAAATCCCCCTTGCAATCTCTCATTTACTTTATGCGAATGATTTGATGATTTCTTTTAAAGTAGATGAGAAATGTGCAAATAATTTACAAGATATTTTTAACCATCTCGTCTCTAAAGCAGGGTTGACTATTAATTAAAATAAATTCAAATTTTATTTCAACGATGGTTGTAGAAATAGAATTCTGAATAAAAGCATTTTGAAAGTGGAAGAGGATTCTCTACCTGTTAAATATTTGAAAGTTCCTTTATCTTCTAATTATTTGCACTACTCTAAGTGTAGGAATCTATTATGCAGAATAAAAGAAAGAATGGAAATTGGGACAACAATTTACCTTCAATTGTTGGGAGAGTGGAACTTATCCGTTCAGTCATTACCCCTATGAGTTTGTATTGGTTGTTGATATGTCAAATCCTTATGACTTTTATTAGCAAAATGAATAAAATGTGTGCATACTTTCTCTGGGTAAGGAAACATCATAAAATATCATGGGATGTGATTTGTTGACCTAAGAAGAAGGGATGTATGGGCCTGAAAAACTTTACCGAGCTTAAAAAAGCAACAAGTATGAAACTTTTGCTGCATTTCCTGACTAAAAATAACATGTGGCCTAAATGGCTTCATAACAAATACTGCTTCAATAAAAACTTATGGACTATGAATATTGATAATAATAGCTCTTTCACTTGGAAATCTATTCTAAAGCTAGAGATAAAGGTATACTTTACATTAGAATAATTATTTCTAATGGAGAAACTACCTCATTATGCTTTGACCCTTGGATTAATGATAAACCGATGGTTCATTTGCTGGATTGGGATTGACTAGAAACTAGGGGATAGCTGAAAATAAAGTGAGCAGTGTTATAAGAAATGAACAACCGGTCCCTTCAATTTTTTTGAATAAGAGAATTTGAAACTCAAATTAAACAAGCCTCAATTTATATTAATAGTATAGAGGATAACTGGGCATGTGATAAAGGAAAATTCTCATTTAAAGATGCTTGTAAAAAATTAAGAACTCATTATGATAGTCAACCTTGGTCAGATATTGTGTGGCATAATATTATTAGTTGTAAAATGGCTTTTTGCGCTTATTAGGATTTTATGGCTAGAGTCAACACCAAAGGCAAATTATCATTAAGGGATAATTCTACTGACTCTAATGTGTTCTTGGGGAGATAGATAATGAAAGCATAGACCATCTCTTTTTTGAACAGAATTTTAGTACGTTCATTTGGGTTTCAATTCGTCTTAAGCTCAAACTTCCTCCTGGTAGCTCTCTAGAAATGTTAGATGAACAGAATGAAATAAATCAAACAAAAATATCAAATTCAAGATCTAGAAAGATGTGGTTTTGTAACTTCTATTTATTATATATGGCAAGAAAGGAATTCTCATATCTTTGACAACATTAAGCATGATAAATTAGAGCTTATTAGAAGAATCATTATTGATGTTAATTATCAAGAGGTGGCTTTAAATAGAAGAACAAAAAACAATGCTTTCGACCGTGAGATCTTAAGTAGATGGGGTATTGACCTGAAAGGGGAAGGATGAATATTTATGTCCTCCGCATGCTAAACTCCGATCTATCTGGAATTGATGGGAACTTTTAAATTCCAAAATACAGTTAGTCGGTGCGGCGGTCTTGTATTTATTAACTATGGAGGGGATGAATTGCTGATCTATAATTGGTAAAGAACGTGATTGGTGACTTTGGTAGTGGAAATGCATGTAGCAAGCATCAAAAGAAATGGAAGATAGGACTTCTTTTTGGAAAGCAGCATTGGTTAATGTATTTCCTTTTTATTTTACACTATCATGTAATTTGCTTGCTCATGTATATTTTATTGCTATTTATCGAACACTTTTGTATAGCAACAAAGAAACCACGCTCTTTTTTCCTATACAATACTACTCCAGTATCGTTCAGGTTTTTAACAAGGGGTAGTACCAATTTTAAAAAAAATGTATATATATATATGTAAACAATTGTATTTCTGAAAACTTTATATATATATATATATATTAGTAAAATATAAAACATGCCTTATATAATTATGCTTGTATTAAAATCAATTTTTGTTTTAAAACCATTTTAAGTTCATATATTCGAAATAAAAAATGGTTTTATTTTTGGTCATAATTAATATATATATATATATCTGAATATATATAGAAATATTATTTTTTAATGTATGCATACATACAATTTCATGCAATGAATACAATATAAAATATATAGATTCATGACAAACATACACTATTTAAACATACATATATAACAAAATGAACATTTATTTGCAAACATACATACATACATATACATATACATATATATATAATGTAAATAAAGGATTTACCTTGTCCAAAACCTTGATGAAACAATTTGAAAGTTGAATCGAATAACTCCTTGAATCAGTATCCAAAATCCAATAAAAGCTACCAATCTGAAAGCAACAACCACCAATTTTCTAATTGCATTTAATTTATCTTTTATTGGCTTGAAATTTTGGAGAAGAAGGGCAAGATAGGGTTGGCCATGACTGGTCTAGGAGGAGCAAAAGGAGGGGGTAGAGAAAGTTGAGTTTGAGATGTATAAATAGTGTAGATCTAAGGATGAAAGAGGGTTCCGGATCCTACTTTTTCTCCTACTATTTCATCTCATTTTGAGTCAATATTTAACCCTTCAGTATTCCTATAGTACACAGCCATGACAAGCATATGTTTGGGCCTTCTAATTAATTCAAGCCCGATCAAATAAATGTGAAATTCAATTCAATTCAAATGAATATCGATATCATACATCGGCATGTGTGTTTATAACTATTACGTACACACTATTTAATATCAATCAATACAAATTAAATGCAATTTTATAATTAATATTCCGTAAATATTAATTAATTTAATTAATATATAACAATTATAATTAATTAAATCAGGTGGTAGTAGGAATATTCAACCTATGATTGTGTGACCCTTAGGTGAAATCGATCAGCAATCAATATCGAATAATCTGTATATTAACATTCATATGTCACCTGAACTAGTGGTGTGACATTACGGTCAAATTTATCGTTTACATTGCTTTGGTAAAATCCAAATCCAATTTTACTTATTTAAACATTATCCGATAGTGACAATTATTTACACCAATTATTTTCATCAAAACTATATCACATTAGGACTTATGGAATTTAATAATGGTCAAAATTCTACTACCGTCCATACACAACTTTATAGTCCAAACACAAAGTATTTGCTTCAATCACTATAAGAAACAGTGTAAATTGCGGTGGAGGGTTCCAACGGCCACCGACGGTCCCGTCATATAGCTTTCGAGTGTTGCCAACAAGCCTTTATTTTATTTAATTAAACTTATTAGTTTATTATAATATATTAGTTATATGATTTTGAAATTTGATTAAATATATAATATTTCAAATCCAAAATATATGTAAAGATATTTTTATTCAATTATTCAAATTCATGAAAGCTTTTGATTAATTAAATTAATGTTATCGATAATCTTTTTTATTGTATAATTATATTCGATAATTAACTTTATTGAAAATCGAACACAAGCAATCATTTTCTATAAGTTTCAGTCTATCAATTATAAAATTTTGATTAAAGTTATAATACGTAATACTTTTATGAATTTATTTTGTAAATATTATGTATAACTATAGTTAAAAAAATTCAAATTAATATGAAAAGGCAAGTAAAAGAGGTTGTAATTTTAAATTATATTAAATTTATATTAATATTTACTTCATATCCATTGATAACTAATATAAACTATTCAATTTTTTGTACAAATTAAAATTTCAAACAAACTAATTTATTTTAAATTTTTTGAAAATGGACTAAAAAATATATAAGCCGTCACCGAGTGTAGCCGCCGATAGTCGTCGCTAGCCGTCGAAATATCACTTATATTCATCCAGCAGGCCAAGAGCTGCTTTATTTCATTTGCTCCCCCTAAATCCCACAAAACCCTAGCTCGTTCATCCCTAACTCGTAATGTGTGCATGCGATAACCTAGTGTATACTGTAATTTAATTTTTAAATATAATATTATAGTCATAATTCGTTAAATTTGAAAACATAAAAGATTTTATAAAAAATTAAAAATTATATAATATATTATATAATTAATAAAACATTAAAATATAAACAAATTATTGTACAAATGCTAATATGTTATATAATTAACAGAAATTATAATATATATGTAACGGTAATTATAAACAAATTGGTGCATAATGTGCTTTATTTTTTAAATCCCTTAGAGAGTTTTGCGTCGTATGACAAGTATTGAATATGTTCGTTATATGGATATTCATTTTTGTCACATAATGGATA
This sequence comes from Allium fistulosum, assembly GCA_030737815.1. Taxonomy (NCBI): domain Eukaryota; kingdom Viridiplantae; phylum Streptophyta; class Magnoliopsida; order Asparagales; family Amaryllidaceae; genus Allium; species Allium fistulosum. The sequence goes on along the minus strand of CM060903.1, from coordinate 693,904,492 downwards.
TTTATATTCATCTGATATAGCATTTATTAGATTTGTCCCTGTATTGGACAAGTTACAAACACAATAAATTAATTACATTTTGTAAATCATTTCATTTTTAACGGTTCACAAAATTTTGACAGCACACTTCCTTTTTGTTTCCTGTGTACATGCATCTATGTACTATACAGGGAACAAAGGAGAAGTGCTGCCGAAATTTTGTTGAATCATTTAAAATGAAAAGATTTACGAAATGTAACTACTATTGTGTAACGGGGAATAGGATGATCGAGCATTAAATAGGTAACAATAAACTAAAAATTTAATACATATTCATAATTTATGCCAATTTGTCAAATGTTCAAATGATAATTAATAAATGAATTATGGTTAAAGGAACATTAAAATGTATAAATGAATTGAAAAATAAAATAAAAAAGAATAATATATTATATTATTAATAAAACATTAAACCATATAAATGAATTGAAAAATAAAATGTCAACTCATAAAATGATCAATACTTTTTTTTTATTTCTATCATATTTTAAGTAGGAAAAATGGTTAATTATTTTGTTGATCGGAGCTAGATGTATCAGCAACGAAGGGGAATGAGAGGCTAAATAAGGGAACATTTTTGTAATGGTTTACACGTATTTACTGAATTTGCTTTAAGTAATAATGGAAACATCGAAGAAATTCGTTGTCCGTGTAGTAGGTTTAAATTCTTAAAGCATTTGATACCGGATAAAGTTCATTTGCACCAATACGGTTTCGTGTCAGATTATAATGTGTGGGATCGTCATAGAGAACTTGTAGCACCTAATCATGTACAGCCAGAGGAGGAGGTGGGTAATGACATTGTTATGGCAAATCCCATAGAAGACATGGTTAAAGATATACCACAATCAATTTCCCTATTGTTGAAGTTGATGATGACAATGTTAATGTCGAAGAAGAACCACTTATTGGAGGAAAGAAAATCTATGATTTATTGGATGCTGCTAAGAAACCCCTTTGGGATGGTTGTACAAGCGACACCCAATTATTAGTAACTGCAGAATACATTACGATGAAATAAAAATACAAATTCACAGAAGCCAGATTTACAGTTGTTGTACAAGCTACAGAACGGCATATGTCACCCGATAATTTAATGTGCGAAAATCATTATGAAGTGAAAAAATTTATGTCTACTTTTGGTTTGCCATAATGGTTGCATGTTGTTTTGGAAAGAAGACATCGATCTTAGGAAGTGTAGAATATGTAACGAGGAAAGATACAAACCAAGAAAAAAGAAGGAAAAGGAAGTTCCACACGAGCGAATGCATTACTTACCTATCACTCCTAGGCTTGAAAGGTTATATGCATCTTCTCTAACCGCACATCATATAAGATGACACAGTGTGAAAACACAGGAAGAAGGTACGTTACCATACCAGTTGATGAGAAGCATGGAAGCATTTTGATAAGACATATCCCGCTTTTGCAGAGGAGAGCTGTAATGTTAGACTTGATTTTGTGTACGGATGGATTTTCACCATTCTCTCAATTTGGTTCTGAATATTCATCTTGACCTATTATCGTTACACCTTACAATTTACCTCCATGGATGTGTATGAAAACTCCATATATGTTTCTTACTGCTATCGTCCCTGGCTATGATGATCCGACACAAAGAATCAATGTTTATTTACAACCGTTGATTTAAGAGTTGAAAACGCGGTGGCATGAAGGAGTTGAAACATATGACATTTTAAAAAAAGAATTTTCGTATGTTCGCTTCTTTGTTATGGACTATTAGCAATTTTCTTGCGTATGCAATGCTTTCAGGTTAGAGTACGGCCGATCATCTAGCATGTTCTTATTGCATGGAAGAAACACAAGCATTTTCTTTACCACATGGGAAAAAAATTTCATGGTTTGATTGCCATTGGTGTTTTCTGCATATTAATCATCCTTTTAGAAAAGATAGAAAAAACTTTCCAGCTAATAGAGTAGAGACTATGCAACAACCAAAAATTTGGTCAAGCGAAGGAATATATATGTAAAGGATTATCCAAAGATACATGAAATTGGAGTGCAAGTTGACATTCTAGGTAAATCGACGATGCATAATTGGTACAAACAAAGTATATTTTGGAAATTTCCCTATTGGAAAGATCTCCTACTTCATCATAATATTGATGTGATGCACAATGAAAAAAATTGTTTGATAATGTGTTTAATACAATTTTGAATGTTAAGGGGAAGACTAAGGACGTTTTCAAATCAAGACGTGATATATAAGAATTATGTAAGCGCCCTGAGCTTTATATTAAACCAAATGACACTAAAAAAGCCAAAGCATGCTATGAGCTAGACAATAATCAAGTTAAAGTTCTGTTAAAATGGGTGGAAGGATTATGATTTCCTGATGGAATTTCTTCTAATCTTCGTAGATGTGTCGACTATAAAAATGGTAAACTGAGTGGGATGAAAAGCCATGATTGTCATGTAATGATGGAAAAAAATTTACCCGTCGCTTTCAAAGAATTGTTGCCCGTAAAAGTTTGGACGGTTATAACGGAACTTAGTTTGTTTTATAAAGGGATTTGTTTGACTACGTTAAAAGTTGAATGCCTACGTAAACTTAAGGTAGAAATGCATATACTCTACAAACTGAGAAAATATTCCTCCAGGTTTCTTTAATGAAATGAAGCATTTACCTGTTCATCTTCCATCTGAAGCACATATAAGAGGTCCTGTGCAATATGGATGGATGTATCCATTTAAGAGGTATTAATATTGAATACGTTAAATATTAGTTTAATTGCATATATAAGTAAATTTTAATTTTAATTAATTTTTTAATAGGTACATAAATCATCTAAAGAAAAAAGTTAGACAAAAACCACGAGTTGAAGGTTCGATTTGCAAATCATATATCAAAGAAGAAGCTTCATTCTTTTTCTCTCATTATTTCAGTGACCATGTGAACTTATCATTTGAAACTATTCCGCGTAATGTTGAAAGTGCTGAACAAGATTCTTCTTAAGCAATGTTACCTATTTTTAGACAACATGGTTGACCTGCTGGAAAATGTGTGGAACTATGGTTAGACAATAGAGATTACCATGTAGTACACATATATATTCGTCTTAATTGTGCTGAAGTTGCACCATTTGTTAGGTAATATTAAATAATAAGTCTGGATATATTTATTTCAATAATATGCGTGTAGATTATAATGCAATATATTATCTATATTTGCAGTGTTTATGAATCACAACATCTAAGCGGCGATCTCAGTAAAGAATTCGTTGGTTGGTTTTCAAACTACGTTTATGATTCGAGAAATTGTGTAGTCGACAAAGGATTAAAACACCATGCACTGGAACCAAAAAGAAATGTCAAGACATATCTAATATTCTTCATCAATGGATATAAATTCAACACTAAAGAATATGGTGTGGAAAAATTAAGTAACGATATCGGTGTATTTGTTAAAGGTAGTGATGATCCAGATAATCATATAAATGATTTTTACAACATGTTAACCCAGGTTTTGCAATTGTTATATTTCACAAGACCTATGGAGGAACTATTTTTTGTTTAGATGCAACTGGTTCAACAATGTTTTAAGTTCTGGAATCAACGTGCAACAAAGATATAATCTTATTGAAATAAAGCATGCCTAGCATTATCATAAGTATAATCCTTTTGTACTAGCCAAACAAGCTTTACAAGTTTATTATGTCCTTATCCATATCTAAAAAGAGATAAAGAAGATTGGTCAGTAGTTTTTAAAACAAAAGCAAAATTTACGTTTGATGGAAATAATATTCCAAACGTACAAGCTTATCAAGCAGATGTTGGGAAAAATAGCGAAATAATAACAACCGACGATCATACTGATTTTTGGCCTCTAAACGATGAATCAAATGTTTTAGTAGAAGCATTTGAGACTACAAAGGAAAACAATATAGAGTACGAGGCAAGTGTGAAGAAACAACGAGGACAAATTAATAATGTACATTTTGATAGAAGGTAATTTATGTGATTAATAATGTTACATTTTTCTCATAAAAATGACTTGTTTTCTCATAATTAAATGATATGTTCTGGCATAATAAAATGATATGTCTGTGATAAGTATTATGTTGTTTTATTGATGTTGGAGTTCTTCTCATTCAAGTTCCCCCTCTTCTTCTCAAAGAGGGATCGCCATGGAAGGTGTTAGCAGCAACCTCTCAGAGTAGCCACAGTGTCCTATGGTGATGTTACAACCTAAAGCGAAAGGGTTGGTATTAAATTTATTTCACCGTCGTAAATATTTTGTGTATGATATAATGGTCATGATTTATTAAATGTCTACATCATATTTAACACATGGGATTTAAGCTGGTGCCATCAAAAATTGTTCTTGATATTTCCAAGCTTTCTTACAAGAGTAGGATGATCGCATGGTGGCCTAAGTGGGATACAATCCCATCCCACATCATAGTGTATCTGGCAGGAATTCCTGTAAGTGTAAATTTGTATATCATTATATATAACCACTATACAATTTATTGACTAAGTATAAATGTATAACTTATTTTTTTTTCAATGTGTAGGGGCGGTAGAGTTGCAAGAAGTTGACACTCTCCTTTGCAGAAACTAGTGGATGAAGAAAATGAGGAAGAACTACCGCGACATGATGTCGGCCGTAAAAAAGTGGGGAAGAAGCCTAACTGGATGGGCGCAAGCGTGTGTAATGCTTGGGTTGTTTAGTGGAATAGCATGAAGCTAAGGTAAGTTAAATAAGTTTTATAAAAATTAAATAAATTTATAACAATAACTAAGTTAATAAAAATTAATTAAGTTTTTAAAGAAATAACTTAGTTTTTAAAAATAACTAGGTTAATAAAATTTAGCTTTTAAAGAAATAACTTGGTTTATAACATTAAGTTAGAATCCCGTCCATTCTCAGTTTAATCAAAACAAGTAAGGTAATAATGTCTTTGAATCCCAATGCTATTTCATTTCACACTATTATAGCGGCTACTAATCGTATATATCACACTAATCAAAACAAGTAAGAAGAGATTAAGGATTTGAAGACATGATTACAGAGCTAGAGGAGCGAGACCGCCATCGCGCTATGGAAATGACGCGGTTGGACAAGCGCTTGGCTGTGTATATGCAAATGCATCGCATGTTTCCTTCTTCGGGTGGTTTCGCAGGTGATGATGAGGCTTAATAGGTATGATATTTGTGTTGTATTTGGATATTGTACATATAAGCACTTGGAGATGGTGAGGATGATGTATTTTGGTATGCTTGATACATTTTGAGGAGATGATGGATGATGTGTTGGTTTGTTTTGACATGATTGATACATTTTGAGATGTTGGAGGTTTATTTTGTGTATGTTGTTAGAATGTTTTATTGAATGGTAGATTGTTCGAGTCTGATTTGTGGTAAATAGTGGTGCATATGATTTAGGCTTATATATGTATGATTGTATATGTGAAATCGAGCTACAGTATATATTGATATGTATGTGTTGTATGGGAGAAGAATGGCAGCGGAAAAAAATAAATTAGCCTAGATTTACGACGGCTAACGACAACTTATTGGTCAACAATATCTAATGGCTACCAACGATTTATAACAGTTCTCGATGGCTTTCGGATAATGTCCAATTGGACCATGTCTTCCCATGTGTACATAACGGCCGTCGAAAATCCATCGGAAGCAGCCGTTGGCGGTCGTCGCAAAGCTATCAACGAAGCTATAACAACCCTGTTTTGGAGATTACCTCTCAATATTAAATTATAATGGTAATTATAATTTAATATTGACAGGTAATCTCCAAACCAGGGTTGTTACAGACTCTCCCCTTAACAAAATTGCGTCCTCGCAATTTCTAGAGAAGAATTTGTATTCAACATATATAATCTCCAAACCATTGTTGTTACAGAAACCATTGGAAAGTCATCGGTAAAACTGTTTGGTGATGGCTTTATTTTCGACGGCTTTTTCCAACGGTTATCATCGGCTTTCGACGGCCATCGACGATTTCTAACCGTCGGAAATGACATTCTTTGTTATAGTGAATAATAATAATAATAATTAATAAAATTGTTTGGGCCAAAGTCTTTGACTTTAAGTTGACTTCAGTTGATCATGATATTAACCTCATGTAACCGAGGAGACGATTTCCAATGCTTCCACTCGACCCAACTATAGTTGTCTGATGGACATCATGCCATGATTTAACTATAATCAAAGCGAAATTTCCACATTAAAGCTTGACATTATTCTAGAGTGGAGGGAACCGTGTAATATTGTCATATCGATATTTTCCATTTGACCTTAGTTATATTACCAACAAAACCGGCTATTTTTCCACTCCTTAATTTAAGTAGAAATTATTTACCAATTAGATATAATTGATTATCATTGTTATATTATTAAATTTCAATTATAATGTATCTTAAATTTTCAGGATATTACAATTGATGACATAAGGCCTAAAGTGGAAGATAAGAATCTAAAAAGGTCATGTAAGGCCTAATGTGGTAATCAAAACTGAAGTAGGCATGAGGCCAGAAGTGCCATTCAAAACATGAACGTATAGGTTTAAGGCTTAGTATGGCAACCGAAATACGAAATCGTGGTGTAAGGCTAAAGTAGGAACAGTCCGGACATGAAAGCAATTAGTGTATGGCCTAGAGTGATAACCAAAGGAACGGTGGAAGACGAGAGGCTAGGTGCAGCTTCCAGAAACTAAGTATGAAGTAGGTGCAATTTCTAGAGTGGCAGCTGAAATATGATAGCATTGGTGTAAGGCTTGAGTGGCAACGGAAAACGAGAACGAAGTAAGCGCGAGGTGGGCATGGCAGTCGAAGTGCGATAGAAAAGGTATAAGGCCTAAGTGGCAACTAATAACATTAGTGTATTTGTTGGAGTTAAGTAAACTATAAAGGCATAAAGCCTATGTGGGAGACGAAGGTTGAGAATTTAACCACGTATCCATAGTGGAGGGTTTAAGGCATTGGTGGCAGCGGAGGCTAAGTAATTTGGTTAGGGTGAGTTTCAGGAATAATTGTGGTTTAGTATTCCAAATAGTTTAGTTTTGTACATAGCCTTACAGCATGTGTAAAAGATCGTGTAGGCTTAATCTTAAAACTAAATGAATGTTATGTTATAGTGATTGGAAAACATGTTCCATTCTTTAGCGACTAGCCTTGCTATATTCTATGTCTAGGGTAATTTATTGCTCATATCGGACTTTATGTTTGGCCCGCATTTTTATTCTTGTTTTCCTATAAAATCACGAATACTCATTTGAAAAAGCCGAGTTTATAGGTTTAGGTAAGTTACTTTTAGGGTGGGAAAATAAAGGAGCTGAAGATGAAGCTGAAGGCTTGGAAGTATTATTTGTCTTTTTGATTCCACTGTACTAAGTGTTTATGTCGATATCTTCACATGTTGGGAATAACATTATTATTTATGTTATATTATATTTTTGACCCATGCGTTGCATGACTATGGGAACTAAATTGTTAAATGTGACATGCAATGATATATTTCTTACATCTTGTTAATTTCTGCTATATTTACTGAAGACTGTATAATATAACTGATCTCATCTCCATTGCCGAAAGATAATTCCAAGGTGACTGCAGCATATTGGAATTCCATCTTAGTATTTCAAGCTAAGGGACGTTACAGTAGTATAATGGTTGGACAAACCATTGGGTTAGAGGATATAGTGGTTGATATGTGTTGCATGCCTTTCTATTATGCTTTGATCATGATGGACCTATTTATACCTTTGTAAGAAAAGCGAGCAACGATGTTTACTGAAAACATGACGATGAATGCAAATGTAACATCCCAGAATTTTATCATTTTGATTTTGAATATTTAATCAATTTTAATATTTAAATAATTGATTGTTAAAGTTTAATAACTTCTTTTGCAGGCAAAACAAAATATATTTTGCATAGGTAAGCCGGATTACAATGGTCGTACCACTTTTACAAATATATTACAGGTGTGAGGGAGAGATACCTCAACAGCTATGACGAATTTTATAATGACCCAACCACTGTCACTATCATTCACATAACTTATTGCTACCATACATCACTCAGGTGCTGCATAAGGCAACACACAAAAAGCTTACAAGACACTACTGTGACTAGCACAAAGCCTACAACAATACATTCACATCGCCTATGACAAACAAAGCATTAAGACCAAGGAGCACCAAGCAAAGGCTCATAGATTCCATTATGTAACAACAAAAATCATTATATACACATTTGCAAACGAGAAGGTGTCGATGCCTGAGCAAACAGGCAACATCAGTGAAGAACATGAATTCCAAGATACAACAGATTACCAAAAGACCACTATCACTTATCAAAACAACATCACATTTCCATAACAACCATAGAAGCATAATACCATAAGATACCAAAGACCAAAGGCTCCAAATCAATGACATAACCAAGCACAAAAACATATAAGCCATTTCACAAAGCAAAACAAAGAAAAGAACCAAAGCAAGAAGAGTAGAAAACCTAAAGCAGCTACTAAAGGCACACGAGGTCTGACAAAACAAAACGACATAACCAACGTCCACTGTACACCATCACCATGGAGGTAGTCATAGAGTTGAAAATATTTCCAGAAAGCAGCAATAGGATATTCAGGAAACCAAGCAATTGATCATCACAATGTTGAGCCGAAAATCTAACCCCACTACATCGATACTCTAGCAACTCAACCCACATCTAGATCCAAAAGCCAAAAATCATATAGAGCTATAGAGCATATGCCTCTATAAATAGCCAAACCAAATCAAGTAAGAGATTTTAGGAAAACTGAGCAAGAATTAAGGATTAATTAGGGGAAGCTACGTTGGATCTAAGAACATAGATGGAGAGGACATCAGAGAGTAAGGAGGAGGCGGGCAATTACGAAAAGGAAAATTAAAAGTGCAATGACAGGGAAAGCTAGGGCTATTGGAAGGGCAAAGAGGAGAGGAAGGAGGGTAGAGGAAGAGAAGAAAATGTCAATCCAAGTAAGAGGAGGAAGTGGCAGCTGAAGGAAAAAGTTAGGGACCCTAGTCCCCATTGCTGCACTTCTTTTTTAAATATAGTGATTATTTAGATATTTGAATTGTAAATTAATTGTTATTTAACTGGATTTAATAACCTTATTCAACTCCTTTTAATTAATAAATAATAATAGTGAACTTATTTTGTAAATTTATTTGCAATAATAAATGGTTCAAATAAATAACAAGAAAATCAATTGTTAATAAAATGACTTGATTTTTAATAACTTATTTTTAAATGGACTTATAGGATTTTTCCATAATTTTTAATTTGGAAAAAATTTAAATTATCATTTGACGTATTTTACGGCAAACATTGTTATTTTTGGAATTTCACAGAATAAAATAATATGTGTATCATGTTGCATTTGGGTGCATGATCGTATTTTTATTTATGCCGTTCGCGGTTCATACGCAAATGAAATATTATGTAGCGGAATACCAAAAAGCTTTCTTTTCAAAATTTTCAACTTGCATTAATGATGATTTTCTTCATACGATGGTTAGCTTGAAGTTTTTGGCTAGCTTGAAAATAAAGTAATTGTTTATTTATAAATTAAGCAACATCAACACATGGACGATTCTTCATGACTTCTCACTTTCCCTCTTACTTTTCAACCCTTCTCATTTTTCCTCTTTGTAAAGAAAATAAAATAAAAAAAGAAAGCAAACCATGAAATAAAATTCAAGATCAAAAAATAAAGCAACCAAAAAATACGAAACAAGATCCGTTGTACTCGTATTAATAAGATCTATAAATTTATAAATACTTTGGGGTTGCGGTGATGTCTGGAGATGCTTGACATTAGTGAGCGTGAACTAGGGTTTCATATTTTTAGTGACGTGATCAGAGGTTAAGGAAATGACGACTGGAGTTGGCTTAGTGGAGGCGAGAGGCACTCGGGGATGCGATTTGAAGTCGTGCGATAATCATTTAAGCATCGTGGCATTTCATGGTCAAAGTTAGGGATTTAAGTCGGTTTTTGTCTGGTTGGGTCGAGTGTCACTTAATGGTGATGGATGTAGAGAGGAGGTAATGCGTGACACATAGGCGAAGTCGGATTACAATTTCATGAGGGAACGAGGAAGATATGTGGATGAATGCACGGCTATGGATGGGTTCGTGCATGGTGTTTGTGTTCAGGAAATAGATTAGTGGGAGGGAAGAAAGTTTAGAGTGGGGTAATTTGTTTGATTGAGTAATTAGTGAATTTAATTAATTATTTAATCTCAATTTCTTATAAAATCAATATCTCACTCGTACGAGTTTGGATTTGGATGCAATCTTTTGCGTTGGACTTGTATTGACGTTATCTATGCATTGGAATTGGATTCGTTGAGCTTGGAGCTAGTTGAATTTTGAGCTAAAATCGAACGTCGTTCGATTTTAGATCAACCGGAACGCAAAAGCATCAACTTGAATTTTGGTGAGTTTGATCAACTCTAAATAACTATATGATATCTGTATTGCTATAAATTATTATTGAATATTTGAATGATAGTTTATATATTGTTGTTTGACTATTTGTTCGGATTTGATTCGTGCGTGGAAGCGGATGGAATAAATAACCATTATTTTGCAGGGAATAAAAGCAAGAGGAAGTCGAAGTGACATAGCGAATAGGTCACTATGAAACACTTTGAAATATACATACATATTTGTGATTTACATGGGACTTTTATAGAGAGACGCTAAGGAGTTCTCGTCTATATTGATTTACTTGTATTATTATGTTGCTTATATCGATGTTTGGTTGAAATATTTATGACATGCTGTTTGATTTGTGTAAGTATCTATAGTTGTTTCCACTATGCTATCAGTTATGAAATATCATCACCTTAAAATCCTTGTGTGTGTTGACCTCGTGCCCATATTTTTACAGAATAAATATTTGGTTGCATTTTTGCACTTTGAAAGTTGTTTAAACTATATTTTCATGTATTTTTAAGAATCTTGAAATAAAGGATAAGTGTTGTTTTAAATTTATAGAAAGCTTATAAATTTGATTAGTTATCTTTCGAGATAATAATGATGTCTAAATTTTATAAATTGGATTAATTATCTTTTGGGATAATTAATGTTGTTTTAAATTTTTAAAAGGTTATAAATTTGATTAATCTTCTTTCGGAATAATTATTGTGGTTTTAAATTTATGAAAGAGTTATATCAATTATCTTTCGGGATGATTAACATTGTTTTAAATTGATAAAAGTATTATATCAAATTATCTTTTAGGATGATTAACATTGTTTTAAATTTATAACAACATTTTAAGTTGATAACAAATCTTGTTTTAAATTGATTATAAGTGAGTTATAAGAGTATATCAATTATCTTCCAGGATAATAAATATTTATTTTAAAGTTATGAATGATACTTTATAAATAAGAAAATCTTTAAAAAAGGGAATGTTTATAAAAAATGTTAAGTGTGAATTGTTTTGGGTTTATAGTAAACGATGTATTAATGACATCTGTTTTTTATCGTTCTTTTGAATACATTTAGAAATATAACTAGCTCTTTAAAAATAATATTTTAAAGAGTGCTTTTAAAGCGTTTTACAAATGTTTGTGATGTGAAAACCAAACACAAGTTCGTTTTTAAAAATCTAAAAGTTTGGTTCAATTATGGAAAGATAATTTCCATAAGCGATATCACTTATATGGAAAGGATTTAGGCATATATTTAACATTAAACGTCAAGGTATGGAAACTCGTCGCTGTTTCGAAAGATAAGAATGTACGTCGAGGTAAGATCTGAGAGGCAACAATGCCCCAACTTGCCCGGCTTCATTGTTAACCGAGGGATAGTACAAGTTTGAAATTGGCGAGTGGTGATAAGGATATGAGATTTAATTTCCATATACGATCATTTTTTATTATTTCCGGTAGTTTATTTATTGACTATCGATTCTGTTGTCTTTTTTTGTTTCGTCAATCTAAGATGATTTTTTCCTCATTGAGCGTTGATATCCTTTGCCGAAAATGATTAAAACCAAAGCGTTAGTGGACGTCAAGTTATGTGGGATTGCTCCCATTAGGGCATCTTCACATCTACTCTAGATTGGATTTGGTTGTATGCATACGGAGATGTGAAATACTCGGATTCTCAGTAAGGGTGGTGTGGTCTGGCTTGTACATTTTTCGAGAGCCATTGTATTCTCAAGTATATTTTTTAGTGGTATACTTTCGATAAGGGGGGTGCACCCTCCTAGCCATTGTTGGAAAATTTCCCTTTCTTTGTTTTTGATTCAACCTCTGAATTAATTCTTTCATAATTGCATTGGAAAGTGTCTTGCACTCTTCTCGGTATTTAATTATTTATTCCCATTCCTTCAAGTTGGCTTTTGTTCTAATTTGTTTCCATTCTCTCATGTATGGATGTTGTTCTTATGAGGTGAAAACCCATTTCGTGTTTAGCGGCGTGGTCTCATAGAATTATTATATGTTCATCGTATTTCTTGAGTTTTCTCATGCTAATTTTCTAGACTAATCCGAGTGTTATTTTTTTATAATGCTCGGGTCAAACCGAGTTTTTTAGGTTGTCATTGGTGGGACATGGAACTCATGGAGTAGAGTTGGATGTTCACCCACCGTAGTATTTTTATTTCCACTATTATTATATATATACCTATTAGCAATTATAAGGTCAAGAAGTTATAACTCTCCAGGCTGATGAGATTTGTTTTTAACTCTGATATGCTATGCATCTTAGAGCGATAGCTTTTCCTATCTTTGTTATATTATATGTTGTCGTTCTAATGTGAGATTCTATTTTTCCTTTCCTTTTTCTTTTTCCCTAACAATCTGTCTTTCCTACACTTTGATGCTTGGCTTTGTAATACCATGGATGTATTAGGTGCCGACTTTCGAGAATCGAAAAGGCGGGTCTTTACATTTGATATCAGAGCTGAAGGTTAAGCGAGAACCTTGGCTTTGGGTGGGTAAACTCATTTGAGATAGGGTAAGTGATACCTTGGAATGAGTTGAGAATATTATATATACGAGAGCGTAGTTGTTATTGATATAAAAACGTATTGTGTTAGTTGCTCTATTGGGTTGTTTATGAATTTCGGTCAAGACATGGGATGCCACGGTGTCGATAGGGATTTCTAAACACTCGAACAAGGCAAACGGGCATGATATTGATTTTTGAAAATTTGGTAAATGAAATATTTTACCTAGGGTTATATATTTTCTATATATAAAGGAATAATTTTCAAAATTATATATGTTGTGTTTGTTTGTTTGTTAATGATAACATCTCTTTATTATCATTATTGTTTGATTTGTCATGCTTAGATAGTTTAGAAGCATTGACTATTGTTTGTTGATTGTTAATTTATGCTCAACTAGTTTGTGGGCACTCATGTTTTGATAATTGTGACTACATTAAAACGAATCCCCTGTGAATTGAGTTTCACAATTTGACTATAAGGTGTTCGGTGAAAATGTTAAGTTAAAAGTTATCTTTTAGTAAGATTGTTTAATTTAATCTAAATGGGAAAATAAGACATTTGGAGAATAGATATTTGTGAAGTAGTTTATTATAATAAAAGAAAATTAATAATGTAAGATATTTTAAAAGCACATTTTATATGAGTATGGTATATAAAATGATTTATATGGTTTGAAAAGGGTGTTTTATAAGTAAAAGGATTTTATGAGAATTTAAATCCCAGTATTACTTGAATTGATTTCAAAAAGATTTTGAGAAATGTAATGGTAGTATTACTTGGAAGTAATTATGAAATATTTTAAAGAGAATTTTTAATAAAGATACATTTTCTTTAGATAGTTTGGGAAAATCATCCCGATTAGTTTTGTAATAATTTGAATAATCTTCTAAGTGACGATCGATGTTGCTTAGACGAACATTGTAGTGCATTTAGAAAATTATTCTCTATCACTGTGCAATCGAAATGAGTTCAAATCCGAACGAACCCAATGCGAGTTTTAGTGAATAAATTGTTAAAGTTAATATATATGTAGTATGATTTCAGAAAGGATTTTGAATTAAAAACCGAATATTTAGTTCTTATGTTTCCTTAAAGGAAATTGATTTAAAATAAAAAGGTATTTCAATAAGTAATTTGATAAATGAATTTTTTTAATTCTTGGATAGAAAAAAGATAATTTAACTCAAGTTTTAAATGGGTTAAATTGGATAAGAAGGTTTAAAAAAGCATTGTTTTATTAAAACTGTAGTTTTTTTAAACATCTAAGTCTCATAAACTATTTGATGTTATTGGGCCGACCCGTAAACGTCTTTCCTTTGAACACTCTAGGGTAAAGAGGTCGAAGTAGTCAGTTTTAAGATCCATATGTTGTTTGAGCCTTTATTTGAATTTTGAAGAATAAAAATAAATAAAATAAAAATTGATATTTTATATATACTCTTAGGAGGTGGAGGAGTATTATACAAGTAAATAAAAGTGGAGTAAATTTTAATTTAATGTTTTATAATGATGTGTGTTTTTATAAAATGTTTATAAACTTAAGTGAAAATATATGCAGTAATTCATAAATAATTTTAGTATTGAATGAAATAATATAAATGAAATGAAAGTGATTTAAAAAAAATTGGTGTAATTAAGAAACCAATCGAATTAAGTACGTAAGTTGTATGTAGATCATTTTATTTGCATTGTTCTTGATCTAGGATTCAAGTACATAACTCCGGGGTGATTCACACCAGTCCGTAAAGGGATTTCTCACTTGATTCTTGACAGCGAACACTTGATTCAGGTTCTTGATTTGGTACTGAGGTTTTCTATGCTAGTATATGGCTATGTAAGGAGAACAAAGATTGTGATCAAGGAACTTGATTGGAGTCCGCACTAGGAAGGTCGAGCGAGCGATACTAGTGCGGAAGTAAAGTTTATGTGCCCGAGCAAGTGGTCAGATCAGATATCGCATACGGATGATCCATGTACATCCTACAGACTCAAGTGTGTTTGTATGTTATGTGGTATGGCTTAGGAAAGTTTGGGGAGTGACTTTCAATTTTGTTTGAGGCAGCTTAAATAATCTTAAGCAATAACCATAGGCTAATAAGTGTAATGGTACTCTAACGAAATTATCTATATCCTTGGACGATCGAGAAAGTTGTATACCTAAGCAAAATTCTAAATATTGTTTGTTAGACATTTAACATTTAAAAAAAATGTTGAGTGTGAGTTTATTTGTAATTTTTAGCCTTCTCGATCCCTAGATATCGACACCAAATACGTCTACAGTATTTGTGTGCCGAACACCCAAGTGCCAAAAAGACAAAATGTTAGGGTAAAATAAAAAAATAGAAACGGAACAAGGAAGAAGAACACAATATCAGAATCTCACATGCAGAACGATAATATATAATATACCAAAAGTGTAGTACAAAGAGCTACTCCAACATTTAGGAAAATCAGAGTTACAAAGGGGACTAAGTACTGCTATCAGCTTGGACGGTTATAACTACCTATCCTCACAATGTTGAATACATAAATAATAGTGAACGAAAATGAAAATAGGTAGACAGATAGGTGGAAGCATCCAGCTTGTCTCCATAAGCATGGAACATCGAACCGTAAGACTTGCATTACTCAACCTACTCGAAAGAGCACACGGGGAGTTTTGGGAAAAGAAACACCACGTGTCAGACATAAGTTTGGTATAAGAAACTCAGAAATGCATAAAAACACATAACAGTACTTCCGAGACAAACCGGATTATCGGACTAGTTTCCCCTCGAAAGAACCAGCTCAATTGATATTTATATTAGGTGGTATTATAGATAATGTCTAAGATGTTTAAAATAAATACGGATCATAGCTGAAACGGTTACATTGATTACATTTAACATCATACTTAGGTATACAGACAAAAACCACTAAACGACTTCCGTATAAATGGATATTCCCACAGAGATCCCTCAATAAGACCGATCTCCTATGACAAGGGCCAGAAACTACCTTCCGAGCGCTGTATATCTCAAGATAAAATATACCATAAGGTAAACACAACTAGCCCATGCCCTAACACGTGAACCAAGTATCAACAACTCCAGCTAACAACATTTTGTTAAGCATACTTTAGAAATTTAGAGTTATTGTACCCTTTATTTAGGTTTGCTAAACCCAGGATTGTGCATCCTACTCTGTCGTTAGTCATTTCCCGACGTCGAGGCTACATTCGGCACCTTCACACAAGTCTTCAACAAAACTCAATCAATTAATGAATCCCACATGGATTCCATTATCTTAACAGATTCTGAAACCACGCATAGTTTCCATTATTCCACCTTCAAATCATAGAACCCGTATAATAGTTTTGAAGTGGTATTCGGCAAGTAAAACACTTACCAATCCCAGACTCCCCAAAACCAATCGATAACTTTCCATTTAACTCAATTCCAATTCTTTTAGAATTAATAGAAAGCTAGAGGCATTTCGTACCAATACTCCTCCCCGGGGGCTCTTATTGGTATAAATCCGCGAAGCATTTTGTATACTTCTTAAGTTATGATTGGTTGAGATCGGTAGTCGACTAATCGACCATTGATCTTGAGCACTTGCTTATGGGAATCAAGGTTCATATACTTAACTCGTTTCTGACATTTTTGCTTAACTATTCCTCGGCCTAGAAGAATGCTGATAGGTTAGAGCTCTATTACTCCGTCCGTACCTAAACATTAGTCTTGACTCTCACAAATAGAGAAGCTTACTCGTATAGCTTTTACTGTTAGGTATAGTAATATTAACATCCATAAACAATCAAACTAAGGTCATTACATAGTTGTTTCTTATCATTCAAGTATAATCAAGTAACACAAACAACTTTTAATCTCTTTTATCACTAATTTATCCCTTATTTAATAAAAATCTTCTTTAAAAACTTCTTTTATTAGATTTATAAAATATTCAATTTCATATTTATAACTTATAGAATTACCTTTAAAATACTTATTAATATGTTAAAACACTTTAAAACTATTTAAAATATATGTTAATTATTTATATCGAATGTTATGTAAGAATAGGGAATTTTGAAATAGAAAAACAAGTTTTATTTTAAAAGCTATCCAGTTTATAAATTCATAATTTATTGTTAAAAATATATTTAAACTCGAAACTAATTTTAAAACACTCTATTTTAAGTTAGAAAAAAATCCGGAAATGATTAGAGAAAAATACATAATTCAAATACCATTTTTAAATTTATAGTTCAAAATAGAAAAGGTAGCATTTATAAAAATGCTATCTAGAGTTTTGTTACCATTATCAACATTGTTTTGCTGCAACTTTGAGCCTAGATTTCAACACTTAAATAAATGATTTTTAATTCACTACTTTTACATTAGTTATAATACTTTGGGTACTTCAAAACCATGAAGAAAAATCCCATAGAATAACTTCCAATTATTTTAGAGAATTTTTCGAAAACCGGGTATTTTACCGAACTACACTTATAGCGAATATTTCGCTATGACTTTTCACATTTCATTCAACTAGCTATTAAATGAATTAGGCTTCAAAATTTCCTAATAAGAATAATATATTATTTACTCCTTAAACAAGAAAAGAAACCTCGAAGGAAATTTGTAGAAAAATATCGTTATTTCGCTAAATAAGAAGTGTCGTTATGGCGACCTTTTTACTTCAATATTTTGTTACTTTGATTTACTTCTTCTATAACTTCCCAAAACATATCCTTTACTTTTCTAAACACTTATAGAAGTATAATGATAACCAACAAGTTATCATTAATATATGTCATTAAACTTCAATTTTTATACGTTATAATTCAAGAGCGACTGTTGTTATACGGACAATCCCGTATTCAATTCAATATCTTGTGTCATTATCTTTTATACTCGTATATGATTCCAAATTCAAACCATATCACTACTAAAAATGTTTCAACATACAAACAAGTTAACATGTCTATTTTAAGCATTCGAATGCACTTATTTTAAACTATACTTCTCAATGATTTAAAGGAAATGTGTTAGCAATTTATATACTATTTAAAGTATATAATCAAGGGTTTAACTTTAGTTAGTTAGTGTATAATATTACTAATAAACATTAAGCAACATCATCAAGCAAAATTTCAAACATATAATATCATATATGTTATGTTTTTATGGATTTAGTTAATGAGTGAGATATCTCGCCTTTACTTAAATCAAATTCCACTATCTTCCTACCAACATTCAAATAGATCCCACTACACTTCCTCCCTAGAACACACAAGATTAGAATCAAGCAAGACAAGAGGGAATGGAGCTAGAAAAGTGCAAAATAATGTCACCAAATGCCTTTATTGCTCACGGCCTTGATAGGTTTTAGGAGAATGGCTTTACTTCTTTGAGTTTTGAGGTGATGGGGTATTGTTATATAGTATATTAGGATGATGTTAAGAGTTTAGAGAAGTTTGGAAAGTGTTTGATTGAGTTGCTCTTTATTTAGAGAAGTTAGAGAAGAGAAGAGAGTGATATGAAGTGATTCCTTTCAAATGAGTTTGTGTGAATGTAAAGAGGCTAAGGGTGATTATTTATAAGCTTTAGGAAGTGGGTAAATGACCCCTCTTACCCTCAAATGGGATACCAAAGAGTGATGGGCAACCATGCTCTTTTAACACTTTACTTCCCTTAAATCACTCCTTTCAAATCTCCTTAAATCAAGGGTCCACTTGTCTTTCTTCTTGAAGCCTTTTTTTCTAATTAATTACCATTAGTTTTAAGAGTATTTAAGTACTTATTAATTTGTTCTACTGTTGTCTTACTTATTCACGATTATTCTAACAACTTATACTGAACAAAGTATTGATTTTTCACAAAAAGTTTTTCGGTCATATTTTCAGTATTTTATCAAAGAATATATTTTTGTAAACTTACTTCATAAATTAGTTTTCTAATATTAGTTATTAATTAAAAAGTGTTTATTAAGGTTATATAATCATATTTTTAATTTTTTAAACATCCTCCAAAAGTGGAGATATTCGAAGATGAAGCGTTCGAATTTCTGGGTCATTACATTTTCCCCCCTTAGGATATTTCGTCCTGAAAATCCAAACAAGAATAACACAAGAGAATAGAAGAAAGATGTATATATAGAATACTGCTCAAACTACATATAACAAAGATCCAGGCTAAGTGACTCTACCACAATGAGTACATAGAATTAGATAAGATACAACAAAATCTATTGTCTAAGAAATAACTCTGGATAAGAGGCTCTAATGCTCTTCTCTGTCTCCCAAGTGCAATCTCAAACATCTTCACTCCACTGCACCTTGACCAATTCCACAACCTTAGTCCTTAACCTCTTTGTGTCCCGATCAATAATACGAATTGGTTGTCTCACAATGCTCAAGTCGGGCTCAACCTCCAAATCCTCCTACTGCGATGGCTCGATAATCAAAGTATGATCATGTACATACTTTCGTAGATGAGATATGTGAAAAATACTATGTACACCCAATAACTTAGTCGGTAATTCAATTCGATAAGCCAAAGTTCCTATCTTCTCCAAAATCAAAAAAGGTCCAATAAATCGTTGGGCTAACTTTCCTCCCTTACCAAACTGAATCACGCCTCTCATCGGAGAAACTTTGATAAACACAAAGTCCCCAACTGAGAACTCCAAATCTCGACGCCTCATATCAACATAGCTCTTCTGCCTATTCTGAGCTACCTTTAATGCTTCCTAATCTCTGCTACCTTATTCGTAGACTCACGGATTATATCTGGTCCAACTACTAGGCAATCTCTTAGTTCTACCCAACTTGAAGGAGACTTACACGGCCTTTCATACAATGCCTCAAAAGGTGCCATCCATATACTCGTTTGAAAACTATTGTTATAAGAAAACTCTACAAGCGGTAAGTGATCCTCCCAATATCCTCCAAATTCAAGAATATAGGCTCTAAGTAAATCCTCCAATACCCGATTCACTCTCTCGGTTTGACCATCTGTCTGAGAATGATAAGCAGTACTTAAACTAAATTTCGTTCCAAGTGCACATGCAAACCCTTCCAAAACTGACTTGTGAAGATCGGATCTCGATCACTCACAATACTACTTGGAATGCCATGAAGCCTAACCACCTCTCTAACATAAAGCTGAGCCAAACTAGACGTTGTCCTTGTTGCCTTAACTGGTATGAAGTGTGCACTTTTGGTAAATCTATCAATAGTAACCCAGATGCCTTCATTACCTCTCTTCGACCTAGGCAAACCATCAATAAAGTCTATAGAAATCTACTCCCACTTCCACTTTGGAACCTCCAATAAATGAAGTAAACTGGGCATCTTCTGATGACTACCCTTCACCTGCTAGCAGTTAGTACACATGCTTACAAAGATGGAAACGTCCTTCTTCATACCCTTCCACCAGTAAGTACGCTTCATATCCTAATACAGCTTAGTGACCCCTGGATGTATCGTCAATCTAGAATGATGACTCTCTATGAGAACCTCCTGTCTAATGCCATCAACATTTGGAACACACAACCGTCCATTCATTCTTAAAATGCCTTGGTCATCTACCTTGAATCCTGGATACTTCTCTGGGGCAATATTCTCACCAACGGCTTTCGCTATCTGAGCGAGACAAACATCCTTTTGCTGGTTTTCCTCTATACAACTGATAAGAATCGGATGTACTACAATATTAGCCGTAATAGCATACTCCCTACTCAATGCATCGGCTACCACATTTGCTTTCCCTGGTGTATACGAAATCTTAAGATCATATGCTGCAAGAAACTCCAACCAACGATGCTACCTTAAGTTCAAGTCTTTCCGAGTAAAAAGATACTTCAAAGATTTATGGTCCGAATAAAGCTCAAACTTTTCACCCAACAAATGATGCCTCCACATCTTCAACGCAAAGACTACTGCCAAAAGCTCTAAATCATGTGTCGCATATCTAGTCTCATGTGGTTTTAGTTGTCTGCTAGCATAAGCAACTACCTTTCCATGCTGCATTAACACAGTGCTCAATCCTGTTCCACAAGCATCGATGTAAATAGTAAGACCTTCACCTCAGTCCGGAATAGTCAGAAAGGAGGCACTAGTCAACTTCTCCTTTAACTCTCTAAATGCAGCCTCGCATTTTTCTGTCCAAACAAATTTGACATCTTTATTTGTCAAAGCTGTAAGTGGTGAAGCAATCTTGGAGAAATCCTGAATGAACCTCCGATAATAGCCAGCTAAACCCAAGAAGCTTCGAATCTATGTTGGGCTTTCAGGTCTCTTCAAATTCTGAACAGCAGTTACCTTTGCCGGATCAACAAAAATACCATCTCCGGTAACAACATGCCCTAAAAACTTGACCTCCGACCGCCAGAAATGACATTTCGAGAACTTAGCTTTAAGCACATGCTCTTTTAATATCTCCAATACAATTCTCAAATGCCGGGAATGCTCCTCCTCGGACTTGAAATAAACTAGAATATCATCGATGAAACAAGCACGAATTTGTTTAAGACATCATGAAAGACATAATTCATCAAGTCAGCAAAATAAGCTGGAGCATTAGTTAGACCGAATGGCATAACCAACCATTCATAAAATTGATCACAACGAAAAGCTGTTAAGGGCACACTTTCTTCTACTACCCTCAACTGATGAAAACCTATAGCAAGGTCAAACTGAGAGAATACCCGAGCTCCATGGAGCTGATCAAATAAATGATTGATTCTGGGTAAAGGATATTTGTTTCAAATAGTCCGCTTATTAAGCTCATGGTAATCGACACAGAGTCTTAAGGAACCATCCATTTTAGTGGAAAAAACAATGGGCACTCCCTAATTCGAATAACTAGGTCGGATAAGACCTTTCTGCAGCAAGTCACTAATCTGATTGGCTAACTCCACCTTCTCCTTCGGACATAACCAATGAACAGCCAAAACGATAGGCTTAGCATTAGGAACCAAACCAATACGAAGCTCGATTTCACGATGAGGAGGTAAACCCGAAAACTTCTCGAAGACATCATAGAATTCCCGAACAACCAAAATGGATTCTAAGTCCTTTTCCGACACATTGAGAGAATACAGAAAAGTGCTCTTACAAGAACAAGGATCTTCACAAGTTAAGATAAGATCTTCCATTCCCTTCTTTATTAATATGGTATGTTTCTTACAATGCAAGATGGCATGATTATGAGACAACAATACATCCCTAAAATAACATCAAAACCAAGGACGAACATATCACATGGAAGGAGTCGATCGAAACAGGAAACTCGGACTCCTTCACATACCATACGGAGATTTACTGAACCTTCTACTGGGTTAGACATGCAAATAGAGTCATGAACCATAATTGGTTCTAAACCAAGCTTATTAACAAGACTATGAGAGATAAAGCTATGAGAAGAACTGGTATCAAATAAGACATGAATAGGAATGCCTGAAATAGATAAAGTACCTTCCAGGACCTATTTCCCCTTCTGTGCCGCTGATATGGAAGGTGCCGCGGTAATAGCAAAGGCCCTAGGCTGTTCTCCAATCTTAAGCATAGGGCAACCCTATCAAAATGACCAACCCTCCACTGGCTTGGCTCTCTAAGGTACCTTTCCATTAGAGCCTTAACCTTTTGTCCCCCTCCATTGGACCAACCCTTAGTAGCATAATGCCCTACCTTCTTGCACTTGTTGCACACGACCTTGGCTCTCTTCACCTAAAACATATGCTTCCTATCCTTAGCTATTGAAAAGGAAATAGGCTTCGATGTAGAAACAAAAGGTGTAGGTGCAAAACTCTCGTACCTTAAACCCATATTCACCAAATCAACAAAAGAACTCTTAATATGATTGGTCATATCCCGCTTAAACTCAGGATGCATACCGGCTATAAACATTTCATTCTTCTTCATAGGTGTATCTATCATTCCTAGGCCAAAACAAGACAATTCATTAAACTTATTTTCATATTCCGCCACAGTCATAATGCGTTGCTTTAAATCCAAGAAACTTCGAAACAACAAGGTCTTTCCTGCCTTTGGTATAAACTTCCTTTCGAATTCCTCCCTAAACTGAGCCCAAGAGAAGTCATTTTCAGGAACATCTGTAGTAATAGAACTCCACCAATCCATGGCAGCATCAGAAAGATGACGAGAAGCCAAACGATGCTTCATAGCATCACCCAACTCCAAGTCACCAAAAATCCTCTCACACCGCCTCAACTAAGTCTGAATTCCCATAATTGATTCAGTTCCACTGAACCTCTGATCACCATGCCTCTAAAAATCCCTACAGAGTGAAGCACAATTCATTGGGGGTTAAACTTGCACTATTTCTTCAACAACATTCTCTACAGGTTCGACTATGGGAGCCATATTTCTTGGAACTCGAGCAGCGCCATTGGTGACGGTACTAGCTCTACCACCCCGACCTCTACCACTTCTAGCACTTGCAGCATGCGTACTCATAGCTTGCTACCTGAATTTAGCAAAACGTCTTTAGAATACTTCAAGATAGAGCTATATCAAAGAAAGGATACACTAAGAATGAAATACTATGAATGGATACTAAGAAAGGATTAATTCAAAGAAGGAGTTGATTTTCAATAGAAAGGGTTTATTAGGAAGAGGATGTTTTAAGGAGAACATTTTGAAAATCTAGTTTTCAATAACAAAGGCGCCCTCATATGTATAATACTCTCTACTCATTATAGGGCATCACTTGCCCTATCTCTAATGAGCCATACCCAACCAAAGCCAAGGTGTTTGGTCAACCTGGCTCTGATACCAAAATGTAACGTTCAGCTTTCTCGATCCCCAGATGTCGACACCAAATATGTCGACAGTATTCCTGTGCCGAGCACCCGAGTAGAACGATAATATATAACATATTAAAAGTGTATTACAAAGAGTTACTCCAACATTTATGAATATCAGAGTTACAAAAGTGACTAAGTACTACTATCAGCTTGGACAGTTATAACTGCATGTCCTCATAATGTTGAATACATAAATAATAGTGAACGGAAATGAAAATAGGTAGATAGATAGGTGGAAGCATCCAGCTTGTCTCCATAAGCTTGAAATATCCAACCATAAGACCTACATTACTCAACCTACTCGAAAGAGCACATGGGGAGTTTTGGGAAAAGAAACACCATGTGTCAGACATAAGTCTGGTATGAGAAACTCGGAAATGCCTAAAAACACATAACAGTACTTCCCAGACCAACCGAATTATCGGACTAGTTTCCCCTCGAAATAACCAAATCAATTGATATTTACATTAGGTGGTATTATTAGATAATGTCCAAGGTGTGTAATATAAATATAGATCATAGCTGAAATGATTACATTGATTACATTAACAACATACTTGGTTATACAGACAAAAACCACTAGGGGATGTCCGTATAAATGGATTTTCCTACAGAGACCTCCTCAATGTGACCGATCTCCTATGACAAGGGCCAGAAACTACCTTCCGAGCGCCGTATATCTCTAGATAAAATATACCATAAGGTAAACACAACTAGCCCATGCCTTAACATGTGAACCAAGTATCAACAACTCCTGCTAGCAACATTTCATAAGCATACTCTAGAAATTTAGAGTTGTTGTACCCCTTATTTGGGTTTTCTAAACCCAGGATTGTGCATCCTACTCTGTCTTTAGTTATTTCCCGATGTCGAGGCTACGTTCGACATCTTCACACGAGTATTTAGCAAAACTTGATCAATTAATGAATCCTACATGGATTCCATTATTTTAACAGATTCTGGAACCACACATGGTTTCCATAATTCCACCTTCCAATCATGGAACCCGTATAATAGTTTTGAAGTGGTACTCGGCAAGTAAAACACTTACCGATCCCGGACTTCCCAAAACCAATCGATGACTTTCCGATTAACTCTATTCCAGTTCTTTTAGAAGTAATAGAAAGCTAGAGGTGTTTCATACCAATACCCCTCCCCAGGGGTTCTTATTGGTATAAATCTGCAAAGCATTTCGTATACTTCTTAAGTTAAGTTTGGTCGAGATCGGTAGTCGACTAATTGACTATTGATCTCGAGCACTTGGTTACGGGAATCAAGGTTTGTATACTTAACTTGTTTTCAACATTTCTGCTTAACTTTTCCTTGGCCTAGAGGAATGCCGATAGGTTAGAGCTCTATTGCTCCATCCTTACCTAAACATTAATCTTGACTCTCACAAATAGAGAAGCTTACTCGTACAGCTTTTAGTGTTAAGTATAGTAATACTAACATCCCACAAACAATCAAACTAAGGTCATTACATAGTTGTTTCTTATCATTCAAGTAAAATCAAGTCAGATAAATGATTTTTAATCTCTTTTATCATTAATTTATCCTTTATTCAATAAAAACTCTTCTTTAAAAACTTCCTTTATGAGATTTATAAAATATTTAATTTCATATTTATAACTTATAGAATTATCTTTAAAATACTTATTAATATGTTAAAAATTTAAAACTATTTAAAATATATGTTAATTATTTATATCGAATGTTATGTAAGAATAAGGAATTCTGAAATAGAAAAACAAGTTTTATTTTAAAAGCAATCTAGTTTAGAAATTCATAATTAGTTGTTAAAAATATATTTAAATTGGGAACTAATTTTAAAACACTCTATTTTAAGTTAGAAAACAGTCTTGAAAAGATTAGAGAAAAATAAAAAATTTAAATACCATTTTCAAACAATTTATAGTTCAAAATATAAAAGTAGCATTTATAAAAATGCATCTAAAGTTTTGTTACCATTGTCAATATTGTTTTGCTGAAACTTTGAGCCTAGATTTCAACACTTAAATAAATGATTTTTGATTCACTCTTTTTACATTAGTTAGTATACTTTGGGTATTTGGAAACCATAAAGAAAAATCCCAAAGAGTAACTTCCAATTATTTTAGAGAATTTCTCGAAAATAGGGTATTTTACCGAACTGCACTTATAACGACTATTTCTCTATAACCTTTCGCATTTCGTTCAACTAGCTATTAAATGAATTAGGCTTCAAAAGTTTCCCAATAAGAATAATATATCATTTACTCCTTAAACATAAAAAGAAACCTCTAAGGAAGTTTGTACAAAAATATCGTTATTTCGCTAAATAAGAAGTGCCGTTATAGCGACCTTTTTACTTCAATATTTTGTTACTTTGATTTACTTCTTCTATAACTTCCCAAAACATATTCTTTACTTTTCTAAACACTTATAAAAGTATAAATGATAACCAACAAGTTACCATTAAGGTATTCATTAAATTTCCATTTTTATACGTTATAGTTCAAGGGTTTCAAAGTGCGCTTATAGCGACTATCACTATACGGACAATTCTGTATTCAATTCAGTATCTTGTGTCATTATCTTTTATACTCATATATGATTCCAAATTCAAACCATATCACTACTAAACATGTTTCAACATACAATGAAGTTAACATGTCTATTTGAAGCATTCGAATGCACTTATTTTAAACTATACTTTTTAATGATTTAAAGGCAAATACTTTAGCAATATATATACTATTTAAAGTATATAATCAAGGATTTAACTTTAGTTAGTTAGCATCTAATATTACTAACATATATCAAGCAACGTCATCAAGCAACATTTCACACATATAATATCATATATGTAATGTTTTTATGGATTTAGTTAATGAGTGAGATATCTCACCTTTACTTAAATCAAATTGCACTATCTTCCTACCAACATTCAAATAGATCCATTACACTTCCTCCCTTGAACAATCAAGACTATAATCAAGCAAGACAAGAGGGAATGGAGCTAGAAAAGTGCAAAATAAAGGCACTAAAGGTCTATATTGCTCACGGCCTTAATAGGTTTTAGGAGAATGGCTTTACTTCTTTGAGTTTTGAGGTGATGGGATGTTGTTATATAGTATATTAGGATGATGTTAAGAGTTTGGAGAAGTTTGGAAAGTGTTTGATTGAGTTGCTCTTTATTTAGAGAAGTTAGAGAAGAGAAGAGAGTGATATGAAGTGATTCCTTTCAAATGAGTTTGTGTGAATGTAAAGAGGCTAAAGGTGATTATTTATAAGCTTTAGGAAGTGGGTAAATGACCCCTCTTACCCTCAAATGGGCTACCAAAGAGTGATGGGCAACCATGCTCTTTTAACACCTTACTTCCCTTAAATCACTCCTTTCAAATCTCCTTAAATCAAGGGTCCACTTGTCCTTCTTCTAGAAGCCTTTTTGATAATTAATTACCATTAGTTTTAAGTGTATTTAAATACTTATTAATATTTTCTAATGTTGTCTTACTTGTGCACAATTTATTATTAATGAATATATTTTTGTAAACTTATTTCATAAATTAGTTTTCTAATATTAATTATTAATTAAAAAGTGTTTATTAAGGTTATATAATCATATTTTTAATATTTAAACATCCTCCAAAAGCGGAGATATTCGAAGATGAAGCGTTCGAATTTCCAGGTCGTTACATTATTCTTTTATGAAATTTGATTTGATTGATAGTGTGATTCTATATACTATGGTTTATAAAGCCTGAATTTATAAAAAAATGATTTTTAGGTTGTTGTTTATTAGGACTTAGATCCAGGTGCTTTTGAAAAAAAATGATTTTGAAAGATTTTGTGAACGAAAATAATAATATTATTGTTTTGAAACTTTAGTGAAGTATTATTATTTCAGGATATTTGAAAAGAGTTTTTGTGAAGTAGTTTTCAAATGTTTTTGGTTATGACTAAATTTGGACGATTGGGAGTTTTCTAATTTAGAAGACTCGCCAGGTATATTTGTTTACTCTTGTTATTGTTTTAGGAGGAACCGGAATACCATTGGATACTTCTCGTTGTTTTGATTCTAGAGTTATACCATGCTTCGATAGAAGGAGCCCCCTCCATGTCATAATTGATTTTGGTTTTGATATATTTCTCTTTAGAGGAATTTGAAAATATATTTTGAATATAAAACCTAGAAATTTAGTTTTACATTTATCTTTTAAAAAGATTGTATGCATATTATTTTGTTACAGAGTATTCTCTATACTTTTGTTTCATATAGTTCTTATAATTTTTATGTTGCTCGTGCTTATGATAGAAATAGCTAGTTATCACTCTTATGTCAGCATGATTCTCTTTTGGATTATGTAAGTACAAGATGGGTATAGGAAAGTAAGAGATTACTATTTGATTTCTTGCGCACCTGCATTTGCATAAGATAGTAAGTTGCTTGCAAAAATAAAAATCAAACACAAAAGTGGTATGTAGTAGATTTAGAGATTGGTGATTAATCGATGATTGTATGCCCCAGATATGGAAGGCAATTTGGCTTTTGTTTTCATTGTTGATTTTGGCCAGTTGTGGCGAGTTGTAGTTTTTCTGGATCTAGCCGTGCAAAGGAGGTGTGGCTGAAATTCTATAACATAAGGGACTTTAAAGGTTTAATAACTCATTTTAAGTAATAGTTTTTAAACCGATTTGGAGACATTTTCTTCCTTTGGGATTGTAACGACCTGAATTTCGACCCCCAAATGTCGACACTAATACATCCACGTTATTCCTATGCCGAGCACCCAAGTGCTGGAAAGACAGAAAGTTAAAGTAAAATAAAAGTAAAAGAATGGAACAAGAAAAGAAGAACGCGATATCAGAATCTCACAACGAAATAGTAATATATAATATCAAGGGAATAGTACAAAGGGTTATTCCGAATATAGAAATATAAGAGTTACTAAAACCTAAGTACTATCACCAGCTTGGAAAATTATAACGACATTTCTTCACAGTGTCGATATATACAATACAGAAATGCAGCAGAAACAAGAATACTATGAAAGGTAATCATCCAGCTCTTCTCCATAAGCTCCAAAGCATCAGTAGCTAAATCTGGAAACATACATGGGGCTAACCCGAGCATTATAAAAAAACAACACCCGGATCGGTCTGGTAACCAGTGTGAGAAACCCAAGAAATATAAGTGACGTGTAATAGTAACTATTGAGACCGTATAGAATGCCATAACAGTTTTTCCCTCAAAGAAACCAACAATTCATTAAGTCTAGTGATACGATAGATAATGTTTAGTGTGTAGAATAAATCATATCAAATAGCTGTGATTCTTACATTCATCAAACCACAACATATTTAGGGAACAATCAAAACTGCCAAGGTTTATTTGCATAATGGATTTTTCATGGAGATCTCTCCGGTGGAGCCGAATGAGGGTCAGAAAGTACCTCTGAGCAACATATATCTCTAGATAAAATATACCTTTAGGTAAACACAAGCGGCCCAACATTCGAACATAAACGTGAACAACGTGAACCAAATATCATCAACTTCTACCGGCTAACAATCAATAAATATCTCTAGAAATGGAGTTGACAACACCTTGACATGGGTCGCTAACCCCAGGTTGTGCATCCTACTCTATTTTTAGTCATTTCCAATGTCGAGGTTACGTTCATCATCTTTCACATGAGTCTTCATTACTCGAATAAAACATGAATCCCCAAATGGATTCCTACATCTTGAACGAATCTCTACATGGATTCAAGCATCTTGAATAGATCTCAAATCTCCACATAGATTCCCTGCATAAGTCCTCTGATGAATGCTAGGGCTATCCTCTCTCTTGGAATACTCCTTAAGAAAGGCAGTCCCACACGATAGCATTGTCATAAATGTTTACACTTACCCCTCCTTTGGACTTAACCTTAGGATTGACGGTTCAACTCTATAATATTTCACTTCCCAATCGCTTCCAAAACATAGAACTCGTATCGTAGTTTTGAAGTGGTATTCGATAAGTAAAAAATTATCGATCCCGGTCTCTACAAAACAAATTTGATGAATTTCCTGCTAACTCAATTCTGTTTTGTCAAAACTAAGTGAAAGCTGATGGCGTTTCATACCAATACTCCTCCCTGGGGGTTCTCATTGATATGAAATCACGAAGTCTTTCGATTACTTTTTAAGTTAATATAAGGTCAAGTTTGAAAATCAACGATCGATTATATACTCAAAACAATTGTTTATACAAATCACGATTCATACGCTTAACTCGTTTCCAACATTCCAACTTAACCATTCCTCGTTCAATAGTGAAGCCAAGTAAGTTAAAACACTAGTTGCATCAAAGCCTTGCCTAGACACTTCATTCTTAAATCTCACAAATGGATAAGTCTGTCTCGTCGGCTTTTAGTGTTAAGTATAGTATTAATGATTTGCATAAACAATAAGAAATCAAGACGATTAACACGCTTTCGATATTTTCCGAAATCCTATTCCTCGATCAAGAGGGAAACCCGGTAAGTTGGAGCTCTATTGCTCCGTCCCTACTCAACATCAATCTTAAGTCTCACAAATAGATAGGCCTTACTTTGTCAGCTTTTAGTGTTAAGAATAGTTAATTACTTTTCGAACAAGCAATCAAATAATTAACCATTTGGCCATTTAGCAATTCTAACCCATTTTCGAAAACATTTGTATATACTTTTAAAATGCTATAAAATACTTATAATATGTTTTAAAACATTTATCCAAAATATTACTTGAAAATAACAACTTTACAATTTTCCTCAAAACTTGAAAACGACATGTTTTCAACAAAATATATATTCTTTAGAAATTGTCAACTAATTCTTAAAAATTCATAAATATCTCAAACAAATTTTGAAATACTCTATTAATAGTTAGTAAACACCTGTAAAAATAATGAAACAAAATACTTAAATTTAAATACCTTTTCAAATCTTTTAAAGTCCAAAATCAAGGAAAGACAGAGTCGTTTTACACTAATGAAGTTTTGGCCACTTTTCTAGATGTTACTTAAATTTTTACTATTCAAGCTTTTAATCGCAAAAAACACATATATAATACATTATAAATATGGTGAGAAACCCCTAAAGATCCCTCTACAAAGTTCCATAGACATCGCCTAAAAACAAGGCAATTCACAACTACATCTATGGCGATTATCGCTATAAGTGCACTTTCAAATCAAGTCCGATCTAAACCAAAGTCCATATATAACCTATGTGCTTTGTTCAAGGTCTAGTCATATGTCATACATGTCCATTCAAGTCCATTCCAAGTTTTTTCAAGTCCATATAAATGGATCGCATATGTCACTTACTTTTAAAGTAAGAATTTAAACCAATGTTTTTACATAAATTAACAACAATTTAAACAACATAAACACAACCAAACAAAAACATATATGTGTTATATTTTTATTCAAAGTAAGGTGTTAACTCAACTTTAACTACACAAACAACAAAGATCCAAGAACCCAAACCAAACCCCATCCTTGCAACACCTTTCCCTTCTCCTCCTCCTTGCTTTCTACTTTGCTTTTGCCTTCCCGACCTCCACATTACTCATGGCCTGTCCAAGGTAGGGGAGTAAGGCCCCACTTCTTTAACTTCTAACATGGTAGAAGGTGTTCTGATATTGTATTAAGCCTTGTGGAAAAGTTTGAAGTGATTTGGAGTTGATTTGCAACTATTTCTATTTAAAACATAAGGGAGGAAGAAGAAGAGAAGCCATTAAAAAAGCTTGGTTTTAGCTTAGGTATTTTGTGATTATTTCCTAAAGGTATGGCCCTTCTTATGTAGGCTTAGGAATGTGGTGATGAAAAACCAAAAACCCCTTAAAATATCCTAACATTAATTACACACATCACTCATATTTGCTTATTTCCTAAATATCTTTGATGACATTACCCATGACATCTCCCATAAAGTTTATTTTCATAAATTGCAAAATATTTTTATTTTATTTTATTAATTTCCTAAGAAAATAAGTGTGTAAAAAAATTTGAACAACTTCTTAAGGTTAAAAAGATGTTTATCGATAAAATTATTTTCGGTCATATTATTGATATTTTTACGAAGTATTTATTTTTGTAGACATTTTTCCAAACCAAGTTTACCATCATTACTTATGATTTTAAAGGGAGTTAAAAATATTTTTAAATCATTTATTAACATCTAAACCAAGATTCAAATATTTAAGTAATTCAGATATTTAAATACGAAGTGTCCGAAATTCCGGGTCATTGCATTTTCCCCCACTTAGAAGATTTCATCCTCGAAATTCTAACATGAGCAACCAAAGAAACAATCATACATCGATACTTAATAGTATTCAATCACTAGCAAAAAAGCCTCATAGTTTGCTTAAGTCCAAACCCTCTCATCGCATAAGTATGATAATCAATCTACTAAGCGCACCTTTTGTTCAACGGCCTAAGGTTATTACTTGGACGATTATCCATTCCACCTTAGAACAAATCGAAGAGCCATTCCTTAAACTCTCCATAAGTCAACAAACATAGTATAAAAACATACTAAAGCTCTTACAATGCACATGGACCATCCGTACGCAATATCAATTCCGATCACTTGCTCGATCATATAGGTTTCCCTTCCCAACTACTATAGATCACTTGATCACTCTAGTGCGAACTATAATTAGGTTCCTTGATTTGAAACCTCTGTTCTCCTTACACATCCATATAGCATGATATAAAACTTTGGAATCTTATCAAGAATCTGTATCAAGTGTTCGCTGTTAAGAATCGAATAAAAAATCCTTATTCGGACCGGTGTAAACCACCTCGAAAACATGTACTCGAATACTGGATCAAGAACAGTCATGCGAATAAAACGAACTACGTACAACTTACGTATTTATCCTATTGGTTTCTTAGCTACATCAATTCCTTTTTGATCCCATTCATTTATCCAAATAGTATATCTCTTTAATACTAAATTATTTATGCCTCATTTCATAAATCATAACTTCAAGTTTATCTACATTTTATAACTTAAGTTCATACTCAATTACATCCTAAGAGTGTATATAAACATCAAATATGTTTTACTCAACAAGTATGTACAATAAATTTAAACATGTTTTAACTTACTATCTTCTCAATTCAAGTGTATATAAACTCAACTTTTATATTTTCAAAAACACTTAACTACAAGTTCTATAACAATCGGGAAATTCTCGACTATCCAAAATCGTCGAGAATCCCATTTCATTTAACAAATGAAAACTACCAGACAACATATCATATCATGATGCACATCCATACTTTCTTAATGCATAAGCTTCATGTGTCCATGAAATAACTTAACAAGAAAACTTTAGAACTAAACATCGGTTTTCCTTTCAAATCATTTGAAATAATATATACACGTAACTTTTGTATATCAAATCATACTTTGGGACTAAGTCAAAATCTGTTATACCAAAAAAACTTTGTAGCATCCCACACTTAGAAACTGAATGCTAATGATGTTGAAGTCATCACCTGAATTATTTTCAAACGATAGGAGTGAGTTTAGTACATCCAATTGATGCCTTTCGGACTTAACAAAAATCATTTCAAAATGGTATCAAATACTTTGTAAATATTACCAAGTACCATGATCTCAATTTCATAAACAATTTCCCAAACACTTACTTTCAAATAATACTACTACTATTTTCTCCAAGATCTTAAAAAACATTTCCAAAGATTACTGGGATTTAAGTCCTCAAATTCTCTATTTATATCCTTTTTGTTTATAAATCATGTTTTATAAATCATACTTTCTTATCTAAATCGTTTCACAACCGTAAATCGTTGTTTAGATTATATAATAAACTACTCTTTTTAAAATTCAAAATTTAACCCAACATTATCATTGAACGCCTTAAATTTAACCACGAAACTTAATTCACAAGGTATTCGTGTTTAATGTTCCCATAAATTACTATTTACCCAGATCTTGTTGTAAGAAGGTAAATGTCTTAAAAACCAACAAACTACAGTAAATGCTCATAAACTAGTCGAGCATAACTAATCAAACAATAAATGATAATAATCAAATATTATCATTTCCTTACAAACACATCATAAATAACTATATCAGTTTATGAAAATTGTATATTTTTGTACAAAATATAATCCTAAGTAAAATTATTTCATTTACCAATTACTAAAACAACACTGTGTTGGTTTGCTCTATTCAAGTGATTAGAAATCTCTATTGATACCATGGCGTCCTATGTATCGACCAGAATTCATAAACCACTCATCAGACCAATAAACACAATATAAAACATTTTTATAGTACTAACAAATATGCTCTCATATGTATAATACACTCAACAATGCTAGTGCATCTCAGTACCGTATCTCTTAATAAGTCATACCCACCAAAGCCAAGGTTCCTGCTCAACCTTCAACTCTAATACCAACTGTAATGACCCAACTTTTCAACCCCTAAATGTCAACACTAATACATCCATAGTATTCGTGTGCTAAGCACCCAAGTGTCGGAAAGACAGAAAGTTAGGGTAAAAGAAAAGAAAAAGAAAAGAACAAGAAAAGAAGAACACAATATCAGGATCTCACAACGGAATAGTAATATATAATATCAAGGGAATAGTACAAAGGGTTACTCTGAATATAGAAACATTAGAGTTACTGAAACCAAAGTACTATTATAGGCTTGGACAGTCATAACTGCCCATCCTCACAATGTTGATATATACAAAACAGAAATGCAGCAAAAATAAGAATACTAAGGAAGGCAATAATCCAACTCTTCTCTATAAGCTCCAAAGAATCTGTAGCTAAATCTGGAAATATACACCAGGCCAATCCGAGCATTATAAGAAAATAACACGAGGATCGTCCAGGTAAACTAGCGTGAGAAACTCAAGAAATATGAGCGACGTGTAATAGTAATCATTATGACCGTATGGATTCCCATAACGGTTTTTCCCTCAAAAGAAACCAATCATTCATTAAGTTTAATATAATGATATGATAAATAATGTCTAGCATGTATAATATAAATCATATCAAATAGTTGTGATGCTTACGTTCATCACACTACAACATATTTAGGGTACAATCAAAACTGTCAAGGTTCATTTGCATAATGGATTTTTCCATGGTGATCTCTCCGGTGAAGCCGGATCCAATCTGCTGCACAAGGGTCAGAAAGTATCTCTAAGTGACGTATATCTCTAAACAAAATATACCTTTAGGTAAACACAGCGGTCAAACATCCGAACGTAAACATGAACAACGTGAACCAAATATCATCAACTTTGCTAGCCAACAATTGATAAGTATCTCTAGAAATGGAGTTGACAACACTCTGACATGGGTCGCTGATGCCTAGTTGTGCATCCTACTCATTTTTTAGTCATTTTCGATGTCGAGGTTACATTCAACATCTTTCACACGAGTCTTCATTACTCGAATAGAACATAAATCCCCAAATGGATTCCCACATCTCGAACAGATCACGAATCTCACATGGATTCAAACATCTTGAACAGATCTCGAATCCCCACATAGATTACCTACATAAGTCCTCTGATGAATGCTAAAGCTATCCTCTCTCTTGGAATACTCCTCAAGGTAGACAGTCTCATACGATAGCATCGTCTGAAATGTTAGCGTTGACCCTCCTTTGGACTTAACCTTAGAATTGACAATTCAACCCCATAACATTTCACTTCCCAGTTGTTTCCAAAACATAGAACACGTATACTAGTTTTGGAGTGGTATTCGATAAGTAAAACACTTACCAATCCCGGTCTCTCCAAAACTAATTCGATGAATTTCCGGTTAACTCAATTCTGATTCTTTCAAAAGCAAGTGAAAGCTAGAGGCGTTTCATAACATTACTCCTCCCCAGGGGTTCTCATTGGTATTAAATCACGAAGTCTTTCAATTACTTCTTAAGTTAATATTAGGTCAAATTCGATAATACAGTAATCGATTATCTAGTCAAAACAATTGTTTATACAAATCACGATTCGTACGTTTAACTCATTTCTGACATTCTAACTTAACCATTCCTCGTTCAAGAGTAAAGACAGGTACGTTAGAGCACTAGTTGCATCAAACCCTTGCTTAAACACTTCATTCTTAAATCATACAAATGGATAAGTCTACCTAGTTGGCTTTTAGTGTTAAGTATAGTATTAATGATTTCCATAAACAATAAGAAATCAACACGATTAACACGTTTCTGACATTTTTCGACTTACTATTCCTCGGTCAAAAGGGAAGCCCCATGCATTAAAGCTCTATTGCTCCATCCCTACTCGACATCAATCTTATGTCACACAAATAGGTAGGCCTTACTTCGTCGGCTTTTAGTGTTAAGCAAAGTTAATTACTTTTTAAACAAGTAATCAGATAATTAACCATTTGGCCGTTTAGCAATTCTAATTCCTTTTCAAAAACATTTATATATACTTTTAAAATACTAGAAAATACTTATAATTGGTTTTAAAACATTTATCCAAAATATGACTTGAAAATAACAACCTTATAAGTTTTCTCAAAACTTGAAAACGACATGTTTTCAACAAAATATCTCTTATTTAAAAATTCACAACTAATTCTTAAAAATTCATAAATATCTCAAACCACTTTTGAAATACTCTAATAATAGTTAGTAAATACTTGTAAAAAGAATGAAACAAAATAATTAAATTTAAATATCGTTTCAAACCTTTTAAAGTCCAAAATCAAGGCTAGACGATGTAGTTTTGCATTAGTGATGTTTTAGCCAATTTTCGAGATGTTACTTAACTTTTTACTATTCAATATTTTAATAATATATATATAAGACATTATACATATGGTGAGAAAGACCTTAGGATCTCTCTACAAAGTTCCACAGCAATCGCCTAAAAACAAGGCAATTCACAACTGCATTTATAGCGATTATCGTTATAAGTGCACTTTCCAATCTGAGTCCGATCTAAACCAATGTTCATCTATAACCTATGTGTTTTGTTCAAGGTCGTACCATATGTTTTACAAGTCCATATAAGTGCATTCAAGTCCATTCCAAGTTTGTTCAAGTCCATATACATGGATCACATATGTCGCTTACTTTTAAAATAAGAATTCAAACCAATATTCTAACATAAGTTAACAGCAATTCAAACAACATAAACACAATCAAACTCAAACATATATGTTGTTATATTTTCATTCAAAATGAGGTGTTAACTCACCTTTAACCACACAACCAACCAAGATCCATGATCCTAAACCAAACCCCATCCTTGCAACACCTTTCCCTCCTCCTTCTCATTGCTTTGTACTTTGCTTTTGCCTTCCCAACCTCCACATTACTCACAGCCTATCCAAGATGGGGGAGTATGGCCCTGCTTCATCAACTTCTAACATGGTAGATGGTGTTATAATATTATACTAAGCCTTTTGGAAAAGTTTGAAGTGATTTGGAGTTGATTTGCAACTATTTATTTTTAGAACATAAGAGAGGAAGAAAAAGAGAAGCCATTAAAGAAGCTTGGTTTTTGCTTAGAAATTTTGTGATTGTTTCCTAAAGGTATGCCCCTCCTTATATAGGCTTAGGAATGTGATGGTGAAAGACCAAAAATCCCTTAAAATATCGTAACATTAATTACACACATTACTTCTCCTTTATCACATGCATAACACTTAGCATTTCCATATTTGCCCATTTCCTAAATATCTTTGATGACATTACCCATGACATCTCAAATAAATTTTATTTCCATAATGGTAAAATATTTTTACTTCATTTTATTAATTTCCTAAGCAAATAAGTGTATGCAAAAAAAATCAAAACAATTTCTAACGGTTAAAATGATGTTTATCGCTAAAACGATTTTCCGTCACATTATTGATTTTTTTAAAGTATTTATTTTTGTAAACATTTTTCGAAAACAATTTTACCATCATTACTTATGATTTAAAAGTGGTTAAAAAGCTTATTAAATCATTTTAATAACATTTAATCTGAGATTCCAATATTTAAATAATTTAGATATTTAATACGAAATGTTTGAAATTTCGGGTTGTTACAGGGAATTTCGAGGGTGAAATTCTTTTAAGTGGAGAGAATGTAACATCCCAGAATTTTATCGTTTTGATTTTAAATATTTAATTAATTTTAAATATTTAAATAATTGGTTTTTAAAGTTAATAACTTATATTCAAATATGGTGATTATTTAAATACTTAATCATTTAGTAGAATTAACCAAGAGAGTTAGTACACGCAGTTGAAGCAACATGCCAGGAAATTAATTCCATTTTATTGATGTATATTAATTGGGACTCATTACAGACCGAGTTAGCGAACTATGTTGTACTAATCTATTGATACTTCGTTGGATTCACACTTTCTTATTACTAAAGAATGTCGAGCCAGTATGTGAATTAAATATTAATTAAATGGATTTAATAAACTTATTTAACTCCTTTTAATTAATAAATAATAATGGTGAACTCATTTAATAAATTTATTTACAATAATAAATGGTTCGAAGAAATAATAAGAAAATCAATTGTCAGTAAAACGACTTTATTTTTAGTGACGTGTTTTTAAATGAATTTATATTAGTTTTTCATAATTTTTAATTTGGAAAATATTTAAATTATCGTTTGACATATTTTAGTGAAAACGTTGGTATTTTTGGAATTTCACAAAACAAAATAATCTATGTATTTTATTGTTGATTTGTGATCATGTTACATTTTGGTGCACGATCGTATTTTTATTTATGCCGTTCACGGTTCTCACGCGTACGGTATATTATATAGCGGAATGCCGAAAAGCTTTCTTTTCAAAACATTTTATATCAAATCAAAATTCAAAATTTTCTACTTGTGTTAATGATGATTTGCTTGATAGGATGGTTGGCTTGAAGTTTTTGGCTAGCTTGAAAGTGAAGTAAAGTAATTGTTTGTTTATAAATTAAGCAACATCAACACCTGGACTATTCTTCACTACTTCTCACTTTCCCTCTTACTTTTCTACTCGTCCTCATTTTCCCTCTCTGTAAACAAAAGAAAAGAAAAGAAGGCAAATCATCAAATAAAGCAACGAAAAATACGAAACAATCCGTTGTATTGGTATTCATAAGATCTAAAGATTTATATAACTTCAGGGGTTGCGGTGATGTCTGGAGATGCTCAACGTTAGTGAGTGCGACCAAGGGTTTCATATTTTAGGCTAAATGATTGGAGGTGAAGGAAATGACGGTTGGAATTAACTTAGTGGAGACGAGAGGCACTCGAGGACGCGATTTGAAGTCGTGCGATCATCATTTGAGCATCGCGACATTTCACAGTCAAAGTTTGGGCTTCAGGTTAATTTTTCTTTGGTTGGGTCAAGTGGCACTTGGTGGTGATGGACGTGGAGAGAAGGTGACGCGTGACATGTAGGCAAAGTCGAATTGTGATTTCATGAAGGAACAAGAAAGATAGGTAGATGAATGCACGGCTATGGATGGGTTCGTGTATGGTGTTTGTGTTCAGGAAATAGATTAGTAGGAGGGAAGAAAGTTTAGAGTGAGGTAATTTGTATGATTAAGTAATTAGTGAAATTAGCTAAATATTTAATCTCGATTTCTTATAAAATCAGTATCTCACTCATGCGAGGTCGAATTTGGGCGCGATCTTTTGTGTTGGACTTGTATCGACATTGTCTACACATTGGAGTTTGATTCGTCAAGTTTGGAGCTAGTTGAATTTTGAGCTAAAATCAAACGCCGTTCGATTTTAGATCAAACCAGAATGCGAAAGCGTCAATTGTAATTTTATTGAGTTCACTCACCTCTAAATAAACTATATGATATCTGTGTTGCTATAAACCATTGTTGAATGTTTGGATGATAGTTATACATTATTGTTTGATTGTTTATTTGGATTTGATTCCCACTTGGAAGTGGATGGTATAAATAACCATTATTTTGTGAGGAACAAAAGCAAAAGGAAGTCGAAGTGTATGTAGTGAATAGGTCGCTATAGAACACTTCGAAATACATATACATATATGTGATTTACAGAGGACCTTTGTAGAGAGACCTTAAGGGGTTTTTCGCTAATATTGATTTACTTATATTCTTATATTGTTTATATTGATGTTTGATTGAAATATTTGTGACATACTGTTTGATTTGTGTAAGTGTCGTTATAGTGGTTATCACTATACCGTCACTTATGAAGTATCATCTCCTTAAAATCTTTGTGTGTGTTAAGCTTATGCCTGTATTTTTACAAAATAAATGTTTGATTGCATTTTTACACATTAAATAAACGATAAGTGTTGTTATAAATTTATAAAAAGATTATAAATTTGATTAATTAATTTAGGATAATTAATGTTGTTTAAATTTTATAAAAAGATTATAAATTTGATCGATTTTCTTTCGGGATAATAAATGTTGTTTTAAATTTATAAAAAGATTATAATTTTGATTAATCTTCTTTCGGGATAATTAATGTGGTTTTAAATTTATAAAAGAGTAATATCAATTATCTTTCGAGATGATTAACATTGTTTTAAATCTTTAAAGTATTATATCAAATTATCTTTCAGGATTATTAACATTGTTTTAAATTTATAACAATATTTTAAGTTGATAACAAATGTTGATTTAAATTGATTATAAAAGAGTTATAAGAGTATACCATTTTCTTTTGGGATAATAAATGTTATTTTAAAGTTATAAATGATAGTTTATAAATAAGAAAATCTTTAAAAGGGGAATGTTTAAAAATAAAGCTAAATGTGAATTGTTTTGTGTAACAACCCGCCTTTTCAATCCTCTGAAGTCGAGAATAATAAATCCGATGTATTCACGTGCCGAACATCCATGTGCTGGAAAGACAGATCGTTGGGGTGAAAGAAAGAAATAAATAGAATCTCACAACGTGGTGAGTAATCTATAATACATCAATGAACTTTACAAAAAGAAAACTTTTGTATACATACATAAATCAGAGTACAATTATCCTATCATCAGGCACTGGACAGTTATAACAACATAATCTTATTATTTCTCATAAATACAATAAGGACAAATAGTGGAAGATAAAATACGAGAATACGTCTTGGAGGATTCAGCTCGTCTCCTGAAGCTCCAAAGTGTTCAGCTAAATCTAGAAAATATTATCGAGCTGACTCGAGCATTATAAGAAAAATAATCTCTGGATCATCTGGTAAAACAGCATGAGAAACACAATCAAATGGATTCTTAATGCTTTTATAAAACCTTTCAACATAAAGGTATCTTGTAAGACCACGCTGCACACAAACACATACGGGTTTTTACCTTACAATAGCTAAATCATTTTTATTATAAAATCTAATGATATTATAATAATATCTAGAGGGGGAAATAAATATATAGAATAGCTAAAATGCTTGTATCTCACATTTCAACATAGTTGGGTACAATTAAGTCTGTAAAGGCACGTATTGAATATTGGATTTCCATCAATGACAAGGCTATTAGGGTACCGTCTGCCACAGTACACCTCTAGAAAAATGTACCGAGGGCCATACATAAACCCCCGCTAACACAGAGCCTTCTGCCCCTTTAACATGATAGGATAGATTACATCATTCCTCGGATCTAAGTCTTCAAAACAATGTGCACCAGTAATGGCCCCACTTTCGTGTGCATACCAAATCCATAAATATCGATTCTAGATCAAGCAATAACTTCTCTTAATTGTAGCGAACCACATAGCTCTGCCACATTTCCCTGATTTAATCGTTATCAGGTTGTGAAGCTTATGTGGTCATGGTAACCTTTTTCCTCTCTTAGCAATTTCCACTTGGAATGCTAGCACTACCTTCCAGGCACAATGCAATGCCAGCAATTGTTCGTACAAGTTGTTTAGGATAAGAACGAACCAAAGGCACTACTTCTACTACATCCATTTTGGAATCACCTTCAGAATTAGTAGCAAGTAGCCCTTATACTTCAAAGAACTCCATTTTTGATTCCATCATCTTTAAGATGTCTTTAATTTGAACGATTGAGTTGGTTTGAAATGGATTTCGGATAATTCATACTTATCCAATCCGGGTCTCTTTGAACAAACATTCGATGGTATTCCGATAAACTCAATTCTGGTTCTTTTGGAAATAATCAGACAATACATAAGAGCTGAGATAACCTCCTAACTGTTTAAGTGGATGGATTTCCTTATCATTTGTCATAGGAGAACAAAACAAGATTTATACGCATAGTACAGCACCATCGAAGATGACTGTGCTATATACTCTGTATTTCTCCTAGATATTTCCAAAGATAGATTTTGGCCAGGAGTTTGATAGTCTATTATTTAACTATCAAATAATGAGCAATCAATCATAGATTCAATTCCATATGGGATCCACTAAGCCTCTATAAATAAATCTTTCAATTATTAAAATCTCTTTCAATTTTTTGATTCAGAATACCTTCACAAAAAATATATTCATAGACCCCTTATACTCTTTCAATACTTGGGAAAACATTTATATACTTATCTAAGCGGTATAAGTATATTTCAAACCATTATATTTTCAATACTTAGAAAATATTCATATATTTATCTTAACAGTATAAGTATATTAATAAAACTTGCGAAAGATTTCCTCGTTTCCAAAATCATATTTAAATGGGCCAAAACAAATATTATTTAAAATATTTCTTACTATAAACCAAACCACTATCCTTCGGTGTTAAGTATGAAAAGAATATTTCTATACAACCATAATTAAGAAGGATTAATTACCGAGATTAGATCTCATTTCTTTTATAAAATTCCCTTTTTGTAAGCTCATTTCATACTTCAAATCCTTTTATAAATCTTCAAATTAAATTACAAAACTTCGTTATAAATCTATTAAATGGTTTATAAACTTCTTTTCTACTTATAAACCTCTTTTATAAATCTTCCTTTATAACTCCTTTATAAATATCCTTTATAAATTATCATTTACCAAATATCACTTGAAATCTCCTTTAAATAAATTATCATTTACCAATTATCATTTACCAAATATCATTTACCAAATTTTTCTCATTTAGATTTTCTCCCAATTGGGTTCATTGCCTGGGGCTGAACCCTAAATTGAAAATTTTCTAGGGAGGAAATCTTTTTTATAAAAATATTCTACTCCCTAGGAGTGGATCCAAGAAGGCCAAGGACTAGAGTTAAGGACCATAGGTGAGGGTTTTGTAATTATTTTAGATTTTTAAGTAATTTAAAATAACAGGGTTCTCAATAGTTGTAGTTTTTCTATAATTTTGAGATAATTTTTATGTAAGTTTATTTACAGTCTATTTTTAAGTAAATTTCAGAAGTTCTTTCCAGTCTATTTTATTCAGCTATTTTTTCAGTTATTTGCAATTACTTACATTTATTCACAGTTATTTACAGTTATTTACATCTATTTTAAGTTGAAATTTAGCATGTAAATGTTAGTTTCTTTTTATTCCTTTTTGACGAAAATAAAATATTAAAGAGAAAAAAATTCGCTAATATGGATTAAAATAGAAAAACACTAAATTTACAGAAATCGAATGTAAAATAAGAAAAACTGAAATAAAATAGAGATGGACTGAAATAGGAAAATTTAAGATATTTGCAAGCACGATTATAACAGGTGGTTATAACTAAAAAGAGAAAATAGAAGAGGCTTATTTTAAAACTTAGATCTGGGATTAAGTTAATAAGAAAATATAGCAGAAATAATAGAAGAGGCTTATTTTAAAACTTAGATTAAGTTAATAAGAAAATATAGAAGTAGGGCCCATACCGGCAGCATTCCCTTTCAGATCTAGGACTGATGGTTTCACAACATATAGGTGAGGCTGGGACACACTTATGCTGATTAGGGTAAATAAGTGGCCAATAGATAGAGGCTCAAATCTAGGGATTTAGGCAAGGGACGCAAAACTAGAAGATTGTTTGTTAGGACCAGTACCGGCAGCATTCCCTTTCAGGTCTAGGACTGATGGTCTCACAACAGTTAGGTGAGGCTAGGCAGCATTCCCTTTCAGATCTAGGACTGATTGTCTCACAACAGTTAGGTGAGGCTGGGCACGCTTATGCTGATTAGGGTAAATAAAGGGCCAAATAGGGGGCGACAGTTAGTGTGTACCGGCGATGACCGAGCGTGCGGCATCGATTAGGGTAAATAATCCACTACTGCGTCCTAAGCGCTAAAGAGGTTTCTTTTGCTGTGACCAACAAGATTGGTTCACAATGGCACAACAGAGATAGAATAGGCCGATCAACGGGTAGAATTAGGATTTCAGCCTAATCAAGTTAGCAGTTATAGGATTAGGGTTTTCAGCCTAATCACAGCAGTTTAAGGCAAGTGTAAACAATCAAATCAAACAATCTAAGCAAACAGTCAAACAGAATCAGAAACAGTATTTCACCCCAGTTTTATCTTTTCTGTATTTTCCTTTCATGCTAGAATTATTGCTTAGTATATTATCTTTATCTTCCTTAGAAATGCTAGTAATTACTTTCACTCACCAAACTTATTGTCTGACCCACTCCTCTATTTCCCCTCCCCCCCCCAATAGGCCAGCAAAGTTGAGTTGATTCGGGTTGCTTGGAGATTCAATTCTGGAGCTTTCTCGTT
The DNA here is from genome assembly GCA_030737815.1 of Allium fistulosum. Lineage (NCBI taxonomy): Eukaryota > Viridiplantae > Streptophyta > Magnoliopsida > Asparagales > Amaryllidaceae > Allium > Allium fistulosum. The sequence goes on along the minus strand of CM060903.1, from coordinate 693,859,977 downwards.
TCAAATGTATTCTTCTGCTTTTCATCTTTTTCGTTTTGCTTATGATGGATTTGGCACTTGTGAGAAGGATTATGATTATTATTGTTATTACTTTTGCACTCTGATTATGTAAGACTAAGATGTATTTTTCTTGAGACATGAATTTGAGCTATTTTGAGACATGTCATGTTTTTATGATTTATTTCAAAATGAAGTTTAATTTTGAATGACAAGTTATTATTTAAATGTTTCCGCTATTTTTACTTATTTGTCTTGTGAATCTTAGTCTCTGTAATGCTTTAGCTATACCTATAACGCACCATCCTTTGGTATGCCCTTTCTTGGGTATACTTCAAAACTAGTTTTATATATCAAATGCCCCTTAAAAACCTTACCTTTTCTACTTTTAAATTTCTTTATAAACTTAGTATAAAGTTTTTGAAAAACTAAAAGGTAGAGTTTGAAAACTTGTAAAGCTTTTCTAGAAAAAAAATTAGTAACCAAGTTTAAACCAAGGGGTCTCGATGTCACACATCTACAAGTTCAAGTGCTAACTTTCTTTAGCATACACATTTATAATATAAGCTCATACATTTATCACATGCCATAACATTGTACACAATGTAAAAATCACTACTTTCCATCATCCCTTAACATCCAAACTATATTTCCAAGTTAACAACCAAACAATGTGTGTGTGTGTGTGTGTGTAATCTCACATATATACAACATCAAACATGATATGATTTCGATCAAGATCAACACAATTATTAGCAAAAACTTAAAGTTTTAAACTTGCTTCAAAAATCTGAGTTTTACTCACCAAAAGCTTACGGAAACAAACCAAACTGCCACCATAACTTGTATCGGCCTAAATCTTGGATTCTACTTAAGTAAAAATTGGATTTTGGAGGCCTAAAAGAGACATGTGGGTTCGGCCATGGGTTGTATGGGCTCGGCCATGATGTGTTGAAATGTGACATTACATCTTTTCTCTTTTATTCTTATTTTATTTTTTTGGAAAAAAGGCATACCTCTTATTCTTATTTACTTAAGTAAAAGTATTTTACCATTTCATATTCTTAACCATGCATGTATTATTTGTATATGTGTGTATATCTATACTAAAGTGTTCACAACATTTTCGACAAATTTTAGTCGATGAAAAATCAAAAATCCGAAAAACAATTTATGCTCACATCTTCTATTTTTCATTGAACTACCTATTTTAGTTAACAAAATTCAAAAATGAATTTTCTATCGTTAGTTATAAATCAAAAGAGGGTTATTTAATTATTAAAAGCATTAATTCAATATTTAAAATTAATTAAATATTCCCAAATCAAGGTGATAAAATTCCGGGTCTTTACATTCTCCCCCTTAAACGAATTTCGACCTTGAAATTTCACCATATAAATACCCAATATTATTATTAAGTATGTATGATGTTCATGGATCATCCATATGCAAAATCTTATTCAGTCTATACTGAAATACATAACTTCACTCCCGAACTAGTATCACGCACTTGGTTCTCTGGTGCGGACTCTGATTGGGCTTTTTTATTAGAAAGCTCCATTTTCCTTACATAGCATTATACTATGATAGAAAACTTTGGTTCCACATTAAGAACCCTCACCAAGTGTTCGCTGTCAAGAATCGAGTGATAGATCCTTATTTGAAACGGCGTAAAACACCTCAAAGTCATGTACTCAAATCTTTGATCAAAACTATGTGAAAAGGAGAAATGATCTATGTTCAACTTACGTATTTATCCTTATTTGTTCTCACTAATACCAATTTCTTTTTTTTGTTAAAATCATTTATGGAAACATTTTATAAAACTAATCTCAATTTTACTTGCATAATACCCTACTACACCCTAAGAGTATATACCATTATCTTTGTTTGTGCCAAAATTGGTCACAAACATCCAATTGCAAATGAAAGCACCAACTCATAGTTACCAATCACAGATAGAATATATGAAGAGGATATACATATGAAGAACAACCAAATTTCAAAAGAAAGCGATAAAAAGAAGAGATTTATAGTGGTTTGGCGTTGTGCCCTACGTCCACTTTGAATGTTTTTGTTGTTTATTGATAATTCACGACTGATTACAACAGTGAAAAACAATAGCTTTCAAGTTATAATGGAGTTGCGGTAGAGTAACAGTGTAGAGGAGCCAAAAGTCCCTTTTCTGTAGATGTAGGAGTGTTATTTATAGGTGTAGATTTCGAAATATCTTCCTCAAAGCTCGGAATACTTCTTCTCACATGTGGGTGGGCCCACCAGATCGATCAGGGGTCATTTGGGATCGATCTCTACTCTCTTCGTATCGATTAATATGAGGTCCATTTGAGCTGCGATCAATCATGATGGTTCTTCAGGTGGCAAGAAAGCTTCTGTGAAAATTTGGAGGCATTTGGACTTGTAGATTTTGAGTTATGGTCGATCCAAGATTCGATTTATAGGTTGGCTGAAGCATGCATATCGATCGCTTCATATCGATCGACCTTCGTATCGATGCTCCTTTGTATCTATCAGATGTGCATCAATGACGTGGAGTGATAGTTTAGGGGAGATCCACGTATCATGCTTGCAGACCATTTTTTATGGTTGACTTTGCCTTCTTCGTATCCATCGGTTGCTGAGCTCCTAGCATCGATCCCTGCCTCATTCCATCATAACGATGCTTTCCACATTGTTTCGTATCGATACCAAAGCCTTCCCTTCGTATCGATACCTAGCTATCCTCTTCGTATCGATCAAGTGAGTGATCGATAAGAAGCATGCCGTTGTTGCTTGATGGATACGAATCAGAAGGCCTTGATGGATGGATACGAATTGATGTTTGTGGGCCGATGGATACGAAATGATGTGAATTATGTGGAGACTGATTGATCCATGACTCTGACCCGTAGTAACCTCTCCAGTGACTCGAAGTTAATGCTGAGTTGACTCGAAGTAGCTTGTGGAGCTCTTGTAAATATGCCAATCCCTCAAAGACTCGAAGCAAGCCATTCTCCAACCCAAAGTAAGCTGCCTGAAAACCCGAAGTAAATATGAAGGTGACTCGGAGCAAACCCCAACAACCCATTTTCTCCAAAATCTATACTCCAAGTGTGTCGCGCTGTTTGTCCATCGACTATGCCATATCCTGGCCTCATAACCATGTTTATTATCCGTGATTAATCGTCCATTAATTCATTCAAATCAGAACCAAGTCTGTGGCGGTCTAGCTTCGATAACTGTGCAGTTGATTGGGTTAAATCCGCATGTATGTTACCTTGCCAAAAGGCGGGTTAACAATCTTGTTCAAACATTTCTTATTTTGCATTTATTAAGTAAACTCAAAATCCAAATACCTCGAGTTTTATTCCAAAATCCTTTTTGAAATGAAACTATATATTTAACCATGGAAAATGCATACATATAGCCTGAGTAACCCCAAAATGATACTAAGGAGCTGGGTACTACCAAACAGTATCATACATTCCCCTACAAAAGGGTAGTACCTAAGAGAAGTGCTTATCATCCGAACCCATCTCTTTCCCATTTTTATTTATTTTCAGGCCACTCGAACAAGTTAACAAAAAAAATTCTTTCATTTCAAAATCTCCTTTTTGAAACAATACTTTACACAAATAGTTTTAATAAAATATATTTTTTCGCTTGCTTTGGGTTTGTTCAAATTTGAACTCGTTTCGAATGTACGATAATAAAGAGAATAATTTACTAAGTGCACTACAACATTCGCCTAAGCAAACATCCGATCGTCACTTAGAAGACTATTCAGATCATCACAAAACAAATCAACACTCATTCCCCAAACCAATCTAAATAAAATATACTTTACTTAAAAAAATTCCTTTCCAAAATATTTACTTGTAAAACTTCCAAGAATTGCTATTTTTTTCAAAACCTTGAAAACCACTTTTCAAAAGCACTGGGATTTAAGTCCTCAAATTCTCTACTTAAAATTCTTTTTATTTATAAACTACATTTTTATAAATCAACTTCTTCTATAAAATCATTCCTAAATATTTATTCTAAAAGATTCAAGCTTTCTTTTAATAAATATCTTTTATTAAAATTCCACTTTAACCCAACATTAACATCGAATGCCTTGTAGTCATATTGTGAAACTTAATTCACAAAATGTTCATTTAAATGTTTTCCCAATTTCTATCTCCCCACCCATGTTTTCAAAAAAGAAAAATTGCAGATAAATCAGCAAACAGTAATCAATGTCCTAAAACTGGAAGAGCATGAATAATCAAACTTTAAATGATAATAATTGAATATTATCATTTCTTAACAAACGAACACATCAAAAACTATATTAACTTTTGAAAATTATCCTTTTATATATAAAATATACTTCTAGGTAAAATTATTTCATTTACCAATTTAAAACAATACTATGTTGGTTGGCCTTGCTCAAGTGTTTAAGAATCCCTATTGATAACGTTGGCTAGACGCATCGATCAAAATTCATAAACCACTCAACCAATCAAACAATACAAAATAAAACATTTTTGTATCACTAACAAATACGCACTCTTATATATATACACACACTCAAACTCATTCTAGGGTGTTACTAACCCTATCTCTAATAAGTTTACCCCCACCAAGGCCAAGTTTCTCACTTAACCTTCAGCACCGATACCAAATGTAACAACCTGCCATTTCAATCCTCAGAAATCGACACTAATACATCCATGGTATTCACGTATCGAACATCCAAGTGTCGAAAAGATAGATCGTTGGGTTGAAAGAAAGAAATAGATAGACCATAATCTTATAATATGACAAGTAATCTATAATATATCAATGAACTTTACAAAAAGAAAACTTTTATATACATGCATAAATCAAAGTACAGTTATCCTATCATTAGCCCTTACATAGTTATAACAACTTGTCCTTACAATTTCTGATAAATAGAACAAGGATGAACAGTAGAAGATAAAATACAAGAATACACCTTAAAGGATCCAGCTCGTCTCCTAAAGCTCCAAAGTGTCCAAGTAAATCTGGAAAATATGCTCTGGCTGACTCGAGCATTATAAGAAAATTAACACCCGAATCAGTCTGGTAAAATCAATGAGAAACACAATCATATGGATTCTTAATGTTTTTATAAAACCTTTTAAAATAAAGGTATCTCATAAGAACATGCCGCACATAAACACGGATGGGTTTTACCTTACTGTTTGAAACAAAAACGGCAAAAACACCCAAAAAGATTGTGTAGAGAATAAAAGGTGAAGTAAGTAAATGAAAATAAGCAAGAAATGAACACACGGCGTTTATAGTGGTTCGGCTAACCTTAGCCTATGTCCACTTAGTGATTTTATTGATGATATCACTTAAATAAAAACAGTTGTTCTTATGAGTCGGTATAAATCCATGGATGATTACAAAAAAATAGAGTAAGATAAAGCAAGAGCCAAAAGATCCTTAGAAATAAGCCTTGCCCCTTTATTTATAGATGTAGGAAGCCTAAAATCTCACCCGAATGATCTCCACCTCATTTTCCACTCCATAGACCAATTCTCCAAGAAAATAGGTGGACAGCTCAACAACAATCTCAGATCGGTACTGATCCAACCTCCTGGATAAGTATCGATCCATAATTCCTTCATATGGATGGCTTGGTCTTCTTGTCTTGGCTCGATTTGTTGTTGGCTTTTGTGATTCCATAGTTGTTTGCACCATTACTAGCTTGTTTCGGAGTTCAAATGATGGATTAAAGTATAGAGTTGTAGGATCAAGTACTCATGGAGATCGACAGAGCATTGCATGGGATTGACGAAACAACACTTGAAGCAGGCTTCTAGCATCAGGTATAGTGGATAGGTAAAAGTTGGGCAAATTTGGATGATGTAAGTTGGATCGATATCGATCCAAGATGTTGGATCGATATCGATCCACCACTTAGGTGGATCTTGGCTTTTGGTTTCTTGAGTTGGTTTGCCTTTTGTCCTACAATTTTGTTTGTTCTTGGTTTTTGGACTCTTGAGCTATCTTTTCGGGCTTCTTGCCTTGATAGATTCCAAGTTTGATTCGTCTAGTCTGTTCGAATATATCCTGGTCAAAAGGCTGGATAACACTTGCCCCCTAAAGTACATCTTATTTCAAACATGATGTGCTTTGAATTGAGACAAGTCAGGATTGTTGTGAAGGATTCCACTCTATGTTTTGAATGGTCGTTATCCCTCCTGTGAATTGTTTCCGTGAAGAGTTATGTCTATAGTCATCCACTGTAACATTTCATTAGCATTTGGCACTATGAATCAAGAATATGTTCTCGTGATTCGTCATTTCAAACTCTGTAATCTTGAACTCATTCCCTTCATGGATTTTCCAGGTTAGAATCTGATTTCCTTAACTCTAGTCATCGGGATTGGATATGCACAAGCACATGTAACCATGTGCACGTTCTCGAGTAACTATTTTGTGATATGCAAAACATATAGGCCATTCCCATTACTTATAGTTTTTTTTTAAAGTCGGGACTGATCCATGGCGTTGGATCAGTACCGATCCGATACTTAGGAGAATTCTCCCAATTCCTTTGACTAGAATTTGGATTTATGTAACCTATTTTCTTCCATCTCCCTTCTCACTTTTATTTGCTCTGATCCAAGACCTTCAAGCTCTACCATTAACAAACCTTGCATCCCCAATCAAACTCTACCTCCGTTCTAACCTAGGACTGCCCCCACCCTACACTGTCCGAACCTAGCCTTGCTTACCTTACCATGGTTGAACTCTATTCACCAATTCAAGCCTTGACCTTCTTGAACCTGATCCAACACTCAAGCCTTAAGCCATATAGAACTATGTAGGTGGTGGTGACATGGATGTGGATGTGGGTCAACCTTGGTGGCTGTGAATTGGGATCAGGGATAAGGAGATGGCATTGAGATCTAGGTAAAAATCTACTCAAGGGTTTGGATCGGTATAAATTCAACATTTGGTGAGTTTTTTAGTCTTGAATTCCACTTGTGTTCAAGCCTTAACATTTCCATTTGCCAAATGTTGTCATTTGAGTTCTGGCGCATATCTGTCAACGTGGAGTCCGTTGAGACGGCCAGCGATGATGGTCACTTCGAGCAATATCCAAATTCTCAAAATGAACTATCATATAATATCGGAAATATATACTGCATGGCACTACATGACACCGCGCTAGGATTCACTTTAGCACAAGGGTATAGCTTATAACTAATCTGATGTTGACTATATGTTGAGTTTTTACAGAAATGCAGCATAGACATTCCGAATGTCTTGCTACTCAAGCCATAGGTCATCTACTTCCAGATATGTTGAATCTGACATCGAGTCTAGCTTGACTACAATTTCACTTGCATAAAAAACTCTGGTCCAACCAGTACCTCAGCCAGAAAATCCACAAGCAAAGCAACAGATTTTGAGAAATCCAATAGAGCCCGTAAAAAGGCTAGAAGTTGAAGTTGAACCTGCTCCTGACACTCTTGAAGATGTTATTCTTTTCGATGATTCTGTCGATTTTATTGCTTCAAAAATAGAAGAAGGATCGCTCCATAGAATCTGTGATAAGCATGAAATTCCATTTAAGGATGTACTGGTCCTTTTCGTCACCAGAGAGCTTATGATCCCCCTACAGGTTATACTACTTGTAATAGATACATGTGTCTAGCGGGATGTGTTCCACTATTCAACCCTTTCATTCGTCGAGCTCTAAATTTCATGAGTTTAGCTCCGCCGCAACTACATCCAAATAGTTACACCTTCTTACTCAGCATGTACATTGTCTTCATTCAACATTTGCACCGAGTCCTAGTAATGAGGAGATTCATATATATATATATAGTTTTAAGAGTCGAAAAGGAAGTCCTTCTTTGACTTACTTGGAACCAGCTAAGAGTTGTAGAGTTCCCAGCGTCACATAGAACAAACTCAGCTATTTCAAGAGTGAATGGTTTTATGTTCATTGTCCACCCGGGTTTGCACATAGATGAATATTCGAACATAATTTCCATTCCATGTGATTTATATGAACTTTCCTCATAATCTATAAGCTCGACTTATACCCATTTTATCATTCAGATGTCCCGGTGAGGCCCGGTAGCATGGTGCTTGCAGATGCCATTAGAGTTCTCATGGCACTCTCGGTAGAAGATAGAGATATTGGAGTAATCCTCTCCGACGAGAATCTATTAGCCCACAACTTACTAGAAGCAAGCTGCAGCATAAGTCAAGTCTAAGTGGTCAAAGACAACAATGACAACGATTACGGTGATACCTTGCCTAAAGGTGGCGACGTAAACCCTAGCGTGCCCCCAGTCTCGAGTCTAAGGGCAGGAGTTGAAGAGAATATTGAAGAAGAGGAAGAACAATGAAATTATAAGTGGAAATGATGAGATTGGTCATGACGGCATTGATGCGGGCCACGAGTCTTTGACCAAACAACCCAAAGATGACCAATAGTCTGCTCCTAAAAAGAGATTAGTTGTGAAGATTTCCAAAATGCAGATTTCTACATAGCCTCCACCAATCCAACTATAGGGATAACTCCTTCTTTTCCCATAACAGATACATTCTCTAAGCTGGGGCCGATTCCTTCCGAGTTAGGATCCTTTGTTGTTGATAATATTGGTCTCGAAGGTCTCGATTCCCCTATTCGCCTTCATGATGGAATACCTCCCATAAGTGCGGAAGAGATCACTCCTATGAGAAAAGCTCTAGTACACGATCCGTTAGGGGGACACTAGGACACTCAAGCACACGTGCACTTCACGGCACTACATTGCACTTGACTTGTGTCCTTACTCGTTGTATCTAACTTGTTCCCATTTCTTTTGTAGGATCAATGGAGAGGAAGAAGTGTATATATATATATATCAATCCTTGGAGGAAAACATATCTCGACCACATAGGCACCGTCCAAGCACATACCATTAAGGCAGTGGTCGAGGTTCAGAGTTTGATCACTGATCTAGCAAAGATAGAGGTAGTTGCGACTGAGGCAGTTACAATAGATATTATATGTCGCATGACTCTGCTTCCAAACATCGTTCCAGGTCTAGGTCACCTCCGTCGAGAGGCTCAGATTGGCATTTTGATCGCCGCAATGACTTACCACCAGGCGATGTTTCTCGTGTTAGTCCTTGAGATGATGGTTTTGATGACAACAACCTTAGGACTTGTTATAAAATATAAATACTAACGTTATGGTTTAGATATATATGTATATGCAGAATATAAACATGCAGGTACCAAGAATGAAGACTGTACAGTATAGAGATACAAGACTGATGAATTTAAAGATCAAATATATCAAGATTGAAGACTCATGAGTATCAAGAAATCAAGTTATCAAGAGTTCAAGATTTTAATATTACAAGATAAGTATTGAGTCTAGAATTATGTTAAAACTTCTTAAAAGCACTTACATCTTTATTCAAAATTTATTCGTGGAATGGAATCCACTTCGAGCCTGTTAAAGGATTGGAACCCTAATGGGATGGAACCCACGACAATATCTAGTGGAACATTTAGTGGTCCTATTTTGATATCCACTAATTTTATAAAAATGTTTTTCAAAAATATATCTCTTATTTTAAATGTTTTCAAAACCTTCTTTTCAAAAAAACATCTCTCTTGTTTGAAATATTTTAGCCTCAAAACTATCTTTATCATTTTTAATATTTTGATTTCAAAATTGTCATTGATTTTAAACTATCTCTTGTTTTAAATATTTAGCTTTAAAATATTTACTCAGATTTTAAATCACTTTATAGATTAAGATTATATATATTAAAAATTACTTTCTAAACTCTTTTATATGTTTAAACTATATTCAAATATATTTACAAAGTTTAGAAATCGTTTTGATAAATTATAGAAACCAATTTTAATAAGAAAATCAAAACATCAATTTTGCCTTAAGAATGTCGACATCCCTCAACCCTCCATGTCGACATGGTGTCCGTTATTTTCAAATTTCAATTTTCAAAAGAAGTTTCTATTCGTCGTATCCTTTCACGAATAGATATGGCTGTTGCTCTACTATAAATACCAGTAAGTTCTAAATGAATTTTTAACCAGATTTCATTTATTTTCTCTCCTCTTCATCTTCTACATTTATCCTAAAGAATCCCAAACTATACTCTACCGAAATACCAAGTGAATCAAACTTGATTATCTCTTGTTTGATTCTCTGCCACTCTCTCCATAAGATCTTAGTGCTATTCAGAGTTATAGGATTATTTATAAATCAAACTATTGAGTAAAAGGTGCGGTTGAGCCTTGAAATCAATTGGGTGTGATTGTTGCCCCGGAAATCGATTAGGTGATCTTGTGGCCTGGTAAATCAAGAGAGTTTGCCCCGGACTCGAATACAGGAGGGTGTACCTCGTGGCCTTGAAATCGAGGGTGTAATCTGGGAGATTATTTTTGATAAGAAATCTGTACGTTTGTGCGGGACTGGATGTAGGGTAACTCCGAACCAGTATAAAATCCTGGTGTGTTCTTTCCTTTACTGCTTTTATTTATTATTTGCATCGGTGTCTGATTCTGTGATTATATCTGTGTCTGTGAATTGCATTTGTTAGTGATTAAATTTACATAAGTTTCAAAAAGATTTAGAAAATCCACAAAACACTATTCACCCCCTCTTGTGTTATTCCAGCCTTAAGATCTGTAATCCGCATTTCTCACATCTCGTGCACCTCCTCCAGCTTCCATTCTTATGCAGCATTTGGCACCCTCTCGCTTTAGTCGATCCTCCGACCGCAGGCATCATAAAAGTAGTTCCGAGATATCCTATCACAAGGCTAGCAAGAAGCTGATTGAAGCTTCGGTCGTCACAGCGGAGCAACAGCTTGTCGCTGACGTTCGAATGGTTGAACTAAGGGAACAGTTCCCGGATGTATGCTTTGAGGAACTTATGTTTGCGCCCATATAAAGGACATTCCATTGGGAATAAAGGAAACAATGGTTGCTTATGTATCAGACACTTATGATCAATATAATGAATGGAAGTGGGTAGCCGCGAAGATCTTTGTGGTCTTGAGAGAAAGAAAACTTAATATTGATAATCTGAAACTTTTAGAGGTGCAAGATAAAAGGATCTTTGCCAATCCTGATGACGAAGTGGAAAACTTGAAAAAATCACAGGCTAAGCTGATAAAAGGGCTAAGGATGCTACCAAGGCACTATAAAACTAAAGGACCAAGCGTCGCGATGAGATAGAGACAGCACACCATTGGAATCATGATCTACTGCTAGAAAGAGATGCCTCGAACAAGAAGGTGATTTAGCTATCGGCCAAACTCGAGAACGAGACAAAAAAGAAGAATGACACTCGCTAACAAGCTCAGGATTACTGTGAAGAGCTACTCACTACTCGAGATAAAAGGGAGAAGGCGGTCGCACATGCTCAAGACGTTGACGCGCTTGTCAAAAAGGAGGTTGAGGCCGCAAAAAAGCGGATGATGGAGAAGTTAAAACCAATGCTCAACAAGCACAATGCCATTGTATTCAAATTCCACAACTTAGACTGTGATTACCCCAGAGTTCTTACCCTAGCTTGGGAACAAGTCATAGAGGAAGAAAGGGAACTTTTGAAAGGTGGTGAGATGGATAAGGTACAACTTGAGAAGGAGATCTTAATATGAGATGAGCCTAAGGTGCTAAAAGAGGGTCAGCTTATTCTCTATCCAGAGCTAGCCGATACAGTGCAGAAAGACTTAAGTAAAGGCTCCGGATCATTACCCTAAGACACCGCTATTGGGGACACTTTCGGACCCAAAAATGCTCATGGTTCATCTTCGGTCCCGGGATATAATCTAGATCAACCCCAAATGCAAAAGTTTTCCATCCTTTTTATATCTTGGAAGGGAATTCCGACGGCACTCCGGCCCACATTGAATCCCAAACTGAAGGAGTTATCTTGTTGACCTCACCTGTATTTTAGGGAGTCCATGTGTCGCCGATTGACATCGCTAATCTATCTTTTTATATCTCTCAAGTTTCAGGTCAGCCCCAGGTCATCCCACTTCCTGACAAAGGTCTCCAATTAGGACAACAAGTGACTGCAACAGAATCGGTGACCATAACTACTTCGATGATGGTGACGACTATCCTGGTTAGTGAGACTCCTAGGCTTGGCAAGCAGATGATAGATGCTCTGGAGGATGATGGGACTGGTAACCTCCAGGAAGCTCAGACTGATGATGATCTTGTTATCACTAGTGTGTAACATCCCCCATTTTGACGCCCGAAATTAAGCGCTACAGATGTTGCAGTCATCTATAGTATTAATTTCCGATGATAAAATATGGTCATGTTAATGGTATCCATAATATCAGAAGCACAAGAATATGAAATAATTTTAAACACAATTCCAAAGCAAACTTTCACATTTTATTTCATAGTCATAATTTCATATTCAGTACATAATCCAAATCATTGCCAAGGTACAGATGAAATATAATTATTACAAAATACTCCAAGAGCGACATATGAAGATGCCCCCTTGGTTACTCAAAATTACTAATAGACAGTTATAGCATCTCTCTTTGCATACACTTCAACAAAATAACTTCAACACAGTAGATTAATAATATGGATAGACTCCTACATAGCTAGTTTTGCCTCCTGCACGTCTCCGAAAGCTTTATTCGCCAAAACCTATTAACCTGAAAAGCCCTTACTTCCAACCTACTCAAATCAAATTTTGAGCACCTGAGAGTTTACTCGGAAAACATAAACTTCGAGTCAGACAAAAATCCTAATGTGAATAATAATATGCCATCTCCGTTTTATAGATATTCAGTGAGACTATGCCAATGAGCGGAATGGGTTTTCCCCTCACTAATATCCCTTTTTAAAACATATCTTTTGCAAATCTAATTCCTACAACCAAACTAGTTAAATAGACAGTATAAGAAACAATGTGCATGCATGCAACATGGGTAATCATGCTGATATGAATAATAATATGCTATCTCGGTTTTATAGATATTCAATGAGACTATGCCGAAGAGCGGAATGGGTTTTCCCCCTCATTAATACCCCTTTTTAAAACATTTCTTCTGCAAATCAAATTCCTACAACCAAACTAGTTAAACAGACAATATAAAAAATAATGTGCATGCATGCAACAAGGGTAATCATGACTATCTGTCAAATTAGGACTATTCATCCCAATGTTTAGTTTTCACAAGGTAACTACCAACCTACATGGCTGACTTGGGCCTATCAAATGTACCTAACCGATTGTTAGAAAAAAACTGGATAGTTTATCCAAATGCACTTATCATAGTGTTTACCTGACTATTTGTCAATCTCACAGTTTTGCTAGGCTTACTATGAACCTAAAGATTTTACAGGCCAACCTATAACCTATCTATCTTTATGTATTCCTTTATATGCATACACCTATTTTTAGTCTTACCCTTGAAAAAGCCCTACGCACCGGAATTTTGGACTTATATCAGCTAGGGGCTAACAGCTGAAGTATAGGGTGCTATCCTACACTTGTCCAATCTGATTTTCTAATTTCTGAGCCAAATTTATTCTATCACAACCAATCCAAAAGTGATAAGAATATTAATCTCTTTAGTAAAATTCTGAGCTAAATACCCTTTTCTATTTCCTTGAAAACACTTTCTTAATAAATGATTTAACCCTTGAAATCATACTATCATAACAAGGAAAATATAGCCCTTACTTTATCCAAAATAATTAGGCCATGATATATGCTTTTATAAAATAGTATTGGTGAAATATGAAATCATTTGAAACTTATGTCACTTACCATAAGCCGTAAAGTCAAAACAATATTAAACCTTTTTATTGATAAACGCGGCAAGGATGTATTCGATAAGGGTCTTCGCCTCTCAAAATATGTTAAAGTCTTTTATTTATAAAACATAAGGCTTTAGGGTCGATAACCTAGACTTCATACCTCATACGGTGTCTACGTCTTCGAATATAAAAGCTTGGTTTGCATATTAATAAGTTTTAAAAGAATAGGGTCAATATAGATAAGTCTCGGCATCGCTGCCTTAAGGAAATTAAGAAGCTTCATCAGAGCCGAAATCAATAGGAGTAGCACTATAGCCCTCTTCGAAAAACAGGCAATACGAGACAAAAGCGGCAAGGGATAAAGCCAAAGTGATGAAATGCGGCGTCATTGCCTAAGTTAAAAACGCGGCTTTCTTGCCTTTCGAAGTCATATCAAAATGTGCGGCATCGGTATCACCGCTATAAGTCTCTTCAAAAACATTGGGGTCGACGATGTAGAAGAAACAAGCGGCACTATACCATTTTGTTTAAAACGGGGCGCTTAAGCCATACGGCAATGATAACGTCGAAGGCCATGATGTCGACTTCGTTACTGTGCTTCCTACTTTAACCACACCAATCCATTCCATATCAATTGAAGTTGATATCATATACATCACCTGTGATTGACTCCGGAAACCATAGACGTGGTGAGATGAGGAGCGGCATCATGACTTCGGCGTGGCAAACCCGTAAATAACGGGAAAACTATTTATTTGCTATTAAAGTAATTTTTTTACCAACTCCAAATATTTGTCCAATTCTTATTGGTTAACACTTCTTTTACAAAAATCTTTTCCAAAAAACTATTGTAAAGCATAATTTACATTTCAAAAATAATTTGCAAACCACACCTTTTATATTAATATTTAATTATAATAATTAAGCTTTTCTAGCTCAAATAATTCATAATAAATTACAAACACTTGGGAAAAATTTCCAAAAATAATAATAAATCCAATTTGTTATATTATTGACAAATAAAAATTTCAAGTCCAAAACATAATTTAATTATTTTAAATAATTAAAATCCGAAATATCTTATTTTTCAACCTTAGAAAATTCATTAGATATTCTCATTTATCAAAAAAATATGAAATTAAAAACCCACTTCTAAAATAATGTTTCTAACATCGTATCAAAATCTCAAGTCATTTGGGCGTTATATGATAGGTTTTCCAACTCAGACTTATCAAATAATTTCATAATTAAATTAAACAAATTCACCAGTAAGCATATAATCATTTAAACTATCATACCATGGCATAATATAAGCAAAAGAAATGGATATTTGCTTAAAACCGTAAATAATTCTTAAAACATGAGATGCATAACTATTATTCACCTAGAATGGTTAAAGAAGATTGAGATTTGAATTTGATTTGATTCCCCTAAGCTATCTACTTGATTTCCTAGCTTTTCTTCTTCTTCGATACTTTGTTTATAGCCAGCCTTAACCTTTTGATTTCGTTTATGAATAATGTAGTGAGGGAGGAAATGAGAAAGGGAATGGTTATATTTAGGAGTTACACTCTTTTCCTATTTTGCCCTCCTCGTGTATCCTCCTTCTTATTAATGTTCTAATTAATTCCATTAGTTCATTAATTACGGCTCGACATGTACTACTTATCAAATCTCAATCTCCTTACCATTTTACATTATTTTGTTTAATTTATCCAATTAAACCTCCTAAATAATGTTAATTAAAATAATGGTTGTTACAGACTCCCCTCCTTAAAGAATTTTGTCCTCGAAATTACGATAAGGTACATAACAAATATAGAATAATGGCATAAAATATACCATCACGTTAAATCAGGATAAGAATCCCTAACTGTGCTCTCCTTTTTCCAAGTACAGTCTCTCTCGTTGTCACTCCATTGGACCTTGACTAACTTGACTGTCTTATTCTTTGGCTTCTTCTTATCCCTAGCTAAAATACGAACTAGATGCCTGACAATTGTCATGTTCAGTTCCACTACTAAATCTTCCAATGCAGTCAGAGTAATAGTAGTCTTTGGATCTTGAACACACTTCCTAAGATGAGAAACATGAAAAACATTATGGACACTGCCAAACTATTTAGTAGCTCTGTCCTGTAAGTGAGTTTTTCGATCCTTTCTATAATAGGAAATGGTCCAACAAACCTAGGTGCCAATTTCCCCAACTTCCCAAATCTTATTACACCCTTCATTAGTGATACTTTGACGAAAACATGATCTCCCACTGAGAACTCTAAGTCTTTCTGTCTATTATTCGCATAGCAAAACGGGTTTCCCCTCACTAATATCCTTTTAAAACGTATCTTTTGCAAATCTTAATTGTAACGACCCAGAATTTTATAATAATAAAATGAGATATTTAATTCAGTTAAATATTCAGTTAATAGATTTCAAACATTAATAACACTTGTTTTAAAGGTTTATAAACAAAATATGGATATTTGGATTTTTCATCAAAAATGATGAAAAGTCAGTTTTCGATAAATTTAAGATTTTCTCGGAATCGTGCACAGCTTTGAATACCTACGCTCATTTATCGATATAAACGAGAAATGAAATAAAATAGTTTATTTTAATTTTTTGAAAATAAATTGTAATTATGACATCATCAATAGGGTCATAATATTTAATAATTAATTTATTAAATTAAATTGAGATTTAATGATTTGATAATTCATTATAAATATTATTAAATGATAAGAAATGATTGGAACCTTATACAGTGAGTATAAATCTACAGCACTTTGAAATACTCAATATAATGGATTTTATGATTAATTTAAGCAGTTTTTATCAAAATAAATCATTGGGATATAATTCATAAATTTTGACTACATCATTATTTAAATAGAAATATAACGGATAATGTGACTGATAAACAAAGTTAAAATTCAATATAAAACGGCATGTAGAAGTCGTCAAACTTCGTCGGAACGTCTTAAAATAAATAAATAAAAACACATAGATTTTCAGAGATTATATTTACATAATTGGAAAACGTATTAAAAATATGATGGAGATGGAACGAAATACGCGTGTGTACGTGGGGGTGTGTGCGTGCACATATACACATGTACACGCATGTACACTCGTGTATGTGTGTGTAGTGTGTGTGCGTTCGTGTATGGGTGTGTGACATGTGTGTGTATATATGCATGTGTATATGTATGTGTAGGCATGTGTAGGTATGTATATATGTATTTATATATGTATAAAGGTGTGTGGAAGCTTTCTAAGAAGTGACCTCCTTGATTTGGGGGTAGGGTGTGTAGGTGATGTGATGGAGAGGGTACATTAGTTGATGGGGTAAGGTGGTGTAAGGGTATGGAGAGTATGGTGATGTGACAAGTTATGTTGCATATTATATTACTAAATCATATACTATAAATACACTTCTACCTCCTTCTCTTCATTTCTTTACTTCATTTCTTTTCTACTTCTTCCTTAGCTCTCATTTTCTCTAAGGTTCTCTAATGGCTTCCTAAGGGAATTAGAGAGAAACTAGTCCAATAACAACTCAAAGTGTATACTTTAATCTTCCTATACACAGCGTTCTAAAGACAACAAGCCAAGCTACAACATCTCAAAATCGATGAAACCCTGGGAAACACCCATAGTCGTGAGCAACAAGGAGAAGAAGGAGGCCTTCGGGTACTCCGACGTGGAGAAAAGGAAAGAAGATTATGTCGGTTTTGTTCCGGTAGTGCTAGAGCAAGTCAAGGAGGAGTGGAACCCTTTTGTAAGACACTATTCGCCTCTTTAGCTTAGTTTTATGATTAATAAGTCATAATGAGTATAACTTGTAAATATGGACATGTTTGGAAAGTTAATTAACAAGTTATAAAAAGTTAGTAAGCAAACTTGAAAAGTTAGTAAGCAAACTTGAAAAGTTAGTAAACTTGGTTGTGTTGATTTACTCATCTTTGGATGATAACATTGGATGTTATATGGATGATTGAATGATTTGGTTGTGTTGATGTTGTGATATTATATGGTAAGTATAAACAATACACCTATGTTAGTTTGACATGTTTATATGTTAATATCATGACTTTTAAAAGGAATTCCAAGTCACGTTACACATACATTAATATGTGTACAAACGGAAAGGGTTAAGCCTCTTTAAAATAAAAGAGAAAAAAGTTTTAAAATGGGTTTTAAATCATAGAAAAGTTTGAATATAATAATATAATATTATAAAAGATAAAATATTGAAAAATAATATTTTATAAGTTGAAATAGTAGAAATTAATGGTTATAATAATTCATAATCATTTATAAGTGTTTTGGAAGTGTCCCGGGAAAGTTCCGGAACAATTCACCAAATGGTCAAAAGTAGCGGTAGTTCTTTCTTTGTTGAGAAATCTTCATTGTATTGAAGACCGGAGATCTTTCATGGTAAGCGGATTGCTTGTTGATAACTTTGGTGTCGCGCCCAAGGTAAATGAATAGCAGTGATCCCTTATTGTGGGATCTGCGATGATGCAAGGGCTACAGCTACTGCGATTAGGGATGTAGTAGGGTGGTGCCTTTGGTTCATCCTTTACCTGGATCACTAGCATGGGAGAATGTCTGACAAAGCATTTCCAATGATTACGAACGTTGACTTTTACAAATGTACATCTGTTTAGTGGCAGAGAAGGAAACTTCTCTTAGCTTAACACCCTTCTCTGAGACGTACGAGCTTGGAGGTTGTAATTTTTGTCGAAGTCAATTAGTAATTGGCAGATGTGGCAATGTGGCATTCAGAGTGAATGTTCTGGAATGAAAAGGTAATGTGTTACCTCGAGCCTCATCAAATGGGGAGTGATTGAAACAGGGCGTGCAGCAAGATGAGTCATGGTTTAACACCCACGAGAATGCCCGCATTTTCCTCTCTAGACAGAAAACTAATTTCCCTCTTTATGTCGAGATTTAAAGTATGTGGTATGAGTGCGCTTGGAAGGTTGGAAACGACCGGGGAAAATGGCGTATTCGGTCTATCGGTTGGATAGGCGGTCTTGTTTAGGCATTGGGTGGGGAACTCACACCCAAGTGCATCCCTTTAGAGGTGTACTATACGGAAGGTAGTCCCTTACCTTGGTTGCTAGTATGGAATCCAATAATCCATTAAGAGCCTTGTACGATTTTAATTGTAGACCAAATGCTGGAAGTTAATGAATGTAACAATTTCAGCTAAGATTCAAAAGTTTACTTGAAAAGCACTTTCAAAATAATGTCATTAAAAATAATATCCCTTATTTTTAGCGTAATCATTTTATGGTTATCATAAGCGAAAAACGCGTTCAGTTTTTTTTATCCTGTGTGGTCTTATGAGATACCCTTTGTTTTCAAAATACGGATTTCTAGTTTGACATCCAATCGTGACACTGTCACATTTGGGATTGTGTTCTTACTTTGGTTTTTCCAAGCCTGATCCGGTGTTTTCAACACTCAGGTTAGTACCGAGTGATTTCAGGATTAGCTATGCAAGCCGAGAAGCGAGAAGGCTGGACTTGGGGAGTTTCTTGGACAGAGATCATATGGGATCGTGTTTGCTTTGGCGTAGTGCAACATGATAATAGGCTCGAGCTTTTCGGAGGAGTGCTGGAGATCTGCATCTACATAAGAGCGTGATCTTATTACTTATGCATACTATGTTTGTTGTTGTTTATCTATTTCAGCAATTGTAAGGACATAGTTTATAACTGTCCACGCAGATCATAGGTTAGACTCTGATTGATATGTTTTTAAATGTTTTCCGCTGTAAAGATATTGTTCAATGTTATATTTTCTTCATGCGTTGTGAGATTCTATTCTATTCCGCTATGGTATTCTGTTCTGTTCTTATTTATTTTATTTCATCCTTAATGAGTCATTTTTTCGTGTCTTGGGAATTCGTGACTGAGGAGTATTAGTGCGTGTTTTCGGGGTGCGAAAAATCGGATCGTGACATTAATCCTGAAACCAAAACTGATTAAAACCGTAATATCAATATCATGAAAGCATATAAATCAATTAACAAATGGACTATTCGTCCTAACAATATAGTTTTGTTTGGCTAACTACTAACCCTTTGGATGACTCGAGCCTACTAGATAAAATAAATAAATAATCTAACTTCTGTTAGATACTCCTCTTCTGGACGATCTGTCCCTAACTTAATTCTCCAGGTTCAACCGATCCTAATGGTTTTGCGGGCTCACCAATAACCTATCCTCTCTCTGCATATTCCTTTCTGTGTGTAACATCATTTTAGTCTTACCGATGACAAAGCTCTACACACTGAAATTTTGGACTAAATTAGCTAGGGGCTAATAGCTAATGTGTAGGGCGCGACCTTATACCAGTCCCCTCTGGTATTCCAATATCTGAGTCATTTTACTTAGGGTTAACTACCCATAAAATTTTCCTTGAAAACCTTTTCTCCCAAATTGATCTAAACCTTTAAATAATTCTTTAAACAAGGAAAATATACTATATGCTTACTCAAATCACATTGCCATGTTATATATACTTTACACAAAACCTTATTGATGAAAACATTTAAACCTTTAAAAGTACCCCTTTCGAATCCACTGAAAGTACCCCTTTCGATACAAGTAAAACCTTAGGCCAAAGGCCAAAACAAACCCTTTTGAAACCCTTCATAGCAAACCTTTCGAATCCATTGAAAAACATCACCTTCGAAAGCTTTAAAACCTTAGACATCCTATCTTTAAAACACTTAACATTGCCTTTCGAAAACATTAGAAACCTTCCTTTTAAACCTTTCGAAACCTTTGGGGAACCACCCCTTTGAAACCTTCATTTAGATATTTCGAAAGCATTAAAATCCTTTGTAAACATCAAACCTTTTGAAAGCATTTGGGTTCAAGTAAAACATGTGGAAACCTTTTGAAACCAATTAAAACATTTCCTTTCGAAACTTTTGGGTTCTACCTTTAACAGAACAAAAGGGTCATAAAACATCTAAGTCGAAAGCACTCTTTCGAAAGCAATTCCTAAGTAAAGAAGTGATGGTGTCGAAACCAACCATTCGAAAGCATTGGAGAAGTGGCTAGGTTTTTAAAAACAAAGTATCCTTTCGAAACCATTTGCTTCGAAAGGTAAAAGGCAGCAGCAAGGGGTTTCGACCCCTTCAAATGCATTTACTTAAAACAAAAGGTGCAACCTTATTTGAAACCATTCCTTAAATCAATTTGACCCAGTCGAAAGCCAACCAAGTCGAAAGCATTCCTTTCAAAAGCAAAGCAGGCGCATTTCCATTTAAAAGCAAAGTAGCGCTTCAACCCCATCGGAACCCATTGTTTCGACCCAATACCTTCCGCCTATATCCAATTCACTATGTCTTTGGTACTATGTGCATTAGTTTCAATGATGATGGAGGTGGAAGTATTCAATCGAAACCTTGGTGCTGAAAGTGGTGAAACATGTAAAAAGCATGTAAAATCTGGTTTTTAGCTTTTTAAAATAATCTTTTTAACTAACCTGTCTTGTTTGCCAAAATATTATTGGTTGCTAATTTTCTTTTCTAAAAGTTCTACCAAGATTTCAGAAATAAACAAATTAAAATTATTTACAAAATACCCCTTCTCCTTTTATAAATATATAAAACATTTAAGTCACATACCTTAAATAATTTTATATATCTATTAAAAAACTTAGGAAAAATCTATAAAAATTCCTATAAATCATTTTAATATGTTTTCTAACATATATAAATTTCAGACCCAAAACATATATAATTTAGCCGTAAATTATTTTAAACCCAAGTATTCATTATTCTCATTAGAAAATTAATATAAAATCCACATTAATTCAAAAAATTACAAAAATTGAAACCCATCTCTAAAATATCATTTCTAATCTAAATCTAAAATCGCAAGGCATTTGGATGTCATTTAATAAGGTTTTCACATTAAAACATATCATAAAATCCATATGAAATATCATAAATCATCAACAAACATATATATTCATTTCTAACAATCAAAACATGGCAAAACATTGCAAAATAATTCGGATTTAACCTAAAACCGAAAGCAATTACAAAACATGAGATGTAGTCATTATTCACCTTAGCTTTGTGATTAAGCAGTTGAGATTTGATCTTGAGTTATATTGATTTGCTTCTTCCTTTAGCTTATCTTCTTCTTATTCTTGCTTAATGGTGGTCGGCCTCTTAGTTTTAATTTTTACAAATGAACATATGAAATGAATGAGTGTAAGGGTTTATGGTATAAGGATCTACTTATTCCTATTTTGCCTCTTATCAAACTTCCCTAACTTATTTTATTTTAACTCATGTTAGTTCATTTGTTAACATGGCACGGCTACCCTTACTAATCACAAATCTCAATCCCTTAATCTTTACATTATTTTATTTAATTTAACCAATTAAATATCCTAAATAATGTTACTAAAAATTAGGGTCGTTACAGACTCTCCGCCTTAAAGAATTTCATCCTCGAAATTACGATAAGGTACTCAACAAATAAATCAAAAAGGTAAAACATACCATCAAACAAATCAGGATAAGCGTCTTTAATCCTCCTCTCAGTTTCCCAAGTACAGTCTCTCTAATCGTCGCTCCATTGGACTTTAACTAATCTGACTGTCTTGTTCCTTAGCCCCTTCTCCTCTCTTGCGACTATACGAACTGGCTTTCTAACTGTACTCAAGTTTGGCTCTACTACTAATTATTCTAACACAGTCGGTGCT
Organism: Allium fistulosum; assembly: GCA_030737815.1. Taxonomy (NCBI): domain Eukaryota; kingdom Viridiplantae; phylum Streptophyta; class Magnoliopsida; order Asparagales; family Amaryllidaceae; genus Allium; species Allium fistulosum. The sequence continues at coordinate 693,837,442 of CM060903.1, read as the reverse complement.
ATAGTAGTCTTTGCATCTCGAATACACTTCCTAGATGAGAAACATGAAAAAAATCATAGACTTCTGCCAAACTGTTCGGTAACTCTATTCTGTATGCGAGTTTCCCGATTCTCTCTATAATAGAAAATGGTCCTACAAACATGGGTGCCAATTTCCCTGATTTCCCGAATCTAATAACTCCTTTCATCGGTGATACCTTAATGAAGACATGATCTCCAACAAAGAACTCTAAGTCTTTCCGTCTTCTATCAGCATAACTCTTCTGCCTAGACTGAGCTTCCTTCATCCAAACCCGAATCAACTCAATCTTCTCTGCAGCTTCTCTAACTAAATTCGAACCAAGAACCAATCTATCCTTAGTCTCTAACCAACAAACTAGAGATTTGCATGGCCTTCCATACAAAGCTCCAAACGGTGCCATCCCTATACTAGCCTGATAACTATTGTTATATGAAAACTTGACTAAGTATAGATGGTCTTCCTATGATCCTCTGAAATCTAACACACAAGCTCGTAACAAATCTTCCAAGATTTTGTTAACTCTTTCCATTCGTCCATTGGTTTGTGGATGGTAAGCGGTACTCATCTTGAGCTTAGTACCTAAAGTATCCTGTAGACTCTTCCAAAACTCGCTACTGAACAAGGAATCTCTATCACTTACTATGCCACTAGGAATTCCGTGTAGTCTAACCACATTCTTCATAAATATCTTAGCCAAAACCGGTGTTGTCCTAGTTGAACTAACTGGAATGAAATGGGCTCTCTTGGTTAATCTGTCCATTATGACCCATATGCTTTCATTTCCTCTATTAGATCTTGGCAACCCATCTATAAAATCCATAGAAATAGAACTCTACTTCCATACTGGAATATCTAAAGGCTGAAGCAACCCATTTGGCTTCTAATATTTAGCCTTTACCTATTGGCAGTTCAAACACTACTTTACCCATAAGCCTACATCCTTCTTCATACCTACCAAGAACAAACTCATCTACATGTCCCGATACATCTTTGTTCCTCCCGGATGAATAGTGAACTTCGAACGATGGCATTCCTCCAAAATCTCTTTCCTTATGTCTCCTACATTCGGAACACACAACCTCCCTTTCTTTCTCAACCACCTGTTCTGGTCAAGACTAAAATCCTTCAACTCACCGCTCTTAGTTCCATCCCCTAACTTCTTGATCCTTTCAACTAATATGGATCCTCTCCTTGCTTAGAAGCAACCTTTTCAATCATAACTGGTCAAACTTCTAAACATGACAACATATCAGTTTCCTTACTAGATCTAGCTTCAGATCACCACTGTACTCTACATGTCGTCAACGCTTCCGAATCTTTCCACTCGGCTATCATTGCCAACACTGCATTCTGAAGCTTTCTACTAAGCGCATCCGCAACCTTATTGCCATTCCCTAGTGTGTATTCAATTCCAAAGTCATAAGCAGCTATAAATTCCAACCACCTCTACTATCTCATATTCAGCTCCTTCTAAGAGAATAAATACTTCAACGACTTATGATCCGTATATAGCTCAAACCTCTCTCCTAAAAGGTAATGTCTCCACACCTTCAATGCAGATATCATCGCAGCTAATTCCAAATCATGCGTTGGATATCTAACCTTATGCGGTCTAAGTTGTCGAGAAGCATAGGCAATCACTTTACCTCTCTGCATTAACACGGCTCCTAATCCAGTTCCATATGCATCTGTATAAACTACCAAATCCTGATTCCCTTCCAGAACAACCAACACAGGTGCATGAGTCAATAAGTGTTTCAAGCTCTGGAATGCTTCCTCACACTTATTGGTCCAAACAAACTTCTCATCCTTTCACATTAGCTTAGTCATCGGTGCTGATATCCACGAAAAATCCTTTATGAACCTCCGATAATACCCAGATAATCCAAGAAAACTCTTTATCTCAGTCACTGTCTCGGTTCTCTTCCAATTATTCACCGCTTCAATCTTAGTCGGATCTACAGACAACCCTTTCTCTTAGACTACATGACCAAGAAACTTCACTTCCTTCTTCCAGAAATGACACTTCGAAAACTTTGCCTTCAGCTGATGCTGCCTCAATGTCTCAAGCATAACTCTAAGATGAACTTCATGCACCCTTTCATCTCTAGAGTATATTAAAATATCATCTATGAAAACCAACATGAACCTATCCAAGTACTCTTGGAAAATTCAGTTCATTAAATCTACAAAGAATGCCGGTGCATTAGTTAGTCCGAACGGCGTCACTAATTATTCGTTCGATCCATATCTTGTTCTAAACGCCGTCAAAGTAATACTAACCTCTGCTATTCTAAGCTGATGGAAATTTATTGCTAAATCCAACAGAGAAAATACTTTAGCTCCACTCAATTGGTCGAACAAATCGTCAATTCTAGGCAAATGGATATCGATTCTTTATTGTCTTCTCATTCAATTAACAATAAACAATACATAACCTTAACGATCCGTCCAGCTACTTAGCTAACATTCCGGCTACTCCCCACAGTAAACTACTTGGCCTAATAAAAGTCTTGCCTTCCAAATCTACCAACTACACCTTTAACTCCCTCATCTCGGTAGGTGCCATCCTGCTTGGCGGTATACTTGTTGGTTCTGTTCCAGGTACTAAATCTATCTGAAACTCAATGGCTCATTTTGATGGCAATCCTACTATAGGTTCAAAAACATCCGCGAATTCTCTAACCATGAAAACTCGATTCAACTCGTCTTCTACCTCCACAACACCTGTTTGCGCCAAAATTGGTCACAAACACCCAATTGCAAGTGAAAGCACCAATATCCGGTCACAGATCATAGATAGAATATATGTAGAGGATACAAATATGAAGAACAATCAAAATTAAAATGAAAACAGTAAACAAGACGGTATTTATAGTGGTTTGGCTAACTTCGGCCTACGTCCACTCCAGAAATTTCCTTTTTATTATATTGAAATCCGACTACAGTTACAATTCAGAATTTTTGAAACAAAAATGACAGAGTAGCTTTTTGTAGAAGAAAATGAAGAAAAGCAGAATGAGAATCCCTTTTCTGAAGCCCCGCCTGCTGTATTTATAGACAAAATCCTGGTTACTGGGCTTCCTGAGTGATATGGGCCCACCAAAACCATAGTTGAACCCAAATCCTTCATCACTGTCGACCCCAAGTTCTGATTATGCCGACCTGATGTTGCCCTGGGGATGACTCAAAGTAGATGTACAAGTGACCCGAAGCATGCTTGCATGTGACCCGAAGTAAAATAATACCAATCCCAACATCCCATTGCCGACCTGATCCCCCATGGCCGACCCGAAGCAAGCCAACAACACCGACCCCTCAAGTAGATGTCGATACCATGTCCTAGTGCCGACCCGAAGGTATGTATACGCCGACCCGAAGTATGCCGACCTCTCTCTAGAATGGTGACCCATACTTTGTCGACCCCTTGATGTCAATGCCGACCCGAAGCAGAAATGATGCCGACCCGAAGCAGAAATGTTGCCGACATAAAGTAAACATAGCACTGACCCCAAGTAGATGCCGATCCGACCCCAAGCAAGAGCAACGCTGGCCTGACCAAAGTCCATCCAATCATGACCCGAAGTAAATGCTTTCCTGACCCAAAGCAAACCACATGGTGACTTAAAGTAAACCCTGAGCAACACATTTTTTCGAAAACCTATATTCCAAGTACCTCGTGCTATTTGTACATCGACTACGTTGTATCCTGGCCTCACAATCATGTTTACTATTCGTGATTGATCATCCATCCATCCATTCGAATCAAAACCATAATATTCCAGCCTCGATAACCGTGCAGTCCATTGAGTTAAATCCGCCTGTATGCTGCCTTGCCAAAAAGGCGGGTTAACAACACCCAACAAAGCATTCACCTCACAACTAAGGTTTTCTATGGGATATACAATCTGATCACTACAGTCAGGGTGTCTAAGCAATATTTTCCTATCATGGCAAAATATCCTAGCATCATACTTACATAACCAATCCATACCCAAAATAATTATGAACCCTACAAAGTCAAACACATGCAAACTGCAAGCAAATGTACGACCTAAAAAATCAAACTCTAGGTGGTAACACTTCATCCCAAGTGTCGCATACCCTCCTATCGGATTTGCAACCCTTAAGGAAGTAACTAAATATGAGGGTCTAGGTTAAGCTTATCTACCAAACAATGAGATATAAAAGAATGCGATGCACATCAAACAGAACGCTAACTGACATACCATGAATCAGAAGCATACCACCCAACGCAGCTTTTCCTTTTTCCTCTGTCGTTGGCCTCGAGGTAGCTGGATCCAATGCATACACCTTGCCCATCCCATCCTTAGCAGGCTCATCACATTGGTTCTTGTAATGTCCAATTTGATCGCAATTGAAACACCTCACCTCTTCCTTCTCCGCGGTTTTCTTTCCTTTGCCTGTCCGGCACTCATGGGCATAGTGTCCCTTCTTGTCACACTTAAAGCAGACAACCTTCGACTTTCCTTTGTTGGCAGCTATGCCCTTCTGAGCTCCTTTCTTATGGAAAAAATTTATTTTCTGACTCTGCCTCACTTGGATTTCCTTTGCCTTGTTTCTCTCCAGAAAAGCCAGCATCTCATCATTCCTCAAAGCCATTTCAAGCACAACATCACAAGGGTCTCTAATATGCGGTAATGTAGCCTTTCGTAACTCGGGCTTCAACCCCCTAATGAACTTCTCGTTCCTCTTAATCACAGTATCTGCAGTGGCATAACCATACCTTGCCAATTCCTCAAACCTTGTAGCATACTCCAACACGGTCATCTCTCCCTACTTCGAGTCAGCAAACTTTCTGAGCAAGGTAGACTTCGCCATCACAGACATGAACCTCTCCTCGAACCTCCTCTTAAACTCAGCCTATGTCATCGTCTCTTTATTCACTCCAACTGTAACGCTGTTCCACCAGTACAGTGCTGCTCCATGAAGCTGTTTAGAAGCAAGCCTTCTCTTCTGCTCGCCATTGAGCCCTAAATCTGCAAAGATTTTCTCACAATGCAGCAACCAGTTTTCTACTTCAATAGCATCTTCAGTTCCGATGAATGGCTTTCCTCCCAGCCTAGCTAGTCTCTACTCAAAGTAGCATAATTGTTGACCATCGGAGCTTCCTAATTCCCTGCTCCAACATTTCCTCCAACACTCCAGCAGCAACACCTGCCTGCATCATGTTGACAAAGAACTGATACATAGCTCCCATGTCAACTTGCGGGACTTCAGCACCCACATTTCCAGCTTGTGCCCGACCTTGGCTACTTCTCGTGTTTGGTCTGGCATTTCCATTTGTTGTGGTGCTTCCCCCTCCAAGGTTAACACTTCCACTTCTAGCATCCATATCTGTATTCAAGCCTCGTAAGATACAAAAGAATATCCTAAGAGAGATAGGAGAATAGAGATATAGCGTATACTTATATATAGCAAATACAAGTACGTTACTATAGCGTTATCCCATACCCCAATCTTACTCTAATTCCTTAGGATTATTTTTCAAAAATCATTTTAGTTTAAATTTTCATAATCCTATGCTTTGATACCAAGTTGTAACATCCCCTATCTGGAGGCCCGAAGCTAAGCGCTACAAATGTTGTAGTCATCCATAGTATTAACTTCCGGTGACCAAATACGGTAATGTTAATGGTATCCATAATATCAGAAGCACATGAATATGAAACAAATCACAGATTTCAAAAACAAATTTTCTAATTACATTTCATAAAACATGTTTCATATCCAGATTACATAATCCAAACGTTTACCAAGTTCAGATCAAATATAATTATTACATAAATACGCCAAGAGCGACATATGAAGATGCCCCCTTGGTTGACTAGAGTACTAAATAGTCATAACTGACTTAATGCAACACAGCGGAATAAAAACAAAACAACTCCTAAATATAGCTAACTTCAGCCTCCTGCTCGTCTTCGGAAGCTTTATTCGTCCACATACTAAAACCTGAAAATCCTCAACCCTCAGCCTACTCAAATCAATTTTGAGCACCCGAGAGTTTAAGGGGAAAACATAAACTTCAAGTCGGACATAAAGCCTGGTGTGAATAATACTATACATCTCGGTTATACGATATTAAGTGAGACCATGCCGCTTAGTCGAACGAGTTTCCACTCACTAATATCCTTTTAAATCATATCATTTATAAATCTTAATCCTGCAACCAAAAATGGTTAAAACCATAATATCAATATCATGAAAGCATATAAATCAGGTAACAAATGGACTATCTGTCCGAACAATATAGTTTTGTTTGGCTAACTACTAACCTTTGGCTGACTCGGGCCTACCAAACAAAAGAAGTAAATAATATAACTTCTATTAGATACTCCTCTTCTGGACGGTCTACCCCTAACTTAATTCTCTAGGGTCAACTGATTCTAATGGTTTTGTGGGCTCACCAATAACCTATCATATCTCTGTATATTCCTTTCTGTGTGTAACATCATTTTAGTCTTACCTGTGACAAAGCCCTACAAACTGGAATTTTGGACTAAATTAGCTAGGGTCTAATAGCTAATGTATAGGGTGCGACCCTATACCAGTCCCATCTGGTATTCCGATATCTGAGTCATTTTACTTAGGGTTAACTACCCATAAAATTTTCCTTAAAAATCTTTTCTTCTGTTTGTACCAAAATTGGGCACAACGCTCTTGGGATGTAATTGAAGAGATTAGAATGAAGAAATTAAATGGAAAAATAGGCTAATCTAACAATCACACCAATAAAAGTATGCAGAAATAGAAAGAGACAAGAGTTTATAGTGGTTCAGCGTTGTAGCCTACATCCACTTTGAATAGTTTGTTGTTTATTGATGATTCTCAACTGATTACAATAGTACAAATCACTAACACTCAGGTTACAATGAAGTTGCAGCAGAGTAAAGGCGTAGAAGCTTCAAATGTCCTCTTTATGTATGCGTAGGGGTGCTATTTATAGGAGTAGATCTGGAAATATCTCCCTCAAAGCTCGGAATACCTCTTCTCACTCATGGGTGGGCCTACCAGATCGATCTGGGGTCATTTGGGATCGATCCTCATCGATCCTCATTATCTTCGTATCGATCAATTTTAGCTCCATTTGAGTTGCAATCGATCGTGATGGTTCTTTAGGTGATATGCAAGCTTCTGTGAAAATTTTATAGCATTTGGACTTGTAGTTTTTGAGTTATGGTCGGTCCAAGATTGGATTTGCAGTTTGGCTGGTGGTTGCATATCGATCCATGCATATCGATCGATTTCGTACCAATGATGTGTCTTGAGCATGTTGTGGAGATCCAAGTTTCATGCTAGTAGACCTCTTCCCTTGGTCAGACTACTTCCTTCATATCGATCAGAGGTTGCTTTTCTTCGTATCGATGCTTGTAAGTTGGTTCGTATCGATGCCTAGTTACTGGTTCGTATCGATCGTTTGGCTGATCGATACGAAATATACAGGGGATCGATACAAAACAGGTAATTGTTGAGCGGATGGGCTTTGATCGATCCGAGAGATGCTATTGCCTGATGGATACGAAGGGGATGGATGTGAATTTGATGGATACGAAGGTGATGGATACGAAGTAAGCATGTTTCACATGAAACTTGATCGATCCATAACTTAAGCATACGAACTCCGATTGACCTGAAATTGAAATGTTTCCTTTCATAGCTTTGTTAGTCATACCAAGTTAATTGTAGCTCGATCCGGACTCTGACTCAGACCAAAGTTGCTTGTATCCATCGTGAACCTGTGTATAACCGATCTTTGGGACGATTGTCTTTAGTTTCTAGTCAAGTCCTTGGTGTCACGGCCTTGCCAAAAGACGGGTTAACATTTGCCCCCCAAAGTACATCCTATGTGAACATGACGCGCTTTGAAAAGCCGCATTCTTTACTCTGAAAAAGTTCTATTCGATTTGTTGAACAATTGTTGTCTTTTCGCCAAGAGATGTAACCCTTGACTAATTTCTAGTAATATAAATGCTGAATTGTAGACTGCCAATGATCATGTAGTGTTTTGTTGTAACTGAAGGTTGAGTGCTAGCAATCTGTTGTTCACTATTTTGGTGGTCACCAGGTAAGCATTCAATTCCTGTTAACTTTGAAAATCAAATGTTAGTTTGTCATACATGGACGTATGTTAACCCGACTCCAGTTCGCGTTTGCACGTTCACGGGTCATTGTCAAGTTCTTTTGTTCTTGTTTGGATCGAGTTTCGTATCAATCCTCTCCTGGATCGATGTGAAATTCGAGTTGTAACAATGATTGATGGTTGCTTTAATTTACCCCTTCGTATCAATCCTCTCCTGGATCGATCTGAGATGTTGGAATGTATCCTTCATATCGATGGCTATCAATACGAAATAGATAGTCCCTAGGGATGCTTCGTATCAATGGATATGAGGTTTTGGGTCTTCGAATAGATGGATACGAAATTGACATTTCGTATCGATGGAGTTGAATGGTTCAAATATGATCTTGCAGTGACTTTCGTATCGATGGATACGAAATAGATAGTTGGTCATTGATGGATACGAAGTGCCAATGGATACGAACTAGCTGGACTGCCTTGTGTTGGTGGATATGAAGTTGTGCCTTCGTATCGATGGAAGTGACCGATTCTCTCGGTAGAGCAATTGGGATATGAAACGTCTTCCCTTGGTTACGAAACCATATAAATGATTTTGGACTTAGAAAAATTTTACTTGCCATTGTCTTAACTTCCTACTTTGTATCGATCGGAAGTAAAAGAAACTGTAAAAGCCTTCGTCTTCAATCGGCTAACCTATTAATTCTTCAACCAATCCCTTTAAACTAGGTAACTAAATCCATCTTAAAGTGACGAGACTTGAGTTTTACACCACTTCATCCAAATTGATGGCCAATTTCGGCGTTGTTGATGCCAGAATGGAGCTGGCGTTAGGTCGAGGGAACGGTAATGGCGCCTTGGAGGCTTGGAGAAGAAAAGGAGTGATCGATTGAGACGATGGAGTCATTGACTTCTGATCTATTGTTTCAAACTTGTATCGATACGAGACATGGATCAATCTGAGCAAGTTGGAGATAGATGAAGGTGGCTTTTCGTATCGATGATAGATAGTGGGGTGATCGATCCGAAGTCAAGATCTTTAGATGGATACGAAGGGCATCGATGCCTGGAGTGATCGATACGAAGCCAAGGCTTTGGGATCGATACGAAGTGTAGTGACATGTGGGTTGATCGATACGGAATCTAACTCTTTGGGTCGATACGAACAAAGGCCTTCGAGGAACGATCCAAGTTGAACCTTGATGGATACAAATTGGTTACTTTTTGCATACTCGAATATTTGACTCCGACGAGCTTTAGCCTTGCATAACTGGACTTGACCATTAAACTGCATATTTGACTATCCTTCGAAGCTCATCGATGGAACTGTAATGTGACAAACATAACGAACTTTAACATGGATCATTCTTCGAAGTCAGGATGGCATGGTTGAGACGGTCAACGGTGACGGTCACTCCGGTCGGATCTCGAAATCTCATCGTTTTACCATCTTTTGAACTTGTAAAAATTTAAAGTATTATGTAGCACTGCACTACACAACACGATCATTCACTTTACACCAGCGAGAACACGGGTTTATTGCCATCTAATGATGATTTTTACTGAGTTCAATAGCTATGGATCCCGGAAGCTCCAAGCTGTAGGAAATTCAGAGTCCTCCACTTCCTAGGATCGAAGTGCCAAACATCGTGGCAGATGTAGTTAGTCTTGCCCCGGATGAACTGCCGGGTGTAGCGTTGGTTTTGAATCTGGAGGATTCAGTTCATTCCAAAATCTTCGAAGATATGCTAGGAAGAATCTGTCTCATGCATGGTCTATCACTCGAAGACGTTCTACTACCGGGGCCGGAAGACAGAGCGCACAATCCCCCGGAGGGGTTTACTGCTTGCAACTGATTTATGTGCGTAGCCAGAACATTGCCCCCATTCAACCAATTTATTCGAGAAGCATTGTTCTATTTTAGGATTGCGCCTTCTCAATTACATCCGAATGGATATGCTCTTCTCAACTGTGATATCCCTAAATTTTAGGCAATATCAATTTAATAATCTGTATTAAAAAATTAAATTGATTTGATAATTTTGTAATTTAATTTGAATTAATTTAATAATCTTCTTTAATAAATATTTAAATTAGTGAATTTATCTTTTAAAAGCTAAATAAAATGTTTTCTATTTATAATGAATATATATATTTGTATATATATTGTAATTAGAAATCTTTGGTTTGAATTTTATAAATAAATAAATAATGTTTTTAAATTCTAATATCTTTGGTAAACTGGGAAATTATGATTTATTTAAAGTTAAAACTTTTCAAAAATATTTTATAAGTAACTATATGGTTTTAAAATACTTAAGGTAAATATTACTAGTTTAAATATCTTTAATTTAGATTTTAAATAAGATTAGCAAAATGATTTGTTTAACATTATTATTTTTATATGATTTGTAAATTAGCTATGAAAGTTTAAAATTAAAATATGAAACATTAATCCATTTAAATAATAAGTAATTTATAATCTCTGGTATAAATTATATAAAATTGTCAAGTGAGTTATTTTCAAATAATAAATATATGTATTCTTTTTATATATAAATATAATTGGTTTTACTCTTTAAAGTTATCTATATATATATATATCTAAGTATTAAAAACTAATTAATTTAGTTAAAAACTTTTTATTAACACTTAATTTTAAATACAAATTACTTACAAGACAAGTGTAAACATTTTAGAGCTAAATTAACATGTGTTAAGTAATAAACCATTTAATGTGACAAATGTAAATTATCTTAACAAGTGGCATTTTAAGTTTGGTTTTTTTTTCTTTTTTAATAAAATTTCAGCCCATGCAAATATGTCTTTCTTCCTTTCATTTCTTTTGCCATTCTTTTTCAAAAAGCTAAGGAGAAAACTCAAAATCCAAACAATCTTCCTAAAACAAATCTGAAACCTTCCTCAAAACTAAAAGAAAAATCAAATCAATTTCCAAATTCTTAAATCATTTTCAAGTTAAAACCTGTAATCTCTTCAAGTCCAAACCTCTTTCCTCAAGCATGAACAGATTTTTCAAATTTGCAACCTGGAAAAGCATTTCAAGCTTATTAACAAATCAGTGAACAAACTCCTCAAAAACCAAAATTCTCAAAATAAAACTCCCTAAACAAATATGATAATCTTTCCTCTCAAAAACAATAAGTAATCGAATTCCTCAAAATCAAAACTAAGACCTGTAATTCAGTTTCCAAAATCAGATGGAAGCCTGTAGCCTTCTTCAAAAGCCTGCAATTTCTGTCTCAAACAAAATCTGGAGTTTGTCTTCTGCAATATAGGATCTTGGACCTGCATGCAAGTCTAAAACAACAGCATCACAAGTTTATCAAAAGCAAGAAGATTTGACATTATATTTTCAAGTCTTCAAAACTGTTTTCTAAAAGCTTTTTCAAAATGGAGACTCTGCTCTTCATTTCAAAATAAGGTGAGTAAACACTAAATCTTAAAAACAGTTTTCTTTAAAATCTGTTATGATGCATGTGTTGGATGTTGTAGTAGATTGTGTTGTATAATTATATGGATGTTAATGCATGTATATTATGTATATAAAATGCTTGTGATATGCCTGTTATTAACTGTGAACATATATATATATATCTAGACTCTGTTTAAATTCCCAGACTCAAATCCTAGTAAAAATTCTCTAACTTTTGATTCAAGCTTTGTTAGGATTTAATTACTGAACGAATTATGTTTGTAGTATAATAGGTTTTAGTTTAAAAACTTGTTTAGATTAAGATAACATAGTATTGTTTCTGGAAATCTAAAACATCAATGCATGTTTAATAAAAGTGAAAGCTCAAACATTATAATATACATATTCAGGATAGTAAATCAAATACCCAAACTAAAATATGATTTTTAAAACTCAAATCATAGTTTGTAATGATGGGGTGTATGGGCAGTTCTGGTTTGACCAGAAAAGGGGAAATGGGTGATTTCTGAGGAGCTCGATGGTTTGGGAGTTCGTGTATCCTTCTGGAGGAAGATGAGTGGTCGGAGACTTGGAGAAAAATAGTAGAAGTGTCGGTAGATCACCGTGGAGGTGGCGATAGGAAAATTTTGTCTGTAGCCCTAGTTTGTCTGGATAAAACATTTTGTATGGGTTCGACGTATATAGTGAATCGAGTGTAATGATATTTTGGGTGATGGTAGATGATGAGTTGACGAGAACGTGGCCAGAATTTCAGGAGTTACGGCGGTCGGAGCTTCGAGAAGGAGGTGTTGACAGGCTTAGATGGTGATGTCTGTTATTGTTTCCAGGATTGAGTTTGAAGTCTCGATTTAGTTTCGAGCTTTTGCATGACCAACTGATGATCGTGGGGAGTCGTGTAGTTGTTTTCTGGTGTGGGATGATCGGAGAAGATGGCCAGAGGCGATCGGAGCTCCGGTGCATGTGCACAGTGCACCACTTTTTGTTTTCTGTTGATTTTTGGATTGAGTGGATTGGTCTCGAGTAAACTCTCGAGTTGATAGGTGTTTTGCTCGGGGTTTTTGGTATTTGACTCGAAGTAAAGTATGCAAGGCTCGGGGGATTTCTGGGTTAGAAGGGAAAACCTGCTCTGTTTCTAAAATTTGAAAACTGGGTTTTAAATTTAAGGAGATTTAAATTTAAGTTTAAATCTAAATTTAAAAATAGATTCAAGTTTAATTTGAATCTTAGTTTGAAAATAAATTAAGTTTTTTTTTAATTCAAATTGTTTTAAATAACTTAAAGGTGTTAAGGAATTAAGTGTATTTAAAAGAAACTAAATTTTAAATAGAGTTTGAAAATGTAAAGAAAGAATTTAAATAAAAATTTTAAAGTTTAAATGTTTTAATAAATTTAAATGTTAAGTTATATTTTAAATGATTGAATTTAAAATGAAATTTAAAATTAGATTTAGAAATGAATATTTCAAATAAACTTGTGAATAATAATTTAACTATAGGTAAGAAAAAGTTTTATCTTAAAGTTAAATTAGAATTTAATATTTTGTTATTCATTTAAGTATTAGGATAATTAAATGGATAATTAACTTATTTTATAAATTAATGAAATGGATAATTACTTAAAGTAATTAAGGATTTAAACTTAAGGTTTAAGATTAATTATTCCTAGAATAATTAATTTATAATTTAAGAATCATTAATTAAATAAGGTTAAATTTTTTTTTTAATGATTAGAAGATAATTAATCTAGTAATTAAGATTGTTTAAGTTATAGTTAAGCACTTAATTAATAAATAATTAGTGATTAATTAAATGATTAATAAAGATAAATTAAATAGTAATTAATAATGATTAATCTAAGTTAATTACTTAAGAGAAGTAATTAAAGAATTTATGAAGATCATTAAGTTGAGATAAGTAATTAATTAATGTGATTAATTTTTATAATTAATTAGATTAATTAAGGATAATCAATTATAGAAATGGTTAAGTATATTTATGGAAGTAATTTGGATTTAATTACTTTTTGAAATTAATCAAGGGATTAATAAAAATTAACTAAGGAGTAATTAATTTATTTAATTAAGTAATTAAAGATAGTTAATTACTGAATGTGGTTAATCAAGAGTGATTAATAAATATGGTTTGATTAAAGATTAATTACTTAATGTAATTAATTTAAATATAATTAATAATTAAAGTAATAATTAAGGATCATTAATTAATATAATTAATGATGTAATTAAGGTTTGATTAATTAAGATTAATTAATCAATAATAAGTAATTATAAAGTAATTAATTAATGTAATTAATTTAAAGATTAATGTAATTAATTATAGTTAATTAATTAATGAAGTAATTAAAGTTTAATCACTGTATTTGATTAAGGATAATTAATTTGTAAAATTAATTAAGGATAATTACTTGAATGTAATTAAGGGGTATTAATCAAGGGTGATTAATTAAGATGATTAATGTGAGGATAATGAACTAATTGATTTATAATCAATTGATGGTTAAGTAAGCAAGGTTTAAAATGATGAAGTAATTAATTTAATTCATTTTAAATTAATTAAAGATAAGTAATTTAATTCACTTTAAATTAATTAGAGATGGAAGTAATTAATTTAATTCATTTTAAATTAATTATAAATGGTGTTATTATAGATCATTGCTTATAAATGGATGATATTGATTACCTTGAATGGTTTGAATCTCAGATATGAGATTTGTATTGTGTGATATGGATGTATTGGTTGCATAGTGATAATGATATGGATTATCTGTTTTTGATAATAATGTTGATATCTATTGTGATATTGTAAATTATCTATCTATGTGTAGTATAGATAAGAATTTAATTTGTTTTAACCTTAAACAACTTGGCCTTAAAAGATACGTTTTGGATTTCGATGAGACCGGGATCGGATTTGCTTCATTACAGCATGATAGGGGGTTCTCGCTTCGCGGTTTGGTGGCGAACGGGAGACTCTTACCCCTACATGCCCCCGGGGGTAGTATAAATTTAAATGTTAAGTTATATTTTAAATGATTGAATTTAAAATTAGATTTAGAAATGAATATTTCAAATAAACTTGTGAATAATAATTTAACTATAGGTAAGAAAAAGTTTTATCTTAAAGTTAAATTAGAATTTAATATTTTGTTATTCATTTAAGTATTAGGATAATTAAATGGATAATTAACTTATTTTATAAATTAATGAAATGGATAATTACTTAAAGTAATTAAGGATTTAAACTTAAGGTTTAAGATTAATTATTCCTAGAATAATTAATTTATAATTTAAGAATCATTAATTAAATAAGGTTAAAAAAAATTTTAATGATTAGAAGATAATTAATCTAGTAATTAAGATTGTTTAAGTTATAGTTAAGCACTTAATTGATAAATAATTAGTGATTAATTAAATGATTAATAAAGATAAATTAAATAGTAATTAATAATGATTAATCTAAGTTAATTACTTAAGAGAAGTAATTAAAGAATTGATGAAGATCATTAAGTTGAGATAAGTAATTAATTAATGTGATTAATTTTTATAATTAATTAGATTAATTAAGGATAATCAATTATAGAAATGGTTAAGTATATTTATGGAAGTAATTTGGATTTAATTACTTTTTGAAATTAATCAAGGGATTAATAAAAATTAACTAAGGAGTAATTAATTTATTTAATGAAGTAATTAAAGATAGTTAATTACTGAATGTGGTTAATCAAGAGTGATTAATAAATATGGTTTGATTAAAGATTAATTACTTAATGTAATTAATTTAAATATAATTAATAATTAAAGTAATAATTAAGGATCATTAATTAATATAATTAATGATGTAATTAAGGTTTGATTAATTAAGATTAATTAATCAATAATAAGTAATTATAAAGTAATTAATTAATGTAATTAATTTAAAGATTAATGTAATTAATTATAGTTAATTAATTAATGAAGTAATTAAAGTTTAATCACTGTATTTGATTAAGGATAATTAATTTGTAAAATTAATTAAGGATAATTACTTGAATGTAATTAAGGGGTATTAATCAAGGGTGATTAATTAAGATGATTAATGTGAGGATAATGAACTAATTGATTTATAATCAATTGATGGTTAAGTAAGCAAGGTTTAAAATGATGAAGTAATTAATTTAATTCATTTTAAATTAATTAAAGATAAGTAATTTAATTCACTTTAAATTAATTAGAGATGGAAGTAATTAATTTAATTCATTTTAAATTAATTATAAATGGTGTTATTATAGATCATTGCTTATAAATGGATGATATTGATTACCTTGAATGGTTTGAATCTCAGATATGAGATTTGTATTGTGTGATATGGATGTATTGGTTGCATAGTGATAATGATATGGATTATCTGTTTGTGATAATAATGTTGATATCTATTGTGATATTGTAAATTATCTATCTATGTGTAGTATAGATAAGAATTTAATTTGTTTTAACCTTAAACAACTTGGCCTTAAAAGATATGTTTTGGATTTCGATGAGACCGGGATCGGGTTTCCGTATACCGGTATTCCAGGTCTGGAGACCCGAATACCACATCGATCCAAATTAAACGTTAGGTCGTTAATCCAAGAGGAGCAAGTGAAGACTCGAGGTGTAAGAACTATTCTTTGTCAGTATAACTCTGTGGGTGATTCCGTAATGAGTTGGACGGAGATGGTACTTATAGGTTCGAGATGAAGATCAGAGTGCAAGGGCTATGGTCGTTAACTCTGAGGGTGATTCCAAAACGAGTGTAACGAGATAGTGCCTTCGGTTTCGTTCGAACCCGGAACGAACTTGTATGGATTGAATGCTTTCAGAACATCGTCAGGAGGGCGATGAGCATTCTAAGATAGATGTGTTCTTTTTAAAGGTAATCGTAACCTCAAGCCTCATCAACCGTGAATGGCTAAAACAGGGGAGGTGCAGCAAGGCTTCGTGGGTAGCGCCCACTGAGAGCAAGATATATCCCTGTCTAGAGGTCCCTTCTTTTATTTCGGCTTAGTGGGTAGTTGATTCGCGACAACTACTGGGGTTGTCTTGTTCGGAATTATCCAGTAAGGGATGGTTCCGGCTTTGTGTTGCAGGGGAGCGGGCGTACTCCTCGGTACGGTGATCTAGGCCATGTACTGTGACGGGCGGTACCCCAGTAGCCCTGCCATTGATGGAAATCCATTCTTCCTACGAGACCCTACGGTTTTGATTGTATAACCCACTTTGTGGCTAGTATGCTGGAATTTAATAATGTAACAATTTCAGCTATTTCTTATTTATTTGAAAACCCTAGACCTATTATAATATAATCGGATTTCCTATCAAAGTTTTGGTTAGCGTAAGGTAAAAACTTACCCATGTTTATTTGTGGGGAGTCTTACGTGATACCTTTTGTTTTCAAAGGTTTTGAAGTTAAACAACTTTAACCCGTTTACTCACACCAGACCCATGTCTGACCCAAGTGTTTATTTTCTGTTTTATTAAACTCTTGGGTACTCAATATTGTATTGAGTAGTCGAGGGATTCAGGTTAGTCTTGACGAATACTAGAGGAGCTGTGGAGCAGGAGGCTTCAGCGTGTAGATATATAGAGTTTCCGCTGTGTATGATGTATTGTATTGATATAGTTGTGTTGTATAATAGACAGAAGTTTATAACTGTCTATATTGTGATGTATAAGTTGTGTACTCTGATGTATATGATACTATGTAATATCTTATGTGATATAATATATTTCTCGTTCCGCTGTGAGATTTCTGATGTGTTGTTGTTCTTTCTTTCTCTTCTTTCTTCTTCTATCCCTTTCTTTCTTCATGATGATACGACTTTTTGTGGAGAAAAAGTCGGGTCGTCACAGTTGGTATCAGAGCAATAGGTTGAGCGAATACCTAAGCTCTGGAGTGATGTCTATCTTGAGAGAGCGTATTTGTAATTTTTATATAACTATATATGTATATGTTTCTACCTATTTGGGTTACCTGTTCGGGTTTTCCAAATTAAGTTATAGAGGTAGATGAGGTAGTGTTGTGTGTAACACAACTACAAATAGGTTGGAGTCCGAGTGTTGAGGTTGGAAGTATATCTATCGAGACTGTAGACCCAAATACTGTCTCGAGCAAGCTTTGTAGTGGTGTGAGGATTTCATCGATCTCTGAAGAAAACCTGTTAAGGTTCGGAGTCCATCTTTGAAGTTGGGTGAGTAGAGTTGGATATGTCGGTTAGGCAGAAGTGTGTGATGGTATCTTAGGAGATTGTAGTTGTGTGATGAGATGCAGTGACTATGGATGTTTCCGAAGATGTTTCTTTGGAAACAAGTTTGAGGAAGAGTATATGTTTCGGTGTTGTGGCTGAGTTCAGCATAGCGTTTCTGTTTGGTTTGAGGTTCGAGTTTCTCGAAGAGCTTTGGGAATCTTTGGCATCTGTGGCAGCAGTGCAGCTCGGAGTGTTCTGTGTGTTGGCAGGAAGTTTTCTGGCTGAGCAATTTTTCTGAAGGTGAAGTTCAGAAGCAACTGAGTGGATCCATTTCTTCGATGGATTGAATAGTTAAGTATGAGCTGTTCTGATTTGTTAAGAGAGAACAGTTATCTTTGGAATTAGGCTGGGTTGATCGCAAAAGTGACTTGCGATTGCTAAGTGTTCACTTAGATTATCAGAAATTTTCTAGATGTTTTCAAGGAAGTCAGAGGTTTGTCGGCATTGGAGATTGAGTTTTCTTATCGACTGGATTCCAGGAGTGATACTGGTGGTTCAGCTCAGTAGAAGGATGGTTCCTTGAGATAGAGTTTGGTGAAGCAACTCAAATTATGATGGAGTATCTGAGATTTCTTTTATGGATTTGATGAACCATTTTTCTGGGATATGTTTTCCAGTTTGTGCTCGTATTCTCTTCTGCTCCGGATCAGAGTTGTGCAGCAAAAGCAGTTTGACAAGTACTTCTGTTTGTTTTTCTGGATTGAAGAAGTAAGTTTAGTTTTTTGTTTGAGGAGTAGGATTGGTGTCTTTGGTTTTGGTTGATCTTGAGGAGATCATTATGATGGGTTGTTTTTGATCTAGTTTGTTTCTAAAGGCATCAGCAAAGGATGAGGTGATCAGTAAGGATGTAGGCAGCTCAGGATCATCCGAAGGAATTTGAATTTCTAAGACGGAGATTTGATTTTGGATAAGTTTTCTCCGACCGAAGGAGCTATAAGATTGGGTAAGTTTGGGAAGTCAGCTCCGAGGTATTTTGGATCTCTTCTGTATTCTGATAAGTGTTTGATCTATCTCTGGTTTTGGAACCAGCAAATCCAGAGAGATTTGGTTGTTGAGTCAGACTCGTCTGTAGTCTGATATCTTGTTTAGTTCTGTAAATACTAGATGAGTAGGAACTCTGTAGCTTAGTAGTATTGATTTTTTGGATTTTGTAGAACGAGTATCCCGGTATATATATATACTTGGGGAAACTCGAGGAAATTCTATCCAGAATTTTGTCCGGATAGTTAAATTTGTTTAATTAGATAAATTGGTTGCTATGATTGTTAGCATATGATTGATATAGGATTGTGCTTTGAAAATTAAATTTTTAAATGAGATTATTAAATTACCTTTGCTTTTAATTTCGGGGACGAAATTATTTTAAGGGGGGAGGAATGTGATATCCCTAAATTTTAGGCAATATCAATTTAATAATCTGTATTAAAAAATTAAATTGATTTGATAATTTTGTAATTTAATTTGAATTAATTTAATAATCTTCTTTAATAAATATTTAAATTAGTGAATTTATCTTTTAAAAGCTAAATAAAATGTTTTCTATTTATAATGAATATATATATTTGTATATATATTGTAATTAGAAATCTTTGGTTTGAATTTTATAAATAAATAAATAATGTTTTTAAATTCTAATATCTTTGGTAAACTGGGAAATTATGATTTATTTAAAGTTAAAACTTTTCAAAAATATTTTATAAGTAACTATATGGTTTTAAAATACTTAAGGTAAATATTACTAGTTTAAATATCTTTAATTTAGATTTTAAATAAGATTAGCAAAATGATTTGTTTAACATTATTATTTTATATGATTTGTAAATTAGCTATGAAAGTTTAAAATTAAAATATGAAACATTAATCCATTTAAATAATAAGTAATTTATAATCTCTGGTATAAATTATATAAAATTGTCAAGTGAGTTATTTTCAAATAATAAATATATGTATTCTTTTTATATATAAATATAATTGGTTTTACTCTTTAAAGTTATCTATATATATATATATCTAAGTATTAAAAACTAATTAATTTAGTTAAAAACTTTTTATTAACACTTAATTTTAAATACAAATTACTTACAAGACAAGTGTAAACATTTTAGAGCTAAATTAACATGTGTTAAGTAATAAACCATTTAATGTGACAAATGTAAATTATCTTAACAAGTGGCATTTTAAGTTTGGTTTTTTTTTCTTTTTTAATAAAATTTCAGCCCATGCAAATATGTCTTTCTTCCTTTCATTTCTTTTGCCATTCTTTTTCAAAAAGCTAAGGAGAAAACTCAAAATCCAAACAATCTTCCTAAAACAAATCTGAAACCTTCCTCAAAACTAAAAGAAAAATCAAATCAATTTCCAAATTCTTAAATCATTTTCAAGTTAAAACCTGTAATCTCTTCAAGTCCAAACCTCTTTCCTCAAGCATGAACAGATTTTTCAAATTTGCAACCTGGAAAAGCATTTCAAGCTTGTAAACAAATCAGTGAACAAACTCCTCAAAAACCAAAATTCTCAAAATAAAACTCCCTAAACAAATATGATAATCTTTCCTCTCAAAAACAATAAGTAATCGAATTCCTCAAAATCAAAACTAAGACCTGTAATTCAGTTTCCAAAATCAGATGGAAGCCTGTAGCCTTCTTCAAAAGCCTGCAATTTCTGTCTCAAACAAAATCTGGAGTTTGTCTTCTGCAATATAGGATCTTGGACCTGCATGCAAGTCTAAAACAACAGCATCACAAGTTTATCAAAAGCAAGAAGATTTGACATTATATTTTCAAGTCTTCAAAACTGTTTTCTAAAAGCTTTTTCAAAATGGAGACTCTGCTCTTCATTTCAAAATAAGGTGAGTAAACACTAAATCTTAAAAACAGTTTTCTTTAAAATCTGTTATGATGCATGTGTTGGATGTTGTAGTAGATTGTGTTGTATAATTATATGGATGTTAATGCATGTATATTATGTATATAAAATGCCTGTGATATGCCTGTTATTAACTGTGAACATATATATATATATATATATATATATCTAGACTCTGTTTAAATTCCCATACTCAAATCCTAGTAAAAATTCTCTAACTTTTGATTCAAGCTTTGTTAGGATTTAATTACTGAACGAATTATGTTTGTAGTATAATAGGTTTTAGTTTAAAAACTTGTTTAGATTAAGATAACATAGTATTGTTTCTGGAAATCTAAAACATCAATGCATGTTTAATAAAAGTGAAAGCTCAAACATTATAATATACATATTCAGGATAGTAAATCAAATACCCAAACTAAAATATGATTTTTAAAACTCAAATCATAGTTTGTAATGATGGGGTGTATGGGCAGTTCTGGTTTGACCAGAAAAGGGGAAATGGGTGATTTCTGAGGAGCTCGATGGTTTGGGAGTTCGTGTATCCTTCTGGAGGAAGATGAGTGGTCGGAGACTTGGAGAAAAATAGTAGAAGTGTCGGTAGATCACCGTGGAGGTGGCGATAGGAAAATTTTGTCTGTAGCCCTAGTTTGTCTGGATAAAACATTTTGTATGGGTTCGACGTATATAGTGAATCGAGTGTAATGATATTTTGGCTGATGGTAGATGATGAGTTGACGAGAACGTGGCCAGAATTTCAGGAGTTACGGCGGTCGGAGCTTCGAGAAGGAGGTGTTGACAGGCTTAGATGGTGATGTCTGTTATTGTTTGCAGGATTGAGTTTGAAGTCTCGATTTAGTTTCGAGCTTTTGCATGACCAACTGATGATCGTGGGGAGTCATGTAGTTGTTTTCTGGTGTTGGATGATCGGAGAAGATGGCCAGAGGCGATCGGAGCTCCGGTGCATGTGCACAGTGCACCACTTTTTGTTTTCTGTTGATTTTTGGATTGAGTGGATTGGTCTCGAGTAAACTCTCGAGTTGATAGGTGTTTTGCTCGGGGTTTTTGGTATTTGACTCGAAGTAAAGTATGCAAGGCTCGTGGGATTTCTGGGTTAGAAGGGAAAACCTGCTCTGTTTCTAAAATTTGAAAACTGGGTTTTAAATTTAAGGAGATTTAAATTTAAGTTTAAATCTAAATTTAAAAATAGATTCAAGTTTAATTTGAATCTTAGTTTGAAAATAAATTAAGTTTTTTTTAATTCAAATTGTTTTAAATAACTTAAAGGTGTTAAGGAATTAAGTGTATTTAAAAGAAACTAAATTTTAAATAGAGTTTGAAAATGTAAAGAAAGAATTTAAATAAAATTTTTAAAGTTTAAATGTTTTAATAAATTTAAATGTTAACTTATATTTTAAATGATTGAATTTAAAATGAAATTTAAAATTAGATTTAGAAATGAATATTTCAAATAAACTTGTGAATAATAATTTAACTATAGGTAAGAAAAAGTTTTATCTTAAAGTTAAATTAGAATTTAATATTTTGTTATTCATTTAAGTATTAGGATAATTAAATGGATAATTAACTTATTTTATAAATTAATGAAATGGATAATTACTTAAAGTAATTAAGGATTTAAACTTAAGGTTTAAGATTAATTATTCCTAGAATAATTAATTTATAATTTAAGAATCATTAATTAAATAAGGTTAAAAAAATTTTAATGATTAGAAGATAATTAATCTAGTAATTAAGATTGTTTAAGTTATAGTTAAGCACTTAATTGATAAATAATTAGTGATTAATTAAATGATTAATAAAGATAAATTAAATAGTAATTAATAATGATTAATCTAAGTTAATTACTTAAGAGAAGTAATTAAAGAATTGATGAAGATCATTAAGTTGAGATAAGTAATTAATTAATGTGATTAATTTTTATAATTAATTAGATTAATTAAGGATAATCAATTATAGAAATGGTTAAGTATATTTATGGAAGTAATTTGGATTTAATTACTTTTTGAAATTAATCAAGGGATTAATAAAAATTAACTAAGGAGTAATTAATTTATTTAATGAAGTAATTAAAGATAGTTAATTACTGAATGTGGTTAATCAAGAGTGATTAATAAATATGGTTTGATTAAAGATTAATTACTTAATGTAATTAATTTAAATATAATTAATAATTAAAGTAATAATTAAGGATCATTAATTAATATAATTAATGATGTAATTAAGGTTTGATTAATTAAGATTAATTAATCAATAATAAGTAATTATAAAGTAATTAATTAATGTAATTAATTTAAAGATTAATGTAATTAATTATAGTTAATTAATTAATGAAGTAATTAAAGTTTAATCACTATATTTGATTAAGGATAATTAATTTGTAAAATTAATTAAGGATAATTACTTGAATGTAATTAAGGGGTATTAATCAAGGGTGATTAATTAAGATGATTAATGTGAGGATAATGAACTAATTGATTTATAATCAATTGATGGTTAAGTAAGCAAGGTTTAAAATGATGAAGTAATTAATTTAATTCATTTTAAATTAATTAAAGATAAGTAATTTAATTCACTTTAAATTAATTAGAGATGGAAGTAATTAATTTAATTCATTTTAAATTAATTATAAATGGTGTTATTATAGATCATTGCTTATAAATGGATGATATTGATTACCTTGAATGGTTTGAATCTCAGATATGAGATTTGTATTGTGTGATATGGATGTATTGGTTGCATAGTGATAATGATATGGATTATCTGTTTGTGATAATAATGTTGATATCTATTGTGATATTGTAAATTATCTATCTATGTGTAGTATAGATAAGAATTTAATTTGTTTTAACCTTAAACAACTTGGCCTTAAAAGATACGTTTTGGATTTCGATGAGACCGGGATCGGGTTTCCGTATACCGGTATTCCAGGTCTGGAGACCCGAATACCACATCGATCCAAATTAAACGTTAGGTCGTTAATCCAAGAGGAGCAAGTGAAGACTCGAGGTGTAAGAACTATTCTTTGTCAGTATAACTCTGTGGGTGATTCCGTAATGAGTTGGACGGAGATGGTACTTATAGGTTCGAGATGAAGATTCAGAGTGCAAGGGCTATGGTCGTTAACTCTGAGGGTGATTCCAAAACGAGTGTAACGAGATAGTGCCTTCGGTTTCGTTCGAACCCGGAACGAACTTGTATGGATTGAATGCTTTCAGAACATCGTCAGGAGGGCGATGAGCATTCTAAGATAGATGTGTTCTTTTTAAAGGTAATCGTAACCTCAAGCCTCATCAACCGTGAATGGCTAAAACAGGGGAGGTGCAGCAAGGCTTCGTGGGTAGCGCCCACTGAGAGCAAGATATATCCCTGTCTAGAGGTCCCTTCTTTTATTTCGGCTTAGTGGGTAGTTGATTCGCGACAACTACTGGGGTTGTCTTGTTCGGAATTATCCAGTAAGGGATGGTTCCGGCTTTGTGTTGCAGGGGAGCGGGCGTACTCCTCGGTACGGTGATCTAGGCCACGTACTGTGACGGGCGGTACCCCAGTAGCCCTGCCATTGATGGAAATCCATTCTTCCTACGAGACCCTACGGTTTTGATTGTATAACCCACTTTGTGGCTAGTATGCTGGAATTTAATAATGTAACAATTTCAGCTATTTCTTATTTATTTGAAAACCCTAGACCTATTATAATATAATCGGATTTCCTATCAAAGTTTTGGTTAGCGTAAGGTAAAAACTTACCCATGTTTATTTGTGGGGAGTCTTACGTGATACCTTTTGTTTTCAAAGGTTTTGAAGTTAAACAACTTTAACCCGTTTACTCACACCAGACCCATGTCTGACCCAAGTGTTTATTTTCTGTTTTATTAAACTCTTGGGTACTCAATATTGTATTGAGTAGTCGAGGGATTCAGGTTAGTCTTGACGAATACTAGAGGAGCTGTGGAGCAGGAGGCTTCAGCGTGTAGATATATAGAGTTTCCGCTGTGTATGATGTATTGTATTGATATAGTTGTGTTGTATAATAGACAGAAGTTTATAACTGTCTATATTGTGATGTATAAGTTGTGTACTCTGATGTATATGATACTATGTAATATCTTATGTGATATAATATATTTCTCGTTCCGTTGTGAGATTTCTGATGTGTTGTTGTTCTTTCTTTCTCTTCTTTCTTCTTCTATCCCTTTCTTTCTTCATGATGATACGACTTTTTGTGGAGAAAAAGTCGGGTCGTCACATCAACAACTTGTATATTATCTTCATGGAGCATCTTTTCTTACCCCCGACCGTCGAGGAAATCAGATACTTGTTCAACATCAAGAGTCGTGGGGATAACCCTTCGTTTACTTTCCTAGAAGTAGTTAGAAACTGCCAAGTAGTGACAGGTGCTCGAAGTAAATTGAGCTACTTCAAGACTGAATGGTTCTTCGTTAGATGTCCACCAGGATTTGCTAGACGGTGGCTAGTTAGACGTAAGTGCTCTAACTTCTTCGCCAATTAACTAGGTAATATAAGTTGATGCTGAGTCTAATACTGCATTTCTTTTACAGCTTCGATTCCTCGGTCCGAAGGAGCGCAATTCAAGGAGATAGTAAGGACTCTCCAATCGGTGCCAGCTGAACTTAGAGAAATCGATGAAGTTCTTACCGATGAAAACTTGATTGTCGTGGGGCTTATAGAGAGAGATCAAAGAATTGGGCTAATAGGAGTTCCAAGGGTGGCTTCGGTAAGGCAAGGAGGAAGAAGTGCTCCTGGAGTCATAATCACTAAGTAAGGCGATGACGAGAGTACGCCAGCTAGGGATGAGCCTGCAGTTGAGCCTTTGCAGAGTATTCAATTATCGAAATCAAAAAGAAAAGGCAAGACTCTCGCCCACAAATCCAAAAGGCATAAGACCATTGTAGTATCTCTACCCACTGCAGCTGCTATAAGTCCGGAGACTTCCTCTCCGCAAATGGAAAGTTCTTTAAGAGGATTATCTGATGTTCCTATTCCAGATGACAAAGCTTTGTTCCAAGATCTTGGATTAGAGGGACTCCCTTCCCCGCCGCGAACTGGAGTAGGCTTAACTTCTTTAGACATAGGGGAGCCAACTCCTACGAGCAAGGCTACCAAAATCGGTCGGTTGGGGGGTTTGCACATGCATACACACACTTTACGACGTCATACAACTTCTAACCACATGTTTCTTTAGTCTCGAGAGATAACTAATTCCGCTTCTCTTTTCATTTTACAGACACGATGGTGAGGCAGGGGTCTATGCTCAGTAATCTTTGCTCCAAACGCCATTCTTCCAGCTCTTACTCTGAATCTCATAGGCGTGAAAGTGAAAGAAACTACGATCGCGGCCACCACTCCAGCCAAGAGCGTGAGCGTTCTGATAGGGAGAAGGAAAGGTCACATCAAAGTAGGCGCCGCTCCCGGTCGCGATCGCCACCACCTAAAGGTTCCTCAAAACCATTCGGCTCTGGCAGGCAATCTTCTGAAATTGCACATCGAGTAGTGCCTCCTCATACTTCGAAATCCGGCAATCAATGCCATAGAACTGAAACGGAAACTCCCGTCACTACAAAGAAAGTCACTGTCGAGCCCACAGGGGAGTGAGCCATCTGAATTGCTAAGTTAAAGAAAGATTTTCCGACTATCTGTTTTGATGGCTTCCACTTTCCTCCAAACTTGAAAAGAATTCCCAACGACATAGAAAGACTAGTGCAGGACTACGTGCATGATGCATACAGCCGGTACAGGGAATGGGTTAAGACGGCTGAGAGAGTTTCTACGGTATCTTTCGAGCGGGCTAAGACAATTGATAAACTGGAGGCCGACCTTGCTCAGAAAGACAGAATAATAGAAGTGCTTAATAATGAAGCTGAATCTTCAAGGAAATCGGAGATGGAGGCCGATAAGAGAGCCGATGAGGCTAGGCAATCCATGAAAAACATGAGAAAAACTCATATGGATCTGGTGCAGGAGATGGGTCACCATAACACTATCATTACTCAGGAAAGGGACTCCGCACGGAAAGAGGTTGAGGAGCTAAGGGAGAAGCTAGCCGAGGCCATCAAGGAAAAAGACGAGGCCAACAAAGCCGCCCAGGAGGCATGTGAACAGGCGGTGAGACTTAAGAAGGAGAGGGATGCACCGAATCTGAAGGTCGAGGAAGCCGATGCCAAGATTGATAGGGAAATCAAGGCGGTGGAGGCTAGGATGGAGATTGAATTTGAAGATCTCTTGGTCATGTACAACGCCAATGTCTTAAGAAACCACAACTTAAATTGGCTCGGCGAAGATTATCCTTTTCAACTATACAAGGCTTGGAGTCGCTTGATAGATGACGAAAAGGTAATCCACGACGCTACGACTATCGATGAGTTCGAACTGGAAGCTCAAATACTTGTCGGAGATGAACCGAAGGTCCTCCATGATATAATCGTCGCTCTTGAAAAAGAGAAGTTGGCTGCCAAGTATCCAGACGCTGGAGAAGGATATGGAGTTGAGCATCATGAAGTAGGTTTCGAAGCACTCCCAGTCTCTCAATCTGAGCCTACTTCTTCTATCGATCCTCCAGTTGTCCCAGGATATGACCCTGATAAGCCGCACCTTTCTCCGATACATGAACGCGGCTCGGAAGGCACATCAGCTCAACATGGGAGTCAACCCAAGGAAGGTATTTTGAGCACTTCTTCCATTCGTCCAAATGTAGGAGCACTGTCAGAAGACGTTACTAATATTTTCTCCTATCTTTATTCAGCTCTAGATTCTGCATCAACTGATCCTCCTGCAGCTCAAGAAATACATCATGAGCAGGAGGTGCTAATGACGGAGGCTACAACTCTGACAGCCACCACATCGGCTAGGGAGACACACGATAGCAGTTGTTTGCTTGATGAACAATTGATGGAAGCACTCTTCATCCATCAAAGTGATCCAAGTATCGAAGTGCCTTTCAATATAGATGAAGATGTGATCATTACGGGCTCCTCTGGCCCGACCAATAGCATTCCAATGGGTATACGTGCGGACCGGGCTGAGCGGATAATGGAGGAAATCAAAGCTGAGATGGAGCAAGCCGAGCAGGCTCGTAGTGCTGGTGGAGGCATGGCAGGTCCCAGTCCGGTCCCTATACTTGTTGTTTTTCCGGGTAGCACCGTCATCAATACCAGCGCGCCTCATTCTTCTAGCATTGAGGGTGCCACCATTCCTCCAGTTCCACCCATAGAGGATATTCCGGTCCCTGTGAGTTCCGAGGAGGAGACTGCTTCAATTCCCCCTGCCGGAGACAAGCCAGCTAGAGCAGGCCGGGGAGGTAAAGGCTTAAAGAGACATCTGAGCGGCAGTGGTCTACACCGAAGAAAATAAAGAAGGATAGAAAACCGAAGGCGTAGACTCGCATTTTTGTTTCCTCTCTTTTGTAGATGGCTAGAATAAGCTTTCCTTTTGCATTTGTAGGCCGCGGGTTTGGCCCCTGCTTATAGGAATTCATCGAATAGATTTCTGTACTCATCTTTTTCAAAGAATAGTGGAAATAAAATTTCTTTTCGTTTTTCAGCATAGCTCTGTGTTTATTTGTTTAAGTATTTCAGCACTCGCGTTTCCATTCAATGTACTTGTGAGGCTTTAGTTTCTGAGTCGAACTTGAGACCGGTAGCTAAATCCTGAAGTCATGGCTTCGGGTCATAATCAAACATCGAGTCGAATCCCAATGTTACGCTGTCTCGGTCAGCGGCTGGTACCTGAGTTATGCCCCCAGTCTCGAGGAGAGTTGAAGTAGTCAGTCGACAGTCATTTTCCGCCTTTGCTAATTATAATTTAACTAAGTCGGAACAAAGTTAAAGTGAAATGAGTTTGAGTGGTCGGATCACACTCTCTCATCTGCTAGTATTTGTATCCGCACTCTGGGGATTGAACTTGTATGTCGGCAGTCGGTCATGCCTGCTTATCGCTTAGAATCATATCTGCGCTCCGAGGACATGAGCTAATTTACGGGGGGTTAATCACTCTCGTTTGGTATTCAGAATTATATCCACACTCCGGGGACATAAGTTAATTTACGGGCGGTTGGTCACGCCCGTTTAATATTTGGAATCATATCCGCGCTCTGGGGACATGAGTTAATCTACGGGCGATCGGTCACGCCCGTTTAATGCTTATACTCTGGTCCGCGCTCTTGGGGCCAGAGTCAGTTGATGGGTGTTCAATCAAACCCATCTAACGTTTAGGATTATATCCACACTCCGGGGACATAAGTTGTTTCACGGGTGGTCGGTCACACCCGTTTAGTGTTTATACTCCGGTCCGCGCTCTCGGGACCAGAGTTAGTTGATGGGTGGTCAGTCATACCCATTTGGTGTTTATATTCCAATATGCGCTCTCGGGACCAGAGTTGATCGATGGGTGGTCAGTCATACCCATTTGATGTTTATACTCCAGTTCGCACTCCGGTAATCTGGAGTCGGTCGATAGACGGTCAGTCACATCTGTTTAAGTATTAGGATCTCGTTCGCACTTCGGAAACAAGGAGTTGATCAAGTTGTGGATGGTCGGATCACGTCCACCTTGATTTGGCAAGCGAAGTCGTAGATGGACGGATCAATCCTCTTCGAACTTGGAAGAATGAAGGCGAGGTCGTGGATGGATGGATCCATCCTCCTCGAGCCCAGATTTTGTAGTTTTGTACTTCAGCTCGCACTCTGGGAGCTGGAGTTCGTTAGGGGTTTGTCGTGTTTCAATCCTTCTTGACTTTATTGTTGCTTGCCCCCGAGCTCAGGGTTTCGCTTAGTGAGTACCGGTCGAATCACGATAACTCCCTATTTGAATGAGTCCCACTATATGATGGGACTTAGCTCTTCGTACATCGTGATGATTGCACGACGCATTTTAAGAAATTGCCACTCTGGCTTGTTGACTCTGCATTTTATTGCTGAAATAAGAAAGTACGGCAAAGTCAGTTGCCTTATTACAAGTTCAAATTCAAAAAATGCATAAACAAATTTCAAAGGAAAAGCAGACTAAAAGAATAAAAGCCAGTTATGTGTAATAGCGACGGAGACTCTTGTTGTTCCATGCTCTCGGTAAAGTGAGACCGTCAACAGTTGATAGTTTGAATATGTCATCTCCAAGTCTCCGTTCAATGACATACGGTCCTTCCCATGTCGGTTTCATGTGTGAAGGGACCGGATAAATTCTCTTAAGTACGAGATCGCCAACTTCGAAGGTTCTGGGTTGGACCTTAGCGTTCTATAATCGGGCGACTCGACTGCGGTGTGCGGCTGCCCTCAAATCAGCCTCTTCACGCTTCTCATCCAGTAAATCCAGTGATTCTGCAAGTAGGATGGCATTCATCTTTAGATCATAGTAAGTTACACGATGAGAAGGTAATTTTAATTCAACTGGAATAACGGCTTCAGAGCCGTAGGAAAGTGCAAACGGAGCATGGCCGGTCGCAGACTTATGGGTAGTTCGATATGCCCATAGGGCCATGGGAAGTACATCGACCCACTTGCCTCCAGCCTTCTCCAGTCGTTTCTTCAGAATGGACTTGATAACTTTGTTGACAGCTTCGACTTGCCCATTTGCTTGTGGGTGAGCTACTGTTGAGAACTTCTTCTGGATACGGTAGCGTTGATAGAAATCTTTGAA
Organism: Allium fistulosum; assembly: GCA_030737815.1. Classification (NCBI taxonomy): domain Eukaryota; kingdom Viridiplantae; phylum Streptophyta; class Magnoliopsida; order Asparagales; family Amaryllidaceae; genus Allium; species Allium fistulosum. The sequence continues at coordinate 693,807,053 of CM060903.1, read as the reverse complement.
CTCGACACTATCGAATTGGGTCCCGTTATTAGTTACAATGGTGTGTGGGAGACCAAAGCGACAGATGATGTTACGCACAACAAAGTTGATTACTTTCTTCGTCGTGATAGTGGTAAGGGGCTCAGCTTCCACCCATTTAGTAAAGTAGTCAACTGCAACAATGGCGTACTTCGCACCACCCTTGGCTAAAGGTAGAGACCTTATTATATCAATACCCCATGTGGAGAACGGTCATGGACTGACCATCTAAGTAATTTCTATATGCGGGGCTCTTAGAATTTTGGCATGCTTTTGGCACCTATCACATTTCTTGGCATAATCTAATGCGTCTCAGTTCACTGTCGGCCAGTAATATTCATATCTGAGTATCTTTTAAGCAAGGGCTTGCCTCCCGGTGTGATCACCGCACTCTCCCTCATGCACACCATGCAACACTCGCTTGATCTCGTCGTGGGTGATACACTGGAGTAAAGGAACATAATATCCCCTCCTGTACAGGACTCCATTCTGGATAATAAATCGTGAAGCTTTTCAGAGAACCTGCCTTTTCTCACTTCTGCACTCGGGCAAGGCTCTGTGCTCAAGATAGTTTCTGAATGGAGTCATCCACGACTCCTTCTCGGGCGTTGCCTCATGCACCCAGTCTGTCTCCATTCGTTAATGCTCGGAGTAGTAAGTGTCTCAACGGGGACGAGTCCCATTTGTTGTGCTTCGCCAATGCTGGCCAGTTTCGCTAAAGAATCAGCTTTCTGATTTTGCTCTTGGGGTATACAGTGGATAGCATAATAGTTGAACTGATTTAACATTTCCTGAACCCGAGCAAGGTAAGTGGCTAATCTCTGGTCGCTGGCTTGATATTCTCCTCGAACCTGACATACTACCAATTGTGAATCACAATAAATCTCTACAGTAATGACTCCCAAGTCTCTAGCAAGTCTAAGTCCAGCGAGTAGGGCTTTGTACTTGGCTTCGTTGTTAGTTGCGCGGAAGTCAAACTTCAAAGCATAGCATATGGATCGACCTTCTAGGGTTTCGAGTACCACTCCAGTGCTTGAGCAACAATCGTTTGATGCACCATCAGTGTATAGCTTCCATGTACGCTTAGAAGATTCACTAGCTTCGGGCAAATCCTTTGGTATGGTGAATTTGGCTATGAAGTCCGCCAGAACTTGTCCTTGAATGGCTCGCCTCGGTATATAAGCAATATCAAATTGACTCAACTCGATGTTCCACTTAAGTAACCTACCAGACATCTCAGGTCATGTTAGGATCTGTCGCAACAGCTGGTCGGTATAGACAGTGATTGGATGAGCCCGGAAATATGGATGGAGCTTCCTCAAGGCTATGACGAGACAATGAGCCAGCTTTTCCACCTTCGGGTAGTTTCTTTCTACCCCCGTTAGCCTTTTGTTGATATAATAGACCGGTCGTTGGATCCGATCCTCTTCTCGAATCAAAGCAGCACTGATTGCATATGCCGAAACCGCTAGATAGACATACAATCTTTCGTGATCAACCGGCTTCGACAAAATGGGAGGTGTTGACAGATGTTAAACTAGTGCTTGGAATGCGCCTTCACCCTCCTCTGTCCATTCGAAATTTCACTTTCCTTTTCTGATCAAATCGAAGAAGGGAATGCACTTGTCAATGGGTCTGGAAATAAATCTGCTTAAGGCTGCCACCTTCTCGTTAAGGCTTTGTACCTGTTTTATGGTTTTGGGAGTTTCGAGATTCTGAATCGTCCAGATTTTTTTAGGATTAGCTTCAATTCCTCTGGCGTTGACGATGAATCCAAGAAACTTTCCTGATGCAACTCCGAAATGGCACTTCAATGGATTGAGCTTCATTTTGTACTATCGGAGTATGTTAAACATTGTTTCCAAATCATTGATGTGGTTGATAGATAGTCGCGACTTCACGAGCATATCGTCCACGTACACCTCCATGGTCTTTTCGATCTAGTTAGCGAACATTCGGTTCACAAGCCTCTGATAAGTTGCTCCAGCATTTTTAAGTCCGAACGACATTACCTTGTAACAATATAGCCCCAAATCAGTGACGAAGCTAGTATGTTCCTGGTCAAGTAGATGCATCGGTATTTGATTGTAGCTGGAATACATATCCATGAAATATAAGAGCTCGTGTTCGGCTATTGAATCCGCCAGTTGATCAATTTTTGGAAGAGGGAAACTGTCTTTAGGGCGGGCTTTATTCAAATCTGAATAGTATACACATGTCCGCCATTTTCCATTTGACTTTCTGACAAGCACTGGATTCGATACCCACTCCGGGTATAGAGCATCATGAATAAACCCATTTGACTTGAGTTTATCTACTTCTTCCTTCAGGGCGGTAGATCTCTTTAAATCCATACCACGCCTTTTTTGTTTAACCGGGACATGCAGTGGGTCAATATTTAATGCAATGCTCGCGATGTCCAGCGAGATCCCACACATGTCTGAATGAGTCCAGGCAAACACATTAAGGTTTACCCGGAGAAAATCAACCAATTCCTGTCTCATATGGGGACTGAGTTGAGATCCGACCTTTACCATTTTGGAATCATCGTCATCGTGGATCGGAACATCGATCATCAACTCCGCCGGGGAAGCCTGGTAGTCTTAGGCTTCCTCCTCATCATTATTGTCTCTAGGATCGAGGTCCTTAAGGAACTGGTTATGGTGCCCGGGCCGAGGCTCAGGCGTTAGCTATCAATTTTCTAAAAAACTGACGCAGAGAGATTCCTCTACGCCCTTTCCTTTCTCCTTCCGCTGCACATCCCGCAGCTCCGCAACATAACAAGCACGTCCAGCCGCCTAGTCACCATGTACTACTCCGACCCCATTATCAGTGGGGAACTTCAGAGTTAAACACCATGGAGCAATCGTTGCCCTGAAATCTGCAAGGGCCGGTCGGCTCAAGAAAGCATTGTAAGGAATGTATGTCCAACACAATAAACTGCAACATCTGAACTCTTTGGCGATCTCCAATACCCAACTCAACGGGCAATTCCACCATCCCAGCTGGAATAGTCACGCTTCCATTAAAACCATGCATATGTGGTTGATACGGTTTCAAGTCTTTCGCTTCCATCCTCATTTGGTCATAAGCGCGCTTGAAAAGTATATTGACAGAACTTCCATTGTCGACTAAGATCCTTTTCATCCAAGCAGGACCTACCTGAGCTGAAATAACCAACGGATCAATAGTGAGGGCCTCGACTCTGTCGGCATCTCAGTTTCTGAAAACGATGTCGTCTGTCATCGTCCTCTGTTGTTTTATCGGGGCTCCGTCATTAACATTACAACAGCATTCAAAGTCCACATGCCTAATCGAACTGGTATATGACTCCATTTCCTTCCAGCTCCGATCAACCGGATGAGGACCACCACTCATAGTGTTTATTACTAACCTCCCGCCAGTACGCGCGGGTTCTTCGGGCCTAGCTTGGCCTTGACCTTGATTTGGATTAGATGGGCCGACACCTCCATCCTGCGGAGCCCGAACAAACTGCTCTAACTTCCTTTCTCTAATCAACTTCTCGATGATGTCTTGTACATGATGGCACTCATTAGTATTATGGCCGTAACAATCGTGGAATCTACAGAATTTCCTTGTTTGAATTTGTTTCTCAGATGATGGTTTCGGAGCTGGCTTCTTATACTGTCCGGTATTACAAGTCTGAAGGTAAACATTTTCCAGCGTTGTGTTTAGGGGAGTATATCGGTCGAACATGGGAGCTCTGTGTCTCGGTCTGCGATTTGGGTCTCACTTCTTCCCCAGACCTTCATTACCCTTATGTTGACCTTGCTTATTCTGAATATTCAATTGCACTTTGTCGAAGTTCTCACCGGTGTGCTTCACAGTAATATTACTTTTAATGCCTTCACCACTAGGCCCCACTACGTCCTGCTTCCTAGATCGTCTAGCGTCTTCTCTCCTCAAGAACTGGGTCGCCTTAGCATAGAAACAATCCAACGAAGCGGGAGTTTCCCAGCCAACCAATCACCAAACTCGGAATCGGGATCGATCCCTTTAGTCAATGCCATCAGAATAGAATTATCATTGGGGTTGCTGACCTCTGCACAAGCAGCATGGAACCTTTCCAGATAACGTCTAAGAGTCTCTCCTGGAGCTTAAGTAACACTGGATAAGGTGTTGACATCCTTTGGTCTAGTAGCATGCATACGGAACTGCTCAACAAACTTAGTAGCCAGTTGATCAAAACATGAGATGGATCCGGGTGGTAATCGAGTGAACCATATAGTTGTAATGCCTCCCAAAGAGATAGGAAAACTTCTACAATTAACCGCATCGTCAGCTCGAGCGACGTTCATGAGCCATTCATACTTTAAGATATGTTGGTTAGGATCCAAATTTCCTTCGTACACCGGCAAAGTCGGCATCCTGAATCGACGGGTTGCTCTGCATAAAGAATGTCATCGGTGAATGGAGTATGACTTCTAGAGATCCCCCAATCATCGTTAGTGAGGCCTTGACTTTCTCTAATCATCTGGCGTATCATGGTTGGAATGTCAGGCATCTGGATATTCGGGGCCAAGGCATGGTCGGGTTCCATGTTGTGGGGACGGTCCGATCGTTGTCTACGGTCCGTTCCACGCCTCCTTGGCTCCCGATCTTTAGGGAAGTGAGGGTCCTGAGCATGAACGTGTTGGCGATGAGCTAGATCTAGTTGGTTCTAGATCTCAACTTCCAGATCTATAGCGGCACCAGCTGCGTTGTCATGAATGGTGTGATAAGGAAGTGCTCTTCCTCGGGAAGATGGTCCAGCTTGATGCCCTATAGAAGGACCAATCCCGGCCTGTCCGAGATTCACAGCATGCTAATGCCCAGAGGCTTCTGCAAAGTTTTCATCCAGCCGACGGCGTGTATATCTGTGATTGAAGTTAGATGAAGCCGAACTTTTGGTCGAGGAATGAGAGACATGAACCCTTCTAGATCTCCTTCGTCTTTCTTTGTTCAGTTGGTTTGCGAGCTCCATGTTGGCACGGATCTGCTGAGTGAGATCTTGACGGCTATGGGTAAGCTCTTGCATGAGGGTCTGGAACTCCTCTCTAGTAACAGGACCTTGTGGGTCTCGAGCTCCAACTGACGTTTATCCTGATGTAGTCAGCTGCGTGGGATTCTGCCTATCCCTTCCCTCTGGACCAGCAGCATTTGAAGCAGTTCTGGTAGTGTGCACCATGATGAATGTAGCTCTTTTCTAGATCTGGAGTAATCTGAGTAGAATGGAAGGAACCACAATAAGACAGATCTAGATCTCCTCCTTAAATTTTAGCAATCCAACAATGGCAGAGGGTCCACTGAATCAGAGAAAAGCAGCGTTTTCTCAGTGAAAGCACCAAAGTGTTTGTACTAAAATTGGGCACAACACTCTTTGGATGTAATTGAAGAGATTAGAATGAAGAAATTAAATGGAAAAAGAGACTAAATTAACAATCACGCTAATAAAAGTATGCAGAAATAGAAAGAGACAAGAGTTTATAGTGGTTCGGCGGTGTAGCCTACGTCCACTTTGAATAGTTTGATGTTTATTGATGATTCTCAACTAATTACAATAGTACAAATCACTAACACTCATGTTACAATAGAGTTTCAGTAGAGTAACGGCGTAGAAGCTTCAAAAGTCCTCTTTCTGTAGGCGTAGGGGGTACTATTTATAGGAGTAGATCTAGAAATATCTCCCTTAAAGCTCTAAATACCTCTTCTAACTCGTGGGTGGGCCCACCAGATCGATCTTGGGTCATTTGGGATCGATCCTGATCGATCCCCATCATCTTCGTATCGATCAATTTTAGCTCCATTTGAGCTGCGATCGATCATGATGGTTCTTCAGGTGATATGCAAGCTTCTGTGAAATATCATAGCATTTGGACTTGTAGTTTTTGAGTTATGATCGGTCCAAGATTGGATTTGCAGTTTGGCTGGTGGTTGCATATCGATCGATTTTGTATCGATGACGTGTCTTGAGCATTTTGTAGAGATCCAAGTTTCATGCTAGTAGACCGTTCCCTTGGTCAAACTACTTCCTTCATATCGATTAGAGGTTGATTTTCTTCGTATCGATGCTTGCAAGTTGGTTCGTATCGATACTTGGTTACTGGCTTGTATCGATCGTTTGGTGATCGATACGAAATATACAGGGGATCGATACGAACAGGTAATTGTTGAGCGGATGGGCTTTGATCGATCCGAGAGATGCTATTGCCTGATGGATACGAAGGGGATGGATGTGAATTTGATGGATACGAAAGTGATGGATACGAAGTAAGCATGTTTCACATGAATCTTGATCGATCCATAACTTGAGCATACGAACTCCGATTAACCTGAAATTTGGAATGTTGCCTTTTATAGCTTTGATAGTCATACCAAGCTAATTATAGATCGATCCAGAATCGGACCAAATTTTCCTGTATCCATCGTGAACCTATGTATAACCGATCTTCGGGACGGATTGTCTTTAGTTTCTAGTCAAGTCCTTGGTGTCACGGCCTTGCCAAAAGGCGAGATAACATCTTCCAAATTGATTTAAACCTTTAAATCATTCCTTAAACAGGGAAAATATACTCTATGCTTTACTCAAATCACCTTGCCATGTTATATATACTTTACACAAAACCTTGTTGATGAAAACATTTAAACCTTTGAAAGTACCCCTTTCGAATCCATTGAAAGTACCCCTTTCGATACAAGTTAAACCTTAAGCCGAAGGCCAAAACATACCCTTTCGAAACCCTTCATAACAAACCTTTCAAATCCATTGAAAAACATCACCTTCGAAAGCTTTAAAACCTTAGACATCCTATCTTTAAAACACTTAACATTGCCTTTTGAAAACATTAGAAACCTTCCTTTTAAACCTTTCGAAACCATTGGAGAACCACCCCTTCGAAACCTTTATTTAGACCTTTCGAAAGCATTAAAATCCTTTGTAAACATCTAATCTTTCGAAAGCATTTAGGTTAAAGTAAAAAAAGTGGAAACCATTCGAAACCAATTAAAACCCTTTCCTTTCAAAACATTTGGGTTCTACCATCAACAGAACAAACGGGTCACAAAACATCTAAGTCAAAAGCACTCTTTCGAAAGCAATTCCTAAGTAAAGAAGTGATGGTGTCGAAACCAACCCTTCGAAAGCATTAGAGAAGTGGTTAGGTTTTTAAAACAAAGTATCCTTTCGAAACCATTTTCTTCGAAAGGTAAAAAGTGGCAGCAAGGGGTTTCGACCCCTTCGGATGCATTTACTTAATACAAAAGGAGCAACCTCATTCAAAACCATTCCTTAAATCAATTTGATGCAGTCGAAAGCCAACCAAGTCGAAAGCATTCCTTTCGAAAGCAAAGCAGGCGCATTTCCATTTGAAAGCAAAGTAGCGCTTCGACCCCATCGGAACCCCTCGTTTCGACCCAATACCTTCCGCCTATATCCAATTCACTATGTATTAAGTCTTTGATACTATATGCATTGGTTTCGATGGCAATGGAGGTAGAAGTATCCAATCGAAACCTTGGTGCCGAAAGTGGCTGGTTTTAGCTTTTTAAAGTAATCTTTTTAACTAACCTACCATGTTTGCCAAAATATTATTGGTTGCTAATTTTATTTTCAAAAAATTCTGCCGAGATTTCAGAAATAAACAAATGAAAATTATTTACAAAATACCCCTTCTCCTTTTTTAAATATATAAAACATTTAAGTCCCATACCTTGAATAATTTTATATATCTATTAAAACACTTAGGAAAAATCTATAAAAATTCCTATAAATCATTTTTAATATGTTTTCTAACATATATAAATTTCAGACCCAAAACATATATAATTTAGCCGTAAATTATTTTAAACCCAAATATCCATTTTCCCCATTAGAAAATTAATATAAAATCCACATTAATTCATAAAATTACGAAAATTGACACACATCTCTAAAATATCATTTTTTATCTAAATCCAAAATCGTAAGGCATTTGGATGTCATTTATTAGGGTTTTCACATTAAAACATATCATAAAATCCATATGAAATATCATAAATCATTAACAGGCATATATATTTATTTCTAACAATTAAAACATGGCAAAACCTTGCAAAATAATTCAGATTTAACCTAAAACCGAAAGCAATTATAAAACATGAGATGTAGTCATTATTCACCTTAGCTTTGTGATTAAGGAGTTGAGATTTGATCTTGAGTTATATTGATTTGCTTCTTCCTTTAGCTTATCTTCCTTTTGTTCTTGCTTATTGGTGGCTGACCTCTTAGTTTTAATTTTTGCAAATGAACGTATCAAATGAATGAGTGTAAGGTTTTAGGGTATAAGGATATCTTGCCCCTTATCTAAATTCCCTAACTTATTTTATTTTAACTCATGTTAGTTCATTTGTTAACATGGCACGGCTATCCTTACTAATCACAAATCTCAATCCCCTAATCTTTATATTTTTTTATTTAATTTAACTAATTAAATATCCTAAATAATGTTACTAAAAATTAGGTTGTTACATGATATTTTCCTATCGTGGTAAAATATCCTAGCATCATACTTACTTAACCAGTCCATACCTAAAATAATCCTAAAGCCTACGAAATCAAACACATGCAAACTACAGGCAAATATATGACCTAATAATGCAAACTCTAATTGGTCACATCTCATCTAGAGTTGCATATCCTCCTATCGGATTCACAATCCTTAAGGAAGTAATTAGGTATGAGGGTTCTAGTTTAAGCTTATCTACCAAACAACGAGATATAAAAGAATGTGATGCACCAGTATCAACCAGTACTCTAACAGGTATACCATGAATCCAAAGCATACCTCCCATCGTAGCTTTTCCTTTCTCCTCGGCTGTTGGTCTCGAGGTAGCCGGTTCCAAAGAAAATACTTTTCCTTTTTCTGCCTTGGCCACTTCCAAACATTTGTTCTTGTAATGTCCCACTTGGTCCTAGTTAAAGCACTTAATGTTCTTCTATCCAACGACTTTCTTTCCCTTATTGGTTCGCCACTCATAAGCATAATGCTACTTCTTATCACACTTGTAACACACAACCTCATACTTTCCTTTCTTGGCAGCTCCACCCTTCTGAGCTCCCTTCTTTTGGTAAAACTTTCTCTTCTGATTCTGTCCACCCTGCTTCTCTGCTGGCTTATTATTACTGAACAAAGCAAGCATCTCTTCATTTCTCAAAGGCATCTCCACGACTACATCATATGAATCCATGAGATGTGGCAAAGTTGCTCTAGCAAGCTTAGGTTTCTGTCCACGGATGAACTTCTCATTTTTTTCGATCACTGTATCCATGGTAACATACCCATATCTTGACAACTCCTCAAATCTGGTTGCGTACTCAAGCACCGTTATATCGCCTTGCACCAATTCAGCAAAATTCCCCAACATGGTTGACTTAGCAATCTCAGACATAAATCTTTCTTCAAATCTCCTTCTGAATTCAGCCTAAGTCAAAGTCTCCTCTGCTACCCCCAATAGTCGCACTATTCCACCAGTACAACGCAGCTCCTTGCAATTGCCTAGACACCAATCACTTTTTTGTTTGTCATTCAAACCAAGATCAGGGAAAATCCTCTCACACTGAAGCAACAAATTCTCCACTTCAATTGCATACTTCATTCCAATAAATGGCTTCCCTCAAAGCCTTGCATAGTCTCTACTCAGAACTGCATAATTGTTGACACCTAGAACTTCTTTATTAGCACCTCCAACATTTCCTCCAGCTAATCCAGCAGCAGCTCCTGCTTGCATCATGTTGATAAAGAACTGATACATTGCTCCCATATCAACCGGTGGTGTTTCAGCACCTACATTAGCAGTTGTTCATCGACCTGAGTTCCTTCTAGTATTAGGCCCGACATTTCCATTAGTAGTAGTGCTTCCTCTACTGAGATTTACTCTTCCGTTTCCTGCCTCCATATCTTACTTCCTTGAATTTGCATTCGAACCTTAGTAAGATACAAAAGAATGGTTTAAGAGAGAGGGAGAATAGAGATAAAGTGTATGCTTAAATATAGCAAATACAAGTATGTTACTATAGCGTTATCTCATGCCCCAATTTTATCCTCTAATTCATTTGGATTATGTTTTTAAAACATTTTTAAGTTCAAAAATTATTTTAATTTTACAAAAACCTATGCTATGATACCAACTTGTAACATCCCTCATTTTAAGGCCCGAAACTAAGCGCTATAAATGCTTAGTCGTCTATAATATTAATTTCCTATGATAAAATGTGGTCTTGTTAATGGTATCCATAATATCAGAAACACGAGAATATGAAATAATTTTAAACACAATTTCAAAGCAAACTTTCACATTTTATTTCATAGTCATAATCTCATATTCAATACATAATTCCAAACATTGACCAAGTTTAGATGGAATATAATTATTACAAAATACTCCAAAGCGACATATGAAGATGCCCCCTTGGTTGATCAGAGTTACTAATAAACAGTTATAGCATCTGTCTTTACGTACATTTCAACAAAATAACTTCAGCATAGCGGATTAATAATATGAATAGACTCCCACATAGCTGGTTTTGCCTCCTGCACGTCTTTGGAAGCTTTATTCGCTAAAACCTACTTAACCTGAAAAGCCCTTACTCCAGACCTACTCAAATCAATTTTTAGCACTCGAGAGTTTAAGGGGAAAACATAAACTTTGAGTCAGATAAAAAGCCTGGTGTGAATAATAATATGTCATCTCCGTTTTAGTGAGACTACGCCGCTGAGCGGAACGAGTTGTCCCCTTAGTGATATCCTTTTTTAAAACATATCTTTTGCAAATCAAATTCCTATAACCAAACTGGTTAAATATACAATATAAACAATAATGTTCATGCATGCAACATAGGTAATTATGATTGTCCGTCAAATCAGTGGACCATCCTTCCCAATGTTTAGATTTCACAGGCTAACTACCAACCTACATAGCTGACTCGAGTCTACTAGATATACCAAATTTTGTAACTGATTGTTAGAAGAAAATGGGACTGTCTGTCCAAATACACTTATCCAAGCGTTTACCTGACCATCTATCAGTCTCATAATTTTGCTAGACTTACTATGAACCTAAAGGTTTTACAGGCCAACCTATCATCCTTATGTATTCCTTTTTGTGCGTACACCTACTTTTAGTCTTACCATTGACAAAGCCATACACACTAGAATTTTGGACTTATATCAACTATGGGCTAACAGCTGAAGTATAAGGTGCTACCCTATATTGGTCCCATCTGGTTTTCTAATCTCTGGGTCAAATTCATCCTATCACAATCAATCCAAAAATGATAAGAACAATAATCTCTTTAGTAATATTATGAGCTAAAAACCCTTTTTTGTTTCCTTGAAAACAATTTCTTAATAAATGATTTAACCCTTGAAATTATACTATCAAAAGAAGGAAAATATAGCCCTTTACTTTATCCAAAATAATTAGGCCATGATATATGATTTTATAAAATAGTATTTGTGAAATACAATATCATTTGAAAGTTATCGCACTTCAAAACCATAGGCCGTAGAGTCAAAACGATATAAAACCTTTTATTGATAAACGTGGCAACGATGTAGCCGATGAGGGTCTTTACCCCTCAAAATATGTTAAAGTCTTTTATTTATAAAAAATGATGCCATAGAGCCAATAACCTGAACTTTGCACCTCATAGGGTGTCTACATCTTCAGATATAAAAGCTTGGTTTGCATATTAATAAGTTTTAAAAGAACAGGGTCAACATAGATAAGTCTTGGCATCGCTGCCTTAAGGAAATTAAGCGGCTTCATCAGAGATAAAATCAATAGGAGCGGCACTATAGCCCTCTTCGAAAAAAGGCAATACGAAACGAAAGCGGCAAGGGATAAAGCCGAAGTGATGAAATGCGGCGCCATTGCCTAACTTAAAAACACCGCTTTCTTGCCTTTCAAAGTCATCAAAATGTGCACCGTCGGTAGCACCGCTACAAGTCTCTTCAAAAACATTGGAGTCGACGACATAGAATAACAAGCGGTGCTATGCCATTTTATATAAAATGTGGTGCTTAAGCCATGCGGCAATGACAACGTCGAAGACCATGATGTCAACTTTATTACTGTGCTTCCAACTTCAACCACATTGATCCATTCCATATCAATTGAAGTTGATATCATATTCATCACTTGTGATGGACTTCGGAGACCATAGACGCTGTGAGATGCAGAGCGGCATCATTACTTCGGCTTGGAAAACCCGTAAATAACAAGAAAACTGTTTATTTGCAAACTGAAGTAATTTCTTTTCACTAACTCCAAATATTTGTTCAATTCTTATTGGCTAACACTTTTTTTACCAAAATATTTTCCAAAAATTGCTATAGAGCGGAATTTACATTTCCAAAATAATTTGCAAACCACACCTTTTATATTAATATTTAATTATAATAATTAAGCTTTTCAAGCTCAAATAATTCATAATAAATCATGAACACTTGCAAAAAGTCCTCAAAAATCATAATATATCCAATTTATTATATTATTTATAATATAAAAATTTCGGGACTAAAAACATAATTTACTTATTTTAAATAATTAAAACCCGAAATATCTTATTTTTCAACCTTAGAAAATTCATCAAATATTCTCATTATATCAAAAAATTATGAAACTAGAAACCCACTTCTAAAATAATGTTTCTAACATCATATCAAAATCTCAAATCATTTGGGTGTCATATGATAGATTTTCTAACTCAAACTTATCAAATAATTTCACAATTAAATTAAACAATTTCACCAATAAGCATATAATCATTCAAACTATCATAACATGGCATAATATAAGTAAGAAATGGATTTATGCTTAAAACCGAAAATAATTCTTAAAACATGAGATGTGTAACTATTATTCACCTTAAATGGTTAAAGAAGGTTGAGATTTGAATTTAATTTGATTCCCCTAAGCTTCCTACTTGATTTCCTAGCTTTTCTTCTCTTTGGATACCTTGTTTATAGACAGCCTTAACCCTTTGATTTCATTTGTGTATAATGAAGTGCGGGAGGAAATGAGAATGGGAAGGGTTATATTTAAAAGTTACACTCTTTTCCTATTTTTCCCTCCTCGTGTATCCTTCTTCTTATTAATGTTCTAATTAATTCCATTAGTTCATTAATTATGGCTCGACCCATAATAATTATCAGATCTCAACTTCCTTACCATTTTACATTATTTTGTTTAATTTATCCAATTAAATCTCCTAAATAATGTTAATTAAAATTAGGGTTGTTACATAGTGCTTTCGAGCCTCTGTCGAGTCGCACCATGAGTTCGATTGAGAAGGAGCTTGTTCTAACCAAGCAGGTCAAGCTAGAGAAGTTAGAGACCTTCCCTCCTCCCTTATCCATTGCTCTGGCCGGTAAGATTATCTTTGTCGCAGTCTCTATTCCTCCAACTGGGAGCACTCAAAGCACACCCACGGGGTCATCATAGAGCACTCCATCCAAGGGATTAGGGAGAAGCCGGGAAAACAAATATTGGGATAAACCTTCCTCGGGAGAGAAGAAATCCAAAAGGTAGAAGCATAAGAAGTAAATGCCTGCTCGTTTTGTGTAGGTAGACTTGCATTTTGGTTTGTAGTTGTAGGAGTCTGCTTTTGTTTTTCGGTTGGTGTTGTGCGAATTCGGCCTCTACTTTTGCATTGCACTCAAGCGTAAATAAAACTTGTACTTTTCTTCCTAAGTTTCATGTGTGAATAAAAAAGACTTTGTTTTTTCAATGTTTGTTTTAATTTGTTTTAGTATTTAAGAAATGCGCTTCCCATTTGATGTACTTGGGATCCATTCCTTTCCTTAGTTATTAACGGACTAAGGTACCAGCTTGTTTCGTGGTTTACTGGCCTTTTGTCGTTCTCATGAACGTAAAGCAACCATTGGAGTACCAATCTCTAGGCATTTACATATAATCTTAATGGATCCTGGAATCCGGACAAAATTCAATCACCTAAAATGATGATTTAAGCATTCCTTTTCGAGGAATTTTAAATGTGATCGCGCTCGTCCTTGGGCATTGATCGAGGTTCGAATGAGATCTCGCCTAACTCTGGGCAGTGATCTTCGGCCTAACCATCCTCTGGGCAAGATATTGACGCTTTGCCAGACTCTGAACAAGAGCTAACGGATGGAAGGTCTAATCATGTCCTTTCTGAGTTTGTACTCATGCCCTCATTGCAAAGGCAAGAGTTAGCGGATGGATGGTCAAATCACGTCCACTTAGGTTTATTCTCTCGTACTCGATCCAAGAACGAGAATTGAGTGATGGACAGTCAAATCACATCCTTTTCAGGTTTATACTCCTGCCCTCGATCCAGGGACAAGAGTTAATGGATGAACATTCATATCATGTTCATTTCAATTTATACACCTACCCCTATATCAAGGGCGAGAGTTAGCATATGGATGGTCGTATCATGTCCGTTTGGAGTTTATACTCCTGGTCCCACATTAGGGACAAGAGTTAGTTTGGCATCCATCTCTGGGAGCCAAGAACGGTTAAACTCCAAGGGTCTGATCATGGACCGTAGAAGTTTGGTTGGCACCAAACTCTGGTACTTACATTCCTACATTATACACATGTATGTAAAGACAGAAACACGGATCCGGAAAGCCATTTCATTTATTGAAGATGGGAAATGACAGGGTCTATCTTATTACATTACTTTATTCAACTATGTGTGAATTTATTTCTAAGTGAAATAGCATCGTAATTGCTCGCAATTCCATGCTCTCAGGAAAGAGATACCATTAACTGTTGCTAGTCTGGAAGTGCCATCTCTAAGCTTTTTCTCTATTGCGTACGGACCTTCCCATGTCAAGCTCAATTCCTAGGGCCTGGGAAGATTCATCTAAGAGCCAGGACGCCAATCTTAAAGGTCCAATTCTTGACCTTGGCATTGTAATATCAGGCGACTCGGCTTTGGTACGCAGCTGCCCTCAAGTCAGCTTCTCTACTTTAACTTTGAGTGCAGCGAATCTCTCCAGACCCAAGCCGTGGTGCTTCTATTTCATAGGAACGCATTTAGGATTTACATTTAATGCATGGCTTGCTATCTTCGGCGAGATCCCACACATATCAGAGTGTGTCCAGATGAACACATCCAGAATCGCCCAAAGGAAACCAACCAACTCCTTCATCATCCTAACACCAAGCTGTGATCCGACTTTTAAGATCCGTGTTGGGTCATTCTGACTGAATGGGGCATTAACTGTCAGCTCGGCTGGAGCTGCTCTTCCACCTTCTGGCACTTTTCATGGATCCATATCCTTATGTAACCAACTGTGTTGCCTGAGCTAGGGCTCAGACAATGGTTGCTATGCATCCAAAGCTTGATGTAGAGGGTCCCCTCTACACCTTTTCCTTTCTCCTTTCGCTTCACCACCTTTAGCTTAGCGATATAACATTCACGGCCAAGCCCTAGATCTCCATAAACTACTCCCACGTCATTCTCTATAGGAAATTTAAGCATTAAACACTAAGGAATTATGGCCGCTCTAAACTCAGATAGGGCCGGTCGACCCAAAAATGCATTGTAAGCGGAGTAAATATCCAACACCATAAAAGGTACGACACGTGATCGCCTGCGGTCGCCCTCTCCAGATACCACAAGTAGTTCCACATATCCGACTGGCTCCGTAGCTATTCCGTTAAATACCTGAATTTGAGGTTTACACGGTTTCAAGTCCTTGCCATCTAGAAGCATCTGATCGTATGCTTTTTTTGAATAGGATGTTGATCGAACTTCCATAGTCAACCAACACCTTTCATACAATAGCAGGGCCAATCGTGGCCGTTATAACCATCAGGTCAATCGTCGGGGCTTCCACCCCATCAGCATCTCGGAAAACACTACCATCTTTCCTAGTTTTGAATTGTTTCGTCGGAGTTCCATCCTCTATCGCCAAACAGCTCTCATTCTTGGCATGCTTCAAGGCACCAACATACCTATCCATCTCATTCAAACTCCTATCGGCTGGATGTGGTTCACCGATGATTGTATTTATCACCAAACGTTTTTCAAGCTGCCTAGGCTCCTCACCACTAGGACCAGCTTTCCCCCATTAGGATGTCATCCCAAGGGGTTAGAGTTTCCTTGCCCACCATCCTACGGAGCTTTCAAAAAATGTTGCAACTTCTTTTTTTGAATTAAGTCTTCGATCGTATCCCGCAAGTGTCTGCACTCGTTGCTATTATGATCGCGTGTTTTGTGAAACCTGCAATACTTACTAAATCTCTTCTCCTTCTCCGTCGTCTCTCTTGGAGCTGGCTCCTATACTGCTCAGTGCCTTGAGTTGCCAGATAGATGTTTTTAATTGAATTAGCCAATTCAGTGTAATTATCGTACTTAGGAATCCGAGGACGGTTCCTATTATCTGGCTTTCGTTTCTTGGCCCCATTATCGCTCTTTTTCTGCCCATCATTCTTGTTGCCAATATTCACATCCATGTTTCCAGAACTTCCACCAAATTTATCACTTCATCTGAATTCCCAGCACTTCTCTTTGATGGATGATTGCAACCTTCTTCCAAGCGTAAGTACTGATTAGCTTTTATATAGGAAGCATCCATCATCAATGGGGTTTTCTTTCCAACCATTCCCCAAAATCCATCTCGAGATGAATGCCCCTGATCAATGCCATCAACATTGTATCATTATTGGGATTTGTTACTTCCGTCACAACTGTATGGAACCGGTTCAAGAAATCCTATAATGACTCTCCCGCTCCCTGAAAGAGGTTTGATAATGACATCACATTTTTCGGACGTGCAATGTGTAAACGGAACTGTTCTAGAAACTTTCGTGACAACTCAGCAAAACACGATATGGATCTCGATGGGAGCCGAGTGAACCACATTGTCGCTGCTTCCTTTAGGAAAATTGAAAAGCAATGACATCTCTTGGCATCAGATGGTCAAGCTGAGTCCATATGCCACTCGTACTTCATCAGGTGCTACCTTGGACCTGTCTTTCCACCGTACAGTGGCATTGTTGGCATTACATACCTCAAGTGGATACTTCATATGCAGAATGTTCATAGTAAACGAATTCCAACAAGGACAAGTACATCATTCATCATTGCTTCTAAATTAGTTTTCACTTACAAGTCCCTTGACCATATCTTCCGAGTACTACGGGTACACAAGTTCGGTTGAACGGCGATGATCGAGATCCATTCCAAGTGTTCGGCCTGGGGAAGGCACTCAGGCATACTCTCGATACCTGGGTCCTCTAGACTTCGGGAGATCCGTTCGTCTAGCAGTCCCCTCTGTTTGATTCCCATGTGCTGTATCACCAGCAGCTCGGTATTTAGCATTTCGATTATCCACAACATGGTCAGAAGTCAGATCCACTCTACCATCCAAAGGGCGAGCTTTGGGCCCACCATCAGTTGGATCTATATCAATCCATCCATTAGATTGGTACCGATAGTAACATCCCCTATTTGGAGACCTAAAACTAACTGCTACGGATGCTGCAGCCATACATGGTTATTAATTCTCGGTGACCAAATGCGGTAATGTTAGATACATTGATATACCAGAACACATGAATATGAAAAAAAATTAAATTCAATTTAAAACAAATTTCTCATTTCATTTCAGTTCATTACATAATCCCATGCGTAAGCCACATTCAGAGAAATTACAATTTATAACAAAATACGCTAAGAGTGATATATGAAGATGCCCCCTTTGTTGATCAGAGTCTAAATATAGGCACTAAACAACTTTTCCATTGCATCCAATAACACAGCGGTATCAAACAGAAAGAACTCCTAATAGCTAGCTTGCCTCCTACATGTCTCCGGAAGCTTATTCGTCTAAAGGAGAACCTGAAAACCTTAACTCTCAAACTACTCAAAATCAATTGAGCACCAGAGATTTTAAGGGGAAACATAAACTTCGAGTTAGCCAAAAAGTCTGGTGTGAATAATAACCTACCATCTCGAACCATATAGATATCAAGTGAGACCACGCCGCTTAGCAGAACGGGTTTTTCCCTATCTTAACCCAACTTATAATAACCATATACTATGCACCTGCATCCATAATGGTTAAGACATAGCATAAAAAATGTATCATGATGATATGCAAACATGCAATTTTCTCTTGATTTTCCATCCTCATTTACTTAAATATCTATCTCAAGTTATAGTTTCTAGGGTCACTATTGACCTATTAGTTTTCATGGGCTGACAAATAACCTGTTTCAAGCTTACGGACTATTTGTCTGGTTTCATAGTTTTCATGGGATCATTAAGAACCTATTGGTATCTACCAACAACATTATCCGACCATAGTTTTCATGGGCGTACTGTGAACCTATTGGATTCTCCAATAACTTCTCTCATGTCGTAGTTTTCATGGGCTAACTATGAACCTATTGATCTCTATCAATAACTTGTTCCGGACATAGTTTTCATGGGATCACTAAGAACCTATTGGTCCCTGCCAATAACAATTTCCATAACATAGTTTTTATGGGCTTACTAAGAACCTGTCTAAACCAATGATCTTTGATCAGCTTTGGACATCCTATATTATGGTCCATCTGACCTCCTGGATGCAAGTCTACTCACACAGGAGTTAATTGAATGTTTATTCTCTATTGGGTCAACCTAGTCGATTATTCTTCCCTTAACACCCCAAAATGCAGTTATGGGTTAATTATGAAGTGAATTTGATTACAGAAGCATACATGTTAACTGATCAAAACATAACATTATAAACATCCACGGTTTAAATTTCTTGTAATCATTTTCTACTAAAACATGGTTAATACCCTTAACCCACTATCCTTGGCAAGGAAAACTTCCTCTAAGATTTCAAATTTTAAATTCCATTTCAAAACTCTTTTAAATTACTATGGGTTTACCTTTTAAAATTGAGATTGGGTTTTCTTATTTGAAAGCTAAGGCTTTCGACTAGATCCTTCGAATCATTGTGACATCATAAGTTACCCTCTGTCACTCTCCGTTTTGGAATGCATTACTTAAAACCTTAGACCTTCTCTTTCGAAACCATTAAAAACGTACCTTTCGAAAGCATCGGAAACCTTTCTTTCGAAACACTGAAAAACATACCTTTCGAAAGCATTTAGTTCAAGTAAGAATTTATGGAAGCATAGCTTAGAAACCATTTGAAAGTATCTCTTTCAAAATCATTGGGTTTAGCATTAAATATAACTACTGGGTCGAAGAGAACAAAAGAAAAAACATCCCTTTCAAAAGCATTATTCTCAAGTAAAAGAATTTGGGGAGAGGACAGCTTTGAAACCAACCTTTCGAAACCATTGCTTTCGAAACTCTTATTAAAAGTGGCTAAAACAACCCTTTCAAAGGCATTGGGAAGGCGGCTTCAATGTTAATAAAATGAAAGCCTTCCTTTCGAACTCATGTTATAAGGCTATAAAGAAAAGCAGTCTTTAACCAATTCAAAAGGTATGAATGCGGCAACTAGGTATTGAATAGGTTCAAAAGTGGCAACTATTTCGAAAGTTTCTTTAAAAAACAAAGGCAAGTTGGATTGATTTGAAAGCTTATAAAAATGGCTTCAACCCCTTTGAAAGCATGCCTTCGACACAGTCCCTTCTGCCTTTTTCCAATACACTAAGTATCAATGGCTTGATACTATGTGCGTTGGTTTCGAATGGGTGCGAAAGGTCATTAGCAGAAGTATGGTGACGAAAGCAAGAAAATGGAAGTGGTGAAGTTGTAATTCGTAACAAAACTAATTTCTATGCCTATCAAAGTAATTCCTTTTTACCTAACTTGTCTAATTTGTCAAAATATGATTGGTTTCCAATTCCTTATAAAACTTCCTTTCTAAAGGCTGTCGAGTTCAAAAATCAACAAATGAAATCATTTTAACAATTAAGCCCTTCTCCTTAACAAAACATTTAAGTTCTCTAACTTAAATAATTTAATATCCATAGTAAAACACTTAGGAAAAATCTCTAAAAATCACGATTATTCACTTTCAATATGTTTTCTAACATATATAAATTTTCGACCCGAAAACAGTAGTTGATTGCCTTAAATAATTTAAACCCAAAATTATTTATTTCTTCCATTCAAAATTCATAATAAATTATCCATAGCTTGGAATATTATGAGAATTTAAACCCATCTCCAAAATAATGTTTTATATAACATATTCACACATCATGGCATTTGGAAATCAATTTGCACGATTTTAACCTTAAAATCGAGTTATATTATCTCACAAAAATCCTTGTTTAAATTAGAACATGGCATATAAATCACAGCATATCATCATTCATCCAATCATACGGTTTTAAACCTTAAATCTGAATTAAAACATTCAAGATGACCTATATAAGATGGTTTAGATCATTATTCACCTTGTATAGATAAGGAACTTGAGATTTGTTCTTGCTTTAATCTTCCTAGCTTGAATCTTAACTTCTGATTGGATTTTGCTCTTTTTCTTCTTAGGGTTACGGCCGGCTTTGTTTTCTTTTGTTTATGTTTTTGTTTTTGTAAGAGTGTAATGAGAATGAAAAGGTTGTAGGGGTTTTAAGGGTTATGGGGTTCGGCTATTCCCATATTACCCTTGCCCTATTCTCTTAAGTATTTAACTTACTGATCATTCTTATAAATCCATTTAGTTAAGGCACGACCCTAATTAGATCTTAAATCTCAATTCCCTTATCACTCCAGTCTCTACATTATTCTATTTAATTTATGTAATTAAATCTCTTGAGCAATGCTACTTAAAATTAGGGGTATTACACTGATCCACGAACCCGAGCCGAGGGTTTGTCTTCTTCCTTGATATGATGCCCCAATAGTGTTTTGAGTCCTCTTCTGCTTTCTTTCCCACCGTCTCTGGTTGGATGATGAGGAACTTTCAGATTTTGAACTTGAATCCATCTTGCTCCTCGTTCGGCTATTCTGCATTAGTTCATCCAACAACCTCAAGCTCTGCTGCATCTACTGGTTCATCTCATTGCGAGTCTCTTGGAATTTATCCTCCATCTGCTTCATTATACGATCCATCTCCATTCTAGTCACAACTTCAATTGGATTCTAGATCTCAGCTTGTTCTGGTTGGGCAACTCCATCCACAGGGTGAGTGTCTTGGTTCTCAGTACCATTAGTCGCTTCAAAAGTCGTAGCATGTTCTCTCCTTGATGGGGCCATGGCAAATAACTTCTCTTTGATTTTTGGAAATCTAAATAGTAGAAAAGTAGGATTGAAAATTGGATCTATCTCTAGGAATTAAGAAATCCAATAGTAGATGATGGATCCAACTAACCTGAGAATATCTTTCTCAGTGAAAGCACCAAAATGTTTGAAATAAAAAATAGTACAAACACCCAAAACGATTGTGTAGAGAATAAAAAATGAAGAAATTAAATGAAAATGAGCAAGAAAGGAATACTTAGCGTTTATAGCGATTCGACTACAGCCTACGTCCACTTAGTGATTTTATTGATGATATCACTTGATTGCAAACAGTTTTTCTTACGGATCGGTATAAATCCATAGATTATTACAAGAAAATAGAGTAAGAGAAAGCAAGAGCAAAACGATCCTTAGAAATGAGCCCTGCCCCTTTATTTATAGACGTAGGGAGCCTAAAATCTCGCTCCAATGATCTCCACCTCGTTTTCCACATCATAGACCAAGTCTCCAAGAAAATAGGTGGACAACTCAACAACAATCATGGATCGGTACCAATCCAACCTCCTGGATCAGTACTGATCCATAATTTATTCATATGCATGGTATTGGTCTTCTTGTCTTGGCTCGATTTGTTGTTAGCTTCCTAATTTCATAGTGGTTTTCACCATTATTAGCTTGTTTCTGAGTTCAAATGCTGGATCTATTGAAGAATAAAGTTGTAGATTCAAGTGCTCGTGGAGATCGATAGAGAATTGCATGGGATCGATGAAACAACACCTGAAATAGGCTTCTAGCATCAAATAGAGTGAATAGGTAGAAATTAGGCAAATTTGGATGATGTAAGTTGGATCGGTACCGATCCAAGATGTTGGATCGGTACTGATCCACCACTTAGGTGGATCTTGGCTTCTGGTTTCTTGGGTTGGTTTGCCTCGTCTTACGGTTTTGTCCGTACTTGGTTTCTAGACTCTTAGGCTATCTCTCTGGGCTCTCTGCCTTGATAGTTTCCAAGTTTGATTCGTCCACTCTCTCCAAATATTGCATGGTCAAATGGCTGTATAACACTTAGGATAACCAAACCATTTCGATTATAAAATCCAGTGATATTATAATAATGTCTAGAGTGGAAAATAAATATATAAAATAGCTGAAATGCTTGCACCTCACATTTCAACATAGTTAGGCACAACTAAGTCCGTAAAAGAACATATTGAAGATTTGATTTCTATCAATAACAAGGCTACTGGGGTATCGCCTGCCACAGTACACCTCTAGAAAAATGTACCGAGGGTCACACATGGACCCCCTACCAACACAGAGCCAACTGCCCCTTTAACATGACTGGCCGGATTACAACATTTCTTGTGACCAAGGCTCTAAAACAATGTGCACCAGCCAAGGCCCCACTTTCGCGTGCATACCAAACCCATAAATATCAATTCTAAATCGAGGAATGACTGCTCCTAATGGTAGCAAACCACATAGCTCTGCCACATATCCCGTGGTTTAGATCGGGTTATGAGGCTTATGAGGGCTTTTTGCTTTACTCAAATATCTTTGCAATGATATATGCTTTACATAAAATAATGTTGATGGAAACCTAAACCAATAGGGTTATCTATCCCTTTAAAACAAGTTAAAGCCCTTCTTTAACTTAGAAAACATTAGGTTTTTAAATCCAAGGTATCACCTTTGAAACCCTTGTTTAAAAACTTTAATCAGTCCCTTTCAAATCCATTAAAAGTATCCCTTTCAAAATAGGTTAACTACTTTACCTTGAAACACTAGGCCGAAAGGCCAAAACATACCTTTCGAAACCTTTTAAAATAGACCTTTCAAAACCATTGAAAGTATGCCTTCAAAAGCTTTATAAAACCTTAGACATCCTTTTTTCAAAACACTTCGAACTTGCCTTTCAAAAGCATTGGAAACGTTCCATTCAAATACTAAAAGTAAACTTTTCGAAAACATTGGGGAATCTCCCTTTCGAAACCTTCTTTATATATCTTTCAAAAGCATTAAGGTCATTTACTTGAAGTAAACCTTTCGAAAGCACTGGGTTCAAATAAAAGTTTATGGAACATAGCTTCGAAACCATTTAAAACCATTCCTTTCGAAACCTTTGGGTTTAACTTTCAATATATCTAAGGGTCTTAAAAGAATTGGGGTGAAACCATTACTTTCGAAAGCATTATTCTGAAGTAAAATAAAGTGGATGGTTTCGAAACCAACCCTTTCGAAAATATGGAGAAGCGGCTTCAAAGTTTAAAGGCAAAAGTACCCTTTCGAAAGCATTGGTCTGAATGGTTGAATGCGACAACAGGGGTTTCGGCCCCTTTGAAAGCTTGTTTTAAAAACAAAATGCAACAACCCATTCGAAAGCCCTTTCTTTATATAAATAGAAGCAAGTTGGTTAAGTCAAAAGCAAACTCCAACCCCTTCGAAAGCCTCATCTGTAATCAAAATAGTTCTAAGTTTATAAGAGCTGCTTCTACCCTTTAGAAAGCATGTTTCGACTCTATACCTTCCACCTTTCTTCAATCCACTACGTACCAAGGCATTGATACCATGTGCATTGGTTTCAACTTGGTTGGAGGTGGATGTATGGGGTCGAAAGGTGGCTGCTATAAGTGGCGGTGCAGTGATCCTTTACAAAAACTGATTTTTAACTTTTTAAAGTAATATCTTCCAACTAACTTGCCTTACTTTTAACATATAATTGGTTGCCAATTCTTTTACAAAACCTTTTCTAAAAGTGCTGCCGAATTCAGTAATTAACAATTTTAAAACATTTAACAAATTGCCCCTTCTCCTTTTCTAAACATATAAAACATTTAATTCTCATACCTTAAATAATTTTATGTCTTTAATAAAATACATAGGAAAATTCTCCAAAAATTCTCATAAATCACTTTTAATATGTTTTCTAACATATTTAAATTTCTGACCCAAAGCTAACATATAATAGCCGAAAATAATTTAAACCCAATTTAACCATTTTCTTTACTAGAAAATTCATAATAAATCCACAACAACTTAGAAAATTATGAAACTTGAAATCCATCTCCAAAATAATGTTTTTGACCTTATATCGAAAAAGCAAGTCATTAGGATGTCACTTGATAGGTGTTTCAAATCAAAACTTATCATAAAATCTATATGGAGCAACATAAGTCATCAACAAGCTTATATATCCATTTAAAAAATCAAATCATGGCATTTTACTTGCAAAATAAATTCGGATCTCATCTAGAAACCAAAAACAATAAAAAATGAGATATAATCTATTATTCACCTTAGCTTGTTGTTAAGGAGTTTTAGATTTTCCCTTGAATTGATTTGATTAAGCTTCCTTCTTGAATTCTTGCTTATCTTATGTTTTCTTCTAATGGTGGCCGGCCAAGCTCTTAGTTTTTATTTGTGAATATTGTAAATGAAATTGGAATAAGGGTTTAGGGTATAAGAATATAACCTATTCCTATTTTGCCCTTATCTTGTTACGTTTACTTACTACATTTTAAATTTCCATTTATTTATTCATCACTTAAGGCACGGCTACCTTATAATTATACAAAATCTCAATCTCTTAACCACTTTAATCTTTAAATTATTCTATTTAATTTATCTAATTAAATATCCTAAATAATGTTATTTAAAATTAGGGGCACTACAGACTCCCCTCCTTAAAGAATTTCATCCTTGAAATTACGATAAGGTACTCGTAACAATCAATCATAAAGGTAAAAAATACCATAGAATAAGTCGGGGTAAGTATCTCTAATCCTGTTCTCAGTTTCCCAAGTACAGTCTCTCTCGTAGTCACTCTACTAGACTTTGACTAGTCTGACTGTATTGTTTCTTAACCTCTTCTCATCCCTCGCGACTATACGAACCAGTTTTCTAACTATAGTTGAATTCGGTTCCACTACTAAGTCATCTAACACAGTCGGTGCTATAGTAGTCTCTGGATCTCGAATGCACTTCCTTAGATGAGAAATATGAAAAACATTTTGGACTCCTGCCAAATTACTTGGTAAATCCACTCTATATGTGAGTTGCCTAATCCTTTCTATAAAAGGAAATGGTTCAATGAACCTCGGTGCCAATTTTTCTGATTTTCCAAATCGAATTACACCTTTCATCGGTGATATCTTGATGAAAACATGATCTCAAACTGAGAACTCTAAGTCTTTCCGTCTTCTATCAGCACGACTCTTCTACCTAGACTGAGCTTCCTTCATTCTAGTTTGAATTAACTCAATCTTTTCTGCAGCTTCTCTAACCAAATCCGGACAAAGAACTAACCTATCCCCGGTCTCTAACCAACAAACGAGAGATTTGTATGGCCTTCCATACAAAGCTTCAAACGGTGCCATCCCTATACTAGCCTGATAACTGTTGTTATACGAAAACTCGACTAAGTGTAGGTGGACTTCCCATGATCCCCCAATATCTAGTACACAGGCTCGTAACAAATCTTCTAAGACTTTGTTAACTCTTTCTATTTGCCCATCTGTCTGCAGATGGTAAGCGGTACTCACTTAAGCTTGGTACCTAAAGTCTTCTGCTAAAACAAGTGTCGTCCTGGTTGACTTAACTGGAATAAAATGGTCACTCTTGGTTAATCTATCCACTATAATCCATATGCTTTCATTTCCTCTACTCGACCTTGGCAACCCATCTATAAAATCCATTGAGATAGAATCTCATTTCCATACTGGAACATCTAAAGGATGAAGCAACCCACTTGGTTTCAAATGTTCAGCTTTTACCTATTGACAGTTCAAGCACTGCTTCACCCATAAGCCTACATCCATCTTTATGTCTTCCCAGAAGAAACTTCTTTTCATGTCCTGATACATCTTAGTTCCTCCCGGATGAATGGTGAACTTTGAACGATGGCATTCTCCATGAACTTCCTTCGTAATGTTTCCCACATTCGGAACACATAGTCTTCCTTTCTTCCTTAACCACCCATTCTAGTTAAGACTGAAATCTTTTAAGTCATCGCTCTTTGTTCCGTCCCTTAACTTTTTGATCCGTTCAGCTAATAATTGATCCTCTCCTTGCTTAGAAGCAATCCTTTCGATCATCACCGGTCGAACTTCTAAACATGACAACATAGTAGTTTCCTTACTAGATCTAGCCTCGGATCTCCACTGTACTCTGCATGTAGTTAGTGCTTCTAAATCTTTCCACTCGGCTATCAATGCTAATACTCCATTCTGATGTTTCTTGCTTAGTGCATCTGCAACTTTGTTGCCTTTTCCTAGTGTGTACTCAATACCAAAGTCATAAGCAGCTAAAACTCTAACCACCTTCGCTGTCTCATATTCAACTCCTTCTGATAGAATAAATATCTCAACGACTTATGATCTATATACAACTCGAATCTTTCTCCCAAAAGGTAATGTCTCCATACCTTCAATGCAAAAATTACTGTAGCTAATTCCAATTCGTGAGTTGGATATCTAACCTCATGCGGTCTGAGTTGTCGAGAAGCATATGCAATCACTTTACCTCTTTGCATTAACACAGCTCCTAATCCTATTCCACATGCATCCATGTACACTACTAAATCATGATTCCCCTCTGGAACAACTAACACGGGTGCATTTTTCAATAAGTGTTTCAGCTTTTGAAATGCCTCCTCACACTTATCAGTCCAGACAAACTTCACATCTTTCCGAGTTAACATAGTCATCGGTGCTGCTATCCGTGAAAAATCCTTAATGAATCTCCAATAGTAACCAGCTAGTCCAAGAAAACTCTTTATCTCAGTCACTGTCTCAGGTCTCTTCCAATTATTCACCGCCTCAATCTTAGCCGGATCTACAGACAACCCTTTTTCTGAGACTACATGACCAAGAAATTTCACTTCTTTCTTCCAGAAATGACACTTCGAAAATTTCGCTTTCGGTTGATGCTGCCTCAATGTCTCAAGCACCACTCTAAGATGAACTTCATGCTCTCTTTCATCTTTAGAGTATACCAAAATATCATCTATGAATACCAATACGAACCTATCCAAGTGCTCTCGGAAAAATCGGTTCATCAAATCTATAAAAAATGTTGGTGCATTAGTTAGTCTGAATGGCATTACTGACCATTCGTAGGATCCATATCTGGTTCTAAACACCGTCAAAGGAATACTATCCTTGGCCACTCTAAGTTGATGGAAACCCATCGCCAAATCAAACTGGGAAAATACTTTGGCTCCACTCAACTGGTCGAACAAATCGTCATTTCTAGGTAATGGATATTGATTCTTTATCGTCTTCTCATTCAACTTACGATAATCGATACATAACCTTAATGATCCATCCAATTTCCTTGCAAACACTACGGCTGCTCCCCATGGCGAACTGCTTGGTCTGATAAAGTTCTTATTTCCCAAATCCATTAACTGCACCTTTAGCTCCCTTATCTTGGTAGGTGTCATTATGCTTAGCGGTCTACTCACCGGTTCTACTTCTGGTACTAAATCTATCCGAAACTCAATCGCTCGTTTTGGCGACAGTCCTACTACGGGTTAAAAGACATCTGCGAATTCTATAATAACGAAAACTCGATTTAACTCATCTTCTGCCTCCACAACACCCAACAAAGCATTGACCTCAAAACTAGGGTTTTCTACGGAGTATATTATCCGACGACTACGGTCAGGGTGTCTAAGTGATATTTTTCTATCATGGCAAAATATCCCAGCATCGTATTTACTTAACCAATCCATACCCAAAATAATTTCGAACCCTACAAAATCAAACACATACAAACTACAAGCAAATACATGACCTAACAATTCAAACTCTAGGTGGTCACATCTCATCCCAAGAGTCGCATAACCTCCTATCAGATCCGCAACCCTTAAGGAAGTAACTAGGTATGAGGGTTCTAGGTTAACTTCTTATCACACTTATAACAGATAACTTCTGCATTTCCCTTCTTGGCAGCTCCACTCTTCTAAGCTCCCTTCTTATGGAAAAATTTCCTCTTTTAGTTCTGCCCTCCTTGAGCTCCCCCTGCTTTCTTACCCTCAAGAAAAGCAAGCATCTCTTCCGCCTCAAAGCCATCTCAACAACAACATCGCATAGATCTCTAATATGCGATAATGTGGCCTTAGCAGGCTCAGGCTTCAACCCACGGATAAACTTCTCATTCCTTTTTATAACAGTATCAACCGTAGCATACCTGTATCTCGATAGCTCCTCAAATCTGGTTGCATACTCAAGCACTGTCATATCTCCCTGCTCCAACTCAGTGAACTTCCTGAGCAAAGTTGACTTCGCAATCTTCGACATAAACCTCTCTCAAACCTTCCCCTGAACTCTGCCTAAGTCATAGTCTTCTCATTAACTCCGATCATAACACTGTTCCATCAGTACGGTGCTTCTCCCTATAACTGCCTAAAAGCGAGTCTCCTTTTCTGCTCATCATTAAGCCCTAAATCAGCAAAAATCCTCTCGCAATGAAGTAACCAATTCTCCACCTCCATTACATCCTCAGTCCCATAAACGGTTTTCCTCCCAGCCTAGCATAATCTCTACTCAACACAGCATAATTATTGACTACCGGGGCTCCTTAATTTCCTCCTTTAGCATTTCCTCCAACTAAACTATAACACCCTTAATTTTGAATAACATTATTCAGGAGATTTAATTAGATAAATTAAATACAATAATGTAAAGATTAGAGTGATAAGGGGATTGAGATTTGAAAATTTATTAGAAACCGTGCTTAACTAAATAAAAATTTAAAAGAATGAGTTTATGGAAACGGTTTTATAAGTTAACTAATAAGAGAATAAGGCAAGGGTATTATGGGGAATGGTCGTCTACCATAACCCTTAACCCCTAAACTCTTATTCCCATTTTCATTTCACAAGTTCACAATTCTAAAACATAAACCAAAGAGCTCAAGCCGGCCATAACCTAGGGGGAAAAGAGGAGAAAAATCGATTAAAAGCTAAGGAATTCAGCAAGGAGAATTAAGCAAGATCAAATCTCAAGTTTCTTATCCAAAGAAAGGTGAATAATAATCAAAACCATCTCATTTTTATTTTTAAAAAGCATTTGATTTCGAGTTTTAAGTTTAAATCCTTTATGATGATTTTAATGATGATATGCTTGGATTACATGATATGTTTGATTCAAACAAGTATGTTTGATAAATGTTTTATTCGATTTTAAGGCTAAAATTGTATATTTAGGGTTTGGAATGCCATGAGGATTTAATATGTTATGTAAAACATTATTTTGGAGATGGGTTCAAATTTTCGTAATTATCCAAGTAATGGATAATCTATTATGAATTTTTGAAAGAAGAAATAATTAATTGGGTTTAAAATTTTATTTTGGCTATTATATAAAGGATTTTGGGTCTGAAATTTATATATGTTGATAATATATTAAAAGTGAATTTTGATGATTTTTGGGGATTTTTCCTAAGTAATTTAATATGTATATTAAATTATTTAAGTTGGAGGACTTAAAATGTCTTAATTGTTTTATTAAAAGGAAGGGCTTCTTTGCTAATTATTTTAAATTTAGTTCCGGATGAATTCGGCAGTCTTTTAGAAAAGAATTTTGTAAAGGTTATGACAACCAATTATATTTTTACAAATAGGCAAGTTAGTTGAAAAGCATTTACTTAAAAAGGCAACAAAATAGTTTTGTAAAGATTTATTGTTTCGCCACTTCTAGTAGCAACCTTTCGACCCCATACCTCCGCCCCTAACCAAGTCGAAACCAATACACATGGTATCAATGGTTTTGTACATAGTGGATTGGAGAAGGAGGAAAGAATAGAGTCGAAACCGTGCTTTCGAAGGGATCGAGGTCATTTTAAATAGCTTTGGAAGGACTTTGTTTGCTTTCAAAAAGAGATGTCGCTTGCCATGATTTCAAAGTGATGCTTTCGGAAAGGGTTGAATATAGCTTTCGAAGGGGTTGCCGCCTTCTTGTTTGAAAGGGTAGCTTTCAAATGAGTTGCTGCATTTTATGTTTTAAATGGAGTTTTCGAAAGGGTAGTTTTGAACCAAGTCAAAACCTTGCTGCCGTCTTTATACCTTTCGAATAGCTTGAAGTTTTCAATGAGTTCGAAAGGCAAGCTTTAGTTTTATAAATATAAAAGCCGCTTCCTAATGCTTTCGAAAGGGCTCTAGTAGCCATTTAAACTAAAGGTTTCAAAGGCAATGACTTCGAAATGAGTTTCGAAGCTATCCTTCAAATTGTTTTACTTAAAGACTAATGCTTTCGAAAGGATGGTTTCGAAGCCATCTGTTTTCACCAAATTCTTTTATTTGAAGATTAATGGTCTTGAAAGAGTTACTTTCGCTTGTATTCACTTTGACCCAAAAGTTATATATTTAAGGTTAAACCCAATTATTTTGAAAGAGGTACTTTCAAGTGGTTTCGAAGCTATGCTTCTATAAGTTGGAAAGTGATGCTTTAATACTTTCGAAAGGAATGATTTGATGGTTTTGAAAGAGACGTTTTAAAGTGTTTCAAAAGGCATATGCTTAGTGTTTTGAAAATAAGAATTGAATGCTTTCGAATGAGATATTCTAATGGTTTCGAAAGTAAAGGTCTAGTGTTTCGAAAGCCTTAGTTTTCAAAATAAAGAACCCAATCTCATTTTTTTAAAGGAAAACCCATGGCAATATAAAAGAGATTTGAAATGGTTTTTATTTTGGATTTTGAAGAAGCTTTCCTTGATAAAAATAATGGGGTAAAGGTATTAACCATGTTTCATGTGGAAATGATTTCAAGGATATTAAACCATAAATATTGGCATTGCTATGTATTGTATGTGCTTCTTCTATAAACATATTCACTGTATAATGGACCCATAACTATATTTTGGGGAATAAGGGCAGAATAACCAGTTAGGTTGACCCAGCAATGAATATAAATTGAGTTAACTCCTGAATGAATAGAGTTGCATCCAGGAGGTCAAGTAGACAAGAACTTAGGATGCCCAAAGACTGATCAAGAAGTTATCAGTTTAGACGGGTTCATATTAAAACTATGAAAACTATGCTTGGAGAGAGTTATTGGCAGGGGCCAATAGGTTCGCAGTGATCCCATGAAAACTATATCAAGATAAAGTTATTGACATAGATCAATCGGTTCATAGTCACCCTATGAAAACTATGGTATGGGAGAAGTTATTGGAGATACCAATAAGTTCAGTGAGAACCCATGAAATAATTGAATGTTATTCGCAGGGGCCAATAGATTCTTAGTTATCCCACGAAAACTATGTGACCGAACAGATAGTCCATAAGCTTTAAATAGGTTATTAGTTAGCCATAAAAACTAATAGGTTAATAGTGAACCTAGAAACTATAACCGTGACAGATAGTCAAATGAACGGGGAAGGGAAATCCAAGATATTTTGCTTATTTGCATATCATCATGATATTTTAAATTACTATGTTTTTAACCATTATGGATGCAGGAGCATATTATATGGTTATTATAAATATTTGGGTAAGATACGAGTGAGGGGAAACCCCATTCCGCTAAGCGACGTGGTCTTACTAGATATCTAAATAGTTCAAGATGGTAGGTTATTATTCATACCAGGCTTTTTGTCCGACTCAAAGTTTATGATTTCCCCTTAAACTCTCGGATGCTCAATTGATTTTGAGTAGATTGAGAGTTGAGGTTTTCAGGTTCTCCTTTAGACGAATAAGCTTCCGGAGACATGTAGGAGGCAAGTAAGTTAATAGGAGTTCTTTTCTATTTGATTATGTTGTGTTTTGATGTAAAGGCAAAGTTGTTTAATTGCCTATGTTTAGACTCTGATCATCCAAGAGGGCATCTTCATATGTCGCTATTAGCGTATTTTGTAATAATTATATTTTCTCTGAACGTGGTTCTCGAATTTGGTATTATGTAATAAAATTGAAATGGAATGAGAATTTTTTAATGGATTTAATTTTTTTTTCATATCCATGTGTTTCTATTATATCAATGTATCTAACATTACCACATTTGGTCACCGAGAATTATTAACTATGGATGACAGCAGCATCCGTAGCCGTTAGTTTTGGGCCTCCAAGTGGAGGATGTTACAAGTTGGTATCACAGCAAAAATTTGTGAAAACTTAAAAAAATTCAAACTTAAAAGATTTTCTAAGCATAATCCAATGAATTAGAAAATAAGATCAGGGTATGGGTTAATGCTATAGTAACGTACTTGTATTTGATGTATATATAAGTACGTATTGCCCTCTCTCTTAGACCATTCTTCTTTATCTTACTAAGGCTCGTATGCAGATTTACGAGAAAGGAGATATGGAGGCAGGAAACGGAAGAGGAAATCTCGGTGGAGGAAGCACCACAACAAATGGAAATGTTCGACCCAACAGAAGAAACCAGGGTCGACAGGCAAATGCTAATCCAAATGAAAATGCCAACGTAGGTGCTGGAAATCCACCAGTAGATATGGGGACGATGTATCAGTTCTTTGTCAATCTGGTGCAAGCAGGAGCTGCCGCAGGAGTAGCTGGGGCTAATGCTAGGAATGTTGGAGGAGCTAATCCCGTGGCCCCAGTTGGCAACTGTGAGGAATGCGGAATATGGATCTTAAGGCTAGAATGAACACTAGAGGGGGGTGAATAGTGTTTATAAGAAATTACTAAATCTTTTTGAGTTATTGTTGATTTGTACACAGATGTATGCAATATTCAGACACAGATATAATCACAGAAACAAACACAGATGCAGAAATAAAGTAAATGCAGTAAAGGAAAGAACAAACCGGATTTTATACTGGTTCGGAGTTACCCTACATCCAGTCCCGCACAACTAAGTATGGATTTCCTTTCAAAAGCAATTCAACAATTACAACCCTCGATTACAAGGCCACGAGGTACACCCTCCAGAATCACAATCCTCTGGGTAGAGATACTTGATTTCCGGGGCAACAAGTTCACCCAATTGATTTCCAAGGCTACAATCACACCTTTTCTCGCTTGATTGAGTTCCAAGGCTACAATCACACCTTTTCTCGCTAGATAGATTACAAAGAAGCCTATAACTCTGAATAGCACTGAGGATCTTGATGAGATAGTGACAGAGAATCAAACCAGAGATTATCTAGTTAGATTCAATGTTTATTTCGGTAGAGTAATGGTAATAATATGTATAAAGAAATGTGGAAGAAGAAGAGAAGTGAAAAAACAGAAAATCTATATTCAAATTCGTTGAAACTAACCCCTATTTATAGAAGAACAACATCCATGTCCATTCGTGAAAGGTTATGGCGAATAGACACTTCTTTTGAAATTCAAATTTTTGAGTCTAACTGTCACTATGTCGACATGGGGTACTAGGGCATGTCGACATCCCAAAGCATTTTTTGAAGATTTGATTTTCTTTGAAAATAACCTTTATCTTATATTAAAAACTATTTAAACTTTATAAATATACTTGACTATTGATAAAATACATAGATAAATATAGAGAATAATATATATAAAATTTTACTATAATTTTATATTTAAATCTAAGTATAAATATATTATAATTAAAAGATAGTTTAAAACAAGAGTTTATTAAAAACAAAAACAAAGAATATTTTAAGGCTAAAACATCTTTTTGAAAATCATTTGAAAAGATAATTTTTAAGGCTAAAACATTTTGAAAAGCAGTTTTGAAAACCATTCTGAAGTAGTTTTGAAAATTATTTTGAAGTAGTTTTGCAAGCTTCTTCCTGCAGAATATCTCATCATATCAGGACTCGAGAACTTGTACAAAACCTGGATGTTCGTGGGTTTGTAAGCCACTTGTCGTAGGTTTGTAAGCTACTTGTCGTGGGTTTGTAAGCCACTAAAAAGGTAGAAATGGGTTCCATCCCAAAAGAAAAATGGAGTGAAGATTTCAGTGCTATTATGAAGTTTTAACATAATTCTAGACTCAATACTTATCTTGAAATCTTGATAATCTTTATACTCATGAGTCTTCAATCTTGATATCTTGAATCTCTATAATGTACAGTCTTCATTCTTTGTACCTGCATGGTTAAATCCTACATATACATATATATCTAAACTATAATGTTAGTATTTATATTTTATAATCTTATTCTAAGGTTGTTGTCATCAAAACCATCATCTCAAGGACTAACAATCTCCCCCTTTTTATTATGACAACAATTGTTTATAAAATATTACTTCTATCCTAATAACTCCCCCTTAATCTATGCCTAACTCTTGTATTTTATATTTCTCCCCCTTTGTCATCAACAAAAACAAACTAACTCTAAACTATATAACTCTTAGTCTAATATCCTATATGATGATAGTGTTATCATACATAATCAATACTTACTTGTAAACCTAAAACTTAGTCCTAAACTACTAACATTCCTAACCAAGTACCTATATAATACTTATATATAACATATATAGGAATCATATATAAGAACACACAATATTTATTTTTATATATATATGTTTATATTTACATTTTCGTACAACGTGATAAATATACACATAACGATGAAAAACGAAAAAGAAGAAACTACTGAGTATCTTTGACAATTGGAGATCTATGGATCGAACAATTTGGATAATGGAAACAGAAATTTCCACGTTGTTCAACCAAGTTTCTGTCCTTGTCAAAACATACTTCGCCAACGCAAATGACTTTGTCGTTGTCTTCCGCATGCTCTTCTTCCATTGGTTCTTCTTCTTCTTCACTTTCCTCTTGTTCATGATCTCCTGAAGAGTCCTCGTCAATCAAGATTGGATTAGCATGATTGTCCATTAGAAATTTTTGCAAATTTCTAAGGATTTTCCCTTGCCTTTCCTGTTCTTTTGCTATTCGGAGTTGCACTATTTGAATTTCAGTCATTAACTGAATTGCATCCTTCAGAGAATCCTCCATTTTTGTCACTCGGGCGAGCGTAGTACGTTGGAACGGACCAGAGGTAGGAGAAGGGAACAAAAAGGTTGATTTTATGTTTGATTTGGAAGAGGAGGCCATTGATAAATTGATTTCAGAAGATAGAACAGAAAGAGAACAGAGAGAATGAAGAAAATTTCAAAAATAAGAAGAATATATAACCAATTATTTGAATTTTGGTGGAATTTTTTTTTAAAATTTAAAAAAAAACATTATATGTCGACATGGGTATAAGGGGGATGTCAACATGGTTCTCAATATTTTTACTATTTGATTTATTTTGATTTAATTTTTAATTATACTTTGTTATTTATATTTTATATTTCAGTTAATGAACAAATACCTAATTCTCTTCTTAATTTAGTAAATGTAGATTCATTTAAGGGTTTTGTTAAGATATCAGCAATTTGATTTTCAGAATTGATATAGTCGAGAGTAATTACTTCTCTACTTATATTATCTCTGAGAAAATGGTGTCTGATATCAATATGTTTAGTTCGAGCATGTTGAGTAGTATTTTTGGATAAATTTATTGCACTAGTATTATCACAATAAATTGGTGATTTTGAGATATTTAAACCAAAATCTTTTAAAGTTTGTTGCATATATATTACTTGAGAACAAGCCAAAGCAGCAGAAATATACTCTGCTTCGGTTGTTGATAGAGAAACTGTGTTTTGCTTTTTACTAAACCAGGAAATCAGAGAATGTCCTAAAAAGTGACAAGTTCCACTTGTACTTTTTCGGTCTGATTTACAACCAGCATAATCAGCATCACAGTAAGATATTAAGTCAAACGAATCATTTTTAGGATAAAATAAGCCATAATCAAAGGTGTGTTTAACATATCTTATGATACGTTTTACAGCTTTTAAGTGAGTTTCTTTAGGTTGGGATTGATACCTTGCACAGAGACAGACACTATGCATGATATCAGGTCTACTCGCAGTGATATAGAGTAGTGATCCAATCATTCCTCTATATAATTTTTGATCTATATCTTTCGAGAGATCTTCTTTACTAAGGTACTCATTGGTTGCCATGGGAGTGGGTTTTCCACTCGCAGTAGTCAAACCAAATTTACTAACTAGGTCTTTAGCATATTTTTCTTGACTAATAAAGATACCATTATCTAATTGTTTTATTTGTAATCCTAAAAAGAAGTTTAATTCACCCATATGACTCATCTCAAACTCTTTTGTCATTATTTCAGAAAATTCTTTATTCATTTCAAAATTAGTTGATCCAAAAATGATATCATCTACGTAGACTTGTACTAGTTGAATATCATTTTTATTTCTTTTAATAAAAAGAGTATTATCTACTTTACCTATTTCAAAATTTGATTGTAACAAGTAAGATCTTAGTCTATCATACCAGGCTCTAGGAGCTTGCTTTAGACCGTATAGAGCTTTCTTAAGTTTTTAAACATGATTTGGAAATTTATCATTTTCAAAAAGTGGTGGTTGTTTAACAAATACTTCTTCTTTTACAAAACCATTTAAAAATGCACTTTTAACATCCATTTGAAATAATTTGAAATTATTATGATTTTCGAAAGCAAGAAGAATCCTAATGGTTTCTAATCTTGCTACGGGGGCAAAGGTTTCATCAAAATCTATTCCTTCTTCTTGATAATAACCTTGAGCGACTAACCGAGCTTTATTTCTAACAACCTCTCCTTGTTCATTCATTTTATTTTTATAAACCCATTTAGTTCCAATTATTGTTTTATTTTCAGGTCTAGGAACAAGTTCCCAAACATCATTTCTAGTGAATTGATTTAATTCTTCTTGCATAGCCAAAATCCATGAATCATCAGTTGATGCTTCTTCTGGATTTTTGGGTTCAATAGTTGATATAAAAGCTACATTACTCATTTGACTTAGTTGGTTTCTAGTTTTAACAACAGATTGCATATCTCCAAGTATATTTTCTATAGGGTGATCTTTTAAAAGTTTAATCCTTTTATTAGGATGATTTAATTCATTATTAGTTTCAGTTGACTCTTGGTTTTGAGTGATTAAATCCTCTTCATCATTTATTTCTTCAAAATTTTTGAAATTTTCATCAAATGAAACATGCATTGTTTCTTCGATGGTATTAGTTCTTAAATTAAATACTCTTTATGCTTTACTTCTATTAGAGTATCCGATAAAGATACCTTTGTCGGATTTAGGATCAAGTTTATCTAAGTTATCTTTTGTATTTAAAATAAAACATTTACTTCCAAAAATTCTAAAATAAGATACCTTAGGTTTCTTTGAGTAAATAAATTCATAAGATGTCTTATCAGTTAAAGTTCTAATTAAAATTCTATTTAAAATATAACAGGCGGTAGCAACTGCTTCTGCCCAAAAGTACTTTGGTAAATTACTATCAGAAAGCATAGTTCTCGCACACTCTTGAATCGTCCTATTTTTATGTTCTACTACTCCGTTTTGTTGTGGAGTTCTTGGAAATGAAAATTTGTGAATTTTTCCCTTTTTATTGCAGAATTCTTCAAACTTTTCATTTTCAAATTCACCACCGTGATCACTACGGATGGTTATAATTTTTTTGCGAAAGTTGATTTTGAACCCTTTTTGAAAAATTCTTAAAATATTCAAAAGTATCACTTTTATGTTTTAAAAATATTGTCCATGTAAATCTAGAATAATCATCTACAATTACAAAAACATATTTACTATTATTTATTGATAGAATTTGAGATGGACCAAATAGATCAATATGAAGTAATTCAAGAGGTTTTGAAGTAGAAATTATATTTTTTAATTTAAAAGAGCTTTTTCTAAGTTTTCCTAGTTGACATGCATCACATAGACTATCTACTTTAAAATTCATTTTAGGGAGGCCACTTACTAGATCATGTTTTGACAGTCTAGATAAGAGTTTGAAATTCAAATGCCCAAATCTCTTATGCCAAATCCAAGGGTCACTTGCATTTGCCAAAAGACACAAGTTATCATTTGAAATTTTCATACTAAGAATATAAATATTCTTTTTCCTAATTCCCTCAAATATTATGGTTGAATTATTATCTTCAATGTGACACTTATCTTTTTCAAATTTAATTTTATATCCTTTATCGCATAGTTGACTTATACTTAGCAGATTGTGTTTCAGATTCTTAACTAGCAAAACATTAGTAATAATAGGAGTTTCAGAGTTACCGACTTTGCCGATGCCGATCACATAACCTTTTGAATTGTCTCCAAAGTTAACCAGTCCTCCATCTTTGTATATTATATCATTCAGCATATCTGGATTCCCAGTCATGTGTCAAGAACATCCACTATCGAGTATCCATTTGTTCTT
The DNA here is from genome assembly GCA_030737815.1 of Allium fistulosum. Taxonomy (NCBI): domain Eukaryota; kingdom Viridiplantae; phylum Streptophyta; class Magnoliopsida; order Asparagales; family Amaryllidaceae; genus Allium; species Allium fistulosum. The sequence continues at coordinate 693,768,605 of CM060903.1, read as the reverse complement.
TTTGATCTGCACAGTTTGTTTGTTCTGGATTGATTCCTCAACTCCAATAAAGCATGATTCCTGCACATCAAACAATCTTAGTAGACAACTTGTATTTGAATATTGATTATATGCAGACTCAAGAGACAATAATGATCTGAATATTTCTAAACATGCATTAACAAATTTCTTAAACATAGCCATTTAAAAAAAACTTTTTCAAAAACCAAATTACGAAACTTTTGAAAACCTTGCTCTGATACCAAATGTGAGGAATACGGAATATGGATCTTAAGGCTAGAATGAACACTAGAGGGGGGTGAATAGTGTTTATAAGAAATTACTAAATATTTTTGAGTTATTGTTGATTTGTACACAAATGTATGCAATATTCAGACACAGATATAATCACAGAAACAAACACAGATGCAGAAATAAAGTAAATGCAGTAAAGGAAAGAACACACCGGATTTTATACTGGTTCGGAGTTACCCTACATCCAGTCCCGCACAACTAAGTATGGATTTCCTTTCAAAAGCAATTCAACAATTACAACCATCGATTTCAAGGCCACGAGATACACCCTCTAGAATCACAATCCTCTAGGTAGAGATACTTGATTTCCGGGGCAACAAGTTCACCCAATTGATTTCCAAAGCTACAATCACACCTTTTCTCGCTTGATTGAGTTCCAAGGCTACAATCACACCTTTTCTCACTAGATAGATTACAAAGAAGCCTATAACTCTGAATAGCACTGAGGATCTTGATGAGATAGTGACAGAGAATCAAACCAGAGATTATCTAGTTAGATTCAATGTTGATTTCGGCAGAGTAATGGTAATAATACGTATAAAGAAATGTGGAAGAAGAAGAGAAGTGAAAAACCAGAAAATCTATATTCAAATTCGTTGAAACTAACCCCTATTTATAGAAGAACAACAGCCATGTCCATTCGTGAAAGGTTATGGCGAATAAACACTTCTTTTGAAATTCAAATTTTTGAATCTAACTGTCACTATGTCGACATGGGGTACTAGGGCATGTCGACATCCCAAAGCATTTTTTGAAAATTTGATTTTCTTTGAAAATAACCTTTATCTTATATTAAAAACTATTTAAACTTTATAAATATACTTGACTATTGATAAAATACATAGATAAATATAGAGAATAATATATATATAATTTTACTATAATTTTATATTTAAATCTAAGTATAAATATATTATAATTAAAAGATAGTTTAAAACAAGAGTTTATTAAAAACAAAAACAAAGAATATTTTAAGGCTAAAACATCTTTTTGAAAATCATTTGAAAAGATAATTTTTAAGGCTAAAACATTTTGAAAAGCAGTTTTGAAAATCATTCTGAAGTAGTTTTGAAAATTATTTTGAAGTAGTTTTGCAAGCTTCTTCCTGCAGAATATCTCATCATATCAGGACTTGAGAACTTGTACAAAACCAGGATGTTCGTGGGTTTGTAAGCCACTTGTCGTAGGTTTGTAAGCTACTTGTCGTGGGTTTGTAAGCCACTAAAAAGGTAGAAATGGGTTCCATCCCAAAAGAAAAATGGAGTGAAGATTTCAGTGCTATTATGAAGTTTTAACATAATTCTAGACTCAATACTTATCTTGAAATCTTGAACTCTTGATAATCTTGATACTCATGAGTCTTCAATCTTGATATCTTGAATCTCTATACTGTACAGTCTTCATTCTTTGTACCTGCATGGTTAAATCCTGCATATACATATATATCTAAACTATAATGTTAGTATTTATATTTTATAATCTTATTCTAAGGTTGTTGTCATCAAAACCATCATCTCAAGGACTAACAGAAACAACTATGCCAAGCTGAGCAGGGATTATACCAATCTTGGTGGGAAGCCATTTTTGGGAACGAAGGATGCTATAGAAGTTGAGAACTGGCTTTTGCATTGTGAAAGGATCTTTGTTGACTTAGGATTAAACGATGAGCAGAAAAGGAGGCTTGCCTCTAGGCAGTTGTAGGGAGCGGTGCTTCATTGGTGGAATAGTGTCACTACCGGAGTTCCTGAGGAAGAGTTGACTGAATTTCAGAGGAGATTCGAGGAGAGGTTTTTGTCTGAAGTTGCCAAGTCGACATTGCTGAGGAAGTTCATGGACTTGGTGTAGGGCGAGATGTCGGTGATTGAGTATGCCACGAAGTTTGATGAGTTATCCAGATATGGACATGCTACCATTAACACCGTCATCAAGAGGAATGAGAAGTTCATTTTGGGATTGAGACTCGAGATTGCTAAGGCGACCCTGCCACATCTTCGCGATCCTTGTAATGTTGTTGTGGAAATGGCAATCTGACATAAGGAGATGTTTGCTACTTATGGGAAGGAGAAACAGGTTGAAACCCAGAGTTATCTTGGCAAGAAGAGGAAGTTCTTCAAGAAGAAGGGAACCCAGAAGGAAGAAGCTGCCAAGAAGGCAAAGGCTAATCTGGTTTTCTTTAATTGCGATAAGAAGGGTCATTATGCTCATGAATGTAGAACTGGCAAGAGGAAGAAGGCTACAGACAAGAAGGGTGTAAAGTGTTTTAACTGCGACCAGGTTGGGCATTATAAGAATCAGTGTCCAGAACCAGTCAGGGTGGACAGGGGAAAAGTCTTTGCTATTGGACCATCGTCTGCTAGGCCAACTGCTGCTGAGAAGGGAAAGACTGTGATGGAAGGTAAACTTTTGATTCAAAGTACACCAGTTAGGGTACTATTTGATACCGGTGTATCGCATTCATTTATATCTCAGTGTTTGGTTGATAGGTTATGTTCAGAACCCACATGCCTTGTTACTTCCTTAAGGGTTGTGAATCTGATAGGAGGGTATGCTACTCTGGGAATGAGATGTGACCAGCTAGAACTTGATTTTTTAGGTCATAAGTTTGCATGCAGTTTGTATGTTTTCGATTTCGTAGACTTCGTAATCATTATGGGTATGGATTGGTTAGGTAGATATGAGGCTAGGATATTTTGCCAGGATAAGGAAATATCGCTGAGAAATCCTGATAGTCGTAACCAAATTATATTCTTAGTGGAGGATTCTGACTGGAGTGCTTGTACTATATTGAGTGCTATGGAATTAGGAAAAGAGTTATGTCAGGTTCGAATAGCAAGAGAATTTGTAGATATTTTGGAGCTGGTAACAGGAATACCACCGAAATGAGCTGTTGAGTTTCAGATAGATCTTGTGCCAGGAGCAGAACCTTTAAGTAGACCACCTAGCAGGATGACACTGACCGAGACGAAGGAATTGAAGGTGCGGCTGGTGGATCTAGAAGGGAGAAATTTTATTAGACCAAGCAATTCGCCTTGGGGTGAGGCCGCGGTGTTCGTGAAGAAACCGGATGGGTCCTTGAGGCTGTGCATCGACTATCGTATGTTGAATGAGAAGAAAATCAAGAATAAGTATCCTTTGTCGAGAATCGATGATCTATTTGATCAGTTGTGCGAAGCCAGAGTAATTCCCAATTGGATTTGGCGATAGGTTTCCATCAGTTAAGAGTGGTAGAGGATAGTATTCCGTTGGCCGCATTTCGGACTAGGTATGGTTCGTATGAGTGGTTTGTAATGCCATTCGGGTTAACGAATGCGCCAGCTTTCTTCGTGAATTTGATGAATCGAGTGTTCCGAGAGTACTTGGATAGGTTCGTATTGGTATTTATAGACGACATTTTAGTGTACTCTAAGGATGAAAGAGAGCATGAAGATCATCTTAGAGTAGTGCTTGAGACGCTGAGGCAGCATCAGCTGAATGCGAATTTTCCAAGTGTCATTTCTGGAAGAAAGAGGTTAAGTTTCTTGGTCACGTGGTTTCAGAGAAGGGTTTGTCATTCGATCCAGATAAGATCGAAGCTATTAATAACTGGAAGGAACGCGAGACGGTGACTGAGATTAGAAGTTTTCTTGGACTTGCTGTCTATTACCGGAGATTCAATAAGGATTTCTCGCGGATAGCAGCGCCTTTGACTAAGTTAACCAGGAAGGACGTGAAGTTTATTTGGTCTGACAAATGTGAGGAAGCATTCCTTAAATTAAAGCATTTGTTGACTAACGCGCCCATGTTAGTGGTTCTAGACAGAAACCAAGAGTTAGTGGTGTATACCGATGCATGTGGAATTGGACTAGGAGCTGTGTTGATGCAGAAGGGTAAAGTCATTGCCTACGCTTCATGATAGCTTAGACCACATGAGGTAAGATATCCTACTCATGATTTGGAGTTGGCTGCAGTGATCTTCACATTGAAGATAAGGAAACATTATCTCTTAGGGGAGAGATTTGAGCTATACATAGATCATAAGTCCTTAAGATATTTATTCTCTTAGAAGGAGTTGAATATGAGACAACAGAGGTGGCTGGAGTTTTTAGCAGCTTATGATTTCGGTATAGAGTATACACTTGGAAAAGGAAATAAAGTAGTGGATGCTCTTAGTAGAAAACATCAAAATGTGGTATTAGCTATGTTGGCAGAATGGAAAGATTTAGATGCTTTGACTACTTGTAGTGTGTAGTTAAGATCGACTGCTAGTTCTAGTCAAAGCACCGCCATGTTGCTCTGTTTGAAAGTTCGACCAGTATTGATCGAAAGGATCGCTTCTAAGTAGAAAGAGGATCAATTATTAGCCAAGAAGATTAGAAGGCTTGTGGTTGGATCGGAGATTGAGGATCTAAAGGGTTTTAGTCTTGACCAGAGAAGATGGTTGAGAAGGAAGGGATGGTTGTGTGTTTCGAATATTGAGGACTTAAGGAAAGAAGCTCTTAGGGAATGTCATCAATCTATATTCACGATTCATCCAAGAGGAACCAAGATGTATCAGGATATGAAGAGGAGCTTCTACTGGAAAGGTATGAAGAAGGGTGTTGGCTTGTGGATTAGGCAGTGTGCGAACTGTCAACAAGTGAAGGCCGAACATCAAAAGCCGAGTGGGTTGCTTCAACCTTTGAAGATTCTTGTTTGGAAATGGGATTCGATATCCATGGATTTTATAGACGGGTTGCCAAGGTCGAACAGAGGAAATGAAAGTATACGGGTCATAGTGGACAGGTTGACCAAGAGTGCCCATTTTATTCCGGTTAAGTCAACCAGGACGACACCTGTTTTAGCTAAGTTGTTTATGGAGAACATAGTTAGACCGCATGGAATTCCTAGTAGTATAGTTAGTGATAGAGATGCTTTGTTTACTAGTGAATTCTAGAAGAGTCTACAGGATGTGTTGGGTACCAAGCTCAAGATGAGTACTGCGTATCACCCTCGGACGGATGGGTAAACCGAGAGAGTCAATAAGGTACTCGAGAATTTGTTAAGAGCTTATGTATTGGACTTTGGTGGATCTTGGGAAGATCACCTACACTTGGTTGAGTTTTCCTATAATAACAACTATAAGACTAGTATAAGAATGACACCTTTTGAAGCTTTGTATGAAAGGCCATGCAAATCACCAACATGTTGGTTGGAGACTAGAGACAGGTCAGTCTTGGTTTCAGATCTGGTTAGAGAGGAGACAAAGAAGATTGAGTTGATCTGATAAAGGATGAAGGAAGCTCAGTCTAGATAGAAAAGTTATATAGATAAGAGGCATAAAGATCTAGAATTCTCAGTTGGAGATTGAGTCTTCATTAAGGTATCACCAATGAAGGGTGTGGTACAATTCAGAAAGTCAAGGAAACTGGCACTGAGATATGTTGCTCTGTTCCTAGTTACAAAGAGGATTAGAAAGCTCGCATACAGAGTAGAGTTGTCAAGCAGTTTGGTAGGTGTCCATAATGTGTTTCATGTGTCTCATCTTTGTAAGTATGTGCATGATCCAATGACTACTATTCCTCCGACGGAGTTGGAAGATTTGATAGTAGAACTGAATCTGACTTTTGTTAGACAGTCGGTTCGGGTTGTGGCGAGAGATGAGAAGAGGTTAAGGAACAAGACAGTCAAGTTGGTGAAAGTTCAATGGAGAAACAACGAGAAGGACTGTACTGGGAGACAGAAGATAGGATTAGAGATACTTATCCTGATCTGCTGTGAGGGTATGTTCTATATTTGCTTTATATATACTGTTGCTAGTTAGGTAGGCTAGTATGGTAGTTAGGAGTTGTTACAGATGATTGCTAAGCTTAGTATTTAGTCCTTACTGAATTTCGAGGACGAAATTCAAAGGAAGGGAGCCTGTAACACCCCTAATTTTAAATAACATTATTTAGGAGATTTAATTAGATAAATTAAATACAATAATGTAAAGTTTAGAGTGATAAGAGGATTGAGATTTGAAAATTTATTAGAGGCCGTGGTTAACTAAATAAAAATTTAAAAGAATGAGTTTATGGAAATGGTTTTATAAGTTAACTAATAAGAGAATAAGGCATGCGTATTATGGGAAATAACCGTCCACCTAACCCTTAACCCCTAAACCCTTATTCCCATTCTCATTTCACAACTCTAAAACATAAACCAAAGAGCTCAAGCCGGCCCTAACCTAGGGGAAAATAGAGGAGAAAAATCGATTAAAAGCTAAGGAATCCAGCAAGGAGAATTAAGCAAGATCAAACCTCAAGTTCCTTATCCAAAGCAAAGTGAATAATAATCTAAACTGTAACGACCCGTAAATTTTAACTGTTTTAATAACGTAATTAGTTGAAATTTTGTGAAATTTTAAACGATAAAATTTTGAAATAAAAATTTGATATTTGGAATGCGTCTAGTTAAACATAGCAACTGGTAAATTCATCCGAAAATATGAAGTTTATTTTCGTGCGTAAATTTATTCAATTTAATCAGATAGGAATTGATGAAAATAAAATGTTCTCGAAACCCAAATATTTTTATATAGAAAAATTCTAAATCATCTTCTGAGCAAGACATCATTTTTCGTTTTTCCAAATTCGGACTTCTTTAGCTCCGTCGATCTTATTTTTCTGCGTTTTGCTGCATTTTCCGCTAGTAGAAAATTCGAATTTTATAATTCGATCGTACCACTGATATTTGTATACCGTTTTGATCGTCCCGTCGTGCTGATCACTGCAGTATATTCATTTCTGTGTTTTGAAGTCCAGTACGCGGTGAAATCCACATAACGTGTAGTTGTATCGGTACCTATTTTGAGTTCTAGAACGTTCTGTGACCTTTAAATTTTCCAATCGTTTGAAACCAATGGTCATTTGCTTTTATTATTTCGAAAATTATGGTGCGACTTTCACTCTTCCCTATTCTCATTTATTATTTTCTGGTTCGTTTAGTCTTTTGGTTCTTTGCTTTCTCGTTTCACTTCTGTCAGTTCAAAATATAATATTATATTTAAGTTACATAATTTGTTTCTGGAAACTGCTATCTCCCTAAAGGGTCTCAGCTTGTCTATCTTCCTTTCGTTTTATGTTTTGATAGAAAATATAAATATTCATATACATATAATAATAAACAAGGTATGGTGTAAAAGTTGGTACATATGTTCATTTTTTGAGTCTGCTCCTCTTTCGTCTGTTATAAAAAAAGGAAGGAAGAAGAAATGTTCCATTCATTTTTGCTTCACCTCGTACCTCATGTCTATTCGCTTGCACCCTCCATAAACTAAACACCCGTCACCCAAACCTATACGCCACCACCACGCCAGCTTCTTACACCCGAGTACAATAGCTGCTCCGACCACAAACTCTACTGTCTTGCCTCCCCTCTTTCACGCAGCTTCCCAGCCTCCCCTTACCATCGGCCCTTCGCCCAAAGCCAAAGCTTGCCTCTCCACCGTGGCCAACCCCTCCCCTTTCCAGTTCGAACCCAGCCCCGACCGAAGTAGCCAAGCATCTCCTCACCGAACCCTTTGACTCACCACCACCCGACCATCACCTGTACAGCATGCTTCTCCCTGCCAACTCAACACCATCTCAGCCTCGCTGCTTCGCCCATGCAGCCTTCGCATATATAGGTATATCTATGCCTCGTGTATATACATTGTCTCTCCTGTTGTATGTTGTTGTCTCAATATATACTATATATATATGTTATATATAGATAATTGTTTAAAAATGAAGTTTTTAATAATTGTTTTTAAACTCAGAATATATATAGACATATATATAATTATACAAATTTTAATTTCTGTTTATATAGAAAGGTTATGTAAGTTTGTATATGAAATGTTATATATACAAAGCTAGACAGGTTTGGATATAATCTATATTTATGTATGTAAGTTTTATTAAATATATACGTTTGTTATATATAAAAGTTGTATAAATTGTTTGTTTATACAGTGTCAGAAATATGTTTTTAAAGTATTGTATATATATATATAATGGTCTGATTTGGTAAGTTACTGCAAAGTATATATATTACATTATAGAAGCAGTACATTCATTGTTTAAATGTATGTGTTTGGTATATTATATGTTGCCAGCAACTATCTGATATATAGATTTCAATATGTTTATAAAAATTTGTTTACAGCAAGTATATGTATATATATTAGCCACCCTTGTATATAGTTTTGATTTTCGTTGTATATATGTTGAAGATAGGATATATCTATATATTGTTTAAAGATATATATATATATATATATATTTAAATTTATGTTTAAATCTGTTAAATAGATTTTTCAAGTACTAGCTTCACTGTATTTATATATAGTATTGATTTTTATATTATCTTGGATCTGAAGATGAAACGAGTGAATATATATATATAACAAGTGGAAAGCCCGTGCGTTGCACGGTTCCAAAGACCTTTTAGTGTTAACTTTGGTGCTAGTTAAAGTAGGTAGAAGCTACACTTTTCAATTATATTTGGTGATTTATATTTGATGATCTAATTATATAACTACCAGTTATAGTTCTATTTTTTCATGGTAAACATAATAATTTTGTTAACAACATATTAATTTAAGGTAGCTTCAGCGAAGGTGAAGTTTTGAATTAAGTGGAAATCTTAGATTAAACCATACATAATATGAGGGTGGTTGATGTTTTGTGAACAACATACTTAATTTTCATTTACTTTTAATTTTTTTTGTTAATTATTATATTTTGACAGGTGAATGATAATGTACATCTATGAATTTTGGAAAGTCCCAACATTGTGTCTCTCCGATTGATTTCCACTCCTTATTTTCTATTTTTTATTTTATTCAATTAAAATACTATAAATGAGTGGTTGATATTAACTTAACACACCGAAAATATCTAATATGGATCCATATGCTTTGTGCTCATGAGTTTTTGTTGTTGGAAAGTAATTATCTTTTTATCATTCCAATGCATCATATATGGTTGTCAGTGCATCGACATAATCAATGCGATTTAAAGTGCTTTCAAAATTGTATTTCAATAATCTAGGTTCACATTCAACCCAAATTTATATGAGATATTTTTAATTTACAAAATTTACATGTGAGATCAGAAAATCAAATTAAAAGTAAATGAAAATAGATAACATTCTTGAAAAATCATTCAAATACATTAATATTAATTCTTCGGAAAAGAACCACAACAACATTTACTCCAGAAAATAACAGAAACCAAAACATAATATAAAAAGAAAGACCTAAACCCCTCTAATTCATCTTAAATCAACCCATGGATTATCAGACATGAAATCAGTGCCATTGCTTCCTATAGGATCAATGATATTCAACAGCTACACTACAAAATGAGCATACACATTATGATTATTGATGTTGTCGATAGGATTCATGCGGATGGTACTCCACTCTGGCCTCTTAAACTCTTCCACGACAATCATAGCTTCGCCTTTCTCCTCTCTTTCCTTCATCATATTAGTCTCACACTCCTTTATCATTTTCTTTACTACATTTAGCTTCATATCCACCGCCCATCATAAACTCATCAACTCCTTCTCTCCATCAACACCATCCAAAGTCTTCCTTCCCATTAAGCAGTCGTTCATCAAAATCCATGCTTGCAATTGCATGTCCTTGTTCTCCTTTTCCATTTTCCTCAGCTTTAACAAAAAACAGAAAAATATAAACTTTTTAGTTCACTGTAGATTGTACAAAATTATAACAGATAATAGTATTTGAGGGGTGTATGTATCTATGTACGAAACTTTCAAGTTAAGTATTTTTCATAAATAAACGAAGACAAACCAAAAGGAGACAATAAAATTTGTTCATTATTATGCTAAAGAATGTTTCAGTATGTCTACAGCAAAATTGAAAATCAAATGAAGATGACATAGTAATAGGCAAGAGAAAGATTATACATGAATAACCATTTTATACAAATTAAGCATGTTTACTTCAAACCGGAAATGTTATACATGGCTTACATAGAAGACATGTTGCCACTTACTATGGTTGGCGTGCTCCATATTTGGGAAAGATTCGATGTGTTCGACACAAACATGACTTTTGTTCCACTCAAACAGACATCCCAACCTTAGTCGGTTTAGCTCTTATAACGGAAAGTGCAAAAACTGTCATTTTTCCAACCTCTTTCAACACACGACTGAAAGCTTAGTAGGTTCATCTCCATTTAAAGTGCCCGTCTAAGTGCTCTGCTCCACTTATGAAGAAAGCAGCCTATAAGTTTCCTTCTTTCTACATGGTTGAACTATAATACTTCATAATATTATTGTTTCCTTTCATTTTTCATTATGGAATGAATGTGTCCATTATAAAGCTACTTGTGTTCAGGTTACAGTAGTTCCATTTCTATGTAATATTCGCTCAATAGTTTTCTGAAAATGTTTCTGATGCTAGTCTTCTTGAATGTAAAGCATTACCTGCCACCACTCCCAATGACGCAATAATTAATGTTAATAATACATTATTAAAAAATACAAATTTAATGTTACTAATGATGTTGGAAAAGTAGTATAGTATACATGTGTAACTGTAGGTTATCTTATTTCAAAATTAAAAAATGTGAGTACATTTCTTAATACCTCCCATATGAGTATCTTTATAACATATATGTACATGTATATACGATACAGACCTATGGCTGATGATTCTGGATTTTTACTATAGAATTAGCACTTGGATGTCCAGTTTCAAAGGTTATTTGAGTTCTGGTTATGGCAATTCTATTTCCATGTAACATTTATTCCTAAGTTTTCATAATAATATTTTCCCACACCAAAGTTCTTAAATGTAGAGTAAAACATTATCAACAATCGCATCCCATTATGTAGTGATTTATATACGTATATCAAGTTATTTCAGTCACACATGCCTTTAAAAAATAGATACATGGATGTAATATGTTGGTTATCTTATTCCAAAATTAAAATATACGTGTATATGCGATTATAATATGAAGCAGTATAAGTGAAAAACACGAATAGTACAATGTTGATATTACTTATTTCTTCAAAAATGATGTCAAAATTTTAATTGAATTCCTAATAATAAGAGAATTATTTCAACAAATTAAGATAATAGTAACCAAAGAAAAATGATTTTAATATTAACTTTGTTGTATAGAGAAGAAAAGTTAAACTACTATTTGTTGCTTAATTCTTTTGTTAACAAAAGATTTCTCGCCAAAACGGTTGGCTTGGCTGATTGATGGTTTGGACTGTGGGATCAAAGATCATGATTCGAGCTCCAAAACTAACATTTTTTGGACTGGTCAACAACGTTAACAAACGGAATTATTAATATTTTTGGTAGTATAAAATGGACTGAGTAAATATCATGTTGAAACGAAGTATTTTATTAAAGGTAATAAATTCGAAATTGCAGTACCTTTTTTTTCTCTTTTTAAGCTAGAAATTATGCATGTAAATAAATTTGTATTTCCTACCATATTAACATAGTACAGTTTAAATAATCGCATCCAAATAGCCTTATATTAGAGGAAGGAAGATGCATTTAATAGTATTTGTCTTATATACAAACTTTAATGTAGGATTAGTGAAGCAATTGTTAATAAATTTGAGGATCACGGTAATAAGTTGGGGCATGTATACAAATAACAGTGGTGGAAAAAAAGGGAATCATATGATGTCATATTTATCAATTAAGATGTATAATTTAAAGGATTAGTATGCAGCATATTATTGAATAGCATTGACTGTGTTTCACGTACAAATGCACTCAATACCAGAAAAATAAAACCATATTAAAAAATAGCATAAGGTGGAAATTAGCAATAAATGATTCAACAATCAACAAATGATCATATCATGTGAACCCTTAGATGTAGCCATGTAAGAAACTGTACAGAGTTCAAAAGAATTAAGCAAACAATATCAGAAACCCATTATCAAACAAAGACAAAACACAAATTATATATTCTTACTTGAAGCAAGCGTCAAATCCAACAATTATATATTCTGAAAACCACAGCTCATCATCTCAACTCAGCAAACAACCCAGAGTATCGTAAATCATTAGAAGGTTCGAGTTCATCTTTGATCGTCTTGTAGCAATGCAGGTATCTCTAGTAGAGGTATTTTGAGGTTGCAATTACCAATTAAAAAGCAAACTCGAGCATGGAGTTCTCTGGTTAGACACGTCGATTTGAAGAGAAGAAGGGAGAGAAAAGAAAAATACCTTAATTTTAAGATATAAATATTAGTTGGATATCAGTTATGAAGAGAACGAAAAAGTAACTTCTTGTACATGAAGCATAGTTGTAATGATGGTGGGTAAGTTATTAAACGTGGAGCTGGAGGCTTAAATTGAGGAAAGATGTAAGTGAGTGGGATAGGTAACGGCGTGAGTAAACAATAACAGAGACTTGACGGTTGATTACGTAGGAAATTAACAACCATCTGATATCTTTTGTCTAATTAAATCTGATCCATTCTTTGTCTTTTCCGTTAAGTAGGAGGAATTTTATTATATAGATATCCACGGAAGTTTATATAAGCGTGTTTGTTGTGCGTTAGCTGAAAGTATATCTGGAAATATCTATAACTCTTTTTGTATGTACGGGATGTTACAAAATTTATATAGCTTAAACATAAGCTTGCCTATATATGTTTTATGCAATGTTGTCTTGATAAGTGTTAAATTGAATTTTTATTTTTATTTTTTTTACATCCGTATGCATATATGGGTTTAAACTAAGTAATGATTTGGTAATATATATATGGGTTACACCACTATATACATATGTGAGTATTATATGTGCAAAGTATATATGTCTGTTTTATCTATTGATTTTTAATATATTATGTATATATATGTTGATTTTAATATATGTGTTTTAATTTAAAACGAATGATTTTTTTTATATACATGTATATTTAATATGATTTCTATATATGGTTATATATAGTTATATGAATTCACTTATACCAATTATATTCATCGAACCTCATTGATTTGTTCCATCGATTTCTATTTATCAGTTTTGTCGTCGAAATTCGTGCCCATCTCACTTTGCTCTGGATTCGTAGCTCATTTCTGTGTCAAATTTCTCTAGCCTCGAAAGGTGAGCAATCACTCATGATTAACGTTCTTTTATTTATTAAATTTGATTTCAATTGAAATATGTTGCCGCTAGTTATTTATATTGCTATATATATGCCATTATCTGTATCTGTTCACCTGTGACATCTGACACCATTATCTGTTATTTATATTGCTATATGTATGTCCTTATCTGTATCTGTTCACCTGTGACACCTGACACCATTATCTGTTATTTATATTGTTGATATATGTCTGTTATATTATTATCATATCTGTTATCACTCTACAAGTTCCCTGTAGTATAGAATTCACTATGGGTTGAAATGATACATACCCGAACGATCTGTAGAATAGGAGAAAATCGTTATGGGTTGAAATGATAAACCCAAGCGATTTTCATTGAATTAAATTTGGGATTAAGGGTTGAAAATATATATACCCATATATAATTTAAATTACGGATTGAAATGATAAATATCCGTATCACTTGACCATAGGGTAGAAATTTTATACAGACACCGTTGGTCTATATATATAAATATTTTGAAATTGATTTCTATGGTTTGAAAAGAGATATATGGTTTTAATAAATATTGATTTTAAAGATTTATTAAAGTTGATTTATAAAGTTGATTTGAGTCCATAAAAAAAATATGTTAAGTATTTATGTAAAATTTATAATTTCAAATATAGAGTTTATAATGTTTCAAGTTGAAAGATAAATTTGAATTTGATTTGGAATTTTTAATTATTTAAGAATTATACTTAAATAAGTTTGATTTGAAATCTATTAAATTTGAAATGTTAAGATATGTTTTATAACTTGAATTTGATTAAAAGTGGCTTAAATGAATATTTCAAACTTATATAAATTTAAATGGGATATTTTGTTTATATAAATTTGTAAATTAAAGTTGTATTTAGATGTATTGAAATGATTAAATAAATATCTCAGAAACTAAATGAAATGAAATTAAATTGGGATATAAAATGGAATTATCAAATTTAGTTTTTGAAATGTGGAATATTTAAAGCTTTGAAATATATTGAAATTTAATGGTTTATTTTGCGTTTAAAATCTGTATTTGAAATCGTTATAATTCGAAATGATTTATTGAGAAATTGAATTGAGTTGAAATTGATGATTTGAGATTTGATTAAGTTTGAATTTGGAAGTCGAGTTAATTTGAATCGATTTGTGAATTTGTGGAAGCTCTTTTATTTTATAAAGTATTTTTAAACTATATCTACAACTATTTATATTTTACTTTATAAATTATTTTAATATAAACTATTTTATATAAATCATTTTCAATATATATTATTTTATTTCAAACTATTTTAACTTATAACTATTGTATATAAACTATTTTATTATATACACTAATTTTAAAATCTAAACTGTTTAAGAAGAAAGTGTTATGAATTCCAAAATGTTATGATTTCAAACTATAGTTTCAAAGTGTTATGAATTTCAAGGTTTTGATTTCCAAAGTGTTTTGATTTTTAAAAGACTATGATTTCGAAAGTGTTATAACTTTGGAAAAGTACTATGATTTTGGAGGTAAATATTTTTGAAATGAAAATGATATCGTATTGATTTGGTTTTGAAATGGAAAAGATCTGTCGGTTTTGAAATATAACTATTTTGAAATTTTATCAAATGACCATCGGTGTAATAATACGCAGTTATTAAAGAGACCAGGATCGGATATGGACATACTCTCTGTCGATACCGAAAACCACTTTAATAACTAATATACGCGGAGTGTTGATCCAGAACGAAGTGGATGGTTTTGGTGAACGCGTTGACTGAAGAAAGAGAACGATTTTGGATGACCCCTGACATTACTAAAACAGGAGCCCTGCCGGGCCATTGAGGTTCGCCACCTCTAGCGGACACACTTCTTCGTTACCATATCTATTACTTTTGTGATTCGATTTGGGTGCACCCCTCGATTATGGGAGTGTTGTTTCGCGGTGTTGGGGTAGTAGCTGCTATGCCCAACATCAGTCCGGATGACGCAACTACTAGTATCCTAGTTGGTATCGCCTCATGTACCTTGTCATACTGATTATCCTATTTGCGACCACTACGATTTGTTTTGTGTTATACCTATGGGGTACCCTCTGATAACCACTAGTTTACGGTGGGGTTTACGGTGCTGTATAGACTATGGCATTATAAAAATGTGTTAAGGGGGATTATGGTAACGCCTTAACACTACTTTAATATCGTACTTTACTGATTAGACATTATCTACTTAGCGTACACTATTACATAGTAGATAGTTTAACGGATCCTTAGAGGATGGTTATCCCAAACATCCTTTGAGTTACTTGTATTTCAGTTGTTATTTCACTTGAGTTGGATTTATTGATATAAGAATGTTAATCCTGACTCGATTGTTTTGTGTTTTCTTTACGCTCGGGTCAGACAGAGTGATACAGTATTCGAGACTCACCTTTAGAATTGGAGCTTCGCTTGGAGATCTAGCTATCTATCCAGCTTTTAGTTATTCAGTTGATTCCAGTGATGTATTCAGATCTTGTATTTGACTATTGTATTGAGATATCGATGTATTCGAGACCTCTGTTGTATCTTGTTTAACTCTGTTATATATATATAGTAGCTTCATGAACTACTATTCTTTTGTTTCCGCTGCATTATTGTTATATTACTCTGTGTCTGTGATCTGTGATTATTTTATTTACTGTATATGCTGAGTTTTGCCAATTTAAATTAACAATCTATTATTTTGAATTATTCAAGTCCGACATGTTTGGATTTATTGTCGATTTGAATGGTCCAAAATAGTGGGTCGTTACATAAACCATCTCATTTTCGTTTTTAAAAAGAATTTGATTTCGAGTTTTAAGTTTAAAACCTTTATGATGATTTTAATGATGATATGCTTGAATTACATGATATGTTTGATTCAAACAAGTATGTTTGATAAATGTTTTATTCGATTTTAAGGCTAAAATCGTATATTTTGGGTTTGGAATGCCATAAGGATTTAATATGTTATGTAAAACATTATTTTGGAGATGGGTTTAAATTTTCATAATTATCCAAGTAATGGATAATCTATTATGAATTTTTGAAAGAAGAAATAATTAATTGGGTTTAAAATTTTATTTTGGCTATTATATAAAGGATTTTGGCTGAAATTTATATATGTTGATAATATATTAAAAGTGAATTTTGATGATTTTTGGGGATTTTTCGTAAGTAATTTACCGTGTATATTAAATTATTTAAGTTGGAGGACTTAAATGTCTTAATTATTTTATTAAAAGGAAGGGATTCTTTGCTAATTATTTTAAATTTAGTTCTGGATGAATTCAGTGGTCTTTTAGAAAAGATTTTTGTAAAGGTTACGACAACCAATTATATTTTTACAAATAGGCAAGTTAGTTGAAAAACATTTACTTAAAAAGGCAACAAAACAGTTTTGTAAAGATTTATTGTTTTGCCACTTCTAATAGCAACCTTTCGACCCCATACCTCCGCCCCTAACCAAGTCAAAACCAATACACATGGTATCAATGCTTTGGTATGTAGTAGATTGGAGAAGGCGGAAGGAATATAGTCAAAACCATGCTTTGGAAGGGGTTGAGGCCATTTTAAATAGCGACTTTGTTTGCTTTCAAAAGGAGATGCCGCTTGCCTTGATTTCAAAGAGATGCTTCCAAAAGGGGTTGAATATAGCCTTTGAATGGGTTGCCTCCTTCTTGTTTTGAAAGGGTGGCTTTCGAATGAGTTGCTGCGTCTTATGTTTTAAATGGAGTTTTCGAAAGGGTAGTTTTGAACCAAGTTGAAACCTTGCTGCCGTCTTCATACCTTTCGAATAGGTTGAAGTTTTCAATGAGTTCGAAAGGTAAGCTTTTGTTTTATAAATATAAAAGCCGCTTCCCAATGCTTTCGAAAGGGCTCTAGTAGCCATTTAAACTAAAGGTTTCAAAGGCAATGGCTTCGAAAGGGGTTTCGAAGCTATCCTTCTAATTGTTTACTTAAAGACTAATGCTTCCGAAAGGATGGTTCCAAAGCCATCTGTTTTCGCCAAATTCTTTTATTTGAAGATTAATGGTTTCGAAAGGGTTACTTTCACTTATATTCACTTTGACCCAAAATTTATATATTCAAGTTTAAACCCAATGATTTTGAAAGAGGTACTTTCAAATGGTTTCGAAGCTATGCTTCTATAAGTTGGAAAGTGATGCTTTAATACTTTCGAAAGAAATGTTTTGATGATTTTGAAAGTGATGTTTTAAAGTGTTTTGAAAGGCATATGCTTAGTGTTTTTAAAAGAAGATTTGAATGCTTTCGAATGGGATATTCTAATGGTTTCGAAAGCAAAGGTCTAAGATTTCGAAAGCCTCAGTTTTCAAAACAAAGAACCCAATCTCACTTTTTAAAGGAAAACCCATGGCAATATAAAAGAGCTTTGAAATGGTTTTTATTTGGAGTTTGAAGAAGCTTTCCTTGATAAAAATAATGGGCTAAAGGTATTAACCATGTTTCATGTGGAAATGATTTCAAGGATATTAAATCATAAATATTGGTATTGTTATGTATTGAATGTGCTTCTTCTATAAGCATATTCACTGTATAATGGACCCATAACTATATTTTGGGGAGTAAGGGCAGAATAACTAGGTAGGTTGACCTAGTAGTGAATATAAACTGAGTTAACTCCTGAATGAATAGAGTTGCATCCAAGAGGTCTGATAGACCAGAACGTAGAATGCCCAAAGACTGATTAAGAAGTTGTTAGTTTAGAAGGTTCATAGTAAACACATGAAAACTATGTTTGGAGAGAGTTATTGGCAGGGGTCAATAGGTTCGTAGTGATCCCATGAAAACTATAACCGAATAAAGTTATTGATAGAGATCAATAGGTTTATAGTCACCCTATGAAAACTATGATATAAGAGAAGTTATTAGAGATACCAATGGTTCACGGAGAACCCGTGAAATAATTGAATGAAGTTATTGACAGGGGCCAATAGGTTCTTAGTTATCCCCTGAAAACTATAAGACCGGACAGATAGTCCATAAGCTTTAAATAGGTTATTAGTCAGCTCATGAAAACTAATAGGGTAATAGTGAGCCTAGAAACTATAACTATGAAAGATAGTCAAATGAATGAGGATGCGAAATCTAGGATATTTTGTTTGTTTGCATATCATCATGATATTTTAAATTACTATGTTTTTAACAATTGTGGATGCAGGAGCATAGTATATGGTTATTATCAATTTTTGGGTAAGATACTAGTGAGGGGAAAACCTGTTCCGCTAAGCACGTGGTCTCGCTAGATATCTAAATGGTTCGAGATGGTAGGTTATTATTCATACCAGGCTTTTTGTCTGACTCGAAGTTTATGTTTTCCCCTTAAACTCTCAGGTGCTCAATTAATTTTGAGTAGTTTAAGAATTGAGGTTTTCTGTGATGCCCCACCTCTATACTCACACTAACCAAGGACACTACTTGGTAATGTTGTCAGTTAGTACGAAGAATAAGGCTGTTGAGGAGTGACCAACTATATAATTGATTTGAGCGGAACCAACATGTCAGATAGTATGTCATGCATTTCATTTCAAGAGGAAATCTGACATATCCAATCCAAACTTAAATCTACTACACGATGGCTAAGTGGCCTTCGGAATCAATCTAAAATAAGCACAACACAAAATCAGTCACAGATATTCATATCACTAAGGCGGAAACAGATATGAATATAACACATAGAAATGAACATCATAGTAGTGGTCATATAAGATCCACTACAAGCCAAAAGAATAGGTACATGTTCTACACAAAAGAATATGTATACATCATAGAGTCTCTATCTCGTATACATGAAAGACAAAAACTACTAAGCTAAAGTAGTTAGCCAAAAGTCAGAAGCTAATCCCTACTAAGAAGTCAAGTGGAAGCACCTGAAACATCTTGGTCTGACCCGAGTATTATTTAAGAAGAAAAATAATAAACGGATCAGTCTAACTATAATTATCATGTAAGATGAGATAGGATAAGAGATATGACAAATATATATGATAACAACAAAAATCATACAATATCTCAAGTTTTCTCAAACACCAAAAATAATGTCATGTTCTTTTTTTTATTCACCAAATCACAAATATTAATAGAGCTTATCAATGCAAATCATAAATATTGGTGAAACACAAATTCTAGAAATCAATAATTAGAAATCCAGAAAACACAAAAGGGGAGGCCTATCACAAACGGGAGCATGCAAACTCACCAACACGTGTATCACAAACGGGACGCTATCCCATGGGTCGCTAACCCATAGAGCCAGTGCAACGACGTAGTACAACGGTACGCCCGAGGAACCTGAAACTCAAATAAGCCGGAACAACGACGTAGTACAACGATACGCCCGATGAACCGGACTCCACAAAACGGTTAAAAACCCAGAGGTCGCTAGCCCATAAAAATGAGACGAAGCTCAACAGAACAGGGTACAGTCCACCACGTGGACAAAGAGACATCGCATATCGCTAGTCTAAACCTCAAAATGATAGTCATAGATCAATAAGTGTAAATTAAATCAACCTAGTAAATAAATGAGTTTAGCTTCATGTCCCATAACCACTGTCTTAACTTAAATATTTATGAACAAATTGTAAATTTCCACTCGAAAATTGTCACGAGATTACAATCGAACATGTCCAAGAATTAACCGACGAAGTAAACGCAAGCATTTCATACCACTTGTTTTGCTAAGTCGTTTAATTGGATTTCTAATACGAATGAGGTAAAGGTTTGTATATACTAATAGATTGGGAAACAGTTTTAAAAATGAGCTTTGTATTAAAAGTAAATGTTGAAATCATTTTTGTGAAAGAGTTTGAGTATTTACTACTAGTATAGAAACCCTTTGTATTTTAAAGTGACAAATCACAAAAATGATTGTAAAAACAATTTATCACAAAAAATCCACATTCGACGAACTGAATTAAAACCATGAAAATCGATATCAGATCCATCAAATGGATATACCCAAAAATCCAGAAAAGAAGTCATCAAAGTCGATAATAAATGACAACAACTAACCAGATCAACAAAAATCGATAAAATTGGAAATCCACTCAAAAACAGGCAAAATTCCACAAATCCAGACGTCTGGTAGGTTTAGCCAAACGTCTGGCCCTGGGTTCTGGAAACTTATAATTCTTTTCTCTTTTTTCTTTTTATTCCCTGAAGCCTCCCAGACTTCTAGTTGGGCTTAACCAGACGTCTGGTCCTGGGCTCTGGAATTTTCTTTTTATCTTTCATTTTAAAACATTTTCAGAAACCCTAACCAGACGTCTGGATTCTTCAACCAGATGTCTGGTTGCCTGTGCTAGGCAACAATTTTTCTAGGCCATTGATGGCAAATCAATTCGGAAGCGATCAAACGAGCGATGGATGCTAGGGATTTATGCCAAGCGACAACCCAGTCCTATAGGCTCTTCTATACACCCCAAATAACATGTCCAAACATCCAAGGTAGGATCTTTAAAGATTTGACTTCAAAATACCAAAATTGGAAAATTCACCAAACCAATTCAAATTAAAAGCAATTGAACATGAAATAGATGTTAGGAATTCATACCTAACAACAATGAAAGCTATAGACATAGATGTGAGTTCAAGAACTCACCTTTAAATTCAAAAATAGAATTGAGAAGCTCTAAAACAAGCTAAGATTGATTTCTCTTCAACTACACCTCAAAGATCTTCAATCTATTACTACATGCAAAGATTTTTCCTAAGTTGGGTTATAGGAAAAATCAAGAATTGAAGAGGAATTGAGATGGAGAAGATGAAGAGGATGCTTACCTAAGCTTCTCCTTGATTTTAGAACTTGAATTTGAATTTCCTAAGAATATAGGGCTTAGGAATTTCTAATCTCCCCTCTTTCCCCCATTTTTCCTTTAGCTTGATGTTAGGAATTTAGAAAATGGAATGAATGAATGAAGAGGAGTGGAGTGGGAGTTATTAGGTAGAAGAGTTTGGGTCACTTATTGGGTCAATGGGCCAGAACCCACCCAAAGCCCAATTGAAAATACCAAAATCCTAATCAACTCCAAACATATCGATGTTTATACTTAAACAAGTTGTAAACATCGTTTTAAACTCAATGGGAGTAGTCTTGAGTCCGGATTCGACTGTATACAAAAAGTCTCATTTCGGACTTTAATTCAACTAACGATGCTATATTTAAATAAAACATTTAAATATATAATCGTAAAATTGTGGGTTCTTGCAGACTCCCCTCCTTAAAGAAATTGCATCCTCACAATACTTAAGAAAAAAATAAAGAGTAACAACTGCTCTAAGGCATAACAACACAAAAAAAATTGAAGTGAGAAGTTCACCTTAAGGAGCACAAGAGAGTAAGTCCGGATGTGTTCGCTCGATGAATATCTGGATTCTCAAGAACAATCCTCAGGATTTGCGGACCACTAAACTTTCACAAGCAAAACATCTTTATTACGAAGGTGTTTAACCTCCATAGCAATGATATGAATATGATGTTGCTCAAAAGTCAAATTAGGTGAAACTTCAATTTCTTCAATAACACCGGGCTCAAGAATAGAATCGGAATCTCTAAGGCATTTCCGTAGTTGAGAGACGTGGAATACGTCATGAATAGCAGAAAATTGAGCCGGTAATAAAAGGCGATAAGCCACGGAACCAATGCGTTCGGTGATGGGAAATGGGCCAATATATCGAGGTGCTAATTTTCCCGAACGACTGAAATACACAACACCCTTCATAGGCGAAACACGAATGAATACCAAATCTCCCACAGAAAATTCTAATTTCCTTCTTCGGTTATCATCATAGGATTTTTGTCTACTTTGAGCTTCTTTCATCCTATGACGAATAAGGTCAATCTTTTCTGTGGAATTATGAATAAAATCTAGACCTAAAATCAGCTTCTCACCGGTTTCAAGCCAACACAAAGGAGATCGGCATGGCCTTCCGTAGAGTGCCTCGAAAGGTGCCATACCAATACTAGATTGGAAGCTATTATTGTAAGAAAACTCGACAAGGGAAATATGATCTTCCCAACTTCCACCAAAATCAAGAACACATGCAGGAAGGAGATCTTCAAAAGTTTGATTCACACGCTCGGTTTGTCCATCGGACTAAGGATGATAAGCGGTGCTAAAATTAAGGTTTGTTCCCAAAGCTTTTTGAAGACCCTTCCAAAATACACTAGTAAATAATGGATCATGATCGCTAATAATAGAAGTAGGAACTCCATGCAATTTAAGAATTTCTTTGACATAGAGAAAAAGAGGTACGGTCCGGTTGGACCGAATGGGAAGAAAATGGGCAGATTTTGTAAGTCTATCTACAATCACCCATAAACTGTCATGACCCAAACGAGAACGGGGAAGACCGTCAATAAAGTCCATGGAAATTTGATCCCACTTCCAAACGGGAATGTCTAAAGGTTGCAATAACCCACCGGGCCTTTGATGCTTGGCCTTAACGAGTTGGCAAGTCATGCAATGCTTAATAAAGTTAGCAATATCAGATTTCATTCCATCCCAATAATAAAGTTGTTTCGTGTTCGCATACATTTTACTACTACCGGGATGAATGGTAAATTTAGAACGATGAGAATCTTCTAAAATGTCTTTACGAAGATCACTAATATTTGGCATAATAAGTCTACCAAATTTTCGAATGCCTCCACGAGCATCGATTTCAAAGTCTTTCAAACCATCAATATTTCTATCCCTACAACTTTGGCTAAGATGAGCCAATTCGGGATCATGCTTTTGAGCTTCAAGAATGCGATCTAAAAGAGATGGATGAGCATCAAGGCTACATAAAACAAGAAATGAACATGAATCAGATTCACGATCTCAAATCTCACAAGTGGACAAAGTCTCGAGATCATTCCATTCGGATATCATCATGGAAACAACCGCTTGTTGCTTACGATTAAGGGCATCGGCAACACGATTTCCCTTTCTGGGAGTATAAAGAATATCAAGATCATAAGATGCAAGGAATTCAAGCCAACGTTGTTGACGCAAATTAAGTTCCTTTTGAGAAAACAAATACTTCAAAGATTTATGATCGGTGTGGAGAACAAATTTCTCTCCCAAAAGATAATGACGCCAAATTCTAAGGGCGAAAACGATGGCCGCGAGCTCTAAATCATGAGTGGCATATCTAGTCTCGGTAGGCTTTAATTGCCTAGAAGCATAAGCGATAACACATTCCCTTTGCATGACAACGGCTCCCAAACCAACATGACTAGCATCGATATAAACAATCAAGTCTTGGTTCCTTTTGGGAATCACAAGAATAGGAGCATCGGAAAGGAGTTCTTTTAATTTCTGAAAAGCAGCTTCCCATTTGTCTGACAAATGTACTTAACTCCCTTCTTTGTCAGACTAGTAAGAGGTACGGAAATTTTAGAAAAGTCTTTTATAAAACGATGGTAATAGCCCGCCAATCCAAGAAAACTATGGATTTCCGTCACACTCTCCGGTCTCTTCCAATTTTGAATCGCTTTAATCTTTGAAGGATCCACGGAAATTCCGGATTCAGAAATAATATGTCCTAAAAATTTCATACGGGATTGCCAAAAGTGGCACTTAGAAAATTTTGCTTTTAATTGATTTCTCTTAAGGGTTTCCAACACAATTCGAAGATGTTTTTTATGCTCTTCCTCGGTTTTAGAATAAACAAGAATATCATCAATAAAGATGAGAACAAATCGATCAAGGAAGTCTTTGAAAATTCGGTTCATAAGGTCAACGAAATAAGCTGGAGCATTCGTTAAACCAAATGGCATAACAAGCCATTCATAAGATCCATAATGAGTACGGAATGATGTCAAAGGAATGATATCCTTTGCAATACGAAGCCGATGAAAACCGGTTGCTAAATCTAACTGTGAAAAGACTCTAGCACCGCTAAGTTGATCAAATAAATCATCAATCCGAGGCAAGGGATATTTATTCTTGTTGGTGAGATCATTAAGCTTGCGGCAGTCAACGCAAAGCCTAAGTGTACCATCGGATTTCTTTAGAAAGATAGCTGAAGCTCCCCAAGGAGATGAACTAGCACGAATAAACTATTTCGTTTCCAATTCGGATAATTGTTTACACATCTCCTCATTTTCCTTATTGGACATACGATAAGGAGGACGAGTGATAGGTAGAGCTCCAGGGATTAGATTAATTCTGAACTCAATTGCTCGCTTAGGTGGTAATCCTAAAACGGGCTCAAATATATCGGGAAATTCACAAACAACGTGAATGAGGGAAATGACATCTTCCTCATCATCATTATCGTCATCATGTGGATTTAGAGAATATAGGGATGCCACTGAATTGGAATCTGAATCTTTAAGAACAATAGAAATCTGCTTAACAGATTGGGGATGTCGAAGATGGATAGTCCACTCGGGACATAGGATTTAGGCTTCATAATGATTAAGCCAATCCATTCCCAAAATCATTCTGAAACCGAAGTAACGCATAACATGCAAATCGGCACGGAAAGCATAGTCATATAGAATAATTTCAACATCCTTACAAAATAAACCGAGTGTTGCGGATCCACCAACCGGATTCACAATTCTTAATGAAGTCATCAAGCCCGTAACATTTAAAGAAAAAGTATCAACAAGTTCTTTTGATATAAAAGAGTGAGATGCACCCGTATCAAAAAGAACTCTAATAGGATGATCACGAAACATAATAATGCCATTAAGGACAGATGAGAAATACCTTGACCAAGAGAAGTGTTACTAGGGGCTTGCACAACATTCAGCTTTCCCTCTTTCTTGCTTTGAAGTTTGAGACATGAAGATATAAGATGACCTGAACTCTTGCAATAGCGACAATAAAAGGGTTTCAGACACCTATTTGCATAATGGTCATTAGAATCACAATTGTAGCATTCTCCACGACTAGAGGTAGGAGTCTTTGCTACCGAAGTTGCTTGCTTCCCTTTCTTATTAGGATTAGGTTTGAACTTATTATCGGGATGCCTCTTCTTATTGTGATTGAAGTTCTTCTTGGCACCCACAACTTCAACATCACTTTCTTTATCGGCCTCTTCAAGTCGAAGAGCGATATCTACAAGCTGATTGAAAGGAACTTCTATTTTTAGAAGTAAAGCCTTTTTGAGATTCTTATTCAACCCATAGATATACCTCTGATTTTTCTTCAAAGGGATATTAATATACCCGACCCCATATTTAGAGAGGGATACAAATGATGCGACATAATCCGTCACAGAAGGTTCACCTTGAACAAGGTCAATAAAGCGCCGGGCTAAAGTTATCTTTTCAGCCTCCGGCACAAACTTTAACTCGAACCTTTCTCGGAATTGCTCCCAAGTAAGATCTGCTTCAACAATTTCCAAAACCAAAAGCTCATACCAATCTAATGCTCTCTCCTGGAACATGCTAGAAGCCACTTGGACTCGATGTAGATCCACAAGATTCATGCGAGAAAAGATGCGAACGCATGTTCTAAGCCAAGCTTGGACTTCTATAACGCTTTCGGAACCCTTGAATGGCCTTCCACCCAAATTGGTATAATCACTACACAAGCGTGCAGACCCGGATTTAGGATGAGTAGGCTCAGGAATGGGTCCGACAACTTGGGCATTCTTTACAAGATCCAAAAGTTGTTAGGCAGACATGAATACGCCATCCTGAGGAGTAGCACTGGATTGACCGGCACTAGGACGACCAGGTCTAACCATTTCTCTTCTTTAAGAAAGAAAGAAGTGGAAAAGAGTTATTCTCAAAATGAATTCAAATAAACTAGATTGATAAACATGGTATCATAAAAGAAAATAGGATAAAACGGGTCCTAAAACTCGAATTAAATCCTAAGGCACGATTCCTAGGAGAGACTTAGGACAATGATCCTTGTCATAATATCCCATATTGTTCCGAAGTTTGGCTCTGATACCAAGCTGTGACGCCCCACCTCTATACTCACACTAACCAAGGACACTACTGGGTAATGCCGTCAATTAGTATGAAGAATAAGGCTGTTGAGGAGCGACCAACTGTATAATTGATTTGAGCGAGAACCGATATGTCAGATAGTATGTCATGCATTTCATTTCAAGAGGAAATCTGACATATCCAATCCAAACTTAAATCTACTACACAGTGGCTAAGCGGCCTTCGGAATCAATATAAAATAAGCACAACACAAAATAAGTCATAGATATTCATATCACTAAAGCGGAAACATATATGAATATAACACACAGAAATGAACATCATAGTAGTGGTCATATAAGATCCACTACAAGCCAAAAGAATAGGTACATGTTCTACATAAAAGAATATGTATACATCAAAGAGTCTCTATCTCGTATACATGAAAGACAAAAACTACTAAGTTAAAATAGTTAGCCAAAAGTCAGAAGCTAATCCCTACTAAGAAGTCAAGTGGAAGCACCTGAAACACCTTGGTCAGACCCGAGTACTATTTAAGAAGAAAAATAATAAATGGATCAGTCTAGC
Organism: Allium fistulosum; assembly: GCA_030737815.1. Taxonomy (NCBI): domain Eukaryota; kingdom Viridiplantae; phylum Streptophyta; class Magnoliopsida; order Asparagales; family Amaryllidaceae; genus Allium; species Allium fistulosum. The sequence continues at coordinate 693,741,677 of CM060903.1, read as the reverse complement.
TATAATTATCATGTAAGATGAGATAGGATAAGAGATATGACAAATATATATGATAACAACAAAAATCATACAATATCTCAAGTTTCCTCAAACACCAAAAATAATGTCATATTCTTTATTTTTATTCACCAAATCACAAATATTGATAGAGCTTATCAATGCAAATCATAAAAATTGGTGAAACACAAATTCTAGAAATCAATAATTAGGTATCCAGAAAACACAAAGGGGGAGGCCTATCACAAACGGGAGCATGCAAACTCACTAACACGTGTATCACAAATAGGATGCTATCCCATGGGTCGCTAACCCATAGAGCCGGTGCAACGACGTAGTACAACGGTACGCCCGAGGAACCTGAAACTCAAATAAGCCGGAACAACGACATAGTACAATGATACGCCTGATGAATCGAACTCCACAAAACGGTTAAAAAAAACCATAGGTTGCTAGCCCATAAAATGAGACGAAGCTCAATAGAACGGGGTATAGTCCCCCACGTGGACAAAGAGACATCGCATGTCGCTAGTCTAAAACTCAAAATGATCGTCAAAGATCAATAAGTGTAAATTACATCAAGCTAGTAAATAAATGAGTTTAGCTTCATGTCCCATAACCACTGTCTTAACTTAAATATTTACGAACAAATTATAGATTTCCACTTGAAAATTGTCACGAGATTACAATCGAACAAGTCCAAGAATTAACCGACAAAGTAAAAGCAAGCGTTTCATACCACTTATTTTGCTAAGTCGTTTAATTGGATTTCTCATACGAATGAGGTAAAGGTTTGTATATACTAATAGATTGGAAAACGGTTTTAAAAACGAGCTTTGTATTAAAAGTAAATGTTGAAATCATTTTTGTGAAAGAGTTTGAGTATTTACTACTAGTATAGAAACCCTTTGTATTTTAAAGTGACAAATCACAAAAATGATTGTAAAAACAATCTATCACCAAAAATCCACATTCGACGACGTGAATTAAAACCATGAAAATTGATATCAAATCCATCGAATGGATACACCTAAAAATCCAGAAAAGAAGTCATCAAAGTCGATAATAAATGACAACAACTAACCAGATCAACAAAAATCGATAAAAATTGGAAATCCACTCAAAAATAGGCAAAATTCCACAAATCTAGACGTTTGGTAGGTTTAGTCAGACGTCTAGCCCTGGGTTCTGAAAACTTATAATTCTTTTCTCTTTTTTCTTTTTTTTCCATGAAGCCTCCCAAACGTCTAGTTGGGCTTAACCAGACGTCTGGTCCTGGGCTTTGGAATTTTCTTTTTATCTTTTGTCTTAAAACTTTTTCAGAAACCCTAACCAGACGTCTGGATTCATCAACTAGACGTCTGGTTGCCAGTGTTGGGCAACAATTTGCCTAGGCCATTGATGGCCAAATCAATTCGGAAGCGATCGAACGAGCGATGGATGCTAGAGATTTATGCCAAGCGATAACCCAGTCTTATAGGCTCTTCTATACACCCCAAATAACATGTCCAAACATCCAAGATAGGATCTTTAAAGATTTGACTTCAAAATACCAAAATTGAAAAATTCACCAAACCAATTCAAATCAAAAGCAATTAAACATGAAATAGATGTTAGAAATTCATACCTAACAACACTGAAAGCTATAGACATAGATGTGAGTTCAAGAACTCACCTTTAAATTCAAAAATAGAAATGAGAAGCTCTAAAACAAGCTAAGATTGATTTCTCTTCAACTACACCTCAAAGATCTTCAACCTATTACTACATGCAATTATTTTTCCTAAGTTAGGTTATAGGAAAAATCAAGAATTGAAGAGGAATTAGATGGAGAAGATGAAGAGGATGCTTACCTAAGCTTCTCCTTGATTTTAGAACTTGAATTTGAATTTCCTAAGAATCTAGGGCTTAGGAATTTCTAATCTCCCCTCTTTCCTCCATTTTTCCTTTAGCTTGAGTGTTAGGAATTTAGAAAATGGAATTAATAAATGAAGAGGAGTGGAGTGAGAGTTATTAGGTAGAAGAGTTTGGGTCACTTATTGGGTCAATGGGCTAGAACCCAACCCAAAGCCCAATTGAAAATACCAAAATCCTAATCAACTCCAAACATATCGATGTTTATACTTAAACAAGTTGTAAACATCGTTTTAAACTCAATGGAAGTAGTCTCGAGTCCGGATTCGGCTGTATACAAAAAGTCACATTTCGGACTTTAATTCAACTAACGATGCTATATTTAAATAAAACATTTAAATATATAATCGTAAAATTGCGGGTTGTTACATTTTCAAGTTCTCCTTTAGACAAATAAGCTTCCGAAGACGTGCAAGAGGCAAGCTATCTAATAGGAGTTCCTTTTTATTTGATTCCACTGTGTTTTGATGTAAATGTAAAGTTGTTTAATTTCCTATGTTTAGACTCTGATCATCCAAAAGGGCATCTTCATATGTCGCTCTTGAAGTATTTTGTAATAATTATATTTTTTCTGAATGTGTTCTCGAATTTAGTATTATGTAATGAAATTGAAATGTGATTGAAATGGAATGAGAATTTTTTTCCAATGAATTTAAAAAATTCCATATCCATGTGTTTCTGTTATACCAATGTATCTAACATTACCGCATTTGGTCACCGAATTAATAACTATGGATGACTGTAGCATCTGTAGCCGTTAGTTTTTGGCCTCCAAGTGGAGGATGTTACAAAACCCGCAGCAACTCCAGCCTGCATCATGTTAACAAAGAACTGATACATAGCTCCTATATCTACTTGCGGCATTCCAACAACCACATTAGCAGCTTGAGCCTGACCTGGATTCCTTCTTGTGTTTGGTCTGGCATTCCCATTAGTTATGGTGCTTCCCCCACCAATGTTAACTCTTCCACATCTAGCATCCATATCTTACGTCCGTAAATATGCATTCGAGTCTTTGTAAGATACAGAAGAATAGCCTAAGAGAGATGGGAGAATACAAAATAAGCGTATACTTATATATATCAAATATAAGTACGTTACTATAGCATTATCCCATACCCCAACCTTTTCTCTAATTCCTTAGGATTATGTTTTCAAAATCATTTTAAGTTTGAAATTTCTTTTAAATCTTTCATAAACCCATGCTTTGATACCAAATTGTAACATCCCCTATCTTGAGGCCTGAAGCTAAGCGCTACAGATGTTGCAGTCATCTACAATATTAACTTCTAGTGATGAAATACGGTAATGTTAATGGTGTCCATAATATCAGAAGCACATAAATATGAAATAAAAATCAACACAGAATTAGAAAAGAACTTTTTGATTACATCTCAAATCAATATTTCATATTCAGATACATGATCTCAAAATGTTTCCCAGGTTTTGATCAAGTATAATTATTAAAAATTACGCCAAGAGCGACATAAGAAGATGCTCCTTTGGATGATCAGAGTACTAAATAGACATATCAGTCATAATACATCGCAGCGGAAATAAAATTAAATAGCTTCTAAATTTGCCTTATACACGTCTTCAAAAGCTTATTCGTCCAACCTACCAAACCTGAAAAACCTTAGCTCTCAATCTACTCAAATTAAATTTTAAGTACTCGAGAGTTTAGGGGGAAAACATAAACTTCGAATCAGACATAAAGCCTGGTGTGAATAATACTATTGCATCTCGGTTTACTGATATTAAGTGAGACCACGCTACTTAGCGAAACGGGTTTCCCCTCACTAATATCCCTTTAAAACATATCTTTTGCAAATCAGACCCTACAATCAGACTGATTAAAGCAATAATAATAATATCATATATGCACGTAAATCGGGTAATTAATGGACTATCTGTCTGAACAATGTAGTTTTGTTTGGCTAACTACTAAACATTGGTTGACTCGAGCCTACCAGACAAAATAAATAATCTAACTTCTATTAGACACACTCCTGGATGGTCTGTCCTTAACTTACTTCTCCGGGGTCAACCGATTCTAATGGTTTTGCGGGTTCACCAATAACCTATCTTTCTCTGTATATTCCTTTCTATGTAACATCATTTTAGTCTTACCTGTTACAAGCCTTATACACTGGAATTTTGGGCTTATATTACTTAGGAGCTATTAGTTAAAGTATAAGGCGCGACCTTATACTAGTCCCATCTAGTATTCTAATATCTGAGTCATTTACTTAGGATTAACTAACCTATCAAATTTTCCTTAAAATGTTTCTTTTAAATTGGTTTATCCCTTTAAATCATACTTAAACAAGGAAAATATACTTTTTGCTTTACTCAAATATCTTTGCCCTGATATATGCTTTACAGAAAACAATGTTGATGAAAACCTAAATCAATAGGGTTATATATCCCTTTTAAACAAGTTAAAGCCCTTCTTTAACTTAGAAAATATTAGGTTTTTAAATCCAAGTTATCACCTTCGAAACCTTTGTTTAAAAACTTTAAACAGTCCCTTTCGAATGCATTGAAAGTACCCCTTTCAAAAATTAAGTACTTTACCTTGAAACAACTAGGCTAAAAGGCCATAGCATACCTTTTGAAACCTTTTAAAATAGACTTTTCGAAATCATTGAAAGTATCCCTTTGAAAGCTTTATAAAACCTTAGACATACTCTTTTCAAAACACTTCAAACTTGCCTTTCGAAAGCATTGGAAACCTTCCATTCAAATGCTAAAAGTAAACCTTTCGTAAACATTGGGGAATCTCCCCTTCAAAACCTTCATTATATATCTTTCAAAAGCATTAAAGTTCTTTACTTAAAGTGAACCTTTCGAAAGCACTGGGTTCAAGTAAAAGTTTGTGGAACATAACTTCGAAACCATTTAAAACCATTCCTTACGAAACCTTTAGGTTTAACTTTCAATATATCTAAGGGCCTTAAAAGAACTGGGGCGAAAGCATTGCTTTTGAAAGCACTATTCCTAAGTAAAAGAAAGTGGATGGTTTCGAAACCAACCCTTTCGAAAGCATGGAGAAGCGGCTTTAAAGTTTAAAGGCAAAAGTACCCTTTCGAAAGCATTGGTCCGAAGGGTTGAATGCGGCAACAGGGGTTTCGACCCCTTCGAAAGCTTGTTTTAAAAACAAAAGGCGGCAACCCATTCGAAAGCCCTTTCTTTATATAAACAGAAGTGAGTTGGTTAAGTCGAAAGCAAACTCCAACCCTTCGAAAGCCTCGTTTGTAATTAAAATAGTTCCAATTTTATAAGAGCTACTTCTACCCATTCGAAAGCATGTTTCGACTCTATACCTTCCGTCTTTCCCCAATCCACTACATACCAAGGCATTGATACCATGTGTATTGGTTTCGACTTGGTTGGAGGTGGATGTATGATGTCGAAAGGTGGCTGTTGTAAGTACCGAAGCAGTAATCCTTTACAAAAACTAATTTTTAACTTTTTAAAGTAATATCTTTCCAACTAACTTGCCTTACTTGTCAACATATAATTGGTTGCCAATTCTTTTACAAAACCTTTTCTAAAAGCGCTGCCAAATTCAGTAATTAACAATTTTAAAACATTTAACAAATTGCCCCTTCTCCTTTTCTAAATATATTAAACATTTAAGTCTCATACCTTAAATAATTTTATATCTTTAATAAAATACTTACGAAAATCCTCCAAAAATTCCCATAAATCACTTTTAATATGTTTTCTAACATATTTAAATTTCTGACCCAAAGCTAACATGTAATAGTCGAAAATAATTTAAACCCAATTTAACCATTTTTTTTACTAAAAAATTCATATTAAATCCACAACAACTTAGAAAATTATGAAACTTAAAACTCATCTCCAAAATAATGTTTTTCACCTTATATCAAAAATGCAAGTCATTAGGATGTCATTTAATAGGTTTTTCAAATCAAAACTTATCATAAAATCTACATGAAGCAACATAAATTATCAACAAGCTTATATACCCATTTAAATAATCAAATCATGGCATTTTACTTGCAAAATAAATTCTGATCTCATCTAGAAACCGAAAACAATAAAAATGAGATGTAATCTATTATTCACCTTAGCTTGTTGTTAAGGCATTTGAGATTTTCCCTTGAATTGATTTGATTAAGCTTCCTTCTTGAATTCTTGCGTATCTTCCCCTTGGTTTCTTCTAATGGTGGCCAGCCAAGCTCTTAGTTTTTGTTTGTGAATATTGTAAATAAATTGGAATAAGGGTTTAGGGTATAAGAATATAAAATATTCCTATTTTGCCCTTATCTTATTACCTTTGCTTACTTCATTTTAAATTTCCATTTGTTTATTCATTACTTAAGGCATGACTACCTTATAATAATACAAATCTCAATCTCTTAACCACATTAATCTTTACATTATTCTATTTAATTTATCTAATTAAATCTCCTGGATAATGTTATTTAAAATTAGGGGTGTTATATTATTATTTATAAATACTTTTATTCAATAAATTAATTACTTTTAAATATCATAAATAAATAATTATTTTACTTTAAACAACACTAATAAGATAAGTAATTAATGTTAAGCACATCATTGATAAAAAATTTAATTAACTTTAGACAAACTAAACCAATTAACTAACAACATTAATAATATAAGTAGTTGACTTAAAATATCATTAATAATATAATAAAATAACTTTAAATATTTTTATTAGAATAATTAAATAACTTAATTTAAAATATCATTTATAAAACTTAACCGCAAATTGTTATGCAGTTGAAGTTATTTCAATCCATAACTTTACAAATTCAAAAAGAGGCTGCGACCACAATGGTACTTAATCAATTTATTATTTTAATTCAATTTGACTTTTCAAGTCACGTAACTAGTGTTTACCTAAGCAACACATATGTAAATCAAATCCATAATTAACCATCAATGATTACACATCCTTTTTTCAATATTAATTAACTAGTATAAGAATAAATGTCCAAATTAATATAATAGCAGAATGAGGATTTATTCTGCTAAATAGATGTCATTAATAATCTATTCGATTTAAATTATAACAGAACGATGATTTATTCTGCTAAGCAGATGTCATCAATAATTCGTTCAATTTAAATTATAGTTGAACATGGATTTATTCTGCTAAACAAATGTCATCAATAATCTATACCATTTTGGTTTGGTTACTCAATGGCACAAATAAAGAGAATCCCTTGTATTTAAACTATCATTTAAAAAAGAAAGCTACTTTTTAAACAAACCGATCCTTGAAAATAAAATAATTTAAAATAAAACCTTCATTTAATAATAATTAAATAAATAATTCAATCTTAATATAATCTTAAATAAATCTTAATTAAGTCTAAATTAAACCTTAACCTAATTAAGAACTAAGAAATAATTAAACCCTGACCGATGAATAATTAATTTAAAAATTAAACCTCACTTGATTAATAATTTATAAATAATTAAACCTTACTTAAATAATAATTGATTAAATAATTAACCTTTACTTAATTTATAATTAATTAAACCTTTCTTAATTAACTAATTACAATTATCTTACTTAATTAACACTTGAGTACCAATTACCTTTACTTAATCAATTAATTACATAATCAGTAACTCTTTAATATATTACTTAATTAAATAATAATTAAAACCCTTAATTAATAATTACCTTTTAATACTTAAAATATTTTTGAAAATATTTTTCAAAAATAATAAGAGTGAAAATACTTTTAGTTTTCGAAAAGTGTTCGTTTTTACAAACTGCATCCATAGCGACTATCGCTATGGATACCATAACTTAAAAACTAGTTTTATATATCAAATGCCCCTTAAAAACCTTACCTTTTTTACTTTTAAATTTATGTATAAACTTAGTATAAAGTTTTTGAAAAACTAAAAAGTAGAGTTTGAAAACTTGTAAAACTTTTCTAGATAAAAAAATTAGGAACCAAATTTAAACCAAGGGATCTCGATGTCACACATCTACAAGTTCAAGTGCTTACTTTCTTTAGCATACACATTTATAACAAAAGCTCATACATTTATCACATGCCATAACGTTATACAAAAAGTAAAAATAACTACTTTCCATCATCCCTTAACATCCAAACTATATTTTCAAGTTTACAACCAAACAATATATCTTTATTAATAGTTGAAATACCTTTGGTGTCATACTTTTTTGGTATCAGTGTGAACTACCAAAAATGTCCCTCTGTCTTAATATCGCTTAAAATTTGGATCTAACTTCTTTTACAAATTCAAAATTCCCCTCTACAAATATTACTGAATCTATCTTCATATCCCTTAAACATAGGATCTAATAAATAAAGGTTTACAAATATTATCAAACCTTCGTATTGCTTAAATATAAGATCTAATAACTAAATTGTCTTTACAAATTCAAAATTTTCCTCTACAAACATTACCAGATCTTAATACCACTTAATCTATCATATTTAATTTATAGAAATATAATTCACGCATAAAGCACATGTTATTATCACGCGCGAAGCGCGTGCCGTGACGCTCGTGTGTGTGTATAGTATCATATATATATAGCAAAACAATATAATTTCAACCAAGATTAACACAATTATTAGCAAAAACATAAATTTGTAAACTTTTTAAAAAAATATGAGCTTTACTAACCAAAAGCTTATGGAAACAAACCAAACTCCCACTATATCTTGTATCATCCCAAGATCTTGGATTTTACTTAAGTAAAAGTTGGATTTTGAAGGCCTAAAAGGGACATGCGGGTTCATCCATGGGTTATGGGCTCGGCCATGCTTTGTAGAGGGAGTTTGGGCTAGTTTTTGAAAAGAAGAAGGTGTAGGAAGGGAAGGAAGGGGGTTTAAATTAGTTTTTAAGAATTTAAAAGCGGAAAAAGAAAAGGATTTTTAAACTTTGAAAACTATGAAAGACATTAAAAAGTTTTTAGAGCTTTGAAAAGGAAGACGGAGATTTTGAAAATATGGAATGAAATGAAAAAAATGAGAGAGAAAAATTAAGAAATTGTTTTTATGCAAAATGGATTAAGCAAATTACTAAAATGCCCTTTAAGTACATGCCCTCCATTCAAAATATGCTACTTCATCACACCTTCCCCTCTTTCTCTTCCACATGTAAGGACCACAAACCCCACCTTTGTCCAACATAAAACCCCTTCTTTATACTATGATATGTTGAAATGTGGCATTACATCTTTTCTCTTTTATTCCTATTTTAATTATTATTTGGAAAAAAGTCACATCACTTATTCTTATTTACTTAAGTAAAAATATTTTATCATATCATATTCTTAAGCATGCATATATTACTTGTATATGTGTGTATATCTATACTAAAGTGTTCACAACACTTTCGACAACTTTTAGTCGATGAAAAATCGAAAATCCAAAAAACGATTTTCGATCACATTTTCTGTTTTTTTATCGAACTACCTATTTTATTAAACAAAATTCAAAAATAAATTTTCTATCATTGGTTCTTGTTTGCGCCAAAAATGGTCACAACCCCCAAATGTGATGAAAACACCAGTGTATGAACACAAATCAGCAGTATGTAATCATAGATCACAGATCTAAGTAATGTAGAAGATAGAAAATGAAGAATAATAAACTTAAAACGGAAAGTAGTAGACAGAGACACAAGAATTTAGAGTGGTTCGGCGTATCGCCTACGTCCACTATGAAGTTGTTAGCTTTATTGATCTTTCTTTGAAGATTACAAGTGAATTCAGTAAGTTACAGCAGATGATTATGATTTTCAGCAGTAAATCTCGTTGGTAGCAGCAGCAATGGAGTTTAGATCTGGATCTGGCGGAGTCTGGACGTTGGAGATCTCAAAGAAGAAGAAGAACCCCTTTTCTGTTGGCTTTGGGGGTCTATTTATAGGTGTAGGAGGCTGGTATTTCGCTCAGATCTCGAGAGAGCCTCTCTGGCACGTGACCATGCCCGCGCGCCCAAGCCCGTGAAGTTTCGGTCCGATCCGTGATCGATACGAACAGATTTCATATCGATCAAGATTTCATCCAATGGAGTCGAAATTTGGCGTGGACATTCTTTAGCATGCACGTAGTCTTCTGTGAAAATTTCATAGCATTTGGACTTGTAGATTAGGAGATATGATCGATAAGAATTGGGATTCTCGGTGGGCTGTTTCGTTCGACTCGCTCTTGTTTCGACTCGCTTTTGTTCGACTCGGTTCTGTTCAACTCGGTGATGTGGCGTTTATTCGTATTGACTGCTGTGCCTTGCTTCGCATTGATGGACACGAAGTAGAAGTCTCTGGATGGATGCGAAGTTGACGTTGGATGATCGAGTCGAACTGTGGCTTGAAGCGGAGCGAGTCGAAGTAGGCTTTCCTGAGGGATGGGAGCTGAGCGAGTCGAAGAAGGCATCTGATGGAGGCAAAGTGGAGCGAGTCGAAGAAGGCGTCTGATGGAGGTGAAGCGGAGCGAGTCGAAGAAGGCGTCTGATGGAGGCGAAGCGGAGCGAGTCGAAGTAGTCACTTCTGATGGTTGCGAAGTGGAGCGAGTCGAAGTAGCCGCTTCTGATGAATTCAAACTGAGCGAGTCGAAATGGAACGAGTCGATGTGGAGCGAGATGAAGTGGGCTTTCCTGAGGGATGCGAACTGAGCGAGTCGAAGAAGGCTGTTTTTTAATCAATTTTGCATCGGTTGTGACTTGAGCATACGAACTCGGATTGACTTGAGATTTGGAACGTTGACTCTCATAGCTTCGCTTGTCGTGTTGTATCAATTTAAGCTCGATCCGGACTCGGACAAAATTCGTCGATATCCATTGTGAGCCTGTGTATAACCGATCTCTGGGATGGATCGTCATTGGTTTACTAGTCAATCCCTTGGTGTCACAACCTTGCCAAAAGGCAGGATAACAGTTCTAAATTAAAAGAGGGTTATTTAATTATTAAAACTATTAATTGAATATTTAATTTAATTAGATGTTCCCAAATCAATATGATAAAATTCTGGAACGTTGCATTTTAGGTTTATAATAAACGATGTTTTAATGACATTTGTTTTTTACCCTTCTTTTGAATACACTTAGAAATGTAATTAGCTCTTTAAAACTAATATTTTAAAGAGTGTTTTTAAAGTGTTTTAAAAATGTTTGTGATATGAAAAACTAAGCATAAGTTCGGTTTTTAAAAGTCTAAAAGTTTGATTCAATTATGGAAAGATAATTTCCATAAGCAATATCACTTATGTGGAAAGGAACTAGGCATATACTTAAAACTAAACGTCGAGGTATGAAAAAATCGTCTCTATTTCAAAAGATAAGAATGTATGTCGAGGTAAGGTTTGAGAGGCAGCAATGCCCCAACTTGTCTGGCTTCATTGTTAACTGAGAGATAGTACGAGTTTGAAATTGATGAATGGTGATAAGGATATGAGATTTAATTTCCATATACGATCATTTTTTATTATTCCCGGTAATTGACCTATTGACTATCGATTCTGCTATCATTTTGTGTTTCGTCAATCTAAGTTGATTTTTTGCTCATTTCAGCGTTGATATTCTTTACCGAAAATGACTAAAACCAAAGCACGAGTGGATGTCAAGCTATATGGGATTGCTCCCTTTAGGGTATCTTCACATCTACTCTAGATTGGATTCAGTTGTATGTGTAAATTCTGTTGTATGCACACGGAGATGTAAAATACTCGGATTCTCGGTAAGGTTGGCAAGATCCGGCTTGTACATTTTTCGAGAGCTGTCGTAGTTCTCAAGTATATTTTCTAGATGTATACTTTCGGTAAGGGAGGTGCACCCTCCTAGTCATTGTTGTAAAAAAATTCTTTCCTTATTTTTGATTCAAACCTTTGAATTGATTCTTTCTTAATTGCATTAGGAAATGTCTCACACTCTTCTCGATGTTTAATTATTTATGCCCATTCCTTCAAGTTTGGGTTTTGTTCTAATTTGTTTACATCCTCTTATGTATGGATGTTGTCCTTGTGAGATAAAAACTCGTTCCGTGTTTAGCGGCACGGTCTCACAAAGTTATTATATGTTCACCATATTTCTTGAGTTTTCTCATGTTGGTTTTCCAAACTGATACGAGTGTTATTTTATTATAATGCTCGGGCCAGACCGAGGTTTTCTAGGTTGTCGTTAGTAGGACATGGAGCTTATGGAGTAGAGTTGGATGTTCACCTGCCGTAGTATTTTTTATTTCCGTTGTATTATTATATATACCCAGTAGCAATTGTAAGCAAGGTCAGTCCTAAGAGTTTTGCTACCTAAGCCAAAAGCATAAACAAGGCCCTTACACAGAAACAAATGCTATTATCGTTAATTAAATCATCAAAGTAATTTATGTTGTTTATAAATAAGGAACGTCCAATCTACTAGTTATAATTAATGAAAAATACTTTCAACGATAATTTGAAGCAAAAATTCTTTTTAACTAAACGATTGGACTATAAAACTTTAACTATAAATTCCTATGAAAACATAGTTATTTATCAATAAATTATATATTATCTAACCATTAAAAAATTCTTTAACTATTACCAAATAAATCATTGTTATACAATCATCAATTAGGTCAAATATCAATTTGAATATTACAATTTTGATTTAATCCTTACTAATTATTATACAAATCCCAAATGTACAAATCAATCCTTAAATTAATATACAACTAACCAACCTAAAATTAGAATATAAGATCAGAAATGAATTTGCATTGTATTGTAGGACATAGATGTTGTTCATCGAATCATTTTACAAATTACTGAATTAGTAAATAATGTAAATTACAATACAATAAAAAAATTAAATTATATTTGCATTGTACTAGTTCAACTGAGATGGAGGAGCCTACTGCCTGCCTGTGCCCTAGTTGCCGAATACCAAGATGAAGGAGCCTGCCGTCGCCTGCTTGTGCCCTAACTACCGAGATGAAGCCTGCTTAGAGAGGAGATGGAGCCGCCTAGATGAATTGCCAGTCGCCACCTCGTCGGTTCGTGAATCGCGGATTCACAATTTGGATTTTTTTTGTATCGTGTGGTGAATTACTTAATTTGGTGTGCTGGTTGTTTCGGAGCCTTAAGCAGATGCTTCTGTTGCTTTTGGGAAGGGTCGGGCCTGATAGTAAGGTCAAGAAGTTATAACCATCCAGGCTGATGAGGTTTTTTTAAACTTTGATATGCTATGTATCTTACTGTCTTTGTTATATTATATGTTGTTATTCCGTTGCGAGATTCTGTTTTCCCTTTCCTTTTTCTTTTTTACCTTAACAATCTGCCTTTCCGGCACTTGAATGCTCCGCATCGTGATACCGTGGACGTACTAGGTGTCGACTTTCGAGAATCGAAAATGCGGGTCGTTACAACAAATATGTTTTTTTAGTCTACTAATTTAATAATACTCTTAGATATTGAAAAACGATATTGCATATTTAAATAAGAGATGAAAGATTTGGAAAAGCAAAAATATTTTCTTTATCATCGTATCTAGCACAACTAATATTTTTAGTAGTTGCTAGATCGATTGATGTAAATATGGTCCACTCTATATAAAAGAGGAAACGAAAAAAACACTTGCTCTATAAATACGATAACTTTGATACCATCGATCTTTGTGATGCAATGTAAACACTGAACATTGTACCTACTAATGTAATGTTGTTCAAAACAACAAGAAGGCAGAGTTGGACCAAACACGTATTATATTATCTTTGTGTACCGACATACATGAGTTTATTCTAAAAAGATTCTTCCTTGTTCATCAAAACTAAGAGGCTATGCTAATATTTGATATTACTCAAGCCCCGTGAAACTCGTTTACAATTAAAATACGTTAATCACAACATCTTAGATATTGTCACTCCATGAAGTAAGCCGCAAATGCATATAGTTGATACACACACCAACAACATCAAAAGCATGTGTGATTTGTTTATGAATGTGAAAAATCAGGCCATAGTATATGAAAAGATTATGCTTCTAGCACTAATATTAAAAGAAGATGCATCGAATGTGGTGTAGGTAAAATAATTCATGAGATGTTAGCGATCGAGATTCAATTTTTTTTACGATAATTTGGTGGATTTATTCACACAACTTTACTGTCATCGATATTTCAAATTAATATAGGCACTCAAAGCATATACAAACAGAATTATTTTTATTCAATATATTTAACAAAGAGAAGTATTCCTAACATTGTACTCTTTTTCCTTTGCTTGAATTGTATCTTGTTGGGATATCTTAATTAGATTATAATGAGCCGATATTCACAATAACCGTCTACCAAACCTCTTATCGGATCAATGAGGCTAATGACTCGTGAACCGATTTCTCTTTTTTTAAAACTAAATCTACGAACGGGTAGAGGTTTGCAAAACTATCCTTAATTTTATAAGTTAATGGTTTGTTCTTGGTTATTTATTTTGAATCTCTTAGTGTACTATTACTTACATTGATTGTATGCTAATTATAGTGAAACTAAGGCCCATTTGGGAGTTTTTTCCGTCGTTTTTGATTGATTTTGTATGGTTCTGTATTTTAGGTATTGTCATAATCCTTATTTGTAAGTTTTCTTTTTCTCGTCGGTTTCTATTAATTATAAAAACGAAGAAAGCCCATGTAGTATAATTTTAATGGTCATTCACAACCCATCAAATTGTGGTGTTTTTAAGGGCTCTAAGTTTTTTCTTCCAATTATATCCCTGATAATTTTATTGTAAAATTAATCTTCACATTCAAAACCAAATTAGACAATAGATAAAATGATATATATATATATATATATATATATATATATATGTGTGTGTGTGTGTGTGTGTGTAAATATAACACATACACATATAATATTACTTTGTTGGAAAATTCTGACAAACGGTGATCTTAAGCATGTATTAATTAGCTATAACTGTAGTTATGATGACTAGACCGTGAATCTAACCGTGACAACTCAAGGTTTAAGATTTTAATAGTTCAACTGTTCAAACTATCGGAACAATGTAGTTTTTTGTTTTTTTTTGATATTTGCACATTTAAATTCAAGCTACACACAAAAATATTGAAAAAATGCTAGATATGTGAGTTGAAAGAGGTCTTCAATTTCTATAACCAAAGTTATATACTGTCGTAGTGCACAATTGCAGCAGCCATGTACTGATGCAGTTGCACAATTACACCAACACAACTGTTGTTGTGCACACAATAGCAGTGCACGACGGTAAAAGCTTAGTGGATAAAATTTGTAGTGAGAAAGTAAGAGAAAAATAAAAAAATTGCGGTTCAATTTGGTAAAATAGATAGTTGGACCACTGGTTCGAAGGTCCGACCTTCGTTTTGTGCATAATTGAGGTTTGATTGAGTTCCAAAGTAGCCCACGGTCTGAGATTATTTGTGGTCAAACATACGACCACGATAATATTGGCTATGACAACACTTCATATAAACCAATCAAAACTGTTACGATCATTGATGATCAGTACCAGCACTCTCAAAATCTCTCGTATACAAAACTCTCAAATCGAGTTCATGATTTAAAATACTTGGAGAGAATACTCATGCATTATTTAACATTCAAAAGCTAGAAAGAAATCAGGATAGTTTAAAGATTTTTTTTTTTGAATATACATAGGAAAACCCAACAGACAAGTAAATTCCTAAATGGAATTAAGTCGTGCCTGTCTGCTTTAACTTATGACATCTATACCCTCAGGTACTATTTTTTCTGAGAAGTGTGTGCAAGGCAGGGGTCGAAGCTGTGTCTGTTATCAGACCCAGACATCCCACTTTCCATTGCGTCATCTACGGACTAGTTTAAAGATTTATTTATAACTAGTTAATTCTCATAACAATAATTCTTTCAAAAATTTGTAGTGAGATTAATATGATTAAATCCAACATAGCTTATTTCAAACTACTGGTCCAACTTTGTATGTCAAGTCCAACTAGTACAAACTTGCAAATTTTAATTGGATTTCAAAACGACGATGAGTGACATGAGTCTGCCTTCAACGTGGATCTTGGATTATGAAGATGAAAAATATAAAAATGAGTTTATAATTCAAAGTCCAACATGGATCCACAGAGTAAACTGTGACCAAATTTGACAAACTTGACCAGGAGACCGGCCCCCTCCGTACGCGTTCCTATTGTAAGAAGTATATGGGCTAGCCCGTTCTCTCTACAGATTGACCGTTTGTGGGCCAAAATTAAGTACTTTCCCTAAACAGCACCGGCACTTATCCGATTCATACACAAACTTCACAAAAAACCCTCCACTCGATTTCTTTCCTCAAACCCTAACCCTAAAAATCTAACCTTCAATGGCAGACGATCTCCACTACTCAGCCAAGCGAAAGTTCGACGATCAGGATGACGGACAACCTCCGGCAACTCGTCGCGCCACCGGATTTTCCGCTCCTATTGTTTCGCCACCTTCTGCCGGGACGCAGCCACACCTTGAGCTCGCGAAGCAAAAAGCTCAGGAAATTGCCGCGAGATTGTTTAATAACGCCCAGGCGACGCAGGCCAAAGCAGAAAATGGAGATAATACAGCTTATTCCAATGGTTTGTTATTTTGGTTTGTACTTTTTTTTTCCTTTCTGCTGGCTACGTTGGATCTGGAATTTGTTACGTATGTTTGAAGTTGTAGCTTTCTACGATAAAATTAGCTGTAGAGTTAATAAGTTTATAACTATTGGATTGTTCTGATAGAGAACCTTTTGAAATTATCTAAAACTGGGTAAAAAAATGTATAATGGAACATAGCTTGAAGTTTTCAAGACAAGCAATATGCTTCATCCACTTTATTGAATTGAGAATAACACGGAATTGGACATTCTTTGTGAAACTCTCTCTATGATGCGAATACTTCTCGTTCTGATCTGGAAATTATCTTTGTGAACTATTATTTTTGTGAAAAAATAGTTAGCCAACTCCACTCAATCGGATTAGAGATATAAATGATATTTTGTGTAAACGGTTTTATGTGATCGTGTTTGGTTTTTGTTTCATCTTACAATGTTTTTTCAATTTGGTTATTCTTCAATCATTACATTATAATATCATTTGCATGTCTAGACTATACACAGAAACCCACTGGGCAGCCTATACAGTCACAGTATAGCCTGAATACTTCATATAATTCATCATATGGCTCTCAAAGTGCAAGCAAGAAAATAGAAATTCCCAATTCGAAGGTGATTTTGCTTTTCATTTTTATTTTTATTGCCTGCATTATGTGAATTTATTTAATGATGATGTATGCTGTACCTTTTAATATTGAACTTATGATCAATATTTTGGTTAGGTTGGTGTCATAATTGGTAAAGGTGGAGAAACTATCAAATATCTTCAAGCACAATCTGGAGCAAAGATACAAGTAACAAGAGATGCCGATGTAATACCGTTTTCACAGACAAGGCATGTAGATATTATGGGCAGTTCAGAACAAGTTAACAGAGCTGAACAGTTAATTAATGATGTGCTGTCTGAGGTATTCCTATTGTACATTTTGCTGAGATTTTGGTATGATTATGGTTCTGTATCTCATTAATTTCATCTATCAAAGGCCGATGCTGGGGCATCCGGTAACCGTAAAGCTGGTAGCACACAGTATGGTGGTGAGCAGTTTTCCATGAAAGTTCCTAGCAACAAGGTAATTGTTTAAGATATTGTTTCCCTGAGTCATTTCTTGAGGTTCAAAATCAGTTTATTGAGGAGAACTGTTTGGTGGTATCATTATCTGATACATAATCTTTTTATTCGTCAAATTTAAATTCTCAAACTTTCTGATCCTTGAAAGCTGTCTCAAAAAGAATATAATTTGTTATCATTGTTGTGATGTTAATGTCATACAACTCGACAGCGTAAGTTAGAAATGCTGTACGGAAAGAAAAAAGACAGGAGACGGGCATTAGAAGAAAGATGTTTTTGGCCTGGAAATGATGATATTTATAGTCTTTGTTATTTGAATAGGTAGGATTGGTTATTGGCAAAGGTGGGGAGACGATAAAAACCATGCAGGCCACATCTGGTGCTCGTATACAGGTTTGTCTTTTCTGATATCAATTTTATTATATATCTAATTTTAGGTTCGCTTTAGAATGTCGTCCGAGGAAAATTTATATCAGCTTCGTAGTATCTTATGCTGTCTGAAAATTCTAGTTGTTGTTGTTATTGTTAGATATGTATCAATATCTGATATATATCAAGAAATATTAGTCTATGATATGTAAAGTAGTAGACGATGTAATAAACTAATATTTTTGAAAATTTTCATATACATCTTTGTTATTGTTAGAGCATCTCCTGGTTGTTTCTACTTCATTATCTTTATAGGCAAAATGGTGAGTGAATTTTTCTCTCCAACTGTTCTCCATTTCATTAAATTGGAGTCCCAAAAATGGAGTGCACCATCTGCCCATCTGCCCATGTAAAGAATCATATTTATCTTTCTTCCCATTTTGATGAAATGAAGAATAGTTGGCGATTGCAATTTACTTCATTCTCAATTTTCCCAAAATGAAAACTGCTCTATGTAGAACACTGGATATGCTCTCAATATGCAAACAATTTTTTATATTTGATTATTTATGTAAAACTGCTCTATGTAGAACACTGGATATGCTCTATGTAAAACTGTTTCAAATGTTGTATTATGTTCCAGACTTCCAGCTTCCATTTTCACTTCTGTTTAATGTGACAAATTTTAGGTTATACCGTTACATCCACCTCCTGGTGATACATCACTAGAGAGAACAGTTCAAATTGATGGTACACCTGAGCAAATTGAAGCTGCAAAGCAGTTAGTCAATGAAGTTATTAGTGGCCAGGTAAGTCTATGCTTGAGCTTGTTTCGTGATATCACAAACTGTCTTTTGTTCTATTTACTGTTTGGAAAATCTACTTAATCCAGATAACATATTTATCATAAATTTGATGATGTTCTGTCTTAATTGTGTACTAGGTGTACATAAAAAGTTTAACACAATATATATTGGGTTTGTTCATTTTCAAGTTTTGATTGTTTACATTGAGCTAATTTACTCGGGACTATCTCAATAAATCGAATCATCAAACAATATGGATATAACGGGGATTGAATGCACTTTGGACTCATCAATTCTCTAGTATAACCAACTCATCATAGGAAGGAGACATATATGCCAATCCACTACACACACATACCCTAAACCAGAAGGGAGACTAAAGGCCTTATACCGCAAGCCTGCTCCAGGAATCCAGTCTACTCGCCAACCACAGAGTAACCGTCTATTCCCACAGTCTTTAGTTACCTCGACGGACAGCGTGATCCCATCCACTAATGACTCGTCTACGTGTAGCCTTGGTCACGACCTTGCTTCTGGTTTGAATAGGGTCAGATTTCCGGTTTTCTGAAGTTATTGTTTGCTTTTTGTCTGCTGTCTAACTAGATAAGAATGATACATTGGTTCACCAAGCATGAAATATCGTTTGTTTTGATTGGACCCCTTGTCTTTAAAGGTGATTGGTTCTTCCTTAACGTTACATTTCTTCTACTTGCTCTTATGCAATAACAAAAGATTTGCAATTGAGGAATGCAATTTTTAGCCCATATTATGCAGTATTTCATTGTGATCCTCTATTTTTTTCCCTTCAAGATCATCAGTAATGTACAGTGTATTATCTTAAGTTCTCAACCTTTTACCTAATAACACAAATGAAAATATTTGAATGAACTAGTTGCTGTTTATTTACATTCCTTTTCACTGTTTACTCAAGTCAAATATTCAATTATATTCTTTAGTCCAGTCTATCCAGTACCATCACATTCTGTTCATTTTAATGCTTATAAGCTCTGCTATTTTAAAAATAAAACCGTGGAAGCCCTGGAGTAAGAGCATAGGCGTGGTTCATGCAAATGGGGATGTACAAGACATGTTTTAGTTTTCAGTAACACTGTTATGAAAATTTTGTAAATATGTTAATGTTTATTATAATTTATCGAATTAAATATTTTTTCCATAGATGTTTTAACTAAATTACACTTAATATTTAATTATAACGTACTAAAGTGTCAAAACAAATAAAAATTAGATTGAAATTGTTTAAATGTTTAAAATTTTATTTGAGAGAAAGGGAAAAGGAAGCATTCTCATCAACTTGTAAATATGCTCTTGTCTACTTATAACTATGCTCTTGTCTACTTCTAATTGCATTCACGTCAAATTTCCATTCGTGAACTGCTAGACCATAGTTCTGGCTATAATATGCAATCTCATAAAATATTCCAGCTTTCAAGCTGTGCACCATTATACATTGAACTTTTAAACTGTTTATAAATTACAGTTCTGATTTTATGTGGTAACCTTTTATTTTATGCACATGAACTTTATTTGGTTCATGTAATTTTTGTAACCACATTTACCTGCGCAAGCTGTTGAATAACCTGGGCTATTGACCGAGCCATTACGAATATGAGTATTAGAATGAACCAAAAACTTGTATCAGCTAGGACTATTCTTGTTTCTGGAAGTATTGACTTCAAATAAAAGTGGGAAATTTATACGTTTCTTTCTTTAAGAGTAACTTCTCACTAAAAACTGCCACCTCATTTATACCATTGATGATTATATTTGTTCAATTCTACCTTGTGATTCCGCTTTATCGTGTCTCTCAAAATATCAAATGTTTACTTGTTATCATGGACATTGTCATTTATGCTCAGAGGAGCTGCTACTCATTAGCACCAGACCTGCACACATTGTAGTTCTCAGAATTGAAAATTTTGCCGTAATCACCGTGTATATACATTTTGTATTATACACACTGTAAACATCGTTCAATTTCTTTGTTTAATGGCTAGTTGATCACCTATCTTACTTTTAGTATTTTTCTCTCTTTCTAATGCTGTTTGTACTGGTTGACCTCAAATACAAATTCATAGTGCTGTTATCTATAATTTGGATATTTAATTTTATTTAGATCTTTACGTCTTTCATTAATTTCTGCTCTTATTACGATGTGTCATAAAAATGAGAATGAATTGATGCACTTGAGCAAGCATGCATTTGCAATCACCATGCTCATATTTTAGTATTTACTAGATTGAAATTTTAGTCTTTGGATTGTATACTTTATAATCTATTGAATTTTCTATAGGTCATTTAATCATTCAGCTGTTTATAAATCGTTTAATCTTATGTGATATGCTTCTCATTTTATTGTAAATATCAAACTTGTCAATTTCATATCCCGCTCTCATCTCAGGACTCAGATCAGAATTTTTACAGTATCATATCAGATGAAATCTTGAGTGTGATGGACTTCAGTTGGTTGTAATTCTATATTGAAACTTCATAAAATAAGTCTTTACCTTTGATTATATTGAAATAATATTTGAAGTAAAAAAATACATATACATTAAACAAAAATGTTGATATACTATTCTGTCATTGCAACTAAATTAAAGACTAAATGTTTAGTATTTTTGTAATATTAACTGAATTTCATATTTCATCTTGTGGAGCTCTTCTAAAAGAAGATCTCAATGCAGATCACTGCGGTTTTAAGTAGCGGGTACTCATTATTTCTATTGATCTTTACTACAAAATATTGTTATAAATTACCTGGAAACACTTCCTTTGTTTCCTTATCATCAAAGGTTGATTTTTGAATATTGTGCAATAATAGAACCATTTTTTTTATAGTGCAATAACTGCTGTATTTATTTTTATATTTCCAACTTCTAGAAGTGAAGATTTTGGTATATAATTTCAACAATACTGCTGTCCTAAACCATATAATCGAAGTATCGTATATTTTTTTGTTTCTGGTTCTGACAGTTTTTCTTCGTCAAATATTCCTTGTATACAGTTGCATGTTGTATGATAGGGTACTTACTGGTTGTGGTGTAATATTACTTCTGTAGTTGCATATCTAAAATGCTTACTGTTAAACCTCTTATCTTTTTCATTGTTGAACCTGGGATACATATTTGCTTCTTAATCCGAGGTGCTCCAACTAATTGGGGAGTTAATGCTATATGTTTGCAAACTTAATTTAACACATCCTTAGCACTCCATTATTAAATTTTGTACAGAACACACATGTTAGTTCTTTCCTGTCTGTAATTTCAATTTCTCATTTTCAATGATTCTTTCACTACCTTGTTTAATTCACACTCGTTGTTAGTTGTCAAATGAAAATTATTAATGAAAATGGCGCATATATCGAGGTTTATTTGAATATCATGCTGCGATTGGTTGTCAACATGCAGTCATATTATCATATCATGCATTTGATATCATCAGGTATAAGTTGGCTTTTACATCTTTGGGTATACTTCAAACGTATTTTTAATTTTTGGTTATTCTCTCCTTTTCTTCTTGTAGTTCAGTTTAATACTACCTGGCATTTATGGTATTCAAGGTGTTGCTATTAAACTAAAAAATACATCCCTCTGATGTACGTTTCTGAAGAGCAATCATAATTAAGTTTTTCAAAATGAGATTCAAATTAAAATGTAAAATTTAGACTTTAAATTGAACGGGCTTTAAATCGTAAACCGTAGGTTCAAAAGATTCATACTTTAAGGTTTGTACACGTTTTGAAATTGATTTTGATGCTAGAGCTTTTTATGCATAAACTAAAACTCGATTTCTCTCTTGTTTCATCTTTACATTGTTTGGAAAACATTAAAAAATTTAGGGCCCGTTTGGTTTCGTTTTGAGTTTTGTGTTTTCAACATATATACAAATTGTGGGAAATCTTTTTATAATTCTTAGTCATTGCGACGATGCGACGATGAACGGAAAATGGAAGAGATGAATTGTTTTCCGTCCTTTTGTTATGTCTCAAAACACGAAAAATCAAATAAACTTGTTTTCTTTTTTCTATGTTAATTTCATTTTTCAAAATTGTGTGTTTTCAAACAATATATAAGAAATGCGCATTTTGTTTAGGCGAAAACACAAAACTAAAAACAGCAAACCAAACGGGGCCTTAATTGTGGATCCAAGTATGTTGAATGTAAAATTATAGATTGAATGTTTTAATATGGATTGAATGTTTTTTCTTTCTTTTTTCAAGTTGTGTGGTTTTAACCGAGTTTGAATTTGAATATAAATCGAATTGTAAAGGGTAAGATGTGATTTGAAACGGGATTTAAATCATATGATTTCTGCTAACAATGGTTGGCTCTATCATGCGATATGCCAGTGACAAAAAGAAAAAGGAGAGACTTACAAACATTAATTTATACTTGTGATAGCATAGCTGCTAGAGATTAATATAATTCAATATATTTTACCAGAGATGTGGTTATGACATTTTTCGTAAAATGGTAGTAGTTCCTTGGTCTTGTTTGCAAAATCAATATATATAGCTAGATCTATCTATTCTATACATTTCTATGGAAAGATTGATGGACATTGGACATTACCAATCTTTTCTACAAAGGATAGTTCATGAATTTATAGTACTCTGGAAGAAGCCATGATATGTTTACATGAATATTGGTATATTATTCAGCTGCACCTATTTGTATATGAATATGCGCAGGCTACCTGGAGCATTCCATAGCAGGACGTTAGGTATTAAATTAGCGATAGTATTTCTAGCCTTAGATGTTATAAAATGGTTAGCAACTCGAATTATAATTATATTATGTCTGTGCAAAAATTTGTTTGTCTAGAAATATATGAATTTTGTATTAGTTGAAAAAAATAACGGAGTTAAAGGGAAAGAGCATGGCACTGCAGATGTAGCTTGGGACTCTTCCTTTTTCACTTTGGTGAGTTAGAATTATGTTTTATCTTTCCATGTGGATGCCTATCTATGCATATGAACTTGGAATATTTGATGATATGATGAATTTGCCTGTATACTGGTTTGTTATTTCTGTTCCATTACGATCAAGAAAGTCGTAGAACAGACATATTTAAATTTTCAACTTTTTTTAATTCTTCAGAACCGAATGAGGAGTCAATCCATGTCAGGTGGATACTCTCAACAAAGCTACCAGCAGCCAGCTCAGCCACCAATGTGGGGTCCACCTGGAGCATCTCAACAAATGCAGCAGCAGCAGCCACCGCCAGCAGCTCCAGTTAACTACTACGCACAGCAATCGTATCCTCAATATGGAGGTTACCCAACCTACCCTGATCAGTCAGGAAACCAAACTGCTCAACCAACTGGGTATGATTACTATAATACCCCTCAACAGCAAGTTAACCCATCAACTGCCCCTACAGATACCAACAGTGCGTACAACTATGGTGCATATGATGCCAGTGCATACTCTCAGCAAACTTACCCTTACCCACCTCAAGATGGTAGCGCTAACACTGCTGCCTCACAAGGTTCTGGACCTGCACCAGCACCGCCAGCTCAGCAAGTGCCACCTGTTACCCAACAAGGATATAATGGTCAACAGCAAACTGCCTCTGCTGCTGGTGCAGCTAGCGGTGCATATGCTGCTTATTACGGCCAGCCACCTAGCCAAGCTGGGTATGGGTATGGAGCCCCACCGCCGCCTTCTGGTTATGCACCTGGACCTGCTTATGGTAACGCGCCCGCACAGAGTCAGACTAGCTATAATGCAGGTTATGGGCAGAATACTGCTGCGTATTCTACTGATAGTGCTCCTCCTGCAGCAGCAGCTGCACCACAACCTAAGGATACCACCCAGAGTTGATGTTATGTTGATGGTCTTTATATTATTCTGGTAAGTGAACCTGATACTTCTTTGCTTTTAATTCGTTAAATATTTGATGGACAACTAGTGTACTTGGGTTATGGTGCTTGTTATGTTGGAAACTTGATACACTGCTTAATATGAGGTTTTTAAATTTGTAATTGGATTATTCATATGTTTGGATATGAATATATTTGATTGCTTTGTTCTTTTTGGATCGGAAACTATTGATTCAGTTCTAATGAAATATGTTTTTGCAACAGGAGTTTTTCAGTTGGTGCAGTGGAAATTGTTTTGTTGATTTGCATCATCTTGTGTTTTGGTCAGTAATATTTTAATCAAAATCTCCATCTTTGCTTTAGTGTATTATTTTCACATTATACTTTGATTTTGATAATAATTTAATAACTATTTGATTTGTGGTCAATTTGATTGTAATTTTAGTGTGTTTATCTTGATTGTGATTGATTTGAGTATGAGCTTGTTTATGTTTGTGTTAGGAAGAATTGTGATTGTAAAATTCTCTGTGATTTGATGATGCTTGGATTTGGGTGGTCAGTATGACTGGTTTGTTGCGACGTGGGGATGAAATTGTTTGTGTCAGAGCTTTGTTGGAGGGTTAAACCACAAAGCTCAGCTTGAATTGATTTGACATTGATTTGGTTGGGTAATGTTAGCGGCGACGGTTGGAAATAAAAGACAGTGATGAGATATCGTGTTAGTAGGCAAGAGTAGCGTTTGAAGAATGATGTTGGTGTGTGCTCACTGAGCATGGATACAGTTAGTTTGTTTCCGTCCGAATGCAAATGAAGCGGTTACTTCCGGAGGGAAATTTATTTAGCACGCTGATTAATTGGTAGGATTTGATGATCTGGTTAAGTAAAGTGCTTGTTGAGGAAATTGTTGTGGAAATCATGAGCAATCAAGCCTTCGGTGGCAAAAATTCTGAGTGGATGTGCTTCTGAAAGTCCTTGGAGAAGAACCAAGCTGGGAGAATCAACAAATCCCAAGCCGATGAGGTGTTGGGTCTGATGATTATGGACGTGTCTTGTGAACAAAAATTCCTAGTCCATAAACAAAAGTAGAAAACCGAAAAATCAATAAAATTAAAATACTTGATCTGGTCAAGGCAGCGGTGTGCATCTTTTCAAGAGTGTGCCCAAAAGATAATGAAACTGTTTCCTAGTCACTTCATATGCTCCGCGGTATTATGGTGTTTTGGAAAAGAGAAATCGAATGTTAATAAACATGAGGGGTTGAGATACCTCTTTCATTTTGGGTACTGTATGTTAAATGCAGTTTTATATAAATCCATGCCCTCAACTCTTTACGAGTTATGGATTGAAAGAAGTCTTGCTTTAATTACTTTATGGTATGGGTAAGCCTCCAAAAGACTCAAGGTAAGATATACTCTGTGTAAACTCATAGGGTATGCAAAAGATTTACATGGTTATATGTTCTATCACATTGAGAAACAAAAATTATTGTTTTAAAATATGTCATTTTCTTAGAGAAAGAATTTCCATCTAAGAAAATTAGTGGTCTGTGTGATGACTTGAATGAGTACCAAGACACTAACATGGAAGTAGATCATCTAGATGGAACAAATTTAAACACACTTTAAGAGACGCAACCTTTAGAAAGTCCAATAGAGAGACGTGTGCTGGAGAGATACAATGTGTTTCTCATCAATGACAACTTAGAAGAAGGCGATCCCTTTGTTATGAACAAACACCGGAGAGTAAAGACTTTAGTTTATGGCTATGAAATTCGAAATGGATTCCGCATATACCCAGAAAGCATGGACTTTGGAAGATGTACTTGAAGGATAAAACACATAGGTTGTAAGTGGATTTTCAAGAAGAAACCCGGTGTAGATGGAAAAGTAGAGACTTATAAAGCGAGACTAGTGGTTAATGGATTGTCAAATTCAAGGTATTGATTATGATGAAACATTTTTTCAGTCATGATGCTCGAGTCTATTCGGATCCTACTAGCGATAATTGCGTTCTGCTATTGCAAAATATGTGAAATGGTGGTTTAAAAGTAACAATTTATATGTCACATCCACAGGGTTTCGGTGCCAGTGAGAGCGCAAATAAAGTTTGTAGGCTTTTAAGATTAATCTATGATCTTAAACAAGCATCTTAGGGTTGGAATAAAAGTTTTAATAAAATGATCAAACAATTTTGTTTTGATTTATAACACAAAGGTGTTGGATCTGGAGCAACACGCAACGTGTTAAATGAGTGAATTTCAATTATCCTTTTGTCATTTTTAACTTATTGGGCCTATGAATTCAAAATTTATTTTGGCTCTGATCCAAATCAATTATAAATAAAATCATTATTTTATTTAATTTGTAAGTAAAGTTTATTTTGATATTATATTTTGATATTATATAATATAAACATGCATATCGTATACACATGTGTGCATGTGCACATGCAACATATACAATGTATATGGTTTAACATGTCCATATATAAGTGTTGAGATTTACATCGCCATGGATATGTTTGCTTCTCCTTACACATATGTTGTCTAATATATATCTCTGTGTGTGTGTACACATGTGTTAAAATCTATATTTATGAATTAAATATAAAATAACTTTATATGTTTGAAACGTAAATGTATAAAATTATATATATATATCAATGACTCACCTAGGGGTTACATCACTAGCAATAGAGGATTCAGACAAGGAGACCCCCTATCCCCGTATCTATTTGCAGTAGCTGTGGAATATTTCTCTCTTCAAATGAAACTGGCCTGTCACAATGAGCTGTTTCAACCTATATTCAGACATCAACCTATTCTACACCAATTATTATATGCTAATGATCTCATCATAGCCATCAAAGCATCCCCGAAAGCAACGAATAATATCAAAGATATATTTACACAATTAGAAGTTCATTCTGGACTACAATTAAATGCTCAGAAATCCAAATGCTATTTTAACAAATTCAGCAAAGACGAACACCCTGTTTTAGATACTCTTAATATTCATGAAGGTACCTTACCTGTTAAATACCTAGGAATTCCTCTATCATCTAACATTATCACTGACAGGTAGTGTGGGGAGTTAGTGGGAAAAATCAGAAAGAAGCTTAATGGCTGGAGCTCGAAATTCCTTTCTTTTGCTGGTAGAGTGGAATTTGTACACATAGTAATAACGGCGAAGGTGAGGTTTTGGATTCAAATATTTCACATTCCAGATAGCTCGATAGAATAAATATATTATGTTTATGCAAACTTTGTACGGAGGGGGGAGGGGGCTACATAAAGTCAGTTTTGATGTTCTTTGTAGACCTAAAGCTAAGGGTGTGGGCCTGGTCAATTTGAAAGATCTTAGGAAAACATACAATCTAAAACTGGGCTGGAAAATTATACACTCTAACAGTTTATGGGCTAAATGGATGAGAGGAAGATACTCGAATGACAATTTCTGAATAATGAAAATTGATAACAATGCCTCAAGAGTGTGGAAGAATATTCTTAGAAGTAGAGATGATCTTAAACAGTTTATTACCCATAAAATTGCTAATGGCAGGTAGACAGCTCTCTGGAAAGATCCATGGTTGAGTGGTAGAACACTTATTGATAAGTTTGGCTGGGATACTATATCTAGCATGGGAGGATATGCCAACAGAGTTATCCATATTATCAGTAATGGTGAGTGGATACCCGAATAGAAAGGTCTACAGGCCATATCAGAAGAAGTTAAGTATTTTCCTATATATACTTCTGAGCATAACGACATATGGACTTGGAAACTAACTAAAGATGGAGCCTTTCCTATGAAATTAGCATGGGAAGCTATTAGATTGAAACATGATGTCAAAAATTGGTCTTCGGCCGTTTGGTCTAGATTTAACAACCCTAAAATGGCCTTCACAACATACAAAGCACTCAATTATCGCCTACCCACTACATATAGACTAGCTAAATGGGGTCTAAACGTGGATCTTAAATGCACTCTATGCTATACAAATAATGAATCACATAATCATTTATTCTTTGAGTGCGTATTTTCTACTAGAATCATGCTTATGATAAAACATAGGAACAATGACATGCAACCGATTCAGAAGCTCGAAGAAGAGCTAATATACCGAAGTAGCTGCGAGAGAAGCTCAGATTTGTTGAAACAGGTAAAAAAGATGGCAACTATAACCGCGGTGCACCATATTTGAAAAGAGCGCAATAGACGAATTTTCCATGGCAAAAAGAAACAAACAGTCAGATCTTTAGAAGCATTGAAACATATATCAGACTCATCGGCGGGAGAATAAAAAAAAACAACTTACCACTGATGTTGTAGAGGAAACTCGGGTGCTGGAGGGATGGAATTTGAGTTATTTCGAGCCGCCATGAAAGCAAGAAGATATCGGAGGGGTTGTAATCTAAAATGGTTTAACTTTAGTAAAGTTAGAAATTAACGTGTTTAAGTATTCTTCTCTGAAACTGCCTTTTAGCTTCTCAAGAATAATAATGACAGTTTGTTGTAAAAACGTGTTTCTGTATTTTATCTTGAACTAAGATTGCTCACGAGCGTTGCTGGAGCGGGTTTTGTGTTGCTTTGACTTAGGCCTAATCGTCAATGAAATTTACCCACTTTCAATATATATATATATATATATTTTCGGCCATAAAATATATTTAAAAAAAGTCAAATTTTCGTTTTAATATTAAAAAATTTATGATTTTAATTCAAAATTTTTTAATTACATAATTTGCATTAGGAAATGTTAAAATAATGTTTTTCTTTGAAAATAAATTTCATGGCACATATTATTTTCTGTATATTAAAATTATATATATGTATGTGTATTTTGTAATATATACATACATATATATATGTATATATATATATCAAGTTGAAATAATGTATTATATTCTAAATGATTATATATATACAGATTTTAAAATCATATATATATATATGTGTGTGTGTGTGTGTACTTATAATTTTTTATTGTCGGAAATATTATAGTATATATGATTTAATAAAAATATTATGTATATTATATATTTATATTTATATATAAAAATCAATTTTGTTTTCAAAATCATTTTAAAATATTATTAAATTTTGAAAAATTAATTTATTATTATTTTCCAACCGAAAGTTTATATACCAATATACACAAATATTTTGATTACAATGCATATATACATTTAAATCTCATGTTGACAACACACTGATATAGGAATTCGTAATAATACAATCGATTTAACTACACATGAATCATATAATGAGCAAATATATACGTACACAAATTATAAACAAGAAGAATACCTTGCTATAGCCTAGAGAATACACCTTGAATCCTGAATCAGTTTACTCCATTTGAATCTGAACTCAAATCCTTCTAGAGAGAGCTATCCGACTGAAAGCGCTACATAACGATATCCTTTTCCAATTGAATTTGTGTTGTTTGATGCTTGAATTAGTGGATGAGGAGAGGAGGTAGGTTCACCTTGATATGGCGTGGAGGAGAGCCAGAAAAAAGTAATGCAAGTTAAGGGTTAAGGGAATATAAATAGAAAGGAAAAGAAGGAGCAAAAAATGGATCTGGATCCACAAATCTATGTACCATTTCAAACTCCATTTATATCAAATTCCACCCCTATTTCCCACCATCTATATTCGATCTCGCCTACCCCATATATCGGCCTTCTAATCGCTTCATGCCCAATCAAATAAAATATATTTAAATCTAATTTAAACGTACATCGATATCACATATTGATACGTGTGTGTACAACTTTTATATACGCACTATGTTCAACACAAATGAAAAAAAATTATAATTAATTTTTCATAAATATTAATTAGTTTAATTAATTTATAACATTTATAATTAATTAAATCAGGAGGTAGTCGGAGTATTCAACATTTTGGTTATGTGACTCTTAGGTGTAAATTCGATCAACGATTAATATCAACAATTCGAATATTAACGTTCACACGTCACCTTAGTTGGTGGTGTGACATTATGACAAAATTTATGTCTTACATAGTTTCGGTAAACTCCAAGTTTACTTATTTTAAGCGTTACGTAGTAGTGATAATTATTTACACCAATTCTCTTCATCAAAACTATATCACATTAGGACTTATGGAATTTGGTAATAATCAAAATTCCAATATTTATAGTCCAAACACAAAGTCCTTGGTTCAATAACAATAATTATTATTAACTGAACTGCTCTGGCCAGAGACTTTGACTTTGAGTTGACTTTAGTTGACCATGATACCAACCTCATACAACCGAGGAGAAGAATTCTCTATTGAATAGCATTTCACTTCCAATGCTTGTTGTTATCACATTGAAGCTCGACAATATTCTCAAGTCGAGAGAATTATGTAATATTGTCACATCGATATTTTTTTTAGACCTCAGTTATATTAATCAATAGAAAAATATTGAATGAGTCATTCCACTGCTATCTAATAAATATCAGTACGTAACAACTTAATGCCCCCAACATACATGAGTAATACACTGCCTAACACTTGGAAAGTGTTAGGTACTCCAATATCAGTGGATGTATCGATATCTAGTATCGATACATCTTAACTAGGAATATTTAAAATAATATGTTTATTATATTGTGATAAATTGCTCATGATTACAACACCGTGTAATTACTATCACAATACACATCATTTACATATTTTCTATTAAATAAACTTAAATAAATAAATAATTAATTACAACAGATTATAACAAGTATATAATAGAAAGAAAAACACTTTTTAATTTGAATGAGTTTTTATTAAAGAGTTAATAATTTACAATAAATTAAAGAATTGCTCCTAAGGCATACCCCAACTCTATCAACCTCCCACTTGGATTTGGGGCCAAATATGGAATCTCAATCCTATCCCTTCGATCAGCTTGACGAGAACTGACCGAGCTAGTCCCTTCGTGAATGGATTTGCTATGTTGTCCTGATATCACAACCTCTTTCTTCTCAATGAATTCTTTATTTTGGTGGAAGTTTCAAAGAATGTGTCATGATTTCTTATGTGCACTATGGTTCTTTGTGATATGCATCGCCACATTGTTGTCAAAACAATCCCATTGGATTCTCCATGTCAGGAATCACTACTAGCTCGCTTAACTTGCGCATCTAGACCGCTTCTTTAGCTGCTTCATTGAGGGCGATGTACTCGGTCTCCATCATGAAATCAGTGACTATTTCTTATTTGGAACTTTTCCAACTGATAGCCCGTCGTTAATAGTAAAGACGTAACTCGACACTGAATTACTTTCGTCGATTATCACTCTAAAAGCTAGAGTCAGTATATCCCTTCATAAGGAGGTTTCCATTCTCATATATCAGGAGTAAGTCCCTAATATTTCTTAAATATTTAAGTATACATTTTAAAGCCATCCAGTGCTTTTCTTCAGGATTAGACTATTATCAGCTAACGAACCCTAATCTGTATGCCACATTCGGTCTAGTACATAGAATAGCATACATTATATAACCAATTGCCGAAGCATACGGTACCCTTTTCATACGCTCTCTCTTTATCGGTCCGAGGAGCATCCTTCTTGGGAAGGACAATTCCAGATTGCGTTGGAATAATCCCACGCTTGAAATTTTTCATAACGAACATTTTCATTGTGGTATGTATGCACAGGGATTGGGACAATCCCAACACCTCTTCGAACTATCTCTATAGTCTTTATGGTTAGTATATTGGCTGCTTCTTCCAAATCATTCATAGAGAAATTCTTGGAAAGCTAAGCTTTCACTGATTGCAATGATGAAACGTCATTGCCAATCAATAGAAGATCATCAACATATAATACTAATAATACGGAAGCATTTCCCTGTTCCAAACAAAACCGTTTAATTATTTTATCAAAACACTTACTCTAACTCCATGTAGCTTGTTTAAGTCCATAAATGGACCTTAACAACTTGCAAGACTTGCCCTCACTCCTGCTGAAATCGAAACCATCAGGCTGCGACATATGGACGGTCACATCTAAATCACCATTTAGGAATGCTGTATTTACATCCATTTGTCATATTTTGTAGTCATAGAATGCAACAGTAGCTAGCATTATCCAAACTGACTTAAGCAGTGCTACAGACGAAAGTGTCTCGTCATTATTAACACCTTGAATTTGACGAAATACTTTTTCAACTAGCATTTCCTTGTATATCTTCATGTCCATCTACATTTAGTTTTTCTTAAATATCCACTTGCAACCCATGGGTTTTATCTCTTTGGGTATGTCAAACAAATTCCACACTTCATTTTCATACAAGGAATCAATTTCGGATTTCATTGCTTCAAGCCAAAGTGTAGAGTATTTACTCTGCAGTGCTTGTTGGAATGATAGAGGAGTGTTGTCATCTAAGAAACAGTCCTCCTTCTTGCCATCCATAAGAAAAATGAGTATCTCTCTAGAGCACGGGACTCCATACTAGACCAAATAGGATGTGTTTTCATACACGGGAAATTTTTTTCTCCCACTAGTTCGGCTTCAGTGTTAATTTCTTAGATCTCATCCAATTCTATAACCTCGCCGTTAATTTACATCGATAAAAATTCCTTTTCTACAAGGACAACATGCCGAGAAACAATGACCTTTTGCTCCTTGGTATTCTAGAAAATATATCCAATCGAGTTTTTGGGATATCCTATAAATTTATATAACACCAATCTTGCCTCAAGTTTATTTGGACCAATGTTTTTAACGTAGGCCGAACACCCCACACCTTCAAGTATTTGACTTGGGGTTTCTTTCCACACCACATCTCATATGGTATCTTAGGTACAGATTTAGTGGACATCAAATTCAACTATGTGCCGTGGTTTCTAGTGCATATTCACAATAGGGCAGGGTTACCTCAACCTTACTTATCATAGAACGAACCATACCTCATATGGTTTGGTTCCTTCACTCTAAAACATCATTGTGTTGTAGAGTATACGGTGGAGCAATCTAAGAGATAATCCCATTATATTTTAATCACAACTAGAATTCTTGTCTAAGGTACCCACCTCCTGAATCAGATTGAAGTATTTTAATCTTATGGGTCGTCTGATTTTCAACCTCATTTTTATATTTAGAAAATTTCTTACAGGCATCAGATTTGTTCTTCATAAGATACTCATATCCCAGTCTTGAGAAATCTTCCTTAAAGGTTACAAAATAATAACAATTATCTTTAATAACTATAGGCATTGGGCCATATACATCACTATGTACAAGACCCAAAAGTTCGTTAACTCTTTCATTATTCTTACTAAAGCAGTGCTTAGTCATTTACCTTTAAGACACGACTTATATGTACCAAATGATGGTAGAAAACCCTCACCTTTTGTTTTGTGTATTTGCTCTCACTTTTATAACCTAGCCTACAATTCCAAAGATAATTTTTATTTATATATTCATTCGAGGAGTTACTTATAGCACAGACATAATAATACCATCACAGACTTTGTTACCGCCTAACATAATGTTCATAACATTATTAGCCGCCTAATTTAATGTTCAAAACATTATTAGCACAGTGAAAATACAACCAACCTCAGATAATTTATACATAGAAATAATCCAACAAATAAAGTCTTTTGCATAATAGCAATTATTTAATATCAAAACTAATCCACTCGACAAACTTAAATGAAAATTTCCGACGGCTGTGGCATTTACTAGAGATCTATTAGTACCTAAGGATTTGATTTTGATGACAACAACTTTAAAAAATCATATTAAATATAAACACTAATGTTTTATCAAGATATATATAGTATATAGTGCAGGATATTAAACAGGTGTTGATATAAGAAGACTGTACAATATCAAGTAAAGATTGAAGAGTTAAAGATGTTGACATAGAGACTCAAGAATGAAGACTCATGAGTATTTAGAGTTCAAGATTCCAAGATATTCCAAATAAGTTATAGAGTCTAGAATATTTGTTGAAATTCTGATAGCACTTTGATCTCTCTCATCTCTCTCTCTCTCTATTTTTAAAGTTTTTAAATATTCTTTTTAAAACAACTTTCATATAGTTTTCAATTTTTATACTTATCATTTTAGTTTTTAATATTTTACCAGTTTATTGTTTTTATTAAATTTTTATTTATATTAGTGTATTTTTCAAAATTCTTGTCATATAATTTTACTTAAGTTTATTATGATTATAATGTATATATATTATATTTAAACATATTTACATAGTATAAAATTATTTCACAAAGTAATACATTTTCAAAATAATATTTTAAAATGTTTTTCAAAATTACAAAGAGTATGTCGACATACTCTAACCCTATATGTCGACATACTAGCTGTGAATTACAAAATTCAATTTTCAAAAGAAGTGTCTATTCGTCGTATCTCTTCACGAGTAGACATGACCATTATTCCTCTATAAATACCTGTGTTTCCAGCGAATTTTTCAATCACTTTTCATTGTTCTTCTCTCCTTCTTCTCTTCCATTTTCTAAACAAAAATATAACCATACTCTGCTGAATTTCAACCAGAATCAAACTCAATCACCATTAGTTTGATTCACTATCACTAGATAGAAATGAATTAAATAGAGTATCTATATGTAAGTCTGCATTAGAAATTTGGAGAACTTTGCAAGTAACACATGAAGGCACAAGTAAAGTCAAACAAACTAAGATTTCCACGTCAACAAACCAGTTTCAACTATTTAAAATAAGTCCATATCTGATATGTATAGTAGATTTCAAGATATTATACACTCACTTATTGCATTGGGTAAAAATTTCTTTGAAGAGGATCAAGTTAGAAAAATCCTTAATTCACTTACTCCTTAATGAAATAAAAATGTTCTTGCAATTGAAGAGGCTAATGATATTAGAACACTAAGAATTGAAGAGTTAATGGCAATTTAATGTCATTTGAGGTACAAATGCAAGGAAGAAGAGAAAGCAAAGCAATAGAGAAGAAATCCATAGCATTCAATGCAATGACGGATAATCCGAATTCAGATAGTAATAATGATGAAGAAATTGCTTTGATGACAAGGAATTTCAGAAAATTCCTAAAATATAGGAAAATGAATAATTTTAAAAGAAATTACAACAAAAATCCTGGAAACGGAAGTGAAAGCGGAAATGGCAGTAGGTGTTATAACTACGATGAATCTGGTCACTGAAAAACGAGACTACCCGCATCCTGAGAAACTGAAAACCACACCAAACACTTATTCATCTAGAAAACGGAGAAGAGCCTATACTGCAATACTAGATGACTCAGACATATCATCAAGTGAAAATGAATCGGATATAGAAATAGCCAACATGTGCTTCACAACAATAAAAAATTCAGATATAATTGGTAAAATAGGATCAGAAAAAGATATGAATTTAATATATTAAAAGCTTTATACTATTAGAATTTTTGATCGTTTGATTGTTAGGAATATCCTATAGATTAATAATAATACTGGTTGAATAATGTGTGATTTTTATATTTTTATATTATTACATGTACGAGCACGCCCGATGAACGTGCGCAAGAAAAACTTGTGTAAAATTAGTCGGTTGCGAAGAAAACTCTGTTGAATGTCTACTGTGGAAAAAAATTACTATATGAATTTCTATTGTTGTCCAACCTCCATATTTTTTTGATTTTTCATCGGAAGTTGATGGAGTAAATATTATAAGCCAACTACCTTAATTCAATGAGCAAGTATCTCTCTCCGTCATGCTACTGCTCATTGTTTTACTCATATAATTAGTGACAATTGTTAGCTTAAACACAATGTATAAACTTAAACCACTACCTAATTTTTCTTGTTTATAACATACTGTAGCTGTACTATAGTTTTGTCGGTTCCAAGGTACATAAGAAACCGTTGTAATTGGTTATGAATGTTACTACAATATCAAATATGAATTGATCCTTTTTACAACAAGCAACATCAACATAAAATTTTGTTAAGTGTAAATCAACAAAGGCAACCAATATTTGAGAAGATTAAGCTACGTGATCTGTTATAAATTGTGTTATATAGATTGTTCCATTTATTGTTATTTCCTTATATGTTACTATATCTTTTGTAAAATAAGCCTATTATATGATAAAGTATTGAGTAATACAACAGTTAGGTTATAAGAGTGGGGAGAAACAATTAAGAGTAAAATGAGCAGTCAGATCAAGCTATGTAAATTTGTAATAAACAGAACAAAAATTAGGAAAGCAAAGCATAAATTTCACCATTTGTAAAGGAATGATGAAAATTATAGTGGTTAATTAAAAAACACACATAACATTGCAGTAGGTTACAAACTTATTTAAATGGATTCAAAAAGTTGAAAAGTGAGCAAAAAAGGTGCATGCAGTAGGAGCATTAGTGCGAATAGTCTGCGAGAAAACGCTTAATAGTCCTATCACATTGTTCAATCTATAAGAGGAATAAAAATTATTATAGGTATAATAACAATATATACAAAGAGACACATGCATGTACACACACACACACATATATATATATACATATATGTATATATATGTACACACACACATATACATATATGTATATGTAGAAGTATATAATTTGTAGCATACCACTTCAGGAGTAAAAAAAGCATCCCAATTATTATCGTCAGAACGTTGTAGAAAAAGTTGAGGTTCATCACTTTGTGGCACTTGTACTTCGCTGACGTAAAATTCAAACAATTTGTCATTGTTTTCCATAGTTTTTTCAGTAACTATATATGGAGGAAGAAGAACGTAGCGGTTTAGCTTATTATCATTTTTCGATTTAACATGAAGAAGAGTGCACTTTCCGACGGTGTCTGAAGCTTCTACCTCATTATCATTAAATGGGTGAAGCTGCTTTGTTAGACGTGTGCTTTTACGTTTGATTTTCTCTGTGGAAGTGAATATTGTAGTCACTTTACTATAACATCCCATATCTAGAGGCCAAAAGCTAAGCACTATAGATGCTGCAGTCATCCGTAGTATTAAATTCTGGTGACAAAATATGGCAATGCTAATGGTATTTATGATATCAGAAGCACTTGAATATGAACAAAATCACAGATTTCCAAATATAACATTTTACTAATTACATCAAACAAATTCATATCCAAATTAAATAATCCCATATCCGTTTCCCAGGTAAAGATCAATTATAATCATTACAAAAATACGCCAAGAGCGACATATGATGATGCCCCCTTGGTTAATCAGAGAAATATAGTCATATCCGACTTAATATATATACACATCGGAAAATATACAGAATAATCTATACTCCTAATTAGCTATTCGTCAGCCACCTGCTCGTCTTCGGAAGCTTTATTCGTTAAATGACTAAAACTTGAAAACCTTAACCCTCAGCCTACTCAAATCAATTTTGAGCACCCGAGAGTTTAAGGGGAAACAAAAACTTTGAGTCAGACATAAAGCCTGGTGTGAATAATTCTATTACATCTCGGTTTACTGATATTAAGTGAGACCATGCCGCTTAGCGGAACGGGTTTCCCCTCACTAATATCCTTTTCATAACATATATTTTGCAAATCCTTTCCTACAACCAAACGGGTTAATCAAACCGATACAATAATGATAATAATAGCTAAGTCCGTTAAGCTATAACCAGATAACTAATGGACTATCTGTTCAATAGTAGTAAATGGACTATCTATCCGAAACATAATAGCAAGGTCCGTTATGCTAACAAATGAACTATCTGTCCGGATCAAAATGGACTAACTATTCAAATCATTTTCTTAGGGTAACTACCCTTCATCTTTTTCCTTGAAAACCCTTTCAAAATAATTTAACCTTTTAAATCATACCTTTACAAGGAAAATATATTCTTAACTTTACTCTAAGCTATTTTGCCATGTTATATATACTTTACTCAAAATAATGTTGATGAATTTTAATGAGGATTGACTATCCTTCCAAAACAAGTTAAAACCCTTTTTAACTTGAAAATACTTAGACTATATTTCCTATTTAATACATTTGAAACCTTTGTTTAAAACCTTTAAACAACCCTTTCGAAACCCTTGAAGGTAACCCCTTTGAAACCATTAAAAGTGACCCTTTCGAAACCATTAAAAGCCTTTCTTTCAAAAGCTTCAAAACATCAGACATCCCTCTTTAAAACCTTTAAATATTGTCTTTTAAAAACATAGGAAAAACCTTTCCTTTCAATCCTTTCGAAACCCTAGGGAACCATACCTTTCTAAACCATTCATTAAAACCTTTCGAAATTGTCAAAACTCAATCCTTCCGAAAGCACTTCGGGTTCAATTTAAAACATGTGGAAACCTTTTGAAACCATTCGAAAATTTACTCCTTCGAAACCTTTGAAATCGTCTCGGTCGAAACCATTTGGATTATGCCTTCAAGTAGAGCAAAAGGATCAGAAACCCATTAAAGTTGAAAGCATATGTTTTGAAACCATTTAAAACTATCTCTTTCGAAACCAATTTGGGTTTTACTTCAATCATAGAAAAAGGGTCTTAAAAACATTTAAGTCGAAAGCATCTGTTTCAAAACCATTTCCTAAGTAATGAAGTGATGGTGTCGAAATCATCCCTTCGAAAGCATTGGAGAGGTGGCCAGGTTTTTAGAAAACAAAACAACCCTTTCGAAACCATCTGGATCTAAAGGTAGGAAGCGGCAGCTAAAGGCTTTGAATTAGTCGAGAGAAATCATCTAAAATCAAAGGCGCAACCTAATCGAAACCATTCTCTTTTTAAACCATCTGACCAAGTCGAAAGCTAACTAAGTCAAAAGCTACTTAGTCGAAAGCAAGTGGCGCATTTTCCTTTAAAATCAAAGTAATGCCTCAACCCCTTCAGAACTCCTAGTTTCGACTCTATACCTTCCGCCTACACCCAATTCACTACGTACCAGTTAACTAATACCATGTGCATTGGTTTCGACAGGGTCGGGGGCGAAGGTAAGGAGGCGGAACCTGGTGCCGAAAGCGTCGAAACAGTGAAAAACATGTTTATTTTTACTTTTAACTATTTCTTTTGTACCTAACCTGCCTTGTTTGTCTAAATCTGATTGGTTTCCATTGTACCTTTTCAAAAGTGCTGCCGACTTGCCAGAATCAACAAATTTAAACTATTTGCAAAAAGGCCTTTCTCCTTCCTTAATTATATAAAATATTTAAGTCCCATACCTTAAATAATTTTATATAACCATTAAAACACTTAGGAAAATTCTAAAAAAAATCCAGAAAATCTCTTTTAATATGTTTTCCAACATATAAAAATTTCAGACCCAAGTTTTTATTATTTAACCGTAAATAATTTATAATACAAATTAACATTTTAATTACTAGAAAATTCATATAAATTCCACATAAATTCAGAAAATTATGAAAGTTGAAACCCATTTCCAAAATAATATCTATGATCTTCATAAAAATTTGCAAGGCATTTGGATGTCATTTAATAAGGTTTTCACCTTAAAACATATCATAAATTCAATATGAACAACCATAATTCAACAATAAGTATATATAATCATTCCATCATTCAAAAACATGGCAAATCAATGCAAAATATTCAGAATTCATCTTAATACCGAAAACAAAACAAAAATGAGATGTAAACATTATTCACCTTAGTTTTAGAGATTATATAGATTGAGGTGTGAATGGATTTGATTTGAATTAGCTTTGCCTTTAGCTTTTGTTAATCTCCTTCCCTCTTTCCTTGTTAATGGTGGCCGACCTTAGTAATTTATTTTAAGAAATGAAATGAATGTGTAGAGATATACGACCTAAGGGAATAGATATAGGAATGGCCTCTTTCCTATTTTACCCCTCCTCTACTTCATTTTAACTCTTCCTTAATTCATTGTTAAATGGCATGGCTACACCTTAATTAAATATCAAATCTCAATTCCATAATCAACACATTATTTTATTTAATTTAGCTAATTAAATATTCTAAATAATGTTACCAAAAATCTGGGGTTGGCTTCGAAGTAGCAGGCTCCAATGCTTACACTTTGCCCTTTTCATCCTTAGCGGGCTCCTTGCACTGGCTCTTATAGTGGCCTATCTAGTCGCAGTTAAAGCACTTGACATTCTTCCTCCCAGCCACTTCCTTTGCCTTTCCAGCACGACACTCATTATCAAAATGCCCCTTCTTGTCGCACTTGAAGCAAACAATCTCAGACTTCCCCTTCTTAGCTGCTCCACCCTTTTGAGCACTTTTCTTAGGAAAGAACTTCCTCTTCTGACCCTGCCCGACCTGGACTTCTTTAACCTTACTCTTCTCTAGAGAATCAAGCAACTCCTCATGCCTTAAGGCCATCTCCACTACAAAATCACAAGGATCTCTAATATGAGGTAATGTAGCCATGGCTAACTCAGGCTTCAACCCCCTGATAAATTTCTCATTCCTCTTCATTACCGTATCCATTGAAGCATACCCATATCTGGTGAACTCCTCGAACCTTC
The DNA here is from genome assembly GCA_030737815.1 of Allium fistulosum. Classification (NCBI taxonomy): domain Eukaryota; kingdom Viridiplantae; phylum Streptophyta; class Magnoliopsida; order Asparagales; family Amaryllidaceae; genus Allium; species Allium fistulosum. Next base: position 693,700,601 of record CM060903.1, on the reverse strand, counting down.
TGCCATACTCCAAAACAGACATCTCTCCTTGCTCTAATTCAGCAAACTTTCTGATCATGTGCCATTGCAGACAAGAACCTCTCCTGGAACCTCCCCTTGATATCTTCCCAGGTCATAGTCTCCTCATCCACTGCCACAGTCACACTATTCCACCAGAAAAAAGCTACTCCCTAAAGCTGTCTAGATGCCAACCTCCTCTTCTGCTTATCATTGAGCCCCAAATCTGCAAAGATCCTCTCACAATGCAGCAACCAATTCTCTACCTCGATGGCATCTTCCGTTCTAACAAATGGCTTCCCTCCAAGCTTGGTGTAATCTCCACTCAGCTTAGCATAATGGTTAACTACCGAAACTTCCGGAACCCCTGCTCCTGTAGTATTTCCTCCTAACACTCCAGCTGCAACTCCCGCCTGTACCATATTCCTGAAAAATTGATACATAGCTTCCATTCCAACCCGCGGGACTCCATCACCCACATTCTCTGCTTGTGCCTGACCTTGAACTCTTCTCACATTAGGCTTGTCATTCACATCAGTGCCTTCCCCTCTTGAGTTAACTCCTCCTCTTCTACCTTCCATATCTGTATTTAAATCTCATGAGATACAAAAAAATACCCTAACAAAGATAGGAGACTAGAGATAAAGCGTATACTTATATTACAAGTACGTTACTATAGCGTTATCCCATACCCCAACCTTACTCTAATTCTTTAGGATTTTGTTTTTAAAAACCCATTTTTTAGTTAAAGTTTTTCATAAACCATGCTCTGATACCAAGTTGTAACATCCCGTATCTACAGGCCAAAAGCTAAGTGCTACAGATGCTGCAGTCAACCATAGTATTAACTTCTGGTAACAAAATACCATAATGTTAATGGTATTTATAATATCAGAAGCACTTGAATATGAACAAAATCACAGATTCCCAAAAATAAAATTTTACTGATTACATTTCAAACAAATTCATATCCAAATTACATAATCCCATATCCGTTTACCAAGTAAAGATCAATTATAATGATTACAAAAATACGCCAAGAGTGACATATGACAATGCCCCCTTGGTTGATCAGAGAAATATAGTCATATCTGACATAATATATATACATCGGAAAATAAACAGAATACTCTGTACTCCTAATTAGCTATCCGTCAGCCACTTACTCGTCTTTGGAAGCTTTATTCATCAAAATGACTAAAACCTGAAAACCTTAACCCTCAGCCTACTTAAATCAATTTTGAGCACCCGAGAGTTTAAGGGGAAGCAAAAACTTTGAGTCAGACATAAAGCCTGGTGTAAATAATTCTGTTACATCTCGGTTTACTGATATTAAGTGAGACTACACCGCTTAGCAGAACGGGCCCTCACTAATATCCTTTTCAAAACATATATTTTGCAAACCCTTTCCTGCAACCAAACTGGTTAATCAAACTAATACAATAATGATAATAATAGCTAAGTCCGTTAAGCTATAATCAGATAACTAATGGACTATCTGTCCAATAGTAGTAAATGGACTACCTGTCTGAAACATAGCAGCAAGGTTCGTTATGCTAACAAATGGACTATCTGTCCATAAAACTAGGTTGACTGGCCGCAAACTAGACTAACCGTCCGGATCAAAATGGACTAACTATCCGAATCATTTTCTTAGGGTAACTACCCTTTTCCTTTTCCTTAAAAACCTTTTCAAAATGATTTAACCTTTTAAATCATACCTTTAAAAGGAAAATATATTCTTAGCTTTACTCTAAGGAATTTTAATGAGGATTGACTATCCTTCCAAAACAAGTTAAAACCCTTTTTAACTTGAAAATACTTAGGCTATATTGCCTATTTAATACATTCGAAACCTTTGTTTAAAACCTTTAAACAACCCTTTCGAAACCCTTGAAGGTAACCCCTTCGAAACCATTGAAAGTGACCCTTTTGAAACCATTAAAAGCCTTTTTTTCGAAAGCTTCAAAACATCAGACATCCCTCTTTTAAACATTTAAATATTGCATTTCGAAAACATAGGAAAAACCTTTCCTTTCAATCCTTTCGAAACCCTGGGGAACCACCCCTTTCGAAACCATTCATTAAAACCTTTCGAAATTGTCTCAATCTTTTTGAAAGCACTTTGGGTTCAATTTAAAACATGTGGAAACCTTTCGAAACCATTTGAAAATTTACTCCTTTGAAACCTTTGAAAATCATCTCGGTCGAAATCATTTGGATTATGCCTTCAAGTAGAGCAAAAGGATCAGAAATCCATTAAAGTCGAAAGCATCTATTTCGAAACCATTTAAAACTATCTCTTTCGAAACCAATTTGGGTTTTACTTCAATCATAGAAAATGGGGCTTAAAAACATTTAAGTCGAAAGCATCTGTTTTGAAACTATTTCCTAAGTAACGAAGTGATGGTGTCGAAACCATCCCTTCGAAAGCATTGAAGAGGTGGCCAGGTTTTTTAGAAAATAAAACAACCCTTTCGAAACCATCTGGATCGAAAAGTAGGAAGCGTCAGCTAAAGGCTTCGACTTAGTCGAGAGCAATCATCTAAAATCAAAGGCGCAACCTAATCGAAACCATTCCCTTTTAAAACCATCTGACCCAGTTGAAAGCTAACTAAGTCGAAAGCAAGATGGCGCATTTTCCTTTAAAATCAAAGTAATGCCTCTACCCCTTCGGAACCCCTGGTTTCTACTCTATACCTTTCGCCTACACCCAATTCACTACATACCAGTTAACTGGTACTATGTGCATTGGTTTCGATAGTGTCGGAGGCGAAGGTAAGGAGGCGGAACTTGGTGCCGAAAGCGCCGCAATAGTGAAAAACAATTTTATTTGTACCTAACCTGCCTTGTTTGTCTAAATCTGATTGGTTGCCATTGTACTTTTTCAAAAGTGCCGCCGACTTTCCAGAATTAACAAATTTAAATTATTTGCAAAATGCTCCTTCTCCTTCCTTAATTATATAAAACATTTAAATCCCATACCTTTAATAATTTTATATAACCATTAAAACACTTAGGAAAATTCTACAAAAATTCCAGAAAATCTCTTTTAATATGTTTTCCAACATATAAAAATTTAAGACCCAATTCTTTTATTATTTAACCGTAAATAATTTATAGTCCAAATTAACATTTTCTTTACTAGAAAATTCATATAAATTCCACGTAAATTCAAAAAATTCTGATAATTGAAACACATTTCCAAAATAATATTTATAATCTTTATAAAAATTCACAAGGTATTTGGATGTCATTTAATAGGCTTTCACCTTAAAACATTTCATAAATTCAATATGAACAACCATAATTCATCAATAAGTATATATAATCTTCCATCATTCAAAAACATGGAAAATCAAAGAAAAATATTTGGAATTCATCTTAAAACCGAAAATAAAACAAAAATTAAATGTAAACATTATTCACCTCAGCTTTAGAGATTATAGAGATTGAGATCTGAATGGATTTGATTTGAATTAGCTTTCCCTTTAGCTTTTGTTAATCTCTTTCCCCTCTTTCCTTGTTAATGGTGGCCGGCCTTAGTAAAAATAATTTTTTAAGAAATGAAATGAACGTGTAGAGATACACGACCTAGGGAAATATATATAGGAATGGCCTCTTTCCTATTTTACCCCTCCTCTATTTCATTTTAACTCTTCCTTAATTCGTTGTTAAATGGCACGGCTACACCTTAATTAAATATCAATTCTCAATCCCATAATCAACATATTATTTTATTTAGCTAATAAATTATTCTAAATAATGTTACCAAAAATTTGGGGCGTTACATTTACTGTGTATTAAAGATTTGCTCTGCATGGTAAAAGATATTTGTTAATTGGGGAATAAAATAAAAACTCATGTTCGGGAAAAACCATAGAAAATTGATAATAGTTTAGAAGGTGACAATGGAGGGCAGTATGTACTATATAAGGTATGAGGTAGGAAATAAAAAGATAAGTGGGCAAGTAAGAGATAAGGAAGAAGTACCTTTGTCATTCTGCGCGAGAGGAAAAGTGCAGTCTGTTGTAGTGAGAAGGAACGTAAATAGAGTTTATATAGTAATAAGAATAGAGAAACAGTTACATTTAGTGTGCTGTGGGGTGATAAGTAGGCTATTTTATGGGGAGGAAAATGGGGAGTTGGAAGTGGGATAATGTGACTTGGTTATTTATAAAGATAATTATAATGTCAGGAATGCATGGACATGGCCTTCAAAATAGAGAGTTGCGTGTGTGTAGTGATGTAAAAAGTGGTTTTGAGGATATAGTTGGAGAACTGTGCACATGGCAATTAAAAAAACAGATGTTGAATTTACAAAATAGATTTCAGCTAGCAACAAATTGGGACGAACAGAGCCAGAATAACAATAATTTTTAGGATACTGCAGAGTGAAAAGGCCGAAGAAAATTTTGGTTACGAAATACGTAAATATCATAAAGCAGAGGAACAAAGGTGAGCTGAATAGCTGAATGTATTAAGAAACACAATTTAAACCTCTCCTACAATTTAAGGAATGCAAAACATATAATTTGATTAAGAAATACAGAAATATCACAAAGCAAAGCAAATTAGCTTTAAAACTCCTTGAACTTTCATTGTACTTTGATCAATTATTTATTCACCATGGACTTCTGGGATGTAATAGCTGAACATATTGGAGCTTCATGTGAGCTGAATGTAGTGATAGTATTTCCATTCCTCGCCGGTTTGCTCTTTGACAGTTTAGAGATTGAGCAGAGTAAGATTATTAAAAATTGATATAGTAGAAGCAATGATGTGGTCTGGCATGTGTCTACCATCTTCTTTCCAAAATATGTGTTTTCATAACTCAACATTTGTCGATTTATACATTGCAGCAACACCTGTGATATTGAAATTATATTACGTAATAGGACCGGTATGTGCAGTAAATGTAATGGGAAACAAAGATATGAACACTGAATTCAACAATGATGAACAAAGTAATAATGCTAAATTTTTAGTATGTTATTTCTAGAATGAGAAATGTACAGTTATATTTTGACTCATTATGGTACATTTACCATCGAAATCTCAAAAGGCTTAGTTACGGCAGTACAACATAGCTGATCAACGAAATATATGTAGATATTAAGGACATAAAATGATCCGTACTATGTTGGGATGCAAGTGTAAACCGAGGAATAGGTCGGTAAGTCAACTTTTTCAAAACTACACTCACTTGTAGCACTGTATTGAGGGTAGGTATTTTTAAATACATCAGGTTTGGTCAAAGCAGCAAGTGAACTCTGTCTATGTAGGCTACAAATAAACATATATAATAAAATTCATGTTATTTGTAGGTATGCTATTATCAGCAACTCAAATATGTAAAAATAAAAATAGGCTACAGTCTTTTTTATTCTACAAACATTTGGGTTCAAAGGATTTTCTGAGCTAAAATAATGCATATGGTCATTTAGAACATTGCATGTTGATAGTAAATTGGCAGTTTGGAATGTTTGAAAATTAGTGCAGTTGGATCATGTATATCGGTAAATATAAAGTTTGTAAATAAATTATACATACACATTAAGACAGGAGATAGTAAATGTAAAGCAGGTTTGCACCTACCTGCTGATCGGGTTGTCAACCGTCATATGACAGTTAGTGCAAAAATGGCCGAACTGTTGAAAACGAACTGCTCCTTTACATACAACAGAGGAAATGTAGTCCCAGGAGTTAGCAGTCCTCAACTTTGTAATGGCAATCCTTAATTTTGAATAAGGTTCAACAAAAAATACAGTAGGTTTATTAGTAGAGAAAAAGTAAGTGCATGCAATAACATTACGATGAATGAGTCATATTTTGATTATATGTGAGTAAAACATCTGTTTAAACCACATTTCTAGTTTAAGTTCCTTTTTTCCTTTGAAATTTTCCATTTTGTACTAATATCTTTGTTGTTTGACGTCCAATACCTCGGGATAAAGCTACGTATAATTGACCAAGACTGAAAACATGTTGTGGAAGATAGATGCCAACGTATGGAATTGTTTTGTCCTGTGACTTGTTAATTGTTATTACAAAAGCTAATTTAATTAGGAATTGTTTTTGAATTAGGGTGAAAGGCATGTTGACATTTTCTAAAGGCTTTAATGGTATGCGGGGGATAAATACTCTTGTACCATGAAAATGACCAACTGTAATTTCAGCATCTATAAGATTTCTATGGAAAACACGACATATCAACCTGACTCCATTACATAATCCAATTTGAGGGTCAATATTCCTAAGCATCATTATTGGGGATCCTACTTTAAGAGTTAGTTTATGAGGTGGTAATCCACCTGGAGCTAGAGAATGCAAGAATTCTGGTTGGTACAAATTATTCGTATCATCTTCAACCGAATCAAAGAAATAATAAATGTGGTCAATGCCTAGGAATATGGTTATTACTTTACCGTTGAGTTCATCAACTATCTCATTTGTTGATGCTAATATGGCTCTATTCATAATATAATCAATATCGTACAATCTAGAAGTAAGCGTGGGGAAAACAGAGTTAATCAAAGAATGCATGGAGTTTGCGTTACTCCAATTTATAACAATATCATCTGGGATTTTGATCATGTCATCTTGCACATAGGGTTCCTCCCCATTTCCAATACGTAAAATAATATGAATGATCAGTTCTAGCACACATATTTTATGTTAAGTGGATGACATGAACGTACGACCATAAGTATGATCTTATTATGCATGCATCAACTGTTTGAGCCCCAGTACCTTTCTTAACGATGGGCAAAACTTGATGGAAATTACCTCATAAAATGACAACTTTACCACCAAATGGTTTATCAGTATTGGTTAGATCTCTTAACATTCTATTCAATGCCTCAAATGCATGACAATGAGCCATTGTTGCTTCATCCCCTAGTAGAATAGTTGATTCGCATAGTAATTTAGTCGTATTAGATTGTTTAGGAATGTAACAGGTGGAGGAGGAATCAAGATTTATTGGTATTTTAATTCGAGAATGTGTAGTTCGATCACCGGGTAAAGCTTTAGAAGCAATTCCTGAACTGGCAACTGCAATTGCAATGAGTCCTTGACCCCTTAATTGAGCTAAAATTGCTCGATATAAATATGTTTTTCCGGTTCCACCTGGACCGTCTACGAAGTAAATTGAATTTATTCCGAAGTTTATTGAATTCATTATCATATCAAAAGCCTCCTTTTGTCGTAAATTAAAGTTATTTTTGGATTCTATGACTTGTAGTGGTATTTCCACAAATTTTCTTTGTAAAATAACGCTTGAGTTACAGTAATGAGTAGAATAATTAAGAATATCATGAGGTAAGCCATAATCCAAAACTGATTTTTTTTGGTTGAGTAGGACGTTAAGATCTGAAAGACACTGAAGTAATAAATGGGCATTGTTAGCTGTGGAAGTAGAGGTATGTTGATAATCTTCGATTAAATGTGGAGAAAATTCTTCTCACAACTGTCACAAATGATTTAGTTCACAATACACCAAACTGTATTGAATAACCTTCTTAGTGCAGCAGGCATATGTGTGTTTAAAGCATCTCTCAAACAATCTAATACTGTCACATTTTCTAACAAACCTCTATGTTCAGTTGCTTCTTTAAATGTATGATATTGTATTCCACCAATGGTATGTAAATCAGTAAAGTATAATGGTCCTTGACATGCGTTAATAACAGTCTTAAAAAATAACGATCGCCTTCGAGCGGGGATACCATGTAAATTCTGCCTATTACCCTACGATTATTTCATCTACAAATCCACTCCTTTTGTTTACAGTCCCACCAATATTTCTCTGGAAACTCATGATAAAATTATTGTCGTGCGTCTGCATAATTAACATTTGTATTAAAAAATTCTGGTGTATTCTTTCCTTTTACGGGACTGGATGTAGGGTAACTTCAAATCAATAAAAATCCTAGTGTATTCTTTCCTTTTACTCTTACTGCATTTACTGTTTATCTATGTTTTGATTCTATGATTGTTAATTTTATTATTCTAAGTATACTTATAAAAGATTTCAAAAATATTAATATAAATTAGAAAACAATATTCACTACTCCTCTAGTGTTAATTTAGCCTTAAGATCCCTATTCCGCAATCTTAAAAGATCCATCAATAACTTGAAGCCCCTTCTCTCCCTTTGCCACATGACACCTGTTCTTAAGCTCCTATAGGAGCGGCAGAACCATTCCATTTCCTCTCTAACAATCTTTAAGTATTCCGGATAATTCTATTTCCAGTGACCATTCTTGTGACGGTGATGACATTCAACCTTGTTAGCTGGAACAGTCTTCTTGTTCTTCTTATTAACCCTCATTCGCTTCTTCGAACCTTTCGAAGATGATGCATTTCCCTTAACAGCAAGTACAACCCTTTGATCCATGGAAGAAGACTCGACCGACCACAACATATGAAGGAGCTCTATGAGGCTTACGTTCAACTGGTTCATATTATAATTTAATATGAACTGCTCATACTGGAGAGTTGGAGACCCAAGAATCAAATCTACTTGCAACTCATTTCCTATCGTTACATCTAATTGAGAAAGTTTATCAATATAGCATTTCATCATTAGAATGTAATCGTCCACTTTCCGTCCCTTTGTCATTTTCGTATTTAATAGTTTCTTCGTAAGTTTGTACCTTGTGGAATGAGACTGCTCCCTAAACAGAGCTTTGTGACTATCAAATTTTTTATGGACAAACATGTTTTTGTGCTACCTCTACAACGGCTTGTCTAATGTAGGCAGCACTAAAACATGGATGATTTCAAGGTCCGAGACCTATTTTCTATAGGCTAATCTTAGTTCGGGGTCTGCATAATCAGCGAGTCTAACCTTAAGAGTTTCTGCTATCAACGACCAAAGATGTTCATAAGTTAATGCTATCTTTATTGCTCTTGGCCAGTCAACGTAATTAGGTCCGGTGAGTTTCTCATTTTCAGAAAATAATTTGGGCTTGGACATTTTTCTATGAATTTTAACTTAGTAGATCAGGACATTTTCATAGTAGATGTTCTTAGAATATTAGAAAGGTTAAACATTTCATTTTACTAATATGCTCTCACTAAGCTTTTATGTTTCTCCAAACCATAAGATTAAACATAGAAGCCTTTCGACTTCACTAGTGGATGTTAGGACTCGTTTATCTTGGGATTCCAACCTTGAGTTTGCTCAATAAGTCATTGCAATATAAAGGATGGATAATTCTTTATCGTTCGTATGATATACAACTCCTAACTGTGGTTCTTTGTCCTAATCTCATTTCGACCTCGAGTTTGCTCAACAAATGGAAATAGATTATTCACTTGCACCTACCATTTCACGACGGCTTAAGTATAACATATGTACCTTGAATTTTCTTAACAAATACATATAGTTATTTTATATCGCCTTATTCTATATATTAATAATACTACATAGACATCTCTAGCTTGAGTTTGCTCAACAACTAGAGAGTATGTAAGTAATTTATTAACATATAAAAAGTAGAGGATAACTTTATATTAAAGATTCATAATCATTAATATATTTAATTGAGTTATTTCGACTTGTGAAATAATGTATTTTTTATGAAATACTCTCATGATTCAAGTGTCAGACAAATCAGAAATCATGGTATACGTACTATATATATATGTATTTTTCCCTTAAGTCTATTTAGGGTTTCTTATTGCTCTACCTTTCATTATACATTCATATTATATAAGTTTTGATTATCATATATTTTTTATGATTTAATTTACTTATATAATAGTCTTATGTATAACATATATTAATCAAATCTTATTGAATTAATTTAAGTAATTAACATTTTAATTAGTTTTATAGTATACAATTAAACATTTTATATTAAGTATGTACACCATATCATTTATAGTTACATATATATCTTTATATGTATATGTATATATTTTATTATTTATTAATTAACTTTTAATTAATATATTTAATTAATTATTAATTTTGAAAATTTCTTATATATACATACATATACTTACATAATCTTAAATAATTCAAGATAATGTAATATATATCATTATATATATTATATTATATATATACACTTTAATTAATTAACCATTTAATTAATTTATTTAATTTACTAATCTAATTAATATTTTATTTTTTTAAATATATTTATTATATTTTCAAAACACTTTTAAAAATTTATATTATGACATTTATAATATATTTCTTATTTAAATTTATCTTTTAAATTTATAATTCTATTTTAATTTTAAAACAATTTTTGAAAATTAGCCTATGGCCCAATTTCAAATTGGACCTTTTCTAAACCTTTTGGACTCACTTCACCTTTCAGGCCATGCAGGTAGGCAGCTAGGGCAGGATATGACATGGTAAGGCAGCGTCTTATGTATAGCCGTTTATTCGATGCTAGTTTAATATAGCATTCTGTTTTATCTGATGCTAAATTAATATAACATTCAATGTCTTTCGGACTAAATTTTAAAACTTGTGTCCTTCAAACTAAAATCGATCTCAGTTTTTTCCTTTAAACTAATTCTCTTATTATATTTTATAATATAAACATGCGTATCATACACACATGTATATACATGCACGACAACATATACAGTTTACATGGGTTAACATATCCGTATATAAGTGCTGGGATTTACACTACAACAGACATGTTAGCCCTTCTTATACGTATATGCTGTCTAATATATACATATATGATTAAATGTGATATAAAGTTATATTTATAATAGTGTGTATATATATATGTGTGTGTGTGTATAACACCATAAAACAATAATATTTATAAATACAAATATAATTAATTTTAGATTTAAATATAAATACAAATCTCAAATTTCATATTACAGATGTTGATCTGTATTTTGAAATATCTTTAAATCTCAAGCTTAAAACCATAAATTATAATTTAATAAAATAAATATATATATATATGCACTTGCAATTATTATTCCGAGTATATATATATATGTTAAAATCTATATTTATGAATTAAATATAAAATAACTTTATATGTTTAAAACGTAAATGTGTAAAATTAAATATACTTATATTTTTTTGACCATAAAATATATTAACAAAAGTCAAACTTTTAATTTAATATTCAAAACCTTATGATTTTAATTCAATTTTTTTAGTTAAATAATTTGCATGTGGAAATGTTAAAAAAATGTTTTTCTTTGAAAATAAATTTCATGACAGATATTATTTTATGTATATTAAAATTATATAATGTATGTGTATTTTGCAATACAAACATACATATATACATATATCAAGTTGAAATAATGTATTATATTCTAAATGATTTATATATATATATATATACATATTTTAAAATCATATATATATATATTTGTATATGTACTTATAATTCTTTATTTTCGGAAATACTATAGCATATATGATTTAATAAAAATAATATGTATATTATATATTTATATTTATATATTAAAATCAATTTTGTTTTGAAAATCGTTCTAAAATATTATTAAATTTTAGAAAACTAAATTTATTATTATTTTCCTATTGAAAATTTATATACCAGCATACACAATTTTTTTTACTTACAATGTATATATACATTTAATTCTCATGTTGACATCACACATATATAGGAATTCTTGATAATACAATTGATTTGACTACACATGAAGCATATAATGAGCAAATATATATGTATATAAATTATAGATAAGAATAGTACCTTCCTATAGCCTAGAGAATACACCTTGGATCCTGAATCAGTTTACTCCATTTGAATCTGAACTCAAATCCTTTTTGAGAGAGCTATCGGACTGATAGCACTACGCAACGATATCCTTTTCTAATTGATTTTCTGTTGCTTGATGCTTGAATTAGTGGATGAGGAAGGGAGGTAGGTTCAACCTGATATGGTGTAGAGGAGAGCATAAAAATGTAATGTAAATAGAGGGTTTTTGGAGTTTAAATAGAAGAGAAAAGGAGGAGAAAAAATGGTTCTAGATCCACAAATCTATGTACCATTTCAAACTCCATTTATATCAAATTCGACCACTATTTCCCACCATCTATGGCTATTCACGCCTACCCCATATATCGGCTTCCTAATCACTTCAAGCCCGATCAAATATAAAATACTTAAATCTAATTTAAACGTACATAGATATCATATATCGATACGTGTGTGTACAACTTTTATATACACACTATTTTCAACACAAATCAAACAAAATTTTGTAATTAATATTTCATAAATATTAATTAGTTTAATTAATTAAATCAGGTGGTAGTCGGAGTATTCAACATTTTGGTTATCTGACTCTTGGGTGTAAATTCAATCAACGATTAATATCAACAATTCGAATATTAAAGTTCACACGTCACCTTAGTTAGTAGTGTGACATTATGGCCAAATTTATCACTTACATAGTTTCGGTAAAATCCAAGTTTACTTATTTTAAGCGTCACGCAGTAGTGATAATTATTTACACCAATTCTTTTCGTCAAAACTATATCACATTAGGACTTATGGAATTTGATAATGATCAAAATTCCAATATTTACAGTCCAAACACAAAGTCCCTTGTTCAATAACAATAATTATTATTAACCAAACCGCTCTGACCGGAGACTTTGACTTTGAGTTGACTTCAGTTGACCATGATACCAACCCCATATAACTAAGGATACGAATTCTCCATTGAATAGCGTTTCACTTCCAATTCATGGAGTTTTCGCATTGAAGCTCAATAGTATTCTCAAGTCGAGAGAACTATATAATATTGTCACATCGATATTTTCTTTTTGACCTTGGTTATATTAATCAATAAGAAACCATCGAATGAGCCATTCCACCGTTATCTAATAAATATCAGTACGTAACTACTTAGTGGCTCCAACTGGCATAAGTAATACACTAGCCAATACTTGGAAAATGTTACGTAAGCCAATATCAATGGATGTATCGATATCCAGTATCGATACATCTTGACTAGAAATATTCAAGACGATATGTTTATTATATTATGATAAATTGCTCACAGTTATGGCACCGTGTAATTACTATCATAATACACATCATTTATAGATTTTATATTAAATAAATTTAAATAAATAATTAGTTAATTATAACACATTATAACAAGTATATAATAAAAAGAAAAAACATTTTAATTTGAATGAGATTTTATTACAGGGTTAATAATTTGTAATAAATTAAAGAATTGCTCCTAGGGCATAACCCTAACTCTATCAACCTCCCACATGGATTTAGGGCCAAATATGGAATCTCAAACCTATCCCTTCAATTAGCTTGAAGAGAACCGACCGAGTAATCCTTTCGTGAATGGATTTGCTATGTTGTCCTATATCACTACCTCTTTCTTCTCAATGAATTTTTTATTTTGGTAGAACTTTCAAAGAATATGTCATGATTTCTTATGTGCTTTAGGGTTCTTTGTGATCTGAATCGCCGCATTGTTTCCATTCTCATATATCAGGAATAAGTCCCTCATATTTCTTAAATATTTAAGTATACATTTTAAAGCCGTCCAACGCTTTTCTCCAGGATTAGATTGGTATCGGCTTGTGCATCCTAATCCATATGCCACATTCAGTCTAGGACATAACATAGCGTACATTATGTAACCAATTGCTGAAGCATATGGTAATCTTTTCATATGCTCTCTCTTTATTAGTCTGAGGAGCGTCCTCCCTAGGAAGGACAATTCCCAATTGCGTTGGAACATTCCCATGCTTGGAATGTTTCGTACCGAACCATTTCAGTATGGTATGTATGCACAGGGATTGGGACAATCCCAACAGCCTCTTCGAACTATCTCTATAGATCTTTATGCCTAGTATATTGGCTGCTTCTTCCAAATCATTCATACAGAAATTCTTAAAAAGCCAAGCTTTCACAGATTGCAATGATGAAATGTCATAGCCACTCAATAGAAGATCATCAACATATAATACTAAGAATACGATAGCATTTCCCTGTTCTAAATCAAACTATTTGATTACTTTATCAAAACACTTATTCAAATTCTTTGTAGCTTGTTTAAGTCCATAAATGGAGCTTAACAACTTGCAAGCCTTGCCCTCACTCCTGCTGAAATCGAAACCATCAGGCTGCGACATATGGATGGTCTCATCTAAATCACCATTTAGAAATGCCATATTTACATCCATCTGCCATATTTTTAGTCATAGAGTGTAACGATAGCTAGCATTATCCGAATTGACCTAAGCATTGCTACGGACGAAAATGTCTCGTCATAATTAACACTTGGAATTTGAAAAAAATCCTTTTTCAACTAGCCTTTCCTATAAGTATTCACTTGTCCATCTGCATTTAGTTTTTCTTGAAAATCCACTTACAGCCGATGTGTTTTATCTCTCCAGGTATATCAGACAAAGTCTACACTTAATTTTCATGCATGGATTCCATTTCGGATTCCATTGCTTCAAGCCAAAGTGCAGAGTATTTACTCTGTAGTGCTTGTTGGAATGATAAAAAGTGCCATCATCTAAGAAACAATCCTCTTTCTCGCCATCCACAAGAAACTGAGTATCTCTCTGGTGTACAAGACACCATACTAGACCTAATAGGTTGCGTGTTTTCGTATACGGGTAAATTTTTTCTCCCACTGATTCAGCCTCAGTGTTAATTTCTTAGAACTCATCCAAGTCTATGACCTCATTGTTAATTTCCTTTGATAAAAATTCCTTTTCTAAAGGGACAATATGTAAGGAAAAAATGATCTTTTATTCCTCGGTATTGTAAAAAATATGTCCCATCGAGTTTTTGGGATATCCTTAAAATTTATACAACACTGATCTTGCCTTGAGTTTATTTGGATCAACGTTCTTAACATAGGCCGAACACCCCACACCTTCAAGTATTTGACTTGAGGTTTCTTCCCATACCACATCATGCTGTCTTAGGCACAGATTTAGTGGACATCAAATTCAACTATGCACCGTGGTTTCTAGTGCACATCCATAATAGGATAGAGGCAACTCAACCTTACTCATCATGGAATGAACCATACCTAATATGGTTTGGTTCCTTCAATCTGAAACATCATTGTGTTGCAAAGTATATGGTGGAGTAACCTGAGAGATAATCCCATTATATTTTAAACACTGTTGGAATTCTTTTCCAAAGTACCCACCTCCTCGATCAGATCGAAGTATTTTAATCTTATGATTCGTTTGGTTTTCAACCTCATTTTTATATTCAGTGAATTTTCATAAATATTAGATTTTATTCTTCATAAGATACACATATCCTAGTCTTGATAAATCTTCCTTAAAGGTTACAAAATAAGAACAATTATCTTTAATAACTATAGGCATCGGGCCATATAAATCACTATGTACAGGACCCTAGAGTTCATTAACTCTTTCATTGCTCCAATTAAAGCGGTGCTTGGTCATTTTACCTTTAAGTCACGACTTATACGTAACAGATGATTCAGAATCAAATAATGGTAGAAAATCCTCACTTTTCATTTTTTTATTTTCTCTCACTTATATGACCTAGCCTACAATGCCAAAGATAATTTTTTATTTATATCATCATTCGAGAAGTTACTCACAGCACAAACATAATTAGTATTGATCGCATAAATTCCATTATCTAAAATACCATCACAAACTTTGTTACTTCCTAACATAATGTTCATAACATTATTAGCTGCCTAACATAATGTTCATAACATTATTAGCGTAGTGAAAAATACAACCAGCCTCAGGTAATTCATACAAGAAATAATCACACAAATAAAGTCTTTTACATAATAATAATTATTTAATATCAAAACTAATCCACTAGTCAAACTTAAATGAAAATTTCCTACTACCATTGCAATTACTAGAGATCCATCAACAACTTGAAGCCTCTTCTCTCCCTTTGCCACATGACACCTGTTCTTAAGCTCCAGTAGGAGTGCCAGAACCATTCCATTTCCTCTCTAACAATCTTTAGGTACTCCAGACAGTTCCATTTCCAGTGACCATTCTTATGACGGTGATGGCATTCACCCTTGTCAACTGGAGTAGTCTTCTTGTTCTTCTTATTAACACTCATTCGCTTCTTTGTACCTTTTGAAGATGATGCTGTCTAATATATATATATATATAATTTAATGTGATATAAAATTATATCTATAATAGTATATATATATATATATAACACCATAAAATAATAATATTTATAAATACAAATATAATTAATTTTAGATATAAACATAAATACAAATTTCAAATTTGATATTACATATGCTGATCTGGATTTTCAAATACCTTTTGATTTCAAACTTAAAACAATAAATTATAATTTAATAAAATAAATAAATATATGTATGCACTTGCGAAATTAATTTTTACTATCATTTCAAATACATATATATATATATATATTTAAACATATATGCTAAAATATATATTTATGAATTAAATATAAAATAACATTATATGTTTATAACATAAATGTATAAAATTACACACACACACATATGTATATGTATGTGTGTGTGTGTATTTTTTCGTCCATAAAATATATTAACAGAAGTCAGATTTTTATTTTAATATTTAGAACCTTATGATTTTAATTCAATTTTTAAATTAAATATGCGTGCGAAAATGTTATATAAAATGTTTTGTCTTTGAAAGTAAATTTCATGACACATATTATTTTATGTATATTAAAATTATATATATATAAGTGTATTTTGTAATATACATACATAGATATATATATATATATATAAATATATCAAAATGAAATAATGTGTTATATTTTAAAAGATTTATATATATACATATTTTAAAATCATATATATTTATATATGTACTTATAGTTTTTTATTTTCGAAAATACTACAGTATATATGATTTAATAAAAATAATATGTTATCATATATTTATATTTATAAATTAAAATCAATTTTGTATTGAAAATCATTTTAAAATATTATTAAATTTTAAAAAATTAATTTTATTATTATCTTCCTGTAGAAAAGTTTATATACCAATATACACAATTTTTAATTACAATGTATATATACATTTAAATCTCATGATGAGAGCACACATATATAGGAATTCGTAATAATACAATCGATTTAACTACACATGATTCATATAATGAGCAAATATTTATATGTACATAAATTGTAGATAAGAATATTTCCTTGCTATAGTCTAGAGAATATGGCTCGAATGCTGAATCAGTTGACTCCATTTGAATTTGAATTCAAATCCTTCTAGAGAGAGCTACTAAATCGAAAGAACTACGCATCGATGTGCTGTTTTAATTGAATTTGTGTTGTTTGATGCTTGAATTAGTGGATGAGGAGGGGAAATAGGGTTGCCCTGATATGGTGTGGAGGAGAGCCAGAAAAAAGTAATGCAAATAAGGAGTTAAGGGACTTTAAATAGAAAATAAAAAAAGGAGCAAAAAATGGATCTAGATCCACAAATCTCTCTACTATTTCAAACTCCATTTAAATCAAATTCTGTAACGGACCGGGATTTTCGACCCTCGAAAATCGACATCAATACATCCACTATATAAAATGCCGAGCAGTCGAGTGCCGGAAATACCAGTTCATTAGGGATGAAGAAGAAAAAGGTAGAAGAAAGAACAGACAACACATAATCTCACAATCGCAGCGGAACAAAGTATAATATATAATAACAGATTTTAAATACAAGAATTGTACTGTTAATATACATACCACTATCAAAGTACAACAATCCAATACATCAAATCTGGATAGTTTAATAACTTGTCCTTACACAGCAGAATAATAATCAAGTACAGAAGTACGCCTTGCCATCGAGCTCGTTCCCTGAGCTCCATAGCATCCTATCCTGAATCTGTAACACTCGGCTGACCTGAGCATTATAATAAAATAACACCCGAGTCAATCTAGAAAACTAGCGTGAGAAAACACACTCAATTTGAATTATTAACCTTTCAAAATCCTTTGAAAAACAAAGGTATCTTGTAAGACCACGCCATAAATAAACACGACGGGTTTTTCCCTTACGATAACCAAAACACTTTATAGAAAATCCAGTGGTATTATAACAGTGTCTAAATACAAATACTTATTCAAATAGCTGAAATTGTTACATTAATTAAATTTCAGCATACTAGGCTCTACAAACAAAACCGTAAGCTCGTATTAGAGAATGGATTCCAACGAATGACTGGGTCACTAGGGTACTGCCCGTCACAGTACACCTCTAGAACCATGTACCGAGGACCACGCCGGGATCCCTTACCACATAAGGCCGGCCTACCCCTAACCTGGATAGACCAAATATGTTATCACCCCGGGTGTTCCCACCCTTACCATCGAGCGCTTCTTCTTTCGTGTGTACCCATATATAAGATAAATAGGGTTTCCAAGGACATCTAGAAAGGTGATAACATACCCTACTTGGGTGCGACCCACTTAGCCTTGCTGCATCTCCCTTGTTTTAGTCATTCTCGGTTGATGAGGCTCGAGGCTAAGCGTTACCTTTCAAGGAACGATTTCTCTTAGAATGCTCATCGTCCTTTAATGACGATATTCTGATAGCATTCGTCCATACAAGTTGTCCTGGGTCTGGACAAACCGAATCACCGTCTTCATCATCTTCACGGTATTCATTCGTTACGTTCAACCGATTCGAAGTGGTTTTTGGATAATTAAATCTGATCCCGGTCTCTTCGAAACGATTAGCGCAATTGGCCAAAAGTGATAGTCGGTTATTTAACTATCAATAAACATCCAAAAGAAGACATCATGTCTTATTCCAACTTTTCCAGAGTTTATTCCAAAATTATCTTTGTAAGACATTACTTCCCATACCTCAACATTTTGAAAACAATTTTCAAATTCTTTTATTCTTCAATGGAATATTCTTCCCCTTCTAATACTTAGAATATTTTTTTCCACTTCATCTTATGTTCAACCCTTAGGAAGTATTCTATTTATCCCCTATCCCCTTTCACAAAAACATTTACTATTTATTTGTAAATTTCTTAACTCGTTTACACGAATTCTATAAATTCTGGAATTCTTTAATTAATTCCCTTCAATATTTCCAAAGTCAATTATACTTACTTATAATTCCAATTTCCCGTTCTACTTCTTTAATGAATTCTATTTCATTCTTCGAAGTTCACTTTTATTTAAACTCTTCGGAAAATTTCTTACTTTTCTTCCCAATTCTATTTAAGAATTTTCTTATAAATCATATTTACTGAATAACCCCATTTCCAGGCTTCCGAGAAGGTTTATAAATAAATTTAAAACATTTTCAAAACTTTATATATATATAAATATGTAAATAAAAATAAATATTTTAAAATAATAATAATAATTTGTTTTTAAGACATATTCAAATAATTATTTAAAATATTGCAAACACTTTCTTATAACATCATTTTTTTTCAAACCAGGTTTAAACATTTAGGAATTTATAAAAATAGATATGAAGTATTTTAAAAAATTCACTTCTGAAATATTTCCATTCCAACTAACCTTGAAATTTATATAGTTTAATAAATAAGAATTTTCCTTTTAAAAATAAAAATTTAACTTATCGATAAAATAAATTTTTAAATCTCAATAACCAGATTTCAATTTATAAATCTTCTCGATTTCCATCACATTACTTCCATTCTGGTCTCCTTAACCATTTCACTTTAAAAATAGTATCTACTATTTTTCTCACTCTATTTCCATATTCCAATATAAATTCTTCCTGTAAATTTATATTCCCAAATTATCATCTAATATTACTTTCCTTCATTTATAAACTACGTTTATAAATTTTCTATAACTCCTTTGAGTTTCACTAAAATAATCTCCCTTATAAAATTCCATTTCTATAAATTCAATTTCTTATAAATCTCATTTATTTTTACCCATCTATTTTTAATATCAATTTCAACCTCTTTCTATATTTTCCGAATATCATTTCAAAACCTAATCTTTAAAAATTCCTTTATATAATTCATTTTAAATTTGTCCATTTAATACGATAAAAAATTCACCATTTCTTATTCAACCCAACCTCTTTTAAATTATCCGATTTTCGATATACATATTTTATATTAAAAATCTCTTTTTAATTCCTTAAAAATTTTAAAATAATATTTATAGTATTTAATATATCCAAAATTAATTTCCATGCTATTTTAACATTTAAAATTTTACAAGACACAATAATCTAGCATTTTATATATATGAAAAAAATACTAATATATTTAAGGAATCCAGTTGGATCCCTCCAACCTGTTTTTCCTGCATCCACAGATGTTAGACAACAATAAAAATACCAATCCCACTTCGAGGGGGATATCGCGGTATATAGGGTCATTTGCTATTATGCGGGGCGCATAGGGTCTCATCCGCTATAATGTGCGAGAATATCACTCCGATACTAATATATATTAGCCATCCAACAGATAATTATAAATTTATCAATCCAGTCTAACATCCAATAATTAAATTTAAACATTCAAATTTAAATGTTGTAATCCAAGTGAGTGAGAAATTCTCGCCTTGATTTTTAATTTGCCAAACGCTCATTTTAGATTAAATCGGACCGACGTTCGATTTAACCTAAAATTCCAGTTATCTCTAGTCGACTTCGAATTAATCCCAGTTTGTAGTTCATATCATTAAGAGTCCAACATCGCTGGCTTCGCTTGATTTCGACCCCAACGAATTTGTTATGAATTTTATAAGCATTAATAAATAAAATAAAATAAAACAATTTTTTTTCTACTTAAACATAATTAGCTTACCTTAATGATGTTATTAACTACTATCCTTAATCACGTTAACTGACTCCCCAAAATTCCCGTTCAAGACAATCAACCAGGCCGCCCCTTCCATTTGATTGCCGTCGCCACTGACACCCCTTTCCCATTGTCTTGCCTACAACCGCGCCATCGACCACCTAGGCAGTCGCCACGCCTAGCTGGCCACGCCACCATCAGTTTGCGCACGTGTAAGAAGATCGAGCACCCACCCTAAGTGTGGAACGAATTGTGCATCGCTCGCCGTAGCTACGCCCCAACCCATCATTGCTCAGCTCGAGCCGTTCGTGCGCCTCAACTGCGGCTTCCTTGATTCGATCGCTGTTTTTTTTTAAAACGAAGTCGATCTCGATCTCTGCTCGATTTCAGGCGCATCACGATCTTACATACATATATGTATACCTGACTGCGTGGGTTTTGAATTGAAGGAGGAGAGGGATTTTGATTTCGTTATTTTTTTTTTCTAGTCGATTTTGTTTTCGAACGATCTATTTTTTTTTCGTTCTGCAAAATGAAGGAGGCAAGTCGTAATTTTGAACTGTTTTATATATTTTTTCTCATCTTGACCGCGATTTAAACGAAATGAAAGAAATGAACGGTGGCATGTAAGATGAAGGCTACAGTGACTGAGGTGAAAGGGGAAAAAGTTGATGTGAATATACATGTCAATCAATTTAAATAAATATATTTATTTAAATTTAAATCGCCTCGATTCCGCAACTTAAAATCTTGACCTCCTATCGAGGCATGCCGCTAGGCATTTATAATGTTATACCCCTATTCCGAATACAATGGAAAATGTTTCGAGTCCTAATTCGATCGTATGGAGAAGATAGCTTGTTAGACTAATTTATTATATTGAATTTTGATAAATTCTAGTGCGTTTATATCCCGTACGATCAAACGATAACTCCAAACGCTACGAAATTTGAAATCCGATAATAATACACTATTACGGATCCAATGGAACCGGTTTCGTCGAATTCCGAGACTGTGCCTTGGAAAGCTATTTTTAAATGTCAATTTAAACGATCTATTTTTAAAACTGAAAAAATCACTTTTAAATTTAATTTTAAAACTTTTATTATCTTCATTATTATTAATATAAATTTTACAAGCCTTTAAATAATTTTATCGGGCTTAAAACTCAAGATACAATAATTTGACCAATAAACTTCAATAATTAAATTATCCAATAAATTGCTATATTTAAATTTCTGAATTTATTTTATATATAAACCCAATTTTCATATTAAAAAACAATCAATAATTCAAATTCAATATTTAAAACCATTTAAATATTCACAATTTACCGTCGAAAAATCCGGGTCGTTACAAATTCCACCCCTATTTCCCACCATCTACGGCTAGCCACACCTTTCCATATATGGGCATCCTAGTCACTTCAATCCTGATCAAATAAAATACCTTTAAATCTAATTTAAACGTACATCGTATCATATATCGATACATATGTATACAACTTTTATATACGCACTATGTTCAACACAAATCAAATAAAATTTTATAATTAATATTTCATAAATGTTAACTAATTTAATTGATTTATAAAAAATGTAATTAATTAAATTAGGTGATAGTCGGAGTATTCAACATTTCGATTGTGTGAATCTTAGGTGTAACTTCGGTCAGCGATTAAGATTGAACCATTTCAATATTAGCACGTCACCTTAGCTAATGGTGTGAAATTATAGCCAAGTTTACTACTTACACAGCTTCAGTAAAATCCATTTTACTTATTTTAAACATTACCTAGTAGTGACAATTATTTACACCAGTTCACTTCATCAAAAATATATCACATTAGGACTTATGGAATTTCATAGTCCAAATTCCAATATCATCCACATTCAATTTTGTAGTCCAAACACAAAGTCCTTAGTTCAATAACAACAATTATTACTGGAAAAACTGCTCTAGCAAGAGTTTTGACATTGATTTGACCATAATACTAACCCCATGTGACCGAGTAGATGAATTTTCTATTAAATAGTGTTTCACTTCTAGTGCTTCTACTTGACCCAACTATAGTCGTTCGATGGAAGTCGTGCCATGATTTAACTATATTCAAAGTGGAGTTTCCACATTGAAGCTCGATCGAATTCTCAAGTCGAGAGAATTGTGTAACATTGTCACATCGATATTTTCTATTTGACCCTAGCTATACTAACAAACATAATACCATCGAGTGAGTTATTCCATAGTTATCCAATAATTATCAATATGTAATCCCTTGATGTCCCTAGTAGCAATGAGTAATACACTGCCCAACACTTGGAGGGCATTACACACTCTAGCCTCAATGGATGTATCGATATCCAGTCTCAATACTTTTTGACTAGGAATATTTAAAATGACATGTTTATTATATTATTGTAAATTGCTCATGATTATAACACTTTGTAATTACTATCACAAAACACACCATTTATGGATTTTTTATGAAATATACTTACATTAAATAATAACTAATTTTAACATATTATAGGAAGCATATAACAGAAAGAAAAACACCTTTTATTTCGAATGAGATTTTAATATAGAGTTAATAATTTATAATAAATTACAGAATTACCCCTAAAGCATGCCTCTAACTCTATCAGAAGGAAGCACGTGTTTACAAAAATTAAGAGAAACGTGCGATAACATTTATTGTGCTATATGTATATGACCTATTATTGATTGGCAATGCTATTCCAATTTGAACCAGTAATAACGTGGTTATCTGCACAATTTTCATTGAAGGATTAGGCAAGACATCCTATATAGTTAGTATAAAGTATAGAGATAGATCTAAAAGGACGTTGGGACTGTCCCGGTCAGTGTGTTGAGCCTTAAATTTAGCCTAACTAAAATGCTTATGTAAGAGGTTCTTATGTTACTTAAGCAAGAGAGTTGTCTCTTGAGCAACTATGCAAATAAAAAAAGCATTTGTCATAAGTATTCAATTTGGATTTGACTTAATCTGCCGTTAAAGTACCAATTCAAGTTCTTTATTTATGCATCGATTAGAAATTAAAATGAGGAAAAGAACTTACGAATTCTTTCCTTTTTAACTGGTGGTTTTTTAGAGGGGAGGGGTTTCATATGCCTATTTAGGAAAACTACATCATTGGATTTTCAGTATGTAGAAGATACCATCCTTAGACATTCAAAATCTTCCTGGCTAATTGATGATGTGACATGCTTTCAAAATGGCATGTGTTACTCATTCATTTTCCCTTCTTTCTATGCCGATGCGACATAGTTGGCCTAATAAGAGGCTGACATGTGGACGTTTTAATAATATTTTTAGACACGCGATATCACTTTATCTTTAGACATACGATAACATCCACCTTATACATGCGATAGCTCTTCTGCTTTATACATGCGATAACTCTTTTGCTTTAAACATGCGATAGCTTTTCAATCTTAGACTTGCAATAGACCTTAGATATGCGATAGTTTTTCTACTTTAGTCAAACGATGACTTCTCTACCTTAGACTTGCAATGACTCATTACCTTTGGTTATGCAATAGTTCTTCTTTAGACTTGCGATAGCATCCATCTTAGAAATGCGATAGCTCTTCTGGTTTAGACATGCGACGACTCTCCTTTAAACTTGTGATGACTCTTCTATACTAGACATACGACATGTTAACCCGCCTTTTTACAAGGCTGTGGACATGCAGGTTTAACTTAATCGACTGCACGTTCGTCGAGGCTGGTGTACGATGGATTCAGTCGACTGGTTGGATGGATGACGCAACGTGCTTGGGAGATGGAAATATGATTGGATAAAGATGGATCAATTATAGTTTGGGTCTAGGAAACATGGTTCAGCATTAAACATGGTTCGACATGGTGGAGGTTCGGCACAAATAGTTCGTCTGGCATTCACGTTCGAATAGCATTCAAGAGTACTCGGCATACATAGGGCGTCCGACATACATGAGTGGTTCGGCATTCCAGGAGCACTCGACATTCAGTAGCGCTCGACATCCAGGAGCGCTCGGCATTTAGAGGCACTCGACATTCAGTAGCGCTCGGCATCCAGGAGCGCTCGGCATTTTGAGGCACTCGGCATTAGAGATTGTTCGGCATGATGGGCGCTCGTCATTAGAAACTGTTCGGCATCAGACATGGTTCGGCATGATGGAGGTTCGGCATTAAGGATCGTTCAGCATTGGATGGAGCGCTCGGCATAAATCTCGTTTGGCATTGGATGGAGCGCTCGGCATAAATCTTGTTCGGCATTGGATGGATCGTTCGGCATCAGGGAGCGTTCGGCATTGGATGGGTCGTTCGGCATACCTCACTTCGCTTGGCATTGCACCTCGCACCTCCATACGTCGATACCTCGCACCTCCCCACGTTCGGCATACCAACTGCTCAGGATCGGTCGGCATAATGTAGTAGGGTTCGGCTATGACCTTGATGGGCCCATACTACTCAGGAGGCCCAACAACCTGGTTTTGCCTATAAATACAGCATGTGGGTCTCCGGATGGGGGATCTTCTTTCTGCTCTCTTACTTTCTCTTTTCTAAGGCTAAGGCAACTCTGCCATTTTTTAACTGTAATCGATTATTACAGCAATAAAAAGAAAACTTCTAAGTGGACGTAGGCCGGAGTTAGCCGAACCACTATAAAATCTGTTGTTCTTTACTACTTTCATTTTAACTTTCACTGTTCTTCACGTTATTACTCTCTACATACATTCTGTCTGTGAGCTATGACTGGTATTTGGTGCTTTCAACTAGATTTAGGCGTTAGTGACCAATTTTGGCGCTAACACTTTGGTGCTTTCACTGAGAACGCAAGCACTCAGGAATTTTGAAGTTAGGAACTTGGATCCTAGAAAGCAATGGCTAGACCACCAACAAGGAAGCAAGCAGCAGAAAGAAGCAATCAGGAAGGAAGTCAAGCGGCCTCTTCTGGAGCTGGAGAGGATCATGCATCCATCTACATAACTCGGGTTGAGATGCAGGTGATGATGAATTCTATGCAGGAGCAGATGATGAAACGGCAAGATGAGATGATGCAGGCTCTTCTTAGACAATTTGGACAACCAGGAACTACAGGTGCTCAAGTTCTTGGAACTGGTCCAAGGGAACTCAACCAGCGGACAGATGGAGTGATTCAGCAGGGGGCAGCTCCCAATCAACAAACAGCTAACCATCTAGGTGGATCTAGACTCGGGGGTGCACCACCAGGTGATGCTGGACCAGTTCATGGAGGGATACCGGATGACGCTACGCGGCCTGACGTCCAAAGGAATACAGGAGTACGTGATGAAGAATATGTGCCAGAATTTCCGCGGGGACTTGGGGGGCAGTCTGGAAACATGGATAGGGGGCAACCCTTGGTTGGAAACACTGGATTGGCTGACATTATCAGGCGGACTATTCGCGGAGGTCTGACAAACAGGGATTCAGAGGGAGTTAACAAAAGTCCGTTTACCCGGAACATCAGGTTTGCTAGGAATCCGCCCGATTTCAAACTACCCACTCTAGAAGTATACAACGGGAAGACGGATCCCACCGACCACTTGATGAGGTACACTAGGCATATGGGAGTGCTGGGGGCAGCGAAGGAGGTTATGGCCCGATGTTCCCCCTGTACTTGACTGATATTGCTGCTATGTGGTTCAGACAACTAGAGGATGGATCCATTGGAACATGGACATAACTGGTGGACAAGTTCTTAAGTCAGTTTCGAGTTCACATAAAAAGGCCAAAGAACGTGATGACGCTAACGTCAGCCAAACAGGGGGCAGATGAATCGCTCAGGACATTCTTAACTCGATTTAATGCAGCAGTTGCTTTGGTGGATCGGCCAGATCCATCAATGGTTCTGATGGCTGCGGTATCAGGAGTCAGAGATAATTCGGATTTCAAAGTATCGTTGGTACAGGACCCACCGTTGGATCTTGGGGAATTCTTTCATGAAGTTGAAAGATTTCTTCGACAAGAGGATGCATGTTTGGACATGAGGTTAAAGGAAGTAAACATGACTAAGGATGGAGGACTACCCGGCGAAAGCTCGAGTGGGGGCAAGGATAAAGGGAAAAGGAAGCGCTGGGGAGAACCAAAGTTCTCCACTTACACAAGATTGAACGCAACGTTGGAGCGGATTTTCTTTGATACTCGAGATCGCCTTCCCTATCGAAGGCCAGTAATGAGGGAACCCACAGAACGTGAAAGGGCATCAGGAAGGCACTGTCTCTTTCATGACCTGGACGGGCATGATACTAACAGCTGCCGACATCTAAAGGATATAATCGAGGAGCATATAAGGAAAGGTCAGTTGCGACAATATGTCGGAACTCGTAATGCGGCGGTGGAACAGGAGCAGCCACCGCCTACCTTGAACGGCGAGGGCATGAGGCCCAGGAATGGTGGCCGATTGGTCATCAACTAATCTTGATAGTTTGGGATAAGTAACAAACCCCGGGCATATGGTTAAACTACTTACTCATGTACGGGGTCGGAGATAACCCTCAGGCATGCTCTGAGATGATGGCTTACCGAGACGCCCTGATTTGTGAAATCTGTTTTTTCCTTTGACTTGGACATTTGCTTTTTCTGGTTTGGTTTTAGAGTTTGGTTTGAACTCCCTGTTTTGCTCGTTTTCTGGTTTGGATGTTTGTTTTTTGGTATGGATTTTTGATATGGATTTCTGGTTTTCTGTTTGGATTTGTATTTCGGATTGGATTTTGATTGGATTTTCTCTGGATTTTGGCTAAAAGGTTGTCGAGTATGGACTATGCTCGGCAAGGGTCCGGAGAGACCAGGATTCAGCCTAGGACTTAGGCCATATATTATCGGTTACTATTTTAGGTCGTCGAGTATGGACTATGCTCGGCAAGGGTCCGGAGTGACCAGGATTCAGCTTATGACTTAAGCCACGGCATTATTCGACGTTCAGGGACACTGAACCATGAACACCATTGAATTACTTAACATAGGTCGTCAAGTGTGGATTGCGCTTGGCAAGAACCCGGAGAGGTTACAGATTTGGATATTAGCTATGAATAGCTAAGGATTCGGACAAGGACCCGGAGCGGTCCCGGATTTGGATATCGACCCGGAGAGGTCACAGATATGGTTATAGGTTATTGGATATGGATGGATTGGAACTCGGTAGTCGGGTTCAGATGGATGTGGAATTGGATAAGGACTTGGTTACTGGATAGGAATCAGATGTCGACTCGGAACTGTCATGGATTTGGATAAGCATGCGGCAGCGGCACTTGGACAAAATGGATTGGATAATGGATCAGATGGTACGGCTATGGATGACGTATGGACTTCGGATATCGGGTTTGAAGCTATTCAAAACACACCTTCCAATAGCAAGGCATGTTTTGGGGGGCAAGTGTTAACCCGCATTTTTACAAGGCCGTGGACAGGCGGGTTTAACTTAATCGACTGCACGTTCGTCGACGCTGGTGTACGATGGATTCAGTCGACTGGTTGGATGGATGACGCAACGTGCTTGGGAGATGGAAATATGATTGGATAAAGATGGATCAACTATAGTTTGGGTCTAGGAAACATGGTTCGGCATTAAACATGGTTCGGCATGGTGGAGGTTCGGCATAAATAGTTCGTTTGGCATTCACGTTCGAATATCATTCAAGAGTACTCGGCATACATAGAGCGTCCGACATACATGAGTGGTTCGGAATTCCAGGAGCACTCGACATTCAGTAGCGCTCGGAATCCAGGAGCGCTCGGCATTTAGAGGCACTCGACATTCAGTAGCGCTCGGCATCCAGGAGTGCTCGGCATTTAGAGACACTCGGCATTAGAGATCGTTCGGCATGATGGGCGCTCGACATTAGAAACTGTTCAGCATCAGACATGGTTCGGCATGATGGAGGTTTGGCATTAAGGATCGTTCGGCATTGGATGAAGCGCTCGGCATAAATCACGTTTGGCATTGGATGGAGCGCTCGGCATAAATCTCGTTTGGCATTGGATGGATCGTTCGGCATTGGATGGGTCGTTTGGCATACCTCACATCGCTTGGCATTGCACCTCGCACCTCCATACCTCGCACCTCCCCACGCTCGGCATACCAACTGCTCAGGATCGGTCGGCATAATGAAGTAGGGTTCGGCTATAACCTTGATGGGCCCAAACTACTCAGGAGGCCCAACAACCTGGTTTTGCCTATAAATACAGCATGTAGGTCTCCAGATGGGGGATCTTCTTTCTGCTCTCTTACTTTCTCTTTTCTAAGGCTAAGGTAACTCTTCCATTTTTTAACTGTAATCGATTATTACAGCAATAAAAAGCAAACTTCTAAGTGGACGTAGGCCGGAGTTAGCCGAACCACTATAAAATCTGTTGTTCTTTACTGCTTTCATTTTAACTTTCACTGTTCTTCACGTTATTACTCTCTATATACATTCTGTCTGTGAGCTGTGATTGATATTTGGTGCTTTCAACTAGATTTGGGCGTTAGTGACCAATTTTGGCGCTAACACGACAGCTCTTCAATCTTCATCATGCGGTAGCTCTTTCAATCTTAATCATGTAGCAGCTCTCCAATCTTAGATGTGCGATAGCTCGTCAAACTTAGACATGCGATGGCTCTTCTACCTTAGACTTTTGACCGTTCTTTTACTATAGACATGCAATAGCTATTCTTTAGACTTAGGCTAGTTCCTTATTTTGACATGCAATAGCTCTTTCCACGCCAACCCTTGTTTAGATTAAATTTTTTGGGTATAACATAATGAACATAGACACCATACTTAAAGGTATGATATGAAAAATTCCAAGTGAGGAAATATTCCTGTGCGAGATGGAATTGTCTAATTTAGAAAGGATTCTCCATCTACCGCCATCTACGACGTCCTGATTCTTACCTAAAAGTGACACAGATATCGCAGATGCATTGATGGAAGATCGACTAAAGTAAAATACCGAAACTCACGATGGAAGAATAATTATAATACTGGTATCTACCATAATTTCAAGTGAAATAAAAAAATTATAACCAATAGTCTCAAGTTACAAAATATCTCTAACTATTGAAAAGGAAATAGTCTGAATATCTAGGAAATATCAAATAAATAAATAAATAATGGGTAGCTAATAGATAAATATATGCATGCCTCAATCGCACCATCACATCTTCGAAATCACCACTGGTTCTCTCTATCTATCTATTAGAGTAAAACAAAAAATAGAAAACGATAAATGGAGTCATACATAAGTCCGGAGAGTGAAACACATAATATAAGTGTATAACACTAAACAACCAATAATACAACAGTTATGCTCGAAAACCATACCATAACATGTAGCACTTGCACCTAAGAGTCAGCTAAGCATGGTATTGTATTATAAGTATAATAGTGACCTAGTATACTAAGGTTTTACTACAATGCTAACTAATGCCATAAAACAACATCGAGCGTTTCCTTATCTAGAATCATATTCCCATCCCATAAATCCAAAAAAAAACTTGTCACTATGGAAATAAAACTTCATGCACCGGAGTATACTGCACTATTAGGGGCAAAGCCCTAACTCGTTATCGCAATGCATTACGAGTACAACTGAGAATAAATTCCCTTTAAAGTGTACCATAACGCCTATAATATGCCATATTGTTGAAAACTAATTCCAACTTGTGTGACACCCCATATGCAACACAAATGGGATAAATCTCTAACTCAAACAGACAGTCCATGCTTATCGAATCTACCAATGCAATTTTTTAACCAATCCGTTAACCTAATCGACGAAACGAACATAACTAGTGGATTCATGTCATCGAGAACTATAAATTTGCTATACACTATGTTGAATTTGAAGCACTTTTACATTTTACACTTTTAAATTAAATAGAGATTACCCTTGTCCAATTACAATTAAAAAAAAATTATTTTTTAATTAAATAGGCATGATGTATCACATCCTTATCCCCAATTAATACAAATTAATATGATTACTATTCAATTTCATCATTTATAATTTTATTTTTATGACCATAATAGGTGAATTAATACGTCTTATCGAATAGGAAGAATCTTTCACTGATTAGGCATGTGTCCTCCCTTATCCGTTGTGAATTCTCCTTCTCTTCACTGGCCTGATTGTCTCCTTCTTGATTCGCCCCGATTTGCTTTAAAGTTATTTGTTTATAATCTTCTATAAATGCTCTTTGATTTATTGTGGAGTTTTATTAGTTTTGTTTTGAGATTTTATGGGAATTTAATGGAGATTAATGGTGAGGTTAGGTTAAAATAAAATAAGAAAAACATGTTCTTCATATTTATTGATAGGCTGAGTTTTTCAGCCCTAAGTGTAACAACCTAAAAATTTAACATTGTTAATATTAAAGAAATTAAAAATAAAATTTTAATGGAAGAGTGAACTGGGTGTCACATTTATAACCATTATAAAGATATTTCCAAGATGATCGTTTTAATATACAATTTTTAAATGTTTGGACTTACGGTTTACGAAATAGTTGTGTTATAATGTTTAAATAGTTTACATAGCTATTTTGGATCAAACTAGATACATAGCCCATAATCCAAACTAAAAACTATATAAGTGAGGCTATGAAACCTTAGTCACCTCTATTTACTTTCCTCTCTAATTTTCTAATCTCTTAATCACCTACTAATGTCAGATGATTATCTCTAATTTTAAATTAACTTAAAAATCAAAGTGCCTAAACCCGATCGAATTATATATCATTGAAAAGCTCTCGGTGAACGGAATAGATGGCAAATGTTCGCTTTTGGGCATGATGTTCAAGGTGGTTGGAAATTAGTGATTTATTCTCGACCGTCCATTTTAGGGTTTTGTAATCGATGACAAAAGGACGACCAATCATTAATAAGAGGGTACTAGAGTGTAGAGGGGGTCATGTGCAGTAGATCCATGTTCCTCGATCATGTTAGAAGTGCCTAGATTCATCTAAATCCTATCTTAAAGTTTCGATGGCCAATGACATATGCATGTGGTTGAGGGGTCTTGGAGGTGACGCATGACTCGAAGGTGGTGCGATTTGGTACGGGGCAGTTGATGGTGATGTTGGATTGGTGAATGGAGGTGTGTAGTGCCGACGAATTCGAGGAGAAACTTGCGACTGATGGATTGAACTTAGGCTCGAACGTGAAGCTATTTGGGGAGGAAGCGTGCATATATGGTATTTGTGTTATACTTTTATTAATCATTATAAATAAAATCCTATCTTCTAATTGCGATATCTTATGCATACAAACTTCGTTTTTTACGCTATTTCTTCCATTCGACTGATAGTGAAATTTCGAACAATATGACACTAGGTTTGCTAAGTTTGGAGACTGATGGAAAAAGCACATTGGTATGATTAATTATAAAATAGATAATCATTGATGGAAAATTATAATTATTGGTATGTGTTGTGATTATGTGATAACTATGGTCAGTTTGTATGTGTTGTACCTTAATTAGATAATTATTGTCGATTGTCGTATTTTGGATGTGGTTAGAATTAATTGTTAATTTGAATTGGAAAATAATTAGGTGAGTAAAATTGTGTAATAAGGTGAAAATTAGATAAACAAATAATAAACATGATTGGTTATAGTTTGTGTGAACTGTTTATAAATAATCATGTTTGAATGAAATACGTAAGATTAACGAGATAGATTTAATAAGGTTATTATTTATGGATTTCTGGGGAAATTCATTAATAATAACGAAATATATATTTTAAACTAAGATTAGGAATACTAATATTATTTAATAAAATGATATTTTATAAATAATAATATGGTTTTTATGAAGATTACTACTTTTGAGATAAAATATGATGTTAAAAGAGATTTGAAGTAATGAGATTACAATAAAATATTTTGAAATATATTATTGCTTTGGAAGAATTATTATTGTTTTTGAGATAAATAAATAAAGATGGGTTTACAATAATTAATAATAAAATGATTTAAAAGAAGAATGGATGTAAATATATTATTTTGATGGTTGTTGAATGTATTATTGATTGTTAGTTGTAATTATCACATATGTTTGACATTTGATGATGATGTCGCATTTTGATGAGCCTGCGATATTCTATCGTTATTACTACTAGTTGATGGGTAGTGAATGATGGTTATTTGAAGATGGATGTTGTATTACTAATGTTGATTGGATTAGTACACATTTAATGATTGATTTGTATCACTATTATGGGTGATTAGCACGCATTTGATGGTTTATACTTGCATTGGTGATGCATTACTAAAATGGATGATTAGTATGTATATAAGTATATTTGTGTTGTTATCTTCTTGTTTGATGATTGGGATTGGTATTGAATGTTGCTGATGTTTGATGGCTATGTGCTATTTGTTTTTACCCCATATGATGATTTGCTAACATGGATGAGTAGGAATACTATTTTATGCTCTTACTATCTGCATTGGTTGCTTTGGGTGTGATGGTTGCGACGGTTGCATCGGTTGCATTGATTGCATTGTTTATGATAGTTGCAATGGTTGTTTGGGTGCTATGGTTGCAATGTACTAAAAAGTATTTGGATGCAGGAGAAAAACATGAAAGAGAACTACATGGGCTTGATCCACAAAAAGGAGACGTAAGCAGTCTTTTCCTATGCAATAGCTATCGAGTGTATGGCCGTAGTTTATAGGGTAAGGCACAGTCCAAAAATAGTTGAAACCGTTTTTTTGATCTAATTATATGTGTATTTGTAGGTGAAAGGGAAGAAAGGAGCAAAGGATTTAGGAGGAATCGTATCTACATGAGATCAGTATATCTCTTGCACTATAATTATAAAGATATTGTTTAATAATTAATGTAATAAAATGTGTAAACTATGCGGTGCATTTTATTCGAGTAATATTTGATTGTTAAACTAGTGAGTGTGTGTGTGTGTGTATGCATATACCGATGTTTAAATTCTACTGTGAGGTTTCCCCTTTATTTGTTGTTTTAGAGTTTATTTAATTTTTATCTACCCACGGTCCACTACTTTTAATATCTAAATTAGTTGTAAGCGTATTTTGACATATTTTATAATCGATTTTAGATGTTAAAATTAGTTGATCATCACACAAAGGCATAAATTTTGAAGAACATTATCAAGTGCAACAAGCTATATATGTTTTCTGACCGGAAACGACATTCCGGACATAATGGGATGGTTCCCGAGGCCTAATTCCAGCTTATATAAAAATTTATTATTTTGTCCTATATTATAAAATTACGGTTTTACCCTTCTAAATTAACTATTCAATTACGTATAATTCAAGGATATTAAATTCTCACTCCTTAATGAATTTTGTTCTCGAAATTCCAAGAGATAGGCAATGCAACTCACTCTCCAGCGTACAAAAAAACAAAAAAAGCACACTATGTCCATCTAACACCCTCATGCAAACACAAGCACAATTACAACCAAGAGTATATAATACGTATGATAGATAATAAAAATGCTATGATATAAGATGATTGCAAGTGCAATTAAGTCGGCCTTCTATATGAATGCATATGTAGTGAGAATCAATAATGTATGCAAACATCCTATATATGCATGTACGCGTACGAGCGCGCGCGCACACACACATATATATATAAACACACACACACACACGTATATATATTTGTATATGTATATATATCTCTATGCAAATTAACCAAGTTTCAAAAAAAAAAATCTCTGTGTGTGTGTTTCTTTATATATATAAAGACACACACATAGCTATATATGTGTGTGTATTTCTATATATATGCATATCCATTCATCTGAATGCAACAACTATATCGGAAAGCAACTAAATGTCCATAGACAAACAATAAATATGTGCAATAAAGAAAAAGTAAATAGCATATATATGATCATCTAGCATAAGTTAGATTACACAAAAATATAGGTACCCAATAAAGTTTAGTATGTATATGCATACAAGCCAACACAATATGAACTAAATTTGTATAACTCAAGAAAAACAACCATAGCAAACAAAAAAGGCCATAAACATGTGCATACAACTAATCCTAACATCCTTACATCCATGCTACGTTAACTAGCTAGGTAAAGCAACTATGCAAACCTATAAGCGACCTAATGAGCAAACCAACCAAGAAGCTAACTAATAGGGGAATGTATTGGAAGAGCGCTTATGATGAAAAACTCAAGTTCTCTTTTTCAGTTCCAATGTACTCCCATTCAACCCTTTTCTTCACTATACTTGAACCAACTTCATATCCGTTGTTATGTACATAATTTCTAAGGAAAATATAATGCCGAATTAAAAGCAGATAATGTTTAAGGCCACATCAAGGAACTATATTGACCCAAAAATTTAAGGGCATCTCGCACCAATAAAGTATAATAAGTTACACCGTAGATGGAGGATGTCATAAGCAAGTAATATTGAAGGGTGAGTTATGATATAATGTTGTTATTGCCGCAATATTCAATAGCGCCAGGCTGCATCTTGATGCCGCAAGGATAAACAATGGCATAGGGCTGCATCCTGATGCCACAAAATTTATTATCATCAATAAAACATCTTATTGATGCCGCACTTTGCTAATATCGCATATCATCAACATTAAATAATGATAAAGACACGACATTGAAGCAATATCGGAAGTTTGATACCATATTCCATCAGTGTAAGAGGAGTATAAAGGCCATCAATATCGCATCAAAGCAGAGATTATTATCAAATAAATGAATACCACTCCTCTTTAAGCCGCTTCCTCCAATGTCGCTGCATTCAATGCCATCTCAGTTCAATGTCGTTTCTTTTTAATGCCACCTTTCAGGCAATGTTGCATTCCTTCAAAGCATCATATAATCAATGCCATACCCAATCAATGCCGCATAAGTTCAATGTCGTACCTAATTAATCCTGCATAGATTCAATGCCGCACTCTATCAATATCGCCTCCTATCAATGATGCATCCTATCACTGCCACATCATATCAATGTCAGGCTCTATCATTATCACCTCCTATCAATGACACATCCTATTAATGTCGCATCCTATTAATGCCGGGCTCCATCAATTTTGCCTCCTATCAATTCTGCGTCCTATCAATGCTGGCTCCTGTAATGCCATCTCTTATTAATGTCATTCATCACCAATGCTGCCTCCTAAATCCGTGGTAAGCAATAAGGCTAAAGCAAGTTACTAAGGAAGAATAATGGATAAGTCTAATGAGCAATCCGAAAGTTCAACCTCCAAGGAAAATAAACCTGATAGAAGCAATTACCACAACGACAAGGCTTATCTAAGAGACATGGCCAAAAAAGGGAAAAAAATATGCTTAATCTTTAAAAAAAGAACTCTTGATGAAAGTGTCAACAATAACCACCAAGAAGCTCCTTTCACGGATGAAATCATGTCCACAGGAATCTTGTCCCACATCAAAATTCCATCCTTAAGATACGATGGAACTACTGACTCTAATGATCATTTAATGGCGTTCGAAAGCTAGATGGACTTTTACAATGCATCCAGAGAAGTGAGTTTTAGGCTTTTCCCTACTACCTTCCAGGGCACAACAGCTAAGTGGTACAGACATTATCATGAGAAGACCATCTACTCCTACCAAAAAATCTCTTATGAGTTCTAGGCGCAGTTTTGCATTTGCAAAATCCCACAATTGACTACAACGTGCTAGCTAATGTTAAGTAGAAGCAGGTGGAATTATTGAGTGATTATCTTAAGAGGTTTAATGCAGAGGCGCTGAAGGTGGAAGATATGGCCGATAAAGACAAGTTGATGGCTGTGTGCTCAAGGCTGATCGAACAAACACCTTTCTGGATGGAGCTCTATATTCATGGGTGCAGAGATTTACAAGGCTTTCACTTTCAAGCTAATAATTTTATCCGTATGGATGAAATGTATAACACCAAAAAGAAAATTCAAACAAAGAAAGAAATGGGGAAATCTGGCTATAACCGCAATAATAGGAAGCCAAGAGGAGACCCTAAACACCAATCATGTTGCTTTGAATAAACCAGTATCCTACATATTCACTACGGTGAAAGAAAATGGCAATATTCCAGATTCTTACAACGCTAAAACCAATCCTGAACCAAGAAAAGGGGAGGACTACTGTGCCTGTCATAAAGCGAATGGACATAAAATAGATGAATGCTGAGTGCTATTGGTAGGAATAATTCAATGCATGATTTGTTCTGGACACTTGAAAGAGTTTGTCAAGGATAATCAGAAAGCCACTCGTTCTGAAAATGGTAACCAAAGACTCCCAAACAATGCTGAAAATTTACTAGAAGGTGACATTCAAATAGATTCCATTCCACCTCTTGACAAAATTAATGCTATCCTTGGAGGCCCACACCTAGCTGGAAGCAGCAGAGGAGCCAAAATTCGCTACATTAGAGAATCAAAAGATGGGATTTTCTTTCTTTAGGCAGAGCCGCTGCTCAAAATTCCAAGGTTCCAAATCCAAATGAATAACTTAACCATCACTCCGTAAGAGCTAAGAGGAGTTCATCATCTGCATAACGATCCACTTATGATCACCGCGCAAATTGGACTCTCTGTGGTTACTAAAATTTTGGTGGATACTGGAATTGCAGTCAACGTGATCTTAAACACGCATTCAACCAAATGGGAATTCTGAAGGAGAAATTAGAGTCAACCTTTGAGCCCATTTTTGGATTCAATAACAAAGGATCAACTCCTATTAGGCGGATAAGACTTCTCGTGCAAATGGGAATCCTGCCACATTCTAGGACCTTTGAGACTCTCATTATTATCATAGATCAGCCTTCTTATTATAACGCCTTATTTAGGAGGCTAGCTTTAGATGAGGTTGACGCTTTTGTCTCATCAAAGTATCTGATGGTAAAATTCTTGACTAAAGGCAATGGGGAACCATGAAGGGAAAGCAATTTAGCTCTCGTGAAATGTACTTTGCCACTCTGGAGCAATACAAATGAGACAATCTTTCTTGTTATGACTCGGAGAAAAATGAATTAATCAGAATTGATATTAAAAAGCCTTTGGATGATGATTCTTCAAGCCCATCATCTAAGGAAAAAAGCCTATTGAGCAAACTAAGCATGCATTGGGAAAATTTGACTGCTTTAAAAAGAAAAAAAAGAAAAGAAACAAAGCTAGTGGAAGATGAACTAGAAGGCGAGGGGATCATCATAAATTAGATTATAGAGGTGGACAAGAATGAATGAAGCCTATAGAAGACGTTGAGGAGATATGCTTGGATCCAGTTGATCCAACGAAGATCGTAAAAATTTGAAAAGGATTGGATAGCAAACTTAAAGGAGAGATAATTCAATTTCTTCAATCCAGCAAAGACATATTCCCCTAGACCAATTCAGATATGGTTGGAATAAATCCGACCGTTATGTGTCATGCTTTGAATATAGACCCGGGTATCACACCTATTCATTAGAAGAAAAGAAAGTTTGACAAAGTTCAATCCAACATTTTAAAAGAAGAAGTCAAGAGATTGCTTGAGAAAGGAATCATTAGAGAAATACTTTGCCTAAAATGGTTAGCCAATCTGGCACTAGTCAAAAAAATCTAATGGGAAATGGAGGGCATGTGTCGATTATGCTAATTTGAATAAGGCATGCCCAAAGGATTGCTACGCCCTTCCAAGGGTAGACCAATCAGTCGATGCAACTAGTGTGCACAAACTATTATCTTTCATGGACGCTTATTCCAGATACAACCAGATTCCAACCATTGTTCAAATGATGAGGAAAATACTATTTTCATAACAAATTGGGGAACATATTGTTACCAAGTAACGCCTATCGGATTAAAGAATGTTGGAGCAACATACCAAAGATTGGTGAACAGGATGTTCAAAGAGCAAATTAGCCGAACCATGGAAGTACACGTAGATGATATGCCAGTTAAATCTCAAGAGGGAAGCAACCAACCGAGAGATCTTGATGAAATGTTTAATGTATTATGAAGATATCAAATGAAGCTTAACCCACAAAAATTTTTCTTTGGAATTCAGTCTGGGAAGTTCTTGGGATATATTGTCGATGCAAGTGGAATCAAAGCCAACCCTGACCAAATTAAAGCTATTAAGGATATGGAAAAACCTAAGACTAGTAAAGATGTAATAAGCCTGAGTGGAAGAGTGGCAACATTAAATAGATTCATTTCCAAGCCACTTACAAATGCATCCCATTCTTCGATTTGATTAAGAAGAATAAAAACTTTGAATAGGGGGAGGATTGTCAATAAGCCTTTAAGGAATTGAAAGACCATCTTGAGAAACCACCAATTCTATTCAGTCCCATAGACAAGGAAAACCTTTACCTTTATATGACAGTTTCTGAACATGCCGTTAATTTTGTTCTGGTATGTGAAGATAAGGAAACTCATCTTCTAGTATATTATACAAGCAGAAGGCTCAAAAATGCATAAACTAGATATCCTGTTATAGAGAAATTGGCATACTGCTTGATGCTCACTACTCGAAAACTAAGAGCCTACTTCCAAGCATATTCGATCAATGTCTTAATCAACTTCCCACTTAAGCTAGTCTTTAGTAAACCCGAAACTTCAGGAAGATAAGTGAAATGGGAAGTAAAGCTCAACCAATATGATATTGAATTTCTACTCCAAGTGACAATCAAAGGTCAAGCCATAGCTGATTTTTTTAATGAATGTATAGGGTTCATTAAAGAACAATCAGAAAAGGAGCAAGATTTAAAACCTAAATGGAAATTGTTTGTAGATGGAGGTTCAAATGAGCAAGATGATGGAGTGGTATATGTGATCATTACCGCCGATGGACATCATTTACACCATGCAATGAAATTGGGTTTTCCAGCCACTAATAATGTAGCGGAATACGAATCAATGGTGGTAGGACTCATCCTGGCGCTGCAGTTAAAAATCCCTAGGATCAAAATTTTTAGTGATTCTCAACTAATGGTAAATCAATTGAACCAAACATATCGGACAAAGGATGCCAAGTTGGTCTTATATGTCAAGAAGGTATTAAAAATGTTAACTCAATTTGAGAATTTCTCCATACACCAAGTACGGAGTGGAAAAAATTCTCAAGCTGATTTTTTGGCCAAATTGGCCAGCTTACGGGGAGCACCAGAAACACGAATTATACCGGTAGGCTACAAATCAAACCCCAGTATAGAAGAGAAGGTACCCGAATCAGAGGTACCGTACCGGTCACAGCTTATTCGTTTGCTGAAAACTCAACCACAACTTTCTTCTGGTAAATGTATCTATGGTATTAACAAGATCTCAAGCTTTAACACATGCAGTGGGGGAGTCAGAAAATGGAAGTGAAACTCCAAGGAAAATTTTCTCATCCAGAGACAAATGATCAATATAAGAATAACTGGATGATGCCCATCGTTGAATACCCGATAAATGGAAAATTGCTTATAGAGAAAAAATGCAAGAAGAAAAAACACCAAGCTCCAACTTTCATCATGATGAATGGAATACACGGATATTCACTCCCTTATTTAAGATGTGTTAGTTCGAAATAGGAGTAAAATTACTAAGAGAAGCCCACGAAGGGTTCTGTGGAGATCATTCTAATGGCATAAAGTTAGCTAAGAAAGTTATGAGACAAGGCTTCTATTGGCTTCAGATGACTAGTCATGCCATCAGTTATGTGAAAAGGTGTGAAAAGTGCCAAAAGTTCTCTAAGATCTCATGTTTGACACCAGGCAAATTGACTTCAATCTCAAGCCCATGGCCTTTCGATGTATGGGGAATTGACCTAATTAGACCACTACTTATATCCAAAGAAGGAGCTAAATAAGTAGTAATGGCCATTTATTATTTCACAAAATGGGTAGAAGCAGAACCACTTCCAAATATCACATCAGGAAAAGTTCTCAAGTTTGTAATCAAGAATATTGTTACCAGATTTGGAATTCCATAAAATATAATATCTGATAATGGAACTCAATTTGAAATCAAAGAATTTACTCGATTCTACAATAGAAATAGAATCATTAAGATCTTTTCGTTTGTAGCTTAACCTAAGGCTAGTGAAGCCATTGAAGCTGCTAACAAAACTATTAAGACCTTCCTCAAAAAGCGATTGGACAAGGCTAATAGTAATTGGGTAGAAGAACTACCTCTTGTATTATAGGCATATAGAACTTCTACAAAAACCACAACAGGGCATACCCCATGTTCTTTGACATATGGATGTGAAGCCATGCTCCTAATTGAGGTTGAAGTACCTTCCCATCAAAGGATTGCATATGCATTTAATCCAAATCAAGAATTAAAGAAAGAATCCTTGGACTTAATCAATGAGCTAAGAGATGAAGCAGCTATATAGATGGCTGAATATCAACGAAGAATATCCAAATATTATAATTCTAAAGTGAGAGAAAGATCGTTTCAAAAAGGAGACTTAGTGCTCCAAAGATTTATGGCAAATACTAAGAATCCAATGAATGGATCATTTGGGCCAAATTGGGAAGGACCTTTAGTCATACATAAGGTAATCCCATCGGGGACCTATAGACTATGCCGACCCGATGGCAATGTAATAGCACATGGAATGCCGAATATTTGTGGCCATATTTCCCAACAACAGTTGAATAAAGAAGCTGCAATAAGTATATCTACATGATTGAGGAGTAAGACTCTCCTAAATTAAAAGGAAAAGCTTAAACCACTACCTAAGATGGTAGTATGGGGGCGAAAAAGCCTTTGTCCCTACCAAGATGGCCTGGTCAACGCACCTCTTAAAGGGAGGTCAGAGTAAGCCTTTGGTCCCATCATAAAAGGTCTGACTAAAGCATCTGTAAGCCTTTTGCCCTCGCCTACGTGGCTTGGCCGGAGCGCCTCCTAGAGGGAGGAGGTTGTAAGCCTTTGGTCCCGTTTAAGTTGGCCCGACCAAAGCATCGAACCAGCCTTTAGTACTGTCTCTAAGGCCTTACTAAAGTGCCTCCTAGAGGGAGGTCAGATAAGTCTTTGGTTGCTTAAGATAGCAACCAAAAATACTGGACAAAAAAACAATATCATCACCTAAGACGGTGATAAGGGGTTCGATCCAAGTTGAGATCATTACCTAAGATGGTGATAAAGAAAAGGGACTAAAGCATCCAAAGCCCAAAGAAAGGTGCAAAGAAAGGGACTAAGACATCCAAAGCCGAAATAGAGGCGCAAAGAATAGAGACTAAGATGTCCAAAGCCCAAAGAGAGGCGCAAAGAAAAGAGACTAAGACATCCAAGGCCCAAAGAGAGGTGAAAAGGAAAGGAACTAAGGTATCTAAAACCTGAAAAGAGGTCAAAGAACTTGATAAAAATGAGCTATTTGTGCTCCAAAATAAGAATCAAGTATTCTTCTAGAGGAAGATCTATAAAATATGAGTTTTGTGCTTCAAAGTAAAAAAGCGGTATTTCTCTACAAAAGAAAGTGTTATTGCCAGATAGATTTTCTAGTTTTCTTCTATTAAAGTCTGATGGAATTTCTGGTCTTCTTCTATTATTCAGAAGTTATTACTGCCAGATGGATTTTCTTGTCTTCAATTATTGCCAAATGGATTATCTGGTCTTCTTCTATTGCCAGATGGTTTTCTGGTCTTCTATTATTATTGCTAGATGTTTTTTGGTCTTCTATTATTATTGCCAAATGGATTTCCTGGTCTTCTATTATTATTGACAAATGGATTTTCTGGTCTTCTATTATTGCCATAAATTATTATTGCTAGATGGATTTTCTAATCTTCTATTTAGATGGTTTTCTAGTCTTTAATTCACAATATTGCCAGAAGAGTTTCCAACCCTCTCTCCTATGATATTTCCAGATGATTTTCTAGACTTCTACTTAGGACATTATAATTCACTAGTTTTCTAATTCCTGAAATCATTGTTTCTAGATAGTTTTATAATCCTAATTCTGTGGGATTCTATTCAAGTAAAATTGCTGCCAAATAGATTTTTGGCCTCTTTAAGTAAATCTATAGATTCCAAAAGTAACATTGAATTACAAACAAAAGATTCTTTATGGTCTTATTAAAATCCTGAAAGGTTGACCCAAAATCAAATTTAAAAGTTACTAATGAAAATCATGACTTGCTTTATGTTTTGCAGGAAAATAGGGTTAGAAAGAAAACCTCGCAAAGAACAAGAAAAGATGGAAAAATTCTTGGTTTTACATGAAAGTGTAAAAAAGCATTTTTTATACAAGGAGGGGGCAAATGTTATCCACATAATTTCTACGGAAAATATAATGCCAAATTGAAAGCAGGTAATGTCGAAGGCCACATCAAGAAACTATATTGACCTTGAAATTTAAGGCCATCTCGCACCAATGAAGTACAATAAGTTATGCCATAGATAGAGGATGTCGTAAATAAGAAATATTGAAGGATAAGTTATGCCATAAGGTTGTTATTGCAACACTATTCAGTGGCACTAGGATGCATCCTGATGCCGCAAGATAAACAATGGCGCCATGCTGCATTCTAATGCCGAAAAATTACTTATCATCAATAACACATCTTATTGATGCCGCAAATTTTTGATATCGCATATCATCAACATTGAATAATAACAAAGACACGACATTGAAGCAATATCGAAAGTATGATACCGCTGCCCAACAGTATAAGAGGAGTATAAAGGCATCAATATTGCATCAAAGCAGAGATTAATGTCAAATAAATAAATACTGCTCCTCTTCAATGCTGCTTCCTTCAATGCCACCTCACTTTAA
This sequence comes from Allium fistulosum, assembly GCA_030737815.1. NCBI lineage: Eukaryota > Viridiplantae > Streptophyta > Magnoliopsida > Asparagales > Amaryllidaceae > Allium > Allium fistulosum. The sequence goes on along the minus strand of CM060903.1, from coordinate 693,657,049 downwards.
TCTCATTTCTCTTTAATGACACGTTTCAAGCAATGTCGCACTCCTAATCATATAATCAATGATGCATAGGTTCAATGCTGTACCTAATCAATGCTACATAAGTTCAATATCGTACCTAATTAATGCTGCATAGATTCAATGCCGTGCTCTATTAATATCGCCTCCTATTAATGCCGCATCCTATCTATGCTAGGCTCTATTAATATCTCCTCCTATCAATGCCGCATCCTGTCAATGCCGCATCCTATCAATGCTGGGCTCTATCAATATTGCCTCCTATCAATGTCACATCCTATCAATGCCGACTCCTATAATGCCATCTCTTATTAATGCCACTTATCACCAATGTTACCTCTTGTTATTACCGCCTCTTATCAACATCGCTCATCATCAATGCCGTCTCCTGTCATTGCCTCTTAGTAATGTTGTATCTCTTTAAAATTGTTAATCAACAATGTCGTGCTAGGTCTTCAATGCGACACTGTAACAAAAGTCATTAATGACCATGAAAACTATCGAGTCAGAAATGATGCCACAAGATTATCAATATCGAAGATTAACAAAGATGAAGTATAAGGCCTGGCCTATTAAGATTGCGATTGATATAAAGAATTATGCATACTAAAGGCGGAATAAAGTAGCTATGCCGAACCCCTCTACCCCTATAAATACAGACCTAGGGGCAAGGTGGATGGGGTGATCATTTCTTTTCTCTCCTCTTAGAATTAATCAATTGTAACCCTAAATTGAATTAGGGAAAGAATTGATTTGATTGTAATTATGATGAAATTATATGAACAAGGACTTGAATACACCTATTACCTTGATTGTACACTTTGAACATTATTAGACATGGGCATGCATATGATAAAGTTCTTTAGACCCAAAGCTTGTCGTTATTTTATATAAATCATATGGGCTTTGGTCTAAACAAGTGTTCATATGCATAATCATTATCTTGTCATTTACATATGGACACAAGACTACGAACTAAGAGGATTGCCTATATCGACCATTAACATGTTTAATGGGCTATCGCACATATTTATGGCCTATTCTTTTATCACCTTTGATCATGTGGCACGGATTTTCGGATGTCTTACTACAAAAGAACATACGGGCTTTCGAGCAACATGTTCCAAAAGACTATATAGGCTTTTGAATTCCTCATTCCAAAAGTCCATGGGCATTATGGAGCCATTCCTCAATGACATCATCTTGTACTAGACCTTGAATGCTAAGCCTAATCTTGATCCCTTAACACCATTTGGTCAACCCCAACTAAGCCATGCTTAGTCGTGTCATCAAGCATGTTAAAATCAAGTTTGGTTCATCATACTTGGCATCATGGGTGTTATTCTAATTTTTGGGTTAACAACTGCATTTCAAAGTTGCCTCATATCAAGCTGTAAGATGCCAATATGCTTACAAAGTATTCTAGACTCTGGTAACCAAGTTTTTAACCGAGCAAAAATCAACAGAAGTTAGAACGACAAAACAAAGACGAAACCACTCGAAATCTTGGAGGCACACTTAGATGAAGTATAGAAATTGCTCAAAGAAGTTTCACCAAAAAATAGCCTAAGTAAATAGCTTAGCACCAAGTTATTTAACTCGGGACTGAGTCATTTTTAACCCCCAAAACTCCTCTCCAACTTCATATGAGTTATTATTTACCCATTACACTCGTGACCAAGTGTTTTCCCAAAGTTTAGACGACCAATTCCAAAGGTTGAAGAGAAGAAAGCTCAGACGGCAGAATAACTCGAGTGATGATAGAACAATCATTAGAATCAACCAATAATCAATGAAAATAGCATAGGACACATCAACATGAACTTAGAAGAGTAGTTTAATAATTTGGAGAAATTTCCACTTAAGGAAATAAATCGGCAGCGAGTTAAATGACTCCGTACCGAGTTTATAACTCGGTATACCCTTAGATTTTTTATGCGAACTTAGGTCAATGTCTGGACTCTACCACAAGCAGGCTTCTAACCCAACACAACTCTTTCCCTATGCTTACAAACCATAGTGCAACCAAAATAGAAGCTTCTCTCTGCTCTTTCTTTTTCACTCTAGATGTGGGACTCCATTGCCCTTCACCATCTTCCCTTCTCACAATAGTCACTAAGGCAACTACTTTTGGCGATTATTGGCCTTAGAACTTGTCAAGCTCTTGTATTGTGACTATAATTCTCTGTAATCTCATGCAAACTATCTCAGATCCATAATAAATAAAACTATAAAGTAGACGTAGGCTAGAGATTATCGAACAACTATAAAAGTCTTCTATCTCTCTGTTCTAATTTCGTTTATTTTCAATATTATCTACTAGATCTAGGTTCTACAGGTTCCTTACAACTCATTCTTGGGGTTGATCCATTTTTGGCTTTAACATTTTGGTGTTTTCACCAAGAAAACCGAATCCAGGCTTAGATCTAGCTTGCTATTGTGGATTTGGGGAGATCTAGTAGTTAGATCTGGAAAACTTGCTTGAAGAACTTGAAGAGTTGTTGAAAAAGGGCATGACACCAAGAAGTTCAATAGATCCTCAGGAGTTGCGGTTGGTGGTGATGAAGGGAATGCTCACCAAACTGAAGTAAACAATCAACAGGAAATTTTGAGATATTTTTCTCAGCGCGAAGTAGTAACCAGAGGAGAGTTTGATAAGATGATCCATGAACTCTACTAGAACATGGCAGATAGCCAAAAAGTTCTTATGGACAAGATGGGCGCTTTGCTCAATCTTCAACCCCAAACTACTAAGGGAGTTAGAAGAGAAACTTCTCCTGCAATGGAATAAGAGAACTCTTTGGTTTTTGGTTTAAATAGGAGAGATGGAAAGCAAAAGCAGAAGGAAGTAACCGTTGGAGTTATAGGAGCTATTGCGGGAGAAATTAGGAGTGCTCCCTGCAAGAAAACAACTCGGTACCGAGCCAAAACAACTTGGTACCGAGCCAAAACAACTCGATACCAACCCAAATATCCCACTTGATGATGCTTAGGAGGGAGATGCATTGCTGGTTTTTGACTTTGATGACGACATGCAGCTAGATGATGGCGATGATGGGTTGAATATTGCTGTTAACAGACAAAACATTGGAAATAGAATTCAAACAGGTATGGCAAGACCAACAGGACGCTAATGAAACTCTACAGGAGTGGCTCTCCTGGAGAATGGAGAACCTAGACTTCAGCAAGCAAGCCGATTTATGGAGCCAAACACTCGGTGCATCCCCAAACAGTCGACCTGTAGATTAACATGCCAGCAAGGAGTACATCACCGACATGGTGAAACGGTTGGTGGAGGAGAGTAGAGGCAGGAAAGATGAAGACCGGGGTTCCACACCAAGCCGAACTCCATTTATTAAAAATGTTCTGAGAGAAGAATGTCCCTGATAGTTCACCATGCCGACAATGCCATCCTACAACGAAATTACTGATCCCAGACAACATTTACTTAAATACAAATGACATATGGATGGAGCTAGAGCAACAAATGCTGTTCATTGTAACTGTTTCCCTATCTTCTTGGAAGGAGTCGCTTCGATGTGGTTTACTAGGCTTGCGCCTAAATCCATATCAACGTTTAATGAGTTGGCAAAGAAGTTCCTAAAGTAGTTTAGGCTCCACACAGCATGATCGAAGGACGTTATATCATTGTCTGGCTTATCAAAAGGACCCAAGGAGTCACTAAAAGCTTTGTTGAACAATTCAACATCGTTGTTACAAAATTTTGCAATCCAAGGTAGATCTTGTAAAACCCTTAATTTTGCATTAGTTAGTTAATTAATTAGGCTCCGAAAATAAAATTTGTGCAAACTATGGAATTTGATTATGAAACTTGCACCATTGCATTTGTGACAAAATTCTGAGCAACTTTTATATTTAGTTTTGCGATCGGAGTTCAAATGAAGAAGTTACGAACCAAAAACAAATTCAAAACAAAAATAATTAAATAAGAAATAATTAACGTTTTTATATTAATTACCCAGGTTCACATGTCGACCCATCTTCTCCACTTTCTTTCTAAATTATTAGGATAAGGTATTTGTATCTATATTCATACAAATCGAAGAAGAGTAGAAATATAATAAAAGGAGAAGAGAGGAGAATCAACTATATGCGTATTTGAGATAATTTATATATATTTGTATCTATTTTCTCTTCCAATCCCAAATCTCTTCTTAGATATGTAATTCTAATGAATGTATATACCCTTTTATATATATTTCTTGGATTAAAAAGGATTTGGAGATGAATCAAAGGTTCTAATTCAGATCTGGAGATTTGGATTGCTTTTAAAAAGTGAATGGGAATTTTTATAGGTTGTTATAATGTGAAAATTATCCCATTTTTATTTATTTGATTTTTATGCCTAATTGGATAATTGTATATGTGTTGTGGGCAACGAACTGAATATGACCTGAATATAACAAATATTGCCTACATACTCTTGTTTATAAATTGATTTAACATTGTATACAACCTGATATATAGAAATCTATCCCAAAAGTATGAATTTAGAATATTAATTCAAATCAAATTTATTCCAGATCTAAAATAGGTTGTATAAGAATGTTATAAATTTGGATATTTCCCTAATCTGGTTAGAATATAAACTTTTCTATATTTGGAATTGTTGGAATTTAGATTCGTTTAATATTTATAAATTAGTTTAATTTCTTTCCCTTTTAGAATGATACATCATTTGATCTAACAAGGAATATATGCAAATAGACTGAGAAAGAGATGTGTATAGTACGAATTCATTTTATTTTACACTATCTATTTCAGAAATAATAAGAAATAAATATTCCTTGTAATTTCAAAGGATGCAATCTTTTATATTTTAAAGTTAAATCTTGTATATTGGACTAATTTATGGAAAATTATAATAGATAATCTTTTAGATATAATTCCAACAATTTAACAAGGAAAAGTATATTCTAGTAAAGGTATATAACTAGAACATATTTAATAAAAAATAAATATTTTGATGTAATTACTGTGCTTATAATAATTAAATAAAAAGTTAATAACGATGCTTGCGCGTAATATTCACATTTAGGATAATTAACTAATAAGAAAAGAATTTAAAAGGTTGTAACTCCAATGAATGGTAATAAATATGGGAGTTGCAATAAATGAATAGGGTAAATTGATTAATGGGACTGATAAAAAATGAAATAGATATAAAAGATTACATATTTGAGATTAGTAATCATACATAAATGTTTTAGGAAATGTCCGTTAGGATCTTATGGACAAATGGATATTTATGAGCATTAAACGGGGACTTATAGGTAGATAAATATTTAAGGTAAATCTTATTGGCTTAAATAAAAAGGGAATTAGTAAGCTAAGTCCAATGTCTACCTATGTTAATATAAATAAAGACTTAGGATAGTTAATTGGATTTAGTGGGTTAGTGATGCGAGGTCAGTAGAGTCACTCGACGGAAGATTGGCCTTTACTTTGAGGCTACCAACAGTCGGGTTTACTTACTACTGGTTGACACTAGTCCAACGACCCGTGATGACATGAGAGATTGGGCTTGCTTTCTTAATTGGAAAGTATTAAATGGTACAAATTTGGAATTCAGAGTGGTGGGGGATATCTCCATAGGGGTTCGCTTCTGGTTTGAGGTCTTAAGTGGCTGAAGGGTCCGCCTCTTTCCTAAATGGAAGTTTTAAGTAACCTAGTGAGATTCTAAACAAACAAATAAATAAGGATGTCTCTAAAAATGGTTTACTTCAGCGTTAAGGTCTTAAGTGGCTGAAGGGTCAGCCTCCCTACCGAAAGAAGTAAACTAACACGGTGCCATATTTATAATTAAAAAGTGAGAGTGAATATCTCGGGAAGGATCCACTTTTGGTTTGGGGTCTTAAGTGACTATAAAGTCCTCCTCTTTCCAATAAAAGGAGTATTAAGTAACCCAATGAGATTTCCAAGCAATGACAGCTAGATAGTACCATTGAGGAGCACGCTTCTGGAATTAGGTCTTAAATGATGGGGTCCACCTATTTTTCACCGAGAAGTATTAAGTGGCTTAGGTACAGTCTCTTACATTACTAAAGCTGGGATAATAATAGTACCATTTAGGAGCATGCCTTGGGGATAGGTCTTAAATGACCAGACCCTGCCTATTTTCTAATGAAAGGTATTAAGTGGCTTAGGTACTGTTTATTACGTGATTACGATTTTATCGGTGTTAGATGCGGTAATATTTGAACATTAAATGTCAGAAGCCATAAATAGTGGTTAGAAGTCTTGTAGCTAGGACTCACTGACCATTGACAACATGATTAGGAAACCACCTTGGGAATAATTTATAAATGATGGAGTCTACCTCAATTAAGGTCGAAATGACAGAGTCTGCCTATTTCTCTTTTTAAAAGTATTATAGATGTCCGCTTCATATTTAGAAGTATTAAGTGGGTAATGGATTTGGAAATATTGGGTGGTTGTTATGGCCTCATTAGTATTTCATACCTTGGGAAGGGGTAAGTATGTAATTGTGTGTGCAATGAAAGTTTAGATTAGAATTGCTAACTTTGATGGACATAATAATTAAATGAAAACCTATCAGTATAAGTTTATGTTATGGACAGTTTATATTTTTCCAGTGACCAAAACATTGTTCTGATCCCCCTCCTCACTACAACCCACAGGATAGATTTATAGGAATAAGTCATTGGAGCTGGATGTGCTTTGTTGCTGGAGAGTTTTCTTTCTCTTATGCTCGATGCTGATGTGACAATTTGCTATCCAAGGAATACCATTAATTCCAAGGTAGTAGTCATAGTCAGTATTCTTATCCTATTATTGTTTCTGCTGTGAGTTTATATTTCTATTAACCTCTAATAACGTTCATGCTTATTTACAGGTACCAAATCCAACGATCTGTGTTTTGATGGACTTGGGTTTCGATTTTTATCAAAATTTGGACCCAGTAAGGTGTGGGTTGTTACATTTGGTATAAGTGCACTAGGTTAGTAGATCAAAGGAATTAGGATAAATTGAGAGAACGTATTCATACTTTTCTATATAGTAATATTATATTCTTATGCTAGATTCTAAGAGTTCCAACTATAGAAGTAGTTGTAGTTCCACTCCAAAGTAATTGGAAAAGCAACTATGAGTTGGAAATATCTTAGAGCAAAAGTTTTCACCCCGACTTCAAAGTACCCCATGGAGTGCTGGCGATGCGTAAAGCGCTTATGATGAAGAGCATGAGTACGACAATCGGTTGAATCCCGGAGAGTAGAGGTGTTCGACTTGATGGTTGAGATTCTAGCTACCTTATGATTTTGGATTTTGAGTTTCAGTCGAAGACACACAATTATTCCAAATGGATGGAAAATTTGATTCTGTATGTCGCAATTGTCTGGAAGCAAGTTTTGCTAGGGTGCATTCAGTGATCACCTCTTTGATGGAAAACCAGAATTTTATTTGAATAATCAATGTCAATTCCTTAGTCTAAAAACCTATGAGAGAATTTTTATAAAGTATATTTTGGAAATGCCTTAGATTTTTAAAAAAGGGGGTTTCAAAGGATTTCTTTTCCCAAGATCTTATTTTGAAAATTTTGTTTTAGGAAAGTTTTGAAATTTTAATTTCAAAGAGACAGGTATACCACTAAGTTGGTCGAGTTAAGAGATTTTTAGTTTATAAAAGATCAATTCTTTAAATCCTTAAATATTTAGATGTATATACCAGCAATGACTTGATATTGATTTTTAGCAAGAAAATATTTTTCCAATTGTAGAAATTTATGTTTTAAAAAGGTATTTGAAAACCCTGAAATATATATATATATATATATATAACACATGGTTAACTTCTGATGGAAGTTTTAGTATGAAATAATTTCTGTTATTTAGAAACAAGTATAAAGAGCATATACTTAGCTCAGTGATTTTTCAGTTTATAAGCTCGAGGATTTTTCATATTTTCTCTCTTTAAGGTACAGAAAAAATAGGAATGACATTCAAATTTATTTGGGGTATGTAGTCTGAAGTGTTGTTAAACCCACCAGTTGTTGGAATAAATATTTTCGTGTGAAGTAGGCATGAAATAGCAGCTAGAATATTTTTGAGCTTTTGGAAGTGTTGTTGGTCCCAACAGTTTTGCTAAGGCTATCGCAATCTTGCCAAGGAAGGGTCTAAACAGCAAGGTGGATACCGTCATGTAAAAGGCAAATTTTTTTTGGATGGGTTAAGTTAAAGATGGTGTGCGGAATGATCATAAGAATATTAATTAATTTAACCGACCCTATTGGGTCCAGGTTCAGGCCATGCCCAAATCTGGGCTAGTGGTCGACCAAGCGGTCAACCGTAGTGGTCGACCGGTCGACCTATTAGCGGTAGACCGTTAGGTGGATTCGGGCCGAACCTAGAACGCGGCTATAAGTCGTGTCGAAACCTTCAGCCACCACAAACCCCCCACTCTCTTCCTCCTCTTCAATTTTTAGAGAAACCCAATTCCACCTTCTCCTTCCTCTGCTGACCTAAGGTCTCTCTCCTCCATTCCTCCACCAACCGACGCCAAAATCCTTGCACGTCAGATCTTGCCCCACCACTCAAGATCTAAACCCTTTTCTCTCTTTTCCAACCATCTCTCAGCCCATGGTACCGCCACATACCAATGGCTCTTTCTCTCATCATCCCGGCCTCACTCCGTAAGAAGCTGCTTGGCATGACCGGAGTGAGCGGAAGATCGCCACCTATCTTAAAATAGCGAACTTTGATTTCCTTCACGAACGACCAGTAAAGTTCGGAGGTTTCGCCGTTCTCGGGCTTGAAGAGCTTTTCATCGTGGTAGGACTTGCACCGATCCTCCACTTCGAGACTTCTAGGCGGGAATATTACCCACGTTGCTTTCGTCTTTTCGATGCACAAATGGCATAGAATTTCGATGATGGCAACGACTTGGATTGAAATGTCAGATGATGATCTTGCTGGAATTTTGGAGATATCTGCTGTAGGCACCGATTTGGACGACATTGAGATGACTAATCCTGAGATTCTTCAACGAATCTTTTCTTGAAATGTCGGTGATTGGGGGACCGACAATTTGCGATCGGTGGCCTATCTCGTCGTGCACATCATTCAGCACAACATCATTCCAAAGAAGAGGAGTATTGACCAAATCTACACCTTAGCACGGAAACCCGCCTGTGCTATAATTAGAGGCGTAGCCATCAATTGGGCTCGTATTTTGATGCTCCATATGGTCGATCAGGGAGTTGGTACCCCGAGGACTCACTTTCCATATTGCCACTTGCTCACTCAAGTGTTTTGGCATTATGAGGTAAATTTGAGCGGAGAGCCAGTGTTGAAGAAGCTCCCTCCCGCCATCGATCAAACCACCATTAAGAGGATGAATATTCCTTTACCGCCTATCGCACCACCTATACCACCACTAGAGCCGCATCACCAGCAGTAGGGGATAGCATAGGGCATCAAGGGATACATGAGTCCTGAGCTTGCTACTTTTTGATAGGTTAAAGCAAAGCTCCGAGAGATTAGGATAAAGCAGCAGCAGCAAGGACGTGAGATTGGGTACATAGCCGCCATGCTACAACCATTCCGCAGTCGCGACAATGGCTCGAGCTCCAACCATGGAGCGAGACCTTCTCATAGTTCTTAGGAAATGTTTTATTTAGGATTGTTGTATCTTTTTATTTCCAGCATTTGTTCTTTTCTTTTGGGTTATAAAACTGTTAGTTGTCTCTTATAAAAAGCACGCATGATACTATGAGTTTCTATTTATTTTTTGTGTTATTATTCCTGGATATGCGAACCGCTCATATATGTATGCATAGTAGAGAAACAATATAAATATGGGAATGTCATAAAGACACTTAACTAATAGTAAATGAAATGTAAGACTGGAAATTTAGAATAGTTGGAAATTTTAGCGAAGGATATGACAAAGTTGTTTCGATATCACGGGTCATTGCTCATGTTCCTTAAAAGCTAAAATTATTGTATAATAGACTTGTTGACACTTTTAAATAAAATGTCAAATTTTTGGATAAAGGTAGTTATAGGATTCTGGAACCTGCTTTATACGTTTGCCGCATAACTGACTTTCAACTACGCTGAAATTATAGCTTAATGTATCAAATTTTTTGAGAAGGAAAATATTTTGAAAAATTTCCCTTTGATTTAAAAAGTTCCCTTTTGAATAAAAAAGAAAGAAAAAGTTTTGCGTTTTAGTTATTTTTTTCTCTTAAATTATTTTTAGTGTTTTTTTTCAAAATTTTATTTCAAGGGAAAATGTGCGTCAAAATATTTTACGATTTTATTTTCCAAATACAAATTTGAAAAGTGGGAAAGATTTTTGTGAAAACTTTGATTTTGAAGGCCACATCTTAGGCGTATGGAAAGCAAACATAGTTAGAATTTGCGAATTTAGTGGTGCATTAGGGTCGATGATGCGATTAATGCAAGCAATAATAAGGGAAAGTTGTTTTAGCCTTTGAATTTCTATTTCCATTCCTTATCGACGATGCTTGAAAGTCTATTTTTAGAATTAATTCCATTTTAGAACTTGAAATAAGCCTCCTCATGCGTTTTGTACATGGAAAATTTGGAGTAAATCCAGAGCAGCGAGGAAATTTTCACTGTACTGCGGAAATAAGAAGATTATAGTGTGGTAAGAATGTTAAATTCTCTGCCTATATTCTTTTTTTCGCATAGGAGTAAAATTTAGGAAGTGAATTTTTAATGTGTTAGATTATTAAATGATAGGAAGTGGATGCAAAATTTGTCGCTTCATACTTCTCTTTGTAGGGGTATGGGGGTTTTGGTTGAAAAAGTTTTTCAAAAAGCTGCAAACATGTGGAACTCCCAGTATATATGTAGGTTGTTTGCAACATATTTTGCAAAAATGTTTTCAAAGAAATGCATTTATATAGGAGGATCTGATTTAGAATCATTCCGGATACATATTTTCTATGTGGTGATACAGTAATACACTATGCAGTTATGCACATTTAGTTGCAAAATTGGCAGTATACTCATTGGTTGTGTAGTCTAGGATAATAAGGAGCCAAACTTTGAATTAGTCATTGGTGAAATTTCGGGGATGAAATTCTTTTTAAGGGTGGAAGAATGTAACACCCCATTATTTGGGTTAGTCATTTAATTAGTTAGTTAGTTAATTAGGATCCGAAATAGAAATTTGTGCAAACGATGGAATTTGACTATGGAACTTGCATCATTACGTTTGTGGCAAAATTCTTAGCAACTTTCATATTTGAAGTTTTGTGACCAGAGTTCAAACGAAGAAGTTACAGATGAAAAACGAATTCAAAACGAAAATGATTAAATAAAAAATAATTAATGTTTTTATATTAGTTACCCGGGCCCACAGGCCAATCTATATTTGGGGATGGTCGTCCTTTAGCAGTTGACGTATCGCCTAAGGGCGGACGACGGTGGCGACTTGGCGGCTCCAGTAAACCTAGGCCTCAACGGCCCAGATTTAATATATTTCAATCTATCGGTTCTGGTTGATTCTAGCGCCTATAAATTCAGGCCTACCCTCCCTTTTCTTCTCATATTTTTCTAAAAGCAAAGCGAAGCTCTGCCATTTCTTCTTCTCCACTTTCTTTCTAAATTATTAAGATAAGGTATTTGTATCTATATTCATACAAATCGAAGAAGAGTAGAAATCTAATAAAAAGGAGAAGAGAATCAACCATATGCGTATTTGAGATAATTTATATAAATCTATATCTATTTTCTCTTTCAATCCCAAATCTCTTCTTAGATATGTAATTCTAATGTATGTATATACCCTTTTATATATATCTCTTGGATTAAAAAGGATTTGGAGATGAATAAAGGGTTCTACTTCAGATCCGCAGATTTGGATGGCCTTAAAAAAGGGAGTGGGAATTTTTTAAAATTCTTATAAAACGAAAATTATCCCATTGGTATTTATTTGATTTTTATGCCTAATTGGATAATTGTATATGAGTTATGGGCAACGAATTGAATACGATCTGAATATAATAAATATCGCCTACATCTTCTTGTTTATAAATTGATTTAGCATTGTATACAACCTGATCTGGAAATCAGTACAAAAAGTACTAATTTAGAATATTAATTTAAATGAAATTTATTCCAAATCTGAAATAGGTTGTATAAGAATGTTATAATTTGGATTATTACCCTAATCTTGTTAGAATATAAAATTTTCTATATTTGGAATTGCTGGAATTTAGATCCATTTAATATTGTAAATTAGTTTGATTTTGTTAGCGCCAAAATTGGTCACTAACACCCAAATTCAGTTGAAAGCGCCAAATACCAATCACAGCTCACAGACAGAATGTATGTAGAGAGTAATAATGTGAAGAACAGTAAAAATAAAAAAGAAAGCAGTAAAGGACACCAGATTTTATAGTGGTTCGGCTAACTCCGGCCTACGTCCACTCCAGAAGTTTCCTTTTTATTGCTGTAATAATCGATTACAGTTACAAAAATGGTAGAGTAGCCTTAGCCTTAGAAAGTAGAAAGTCAGAGAGCAGAAGAGAAGATCCCTTTTCTGAACCCCCACATGCTGTATTTATAGGAAAATCCAGGTAGTTGGGCCTCCTGAGCAATCCGGGCACATCAAGGCCATTGCCGAACCAGAATCATCATTGCGACCGAACCTAAAATCTAAGCAAGCCGACCCAGTTTCATCCCGGAAGAGACTTGAAGTAACTCGTGCTAAGACTCGAAGTAGCCCAATGCCGAACCCACTTCCTCATTCTTGAGTTCAAACTAGTCAACCGAATCCAGATGACCGACCTACCAAGGCCGAACGGCCCATGCCGACCCAGTTTCATCCCGTGCCGAACCACAAATGCCGAGCGAGGTCCGTTGCCGAGCGATGTCCAATGCCGAGCGATGTCCGATGCCGAGCAAGGTTCGATGCCGAGCGATGTCCGATGCCGAGCGAGGTTTGATGCCGAGCGATGTCCGATGCCGAGCGATGTCCAATGCCGAGCGAGGTTCGATGCCGAGAGATGTCCAATGCCGAGCGAGGTTCGATGCCGAGTGATGTCCAATGCCAAGCGAGGTCCGATGCCGAGCGAGGTCCGATGCCGAGCGAGGTCCGATGCCGAGCGAGGTGCCGAGCGAGGTTCGATGCCGAGCGATGTCCGATGCCGAGCGAGGTTTGATGCCGAGCGACCTTGTTGTTACCTCAATGCCGAGCGATCCAGAGCATCCAGACCGAGCCGTGCAACTTCTCCATTTCTCGACCGAACGACATATCCATGTGAACTTCATCCTCTTAAACCGAATCCATCATGTTCCTGCCTCGATAATCGTGAAGTCGATTTAGTTAAATCCGCCTACCTACAGCCTTGCCAAAAGGCGGGTTAACACTTTTCCCCCCCAAAACATGCCTTGCTATTGGAAGGTGTGTTTTGTATAGCCTCAAATCCGATATCCGAAGTCCATATCCCGTTCATGACCATATTATTAAATTCATGACTTCTCCGGGTAAAATCCTTGAATCCGTAGACCTCGCCGGGTCGCATTTCCCTATTCCTGCCTCAGCTCTTTGGTCAAGGGCTTGTAAGTTCTTCAGCCTCGGCCTTTCGGCCAAGGACTTCGTTATTCACCGGTCTCGGCCCTCCGGCCAAGGATTTTCATATTCTCCGGCCTCGGCTCTCCGGCCAAGGACTTTGATATTCACCGGCCTCGGCTCTCCGGCCAAGGATTTTCATATTCTCCGGCCTCGGCTCTCCGGCTAAGGACTTTGATATTTACCTGCCTCGGCTCTCCGGCCATGGACTTTCATATTCACCGACCTCGACTCTCCGGTCGAGGACTTTGTATTCTCCGGCCTCGACTCTCCGGTCGAGGACTTCTTATATTCTCCGGCCTCGACTCTCCGGTCGAGGACTTTGTATTCTCCGGCCTCGACTCTCCGGTCGAGGACTTTTTATATTCTCCGGCCTCGACTCTCCGGTCGAGAACTTCTTATATTCTCTGGCCTCGACTCTCCAGTCGAGGACTTTTTATATTCTCCGGCCTCGACTCTCCGATCGAGGACTTCTTATATTCTCCGGCCTCGACTCTTCGGTCGAGGACTTTGTATTCTCCGGCCTCGACTCTCCGGTCGAGGACTTTTTATATTCTCCGGCCTTGACTCTCCAGTCGAGGACTTTGTTTATTTCTTTGGCCTCGCCTCTTTGACCGAGGACTTTGTTCATTCTGTTCGAGTCCATTCTGTTGCTCTCCGGCAAAGGGACTCGTAATTCGCGATTACTGTCCCGTCTCTCCGGTCGGGACAGTAATCGCTTGGCCTGTATCATTTATTGAATTAGTCTAATCCCAATCATTACAGAATTCAGTTATCAAAGTGAAAGTTCGTACAACAAAGGGGAGTAAATGTCCGAAGTATCAAAGAAGAAACCAGAGCTTGCAGAAAAACAGAAAGAAAACAGGATTTCATAGATCCAAGCAGTACGGTTTTTCATCATCTCAGAGCACGCCTAAAGACCATCCTCGATCCCGTACGTGTGTAAGTGACCTAACCGTATTACTTTGAGTTCTATTACTTATTCAGAACCATAAATCCATTCAGTTGATAACAAGCCGACGGTGACTAGATCCAGTGCCACCTTCGTTCGAGGTAGGCGGTGGCCGCTCCCGTTCCACTGCTACAGCTCGATTCCTTATGTATTGTTGCAGGTGATCATTCCTTACATGCTCCTCAATGATATCCTTTAAAAGCCTGCAATCATTCGTGTTGTGCCCATCTAGCTCATGGAATAGGCAATGCTTTCCTGACGCTCGCTCGTATTCCGATGGTTCCCTCCTAGCCGGTCTTCGATACTAGAGGTGCCCCTGAGTATCCAAGTAAATCCTTTCTAGATTCTCAGTTAAATCTGTGTAAGAAGAAAACTTTGACCCCCTTCGAGGCCTCTTCGAAGTGCCACTGTTGCCATTTGTTTTCCTTTTTCCTTTATCGTCTTTACTTGGATCCTCCCTGGGTAGACCTCCACCTCTCACAGCATAAGCTTCATCCTCTCTCCCTACTCTCTCAGCCTGCGCATCTTCCTGCCTTAGGAACCTTTCCGCCTCATGGTAAAACTCTCCGAGATCCCTCGGTGGGTCCCGTTCCAACGATATCTTGAAATCCGAATTATCTGCAATTCCTGAAACTACTGCCATCAAAACCATCGACGGATCGGGTCGATCCACTGAAGCTACTGCTACGTTGAATCTGGTTAAGAAATCTCCGAGCGACTCTCCCTTCCATTGTTTCATCGATGTCAAGGTCATTACGTTCTTGGGTCTGACTATATGGACCCGAAATTGCCTCATAAACCTCTCAATCAGCTCTGTCCAGGTGTCAATAGAACCACTCTCCAGCTATCTGAACCACATAGCTGTGATATCCGTCAAATACAAAGGGAAACATCGAGCCATGACCTCATCCGATGCCCCCAGTACTTCCATATGCCTCATGTACCTTGTCAGGTGAACGAAGGGATCCGTTCTCCCATCATACATCTCCAACGTTGGTAGATTAAAATCCGAAGGGTTCCTAGCTTGCCTGATAGTAGGAGTAAAGGGACTCCTATTCACATCCTCTAAGTCTTTATTTACCAATCCACCTCTCACAGCTCGTCTGACCATTTCCGCTAATCTGTTATTGTCGCCAAACTGTAATCCTTGTCCGCTACCTCTGATCTGTACCCCGAGTTCATGAGGGAATCCTGGCACATACTCCTCATCACGCACTCCTGCACTCCTGTTGGTGTCGGGTTGCACAGCATCATCTGGTATCCCTCCATGGATTGGTCCAGCATTTCCTGGTGGTGTGCCCCCGAGTCTAGGTCCATCCAGATTGATAGCCGTCTGCTGATTAGGGGTTGCCCCCTACTGAGCCACTCCCTCTGCTTGCTGGTTGAGCACTTCTGATCCAACTCCACGGATCTGGGCTCCTGCATTTCCTGCTTGTGCAAATTGTCTGAGAAGAGCCTGCATCATCTCCTCTTGTCTTTTCAGAATCGCTTCCATCTCATCTCTGGTGATGTAGATGGATGCTTGACCTGCTCCAGCTCCAGAGGAAGCCTCATGACTTCCCTCTTGATTGCTCCTTTCTGTCACTTGCTTCCTTGTTGGTGGCCTAGCCATTACTTCCTAGAATCCAAGTTCCTAAGCTTTTGAATCAAAAATCCTAGCTCAGAAATCCCCGAGTGCTTGCTTCTTAGTGAAAGCACCAAAATGTTAGTGCCAAAATTGGTCACTAACACCCAAATCCAGTTGAAAGCGCCAAGTACCAATCACAGTTCACAGACAGAATGTATGTAGAGAGTAATAATGTGAAGAACAGTAAAAATAAATAAGAAAGCAGTAAAGGACAACAGATTTTATAGTGGTTCGGCTAACTCCGGCCTACGTCCACTCCAGAAGTTTCCTTTTTATTGCTGTAATAATCGATTACAGTTACAAAAATGGTAGAGTAGCCTTAACCTTAGAAAGTAGAAAGTCAGAGAGAAGAAGAGAAGATCCCTTTTTTGAACCCCCACATGCTGTATTTATAGGCAAATCCAGGTGTTGGGCCTCCTGAGCAATTCGGGCCCATCAAGGCCATTGCCGAACTAGAATCATCATTGCGACCGAACCTAAAATCTAAGCAAGCCGACCCAGTTTCATCCCGGGAGAGACTCGAAGTAACTCGTGCTAAGACTCGAAGTAGCCCAATGCCGAACCCACGTCCTCATTCTTGAGTTCAAACCAGTCAAACGAATTCAGATGACCGACCTACCAAGGCCGAACGACCCATGCCGACCCAGTTTCATCCCAGGCCGAACCACAAATGCCGAGCGAGGTCCGATATCGAGCGAGGTCCGATGCCGAGCGATGTTCGATGCCGAGCGATGTCCGATGCCGAGCGATGTTTGATGCCGAGCGAGGTTCGATGCCGAGCGATGTCCGATGCCGAGCGAGGTTTGATGCCGAGCGACCTTGTTGTCACCTCAATGCCGAGCGATCCAGAGCATCTAGACCGAGCCGTGCAACTTCTCCATTTCTCGACCGAACGACATATCCAGGTGAACTTCATCCTTTTAAACCGAATCCATCATGTTCCTGCCTCGATTATCGTGAAGTCGACTTAGTTAAATCCGCCTGCCTACAGCCTTGACAAAAGGCGGGTTAACAGATTTCTTTCCCTTTTAGAAGATACAACGTTTGATCTAACAAGGAATAAATGCAAATAGAAAGAACAAAAGATGTGTAAAGTACGAATTCATTGTATTTTACACTGTCTATTTTAGTAATAAAAAGAAATAATTATTCCTTGTAATTTCAAACGATGCAATCTAAATGTTTTATTTTGGTCTAATTTATGGAAAATTGTAAAGGATAATCTTTTAGATATAATTCCAATAATTTAACATGGAAAAATATATTCTAGTAAAGGTATATAACTAGAACATATTTAATAAAAATGAATATTTGTATGTAATTACTACGCTTATAATAATTAAATAAAAAGTTAATAACACCGCTTGCACATAATATTCATAATTAGGATAATTAACTAATAAGAAAAAAGTTTAAAAGGTTGTAACTCCAATAAATGGTAATAAATATAGGAGTTACAATAAATGAATATGGTAAATGGATTATTGGAACTGATAAAAAATGGAATAGATATAAAATGTTACTAATTTGAAATTAGTAATCATACATAAATGTCTTAGCAAATGTCCGATAGGATCTTATGGAAAAATTGACATTTATGAGCATTAAATGAGGATTTATGTGTAGATATATATTTAAGGTAAATCTTATTGGCTTAAATAAAAAGGGAATTAGTAAGCTAAGTCCAATGTCCACCCAAGCTAATATAAATAAAGACTTAGGATGGTTAATTGGACTTAGTAGGTTAGTAATCCGAGTTCAGTAGAGTCACTCGATGGAAGACTGCCCTTCACTTTGAAGCTACCAGCAGTCGGTGTACTTACTACTGGTGTGAGATATCACTAATCCAACGACCCGTGATGACGTGAGAGATTGGGCCTGCTTTATTAATTAGAAAGTATTAAATTGTCTAAATTTGGAATTAGGAGCGGTGAGGGATATCTCCATAGGGGTTCGCTTTTGGTCAGAGGTCTTAAGTGGCTGAAGGGTCCGCCACTCTCCTAAATGGAAGTATTAAGTAACCTAATGAGATTTCAAATAAATAAATAAATAAGGATGTATCTAAAAAGGGTTTACTTCAGTTTTAAGGTCTTAAGTGGCTGAAGGGTCCGCCTCCCTACCGAAGAAGTAACCTAATGAGATGCCATATTTATAATTAAAGAGTGAGATTGGATATCTCGGGAAGGGTTCGCCTCAGGTTTGGTGTCTTAAGTGACTATATAGTTATCTTTTCGATAAAAGAAGTATTAAGTAACCCAATGAGATTTCCAAGCAATAAAAGCTAGATAGCACCATTAAGGAGCATGCTTCTGGAATTAGGTCTTAAACGACAAGGTGTACCTATTTTCCACTGAGAAGTATTAAGTGGCTTGAGTACAGTCTCTTACATTGCTAATGCCGAAATAATAATAGTAACATTTAGGAGCATGCCTAGGGGATAGGTCTTATATGATGGGGTCTTACTTAGTTAAGGTCTAAAATGACCAGAGTCTGCCTATTTCCTAATGAAAGGTATTAAGTGGCTTGGGTACTATTTATTACATGATCATGATTTTATCGATGATTGATGCGGTAATAGTTGGACATTAAATGTCAGAAGCCTTAAATAGTGGTTTGAGGTCTTGTAGCTAGGACCCATTGACCATTGACTACATTGTTGGGAAACCACCTTGGGAATAGGTCTTAAATGATTGGGTTTACCTCAATTAAGGTCATAAATGACAGGGTCTACCCATTTCTCTTTTTAAAAGTATTATAGAAGCCCGCTTCATATTTAGAAATATTAAGTGGCTAATGGATTTGGAAATATTGGGTGGTTGATATGGCTTTATTAGTATTTCGTATCTTGGGAAAGGGTAAGTATGTAATCGTGTGTGCAATGCAAGGTTAGATTAGAATTGCTAACTTGATGGATATAATAATTAAATGGAAACCTATCGATATAAGTTTATGTTATGGACAATTTATATTTTTCCAATCAACAGAACGTCGTTCTAACTCCCCTCCTCATTACAACCCACATGGTAGATTTAGAGAAACAGGTCACTGGAGCTGGATGTGCTTTGTTGTTGGAGAGTCTTCTTTCTCTCATGCTCGATGCTGATGTGACTATCTGCTATCCAAGGAATAACATTAATTCTAAGGTAGTAGTCATAGTCAGTATTCTCATCCTATTATTGTTTCCGCTGTGATTTTAGATTTATATCAATCTCTGATAATGCTCATGCTTATTTGCAGGTACCAAATCCAATGATCTATGCTTTGATGGAATGGTTTTTGATTTTTGTCAAAATCTAAGCCCATTAAGTTGTGGGTTATTACAGATTTTGTATTCATGGCACTTATCCAGGGCATTAACCCGGACATGGATTTTGGTAGGTGGATAAAAATGAAGCAACCCACTACCATGGAGGAATTCCACGGGAAGGCAAATCAATTTCTAAGATTGGATGAAGCAAATATATTTAAAGGCAAGTACATCGACGAGTAGTCGAAACAAGTAATTTAGAGTAACATTACGGTCGAATAGGATATAAATAGTTCTGGAACTACTACAAGAAATGTAGGGAAAGCTACAAATAAGAAAAAGAGGAGTCAGAATTCTAGTAGGCGTGATGGAGACAGGAAGCATTCAAGGAATCTGAGATGTGAGGACTATACGCCATTGAATGATAGTTTTGAAAACATCTATCTTGCCACTCAAAGAACTAAGCGATATAACAAACCACCTAAGAGGGAAGCGACCAAGCAACATAAAAGGTCAGGCAAGTATTGCCGCTTCCACGAAACTCATGGGCATAACACAAATGAAAGTTAATCGGCATCTGAAGGACTTAATTGAAGAATTGATATGGAATAACAGGCTTCAGCAGTATATGAAGAAACCATAAAACGACGAATAACCTGATGGGCCCCAAGGGCCGAATGCTCAAGGAAATCAGCCTGGACCCAACAGAGAAGGGCCCAAGCAAACAGATGGAAGACCGGTCATAAACACTATTACAAAAGGACCTCACCCGACATAGAAGAGTTGGGGTGAGATGGAACGATATGCTAGTTCTTTAAAGCATGCACCACAGAAGAGTTGCTACACCACTGAAGATGGAGCTCCGGCCAAGCAACAAAGAATGATTACAGATGACATTATGTTTAGGAATTGGGACATTAAAGGTGTAGAAGCATTGACTTTCGACCCTATGGTGGTAACGGCTAGGATTGGGCCACCATTTATGCATCAAGTACTGGTTGACAATTGAAGTTCGGTCAACATCCTATTCCGGAAGACGTTCGACCAAATGAAAATTAGCATGAAGGATGTGATCACTTGCAAAACAAAGATTCAGGGATTTATAAGTGAACCTGAACAACCGATTGGGACGATCGACCTACCTATAAAACTCGAAGAAGGAGAACGGCGGGTGATTCTTATCCGAACCTTCATGATTGATGATGTGTATTCTACTTATAATGTTTTCATGGGCCGATCGGCCCTGGCCGACTTTAGGATCGCTTTGGCTCCATGGTGTCTCATGATGAAATTCCAAATGGATAATAGGGTAGGAGTAGTTAGAGGAGATCAAAGTGCTACAAGGGAATGCTATGTTGTTGAACTACGTGAAGTTAAACGTCGTGAAAAGGGAAAGAATGTGGGAAGACACTCCACATTCAAGAACCGCAAGCATAGAAATTGTAGAACCACCCCTGGCTCGAGGACCATAGTCGCTTCGACAAGGCTATTGACCCTAGGAAGAAGAGTTCATGGAAAATGGGGGCAACACCGACGTAGATTACGGTGTCTGTCCCTGTTGAGATGGATGACCCAACTTGGGTCTTGAAAGTAGGTTCACAGTTGGGAATTAAGATGCAAAAGGAACTAATAAATTTTATTTATGCCAATCTCGACATGTTCGCTTGGACACATTCTAATATGTGCGAGATATCGTCGGAGATAGTGTGTCACGCACTTAACATCGATCCTAAGTTCATGCCAGTGAGGTAAAAGAGATGCAGTCTGAGTCTGGAGTGATCCACTGTATTAAAGTAAGAAGTGGACAAGTTGTTGGCCAATGATTTCATCCACGACGCAACATCTTCTAAGTGGGTGTCAAACTCTGTGTTGGTCCGAAAGTCCAACAGGAAATGGAAAAATTGTATGGACTACTCAGACTTGAACAAAGCTTGCCTGAATGATAGCTTTCCATTACCCAAGATAAACTTGCTTGTTGATGGAAATGTGGGGCATGAACTACTCTTGTTTATGGATAACTACTCAGGGTACAATTAGATTATGATGCATGAACCGGATCAAGAGAACACCGGCTTTATCATAGACATGGGGCTATACTGCTATCACATAATGCCGTTCGATCTAAGGAATGCCAAAGCTACTTATTAAAGACTGGTGAATACAATTTCAAGGACCTGATTGGGTGAATTATGGAAGTTTAAGTAAACGATATGCTATTGAAGTCAAGAGTGTATGGAAACCATTTGGATGATCTCTTAGAGATGTTTGAGATCCTTCAGAAGTAGGGAATGACGTTAAATTCACTGAAAGTTTCTTTCGGCGTTGCTTCTGGAAAATTTCTTGGTTTTATTGTGAACGCAAGGGGCATTGAGGCCAATCCGAAGCAGATTGACGCATTACAAAATGTTAGAGAACCTACTACGAAGAAGGAATTACAATGCCTGAATAGAAAGATTGCTGCATTGAGACGATTCATCTCTAGAGTAACGAATAAGTGTATACCGTCCTTTGATGCATTAAAAAGGGTAGGAAGAAATTTGAATGGAATCAGTACTTTCAGACTGCTTTCTAAGAATTATTACGACATATGGAGGCACCATCGGTTCTTTCTATACGGGTGGAGGGCGAGTACCTATTCATTTACTTAGCGATGTCTACCCATGCATTAAGCGCAACACTTGTGTGTGAGGAAGCTAGGGTTCAACGACCCTTCTATTACATTAGCAAACGATTCACCGAAGCTGAACGAAACTATCCGAAGATAGAAAAACTAATGTATAGCTTGCTAACATCATCTAGGAAACTTCCACCTTATTTCTGGGCTCACCCAATCAAGGTGTTGACAGATCAATCCTTGAAACCGGTACTCTACTGACTAGAGATTTTGGGATGGCTTCTAAAGTGGAATATCGAGTAGAGCCAGTTGATGTGACATATTATCCCTGAAGAGCAATTAACGGATAGGTGCCGGCTGACTTCGTTGCCGAGTTCACTATTTAATATAAAGAGGAGGAGGACACTATGGTCATGGTATCCCATTGGAAATGGTTCGTTGATGGTGCGTCAAACGAATTCTACTCAGGAGCAGAAGTTATGCTTAAAACTTCCAAAGGATGATCAATCTGCTATGCACTAAAGCTGGAATTTCCTGCCACCAATAATGAGGTAGAATACGGGCATTGATAGTAGGACTAAAGATTACAAAGGAGTTGGGAATAAAAACTTTGCATATCTACAGCGACTCCCAACTAATAGTCTGCCTGGTTAGAAAGGAATATCAAGTTAAAGGCACGAAACTTGCCCCATACCTATTGAAAGCTTTAGAGTTTCTCAAAGAAATTAATTAATACACGATATCTCACATTGTCAGAGAGGAGATTATAAAGGCCGATTCCTTAGCAAAGCTAGCTAGCTTCAGAGAAGCACAGCTGATGGGATTGGTTCCAGTCGAAGTATTGACCACTACTAGCATAGATTAAATAGATATTTATTGGGTTATAGAGATTATATAAGAGGAAGAATCATTGATGACACCAGCAAAGGACTACTTGCTCAAGGGAGTACCCCTAGAGATAGCAACGAATGAAAGAAGCACCTTCGAAATGCACCACGATTCATAGTACATGACAGAGTGCTATACAGGGGAGGATTCTCCTCCCCTTGCTCAGGTGTGTAACCAAAGATGAAGCTTTGAAGATCCTCATAGAAACCCATGAAGGCCGCTGCGGTGACCACATCGAGAGGCAGATACTGGCAAAGAAGACACTCCATAACGGATATTTCTGGCCAACAATAAATTAAGATGCAGCAGACTACACCAGACGGAGCGATCGATGCTAGAGATTCACAAAGATTCCAAAAGTCCCATCTTCATAACTTATGCAGATGGTCATTCCTTGGCCATTTGCGATCTGGGGATCAATATAATCGGTGTAATACTAATAGCAAAAGGAGGAGCCAAATACGCTGTCGTTGTAGTTGATTCCTTTACAAAATGGGTTGAAGCGGAATCACTTGCCATAATTACCACTAAAAAAGCAATTAATTTTGTAACAAAAAAAATAATATTTGCAGGTTTGGAGTACTGTAGAAAATAATCACATACAACAGGACTCAGTTTGTGTAACACCCCACGTTAAACTACAATTATGTATGCAAATAATTTAATTAAGTTATATACGTTTGAAATTTTAAAACAAAGAAATGTTTGTAAATGGGACAACTAATTAATATTTTTTGGAATACATATATATTTTTGTAACAAATAAATTAGAGAGAGAAATTATATAAAATCAATTAATAGGGAAGATTGATTGACGGTGTTTGTTTAAAAGGGAAATTAATATTCAATTAATTAGTAGAGGTGATTAATTGATAGGAACTGACAAGAAAGGGAACATATATTGTAGCAACTAATTGATATGATTAGAAACATATATGTTAGTGCAAGAGAATAAATGTAGGAAGAGTAATTTATGAAAGTAATCAATTGTCAATTAATAAACATGGAGACTTATGGTAACATATATAATTAAGATTGTGATTTAAAATTCAATTGTAGAATATATGCATGCAATAATTATGGGAATAAAATAAATTAATATGCATATATGTGACAAATTAATATGGTGTTGATTGGCATATTAATTTGGTAAGAAATCACAGTGCATGCAGGGATTAATTGGATAGTAAATTAATTCTAGGTATATATGAAATCTATTAATTGGGTGATTAATAGGGGAATCTTATTTAAAAGAAACGTCACATTTAAAAATATATGTTTCCATAGATTGCGAGAGAGAAGGGGAAAGTGATTAATGAAAAGATTATTGGAGAATCAATTTGAAATAAAAACAAACGGAGAAGAAACATATTAATTTAATGTCCATAGACCGAGTGACGCTTTAGATTTTAGGGTTTTATATCTAATGGTTAGCACTGATCTGAACCACTATAAATATAGGTGCAGAGCCTTGTTTTTATTCTCATTATTTTTCTCTTGCCTACAGAAGCTCTGCCATTTTTCTATCTCTTCTACACTTTCTTAATAACAAAATTTTAGGTCTAATTCACACGAATTTAGATCTAAATAGAAAGAGAATAGAATTAATTAGGGAATTAGGAATTGGTACAAATCAGAAGGCTATGTCAAAGGTAAAACTCTAGATCTGAGTTTTATTTGCTATTTCTACTCCAAATCTCTTCCTTTTCTCTTTCAAATATTATAGATCTGTAAATATATCGTTTGTAATTCCAAATAGGGATTACAAGGGAGGTGAATATAGATGTTAGGGACAGATCTGAAATAAAAACATGGAGATTTGGAAAGCTAGCAATGTGAGTGGATTTATTTATATATCTTTTAAGTTTAAGATATATTATCGTTAAATTCTCGTTTAGATAATTTTATTCAATAATTAATCCTATTAATTAAGTTATGCTGAACTATAAGGAATTTACAGTATTAGTATTTATTTACATCTATTTCTAAGTTTTGGATTTCTATGCAAGGGTCATTCTTCTTCTATTTTCTCCTCTTTCTTCGCGTATGGATTAGAATAGATTAAACGTGAATATGGATTAAATAATTAAGAATACTGAAATGAATGAAATAAGATGTAAAATATAAAAGTTTGAGGAATGGAATTACTGTAATAAATTACGTTAAAATGAGAAAAGTTAATTAATCTAATAACTGGATTTGGGAGTAATTAAAAGGTTAATTTGTTGGTTTAGAAAATAGGATACATTTCTATAATTTAATATTTAAAAGACAACAATGAACGTAATTGCTAGAATAAAAGAAAGAAATAGAGAATTAGTGTAAAATAGAGAAACCACTGTATTTTACGCTATTCCAAAATAGTAAAAGAAATATCTAGCAGTTACGGATTATTGTTTATAGTATTATATAATATTAAAATATGGAAATGGATTTTTAAATATAGTTTTCACAACCAACCAAATAAAATAGAATTATTTCCTAGAATAGAAGATAATAAAGCAAAGTATGACATGAATCAAGTAAATTATTAGATAAGAACTTGAAGTTGTAAACGATAATGAACCTAGGTCTGCATTCACTGCGTAGACTATTTAAGAAGATAGTTATTATGATAAGTGAATTATATAATATAAGAGAATAAAAAAATATTCTATATCATAATAAAAGAAGGCAGATTAGAATAGAAAAGAAATGCTGGAATTATGTACAGACTATAAAAGAAGAGAAAATGGCAATTACATGTAGAATTATAACATAGGTTATAATTAAGTAATAAGAACAGAAAAGCTTATTTTGAGACTTTGAATAAATTAACGTGCAGTAATAATAGTAGAAGCTTATTTAAATAATTTATATTAAGTTAATAATCAAATAAAGCATGAATGATAAAAGAGGCTTATTTTAATGAACTTAAGATTTATATTAAGTTAAATAAGCAAGATAATGAATGTGGCTCATACCAACAGCATTCCCTATTAGATAAATGGAAATATCACAATAGATAGAGGTGAGACGAGGGCAAGAATATGCTAATTAGGGTAAATAAGTAGCCAACCGAATAAGAAAGTAAACTAAATGCAAATTAAAAGATTATACTTAGGGTATAATAAAAGAATTGAGATGCATTTGGAGCAGCCCAAAGGATGAAGCGTCTAACGAAGTAGTCCATCACGGATTTCAGAAATGGAGAAGCATGTCCAACTTAGTATTTTTGGGCTTCAAGGAATTACGAGACTTCAACGAGACGTGAGGATACTCTAGGATGGCCCTCTGGGTAGGCCTAACGAAGCTGCAACCCCGAAGGAAGGTCTGTAGGTGTTCCAACAAGAGAGTATGCCTAGACTGCATTTGCATTGTAGGCCTAACGAAGCAGACCTTTGTAAGCAGTCGGAAGGGCTTGATGTTCGGTGTTTGCGCCAAAAATGGTCACAAACCCCAAGTATCGTGAAAGCACCAAATTATGAATGTAAACCAACTATATCCCAAATACAGATCACAGATCCAAACAAACAGCAAACAACAATTCTGAAATAAATAACAGAGACACGAGATTTATAGTGGTTCGGCTATCTCCGGCCTACGTCCACTTCAATAGTTTTCCTTTTTATTGATTATCCTTGCTGATTACAACCAACTACAGCGATTACAGTGAAGAAAATCGTTTACAATAGTGATGGTTAGGAGTAGAATTGAATCCGGCAGAGTCTGGACGTTCAATGGCCAAAAAGATCCCTTTTCTGTAGGCTTCAGGGGGCTATTTATAGGCGTAAGAGGCTGAGATCGCGCTCAAACTTTGGGAGACTTCTTCTGGCACGTGAGTGGGCCCATGCGACCGGCCCCACCAAGTTTCGACTCGATCTGTGATGGATACGAAGCAATTTCGTATCCATCAAAAAATGATCCAATCGGGCTGAAACTTGGTGGGAACATTCCTTACCTTGCATGGAAGCTACTGTGAAAATTTCGTTGCATTTGGATCATCGGTTTGGGAGATATGATCGATACGAAATTGCACTTTCGTGAACACTGCTGCGTTCGAATCCCTGTTTCGTATCCCTTCTCTTCGACTCGATCCCGGCATGTGCGCATCGATGACGTGGTGCTATATGGAGCGAGTTTACTGGGTTGATCCACTTTGCGCGCCGAGTTGAACGCTTCTTTCCTGGAGACGTGGGTGTCCTTCGCTTGTATCCTTATTTCGCGCTCGTTCATATCCATTACCTTGCAACGGTACGCTCGCATTCATCAACTCGTGTCCTTCTTCGCACCGATTCCAGGGGTACACTTCGCATCGATCGTTTATGAATCGATCGACACGAAATGACCATGGGGGTCATCGATACGAAGTGGTCGCAAATAGCAGAGAATGGACACGAACCTCATCCTTGGGATGGAAACGAGTGAGACCTTACCTAATGGATACGAACAAGGCTTTACCTGGTGGATACGAACAAAGCTTTACCTGCCCACTTACCTGATCGATGCGAAACCATTGAGTCAAATCCACATTGATCGATACGAATGAGACGCTGCTCCATGGATACGAACTGCCGGGCATGCGTGAACATGATCGACACGGATCTGATGGAGTCGAACTATACAAGAATGATGGATACGAACATGCTAAGGGATGCCATTCCGATGGACACGATCCTGATGGATTCGAAAGGGACATCACCTCAACTCTTTGATGGATTCGAACAGTATATTCTTCCTACCTTGTATCGACCATATCTCCTTCATACAAACTCTGATTACCCTGAAACTTGAAACGTAGCCTCTCCTAGTCCTCATCATCGTCTCCAATCGATTCCTTCCTGATCGGAGTTCGGCCAAATTTTGACAACATCGATTGCATCCTTGTTTCCAATTGATCTCCAATCCTGATATCCATCGTTCCTTGCCAATTTGTTGATATTCCAGCCTTGACCAAAAGGTGGGATAACATTTGCCCCCCAAAACATGCCTTATGATAATAAGGCGTGTTTTGAGTAACTCCGAGTCCGATTATCCAAAGTCCATAGACAATTCCATGCCCATCCAAACTCGATAACCGAGTTGTAATCCATCCTTAGTCAATAGCCAATAACCGAATCCAGGACCTCTCCGGATCGCTATCCAAATCCATAACCTCTCCGGGCTCTTGCCAGGCGCAATCCACACCTGACGACCGTGGTCCAGTATCCCTGGACGTTGAGCTAACCTCTCTGGGTTCTTGCCAAGCGCAATCCACACCTGACGACCATGGTCCAGTATCCCTGGACGTTGATAATGCCATGGCTTAAGTCCTAAGCCGAATCCTGGTCGCTCCAGACCCTTGTTGAGCATAGTCCATACTCAACGACTTGAAACAGTAATCGATAATAAGGGGCCTAAGTCCTAGGCCGAATCCTGGTCTCGCTGGACCCTTGCCGAGCATAGTCCATACTCGACGACCTGAATGAGTCACTTTACCGCGTTCGGGCAAAACGACTCACCTCTTGCCAGGCATAATCCATACCCGACGACCGTTTATCAAAACCCAAACAAAAATCCCGGCAAAATCCAATCCAAAGTCCAAAACAGAAAGCAAACAAAACCAGGAGTTCAAACCAAACTCCAAAACCAAACCAGAAAACCAAGTGTCCAATCCAAAACAAAAAACAGATTTCGCAAACCATAGCTTTGCGGTTTATCATCATTCAGAGCATGCCTAGGGGTTATCTCCGCCCCCGTACATGTGTAAATGACTTGGTTGCTCGCCAATGGTTTGTTACTTATTTCATATTACCCTGGTCAATGGATAACCAATCGACCGTCATTCCTGGGCCTCACATCATCATGGTTTGAGGTAGGCGGTGGTTGCTCCTGCTCCACCGCTGCATTCCGTACCCCAACATACTGCCTCAATTGTCCATTCCTCACATGCTCCTTAATTATGTCCTTTAGATGCCTGCAGCTGTTGGTATCATGTCCGTCCAAATCGTGAAAGAGACAGTGCCTTCCTGATGCCCTTTCCCGTTCAGATGGTTCTCTCCTAGCCGGCCTCCGGTAAGGAAGGCGATTCCGGGTTTCCATGTATATCTGCTCTAGCGTCTCGTTTAATCTTGTGTATGTGGAAAACTTTGGATCCTTCCATCGCTTCCTAGCTTTTTCAGAGTCATCATCCAACTTCCTTTTCCCTTTATCTTTATCCGAACCTCTATTGGATGGTCCTCCACCCTTAGTTGCATTCACTTCCTTCAACTTTAAATCTGCACATGCGTCTTCTTGCCGAAGGAACCTTTCAGCTTCATGAAAGAATTCCCCGAGATCCAGTGGTGGGTCTCGTACTAAAGATACCTTGAAATCCGAATCCTCCCTGACTCCTGATACCGCTGCCATTAAAACCATAGATGGATCCGGCCGATCCACCGAAGCAACTGCCGCATTGAATCGAGTTAGAAATGCTCTAAGTGATTCATCTGTCCTTTGCTTTACCGATGTTAGCGTCATCACGTTCTTAGGTCTTTTGATATGAACCCGAAACTGTCCCAAAAACCTATCCACCAATTCCCTCCAAGTCCTGATGGATCCTTCTTCCAGCTGCCTAAACCACATTGCAGCTAGATCTGTCAAATACAACGGGAAACATCTGGCCATCACTTCCTCCGATGCCCCCAACACTTCCATGTGTCTAGTGTATCTCATCAAGTGATCAATCGGGTCAGCCTTTCCATTATATACTTCCACGCTAGGTAACTTGAACTTAGGTGGATTCTGAGCTATCCTGATTTCCCGACCGAATGGACTCCTGTTCACTCCTTCCAAGTCTCTATTGGTCGAACCTCCACGCATAGTCTTCCTAATGATTTCCATTAATCCAGCATTGTTTGTCAGGGGTTGCCCCCCATGCTCCCGAGGGAACTCCGGCACATATTCTTCATTTGGCTCATTAGCAGCAACATTGGCCCTAGCCTGTTGAACTCCTTCCAAAGGTCCTTCTGCATTGGAACCTGCGGGTCTGCCCCCAAGCCCTTGTTGATTGCCTTCCGGTTCTGTACTCTGTCCTCCATTGGGTTCCATAACCCAAGCTCCTTGTTCCACATTCGCAGCCACTGTAGCTAGTCCAAGATTCTGTGTCCCTGCAGCTCTCATCCGCTCGAAGAAAGTCTGCATCATATCCTGCTGACTCTTCAACAACCTCTCATGCAATGAATTTGCCACAGCCTCCATTTCGTCTCTGGTAATGTAAATCGAAGCTTGTCCTTCTCCAGCTCCAGAGGACGCCTCTTGACTTCCTCCTTGTTGGCTTCTCTCAGCTCTTTGTCTTCTACTTGCTTGTCGAGTCATTGCCTTTCAAATCTTCAAGCTTTCAGATCTGAACTTCAAATTTTGCGCAGCGGGTGCTAGTCCTTCTCAGTGAAAGCACCAAAGTGTTTGCGCCAAAAATGGTCACAAACCCCAAGTATCGTGAAAGCACCAAATTATGAATGTAAACCAACTATATCCCAAATACAGATCACAGATCCAAACAAACAGCAAACAACAATTCTGAAATAAATAACAGAGACACGAGATTTATAGTGGTTCGGCTATCTCCGGCCTACGTCCACTTCAATAGTTTTCCTTTTTATTGATTATCCTTGCTGATTACAACCAACTACAGCAATTACAGTGAAGAAAATCGTTTACAATAGTGATGGTTAGGAGTAGAATTGAATCCGGCAGAGTCTGGACATTCAATGGCCAAAAAGATCCCTTTTCTGTAGGCTTCAGGGGGCTATTTATAGGCGTAAGAGGCTGAGATCGCGCTCAAACTTCGGGAGACTTCTTCTGGCACGTGAGTGGGCCCATGCGACCGGCCCCACCAAGTTTCGACTCGATCTGTGATGGATACGAAGCAATTTCGTATCCATCAAAAAATGATCCAATCGGGCTGAAACTTGGTGGGAACATTCCTTACCTTGCATGGAAGCTACTGTGAAAATTTCGTTGCATTTGGATCATCGGTTTGGGAGATATGATCGATACGAAATTGCACTTTCGTGAACACTGCTACGTTCGAATCCCTGTTTCGTATCCCTTCTCTTCGACTCGATCCCGGCATGTGCGCATCGATGACGTGGTGCTATATGAAGCGAGTTTACTGGGTTGATCCACTTTGCGCACCGAGTTGAACGCTTCTTTCCTGGAGACGTGGGTGTCCTTCGCTTGTATCCTTATTTCGCGCTCATTCATATCCATTACCTTGCAACGGTACACTCGCATTCATCAACTCGTGTCCTTCTTCGCACCGATTCCAGGGGTACACTTCACATCGATCGTTTATGAATCGATCGACACGAAATGACCATGGGGGTCATCGATACAAAGTGGTCGCAAATAGCAGAGAATGGACACGAACCTCATCCTTGGGATGGAAACGAGTGAGACCTTACCTAATGGATACGAACAAGGCTTTACCTGGTGGATACGAACAAAGCTTTACCTGCCCACTTACCTGATCGATGCGAAACCATTGAGTCAAATCCACACTGATCGATACGAATGTGACGCTGCTCCATGGATACGAACTGCCGGGCATGCGTGAACATGATCGACATGGATCTGATGGAGTCGAACTATACAAGAATGATGGATACGAACATGCTAAGGGATGCCATTCCGATGGACACGAACCTGATGGATTCGAAAGGGACATCACCTCAACTCTTTGATGGATTCGAACAGTATATTCTTCCTACCTTATATCGACCATATCTCCTTCATACAAACTCTGATTACCCTGAAACTTGAAACGTAGCCTCTCCTAGTCCTCATCATCGTCTCCAATCGATTCCGTCCTGATTGGAGTTCGGCCAAATTTTGACAACATCGATTGCATCCTTGTTTCCAATTGATCTCCAATCCTGATATCCATCGTTCCTTGCCAATTTGTTGATATTCCAGCCTTGACCAAAAGGTGGGATAACATTCGGAGTAGGGTATTCGTATGTCCAGTACTTGCAAGTAAGTTTAAGGATAGTCGCATGCGGATATCGGCCAACATCAAAACCAAGAACGAGTTCGGGAAAGACTAGAGTTAAAACCAATAGTCCAATGATTCTTTCACTATCGAGACATTGGATGAGGGCACCGCCAATTGGATGTTAGATTGTTTGCAGTAGGGCATGGCCACTTAACTCTTTAGAGGTCTTTCGATTAATTGAGGGGTGGCTGCGTGGGGCCATAGCCACGATGAGAAAAGAGACAGACCAACTAGAATATCTGTATTGTAGGCCTAACGAAGCAGTCCTTTACAGATATAGAAAATCCCCGACTGAATTCCGTACAAGGTAGACCTTGTTGACGGGATTTAGATAGTAGACAGAACGATTACGTAGTCCTCAATGTACGCACTGGGTGGTACATTATGGATGTCCGAGCACTGACATAGACAAGTGCGGACATGATTTACATTTCATTGTAAGTAGTGGAGCATCTGTATTGTAGGCCTTACTAAGTAGTCCTTTACAGATGTAGCTACGAAACGCTCACAGAGCAAGACGATGGATTATCTGTATTGTAGGCCTTACGAAGCAGTCTTTTACAGATATAGCTATGGAGCAAGACGATGGAGCATCTGTATTGTAGGCCTTACGAAGGAGTCCTTTACAGATGTAGTTTCGAAACGCACTAGAAGCAAGACGATGGAGCCCTTTTCAAGGAGGATACGGAAGGTACCATGGGTGGTACCTAGGACCGATATGGTCATTAGGCATATAGCTACATATATGTATATATTAGTTATTAGGTTTTAATCTACTATGGAGTAGATGGGCACGGTTCACGAACATAGGCAAGAGTATTGTAACCTAATGAACCTAATATAAGAGTAAATGGAAATAAAACGATATATGTAGAATTAAGCCTAGAGGTATATAATTTATTCATTCACCAGAACTTTTGTTCTGACCCCCTCCTCATAACATCCTACAGGTTAGGTAGATGGAAAAGACTTCTCAGCTTTATGACACTTGCTTAGAAATTGTTATTATTTGGGTGAGTATTTACTTACTATTATATTTTAGTCAATCCCGCTGTGAGATAAATTATTGAGCTCTGATATATTTGTCTTTGCCTATTTGCAGGATACCAGATACCCAACTCGGGCTTCAGTGGGCTTGGGTTTTAGCATTTTTGTGAAAAATCCGAACCACTGGAATTCGGGTTGTTACAGTTCGAGAGTGTTAAGTTCAAGGACTTTTGTAAGCATTACAGGATCAAAAAGAGGTTTTTCGCGGTAGTGCACCGACAAGCAAACGGGCAAGTGGAAGCAATGAAAAAAATCATCAAATCCACCATGAAGAAACAACTAACTAGAGCTAAACAGAATTGGGTTGATGAGCTTACACTCGCACTATGAGCTTATAGGATGACACACAAATCAGCAACTGGGTACTCACCGTTCACCTTAGCATATAATTCAGAAGATATGAACCCAGTCGAAATGGAGGTCCTTTCTCATCATAGAAGACACTTCTTTCAGAGAGAGAGAGAGAGAGAGAATTAAAAACTATTGCTCCAGTCCTTCGACCAAATTGATGAGAAGCGGGAAGAGGCGGAACCGAGAGTCTTTACTCACCAGAAAAGAGTGCCATGCCACTTCAACGCTAAAGTTCACAACCATACTTTTGAAGTAGGGGATCTCATCCTGAAATGAATCTTCCCGGGTGCAGGAGCACTTAACCTAAACTGGGAAGGACCTTATGTGATTAACCAGGAACTTAGAGATGGAACATTCAAGCTGGCTATAGTAGATTGAGTTCCCATCTCGTGTGCTTGGAACAGCGACTCACTACGGCACTACTATATCTAGTTTTCCTTATTTTCATAAATAAGCCATCCAGGGACACTGGAGGCATTGTAAATAGACAGGACTTTCCATATCTTCTATTTATCAATAAAGTTAGCTTCTTGAACCAATGGAACCGTGTTCTCATAAGAAAAACAGCCGAGTCAATGGGGAAAATTGACTCAAATCACCGAGTCGACGGAGAAAATCGAATCAAACTACCAGATCAACGAGGAAAATCGATTCCAATCTTCTAAGAACCGACATTGCTCCAGCAATGTCAGGAAGGTCTAAATCGCCGAACGATGTTGAAAATTGACACAAACTGCCATATCGACGGGGAAAATAGATACCAACCATCTGAGAACCAGTGTTGCTCCGGCAAAGTCAGGAGGGTCTAAAATGCCGAGCCAATGGGGAAAATCGACTCAAACCGCCTAATCAATGGGATAATCGATCCTAACCTTCTGAGAATCGGTGTTGCTCTGGTAAAGTCGGGAAGATCCAAACTGTAAGGATCCAAAAACTCGGCCTTCGAAAATCGGCACCCGTACTTCACTTGTACTCAAAATGCCGTAGATTCAAACGCCGAATCTGACTTCTCGGAGCTTATAACACCATTAAGTATAACAACACAGCGGAAGAAAAAGAATATATATCAATATATATAACATTGATACAATGACAGATACAAAATCTGATACAATATGATACAACAGAATGATACAACAAATATCAACATACATCAGAGATATGATACAAGAAATAGCAGCGGAAAGAAAATAGATAACACCAGCAGCGGTTAGAATGTTTCCAATAGAATGCTCCAAGATAAGCAACGTCGGTCCATGAACTCCAAGAACTGAACTAGCTCCAACTAGTCTACTAAACCTGAATATCTGAAAAACCCAACTCTAGACTGCACGTGTGGAAAACGGTGGGCACCCAGAGTTTAGGAAGGGAACAATAAACTCCGAGTCAGTCGTGGGACTGGTGTGAGCAACAAAAACAGTTTATCTTTAAACAAACCACAAAAGAATTTTAAACATTGAAACCCGCAATGCTTTTGGAAAATGAAACTACCATAAGACCTCCCGCCACACACACAATGCAAACGCAGAATTGGAGGAGATTTCTTCTTATGATAATCAAACATGCTTACTACGCAAAATCATTGGGTTATTATTATTAGTGCA
Source organism: Allium fistulosum (assembly GCA_030737815.1). Classification (NCBI taxonomy): domain Eukaryota; kingdom Viridiplantae; phylum Streptophyta; class Magnoliopsida; order Asparagales; family Amaryllidaceae; genus Allium; species Allium fistulosum. The sequence goes on along the minus strand of CM060903.1, from coordinate 693,622,125 downwards.
TAGTGCAAAAAATATTTCAGAAGTATAATATTAATCTTAGCCAATATAGGCATTTCACACTATGCCTACTATAGCTACTATGTTCAATAGCAGGTTACTGCCACATTCCATAGCAGGTTATACAACTAAAACCGTACAAGGTTCATATTGTTTCTTTGGATTTCCAACAAATGGTCAGGCTAAGGAACTTCCTCCTGCCACATGGGTATGCCTCTGGCTGGAAGTCCCGAGAACCAACCTGGCTCTCTGCCAACACAAGGCCGGGTTACCCCTGTAACTAGGTAACTCACGAATATGCCATTCCTCGGTCCTTTGGGACCTTTATCCGAGGCCTCGGTAACCAACATCACACATAATAAATAAAGTGTGTCCACATGAGTAAGTATCTGGGCTCCATACCATGATACCACCCTTTTCCAGAAGGAAATGACATACCCTAAAGGGCGCGACCCTCATAACCTTGCCACATCATTCCTGTTTCGACCATTTCCGGTCTGTGAGGTTCGATGAGGTCTCGTCCACAAAGCTACGCTTTTTCACAAAGCCACGCTTTGATCACAAATGATCAATAAATGATCAACACACAGCAACACTCAGCATGCCACATTACCAAATTGGGAGTATATCGCTGATAACCTTCAACTACATAACCTCTGAGCTCGTACGTCTCAGAGAAGGGTGTTAAGCTAAGAGAATAAATTCTCCGCCACCAACAGAAATGTATTTGAAAGAAATCTGCTTTATATCTCAAAATGTAATGTCAGACATGTAACCATATAAGTCTGTTCCGGGTTCGAACAGAACCGAAGGCACTTCCGAAGAAGCCCTTGAAATCCGGGTATTCACAATCCCGATCGGACTTCCCATCACTTAGGAAATCTCTATACCGGAGCAACTCAGTGCAGAGACAATCGATAGGTTATCCTGTCGTTCTCGCAAATACCCGGTCTTCAACACCGGTCTTCAAATGCTATCCATATACGACGTATCACTTATTCGGAATGGGTTATGTGACACAAAGGTCCTCTCCCGGCTAAACCGAATAGTGAGCGCAATATTTAAAAATATATGGATATTGGGATTTCAATTAAGTCACAACTTATTACCCAAAATCTTCTTTAAATGGTTTAGACACATTACCATTTTAATCTTTTTAAACAAAAAGATTCAATTCACAAAGTTCACCCAGTTTCACAAAGATTTATTCATAGATTTTCCAAATCAATTTCCATTTCAATTTTATTAACTCGTTAAATCTTTAAATCAAAGATTTAACTTATAGCTTTCAAAACAATTTCATTTCGAATTGTTTAAACAAATCACCATTTTAAATCTGCTAAAATAAACAGATTCAATTCATAGCTTTCAAAAAGAATTCACTCATAACTTGGAAAACCATTTTTTCAATTCAAACTTGAAATTCCTTTAACTTAAATTGGAATTTCATTTCTTATATGAAAGCTTTTATCATTTGAAAACAAACAGTTTTCATTTTGGAAAATCTGATTCATTTATACGAGTTAAAGTCCTTGGGTTAAATTCAAACTATCAAAACATACTTTTAAAATGGTTTAAACACATTTATAACATCTTAACCAAACTTTCCAATTATAGAATTCAATTCCAACTCTAGAATTCAAATTCAAATTGAATTATTTAAATTAGAAAACTTACCAAGTTATTCAAAATAACTTTCATCTTAAAAACTCCATTTCAAAAGCTTTAACATTTAACCCAAATCCATTTCCAAAATCAATTGAAATTAAAATTTCAATTTCAAAAATATTAAATCTAAATCATATGTGACTTAACCGATTTCCTCGTGAAATCCATATTTGTGTGTGTAAAGGTGTAGTCCAAGGGTTTTACACAGTAGTGCAACATCATTCAATCATCACAGACCAGAATACAGAAATATAGTTGATAAGCAGTATAACTATAATGCTTATCTTTTCATTCACAGATCACAGATATATAAATTACAGATAATATATTACATTCATCCCAGATAAATAACTACACTACAAATCACACACAAATCAGAATATATCGCACAGCATCACAGATCAGGGAATATCAAATAATTCGACATTCAATAGAATCCAAATATCCATAAGTAAGATCAATAAATTATCTGATTAATTTAAATCAGGTTAATTTCTTATGAATAAATTACTAATCCTGGTTAATTAAAATTTATTAATTACAAACCATTTTAATTAATTAACCTTTAATCATTTATTAATTAACTTTTAATAATAAATTAATTAACCTTAATTATAATTCTCAAATTAATTACCTTAATTAATTAATCTCATTAATTAATTATTCTTTAAAGTGATTACCCTTAATTACTTGGTTAATCCATCTTTGATCATTAATTTCCCATTCTTAATTACTTTTACTAAGTGATTATTTTTAATTAAATCTTAATCACTTCATAAATTAATTATTCCTTAATTAATAATTATTTCTTAATTTATCATTCTTAATTAATTACAATGAGCAATTAATTTCTTAATTACTTCCATAAAGTAATTACACTTACACAATTTCATAATGATTATCATTAATTAATTACAAATTAATTTTTAAAAATTAATCACATTAATTTATCCTTAATTATTTAATTAACTAAGTGTTAACTATAACTTAATTAATCCCTTAATCACTTGATTAATAATCTACTAATCATTGATTAAAAAAAAATATAAATCGTATTTAATTAATGATTCTTAAATACCAATTTATTTATCCTAAATTAATTAGCTAAAACCTTAATTAAACTCCTAATTACTAAATTAATTCATTCAATTCATTAACCATCCATTTTAATTAATAATTACAAATCATAAACCCTCATTTATTTAAAGATAAGGATATTTTTCTTATTAACGATCAACCATCTTGAACCAGGTTTAAACTTGAGTCTAAACTTATTTAAATCCCTGCTTTTCAATTTAAAATCTAGATTTTAATTTTTTTTTAAAAAACTACAGGTTAAAACTGCAACACCCATAAATGACTCGAGCTACCTGAAAACTGCTTCGAGTCCAAACCCTCAATGCTTCGAGTCCATCACTCGAATCACTCGAGACAAACTCGCGTACTACCCCAACTCCACCCAACTACACAACATAGTTCCAGATCGATAGAACTAAGCTCCGTGCACGTGCACGGCGCTGCCATCACCTCCGGTCGATTCCAGATCATCTAGTCAAGTTGACGATCCTCCACGATCCACTTCCCCGACCACCAAAACTCCTCATCATCTCGAATTCGAAATTGAGCTTGACAATGAAACCTGGAAATAGAAGACGCCGAAACACCTCCAAAACCTGGCAACGCGTCGCCTCCGCAACCTCAACCACCAGAAGGTCGGAAACTCCGGCCAAACACTCGTCAACCTCCCCTCTTCCATCCCCCAGAACCACGTTGAACTCGGTCGATCGAAGAAGACGAACGAATCGAAAAACCCAGCCTCTCCAAAATTAGGTTTACGAACGGAAAATGCCTGCCGCTGCCACCACGGTGAACGTGAGCACCTCCGATCATTTTTCCTACCATCGTCATAGGGCTCTCCACCTCCACGCGAAGCCTTGATCACCAACCTCACTCCGATCAACCTCAATTGATCAAAACCAATTTTCAAACAAATACGAGTTGCTCTCAAATCCTTGATCTAAAAATCATAATTTTTACTTCAAAAATCATATTTTAGTACAAGACTTCAGTTTATAACCCTGAATTCGAGAATTAAGAAATTTAAATTTTTACTTATTTAAAGTTTTGCTCAGTTTTCTTGGATTCCAAAGAAAATACTAAATTGTTTTAACTTAAATAAATTTTTAAATTAAAGCTTATGATAAAACAACCAAGTTTTATTTAAATCTTGAATCCAAATTATGCTTAGATCAAGAGGAAATGATTTTTATCCCAAACTGAAGCTTGAACAGAAGCAGGATAACATAGCAGACAACATGCACACACATACGTCCATTCATTCGAATATACATAGAGGGTTCACATATATATATATACACATATTTATTCATAGATATATATGCAACAGATTTATACCTTTAAATTTAAAAAAAAATGTTACTCACCTGAGATATGTAAACAGGGAACCAAAGAACAGAGGGCAAAGCTTGAGTTTGAAACTGGACAGTGATCTTTAATTTGTTGCTTGATTGCTTTGCTTAGTCTTTGATTTGAATTGATCTGAATAGTTGTTTAAATTTGAATCCTTGTTTAAGTTTTTAGATGATATTTACTTTAATTTTTCTCAACTTTTGAATGAACTGATGATAAGAGAAGTTGATATATAAAAAATGAGTTGTATAAGTGATAATATATTTTGTATAAGTGATATTATCTTGTTTGTACCATATCAAAGATATTTTTTTATTTTATGTTGGCTGATATGATTTTGAACATCTCGAGTTGACTAAAATGTTGTGTATTAAGGGATATAGCATTATTTGCTTAAGTCCTTTCCTTCTTTTGCTTGTTCTAGCCTTGCATATTTGTTTTACAGGCATTATTTTACTTGCCTTTACTTGCTTGCATCGGCTAATGGTATTGTTGTGGTGGCTAAGCACTTGTATTACTTTTCTTTGTCTTGTTTTATATGTTCCTGCTTATCTTCTTTTATTTTCATACTTAATTAAACATATGTAACTGCATTGTTTTGCCAGCATATATATTTTTGTTTCTTGTTCACCAGCCTACATACTTACTTCATTTTATATGTACTTCTTTGTTTTATACTTGGCTTCTTTTGCAAGTGTATATACATAGCTATGTATATTTATTCACACTAGAATATACTTGAATGTATATTTCTTTTATCTTGTCTTATTACTTTGTCATATGAATACATTTTTATTTTTAATGTGTTGTTGGCATTTATCAAATGTGTTTTGCTATATATATATTTTTTCTATAATTTAATCTTATGTATTTTTATATTTATTTCAATCTCAGTTATTTCTAAATTTAATACTAATTATTTTTATATTTATTTTGTAATTAAGTGAATCTCTATATTTTAATTTGTTATAAGATTTTATCCAATGTATTTATCCTATACTTTTATATCATATATATTTTTATTTTTATTTTTAAACCATTTATTTACAATTTAAATCCAAGTCAAATATATATACATATATATTAACATATATACATATATATACTATATTTTAAATTTAAATGATTTATACAAAATTTATTTGTGTTCGGGGAAACTCGCATCACTTTAATCGATTAATTTCACAAATTTAATTCAATTAATTATCAATTTAAATGTAATTAAAATTCGGGGTCATTACAGACCATTGAGTCAACGGGGAAAACCGAATTAAACCGCCAAACCAATAAGGAAAATCGATCCCAACCTTCTAAGAACCGACGTTGCTTTAGCAATGTCGAGAAGGTCTAAACCGCTGAGTCAATAGAGAAAGTCGACTCAAACCGCCGGATTAATAGGGAAAATTGATCCCTGCCATCTGAGAACCGACATTACTTTGGCAATGTCAGAAAGGCCCAAAACCGCTCGGTCGATGGTCAAATTAACTCCTATATCCGAAGAATAGGCGTTGCCCCAACAACGTCAGGAAGTGCCGAACTGCCAAGTTAACAAGGAAATCGACTCAAGCTTCTTTGAACTTGACATTGCCTAGAGATAGGCGATGTAAAAGGAATTAGGCGAAGCCCGAAGATAGGAAACTTCGAGGAAAAATCCATGGAGTCGAGCCGTTTGTGTACAAGTTTTCGGAGATAGAAACTGGTGAACGACTAGGATCATAACACTAAATTTGGAAGAACTTGTTATGGCAAAAGATGACGATGATGCATCTTTACGATACATACATCCAGAATGCCATTGCAATGATGTCAACTTGGAAGAATTCATAATGCAGCCAAGGAATCAATGTCGTTAAAAATATAATGCTTGGAATCAATCAGCATAAGTCATTAATTCCCAGAGATAGGAACAACCGTGCAAACTAGACTTAGGGAAATCCAACGAGGTCCTTAGGACATCTAGTCTCTCGTTGATGCTGGAAATATAACATATAGCCCTATGGACATGGGCACATTTGCTAACACTTGGTCGAAAGAACTCGATTGAGCCCATACATGAATAGCCATAGAGTCGGCTAAAGTCGCAAAACCTGTTACGCTAAATGGAGCATTTTGGTAGATAAAAAATGATCTGAGCGATGTATATACTCAAGCCATTACAGGAATATTATTTACTTGCATGGAGTTGCGGTAAATAAAAGCATTACATATATAATACATGAAATTGCAATATAAGGAATCAAGTTATATACACAAGCAGTCAAGCATAAATAAGCAGATTACATAAAACGTGGAAAAATACAAAGAAGAGAGATTACAAAGGAAAAGCTAATCATTCATTACCTGTAATCTTTTTATATACATAAAAATAGTGAGGGCCATGCCCGTACAATTTCAGCCTATTTAAACCAAAAGGACAAAAAATACAGACTCAATCACAATAATAACACAAAAAGAAATGACTCGGCTGTCCTAGCCTGCTAGGCCTTCGACTTCTTACCACCATGGTTGCCTTTGCAAGTCTTACCCGGATGGGTCTTGAGTATTTTCCTCCCTTTGGGTTCCCTACTAGAAGGAATGCTACCTTCTAAATGAGCGGACTCTTCGCTAGTAGTAGAAACGACCTCCTTGGACTTGACGATGGGGTCACCAGTGTGCTTTGGCGGTCCAGTCTTGAAAGTGGAAACTTTTTGATGGGAGCTTGTAAGTTTCGAAGATGCAGACTTGGTGATCCCAAGTTCTTTCTTCACTTGAACTATCTCCATGTTCTTTCTCAAGCTCTCAGCCATTGTTTCATGCTCGTTTGGGTTAAAAGCACCCATAATAAAAAATCCTCTTCCCAAGAGACAAAAATGTCCTCCAAGCTCTCTAAAGCGGCGATCTTCTCGGAATCAAGACTCGGGCCGAAAGTAGAAACAAGAACGAATGTAGAAAACCCCACGGAGATGGTGGTTGATGCAGTAAAGATCGCTTCGGTCCCTGAACCATGCGTTGCTGGAGGCGGAGGAGGAAATCGAGGTTGACCTACAAATTGGCAAACATAGTGATAAAGTTTAATGACAGATTCTCATGAGAATTGAAGCTTCTTGAAGACTAAAGAAACAAGAGATATACCTGTAGCAAGAACCCGTTGGGATACGATGAATTTACCTTCTTCAGTCCTAAGCTCCCCAGGCTGGACCACCGTAGGAGGAATGTATTGTTTATGGGGAGTACCCATTAATGAAACCGGAAGAATGAAAGTTGTTGTTGAGCTAACTCCCATAGAAGTAGGAATGATTACTGCTGGCTCTTGAGATTTTGAAGCAGATGTTTCACCCTGACCCGAAAAGCTCGGACCACCAAGAGCTTTGGTAGCATTGGCAACATCTTTAGCTAGAATAACTTTCCAATGGAAAGAACTTCGTTATCTTTAGCATCAAGATAAGCTACCATTAGTTCTTCTTCGGAGCGATTATCTCCAGATTGCGCAGTTCTGCATAACACTTCTTCCCAAGCATCAACAAGTGCCTCAGGATAGTCATTTCTCAACCATCTTAGATTCTTGAACATGACCACGTTGGTATAAAAGTATAGCCTGTTGGCATCAAGCTCGGTCAAGATCTTTTTATTCTTATCTTAAAGCTCTTTATGCTCTTGCTCGGAAATTGCAAGTTCAAGACCAACGTCATCTTTTTTGATGGACAACTTCATCTTTTTGAATAAGTGCTTGCGCCCTCTTCTTAGTTTATTTCTAGAACACCAAATTGTCAACATAAGCAGCTTTTAATCCATTCCCCATCACGATTTTGGTGCGGCTATGGGCAAGCTTTAACTCATCCATTAGCTTATATGTGCTCTCCTTCGGCTTCAAAGAGAGGTCTCTTTCTTTAGTAACCTTAATCAAATCATCCTCCATCTCTTTCATCATCCGCTCGAAAGTAGCTCTTTCTGATCTGAAGGATTAGATATTGGTGTAGTTAATCTTATTTACATCGGAAAAAGCGATGCAAAGTTTCTTCCACTTATACCCTTCGTCGACGCCCTGCTAGATGGTCTTTAGATTTTGCATCACCACCTCTTTTGGTGTATCATAGAAGTTCTGGTCGAATTTAATGCCGTGCAAAAAGAGGTGTGGGAATGCGGCTTTCAAGGGTGAATGACTGGGTGAAAGAGTGAATGAATGGTCATAGACTCCTTTGGAAATAGGTGGGATTGTTGAAATCATAGCTTGAGAGGCTAGAGTTTGTTAAGTTGAAGAAGCCTAAGCCTGTGTACGAGGTGGAACATAGACAAAAGTAAGCTCACGATGCTTCGTGGAATCTCTTGAGTGCTTCGAAGGGTTGCGAGATAGCTCAACATCTGCGTTCCTCTTCCTTCTCTCCTTCTCCCTCTTCTATCTGTCCTCTATCAGCCTTGCGAGCTTCGTCATACTCGCGGTCTTTCCTCCTTCGCCTCTCTTTCTCAGACTCGTAGCGGCGAGGTGGATGCGGATTGGAAATTTGGCCTTTGTGCGCACTAGCATGGTGGGAGAACTTATCATAATAACCACGGCCCATTGAACCTGAAAGAAAGAAGATAACAGTATTAATATTGAAATTTTAGAGAAAAATTCAATGCAAGAATGAGTGTCCATGATCCAAGTGAAGTGTGTGGTGCTAGTGGCCCCTTAAGTACTCTACCAATAGTATTGGTAAGGTATTAAAGTGGGGGTCACTCCACCTTCGCTCATAAAGCCCATTGGTGAAAGAGAGAATTATTAACCAACATCTCGCAGAATGTTGCTAACAGTGAAGTTGATCTCACAAGTGTTAGTTAAGCCAACAAAGATGTCGCCAATTGGGCGGTATCGAGGCGAAATCTCTACTGAAGGTAATGCAGATTGATCTTCGGCCATTTCGTAAGTTTTTATGTCAATTTATTCCTAACAGGGCGAGCTAGGAAGATAAGGACTCATCCCGGGAGATTCACCAAACGGTTCATCCCCATATTCGCTAGCATGACAGTCGCTTTCACTATCCCCGACGTCCTCTTCTTCTTCAACCACTTATTTTCCTTCTCTCCTTGCGAATTCCTTGTCTTATTTCACTCTCATTTTCCTAACAATTTCAAGCTCGGCCTAACTCGGCCCTCTTCTCATTTCACTCTCATTTTCCTAACAATTTTCAAGCTTTTGAGAATAATGGGGGAAAAAGATTGGAAATAGAAATTCCTAAGCCCTAGATTCATTTGCAAACTCAAATTCTTGCTCCAAAATCAAAGAGAAGCTTAAGTAAGCCTTCTCTTCATCTTCTCCATTTCATTTCCTCTTCAATTTCAGAAATGTTCTAAACCCTAACTTAGGAAATGTTTTCTTTTGAGCTTAGATTGAAGATCCTTGGGTTGAAATTGAAGAGTGATTGTTCTAGCCTTGCATTTGAGCTTCTCATCTTTGTTTTAAGTTAAAAGGTGAGATTTTTATCTCACATCTAAGTCTATAGCTTTTGTTGTTGTTGGGTAAGAATTCCTAACATCAACTCATGTTCATTTGTGTTCGATTTGGATCGATTTGGTGAATTGTTCGATTTTTGGTTTTTGGAATCCAATTTTGTAAAAATCCAATCTTTGGTGTTTGAACATGTTAGTGGAGTGTTTCGGAGGGCCATACAAGGCTGGGTTGTCGTTTGGCGTAAATCCTCAGTCGTAGTTGCTCGTTCGTTCGCTTCCATCCGTGTTATCGAATTTGCCCCAAAGGGGGCTAGGCTGATTCTGCTCTGGTAGCAGGTTCAGTCGCCTGAACCATTAGGTCAGTCGACTGAACCAGACCCTAGGAAATTGCCTGGGTCTGTATCAGTCGACTGACCTTCTGTGTCAGTCGATTGACCCTGGGGCAGAAAATTGCGTACCCTTGTGTTAGTCGACTGACACTCTGGGTCAGTCGACTGACCTGGAAACTAAAAGTTTCCAGGCACTGGTCCAATCGACCGACCCCCTAGTTCAGTCGACAGACCTGCTTGTCTCAGCCCCATTTGTTATTTTGCTTTGGTTTTCCAATTTCGATCGATTCGTGTCGATCCAATCAGTTGTTATCGCATTCTTGACTTTGATGATTCCTTTTTGATTGGTACACGGGTTTTTATAAAGTGATCTTTTTAAATTGTATTAAAAGCTTGTTTCTCCGATTTATAATTTCTATTTAAAACACACACAATTTTGCACTTTGAGCGAAGAGGGAGGAGAATTAAATGATTAAATAAAATGCATGCTATGAACACGTGGGTTTATCTTTCCAGTTAATTCCTAATCTATTCGTTTGACCGTTTTGACCTCTGGGTCTGGTTTACCGATGAGATGAGGTGAACTTTGTACTGCTTTGAGTGTGAAATTGACTAACGGTTAGTAAACCGTTTAGTGCGAACGTGGGGTGTGGGACTCACGTTAACATTTTTCGGGTTCCTTTCTGAGAGTTGCGACACATTCTTCCAGTTAGTGGTGTTCAGTACTGGGTCTCCGGACCTTCACCACTACGGTTTGTTGCCTTCGGGCGTTGCCTTCGGGGTTTGTTGCCTTCGGGCGTCGCCTCTGGGCGAGTGATATCACTAAATTAACAGTACTGTGCTCGAGCATCTTTTGTTTCTTTGACAATTATATTTCCCCAGTGTATCGCCTTTCGGTGTAGGTTCTTTGAACCACACGATATATAGCGATTACCTTGTGGAAACTTGTGTTACCTTTATTGGTATTTGTTATTTGCCTTTTGGCTTGTTTGGGATATGATATCCTTTGTTATTTGAGTTGCCAATGATATGAGGCTTGTTATGATTCATCTTATGTTAGATGATTTGGTTATCTCCTTTGGAGATAATTGTGGTACTTTATGATCTTGTATGTTAATTATCATTTAGTTTATCTAACTGATTTGTTTAGCTAGACTGACCCGTGTATTTTATACTCGGGTCAGACCGAGATGTTTCAGGTTAGGTGTATTAGACTTAGCCTATTTTGCTTCCGCATGGACTATTCTGCTAGCTCCTTTTTGTTATAGCTTTTTATGTAGTCCTTTTTGTCTGTAACTCTGATATGTATTCTATTGACTCGCCTGTATATTGTAGTTTGCTTTACCACTTGACATGTATCATTTTGTAAACTCTGTGATGTATCTGTATATGTGAAAATGTATGTGATGATCTACTGTTCTGTGATGTGTATTACATTTGAGTTGTCATATTTATTCTGATAGATCCTTCAGCCACCTATGGCTTTGTATTAAGTATTTATTGGATATGTCGATCCATTTAGGTAAGAAGTGGCAATTGTCGGCGTATTCAATAGATAATTAAGTCAAGGTTATAGATGGTCGCTCCTATCCAGCTCTATTCTCCGTATTAGCAGACGGTGTTACTTAGTAATACTCTTTGCTAATGTGGGTCTCAAAGTGGGGCGTTACATAAATCGATGGGAGAATTTGCGGCCAAAGTGGGTTCGTGCACGCATGCACTGTGCATGTCGAATTGGGGCAGAAAGTAGTTTAGTGGACTAATGAGATGATTAGTGTTGATTAATGTTAATTAATTAATATAATTAATTCAAATAAAAATTAAAATTCATATCTTCTATATACGAGGTCTAATCGAGACGGGGTCTTTTGCATTGTGCTCATAGGAGCATTATCTAAGCACTGAAGTTGATTTTGTCAAGTTTAGAGCAAGTGGAAATTTTAGCTAAAGTCGAACGGTGCTCGATTTTAGACTATTCTGGAATGCATAAGCGTCAATTGGAATTTCGGTGAGTTAACTTACCTTTGGATGAACACTATATGTTTTTTAGATATAAATTATTGTTAGCATGCTTGAATGTTTTATTTGGTTGAATTTCCGTCTTAGAAAGCGGATAACATATGAAATGAAATACAGGGTACTTATGAAATTTTGTAGAGGGATCTGGATTTCTCTCCACTATTGATGTTAATTTCAATTATATACTTATGTTATAAATTTTTGAATGTCAAAGCTTGGTAGTTTGACTTTATTTGATGTGTCGCAAAAGTTACTCTTTTAGTGTGGATCACTGAACACACTTGTTAAGTGCTGTGGTAGCTTTAGGCCTCACTATAGTATTTTGAAAATTGCTGTTTGGTTTTGAAATGGTTTTAATTCGGAGAATGATTTTTAAAAGGGATTTTTGGAATTTTCTATGGCATTTTACTTGGAAATGGTTTTTGAACTTCTCTATTTTACTTCAACCTTTTTGTTTGTCACTTCTAATTTAAATGAAATTGTTTTTCAAAGTATTTCAGGAAATATCTGTTTTTCAAAAAATTAATATAATAACGGATGTTTATTTAAAAGGAAAAAAAGGGAATTTATCTTTTATTATGAAATGATTTTGTTTTAAAAGAAGATAGTAATATTATGGAATAAATATTGGTGAAATGTTTTATATAAAATGTTGTATAGAAAGATAGATTTATAAATTGCATTTTATAAATAAAAAATAAATTTATAAATGATATTTTATTAAAGGGAAATTAATATCATTTTTATAAATTGGAATAATAAATCATATTAGTGAATTTATAATGTATATAGGATGATCGTTTTATGAAAAGTAATTACTTCGAATTTGAAACAAAAGATTTGTGATAAGTATATGAGATTTAAAGAGAAGTGATTTATAAAATGAAGTTTTTAAGTAGAAAAGAGATTTATAAAAAGTTGTTTTGTTAATAAAAATGATTATTTTAATGGGGTTTTATAAATAAATTAGAAGATTTATAAAAGGAGTTTTATAAATATATTTGGAGATTTATAAAAGGTGTTTTATAAATTAATTTAGAGATATATAAAAAGGAGTTTTATAAAAGGAATGAGATTTGATTTCTATAAACAATCATTTTAAATCATGGTGGTATGGAAAGTACTCTTTCCATACTTAACACCGAGTTCGAGGTAAGGAAACTCGTCCCTATCTTGAGAATTAAGAATGTATGTCGAGGTAAGGATAGTTCTCTAACTTATCTGCCTGCATTGTTAATAAAGGGATAGTACAAGTTTGAAATCGGAAAGTGGTAGTAAGTATACTTGGTTTAATTTCCATACGATTTATTTATTTACAAAACAAATGAGTTAGGGTTTATAGTAAACAATGTTTTAAGTGACATTTGTTTTTGACCCATTTAAGTATGCTTTTGAAATATGAAATCTTTCTTATGATTTGTGAATATACTTATACCGTTGAGATAAGTATATGGATACATTTTCTAAATATTGAATGTGAAATGTTTTGTGAGTATACCTATATGGTCGAGATAAATTTATGAATATTTTTCAAGTATTGAAAAGAATATAGAGGGTTGTGAATATATATTTTGAAAAAGGTATTTTTAAACACAAATATTTGAAAAGAGATTTTAGTTAATGAAAAGATTAATTAAAGAAGCTTAGTTGTTACTTACGTGCCACTACAAGAAAAACCATTTATAGTTGCAAAAATCGGTGGCGTTTTATTGTAAATGCAACAAAAAATAGATTACCAAATAATATAAACGTGGCAAAAAATAATTCACGTTTCCCGCTTCTAAAAAAAAGAGTCCGCGCGAACTAAATAAACGTAACCTATCATTTTACTCTCGTACTTAACAAAATTCTCGTCCCTAATTTGCTTTCTTCTTCAGAAATTTTTTTCCCCTTTTAATCGTGTCAAATTTTCATCGCACTCAAGTATCATCGTCAACTCCGTCGTTTCCCCCTTACTCAACATCGAGTCACGGCAGCCAGCAGATCTAGGTATATTTAGGTATGAATCTTTTAAATCGATTAGGTATATTTAGGTATGAATCTTTTAAATCAACTTTGTGATTCTATTTGGATTTTATATGAATTTGAATGCATCTTATTTTCGTATTTTTTCCTAAACTATTACTGAAATGGTTGATTTAAAGGTGGAAACAATCACTCTATATCATTTGTAGCTTGGAATCCATGGAAATAAAGAGCTCTGTACTCTGATTAATTGAATCGTTGCTAGAGGCAAAGTATCATGATATCAATAAATCACTTATTAATAATTCTGCCAAATAAGGAAATCTTAATTCCAGTTTTCATAGTTTTTGTTAGGATTATATTTTTTGTGAACTACTATCTTTGTTCGACTGATTTTATATGGTGCATTGATATGTTTGGTATTTGTTTTCTTAAAAGAAATGGGTATATTAGATCATGCATTTTAATGTTGGTCTTTGTTTGTCAATTGATTCAATGGCTGGTGTTGTAATATTAATTTGAGTTTTTGCATTTCTTATTAAGATCTCTTTCTATAGTTACAAAACAATTGGACCAAGCATTCAGGACTCTCAATTGTTGTGGGTTCCTAATCCTACTCTCTCTCAGGCCTAAGAATCTTACTGTGGTGTAACCATGGACAAGTAATAGGGATATTTTCTCTCAAAAATTCCTTTTTAAAGGTCCATTTAAGATGAACTGTTTAATACAATAAAAATATATCATAAATGAGTATGTGATTCTTATGACTTATTAACTTCTAACTATTATTTCATATTATAATAAATTATTGGTGAACATACATTTTTAAATAAGTATAATTATTGAATTTTGATTAAATTAGTTGTGTGGATGTGAGGTAGTGAAGAGGAGGCGGTGAAGTTGACTGTTGGTTTGGTAAGAGGAAACTGCTGGTTTGTACATTCTGAGGCTTTGAATTTATATGAAGTAATTCTATAATTTGCTAGACTTAGGCTTTGAATTCATGCATGGATTAATTATAAATACATGTAAATCTGAGGTTAAATGCAAAATATAAGTGTAAAATTTATATTTTTGGAAAAGTATTCTTTGCCTTTGTCTACTAAACCACCATGGTTATATGCAGTAGTGCTACAAGTATTTGTACTTAAAAGAAGTTTTGTGGCAGTCGGTTCTGGTATGAAGCAGGCATCTATTATTTAACATTCTGACTCTAATATCCATACACCATTGATGATTGGAGGAATATTAGCGATGACTTAAAAGAAGTTTTGTGGCAGTCGGTTCTGGTATGAAGCAGGCATATATTATTTAACATTCTGACTCTAATATGTTTTGAAAATGACTTCTAATATTGCATCGTCTTGCCAATTATAAATTGAAATTGCCATCTAATAACTTCTGGATAAATTGAAAAATAGTTCTTGCCAATTATAAATTGAAATTGCCCTCTAATAACTTCAGAAAACCTTTCAGATTTAATTAAATCTGTCGTATTTAAATTAAATAAATTTTACTAATATCATGTTTTGATGTATTGTTGCAGATTAGATTTAAATTGGAAGAGGAATGGCAAAGAAAAGCTATATTTCAACAAATGGGAGTACTTTGGAGATCGTCAAAAGGCAAATTGGTTCGAAATTTGCAAAAAGCGGAGAACGATGAAGAAAGACTTAAACTGAAACCTACGAACATAAAAAGCATAACCGATTGGAGGAAGTTTGTGAGGGCGAAAACAAGTTGGGAGTTTAAGGTAAATAATTCCTACTGAACTCGTCTGGCATGTTTTTGCAAATCCATCTACATAGTTAGCAACCGATAAATTTCTTTAGAAGTGAAGTCCAAGTGTTGGTGGATGCTGAGGGTTCAATCTATAAATATTATTAGTAGATATGGAATCCTGTATATGCCACTGAGTTATCCAGCATTAATAATACCAAATAAGTATATGACCATGATGAATTGATTTTCAAATAAATTGCAATCCTCACCATACATATTTACCCTACATTATAAATATTAGATAGTTTTTCTTTTTATGATTTTGGTTGTTAAATTCTAGCATCTTTCAATATTTTCAGCAAAAAAGTGAGAAATATTCAGCCCTTAGGTACACACAACTTCCGCATACAACCGGTCGTAGGGGAATGGCTAGAAAGACCGAAGACATGGTAAGTTAATTAACTATAGCATTATTTAACATTATTTTATACCTGTCAGTTTATTAATTTAATGTTATTCTATTTTTAGAAAAAAGAAAGTGCAGATCCATCGTCCATAAGTAGAGCTGATGTGTGGATTAGATCTCACATTAAAAAAAATGGTGAACCAGTGAACATGGAAGCTGCGAATACTATTGTAAAATTGTTTTTAATTTTATTGGTATATTTTTTTTGAAACTATGATATTTTTACCATTGTACATTATCTATGTGTATTTATTTATATAGGAGGAGATCAAAAAATATAGTAGCCTATCCCAATCCGGCTCGACACAGAATGATATTGGAAAAGATGCTCTTGTACAAGTACTGGGACAAGATAAACCGGGACGGTTAAGGGCATTGGGTAGGGGTTGCACTTTAACCAAGCTAGCTTTGGCCCAGTCCAAAGATAAACAAGTGTCTCGGTGTCGAGAGGAAATAACAGAATTGAAGGGAATGATACAGACTCTGATGGACCAGAAGGTAAATTTTTGGAAATTAATTTATATTCGTAAAATATTAATTTATATTCGTGCTTCGCTGCAGGGTAAAGAAAGTTCGAGAAGGAACTCACCTGATTCGGTAAAAATAATATTTATATTACTCAATAAATGAAATTTATATTTTAATTTTTTAATCCAGTAATTGATTTAATTTTCGGTTGATTAATTGTAGATCGACGACGAAGTATGTTTGCTGTTGAATTGGGATGGAACCTCTGGAGTTGTTGCCCATGGGAGGGTGTTGTCCATGGACCCAGATGACGTTATCAATGGCATTCGTCTTGGACCAAATGCTGGGAGCGTTGTTATAGATTCAGTGGATAAAGCAGATACTTATTTATGGAGGCCTACACCTGAAATGGAAGTCTTAGCAGACGCTAAGAATAAGGTAGTTGCTTGGCCATCAGTTTGCATCAAGGTCCCGCTGCGAACACGGTTGAACTGTAGTGCAGCCAGTACGGTAATTTTTTCACGTTAAGTATATTAGTGTAATATGCTGCGAGCTTATTAATGTCTAAAATGCAACAAGCACACCCCCCATCTGAATAAAAATTTAACACATATTCGTTGTTTTTGTATAGCATACTAAAGTCTTGAATTTCACTTCTCATTTTTAGAGTACCAGCATCATCGAAGACACTTGCAAGATTTACGGTTGGACTGAGGATGAAGGTGTAGTTGCCGAAGGAAGAATCCACGCCACTGATCCAAAATATACTGTTAATGGTATTCCACTCGGTCCGTCTGCTGTTGTGATTTGGGTGGACAAAGTAGTAAATAATGATGCTTATTTGTGGCGACCCACATTTGATATGTCGTGCATTGGAGATGCAGTTGGTAGGAAAGTAGCATGGCCAAGATCAAAAGTAGAAGCTGATCAAGAAAAACTAGATGAGAGTCATGATGATACTGAAAATGTTGTGAATTCTCCCATGAAATCCGCACATATGGTCATGAATAAATCGCAAAATGTAAGTATTAATTTTCAAATTTGAAGAAGTTAACTGTGTATGAAAGTTTATTTAATGTGCATGTATACATTGTGCATAATAATCTCTTTTCTTTCAGCCGATTGCAACCATGCAAAAGGATGCCAAATGCCAGTTGATCGATTTGGGTGGAGCAGACGTAGTGGCTGAAGGAAGTATTGCATCAACTGATCCGATAACGATGGTCCATTGTCGTCCATTGGGACGTAATGATGTAAAAGTTTGGATTGAACTGGTGATAGTTCCAGATGCAGAGATATGGAGACCAACATCGGGTCTGACGTGCATGGATGATTGCTTTGGCGTTCCCATAGCTTGGCCAATGGAAAAAATCATTATTAAGTCAAAATGAAAGGTATATAATTTCTGTTTATATATACATTAGGAATGCTAGCAGCTAAAGTGCAGATAGATTTTTGGTAAAATGATAAAAGTACATAAGTAGGGGTGATATATTCGAATTGTGATTGGTGGTTCAGGTTCAGGGGAGGGAAAATAATTGATGGTGAGGAATTATGTATGGATTGTGGTGGAATGTTAGTTGAATTGATGGTGAGGAGTTATGTATGAATTGATGGTGAGCAGTACGGTGATAGTGTAGGAAGAAGTGGCAAGGTAGTTGAGTGTTGTGGCAGTGCAGAGAGGTGGTCGATTGTCGTCCATATGTTTTTTTTCAGTACATTGCTTATTTAAGCAGTTTTAAGTTCAGGTTTTGTTTTCTCACTCTTTTGTTCTGTTCTTTGTTGACAGGTAGTTCAGGTTTTGAAGACATCAGCAATGACAGGTAGTTCAGGTTTTTATGGTGGTTCAGGTTTTGCTCGGTACAGTTATTTCAGACGTATATGTATGGTTATTTCAGATGTATATGTACGGTTATGACACTTATGGTAGTTTAGTTATAACACTTATGGTAGTTTGGTTGTGTATGTGTACGGGTAGCTTTTTGTCGACACCTATGTATGTGGATGTATGAATGTCTATGTATCTTGTGGATCTTCAATGCGTATACGTATTTTGTAGTTGTTTAATATATTGTGTTCAAAAGTGTATGTGCTTGCGTATTCTGTTATTATATAATTGGATGCTAGATCAGGGGTAAATCTGGAGTAGCAGGTGGAGGGAAACAAACGCTACTGGATATTATTTATTTTGGTAGCGTTAAAATGTCGCTACAAAAGAGTAATTAGAAAATCAAGTACACTTATGCTGGCGTTTATTACGCGCTACAAAAAATGTATATAACGCCATGAAAAGGTAACGTGGAGGAGAAAACCCTTTCGGTGGCGTTAAACAGGCGCTACAAAAAATTTAGATAACGCCATAAAAAAGTATCATGGAGGAGAAAACCTTTTCGGTGGCGGTAAATAGGCGCTACAAAAAAGGAATTCTATGGCATTATAAAAACGCTATCAAAAAAACAAATTTGGTGGCGTTTAAAAAAGTGCAACTAATACTCGAGGATTTTTATTGGCATGTTTTCTCGTAACGATATCAGAACGCCACTAAAAATACGTAGTGGCGTTTTTTTGGCGCTACAAAAAATCAGTTTTCTTGTAGTGTGCTTAACCATGCTTGATTTCCATGTGAAATTTAATCTTTGATTGGATTGTTTATTTATTTGATAGTTAAATATCCAACTATCAAAATCTTGGCCAGTTTTGAAAACTATCATTTGTCGATTTAAAGAGACCGTGATCGGATAAGCATGAGTTATCCGAAAATCACTTTGAACATGCATAAGCGTTCAAATTGGGAATATCTTGAAGATAATGGAAGTTAAAGATTGAGTTTATTGAAGTGCAAGGGCTACTTGCTAATAATCCTGAGGATGCTTCCAATATGGATGTAGTAGAAGTAGTTCCTTCGGTTTGCTCATATCTTAAACAACTTGTATCAATAAACGCTGACATTGAATTGTTGCTTAGAGGGCAGTGTTAGCATTCCAAGAGGAATTTGCTAAGAGGAAAAGGTAATCATGGCCTCGCAAGCCTCATAATCTAATAGTAACTAAAACTAGAAGATACAACAAAGCTATGTGGTTCGCTACCATTAGGAGCATCATTCCTCAAATCTAGATTAATATTTGTGAACTTTAGTATCTGTGTGCATAGAAAAGGGTGGGATCTGGTGCGATGATTGCAGCCTCGATGCCCGAGGGATGATGCAATCCGATATGCTATGTTAAAGGGGCAACTAGCTCTTTATTTGCGGGGGTTGCAAGGTTTGCAACCTCGGTACATTTTCTAGAAACGTACCATGGTAGGTGGTACCCAAGTGCCTTGTCATTGTATGGAATCCAATCTCCAATACGTGTCTTACGGTTTTAGTTGTGGAACCTAGTATTGTTGAATGTAACTATGGGTAATCATTCCAGATTGTTATATATTTATTTTATACCCTAGACATTATTATAATACCGTCAGACTTTTCTAATAAAAATGGTTTGGTGATCGTATGGTAAAAACCCATCCGTGTTTATGTGCGACACAGTCTTATGAGATACCTTTATTTTTGAAAGATTTTATAATATTAAAAATCCATATGATTTTTCTTTGTCACACTAATTTACCAGATTGATCCGGGTGTTATTTTCTTATAATGCTTGGGTTAGCCTGAGCATATTTCCAGATTTATTTATGGATGCTTTAGAGCTTCAGAAGGTGAGCTGGATGCCTCTAAGACGTATTCATGTATCTTTTATTTCCACTACATTTCTTGTATTGCATTTATCATGGTTTGTGAGGACATACTATTATAACTATCCAGGCTAATGATAATTTAGTTTACTCTGATTGACGTATGTATATTACAGTCTTCTTTTGTAAAGATGATGTGTATATTATATATTACTCGTCACAATGTAAGATTCAGTTCTATCATTTCTTTTCTTTCATCACAACAATCCATTTTTCTTGCACTCGGATGCTCGACACGTGAATATTGTGGATGTATTAGTGTTGACTTTTGAGGGTGGAAAAGGCCGGTCTTTACAACGTGGTATCAGAGTTTAGGTTGAGCGAACACCTAGGCCTTGGTGGGGGTAAACTCATTAGAGATAGGGTAAGTGATACCCTAGAAAGAGTTGACTGTATTATATGTTAGAACCTTCATTCTATGATTTCAATGACAACATCTATACAATCAAATATATTATATTTTATCAAGATTACAGGTATAAATACTGCAAGAGATCGTCATGCTCAAAGATATCAAGACTCGAAGACAAACAAAGACTTATTGACCGTGCTATGATCAGTAAGGTTATACTACTGTATTAAGAGTCTTAGAAAAACATTGTAAGGTCTCCTTGAGTATATATATGCATACACAACATATATTCAACTTTGGCATTAAAAACTGTGATAATCAAATAAGGCCATCCACAAATGTCTGTGGGAAAGCCACATACGTCTATGAATATTTTTGGGAAATCATTCCCTCAAGTCACAGACGTCTGTCATATAACAACCGCTCTAATTTGAAAGGATGCTTCATTTCATATTGAATAATTACATCTCTTCTTCAACTATTGTAGCCATTAAAACAAATAGAATTTGTTTAGCAGTAACAGCTCCTCATATGCATCTATTCAAACCTATATACACACTTCAAAGGTTGAGAATTGAATATAATTATTATTCTATTCTTTTGATTTCTTATTAACTTTCAATTTACAAATTCGTGCATCTATTGCCTACATAATCTCAATCTATCATAATCAAAATACCATTTTGATTAAACTACTTCCTACAACTCAAAGTAGTCACATTCACATACTCAAAGGAGATCATAGAAAGATATGTACCATCGGTCAAAATCTATGTTATTTGGAACACGCGATTGTTAGAGAATTACTTTTGTATTAGCCTATTCCTCCGGGCAAAGTGAGGATTATTTGGTCAAAGGAAATACCAAAGGAGAGCTTCATGACTGGACGTAGGATGGAAGGTCCAAAGAAGTATAAAATATTTGGTGTGCTCGCTTTTATTATCTTTCGTATTTATACTCTATTAATTTACTCTACTTAGTATAATTATCAGTACATACTTTTACATTAGTATATAAGTTGCATTATATAAGATCCTATACATTTTCATTTGGTATCAGAGCATGGTCTTTCCAATCTACAGTAACACATAGTAGAAAAATCATTAATATGACAAGTAGTTTTCAAGAGGGTCAATCAACTGCATAACCTCCATTATTTACAGGTTCTAATTATGCTTACTGGTCAACTCGTTTGAGAATTTTTATGGAAGCAAATGGATTAGAAATATGGCTACCAACTCAAAATAAATATGAAGCACCAAACACCGACATTAGCACTTGGACTGATGCACAAAAAGCAGCGACATCTAACAATGCCAAAACTATGAATGTACTGTTTTGCTCACTTGACAAAAATGAGTTTTCACATGTCATGCTTTGCACCACTGCATAAGATATATGGCGTACTTTACAAGTCACACATGAAGGAACAACTAAACTCAAGCTAACTAAAATCTCGATTTTACAAAACCAATTTTCATCTTTCAAAATGAAAGCAAATGAATCAATTATTGATATGTATGCTAGATTCTAAACCATTCAACACGATCTCATGGCACTTGTAGTCAAATTCACAGATTTTGATTTAGTCACATGAATTTTAAACTCTTTGACAAATGAATGGGAAAGAAAAGTTTTAGCCATCGAAGAAGCTAATGGTCTTTCACAACTCAAAGTCGAAGAGCTAATAGGAAATCTGATGTCGTATGAAGCTAACTTATAGGCTAGAAAGGACCAAAATCATGAAAAGAAAAACATAGCATTCCAAGCAAGTAACGAAGATTTGGACTTAGACGAAGATGAGATTGTTTTTATTGCCAAGAACTACAACAAATTCAAGAATTTCAAGAAGATGACCATATTTCAAAATGGTGGTAAACCAAACTCCTCAAATGAAACATCAATTAAATGCTATGAGTTTGAAAATTTTTGTAACATGAAGAAGGACTGTCCACAACTCAATAATGATAAAAATAAAACAAGCTTGAAAAATTCAAGAAAAAGAAAAGAGCTTTTTAAGTAACATAGGACGATTCAGATTCATCTTCTTCATCTGGTAGTGATAGTGAAAGTGATACAAAATAAGAAAATGTGTGTTTTGTGGCTAACACTGATGAGGTACGACATGAACTTACTTATGAGGAGATAATTGTTAATCGACGGAATTTCTATCGAGTTAGAAAACTATTGAAAAATTTCGAAATAAATATAAACCGCAAGCGCACGACGTACACTTGTAGTACGTGGCGAATACGGGTCGATCCGCAGGGAATTGATGATTTTAAAATTCTATTCAATCAAATTAACCAAAGTTGAGAGTTGTTTAAGCTAGAAAATGAGAAAAAATGACAAAAAGAAATTGATAAAAATATGAGAGTGTGAAAGCAATTTAGAGATAAATCCACTCTCTAGATTATGTAGTTCAACACATATGAAATCATAATCTCTCTTTTATGGTAATTAGTGCTTTAATTGATGTGTTTATCATAAGTATGGCATATTTGTGCTATTGTTTAGCCAACATAAGCCATCAAACTATAACACACCCCTTAAATCACTTACTATCTTTGACAATGAAAATGAAATCTATTTTAAGTATGGCCTATTAAGTATTGATTAGAAATATAGACCATCAAATTTTAATTTCAAATCACTTTCTTTTGCCATAATCATATTTTGATGAAGAGGCAATTAGTGTTAGTGATTGTTTAAGCATAGCCTATTTGATGTCAACAATATAGGCTATCAAATTCAAGGCAAAAACAACAATTAAACCACTTCAATCATCATCATTAAGCACAAAAAGATAGCATGAATTAACAAATAGTTGACGCTACATAATTAGAGAGCTTCATTACCCCTAAATTGAAGGGGTTTAGCCTCTCATATTTGTCATTTGATTAACAAATGTAGCTAGCAACATGAAAGCAAAATGAAAGCTTAATGAAAAAGAGAGCTAATTAACAAGAATTAGAACTATTCTACTTACATGAAAGTAAATCTACACTACAACATGAAAGGAAATAAACAAGAAAGGGAAAAGATCATATATTAAATTGCATAAAAAAGAAAAATAACATGAATATAAAAATGGCTAAGTAGCCATGAAAAGAGAAAGAGAAGAGCTTGTTTATTTGTGAGCCTAAACTATACTAAGAGAGACTAAGGGACAAGAGGGTTACATGAAACATAAGGGGATTTTATACATGCGTTAAACCCTAATTCATATTTTTGGGGAATGCCCAAAATACACTCTTAGGAAGTGTGGAGGCCAAGTAATCATTAGCTTCAAATAATCCTCATTTAAGTGTACATGAAGCCATTAATTCTATAAGCATGTGCATTAGCCTCTAATTTGTACATTAAGGTAGGTGGGTAGGTGGGGTCCTCCATTATCATGCCTTTGAATTATTTCCATCTTCATTTCTTTATCTTCACTCTTGTGCATGCATTCATCTTCATGAAACCACTTGTATATGCAGCCAAATTCCTATAAAATAATAAAGAAATTTCTAATTAAATTTTCTCAAATTAATATATGCACAAAAATGACCATTTTTCCCTTGGATGAAGATGAATATGTGACGATTTGAAAATAATATGAATTTTGGTTTAAACAAGTTAAAATGCCCGATATGATCATTTATTTAACTTAAATAGATTAAATATGGTGGTAAAAATATGCACATTTACGTGTACATCAAATACCCCCACACTTATCTTTTTATTCTTCCTCGAATAAAGGAAAACTAAGATAAATCTGTTTTTGTAGGGAGCACGATTGCATTGAGCGTATGCAACAAGCCGTTAAACCTCTGGATGTCCCTAGTAGGACGAGTGTTGTCTCGTGAGGGTTTTCAGCGGATACTACCCACAAAATCCAAATGCAGGATGAAAATATTTATAAAATGCAAGATTTATTTACAAAGAGATGAATGTGAGTTTTTGAAAATATTTACAATGGAGGATTTACTTTTAAATTGACACAAATAAGTTAAATATAGGTTTTGGTCATTATCTTGAGATTTAAGTCATTTACTCGTCAAAATTTCCAACAAAAATCAAGTTATCGTAACAAATAGACTATAGTTTAACTCGTTGTTTCAGTTAATAACACATTGTAACTATGAAATGGATCCTTAGTTAATTATCAAAGTTTATCAAAGTGGTATTTTTATTTCTTTTCAATAACAAGTCAAATCAAATAAGTTAAAAATAGTGCTAGGATTTCAATTGCTTACTCTCTCCATTTTTTTCTTTTGGAAATTTTATTGATATTAACAATATTTATATATGCCTAACTCAGATAAATAGAGGCCAGATATATTACCCATGCACTGCCTTGCGGACTGATGTGAAGGGAATACAGAGCGTGGCGAGTGAACACACAAGTGTGAACACCTATTGACTGTAGGCGTTATTTGTAAAATAATTTTTATATACACACACCTAACTCAGATAAACTGAGGCCAGATATACCGATCGTGCACTGCCATTCGGGCTTACGTGAGAAGGGTACAGAGCATGGCGAGTGAACACACGAGTGTGAACACACGTCTCTAGGTGTTTATTAAGAAAATATATACATATATACAAGATGTTTTTTTGTGTTTTTGTTTTTTTAGGGAGAGAGTTTCGCAAAATCATCTTCGCATCATTTAATTTAAAAGACAAAAAAAATGTTATATCCTTTACTTTAAATCAACCACTTTTTAAAACAAAGATTTTCAGTTAGGATATATTTCATAATTATCACGTATGAATCTTCCTATATATTAGTTAAACCATTATTATTTGTAATCAAACTTCATTTTTATTTTTGTTAAGATGAATAAATTTTCAAAAATTTCAATTTAATAAACCAAAACCATATATTTATCTTATAGTGTTTCTTTAAAAATAAAATAAAATGCTTAAAAAAATTGTTTTTGGGATTTTTTTTTTGAGTTTTTAAAAGAAAAAGCAAAAATAAATCATGAAAAAATAAAAATGAAGATGAGTCTCCCCCCACACTTGATTTTGACTGTGTCCCCACAGTCAACCCAAGTGGAAGGAGAAAAATAAAATTAAAAATGGCCTTTATTTATATGAAAATGAACGGTATTTACACGAGATCAGAAAGTATATCGTCAAAAAGTAAATGAAACGGTCTTCCAAAGACCGATTCATTTGTCTCTTCAAGTATGCGAGACACAGCTTAAGCTTGAAAAACCAAACCATAAATGATTTAGAAATTGAATGTTGATTTGGGAAAACGAATGACATTTTAATAAAAATCTTACGAGTTGTTTCTTTTTCGATGATTTTCAGGGTTGATAAAATGATTGATTGAGGTTCAAGTTTATTTTCACCAAATTGAAATTCAAATTCAAATTTATCATTGAAAACTTCTTCAAAATTGTTGATTTCAAAATCAAAATGGTGTTTTAAATCTTCCCCATCAGAATTCGATAACTCGTTTTCGAAAAGTCCAAAGAATTCGTGTTCATTAAATTCGTCTTCCTTTGTTGGATTATTAACAACTTCATTGCGTATCTCAAGTTCAAAATCCAAAGTTGTTGTATTCAAATTTTCGAAATCGAGAAAAGGAAGATCGAATTTTAAATTTGGTTCCACACCCTCAAAAGAATTGAAATCCAACTCAATTACCGTGTTTTCAACAACTTCGTTAAGATTTCGTTTTCAATTTCAAAAGTTGTTATTTGAAAATCATCGATTTAGGTAAAAGGTGGATTATTGTTTGACTTATCACACGTTGGAATTTGATTTTGTTTTTCACGTTGTTTCATATATGTTTCAAACAACGAATCCATGTGATCATCGTAAATTTCGTTCATTTGCTCAACAAAATCCAATTTATAGTTATTAGCATAAGGATTTTCACATTGAAATTGTTGAGGACAAAAGTTTTCAATTGTAACATGGTTAAGATTATTCCCATTGCCAAATTCGTTTGAAAAGTTGTTTCCATTTTCATTTTGAGTTTGAAATTCATTTTGGAGTTCGAAATTGAATGGGCATGGGTTATAATTGAAATCGTTTGAATTTTGAATTGAATTCAAATTTTGAAATCCTTGACCCGAATTATTATACAAATATGAATTACACAAATCATTTATACTTTGATTTTGTTGTGTAGAGAGTTCAAGTAAAGATGAAATGCTATTTTCAAGAGTCAAGGGTTGGTCATCGTTTTGAAAATTTTGTTGTTCGAAATTTGAATTATTTACACAATAGTTGTTGTTAAAATATCCATACGAATTTGGAGTGAAATCATATGGATTATATTGATTTTCACAACTATTGTAAAATTCAAGTGAATATGGAAATTCAGACATTTTCAAGAATGTTTTTGGAGTTTTTTTTATAAAGGAAAAATATCTACAAATAGAATTATTTTTCAAAATGGAAAATTGATTTTTGTTTTGTTTTTGATTTTTCAATTTCTTTAAGTTTTTTGAAAAGGTTTTAATTTTTTTTTATTTTGGTTTTTCTAATTTTTTTTTTGGATTTTTGAAAAAAAAGGATTTAAAAATTTCAAGGGAAAAGGAATATTTACAATTTTTTTAGTTTTAGATTTTTGATTTTTTTTTAAATATGCATGAACTAATGCAACTAAATGAATGTAGAGGATAATTACAAATGATTTATCCTAAGTTAACCCAAAATTGTATAATCACAATCCGTCCTAAATCAACAAGATAGTTCTTAGCCAGGTAACGGACAGGATTTATCGGTGCACCACGAATCACCGTAGCAATACAGCCGAAGGTTTAAGTACTTTCAGAGGAACAACCACTATAATATTTACGAATCACCATAATATTTATAAATGGTTATTACTCTGCCGTAGCCTAGACACCAAGAAAGTAAATTGTTCAAAGAAGACAACTTGTCAATATACAATTAAGAGCTATCGATGTCTAACCGTTATTATTAATAAATTCTAGGATGAAATGCAAAGCAGAAATTAAACGTGTGTTAATAATGCAACTACGAATGAAATTTCTGTTTTTGTTTTTTTAGTTTTTTTTGTTTTTTTTTCTAAAATGCAAGCAAACAACAATGCAAGGAAATTACAAACTAGAGATGAAAGCAAAAAACTTTTTTTTAAACAAGCAAGCAGAGCAGTTTTATAGCAGCAGCTCCTTTTCTTTTGAAATTCTGCTTTGTCAACCTGAAATAAAAACAAAATATATACAATTTTTTTATATCAAAGAAAGACCAAAACAAATGAAAAAAAATTAGAACAAACTAAACCCAAACAAATTCACAACAACCCCACCTTTTTTAGCAAATTCCAAAGATTTTTTTTAGAAAGAGAACTTAAAGAGAAAAAAGCTAAAATAAAAAACAAGCCAAATTATGATAACACAAGAAAAATGCACATTTGAAGTTAACAAAGCAACCAATTCCGGCCCAAACACAGAAAACAATCTCGTTCAATTCTTACAAAACAAAAACACAGCACTCTCGTTCAATTCCCAATTTCAAACCGATTCAAAAAAAAATCGAAATCCCAATAAACAAAATGCTAAGTCTCAGAAGAAAAGGATCGAAATTGCAGGTTGGATCTGCGAGGTGGTTTGCGGCAATTTTGCTGAGGAGAATCTGGGTCGAAGGCTGGGTTCTAGGCTGTTGGCTTGGGGGTTCGGTGACGGAAATTCTGGGGATTCGAATCTTGAAGTGATGGAGGTCAGAGTGAATGTATGGTGGTAGTGGGTTTCTGGTGATCGGCTTGGTTCGTTTGGAAGTGGCCGGCGATTGTGGTCAGTTAGTTGGATGTGTGGGTATGCGATCGGTGATCGAATGGCTGCAATTTGAGAGGAAGCGTTGATGTGGTGGTTGGAAGTTTGTAGGGAATGTTGCTGTTATGGTTGTTTGGTGGAGATGTAAGTTATGTAGGTAGGCAGAGAGGGGAAGTTGAATGTGATGGTTGATGGTGCTGTAGTTGTATTCCACTATTGATGGTATTAGCAGTTGAAGTGGTGGCTTTCTGGTTGAGG
Source organism: Allium fistulosum (assembly GCA_030737815.1). Classification (NCBI taxonomy): domain Eukaryota; kingdom Viridiplantae; phylum Streptophyta; class Magnoliopsida; order Asparagales; family Amaryllidaceae; genus Allium; species Allium fistulosum. The sequence continues at coordinate 693,593,565 of CM060903.1, read as the reverse complement.
CAGTGGCGTAGGAGAGATTCTGGGGGGAAAGTGATGCAGAAGTTAGGTGGTGCTTGGCTGATGTAAGTGGGTGTGTAGTGTGCACAGATGATTGTAATGCAAGATGATGTGCAACAGAGGGTTGATGCAGGGGTTACGAGATGTTGTTTGGGCACAGTAGCGTTGCAGATGGAGGCAGTAAGTGATGATGGACAGTGTGACAGAGAGAGTACGAAGTTGCAAAGTGGTAGGGAAATGCAGGCAGGCAGGTGAAGTGACAGGGTAGTGGTTCGTGTTTGTGATGGTTATAGATGACGGTATGTTTGTGGTAGAACATTGAGATGTAATCGGGGAGAATGGGTAATAGAAGAATGGTTGATGAAGTTCAAGCAAGTTTTATTGTATTGTAAGTGATCGGGAAGATGGTTGATGGGCAGTGCAGTTTGACAATGGGCTGATATTTGTATGAGCAGATTGTTTTGGCAAATGCAAGTGGATATCAGGGAGGAGTAGGCAAGTGGTTGCAGTAATGGGCAGTTTTGTGGAGTTGTATCAGTGGGAAGTGGTCAGAAGTGTAGCAACAGAGGAGATAGATGATGGTATTTGATGTAGTATAGATAGTGGACAGTGGAATGCACTGATGGCAGGTTGTTTCAATGTGGTTAGGGGGTGTTGCTTTGACTATAGTTGATGCAAGTGAAGCAGATGGTCGATGACAGGAGTTGATGGGGTAGGGGAGGTTGGCTGCAGTAAATGAAGTGTTAAAAATTGATGTATTTCAGTACGCAGGAGTGGGTATGGCAAGTTGTATTGTGTTTGGTATGGTCTGTGGATGATGTTGATGTAGTGAGAAGGTGGTTATATGTTGTGTCTGAAGGGGAGAAAAGTGATGGGAGTTTAGGCAATTGAAATGGTGAAGTGGATGTAACAGAGGATGGGAAGGGAAAGATGATGGTTTGCTACTGCCAATGGGTAGTGATATGACTGTTAGAAGTGGAGTTGAGAAGAAGCAGTAAGGTGCAACAGTGCACTGTTATATGCACAGAAATATTTTTTGTTTTTTATCAATGTAAGTGTAAAATTGTGAAAGGAAAAAGAAAGAAAGTTGTAAATGAGCAAAAGAAATGAATAGAAAGAAATTTTTTTTTTGGAATGAAATTGTGGATGTTTTTTTTCTTTTTAATAGGAAATGCAATGCAATGAAAATGGAAAACTAGAAAACAACAACAACCACACAAACAAAAATCAAACAACTAACACAACACTAATATTTTTTTTAGGAAATTAACTCACAAAACACACACAAAAGAAAATCAAACAAAAATAATTCGAAGAATAGAAAATCAAAATCAAAGCAACTCCCCGGCAACGGCGCCAAAAACTTGTTAATCGACGGAATTTCTATCGAGTTAGAAAACCGTCGAAAAATTTCGAAATAAATATAAACCGCAAGCGCGCAGCGTACACATGTAGTACATGGCGAATACGGGTCGATCTGCAGGGAATTGATGATTTTAAAATTCTATTCAATCAAATTAACCAAAGTTGAGAGTTGTTTAAGCTAGAAAATGAGAAAAAATGACAAAAAGAAATTGATAAAAATATGAGAGTGTGAAGGCAATTTAGAGATAAATCCACTCTCTAGATTATGTAGTTCAACACATATGAAATCATAATCTCTCTTTTATGGTCATTAGTGCTTTAATTGATGTGTTTATCATAAGTATGGCATATTTGTGCTATTGTTTAGCCAACATAAGCCATCAAACTATAACACACCCCTTAAATCACTTACTATCTTTGACAATGAAAATGAAATCTATTTTAAGTATGGCCTATTAAGTATTGATTAGAAATATAGACCATTAAATTTTAATTTCAAATCACTTTCTTTTGCCATAATCATATTTTGATGAAGAGGCAATTAGTGTTAGTGATTGTTTAAGCATAGCCTATTTGATGTCAACAATATAGGCTATCAAATTCAAGGCAAAAACAACAATTAAACCACTTCAATCATCATCATTAAGCACAAAAAGATAGCATGAATTAACAAATAGTTGAAGCTACATAATTAGAGAGCTTCATTACCCCTAAATTGAAGGGGTTTAGCCTCTCATATTTGTCATTTGATTAACAAATGTAGCTAGCAACATGAAAGCAAAATGAAAGCTTAATGAAAAAGAGAGCTAATTAACAAGAATTAGAACTATTCTACTTACATGAAAGTAAATCTACAGTACAACATGAAAGGAAATAAACAAGAAAGGGAAAAGATCATATATTAAATTGCATAAAAAAGAAAAATTACATGAATATAAAAATGGCTAAGTAGCCATGAAAAGAGAAAGAGAAGAGCTTGTTTATTTGTGAGCCTAAACTATACTAAGAGAGACTAAGGGACAAGAGGGTTACATGAAACATAAGGGGAGTTTATACATGTGTTAAACCCTAATTCATATTTTTGGGGAATGCCCAAAATACCCTCTTAGGAAGTGTGGAGGCCAAGTAATCATTAGCTTCAAATAATCCTCATTTAAGTGTACATGAAGCCATTAATTCCATAAGCATGTGCATTAGCCTCTAATTTGTACATTAAGGTAGGTGGGTAGGAGGGGTCCTCCATTATCATGCCTTTGAATTATTTCCATCTTCATTTCTTTATCTTCACTCTTGTGCATGCATACATCTTCATGAAACCACTTGTATATGAAGCCAAATTCCTATAAAATAATAAAGAAATTTCTAATTAAATTTTCTCAAATTAATATATGCACAAAAATGACCATTTTGCCCTTGGATGAAGATGAATATGTGACGATTTGAAAATAATATGAATTTTGGTTTAAACAAGTTAAAATGCCCGATATGATTATTTATTTAACTTAAATAGATTAAATACGGTGGTAAAAATATGCACATTTACGTGCACATCAATAATGGAAATTAACATCGAATTAGATGATAAATATAGAGAATCAAAATAATTAAACAAGGAATATGTAGGAAAGTTAACTAGAGCACAATTAGAAATTGGAATATTAAAAGATGAAAAAATAATCTTAGAAGAAGAATTAGAAATTATTCAAAAAAAATGTACAATGTTATTATCTTAAAATGACATCTTAATACGTGATATAGAAAATTGTAAGCTAGAAAAAGTTAATCATGAAAAAGAAAAACTTGAATTACAAGCAAATTTAGATTCTAGTAATACTGAAATTTGTGATTAACAAATAATGTGACAAAATTCAAGAATGGAAAGCAAACTTTAGAAAATTTGAAAAATATCTAAACCATCTAGAAACCGATATGGATTGGGTTTTAAAAGAAAACAAAAAACAAAAAATTATAGCACATTATACACAAAATTCAAAAAGCCAAAGTTAGAAGCAAAGATTAAGAATTCATACACAAGTAAGATCAAAAGATTGATACCTAAAACAAATAATAAACTAATTAGACAAAAGTATATTGTTGAATATTTAAAGAAAGTCGTATATAACAATAATTACATTTCTAAAGGAACCAAATCCTCATGGATATGGCTACCTTCTTCCACTAACACATAGGACCCTAAACAAAGAATGTGGGTACCAATTAAATTCTTCGTATTTTGCAGGTACCCAAAATTAAAATAAAAAGTAAAGAGAAATGGATACTTGATAGTGGTTGCTCCAAGGACATGACTGGAACTCATATGTTATCCAATATAGCATATATCGATGGTGGCACTGTGACATTTAGAGATTGTTTCCTGGAGATTTGACCAGGCAACTGAGTACTCGGCGTATAGGACGACTCGGTGTCAAGTAGCGATCGACATCTCATAGTACTCGGCGTAGTACTCAGCGTCTCATAGTACTCGGCGTAGTACACAGCATCCATTGTAGTCGGCATCAGGTTGCACTCGGCATCTCATAGTACTCGGCGTAGTGCTCGGCATCCATGGTACTCGGCATCCATGGTACCCGTCATCAAGGAGTACTCGGTGTAGTACTTGGCATCCAGTGGTACTCGGTGTTAGAAGACGTTCAGCATATATAACTACTCTACACGGCAGCATCGTTCGGCTAAGAAGCATCGTTCAGCCAGAAGGCACGTTCGGCTTCGACTGACAACTGTTCTGCACTTCCCACCCATCAAACGTACCGTTCGGCATTGAGAAGGTGGTTCGGCGTCAACGTGTTCGGTCTACTTGGTTCGGCATACATCGACCACTACACTTGGGCTAGAGTGTTCGGCCACCAAGCCCACCTGGGAAGTCCAGCCCATATTTGTCTATAAATAGAGGGGTAGGGTCATAGTGAAAAAAAACCTTTTTTGGGAGAACAATGGGGAGACTCTGCCATTTTTTATACTCTCCTCTTTTTAACTCAAACTTGTATTCAAGTCATTAATATATGGATTGTATCTGTATTCAACTACTTATGAAAGAAATAAAGATCAAAACTCAAAGTGGATGTAGGCAGTTACGTTGAACCACTATAAATCCGGTGTTCTTACTTTCTGCATTTAAATTAGCATATTCTTCCTTGTTTAATTTAACTTCATCACTTACATCTCTACACAATCTTTTTCAACGAGGTTAGTGACCACTTTTGGTGCTAACACTTTGGTGCTTTCACTGAGAATTGAATTCTCAACTTGATTGGATCTCATCGTCTACTAGTGGATTTCCATATTCGCGAGATAGATCCAGTTGTTTACTAGAAAACTTCCTATTCTACTCATATTTGAAAGAAATCTAAAGGAAGTTGATAGCCGTAGATTGGATTCACTGATGTACGCAAGATCTGGGGATTGGACGTTGAAGTCTGCACTCAAGTTGAATGAAGGCAGACCCTCCTCTGAAGGCAATTCGGCCGATCACTACAGAAAAGGCTTATGCCGATCACCTCAGAAAAGGCTTATGCCGATCGCCCCAGAAAAGGCGTATGCCGAACGCCCCAAAAAAGGCGTATGCCGAACGCTCCAGAAAAAGCGTATGCCGAACGCCCCAGAAAAGGCGTATGCCGAACGCTCCAGAAAAGGCGTATGCCGAACGCTCCAGAAAAGGGCTAGGCCGAACGCTCTTCCAGGCCGAACATACCTCTAGGCCGAACGCTCTTCTAGGCCGAACCATACCTCCAGGCCGAGCGACATCCGAATGCCGATCCATACCTCCAGGCCGAACCATACCTCCAGGCCGAGCGACATCCGAATGCCGAACCATACCTCCAGGCCGAGCGACATCCGAATGCCGATCCATACCTCCAGGCCGATCTATACCTCTAGGCTGATCCATACCTCTATGCCGATCCATACCTCCAGGCCGAGTGACATCAGGATGCCGAACGTTCCTGAATGCCGAGCGCTCTCTAATGCCGAACTTTCCTGAATGTCGAGCGCTCTCTAATGCCGAACGCTCCTGAGTGCCGGGCGTTCCTGAATGCCGAACAGTGTGGAATGCCGAACAAATTTGGATGCCGAACAATCTTATATGCCGAGCAACTTTGTCATGCCGAACGGTCCTCAATGCCGATCGAAACTTAAGTTACACCGGTCTCTTATACGACCCCTATTTTAAAAAAAAACTATTTTCGGGTACGACCCAAATTTCCAAAAAAGAGGCTAAAAAAAAATTTCGGGGGGAAACCCCCCTGAACCCTAGCCGCAGCGCAGTGCCTCCGGATGGTGAGTTCAAAACTCAACTTAATAAAGGAACATTCTATCCACTTCCCTGACATCCCATGATCGACCAGGGCATAGAGGATCTAGCGGCAGCTTATGAACGACATCAAGTGAATGGACAAGCAAACGCTATTCAAACGGTACTCCCAAAGGTTGGAGAACATAGATGATGTGACTCTAGCAAATGTCAAGATGGCTCCAAGCAAACCAATGCTCTAAGCAATTTATTCCAAATGCTAACAAGGGTATCATACTGATCGCGTTTGAGGAAAGTCGACCTCCAGATATATTTTGGCAGCTAGTTAGCTAAAGAGCCTCCTACGACTATGGATCGTTTCTTTTACAAAATGAATCAGAACTAAAGTGAGGAGGAGTGGAGCAGACTAAGAAAAATAACAATGAAGGCCCATTGGCTAAGGATGTAGATCCCAGTAGCCGAAACAAGACTTCAGAATTCAGCTCATATGCTCTTTGGAAAGATTCAATTGACAACCTCTACTTGAAGACTCACGACTCGGAGTGGTACTGGAAACCAACCTCGAGAGAGTACACCAAGGTCTAAAGAAAATCAAGGGAATGTTGTATATTCCCAGATGATCACTGATCCTAACACGGGCGATTACAAACACCTCTGAGGTGTGATCGAAAAGATGACCTGGAAAGGAAAGCTTCAATAGTATGTACAAGTCCTGCAGAATGGAGGGCAGCGAATATCCGATGCCTATTAATAAAGGGCTATGATTATCAATTGGACGGTTGATGGCCGACATCCCTTTGAAAGGAGCCAAGGGCAGAGTCGAATAGCGAGCACACGATGCTGCTTCACATATCAATGAGATTTACCATAATCTTCTTTGAATTATTTCCATTTCCATCTCTATTTCAATTATTCTATGAACTACGACTAGCTTGAACTAAACTACTTTCAAAACGATGCAGGTGACCAGGTACTCAGATTTGGTTGCCAACCAATCTACGCAGACCATGATCGGACGTGTGGAGTTACATCTGGACGAGCATAATTCTATCGCTCATCATCAACCATATGCCTTTGATTTGGGGCTATGGGTTAAATACAATGTACAACATCATGATGCACGGAGAGCTGAATTCCATCCTGTAAGTGGAATTTATTCAAGTAGAGAGCGGATGCGATACGGCCGGCCACTCGCTAAGTGAAACTCGATTTCGGGGGCAAGCCATCACATCAAGGCTAAAAATGGGTTGATACACGACGATCCTTCGCACAACTCCGTACTCCCAAAGTGCGAGATGGAGTATAAACATCTACTTAACTCCGTACTCCCAGAGTGCGAGACGGAGTATAAACATTAATCAACTCCGTACTCCCAGAGTGCGAGATGGAGTATAAACATTAATCAACTCCGTACTCCAGAGTGCGAGACGGAGTATAAACATTAATCAACTCCGTACTCCCAGAGTGCGAGACGGAGTATAAACATTAATCAACTCTGTACTCCCAGAGTGCGAGACGGAGTATAAACATTAATAAACTCCGTACTCCCAGAGTGCGAGACAGAGTATAAACATTAATCAACTCCATACTCCCAGAGTGCGAGACGGAGTATAAACATTAGCTTAACTCCGTACTCCCAGAGTGCGAGACGGAGTATAAACATTAATCAACTCCGTATTTCCAGAGTGCGAGACGGAGTATAAAAATCTACTCAACTCCGTACTCCCAGAGTGCGAGACGGAGTATAAACATACATCAACTCCATAGTCATCCCCAAAACTGGGGGCAGAACCAAAGCAAAGCACGTTAGTTGAACATTTGTCTAAAAGAAGATTGCAACGAAACGATTAAAAGACGACTGTCAAGCAATCAACTGAACGGAAATATTCAGCATGAAAGACTGCAGTTTTTCAAAGCACGTCATGTTTACACAAGACGTCCTTTGGGGGGCAAATGTTATCCCGCCTTTTGGCAAGGCCGTGACACCAAGAACTTGATTAGAAACCAGTGACAGTTCGTCTTGGAGATCGGTTACACAAAGGCTCACTATGGATATCGATGGATTTTGTCCGAGTCTGGATCGAGCCACGATTAACAAGACATAACAATCAAAGCCAGGGAAGCCAACGTTCCAAGTTTCAAGACGATCCGAGTTCGTATGCTCAACTTATGATCGATTCGAACAACCGACCATCCATCCATCGACCTCCACGTTTGACTCGGAGACCTGAGCAAGGCTTGGAATGGGTATGGCCTGATCATCCACTCAAATCGAGTCATAGAACAAAGTTCGACAGATTTGACAGATGCCCCTCCTGAAACTCAGTGGCGCCAGGATCTGTCTAGAGTGGACGTGATTTGATCATCTACACATCAAATCCTACCCTGAACACGAAAGGTTGTTCGAAAGCCCAACTTGAAGTAGCTATGGTAGACTGCCTACTCGCTAACCATCACTCTCAATACATGGACGCGACTGCACCGTGAAACATATGCAACTTACTTTGTCTACCCAGTAATCCATCATCCTTGCTTTCTGGAAAGAGATACGAAGCAAATTGTGCGAGACTTGATTATCGAACCCCAGCATGGATGTAATCAAACCATCTGTCATATACCTCCTTCCTTGACTTGACTGGAAGAGCTATAATCACCAAGCGGACGAGAATCGATCATCCATTTTTCAAATTCCGTCCCTCATCCTGGGGGGTAGAATCCCATCCCACGAGCAAACGTGGTTCGATTGTTCATTCGACGACATTAGCCTCGATACAGTGAATGAATACAAATTAAAGAGTGGAAATACGACTGCTCTCAACTTAAACCTCCAAGTCCCCAGAGTGCGGACTGGAGTACTCTAAGTCCCCAGAGCGCGGACTGGAGTATAAACGACTAAAACCTCCAAGTCCCCAGAGTGCGGACTGGAGTACTCTAAGTCCCCAGAGCGCGGACTAGAGTATAAACGACTAAAACCTCCAAGTCCCCAGAGTGCGGACTGGAGTACTCTAAGTCCCCAGAGCGCGGACTAGAGTATAAAAGACTAAAACCTCCAAGTCCCCGAAGTGCGGACTGGAGTACTCTAAGTCCCCAGAGCGCGGACTAGAGTATAAACGACTTAAACCTCCAAGCCCCCAGAGTGCGGACTGGAGTACTCTAAGTCCCCAGAGCGCGGACTGGAGTATAAACGACTAAAACCTCCAAGTCCCCAGAGTGCGGACTGGAGTACTCTAAGTCCCCAGAGCGCGGACTGGAGTATAAACGACTAAAACCTCCAAGTCCCTAGAGTGCGGAATGGAGTACTCTAAGTCCCCAGAGCGCGTACTGGAGTATAAACGACTAAAACCTCTAAGTCCCCAGAGCGCGGACTGGAGTATAAACGACTAAAACCTCCAAGTCCCCAGAGTGCGGACTGGAGTACTCTAAGTCCCCAGAGCGCGGACTAGAGTATAAACGACTTAAACCTCCAAGTCCCCAGAGTGCGGATTGGAGTACTCTAAGTCCCCAGAGCACGGACTGGAGTATAAACGACTAAAACCTGCAAGTCCCCGGAGTGCGGACTGGAGTACTCCAAGTCCCCAGAGCGCGGACTAGAGTATAAACGACTTAAACCTCCAAGTCCCCAAAGTGCGGACTGGAGTACTCTAAGTCCCCAGAGCGCGGACTGGAGTATAAACGACTAAAACCTCCAAGTCCCCAGAGTGCGGACTGGAGTACTCTAAGTCCCCAGAGCGCGGACTGGAGTATAAACGACTAAAACCTCCAAGTCCCCAGAGTGCGGACTGGAGTACTCTAAGTCCCCAGAGCGCGGACTAGAGTATAAACGACTTAAACCTCCAAGTCCCCAGAGTGCGGATTGGAGTACTCTAAGTCCCCAGAGCGCGGACTGGAGTATAAACGACTAAAACCTCCAAGTCTCCAGAGTGCGGACTGGAGTACTCTAAGTCCCCAGAGCGTGGACTAGAGTATAAACGACTAAAACCTCCAAGTCCCCGGAGTGCGGACTGGAGTACTCTAAGTCCCCAGAGCGCGGACTAGAGTATAAACGACTTAAACCTCCAAGTCCCCAGAGTACGGACTGGAGTACTCTAAGTCCCCAGAGCGCGGACTGGAGTATAAACGACTAAAACCTCCAAGTTCCCAGAGTGCGGACTGGAGTACTCTAAGTCCCCAGAGCGCGGACTAGAGTATAAACGACTTAAACCTCCAAGTCCCCAGAGTGCGGATTGGAGTACTCTAAGTCCCCAGAGCGCGGACTAGAGTATAAACGACTAAAACCTCCAAGTCCACAGAGTGCGGACTGGAGTACTCTAAGTCCCCAGAGCGCGGATGTCACATACCGAAATTTTCGACTTTCGAAAATTCGACATCGATACTCACTTATCGACTACCGAGCAATCGAGTGCCGGAAACTCCAATAGTGAGGGTTTTTAAGAAAAAGAAAAAGTAGAAGAAGAAGGAGATAGAAGAAAAAGAGAAGAAAGAAAGAAGAACAACAGAAAACATCTGAACGACATCAATAGAAACACAGAACAGAGACAAAATCAGAATCTCACATGTCGCAGCGGAACAATATATAATAGATAAATGAATAATCTTTAAAACAAAGAACTATATCATTTTATACATACATCAATCATCAGAGTCAATATACAACAATGGACAGTTATATAACTTGTCCTCATACAGAGTATACAGCGGAATAAATACTATCAGATACAAATACTACGTCTCGTCATCCAGCTTATCTCCAAAGCTCCAGAATATCCAGAATATCCTGATAATATAACTCTAGGCTGCCCGTGTGGAAATTGGTGGGCACCCAGAGTTTAGAAGGGAACAATAAACTCCGAGTCAGTCATGGTGACTGGTGTGAGATCGTAAAACAGTTATTCTTTAAAATAAACAACAGGATAATTTTAAAGTCAATTCGAAATGCTTTTGGAAAATGAAACTACCATAAGACCTCCCGCCACACACACAATGCAAACGCAGACTTGGAGGAGATTTCTTCTTATGATAGTCAAAGATGCTTACTACGCAAAATCAAATTCTTTTTGATATTATTATTAGTGCATAGTGTAGAAAACATTTCGAAAGTAGAATATAAATCTTAGCCAGCATAGGTACCATTATAGTATGCTTGCTATAGCTACCATATTAAATGGCAGGTTCTACAACTAAAACCGTACAAGTCACGTATTGTTTCTTTGGATTTCCAACAAATGGTCAGGCTAAGGAACTTCCTATCCATGATGGGTACGTCCCTGGAATAGACGACCCGAGAACCTAACCGGATCTCTGCCAACACAAGGCCAGGTTACCTCTGCAAAAATAGGTAACTACTGACACGCGTATGCCATCCCCCGATCGTCACCGATCTTCCCGAGGATCCCCGATTTCCAACAAACCACAAAGTAATAATAACTGTGCAGCAACCACAGAGGTTAAGTATCTGGGCTCCATACCATGATACCACCTTTATCCAGAAGGAATGACATACACTAAGGGGCGCTACTCCCTAGAACCTTGCTGCATTCGTCCTGTTTCGACCATCTCCGGGGGGTGAGGCTCGATGAAGTCTCGTCCACAAAGCTACGCTTTCTCAAAAAGCCCTGCTTCGGGTCAAACAAAATGATCAACCTATGATCACCAAGATATAAGATCAAACAAATGATCATATCACAAATGATCAAACACTGATCATTTCACAGCAACACTCAGTATGCCACGTTACCAAATTGGGATATATCGCTGATAAATTTCAACTACATAACCTCTGAGCTCGTACGTCTCAAAGAAGGGTGTTAAGCTAAGAGAATAAATTCTCCGCCACCAACAGAAATGTATTTGAAAGAAATCAGCTTTATATCTCAAAGTGTAACGTCAGACACACAATCCATACAAGTCTGTTCCGGGATCGAACAGAACCGAAGGCACTTCTCACGAAGCCCTTGCATTTCCGGATAATTTTCTAATCACGTCAGGACTTCCCATCACTAAGGGTGATAAAACCTCTAAACCGAAGATCAGTCGGTGTAGAGTAACTCGACGGTAATCCTTCCGTTTTCAAAAATATCCGGTCTTCAACACCGGTCTTCAAATGCAATTCATAACGACGTATCACATATTCGGAATGGGTTATACGACCCCATGGTCCTTTCCCGGCTAACCCGAATAGTGAGCGCTTATTTAAAAATAAGTGTGGCATTCAAATTCATCCAATTCACAACAAATACCAATTCAAGGTAATTATTGATAGTCGGTTATTTAACTATCAATAAAGATGCGCAACATCATCAGATTCCAAATAATTTTCCAAATTATTTAATCTTCCAAAAATATCTTTACTAGATATAAAATTTCCACACTTCCAAAATATATCAACATTTATTTTTAAACATCTTCCCTTTCTTTTATAAATTCCATAGTGAATTTATATTTCAAAATATCTTCTGATATACGATTTTCAAATCGTTTTCAATATTCAATTTCAATTTATCTTTACAAAGATAAATTCTCAAAACGTTCATTTCATATTAGAAAAGCATTCCCATACTTATTTAAAAATAAGTATTTCACAAATCATTTATTTTCAACATTTGAAAATATTCGATATACTTAAAACAATTTAAGTATATAGTTCATTCTTTAAGGAAATCTATTTTCTATAACAACATCAATTTGAGTCAAAACGAATGTTACGTAAAACATCGTTACGACGACTCAAAATCACTAGTATAGGGATTCGAAATTTAGATAGATATATAAATCCCAATACTACATAAAACATTTCCTTTCGGAAATCATTTACTATAACAACAGTGTTATAGTCCACCATTTCCTTATATTTCTCGAAAACGTCTATTTCAACAATAAATGTTGAAATCTATGCTTTCGATTCATAACACATTTTAAAACACCTTTAAAATGTTTAACTTCATTTTTAAAATATTTCTTCTTCAAAAATGAATCCATTTTATTCAATAATATATTCACTGTCCAAAATCGTGAATATATCTTCTTTAATAATCTCCCATATTTAATTTATCAAATTCAATCTATTTCGAATTTATAAACACGTTTATAAATTCTATTTCCATTTATAAAAACTACAATTTATAAATCTTCTTTATCAACTAGTTCAATTCATAACTCAATTTTTATACTAACGGTCCATCTTATAAGTTAATACTTATAATTCATTTATTTTCAGAAATCGTTCTTTTAAAACTTTACAATTGTAAAGTTCATCCCTTTATAAATCATTTTAACATCATTTCCATTTTAAATTCACATTCCCTTATTTCAATTGGATTCATTTTTTCCAAATATTCACTTTTGAATCTAAAACCGGATTTCAAATTAATTTCTAATTCTACTTTAACTCCAAATCAATTACAATTTGATTTCTAAATTTATTTTCACTACTAAAATAAATTCTTATTCTTTTCAAATTATTCAATATCCTGTTTTTAAAGGGATTCTTCAAATTGAGATCATTTTACATTGATTTCCCAAATTATTTCAATTTACAAATTAAATTCCTAATTGGATTTCCAACTTATCTCTTTTTAAATAAATTCCTTTTTAAAGAAAACAAATTTCAATTGTTTCTTTCAATCTATTTAAAAATCCAAATTTAAATTAATTTCTTCAATTTAAAATCACTGTTTTATGAAATCCATTTATTTAGCATTTTCACTTTATTCTGGAATTTATTCGATAAGATTATAAAAATTAACCTTTTATACTTTAAAAATTCCTTTCTTCAAATTTATTAAATTTCTAAAATCAAATTCACTTAGAAATTTCTATTTTGATTTCAAAAAATTCAATTTCGTTTATTTTTGGAATCCAATGATATCAAACATCCATTCAGCTAAATTTTAGCTTTCAACAATTTTCCAGACATCGATGTGATCAATAACATCAATATAATCATTCACAGATTCATATCACAGTATAAATAAATTCAATCAAAGTGAGGGGTCCAGTTGGATCCCTCCAACCTGTTTCCCTGCATCCAAAGATGTTAGCACAATACCAATTCCGCTCCAGTACGGAATTATCGCGGTATATAGGTTTTTATAAATCCGCTTACTAACGGCGCAATAGGGTCTCATCCGCTATACGAGGCGGGAAATCATCAATCCAATATATACATATGCCAATATGTATATACTGCTATATATATAGATATATCCTATCATATCTAATAGCACATCCAATAACAATCATCAATCAATAATAACTGAAAATTCCACTTTCATGTTGAGTGAGAAAAATCTCACCTTAGCCTTTTTATTTTGCAGTCCATCCCATTTCTATTTGTTTTCTTCCATTTTTAACCTTGTATAAACATTATATAAATTAATTAACATTCGAACCAATCAAATAACCCATTTCCATTTTTGATTGTTTAATTAACTAATAGTTTCATTTAAACCAATTTCTCATTTAAATATCCTTTGTGACAACGTTATAAGGTTTTATAGATATTTTTAACTAATCAAACAATTCATTACCATTAAATAACAAATCAACTGATAATTAAATTGTACAAATCTTTTTAATTCCCCTTTTGAAATTCTATAACATTTTAAAATCATATATATATATATATATATATATCTAAACAAGTTCATTTCCTTTTGAGTTAAACTACATATCTATTTATCTTAACTAAATTTTTCCCTTTAAACTGTCTAACAAACAAAATCTTCTTATAAAAATCATCACAGAAAAATTTAATTTTTTCTTTAATTGAAAAATAAATAGTACATACCTATATTTTCTTTACCGTTTACATTTCAAATCTACAGATGAATATTTGTTTAAATAAATTTAAATTAAACAGTTATACCTCACTGCCTATTCCCAAATTTCTCGAGCTCGGACTCCTCTGCCGTTGACACGCTGTAACCACGTTGCTACACCCTTGTCGACACCGCCGTGCCTCGAGCGCGTGCCTCACCATGGCCGGCGCCGCCATCTCACGCGACCAAGTCGCGAACCCAGAACTCGATCGCGCGAACGCAATCGCCACCTGATACTTCGCGAAACCCTAATCCCCTCACATCGCCTCGTCGAACGGCCTCGCGCGCGCCACCTTTGTTCGATCGCGATAGCCTCTCGAGTTCGAGCATCCAACTCGCCGCTGTCGCCTTGGCATTACACTACTCGCGATTCAACCCATGTCGAGATTCTAGACTTCGGTCTTGAATTTGAAGAGGAAATGGCCCTCTGCCATTAATTCGCTTGATTTATGTTTCGTTTGATTTCGTGATCTGTGGAAAAGAATGGGAGGAGATTTGAGGGACGCGGCCATTTTTCCTGAGATTTCGTTCGTTCGCCATTTGAATAGGAAAGGGGGAAACTAGGTTTCAAAACGAGGGAGACGTATATTTTTTTCTTTTCGTATGGTTTGGCAGACGAGAGGGGAAGTGCGGCCATTAATTGATTTATCTCGTATGATTTTTGGACTGAGGAGGGAGAGGACGCGTTTAAAATTAAAGACAGCGTGCTCTTCATGATTTCTCCCGTGATGCTCGGCTGAAACAAAGGAGCGTGCTTTAAGGAACGAAAAGAAATTGACGTGACGAATTTTAAAATTTAAATTCAAATCGAATCCGAATAAATTTCGATGCGTTTACACGTCGTGTGCTCACATATAAACACCGAAAAATACGATATTTGAAATCCGACAATAATTCAACATTACGGACCCAATGGAACTGGTTTCGTCGAATTCCGAGACTACGCCTCGGACGGCTATTTTTAAATATCGATTCAAACGTTTTAAAATTCAAAACTGAACAGATCATTTCTAAATTCGATTCTGAGAGTTCCATTATCTTCAGTTTTATAATTATGAATTTTAAAAGCTTTTGGAATATTTTTCTTCAGCTTATAATTGAAGATTCAAATTTTTATTCAACTTCAATAGATTAAATTATACCATTTAATCGCCAAATTCAAATGGAAATCGGGGATTCAAATTAAATCGTCGTTCAAATATTTAAAATAAATTAAATATTCTCAATTTAATTTGGTCAAAATTCCGGGTCGTTACAGACTTCCCTCCTTAAAAGAATTTCGTCCTCGAAATTACAAGTTAGGAAAAGTGGCCCTTAACTCGTCTACTATTTTTCAACATCCAATAGTTTTATCGATTTATCAAAACAAATCTTTCTACTAAAGATTCGTTATTATCTCAACTATCTTTCAACTTCAAGTACCGATTTCAAACAACATTGTTTAACTTCTAAATTCAAATTCAAATTCAAATTTAAATTTTCAAAATTTTTCTCAAAAATTTTCTAACGCCCGATATTTTCGAAAAATTTCGCCAGCGTCTCCTTTGCGCGGCTAATACGGCACGACTACAAAATGTCCCTACGGACCCTCAGATTTCAAAAAGAAAAAGAAAAAGCCAAGCGGCTAGAGAGAAATCATCAAAAACTCATATTATAATTCAAATACATACCTTTTTCGAGCAATTCGAATTATCTGTGAAATCAAATTCAATTCCTTTATACCTGTATATCCTACTAGCCATTATATCTAGTTACATATATTCAAACCATTTCGTACATTCAATTACAGAATTTTCAATATAACTGCTTATATCATCATTACTTCACTATTGAAGTTACACCTATTCAATTTTGTTCAATCTTTACATTTCAAACTTCATTTGAATTTACTTTACCATTTCAATTCAATTCAATTTGGATTCTATTTATCTCCTGAATATTGAATTTTATCGATCAGTTTCAATTACTAATTCATTTCTAATTCTAATCCACTTACAAATTCAAATCTGCTTTCAACATTCAGTTTCAATTTCAGTTTTATCTTCATTCAATTAGCTTCACTTACTAATTTTAGTTTAATACTTCACAATCCAATTCAAATTCAATTGCAGTTTTATTTACTTACAAATTCAAAATGAATTTTATTTCTCTTTCAATTCACATTTATAATTATTCAATTCTATTGCTTACAACTTCAAAATGAATCTCAACTTCCAATTTCCCTTTCACTTATTCAAATTTATTCACTTATACATTCTTTAATTTAACTCCATCTTTAAGTTAGATTTTATTCTATCAAAATTCGAATGGTATAAGTTATCAATTCAATAGTATTCCAGAGTTTACCAACATTTCAAAGCCATGGTGAAAACAATTCAAATTCCATTTGAATTTTCTAAAACAAAATCCAAATTTTCCAAACAACTTTCATTTAAAACAATCGGCAGCAATTTCCTCTTTTGGAAACCCGAAAATGAACACCGGTGATGTCGCGATCATCATCGGAATTATTTTCCAGCGACCGAAAAGAGTTTAGAGCTTTTCATCTCTCTAAAATACTTTTCAAAACCTTTGAAATTCATTTTCAAATCAAAAATGATTTAAACTTTCCAAATCTCCAAAATTTTCAAATTCTTTTCAAAACATTTCCAAAAACTTCTCTGGAATTCTACTTCCAATTATAAGTCACATTTATAATTTACATTCTTAAATTTCATTTGTATATGGATTTATTTCTTGGTTCTTTGTTTTAATTCCAATTTCACATACAATTTCCACATATATATTAATGAGGATAGTTAACATCATTACTTCCTAACAACCATGCATCCATATATCATAATAATTTATAGAAAATCATTTCTTTTCTATACAAAAATAGTTTGGGTAAAATTATTTCATTTACCCTATTTAAAATCAATACTGTGTCGGTTTATCTTGCTTAGAGTTTAGAAACCCCTATCGATTACAGTTAGCTAGACTGCACCGACCAGAATCCATAAACAATCAACCGATAAGTCAACACAATACAAAACAATTTCATATTCAAATAACAAATACGCGCTCATATCTATTATTACACTCAAACTCATTCTAGAGTACTACTGACTCTATCTCTAATGAGTAACACCCAACAGAGCAGGGTTGTCGCTTAACCATATGCTTTGATACCACTTTGTCACATACCAAAATTTTCGACTTTCGAAAATTCGACATCGATACTCACTTATCGACTACCGAGCAATCGAGTGCCGGAAACTCCAATAGTGAGGGTTTTTAAGAAAAAGAAAAAGTAGAAGAAGAAGGAGATAGAAGAAAAAGAGAAGAAAGAAAGAAGAACAACAGAAAACATCTGAACGACATCAATAGAAACACAGAACAGAGACAAAATCAGAATCTCACATATCGCAACGGAACAATATATAATAGATAAATGAATAATCTTTAAAACAAAGAACTATATCATTTTATACATACATCAATCATCAGAGTCAATATACAACAATGGACAGTTATATAACTTGTCCTCATACAGAGTATACAGCGGAATAAATACTATCAGATACAAATACTACGTCTCGTCATCCAGCTTATCTCCAAAGCTCCAGAATATCCAGAATATCCTGATAATATAACTCTAGGCTGCCCGTGTGGAAATTGGTGGGCACCCAGAGTTTAGAAGGGAACAATAAACTCCGAGTCAGTCATGGTGACTGGTGTGAGATCGTAAAACAGTTATTCTTTAAAATAAACAACAGGATAATTTTAAAGTCAATTCGAAATGCTTTTGGAAAATGAAACTACCATAAGACCTCCCGCCACACACACAATGCAAACGCAGACTTGGAGGAGATTTCTTCTTATGATAGTCAAAGATGCTTACTACGCAAAATCAAATTCTTTTTGATATTATTATTAGTGCATAGTGTAGAAAACATTTCGAAAGTAGAATATAAATCTTAGCCAGCATAGGTACCATTATAGTATGCTTGCTATAGCTACCATATTAAATGGCAGGTTCTACAACTAAAACCGTACAAGTCACGTATTGTTTCTTTGGATTTCCAACAAATGGTCAGGCTAAGGAACTTCCTATCCACGATGGGTACGTCCCTGGAATAGACGACCCGAGAACCTAACCGGATCTCTGCCAACACAAGGCCGGGTTACCTCTGCAAAAATAGGTAACTACTGACACGCGTATGCCATCCCCCGATCGTCACCGATCTTCCCGAGGATCCCCGATTTCCAACAAACCACAAAGTAATAATAACTGTGCAGCAACCACAGAGGTTAAGTATCTGGGCTCCATACCATGATACCACCTTTATCCAGAAGGAATGACATACACTAAGGGGCGCTACTCCCTAGAACCTTGCTGCATTCGTCCTGTTTCGACCATTTCCGGGGGGTGAGGCTCGATGAAGTCTCGTCCACAAAGCTACGCTTTCTCAAAAAGCCCTGCTTCGGGTCAAACAAAATGATCAACCTATGATCACCAAGATATAAGATCAAACAAATGATCATATCACAAATGATCAAACACTGATCATTTCACAGCAACACTCAGTATGCCACGTTACCAAATTGGGATATATCGCTGATAAATTTCAACTACATAACCTCTGAGCTCGTACGTCTCAGAGAAGGGTGTTAAGCTAAGAGAATAAATTCTCTGCCACCAACAGAAATGTATTTGAAAGAAATCAGCTTTATATCTCAAAGTGTAACGTCAGACACACAATCCATACAAGTCTGTTCCGGGATCGAACAGAACCGAAGGCACTTCTCACGAAGCCCTTGCATTTCCGGATAATTTTCTAATCACGTCAGGACTTCCCATCACTAAGGGTGATAAAACCTCTAAACCGAAGATCAGTCGGTGTAGAGTAACTCGACGGTAATCCTTCCGTTTTCAAAAATATCCGGTCTTCAACACCGGTCTTCAAATGCAATTCATAACGACGTATCACATATTCGGAATGGGTTATACGACCCCATGGTCCTTTCCCGGCTAACCCGAATAGTGAGCGCTTATTTAAAAATAAGTGTGGCATTCAAATTCATCCAATTCACAACAAATACCAATTCAAGGTAATTATTGATAGTCGATTATTTAACTATCAATAAAGATGCGCAACATCATCAGATTCCAAATAATTTTCCAAATTATTTAATCTTCCAAAAATATCTTTACTAGATATAAAATTTCCACACTTCCAAAATATATCAACATTTATTTTTAAACATCTTCCCTTTCTTTTATAAATTCCATAGTGAATTTATATTTCAAAATATCTTCTGATATACGATTTTCAAATCGTTTTCAATATTCAATTTCAATTTATCTTTACAAAGATAAATTCTCAAAACGTTCATTTCATATTAGAAAAGCATTCCCATACTTATTTAAAAATAAGTATTTCACAAATCATTTATTTTCAACATTTGAAAATATTCGATATACTTAAAACAATTTAAGTATATAGTTCATTCTTTAAGGAAATCTATTTTCTATAACAACATCAATTTGAGTCAAAACGAATGTTACGTAAAACATCGTTACGACGACTCAAAATCACTAGTATAGGGATTCGAAATTTAGATAGATATATAAATCCCAATACTACATAAAACATTTCCTTTCGGAAATCATTTACTATAACAACAGTGTTATAGTCCACCATTTCCTTATATTTCTCGAAAACGTCTATTTCAACAATAAATGTTGAAATCTATGCTTTCGATTCATAACACATTTTAAAACACCTTTAAAATGTTTAACTTCATTTTTAAAATATTTCTTCTTCAAAAATGAATCCATTTTATTCAATAATATATTCACTGTCCAAAATCGTGAATATATCTTCTTTAATAATCTCCCATATTTAATTTATCAAATTCAATCTATTTCGAATTTATAAACACGTTTATAAATTCTATTTCCATTTATAAAAACTACAATTTATAAATCTTCTTTATCAACTAGTTCAATTCATAACTCAATTTTTATACTAACGGTCCATCTTATAAGTTAATACTTATAATTCATTTATTTTCAGAAATCGTTCTTTTAAAACTTTACAATTGTAAAGTTCATCCCTTTATAAATCATTTTAACATCATTTCCATTTTAAATTCACATTCCCTTATTTCAATTAGATTCATTTTTTCCAAATATTCACTTTTGAATCTAAAACCGGATTTCAAATTAATTTCTAATTCTACTTTAACTCCAAATCAATTACAATTTGATTTCTAAATTTATTTTCACTACTAAAATAAATTCTTATTCTTTTCAAATTATTCAATATCCTGTTTTTAAAGGGATTCTTCAAATTGAGATCATTTTACATTGATTTCCCAAATTATTTCAATTTACAAATTAAATTCCTAATTGGATTTCCAACTTATCTCTTTTTAAATAAATTCCTTTTTAAAGAAAACAAATTTCAATTGTTTCTTTCAATCTATTTAAAAATCCAAATTTAAATTAATTTCTTCAATTTAAAATCACTGTTTTATGAAATCCATTTATTTAGCATTTTCACTTTATTCTGGAATTTATTCGATAAGATTATAAAAATTAACCTTTTATACTTTAAAAATTCCTTTCTTCAAATTTATTAAATTTCTAAAATCAAATTCACTTAGAAATTTCTATTTTGATTTCAAAAAATTCAATTTCGTTTATTTTTGGAATCCAATGATATCAAACATCCATTCAGCTAAATTTTAGCTTTCAACAATTTTCCAGACATCGATGTGATCAATAACATCAATATAATCATTCACAGATTCATATCACAGTATAAATAAATTCAATCAAAGTGAGGGGTCCAGTTGGATCCCTCCAACCTGTTTCCCTGCATCCAAAGATGTTAGCACAATACCAATTCCGCTCCAGTACGGAATTATCGCGGTATATAGGTTTTTATAAATCCGCTTACTAACGGCGCAATAGGGTCTCATCCGCTATACGAGGCGGGAAATCATCAATCCAATATATACATATGCCAATATGTATATACTGCTATATATATAGATATATCCTATCATATCTAATAGCACATCCAATAACAATCATCAATCAATAATAACTGAAAATTCCACTTTCATGTTGAGTGAGAAAAATCTCACCTTAGCCTTTTTATTTTGCAGTCCATCCCATTTCTATTTGTTTTCTTCCATTTTTAACCTTGTATAAACATTATATAAATTAATTAACATTCGAACCAATCAAATAACCCATTTCCATTTTTGATTGTTTAATTAACTAATAGTTTCATTTAAACCAATTTCTCATTTAAATATCCTTTGTGACAACGTTATAAGGTTTTATAGATATTTTTAACTAATCAAACAATTCATTACCATTAAATAACAAATCAACTGATAATTAAATTGTACAAATCTTTTTAATTCCCCTTTTGAAATTCTATAACATTTTAAAATCATATATATATATATATATATATATCTAAACAAGTTCATTTCCTTTTGAGTTAAACTACATATCTATTTATCTTAACTAAATTTTTCCCTTTAAACTGTCTAACAAACAAAATCTTCTTATAAAAATCATCACAGAAAAATTTAATTTTTTCTTTAATTGAAAAATAAATAGTACATACCTATATTTTCTTTACCGTTTACATTTCAAATCTACAGATGAATATTTGTTTAAATAAATTTAAATTAAACAGTTATACCTCACTGCCTATTCCCAAATTTCTCGAGCTCGGACTCCTCTGCCGTTGACACGCTGTAACCACGTTGCTACACCCTTGTCGACACCGCCGTGCCTCGAGCGCGTGCCTCACCATGGCCGGCGCCGCCATCTCACGCGACCAAGTCGCGAACCCAGAACTCGATCGCGCGAACGCAATCGCCACCTGATACTTCGCGAAACCCTAATCCCCTCACATCGCCTCGTCGAACGGCCTCGCGCGCGCCACCTTTGTTCGATCGCGATAGCCTCTCGAGTTCGAGCATCCAACTCGCCGCTGTCGCCTTGGCATTACACTACTCGCGATTCAACCCATGTCGAGATTCTAGACTTCGGTCTTGAATTTGAAGAGGAAATGGCCCTCTGCCATTAATTCGCTTGATTTATGTTTCGTTTGATTTCGTGATCTGTGGAAAAGAATGGGAGGAGATTTGAGGGACGCGGCCATTTTTCCTGAGATTTCGTTCGTTCGCCGTTTGAATAGGAAAGGGGGAAACTAGGTTTCAAAACGAGGGAGACGTATATTTTTTTCTTTTCGTATGGTTTGGCAGACGAGAGGGGAAGTGCGGCCATTAATTGATTTATCTCGTATGATTTTTGGACTGAGGAGGGAGAGGACGCGTTTAAAATTAAAGACAGCGTGCTCTTCATGATTTCTCCCGTGATGCTCGACTGAAACAAAGGAGCGTGCTTTAAGGAACGAAAAGAAATTGACGTGACGAATTTTAAAATTTAAATTCAAATCGAATCCGAATAAATTTCGATGCGTTTACACGTCGTGTGCTCACATATAAACACCGAAAAATACGATATTTGAAATCCGACAATAATTCAACATTACGGACCCAATGGAACTGGTTTCGTCGAATTCCGAGACTGCGCCTCGGACGGCTACTTTTAAATATCGATTCAAACGTTTTAAAATTCAAAACTGAACAGATCATTTCTAAATTCGATTCTGAGAGTTCCATTATCTTCAGTTTTATAATTATGAATTTTAAAAGCTTTTGGAATATTTTTCTTCAGCTTATAATTGAAGATTCAAATTTTTATTCAACTTCAATAGATTAAATTATACCATTTAATCGCCAAATTCAAATGGAAATCGGGGATTCAAATTAAATCGTCGTTCAAATATTTAAAATAAATTAAATATTCTCAATTTAATTTGGTCAAAATTCCGGGTCGTTACAGCGGACTAGAGTATAAATGACTTAAACCTCCAAGTCCCCAGAGTGCGGACTGGAGTACTCTAAGTCCCCAAAGCGCGGACTGGAGTATAAACGACTAAAACCTCCAAGTCCCCAGAGTGCGGACTGGAGTACTCTAAGTCCCCAAAGCGCGGACTAGAGTATAAATGACTTAAACCTCCAAGTCCCCAGAGCGTGGACTAGAGTACTCTAAGTCCCCAGAGCGCGGACTAGAGTATAAATGACTTAAACCTCCAAGTCCCCAAAGCGTGGACTAGAGTACTCTAAGTCCCCAGAGCACGGACTAGAGTATAAGCGACTTAAACCTCCAAGTCCCCAGAGTGCGGACTGGAGTGCTCTAACTCCCCAGAGTGCGGACTCGAATATAAGCGAATCGGATCTCCAAGTTCCCTGAATATGAACTATGACACAAATGACTTGAATTTTTCAAATCCCTGACATACGGGCTTGAAAGTATTCTAAGTGCTCAAAGCACAGAATGGAAGTGCAATGACTCCCGAAGAGTTTTCGAGTTATGTGAAGATGGACTGAGAAGTCTATGTTACTCACAACTGCTTGGATTAAAATCACAATCACAAAGAAAACTGAACAATAAGAGTCTTTTGTAAGACAGAAAAAGGAACTAAACCTTATTCAAAAATGAGTTTCTATTACAACCCCTCCAACGTTCAGAGTCGACATTCTATTTACAAGGACTAAGAAAATAGATGAAAATAATTACATGACTTAAACTAACTCTCGTTGAACGAGGATAGTAATCACTTCTTGTGCTTCTTCAACTTCTCCTCTCCAGAGAATTTACCCTTGGTACTCTTCTTTGATAGAGGGGTAGCAACTGAAGGAGCACAGGGGCCTTTCATGGGCTTGGACCTGCCAGGAAGGATGACCTTCAACGGCTTGTTCAAAGGATCGTCCAAGTCCACAACTCGGGGCTCTACTATGACCTTGACCGTCTCCTCCTTCTCTTTCCCGAGCCGCTCCTCCATGCTCAATTCGGATGTGTGCTCAGAGGTGCCTGTAATTTCTACTTCATAACCCCCATCGGTAGGAGAGGAGGTTTCAGACTTGTCTTCATCAAGCGCTCCGATCACCTGAGCATCTGGAACAGGAGCCTCCCCTGTGTGAGTGGCTTCACTTGTTTTCTCCCCCACTTCCTTGGCGACATCGCTCCTCGGAGTGGGCTCGGGGTCAGAACGGCCTGCACAAAATCGTGGAAAACAAGCATTAGAATGTAATAGTCCTGTATAAAGAATAACGACTTTCGAAATCTTAAAGAGAATCTTAAAGAGAAGGATTATCTACCAGGTTTAGGCAAACTCTCAGCCATCCGGGAGGTCTCACCCTCTGGAACGGGAGACAGAATGCGGACTAAAGTACTCTAAGTCCTTGAGTGCGGACTAGAGTATAAATGACTCAAAAACCTCTACGTCCCCAGAGTGCAGACTACAGTACTCTCAGTCCCCAGAGCATGGACTAGATTATAGATGGCTTCAGAAAAATCCCTAAATCCTAGAAGCGGACCAGATTACTCTAAGTTCCCAAAGTGCGAACTAGAGTATAAACGAGTCGACGAAAATCTCTGCGTCTCGAACTGTGGACTAAAGCATAAACCGTTCGACAAGTCTCTAAGTCCCCGGGGCGTGGACCGAAGCATGAACACAAATTGGGCGCGAGTCAACCAGGAGAAGTATGAAACTGGATGAGCAAAACCCGACTGCATTTGTAGCCAACTTTACCCCGAGATCTGATTACAGAGCATGAACCAAAGTGGACGTGGATGACCATCCACTATCCAAATTACGCCCTAAAACTTACGTGGCATCGAAGTATTCCTCTTGGAATGAAAAACCACGATAAAATCCAAGATAGGCGAGACCTAGTCTCCCATCGACTGACATGATCCCACGATCCAACGGGAAAGAGAGTAAAGCTAAAGTGGGCGTGGCTGGCTTTCCTACTTATCGGTATATGCCCCAGACCTGGGGGCACGAGCGAGAAGCAAGATGAATGTGAACCGACTATTCACCAATCACCTCTATGTCTTTGGAGTTTAGGTGAAAACATAAACATAGCTAGGATGAGACTCAACCGTCCATGCAGTACATTTATCAACCCGAGACTGGGAGAAGACGCATGGTCATCCAAGAACTGGCTACGATAGCTCAGTATTAAAACTTATATATAGTGCTTACAGCTACTCAAGGCAACGACTGAAAGGATGCCTAGAGATAGAATCATTAAATCGATGCCAAAGCTTGTGGGCAACTGACTGTCACTCCAACCCGCAGGTCGAGTGAAGGATCATGAATGAACTGAATAGAAAATGCATTACTCGAATATACAAGCAAATTCAAACTCATAGCAAGATCCAGCTATGTAGTTGCACGCAACTCAAGGCTGGCCCCTACTCGACATTTCCTTCAACGAGCTTTTAAGCCTGATCTTTGGCCATCCCTTCATTATTTGACTTAACAACTCATGACAAGACTCTAGGATTCGACCAGAGTAACCATCAACATTGCCAGTCCCAACCATATTTCACATTGAATGTTATGCAAAATAGTTACATCTTTACTCAAAGAATCTGGGATAGCACCTGCTAAGCTGACGGTCGACATTACAACCAGCCATGGCGACCCTTTCCGGGTGCTGAATATCGGATCACAGCTCAGTGCAGTGATGATAGAAGAATTAGTTGGATTTTTTTGAATAAATGATGATATGTTCCCTTGGACCCATTCTGACATGCATATGTGATTTCATTAACTATCTCAAGCCATGCATTGGATATCAGCCCGAAGCTACAAAAGCTAGAACAATCTCTATTGATTTCTTCATGAAAGCTCCACTCTTACTTTTAGGCTCACCCCATCAACGCCTATGCCCACTGGCCGTTGCGACAGTGCATACGATGACCTGAGACGTCTGAAAGACTATTTAAATAGAATATCGAACTAAGCTAATTCGATATCACTTATTTCCCACAAAGGGCTATCCAAGGACGGAAATTAGCAGACCTCACACCCAAATTCACTACCTCAGATGACTATTCAAAGAGTAGCAGAGAACCAACCATAAGATGGAAAATGTACGTGGATGGAGCACCCAATGATCAGTGTTATGGCATAGGAATCATGATAATGACTCCTGAGGAACGATCAATCTGCTACGTCCTAAAACTCGATTTACCTGTAACAAACAACGATGCTTAGTATGAAGCCTTGTCTGCCAGCCTCAAATCTGCTAGAGGATTTGAAGTGAAAAATTTACATATCTTTTGTGATTCTTGATTGGTATTTAAGGAAGTTGATCTTGCTAGGGGGCATTGTCTTGCTCCTTATCTCGGCCAAGTCCAAGAGCTACTAACCGACTTCACGTATTACATCATTACACACGAACTCAGTGAACAAAATGAAAAGGTGTCATGGTTGATTCCTATCAAAGACTATCTACAATAAAGAATTCTTATTGAACGGAGGAATGGAAAACGACAGATCCTCCTCAAAGCTTCACGCCAAATCATCTAAGAATAAGTCGTGTGTCAAAATGAGTTTATCCATCCCCACGCTTCGGCATATCACCCATGATGATATCTTGAGCAAAGTCTATGAAGAAGAACGCGGTAATAACATCAGGGGGAAAACCATGATAAAGAAGATACTCGGCTACAAGTATTACTGGCCAACTATCAACCCAGAAGCGGTTGATCATGCTAGACAATGTGACGAGTGCAAGATGTTTGCAAAAAATCCGGGAACCCCGCCGATGGAAATTAGTCAAATGGCTGGTTCATAGCCGTTTGCCACTTGGGGGCACTGAAATCATCTTCTTGTCGATCCTCAAGATGGTGCGAAATACACCACCATAGCAGTTGATTACGTCACCAAATGGGCAGATGAAGAACTCTAACCATGACCAAGATGAAGAAAATAATCAACTTCTTTATCCGTAACGTCATCTGTCCTTATGACCTTCCATGATCCATTATAACTACAAATGGACAGGTTGAAGCTGTGAACAAAATCATAGAGTCTGTACTAAAGAGAGGTTTGGAAAACTCCTCAAGCGGCTGATTGCAACCCTTATTTCACAGAAAATACAAACAAGGAATCGCGATTGAATTGCAATTAAACTAGACGGAGTTGGTGACGACTTATGAGCATATAAAACGCATCTGAGAGCCAATGGCAAGAACATGTACCCGAACGTGCATGTGTACATCCTTAAAAGTTCGACTTCTTGAAATCAACAGAAATTGAATTCTCACTAAGGGTTATTAAGAAAAGACTAGATCAGATAGCCAAAGCTTATTAGCTCTGCAAAATCAGTCATGTATGGCCACTAATGAACCACAACCCTGGATTTATAATATTGGGAATCGACCAAGCATCACGATGACCAAAGAAGGATACAACACCTTGGGAGGATAAATTGGAGGATAATGACTATTCAAGAAACATGGTGGATTTCTTTCTGAAGACAAGGAATACTCGCTGATTCAAAGCGTGTTGTGTTGCTTCACACGACACACTTTGGGGGGCAAGTGTTTCCTGGAGATTTGACCAGGCAACTGAGTACTCGGCGTACAGGATGACTCGGTGTCAACTAGCGATCGGCATCTCATAGTACTCGGTGTAGTACTCAGCGTCTCATAGTACTCGGCGTAGTACACAACATCCATTGTACTCGGCATCAAGTAGCACTCGGCATCTCATAGTACTCGGCGTAGTGCTCGGCATCCATGGTACTCGGCATCCACGGTACCCGTCATCAAGGAGTACTCGGTGTAGTACTCGGCATCCAGTGGTACTCGGCGTTAGAAGACGTTCGGCGTATATAACTACTCTACACGGCAGCATCGTTCGGCCAAAGGATCATTCGGCTAAGAAGCATCGTTCAGCCAGAAGGCACATTCGGCTTCGACTGACAACTGTTCTGCACTTCCCACCCATCAAACGTACCATTCGGCATTGAGAAGGTGGTTCGGCGTCAACGTGTTCGGTCTACTTGGTTCGGCATACAGCGACCACTACACTTGGGCTAGAGTGTTCGGCCACCAAGCCCACCTGGGAAGTCCAGCCCATATTTGTCTATAAATAGAGGGGCAGGGTCACAGTGAAAAAAAACCTTTTTTGGGAGAACAATGGGGAGACTCTGCCATTTTTTATACTCTCCTCTTTTTAACTCAAACTTGTATTCAAGTCATTAATATATGGATTGTATCTGTATTCAACTACTTATGAAAGAAATAAAGATCAAAACTCAAAGTGGATGTAGGCAGTTACGCTGAACCACTATAAATCCGGTGTTCTTACTTTCTGCATTTAAATTAGCATATTCTTCCTTGTTTAATTTAACTTCATCACTTACATCTCTACACAATCTTTTTCAACGAGGTTAGTGACCACTTTTGGTGCTAACAGAGATAATTCAAAAAGGTTTGTCATCGGCATTGGAGAAATCATCAATATCGGTATTTCTAATTCTCCTATTATTACCAATGTTTTATTGGTAGAAAATTTAAAACATAACTTGTTAAGTATAAGTCCATTATGTGATAAAGGATTTTAAATTGATTTCAAGAAAAACAAATGCAATATTTTTGACCAAAATAAAAATCTAGTTTTTGAAGGATTTAGAAATCAAAACATATATGTTTTAAACATGAATGTCAAAAACAACATAAATTTATGCTTAGCCGCAAATCATGATTGTCCATGGTTATGGCATAAACGTTTTTGTCACATAAATTTTTCAACAAACTAGCTAAAAATGAATTAGTTAAAGGATTACCTAAGATCAACTACAAGGTTAAAACTTGTGTGACACTTGTTAATTTGGTAAATTGAAGAAAAGTTCTTTTAAATCTAAAAAGGAAATCTCCACAAAGCAATCTCTCAAACTACTTCGTCTAGATTTATTCGGACCGACTCAAGTACGCTCTATAAATCATAACAATTTTTTTTTTGCAATCGTTGATGATTTTTCAAGATATACTTAGACATTATTTTTAGAACATAAAAGTGACACTTTGAAATGTTCAAAATTTTTGCTAAATGAATTTTGAATTTGATGAATTTAAAAATTAAAAGTATACAAAGCGATCTTGGATGCGAATTTGAAAATGAACTATTTACAAAATTTTCATTTCCACGTACACCTCAACAAAATGGTGTTGTAGAAAGGAAAAATCAAACTTTACAAGAGTATGCACGAACCTCATTAAATAGTAGTAACCTATCAAATTTTTTTTGGGCTGAAGCTGTTGCTACCGAATGTTATGTATTGAATCGTGTAACACTTAAACTAATGAATAAAAATACATGTTATGAAATATTTTTCAAAAAGAAACCTAAAGTATCTTATTTCGAGTATTTGGATCAAAATTCTTTATTTTAAACACAAAAGACTGTTTAGCAAAATTCGATTCGAAAGCTGACGAAGGATTTTTTATTGGCTATTTGGATCGAATTAAAGCATAGAGAATTTTTAATAAACGAACAAACATTATAGAAGAAAGTCTTCATGTATTATTTGATGAAAACTTTATAAATAATAAAAATGATGATGATGAAGAAGTTATAAATAATATACCTATACATGAAAATAATAATAATAATATCAATAATAATAATGATAATATGATAACTTCACCACCTAGGATATTAAAGGACCTTCCAATTAATAATATTATCCGTGATTTAAATACAAAAGTATCAACCAGAAAACAGTTGAATCAAATTAGTCAAGTTGCATTTATATCAAAATTTGAACCTAAAAATTATAAAGAAGTATCAAACGATAATTTTTGGATTATTGCAATGCAAGAAGGACTTGATCAATTTGAAATAAATGACGTATGGGAACATGTACCAAGACCAAACGATCAATCTGTAATTGGAACAAAATGGGTTTTTAAAAATAAAGCGGATG
Source organism: Allium fistulosum (assembly GCA_030737815.1). NCBI lineage: Eukaryota > Viridiplantae > Streptophyta > Magnoliopsida > Asparagales > Amaryllidaceae > Allium > Allium fistulosum. Next base: position 693,563,247 of record CM060903.1, on the reverse strand, counting down.
AAAATGGAAACAATGTTCAAAATAAAGCAAGATTAGTAGCTCAAGGATATAATCAAGAAGAAGGAATTGATTATGAAGAAGCATTTTCTCCAGTAGCATGTCTCAAAGCAATACGAACATTACTTGCTTTCGCATGTCATCATAATTTTAAACCTTTTCAAATGGATGTAAAAAGTGCTTTTCTAAACGGCTTTATAAAAGAAAAGGTTTATGTTAAACAACCTCCGCTATTTTTTCATGGGAAATATCCCGACCATGTATTTAAACTTAAAAAGGCTTTATACAGATTAAAACAAGCACCTCATACTTGGTATGAAAGATTAAAAACTCATTTACAAAATTCTGGTTTTCAAGTTGGTAAAATAAACTCTACTTTATTTATAAAACAAGAAAATAATAACATACTAGCTGTACAAATATATGTTGATGGCATTATTTTTGGATCAACTAATGAAAAATTATGCAATGAATTTTCTGACATTAGGAAAAAAGAATTTGAAATGTCACATATAGGTGAATTGAACTATTTTTTGGGTTTGCAAATAAGACAACTAGAAAATGGAATCTTTAAAAATCAAGAAAAATACCGTCGAGGTTTATTAAAACGCTTTGGAATGAAAAATATCCCAAGTAAACCGACTCCAATGATTACTACTCTACGTTTAGATAAAGATGAAAATGGAAAAGATTCGATCAAAAATTATACCAAAGTATGATAGGATCTCTGTTATATTTAACTGCTAGTAGATCAGATATTACGATGAGCGTATGTTATGTGTAAGATTTCGAGCACAACCTAAGGAATCACATCATCGAGCAGTTAAAAGAATTCTATGATACTTAACCCACACCAAAGAATACAGACTTTTCTATCCTAAAGGCAACAATTTCGAACTTGTATCATATAGTGTTGCAGATTCTAGTGGTTGAAAGACAGATAGAAAAAGTATGACCGGCACATGTCATTTCATTGGTCAATCTCTGGTTTCATAATTTAGTAAAAAGCAAAATTGTGTCTCTCTCTCAACATGTGAAGCCGAGTTTATATCAACAGCCTTAGCCTATGCACAAGTAATATATATGCAACAAACTCTTTAAGATTTTGGCAAAATCATAAAAATTCTCCTATATATCGCGATAATACTAGTGCCAAAAATTTACCAAAAAATCCTATTAATCATTCTCGAACAAAACACATTGATATTCGTCATCATTTCTTAAAAGATAATGCTGAAAAGGGAATTATATCACTTGGATTTATAAATACCAAAATTCAAATTGCGAATATTTTTACTAAATTACTAGGCTAACTAACTTTTATAGAATTAAGATGAGATCTAGGAATATGTTCTTACAATCAATTGGTAAACTAAGATAATATTTTTTATTTAATTCATATAAATTGCACTAAATAATTTCTATAAATAATTTTATCCTCATAAAAACTAACTAACTTCTGTTAAAATTATATGGTTTAATTTTTTTCCTAACAAATAAACTTCTGTATATAGTAAAACAACTTTTATATAAACCAATTTTTCTGCAAACTAAATATACATTTTACCAAGCTTCGTTTGCAAACCATTTCTACTCAAAATGTCTTCTGATCATGACTCCACTTATTCGACTATCGACTTTAGCTCACCTTCAACGAATAGCACCTACTTATCACCAACTAAATCCACATCTTCGTCAGTTCGATCAGCCTCTCTAAACATTATTGCATAACCTACATATCACTCTGGCTTTTCTCCTAAGAAAAAGAAGGCCCAATGGTAAATTGATTTAGAATGAACATCTCTCAACAACAAGTTGATGAAATATATCACTATCAACAAGAAATGATTGGATTTCAACAAGAAATGTATTATGAACAACGACGTCAAGGATCTCACCTTAACTTTCTCGAAAAATGCATTCTAACAAATTGGGGACATTCACCACCAAAAAATTGCATACATCAAAAATCTCCTCGTTTAAAAGAAACTCCTATTAAAGCTTATAACATTACTCCAAGGAATTTATGCAAGCCAGGACTATCAAACCAAGACTGGATTGATACTCCAGCACGTCCAAGTTGGTCTCCACTAAAGCCGTTAGTTGAAGAAACAATGGTTGAGCCAAATTCATGGGATTTACAATAAATTTGAAAATCCGACCCCTCTAACAAAAACTAAGCTTATGATTGCATTTAGTCTAAAATATTTACTCGATATTGTAATTTTGTATATATTGTTGTATGAATTTTTTTAATACAAGTTAAACATTTTTTATTTCAAAGCAAATATATTCTACACAGACAAGCGCAAACGTCTGTGGACAAAATCACAAATGTCCGTCACTGGTTTTAGGAAAATATTTCCTAAAACTACAGACGTCTGTGAAAACCCCACAGACGTCTGTGACTTGTTTCGGGAAATTTTTTCCTAAAACCACAGACGTCAATACCCCCATAGGCGTCTGTCGTCAGCCTTGGGTTCAATTTTCTATAGCCCTATATATTCATTTTTACCTCCTTTCAACTATTTACCGACCTATCTTCCAATCTACACTAAAAGCCTAGTTTCTAAAGCTCAAATTACTCAAAAATGGCTCCCAAGGCAAAGATTCCCGTTAACAAAAGATTGAAAAAAGGTCATTCTTCATCTTCTCGGACCCCCCAACCACCGATGCCCACATTCAAGAGTGGCTTCGAAATAGCACGATTGCTAACAAGAGGAAGAGCTGAAACAAAAAAGCTTCATTTCGGTCCATTCTACATATTTTATAAATTTGGCGAATATGCTATTCAAGAACTTACCATCACCTCTGGCTGTCGAGATTTAATCAATTTTGACGAAAATGAGGTACAAATCGATCAATTAGCAATTTTTCTTTTTTACGCCAGCTTATGTAGTAATGATATCTGGACACCTGAAAATGACGACGATTGGTTATGGACAAGTGTTTACGTCAGCATTTTGAAAATAAGCGTAAACACATTTGGTCGTATATTAGATTGTTCCTCTTTCGGACTCGACTTAGAAGAAATTCTCGAACACAGAAATATGCCACGTGATAAAATAACACATAAAATTTGGGAAGACAGAATGCCATAGTGGAAATCTGTTTACTTACGTCCAAAGACTCGGTTACTAAATTGTATGATAATCAATACGATAATTCCCCACTTAGGAAGCATGAACAAATATACGAAAACGATCACAAAGCCCTCTATGCTATATTTGGTGGGATACAAGTAAATTGGGCTAAGTTTATTCATAATGAAATAAAAAGCTTTTGGTCTCATCACCGACGCTCAATTACATATGCACCATACATTATGTGTCTCTTATATGGTCTCAAGGTACCTTCTTATATTTCTTATTCTAAAGAAATCCCTGTCAAGGAGAGCGCTATAAGATTTTTATCTCTAATGCACCTTCCCCAACGACCACCTCCAATCATCTCGCTGGCACAATGGACCATGCAACAACAACATCAAATGTAACCGGGTCCTCAACGTCCTTCTACTCCTTAACAAATTCATTCACCGTGTCCTTTACAGCAACCTTCCTTTTCTAGTTATACTGTTGAATATTATTCTAATTCGGAGATTCAAGAAGCTCGCATTGAACCAATGCAAAACAAATCGATCTATGATTTAACACTTAAAAATCAAAAGTTAATCACAGTCAACCAGCGGGTTTTGAACAATAAAATGACTGGCTTGGAACGATCTTTTTCCACACGAATGACTAAGATGGAAAAAACTTTAGAAAAATTTGTCTCCAATTTAGGCAAAGTGATGAGAAAAGTACGTGGCAGATCATCCTCTCGATCATCATCTTCTCCGTCACCTATCCCACCTCCTCGAACTCAAACACCAATTTACCATGCTCATACTTCTCATGAAGGTACTTCTCAAGACAAAGGGAAGACTATTGAGCAATAACAACATGAAGAGGAGGAAGAAGATAGTGATGATATGTCCTTGTCCGACCCTCACCAATTTCAACTTCAACCTTACATGGCTTTCCAAGGCCTTTCCATTCAAAAAAACGAAGAGTATAATGATCAAACTAATTGGCAGCAGCATACGAGCAAGTTCCTTCAACATACTGGGAGTATTATGAAAATTATGGCGGATTTTCCTATTCTTAAAACCAGTATAACTAGCTTTGTTCATTCACTACAAGAAAAACAGTCTTTTATAGCGGCATATAGCCGCTATTAAACACAACTATAGCGGTTTGATAAACGCTGTATATTGACATGTTATAAAAAAGAATTGCACATTTATAACACACACAAAAACCGCTATAAAAGAGCATGATTTCATAGCATAGTATAGCCGCTATAAAATAGTTATTCTATAGCGCCTATTTCCCGCTATATATCAACATGTTTATAGTGTATTCTACATCCATTTACAACATATATATACCGCTATAAAATGTGCAGATACAATAATGCCTATTTGCTGCTATCTTTGACAGTAACCTCATACATTGCATTATCTTTTTATAGCACTTATGTCATATAGTTATAACGCTTTTTAGGAGCTATGCTTTATTTTACTATATATTTGATGTATCCCACTATTACATTTTAATAATAACAATAAAAATGAATCTTCTTTAAATAGATAACAGTTTGAACAATGTATAAACGAAAAAATATAATAATCAACAAATGTAACGCATATTCATGATAACAAAATAAAGGATCAACTGACAAAAAATAAGTTCAATACATGAGTTACCAAATTCAATACATATTCATGATAACAAAAGACAACATAGTTCAAAGTTAACGTCTACAAGTACCACATGCATCACTAAGAAATTGAACTGCTCAAAGTTTTTCTTCATGCATGTCTTCGTCATTGGTAGTACTTCCTGAAAATTCAAAACAATTTGAAAATAATTATATAAAACTGTGATATGATACATAATTTATGTATTATTATCCCTTCGATATGATACATAAATGAGTGTTGTTTATAAAAAATACATAGTTCAATTTATACTGTGAACACTCTCATAACTCCAACATGAAGCATACATCAACATTCCAAATTCAGAAAAAAGGGCGGTTTAATCCGTACTCTTAATAAATCAGTACAGGTGTTTCATTTTTAGGTTTTACGAGGAAAAAAACATTCTCTGCATCATATCTTCATTCATTATAGTAAACGACGATTATGTGTGTTTGTGTACTTGTAAACTTAATTCTAATGATGGTTGTACATTAAGAAGATGTTTATGAAAGGAAAACTCTTAGCAAGCACTGAATTGTATCGCTTAACATTTCAGTTCCAGATGTGAAACTTACAGATTCGAAAATTTAGTAAGGGAAGCCAAATTGACATATGTTTACTTAATTATCTCAATACAATTCATTTTTTTGCTTGAAGTTATTTATATAATAAACTTGCGCCTCAACATGTCCAGTACATGTGCAAATATTAAATTTAATTTTTCAAAATAAAATAGAGAAGTTATTGCCAAAAATTGAAGTATGATTATTTGGGCATTTTAGTTTTTAGTGACACTAAATCCAAATTTAGATGAGAGGAATGTATATTTGGTAAAAAAAATTTAAGAAGTTAAAATTTAATAATGTTTCGAATATGTACTGGTTTAATTTTCCCAAGCAATAATTGTTCATATTTTTTCTAAATTAATTGTTCATATTTTATTGAAAATTTTTATATTATATTTTTTTCGAAAATAATATTATATTTTATTGAAAAATTTCATATTATATTTTTTCAAAATAATATGAGAAGCGGTTTTCTGTAAGTCAAAATAAGAATGGAAAAATACTTTGATGGTATATCCATTGGAATAAGACTTCCATACTTCAGGCATAAGACTTACATCTTAAAATTATGGAAGCTGGATGGTAATTTACAATACATGACACAAGAAACAGTTACTATGTTGTTCAATTTGCTGAAAAAGAAGACTATTATTCAATTCTAAATAAGAAAATTTACTCTTATTTTGGAAAACTCCATGGTACAAGAATGGTACCCAAGTTTTAGTTATAAAGAAATCAATTTATACGTTGTTCAAAATTCAAATATGGGAAAACATATATGATCCTGAAAACATATATGATCTTGACATGGAACTGCAAAGCCCTGATTCAATTTCTACAATTACAAGTTATATTGGCAAACTAACTCGACTTGATGCAATTACTGAAGAAATGAAAATAACTAAATTTATTAAGGTACTGGTTGAAATAAATGTACAACCCATATTACCAACATCAACCCTATATTAATGCATGCTGGAACCAAAAAGGAGTTCATATTACCTTATGATTATATATACCACCTAAATGTTCCACATGTAAGCTCTTCGGCTATAGGGATTAGGGACTCATATACAATCTGAACAAGTTAAAGCAAAGTGGATTCCTAAAATTATAGACAAGCTTGATGGAGACAGTGCACAACAGAAAGACAAAAATGAAAACAAGTTCAATGATATATGGCAAAGTAATGCAAAAAGGACAATATAGGTTCATTGCATGACTAACCTGAATGCTCCTATCAAAATAATAGTACTGAAGAACCAGATTCATTGAATTTTCTGAATGACAACTTGCTTAATGAAATCTTAAATGATGATAATAGTTGAGACCTCTGCAGATATAGTTGAAGATGAGGTACCTGACATAAATGATAATACATACATGTCAGATTATGTAACCACAGCAAGGAATATTTGGTTGTATTTGATAGTTATTGGAAAATCTACACAACCAGGATATTTTGAAGAAATTTAAGAAACATATGGATGGTTCTTGGTTATAGAAGTTTACGAATTGTATATATACTTATATCTCTCACAATTCAAACATACTGAATAAGGTGACATGGTGACTTAGGTGAATACAGTGTGTGTTTTGCCACGTCTTGCATGTGCACCATATAAATGAATCATATACGTGCACCCTAAATATTCGAGCATAAATAAAAACCGATGTCATAAAAAATTTATAAAAACAAAACCAAATCGCATGTGTTTGACAAAGGTAATTCCAAAAAATATAATACAAAATTTTTCAATAAATTATTGCGTGAACATTCTCATCACCAACAACCTACAATTAATTGTTCATATTTTTTCTAAATTATTATCAAGTTACAAATCGAAATTCAATTAGCAATTATATTATCTGCTTTTTTAGAACAAACATTTACCTCGGTATTAACTGAGGCCTAGTGTTAAATAAGGCTGACATCCTCAGTTAAAACTGAGGGTGATTGCCTCATTAAAACTGAGGCAACATTTACACAAGCTAGACGACTTTCAGATACTCTTATTATTGTTATTATGGCTTTTATGGTTTTTATTATTGCTATTATGGTTCTATATTATTGCTTTTTATTATTGTTAATATTGCTATGGTTTTTTTTATTATTAGTAATATTATTATTATAGTTAATTTTCAAAAACATTAGTGAAATTATTATATTATCAATTTAGTGATTTATCATAAGCATTAGATGAATATTACTATTATCATTGTTATAAGATTTAGTTAATTTTTATCAATCTTAGTTAAATTTTTATAAATTTAGTTAAAATTTAAAACTTAGTTAACTTGGTTAATAATTTATTAGTTTATATAAAATAAGTTAAATTTTATAAAATTAGTTAATTTATTATTATTGTTATTCATATATATATATATAGTTAATTTTTATAACATTTAGTTAACTTGGTTAATATTTTATGGTTTATTAATAATGATAATATTATTATATAAGTTTAGTTAATTTTTATAAAACTTAGTTAATTTGGTTAATATTATATAATCTATTATTATTATTATTAACTTAGTTAATTTTTATAAAACTTAAAGTTAATATATTATTATTATTATACGCTTAGTCAATTTTTATAAAACTTAGTTAACTTAGTCATTACTTTATAATTTGTTATTATTATTATTCTAAACTTAGTGAACTGTTATTCAAATTAGTTAAATTTTATAAACATGGTTTGTTTATTGTTATTAATACTATTATGATCATCGTCATTATTGTTAGTATTATCTTTATAAACTTGGTTTGTTTGCATAGAAATGAAGATTAACAGAGTACAAATATGGTCAGTATAAACGGTATAGATTAGGAAGTTTGGACTTCACAAGATATTTCACAAATTTCTAGCTTTATTAGAATCCCAAGCGGATTATATGAAATAAATGAATAAAAAGGAAAGTCATAAATTTGCAGAAGTTTCTATACAAGTAATTGCCCAGTCCAAGTGATAAGAAGGAGGCTTACCAATCCCATTTTATCAAATTAAAGCATTTAATAATTACTTGTTGAATTCTAGCTTAACTGAAAATAAATCTTTGGGTTTCAATTATACAAGCAGGAGAAAATAAAGCTTTGGATTTCAATTATACAAGCAACAGAAGCAGGAGAAGCTTTGGGTTTCAATTATACTCATTGATCGATATAATATAATGTCCACATGTAAAGAAACATATTGGTTGTTAAGAGCGTAGAACAGTCTATAAAAATACAATTTATTTCCCATTCACTATAAATGTTAAATTAAATTTTAGGATTTATTACAATACTGGGATGTATAAGAAAAGAAATTCGAGTTCTGTGGGTTAGACCGAAAGAGGCTAAAGATTTTTCGTCCGATGTAGAATCTTGAGTATAGTGTTAAAAAAAGTTGAAGGTAATTTTGATTCGGTTAAATTTGATGGAAAAAAGCATGCATTTTGATTTATTCAAGCTGTGAAAGAAATCATGAAGCTGTTATTTTGGTCAGCTAGTTTGCTGGCAGCAATATACACTGGAACTGTAAAATTTGTCATCATGATATGCTGCCGTTGCAATTTTTACCAAATTTTTTGCAATTTTGTAAGTTAGAATGAATCAAAATATTTGATTTTGTATGAGGCAGATTTAAGTGCAATAGAATAACATGAGGTTTGATACCTGGAAATTTTGAAGAGAACAACACAATATATAAGGAATGTGTAGAAACATAATTCTTGGATTCAACAAACTTTCATAATCATCTTCAAGAACTTAAGGCATATCTAATTGCAACAGGTAACATGGGGTTCGATACCTGGTAATTTTGAAGGGAATAACACAAGCAAATTAACAAAAGTTATAAAACACAACCCATTGGTGCTTATAATCAAGCTATAGTGTAATAAAATGTACACGTACCATGACTAATTAGTTCATCGATGAAATTGTTGTAAAACTGGAGGCCCTTGGGGTTTATTTCCCCTCTTCCACCTGATTATGAATTATCAATGCACATACTATTATGACATGAAAATTATTATATTAATAGAATTCACAACCACAACCAGCATTTGATCATACCTGGAATGAGCCATGAACAAGAGATTGAAAATATGTAACCTTCCAGTCCAATTTCTTTCATGAGTCTGATGTCTTCCTACATATTTAGAAGAATATATTAGCATACTTAGAAGAATAAATTAGGATAATTTTTTATCACTTATCAAATCTTCATAATAAAATTTTACGACCATTATGATTGTCAATAATACCTTGTATTTGTTATAACCATTGGATGTCACATCAGCTGTAACGCCTTGCCCTGCCCTGTAATTTGTACAGACACAAGTTGAAGGCAGCATACATGCTTGTATAATCATAAATTTCAAAGGATGAGTTTAAGAAACAGACATATAACATGTTTCTAACATTAATATCAGAATTTTCATGCATAATGATATCTAACCAGTGTGTAAAAGTGTCCCAAATGCTAGGGCTCCTTCCAACTTTGCTTGCTGCCCCTTCAACATGTGACAAACTCGTCTTTTTTATAATTTTTCAAAATTACCCTTTTTCTTCAAGAATCGACTATGAGCAGACTAACACAAATGGGTTGGGTACACTAATGTATGATTTATTGGTAAGGTAAGTTCAATCATCAACGGCAACAGAAAAAAAAGAGAGAATAAAGAAAAATAAGCACCTGGTAAGCTGAAGTACCAGAACCAAATACAAACTCATTTGGGAAGTCATCCCTACTTAATTTACTCTCTTCACTTGTTATTATAATCCATGATAGAAATAGGAAGCAAAGCAACTTCATTCTTCTTCCTCTTGTTTGTAGCACAAAAGGCAATAAAGATCAGAAGGCTATTACTTGTTGTTTCGTATATTGTAGAGAAAATGAAATATCTTGATGGAATAGGAGCAACCATCAAAAGTAGGCACTTCTAGTTGATAGATAAATAGATGGAAATCAAGCGCTGGATCCATGCAATTGAACCGATAAGACCAAACTATATACAAATAACTTATATTAATTAGACGTGGACCCTTATTTTCAATGTAGTTTGGAAGGACACTGCATGTGTATGGTTGAGGATGATTCAGGGGACATGCATTACTTCTTTATGTTGATGCTCGTGTCTGTAATTGTAAGCTTACTTTTATTTCATTACAATTTAAATAGAAATGCAAATTATTTGAAAATAATTGAAATGTTGGCAAATATTTTCAATGCTCATTTAAATGTTGGACTCATCTTTCTGTATGCATGGACAAATTTGAACATATGAAACAACAACTTTATCACTTTGCTATGGTATATTTGTAGTCCAAAAATAAAAAAAAAACTGAAGAAATTATCATAAACAGATCACTGTCAGCATAAGCATTTTCATATAGAACACTTGATTATAGAATTCTAAGATTACATTCTACATCTAAAGATAAATATTCTACCAAAAGGTAACTTTCCTTTGCAAAATGTTGACAACATTCTGCTACAATGGATATAAATATTATTTCTACCAGCAGGATGAGACAAATCTTAACGAGGAAATGACAATTGCCTCTGGCGACCAAGGTGGTGTTCTGGGAATTCTTGCCCAGGTTTCAACCTATCAAGTCACTCAAACAATGCCTAGATTCAAGTAATCTGTCTTTGGAGGAGATGATCTTTCAGTCAAATATAACCAGGAGCTAATACTTAGTAGAGTAGAAACATAAAAAACAATTGAATGAAGTGCAACAATCAAATACTAGATAATAAAGATATGGTCATCCAAAGACGGATTATCGAAATGCACTAACTAATTTGGATTGTTAGCTTTTCAGTTCAAAGTCTCAAATAAATGGCTGAACCATGATCTGATTTTCATTAGAGCAATTGTTAAAACATATTAGAATATGAACACATATTTGACCAATGTACGTGCTCTCTATTTTCAATTTTATACAGTTCTCCAACTGGGAGTCGGATTTCAGTTAGGGGTAAATTTCGCGACCCCCCACCTATAGACACACACACACAACAGACCATTGTGGAGTCCTTTTAGCGATAGAACCAAACATGACTCCATAATCGTGCTAAGCTATAAACAACAGAATTATATAAAGAGCATAGTTCAATTCTTGTCATTTTTACCATCTGAAAGCTAGAAATCAGAATCATATTTAATCCATATAGGCAAAATGTTACGCTACAAATATCAGAAATAAATAAATAAGAGAGGATACTTCGTAAATAATGATTAAGGAATTTAGTTATTGTTTTGCACTTGAGATTTGAAGAGATTTAGGGTTTCAATTGTGAATAAACTTGAGTAAAATCGTTAACTGGCAAAGAGCTCCTGAAAGATGGCATCTCTGAAATGACGAAGTCTAGTTGAAGCTTACAACCATAAACGAAGTTTGGAATCTGGTAGATATTGATGATGAGCGAAATCGAAGATCGAAGATCAGAGATTATGGATCCTGACGCCGTCGACTTCACAACTGTTGAAGAGCGAACCGTGGAAGATCGGGGATCGAGTACAATAGCTAAATTTCAATGGAGATGAAGTAGAACTTCGATTAGGGTTATTTTGTTTTAGGAAGGAAACGAAAATGGCTGAGTGTTATTTTGGGAGGGTGACGAAATTGGGTGTGTTTTTGGGAGGGAGATGAAAATTCGGTGCCAAAGCGTTGCATATGTACATACAAAACAAATTGTGTAAAAAACAAGTATTTAAAGTAAACAATAACGCTTTAGAATAATGCATTATTAAATGGTGTTATTAATAATATATTTTCTTGTAGTGATTTGCTCTTTTTCTTTCTTTTATGAACTATGTTGTTTAACTTCTATTTTGTTTTGTATTACTTAAATCTCTTGTTAAAACTTTATTTTATGCACTATTTTTGTTTGACATATCTATGATTATATATCTATTTTATGTATGCATAATTTACTTTATTTTGTTTTGGTAATGACAAAGGGGGAGAAATATATGCATATATATAGCGGGAGATAAAGTTAGGCATAAGTTATTTTCATAACTAGCAATTGTATAGTTGTCATCATCAAAAAGGGGGAGAATGTTAGAACCTCCATTTTATGGTTTCAAAGATAACAACTATACAATCACATATATTATATTTTATAAAGATTATAGGTATATACTACAGGAGATCGTCTTGCTCAAAGATATAAAGACTCGAAGACAAACAAAGACTTATGGACCATGTTATGATTAGTAAGGTTATACTAGTGTATTAAGAGTCTTAGAAAAACATTGTAAGGTCTTCTTGAGTATATATATGCACACACGAATTCATATATTCAACTTTGGAATTAAAAATTGTGATAATCAAATAAGGCCATCCACAGACGTCTGTGGGAAAGCCACAAATATCTGTGAATATTTTCGGGGAATCATTCCCTGAAGTCGCAAACGTCTGTGGAAAATCCATAGACGTCTGTCATATAACAACTGCTCTAATCTGAATGGATGCTTCATTTCATATTGAATAATAACTGTTGATTCATGAGTTTTGATTCATGACAAAAGCTTCAGAGATCATACGACGAGAATACTATACGAAAGCGACAAAAAGAGAATAAGTGTATATTGTGCACTACAAAGGAGACAAGACTACAATCCAAAGATTAGTATGAATATTTTATTGTATTGAGTCTTAGAATATTGTTAAAATCATTCGTCAAGTAGTCACACACACAAAAATTATTATACATTAATTTAAAATCATTCCTTAAGTGTGCACTGTGCAATTGACAGCAGGTCGGCCGACCAACCAGGAACTTCGGTCGACCGACTCTATGTCAGTGCACAGATATGCACTGTTCTATATACGGTTTTGAAACTCAGCTGATCGGCCAGTTTTCTCGATCAACCGACCTGAACATAACGGCTAGTTTTCTGAAGAGTTGCGATCGTTCATGAAGAGGAATGTCCTTCAATCCAAGAGATACGACACAACTTTTGATTGAAACACTTCATGAAAGATTGTAACTATTCTACAACTATATAAACAGGTTCAATTCACTTCTACAATCACCGATTCTTGTTTTATAATTCTCAAATCTATTCTCTATTTATTTCTGCAAAAAAAAGCATTCATTCTCATTCAATATCACTAGAATCCTTAAATAAATTCATATACTTCGATTCTACATAATTATCTTCCTTTTAAATCTTCACACACATATATACTCTTGAGGATTTGATTATAGGAAAGCTGTACTATAAAAAGACAATCAGTGTTATTCAGACCACATTCGTCAACAAATTATTTGTATTAAAGTTGAAGTCCTCTTCGGCTGTTGAGGCGGAAAAATTCCTGTTCGGCAGCTCAGGTGTCGTATACCTATTCCTCCGGGTTAAGTGAGGGGTTTAGTTTAAATCCAGAGGGTATTCTGGGACTGGACGTAGAATGGGAAGTTCGAACCAGTATAAAAATTCCTGGTGTGCTTACATTAATTTTTATTTTACTGCTATTATCAATTTCTGCATTTATATACCATATTACACGATCCTTAGTACTGCACGTACACTTTCATTTGGTATCAGAGCAAGGTTATCCTATAACCGTCACAAAGTTATTTGATATCTATTTCTAAGTAATATGGCAACTACACAAACTAACGATGTTAGCACTAACACTAATACTAGTTTCACAGAAGGTCAATCGACTTCAAGACCTCCACTTTTTAATGGTATAAATTATAATTATTGGTCAACTAGAATGAGAATCTATATGAAATCTTGTGGATTCGATATCTGGAATATTATACAAAGAGAGTACACAACTCCTACTGAAGAATACTCAACTTGGAGTAACACACAAAAACTAGATGCTACATCAAATGCAAAAGCTATGAATATTTTATTTTGTGCATTAGATAGAAATGAATTCAATAGAGTTAGCATGTGCACTTCCGGTTATGAAATTTGGAGAACTCTTAAAGTGTCACATGAAGGAACGAACAAAGTTAAATTAAGCAAAATCTCTATGTTGAAAAATCAATTTGAAAAATTTAAAATGAAGCCAAATGAATCTATAAATGACATGTACTCTAGATTCCAGGATATTTATCATGCTTTACTATCATTAGAACAAAAGTTTACTGATTTTGATGTTGTTACAAAAATTTTAAATTCTTTAACGGACGAATGGGAACGAAAAGTCCTAGCTATTGAAGAAGCAACTAATTTATCAACATTAAAACCAGAAGAATTGATAAGAAATTTAATGTCCTATGAAGTAAATTTGCAGGCAAAAAGAAATGGAGCACAAGAAAAGAAAAATGTGGCATTCCAAGCAGAAAAAGATGATTCCGACTCAGATAATGAAGATATGGCAATGATCGCTAAAAATTTCAAAAAGCTTTTGAAATACAACAGAAACAAATTCAAGGGAAACAAAAATAATTTCAACAACAATTCCAATAGCAGCAAACCATCATCTTCAGCAATGGAATGTTATGAATGTCATAAGAAAGGACACATGAAGAAGGATTGTCCAGAGCGTAAAAAGAATAATTTCAAGAAGGACAAAACCAAACGAAAAGCTTTTTCAGTCACTTGGGACGACACTGACTCATCATCCTCATCAGAGAGTGAAAGTGATAATGAACAAGCAAATGTGTGCTTCATGGCTTCGTCAGACGATGTAAGTGATCTTACTTTTGAAGATTTAATTGAAATTAATTCTGAATTAGTAGATTTAGCAAAGCAACTTAAAAAGAAAAATAAGGAGTTGCAAAGAAAGTTAGATAGGATAGTCTTAGAAGTAGATATGCTGAAAGATGAGAAGAAAATATTAGAAGAAGAACTTGAAATTTCTCAACAATCAAATTCTAACTTATCTTCTCAAATTTCGTCAATATCTGAAGAACTAGAAATTCAGAAAAATAAAAATGATGTTTTACTTTTTGAAAATAATAGTTTAAACTCTAAGATTAAGGATTTAGTGTTAGAAAAATCTAGTCTTAAAATAAAATTTGATGATATTTCTAAAAATGTATCTAATTTCAATAAAGGGAGAGAGAATCTTTCTAGAATACTTGAAAATTCTCAATCCTCTAACAATAAATCTGGTCTAGGATTTAAGAAACAAAATAATTTTGCTAAAAGTAGGATTAATGATAATATTAAGAGGATATTAAGAAAACAGTTTACCCAAACACTAAAACCATCAAGATATGGATTCCAAAAACAAATAATATTTTGATAAGGAATAAACATATCAAAATATTTATGGAAACTGTTCATAATAACAAGAATTATGTTTATAAAGGGAATTCTGAACCCGTATGGGTTTGGCTTCCTAAGATCTAACTCTTAGGACCCTAAAAAGATTGGGTACCAACTTTTTATAAACTTTTTGCAGGTACCACATAAGAAGAGAGGAAAATGGATTTTAGATAGCGGTTGCTCAAAACACATGACTGGAAACAAAGAAATGTTGTCAAACATTATATACTCAAATGGAGGAGCAGTCACCTTTGGAGATAACTCAAAAGGATATATCATCGGCAAAGGCGCTGTCAGTAGCAACGGTACCTGTAACGACCCAGAATTTTGAACGAATTAAATTGAGAATATTTAATTTATTTTAAATATTTGAACGATGATTTAATTTGAATTCCCGATATAAGTTTAAAATTGGCAATTAAATTTTATAATTTAATCTATTGAACTGGATAAAAATTTTGAATCTTCAGTTTTAAGCTGATTAAAAATAATATGAAGACTTAGAAAATTCGTATTGATAATTCTGAAGATAATAGAAGCTTCAGAATTGAGTTTGAAAATGATTTATTCAGTTTTGAAATAAATCGTTCGAACCGATATTTATAGAATTGTCAATTTTCAAACAGTCTCAGAATTCGACGAAACCAATTCCATTGGGTCCGTAATACCGAATTATTGTCGGATTTCAATTTTCATATTTTTCGGAGTTGTTTCGTGACCGTACGATATGCGAACGCGTTAAAAGTAAAATGAAATTTAAATTTAAAATTTAAAATATATATTAATTTACATCACCACGTTTTCTCCCTATAGACACGTTCCTTTGTTTCAGCCTGGAATCACGCTACCTCACCTTAACTCGCGCCTCACTCTCTCTCAGTTCAAAACGAAAAGTAAATCATCTCGTTCAAGCTTTCGAAAGGGAATAAAAATGTCCCTCAGCTTTAAATCAACCGAAACCCCTCTTCCTTCTTCCCATTCGAAACCGCAACTCTCCTCCCTCATTTTCAAACGAAAATCAAACGAAAACATAATGGCCAAAGCCTTCGTTTCAAACAAAAATATATATATACAAAGGATCGAGCTCGAAGCCGATCAACTCACCTTATTCCCTATTCAATCTGCATCCTCTTTCTATGGTTTGAAGCCCTAGCCCAATTCAAAATAATCGTAAATAAAATGACACGCAGATCGAATCGATTCAATCGCGCCTTCCCTTTCAGATCGGAACGCGAGGTCGCCTGGGAAGCTCGAAGGCAGCGACACCCTAAGGCATCGTCGCGAGGCAGGATGACTCACGAGAATGGGAGCTCGGTCCACTTTGGTCGTGTTCGAAAGGGGAAGACTTGGCGACGTGGAGCGGCTGGGGATGGCGGCGTCGACATCGTCGTGAGTTCCCTCGAGGCAGTTGATGCTCGTGTGGATCGCGATGGGCTCGATGGAGGAGACGAGCTCGAATGTATCTTGGCGATGGCGGGTCTGGCATCATGTTCAGTGGAGGCTCGATTCGTGTTCGATTGCAGTTATTTCTGTAAGGTATTTTAATTTAAATTATTTCATTGAATTATATATATATATCAGTGATTAATTTGCTTAATAAATTGATTTAATTTATTTATGTTACAAAAAGGACTTTCAAAAAAGGGAAACTATCAGTTTAAATTTAATTGTTAGTAAATTAAATTTAATGAATGGTAATTGATTATTTGATTAGTTAAAAATGTAAATATAATTATTCATTCAAGGTGAAAACTGAAAAAAAATGCAGTAAGGTGATTGATTTGTTTAATTTGGTTATTTAATTATATTTACGAAACTTATTTATTATAAGAAATTATTAGTTAAATTTATTTATTTAATGGAGATTGATTTTGGATTACTTCGAATATTAATAAAACATACAATGTTATATAAGGTCGAATACAACGAAGAAAAATAAAACTGGGATGGAAATGGATGCAAAATAAAAAGCTAAGGTGAGATCTTCTCACTCAGATTTAATTTTGAATTGCAGTTATTGATTGTGTTGATTGCTATTTGGTGTGCTATTAGATATGATAGGATATATCTATATATATAGCAGTATATACATATTGGCATATGTATATATTGGATTGATGATTTCCCGCCTCGTATAGCGGATGAGACCCTATTGCGCCGTTAGTAAGCGGATTTATAAAAACCTATATACCGCGATAATTCCGTACTGGAGCGGAATTGGTATTGTGCTAACGTCTTTGGATGTAGGGAAACAGGTTGGAGGGATCCAACTGGACCCCTCACATTGATTGAATTTATTTATACTGTGATATGAATCTGTGAATGATTATATTAATGTTATTAATCATATTGATGTCTGGAAATTGTTTGAAGCTAAAATTTAGCTGAATGGATGTTTTGACATCATTGGATTCCAAAAATAAACGAAATTGAATTTTTGAAATCAAAGTAGAAATGTCTAAGTGAATCAATCTTTGAAATTGAATAAATTTTGAAGAAAGAAAATTTTAAAGTATAAAAAGTAATTATTATAATCTTATCGAATTAATTCCAGAATCAAGTGAAAATGTTAAATAAATGGATCTCGTAAAATAGTGATTATAAATTGAAGAATTAATTTAAGAATCTGGATTTTTAAATAGATTGAAAGAAACGATTGAAATTTATTTTCTTAAAAAGGAATTTATTAAAAGAAGATAAGTTGGAAATCCGACTGGAAATTTACTTGGTAAATTGAAATGATTTGAGAAGTCAATGTAAAATGACTTCAATTTAAAGAATCCATTTAAAAACAGGACATTGAAAAATTTGAAGGAAAATAAGAATTTATTTTAGTAGGGATAAATAAAATTAGAAATCAATCTGTAATTGATTTAGTATTTGGAGAAGAACTTTGAGAAATCCGTATGGAAATTTTATTTAAAGTTGAAAATAAATTTAGAAATCAATATTGAAATTGATTTGGTATTGAAGTTTTAATAAATAGAATTGGAATTATAAAAGTTGTTTATAAATCTGAAATCACTTGTTTTGATGAGTTGAATATGGAAGTAAATAAAAGGAAATTATAAGTCGAAGTTGTTATTAAAAGAGGAATAGAATTTATAAACGTGTTTATAAATTCGAAATAGATTGAATGTGATAAATTAAATATAGAAGGTTATTAAAGGAATTATATTCACGATTTTGGACAGTGAATATGTTGTTAAGTAAGAATGGATTTATTTTTGAAGAAATGATATTTAAAAATGAAGTTAATACATTTTAAAGAAATGAGATTTAAAATGTATTATAAATCGAAAGCATAGATTTCAACAGTTCTTGTTGAAATAGGCGTTTTCGAGAAATAAGGAAATGGTGGACTATAACACTGTTGTTATAGTAAATGATTTCCGAAAGGAAATATTTGGTATAGCATTGGGATTTATATATATCTATCTAAATTTCGAATCCCTATACTAGTGATTTTTGAGTCGTCGTAACGATGTTTTACGTAACATTCGTTTTGACTCAAATTGATGTTGTTATAGAAAATAGATTTCCTTAAAGAATGAAATATATACTTAATTTGATTTAAGTATATCGAATATTTTCCAAGTGTTGAAAATAAATGATTGTGAAATACTTATTATTTAATAAGTATGGAAATGCTTTTCCAATATGAAATGAACTGTTTTGAGATTTTTATCTTTTAAAGATAAATTGAAATGTGGAAATTGATTTGAAATTGTTTTCAAATGATTAAGTGTGGAAATTTTAAATCTAGTAAAGGATATTTTGGAAGATAAAATAATTTGGGAAAAATTATTTGGAATCTGATGATGTTGCGCATCTTTATTGATAGTTAAATAACCGACTATCAATAATTACCTTTAGATAGGTATTTGTTGTGAATTGGATGAATTTGAATGCCACACTTATTTTTGAATAATCGCTCACTATTCGGGTTAGCCGGGAAAGGACCATGGGGTCGTATAACCCATTCCGAATATGTGATACGTCGTTATGAATTGCATTCGAAGACCGGTGTTGAAGACCGGATATTTTTGAAAACGGAAGGATTACCGTCGAGTTACTCTACATCGGCTGATCTCCGATTTAGAGGTTTTATCACCCTTAGTGACGGGAAGTCCTGACGTGATTGAAAATTATCCGGAAATGCAAGGGCTTCGTGAGAAGTGCCTTCGGTTCTGTTCGATCCCGGAACAGACTTGTATGGATTGTGTGTCTGACGTTACAATTTGAGATATAAAGCTGATTTCTTTCAAATACATTTCTGTTGGTGGCGGAGAATTTATTCTCTTAGCTTAACACCCTTCTCTGAGACGTACGAGCTCAGAGGTTATGTAGTTGAAATTTATCAGCGATATATCCCAATTTGGTAACGTGGCATACTGAGTGTTGCTGTGAAATGATCAGTGTTTGATCATTTGTGATATGATCATTTGTTTGATCTTATATCTTTGTGATCATAGGTTGATCATTTTTGTTTGACCCGAAGCAGGGCTTTTTGAGAAAGCGTAGCTTTGTGGACGAGACTTCGTCGAGCCTCACACCCCGGAAATGGTCGAAACGGGACGAATGCAGCAAGGTTCTAGGGAGTAGCGCCCCTTAGTGTATGTCATTCCTTCTGGATAAAGGTGGTATCATGGTATGGAGCCCAGATACTTAACCTCTGTGGTTACTGCATTATTATTATCTATGTGGTTTGTTGCGAATCGGGGATCCTCGGGAAGATCGGTGACGATCGGGGGATGGCATACGCGTGTCAGTAGTTACCTATTTTTGCAGAGGTAACCCGGCCTTGTGTTGGCAGAGATCCGGTTAGGTTCTCGGGTCGTCTATTCCAGGGACGTACCCATCGTGGATAGGAAGTTCCTTAGCCTGACCATTTGTTGGAAATCCAAAGAAACAATACGAGCCTTGTACGGTTTTAGTTGTAGAACCTGCCATTTAATATGGTAGCTATAGCAAGCATACTATAATGGTACCTATGCTGGCTAAGATTTATATTCTACTTTCGAAACGTTTCCCACTATGCACTAATAATAATATCAAAAATGATTTGATTTTGCGTAGTAAGCATCTTTGACTATCATAAGAAGAAATCTCCTCCAAGTCTGCGTTTGCATTGTGTGTGTGGCGGGAGGTCTTATGGTAGTTTCATTTTCCAAAAGCATTGCGAATTTACTTTAAAAATTTTCTGTTGTTTATTTTAAAGAAGAATAACTGTTTTACGATCTCACACCAGTCACCATGACTGACTCGGAGTTTATTGTTTCCCTTCTAAACTCTGGGTGCCCACCAATTTCCACACGGGCAGCCTAGAGTTATATTATCAGGATATTCTGGAGCTAGGAGATAAGCTGGATGACGGGACGTAGTATTCGTATCTGATAGTATTTATTCCGCTGTGTATTCTGTATGAGGACAAGTTATATAACTGTCCATTGTTGTATATTGACTCTGATGATTGATGTATGTATAAAATGATATAGTTCTTTGTTTTAAAGATTACTGATTTATCTATTATATATTGTTCCGCTGCGATGTGTAAGATTCTGATATTGTTTTCTGTTCTGTTGTTCTTCCGTGTTGTTGTTCTTCTCTATTCTCTCTTTCTTCTCTTTTTCTTCTATCTTTTCTTCTATTTCTTTTTCTTAAACCCTCACTATTGGAGTTTCCGACACTCGATTGCTCGACAGTCGATAAAGTGAGTATCGATGTCGAATTTTCGAAAGTCGAAAATTTCGGTATGTGACAAAGTGGTATCAGAGCATATGGTTAAGCGACAACCCTGCTCTGTTGGGTGTTACTCATTAGAGATAGAGTCAGCAGTACTCTAGAATGAGTTGAGTGTAATAATAGATATGAGCGCGTATTTGTTAGTGAATATAAAAATGTTTTATATTGTGTTTGCTTATCCGTTGAGATGTTTATGAATTTTGGTCGGTATGTGGGACGCCATATTATCGATAGGGATTTCTAAACACTTAAACGAGGCAAGACGACATAGTATTGTTTTAAATAGGGTGGATGAAATAATTTTGCCCAAAACTATTTTTGTATAGAAACGAATTGATTTTTTATGAATTATTATAGTATATGGTTGCATGGATGTTAGAAGTGATAATATTAATCTATTATCATTGAAATTGAATAAGAAATTCAAATCGTAACTCCAAAGTTAAGGAATAAATTCACATACAAATGAAATTTGAGAATATAAATTATAAATGTGAATTGTAGTTTGAAACGGAATTCCAGAGAAGTTTTTGGAAATGTTTTGAAAAGAATCTGAAAATTTAGGAGATTTGGAAAGTTTAAATCATTTTTGATTTGAAAATGAATTTCAAAGGTTTTGAAAAGTATTTTTGAAGAGATGAAAAGCTCTAAACTCTTTTCGGTCGCTGGAAAATAACTTTGATGATGACCACGGCATCGTTGGTGTTCATTTTCGGGTTTCCAAAAGAGAAATTGCTGCCAAATTGTTTTAAATGGAAGTTGTTTTGAAAATTTGGGTTTTGTTTTGAAAATTCAAAGGATGATTTGAATTGTTTTCAAAAATAGTTTTGAAAAGGTTGAAAAGACTCTGGAATTGAGTATTGAATTATGAAAATAAAATTGAGAAGGAATGAATCAATTTGCAATTGCAAGTACATGAATGTAAATTGAATTCGAATTGAAATCCAGTTTAATATAAGTGATTGTAAACCAAAATAGTAAATTGTAAATAAATTTTGGGACTGAACAAAAGAATAAAACTGGAAGTGGAAGTTGAGATTCATTTTGAAGTCGTAAGAAATGAATTGAAATTGAAAAATGAAATGAGACTTGAATCAAGTGGAATAAAATCCAAACCTGAGAAAAATGAATAAGGATTGAATCCGGATAAACTGCTTTGATAATAAATTGATTCATGAAATGGAAGTTGAATTAGTAAATTTAAAACTTGAATTGTGTGAAATGAAATGAAGTTTTGAGATTAGTTTGAAGTGAACTAAAGATAATTGATAAATTCAATATTCAGAAGATAAACAGAATTCAAATTGAATTGAATGGTAAATTTAACTCAAATGAGAATTTGGAATGTGAAATTGAATGAAAAATATGTAGCTCCAACAGTGAAGTAAAAATGTATAAGAAGTATATATTGAAATTTTGTAATCGAATTTGCAAAATAGTTTGAATGCTGTAACTAGATATAATGGCTAGTAGGATATACAGGTGTAAATGAATTGGGATTTTGATTTCGAAGATAATTTGAATTGCTCGAAAAAGGTATGTATTTAAATTCGAATATGAGTTTTTGATGATTTCTGGTCTAGCCGCTTGGCTTTTTCTTTTTCTTTTTGAAATCTGAGAGTCCGTAGGGACGTTTTGTAGTAGTGCCGTATTAGCCGCGCAAAGGAGACGCTGGCGAAATTTTTCGGAAATTTAGGGCGTTAGAAAATTTTTGAGAAAATTTTGAAAGTTTAAAATTTGAATTTAAACTCGAATTTGAATTTTGAAGTAAACAATGTTGATTGGAACTTATAATTGAAGTTGGAAGCTAGTTGAAATGATAACGAATCTTTAGTAGAAAGATTTGTTTTGATGAATGGATAAAACTATTGAATTTGAGAAAAATAGTAGACGAGTTAAGGACCTTTTTCCCTAACTTGTAATTTCGAGGACGAAATTCTTTTAAGGAGGGAAGTCTGTAACGACCCAGAATTTTGAACGAATTAAATTGAGAATATTTAATTTATTTTAAATATTTGAACGATGATTTAATTTGAATTCCCGATATAAGTTTAAAATTGGCAATTAAATTTTATAATTTAATCTATTGAACTGGATAAAAATTTTGAATCTTCAGTTTTAAGCTGATTAAAAATAATATGAAGACTTAGAAAATTCGTATTGATAATTCTGAAGATAATAGAAGCTTCAGAATTGAGTTTGAAAATGATTTATTCAGTTTTGAAATAAATCGTTCGAACCGATATTTATAGAATTGTCATTTTTCAAACAGTCTCAGAATTCGACGAAACCAATTCCATTGGGTCCGTAATACCGAATTATTGTCGGATTTCAATTTTCATATTTTTCGGAGTTGTTTCGTGACCGTACGATATGCGAACGCGTTAAAAGTAAAATGAAATTTAAATTTAAAATTTAAAATATATATTAATTTACATCACCACGTTTTCTCCCTATAGACACGTTCCTTTGTTTTAGCCTGGAATCACGCTACCTCACCTTAACTCGCGCCTCACTCTCTCTCAGTTCAAAACGAAAAGTAAATCATCTCGTTCAAGCTTTCGAAAGGGAATAAAAATGTCCCTCAGCCTTAAATCAACCGAAACCCCTCTTCCTTCTTCCCATTCGAAACCGCAACTCTCCTCCCTCATTTTCAAATGAAAATCAAACGAAAACATAATGGCCGAAGCCTTCGTTTCAAACAAAAATATATATATACAAAGGATCGAGCTCGAAGCCGATCAACTCACCTTATTCCCTATTCAATCTGCATCCTCTTTCTATGGTTTGAAGCCCTAGCCCAATTCAAAATAATCGTAAATAAAATGACACGCAGATCGAATCGATTCAATCGCGCCTTCCCTTTCAGATCGGAACGCGAGGTCGCCTGGGAAGCTCGAAGGCAGCGACACCCTAAGGCATCGTCGCGAGGCAGGATGACTCACGAGAATGGGAGCTCGGTCCACTTTGGTCGTGTTCGAAAGGGGAAGACTTGGCGACGTGGAGCGGCTGGGGATGGCGGCGTCGACATCGTCGTGAGTTCCCTCGAGGCAGTTGATGCTCGTGTGGATCGCGATGGGCTCGATGGAGGAGACGAGCTCGAATGTATCTTGGCGATGGCGGGTCTGGCATCATGTTCAGTGGAGGCTCGATTCGTGTTCGATTGCAGTTATTTCTGTAAGGTATTTTAATTTAAATTATTTCATTGAATTATATATATATATCAGTGATTAATTTGCTTAATAAATTGATTTAATTTATTTATGTTACAAAAAGGACTTTCAAAAAAGGGAAACTATCAGTTTAAATTTAATTGTTAGTAAATTAAATTTAATGAATGGTAATTGATTATTTGATTAGTTAAAAATGTTAATATAATTATTCATTCAAGGTGAAAACTGAAAAAAAAAATGCAGTAAGGTGATTGATTTGTTTAATTTGGTTATTTAATTATATTTACGAAACTTATTTATTATAAGAAATTATTAGTTAAATTTATTTATTTAATGGAGATTGATTTTGGATTACTTCGAATATTAATAAAACATACAATGTTATATAAGGTCGAATACAACGAAGAAAAATAAAACTGGGATGGAAATGGATGCAAAATAAAAAGCTAAGGTGAGATCTTCTCACTCAGATTTAATTTTGAATTGCAGTTATTGATTGTGTTGATTGCTATTTGGTGTGCTATTAGATATGATAGGATATATCTATATATATAGCAGTATATACATATTGGCATATGTATATATTAGATTGATGATTTCCCGCCTCGTATAGCGGATGAGACCCTATTGCGCCGTTAGTAAGCGGATTTATAAAAACCTATATACCGCGATAATTCCGTACTGGAGCGGAATTGGTATTGTGCTAACGTCTTTGGATGCAGGGAAACAGGTTGGAGGGATCCAACTGGACCCCTCACATTGATTGAATTTATTTATACTGTGATATGAATCTGTGAATGATTATATTAATGTTATTAATCATATTGATGTCTGGAATTGTTTGAAACTAAAATTTAGCTGAATGGATGTTTTGACATCATTGGATTCCAAAAATAAACGAAATTGAATTTTTGAAATCAAAGTAGAAATGTCTAAGTGAATCAATCTTTGAAATTGAATAAATTTTGAAGAAAGAAAATTTTAAAGTATAAAAAGTAATTTTTATAATCTTATCGAATTAATTCCAGAATCAAGTGAAAATGTTAAATAAATGGATCTCGTAAAATAGTGATTATAAATTGAAGAATTAATTTAAGAATCTGGATTTTTAAATAGATTGAAAGAAACGATTGAAATTTATTTTCTTAAAAAGGAATTTATTAAAAGAAGATAAGTTGGAAATCCGACTGGAAATTTACTTGGTAAATTGAAATGATTTGAGAAGTCAATGTAAAATGACTTCAATTTAAAGAATCCATTTAAAAACAGGACATTGAAAAATTTGAAGGAAAATAAGAATTTATTTTAGTAGGGATAAATAAAATTAGAAATCAATCTGTAATTGATTTAGTATTTGGAGAAGAACTTTGAGAAATCCGTATGGAAATTTTATTTAAAGTTGAAAATAAATTTAGAAATCAATATTGAAATTGATTTGGTATTGAAGTTTTAATAAATAGAATTGGAATTATAAAAGTTGTTTATAAATCCGAAATCACTTGTTTTGATGAGTTGAATATGGAAGTAAATAAAAGGAAATTATAAGTCGAAGTTGTTATTAAAAGAGGAATAGAATTTATAAACGTGTTTATAAATTCGAAATAGATTGAATGTGATAAATTAAATATAGAAGGTTATTAAAGGAATTATATTCACGATTTTGGATAGTGGATATGTTGTTAAGTAAGAATGGATTTATTTTTGAAGAAATGATATTTAAAAATGAAGTTAATACATTTTAAAGAAATGAGATTTAAAATGTATTATAAATCGAAAGCATAGATTTCAACAGTTCTTGTTGAAATAGGCGTTTTCGAGAAATAAGGAAATGGTGGACTATAACACTGTTGTTATAGTAAATTATTTCCGAAAGGAAATATTTGGTATAGCATTGGGATTTATATATATCTATCTAAATTTCGAATCCCTATACTAGTGATTTTTGAGTCGTCGTAACGATGTTTTACGTAACATTCGTTTTGACTCAAATTGATGTTGTTATAGAAAATAGATTTCCTTAAAGAATGAAATATATACTTAATTTGATTTAAGTATATCGAATATTTTCCAAGTGTTGAAAATAAATGATTGTGAAATACTTATTATTTAATAAGTATGGAAATGCTTTTCCAATATGAAATGAACTGTTTTGAGATTTTTATCTTTTAAAGATAAATTGAAATGTGGAAATTGATTTGAAATTGTTTTCAAATGATTAAGTGTGGAAATTTTAAATCTAGTAAAGGATATTTTGGAAGATAAAATAATTTGGGAAAAATTATTTGGAATCTGATGATGTTGCGCATCTTTATTGATAGTTAAATAACCGACTATCAATAATTACCTTTAGATAGGTATTTGTTGTGAATTGGATGAATTTGAATGCCACACTTATTTTTGAATAATCGCTCACTATTCGGGTTAGCCGGGAAAGGACCATGGGGTCGTATAACCCATTCCGAATATGTGATACGTCGTTATGAATTGCATTCGAAGACCGGTGTTGAAGACCGGATATTTTTGAAAACGGAAGGATTACCGTCGAGTTACTCTACATCGGCTGATCTCCGATTTAGAGGTTTTATCACCCTTAGTGACGGGAAGTCCTGACGTGATTGAAAATTATCCGGAAATGCAAGGGCTTCGTGAGAAGTGCCTTCGGTTCTGTTCGATCCCGGAACAGACTTGTATGGATTGTGTGTCTGACGTTACAATTTGAGATATAAAGCTGATTTCTTTCAAATACATTTCTGTTGGTGGCGGAGAATTTATTCTCTTAGCTTAACACCCTTCTCTGAGACGTACGAGCTCAGAGGTTATGTAGTTGAAATTTATCAGCGATATATCCCAATTTGGTAACGTGGCATACTGAGTGTTGCTGTGAAATGATCAGTGTTTGATCATTTGTGATATGATCATTTGTTTGATCTTATATCTTTGTGATCATAGGTTGATCATTTTTGTTTGACCCGAAGCAGGGCTTTTTGAGAAAGCGTAGCTTTGTGGACGAGACTTCGTCGAGCCTCACACCCCGGAAATGGTCGAAACGGGACGAATGCAGCAAGGTTCTAGGGAGTAGCGCCCCTTAGTGTATGTCATTCCTTCTGGATAAAGGTGGTATCATGGTATGGAGCCCAGATACTTAACCTCTGTGGTTACTGCATTATTATTATCTATGTGGTTTGTTGCGAATCGGGGATCCTCGGGAAGATCGGTGACGATCGGGGGATGGCATACGCGTGTCAGTAGTTACCTATTTTTGCAGAGGTAACCCGGCCTTGTGTTGGCAGAGATCCGGTTAGGTTCTCGGGTCGTCTATTCCAGGGACGTACCCATCGTGGATAGGAAGTTCCTTAGCCTGACCATTTGTTGGAAATCCAAAGAAACAATACGAGCCTTGTACGGTTTTAGTTGTAGAACCTGCCATTTAATATGGTAGCTATAGCAAGCATACTATAATGGTACCTATGCTGGCTAAGATTTATATTCTACTTTCGAAACGTTTCCCACTATGCACTAATAATAATATCAAAAATGATTTGATTTTGCGTAGTAAGCATCTTTGACTATCA
The DNA here is from genome assembly GCA_030737815.1 of Allium fistulosum. Lineage (NCBI taxonomy): Eukaryota > Viridiplantae > Streptophyta > Magnoliopsida > Asparagales > Amaryllidaceae > Allium > Allium fistulosum. Next base: position 693,535,214 of record CM060903.1, on the reverse strand, counting down.
TAAGAAGAAATCTCCTCCAAGTCTGCGTTTGCATTGTGTGTGTGGCGGGAGGTCTTATGGTAGTTTCATTTTCCAAAAGCATTGCGAATTTACTTTAAAATTTTTCTGTTGTTTATTTTAAAGAAGAATAACTGTTTTACGATCTCACACCAGTCACCATGACTGACTCGGAGTTTATTGTTTCCCTTCTAAACTCTGGGTGCCCACCAATTTCCACACGGGCAGCCTAGAGTTATATTATCAGGATATTCTGGATATTCTGGAGCTAGGAGATAAGCTGGATGACGGGACGTAGTATTCGTATCTGATAGTATTTATTCCGCTGTGTATTCTGTATGAGGACAAGTTATATAACTGTCCATTGTTGTATATTGACTCTGATGATTGATGTATGTATAAAATGATATAGTTCTTTGTTTTAAAGATTACTGATTTATCTATTATATATTGTTCCGCTGCGATGTGTAAGATTCTGATATTGTTTTATGTTCTGTTGTTCTTCCGTGTTGTTGTTCTTCTCTATTCTCTCTTTCTTCTCTTTTTCTTCTATCTTTTCTTCTATTTCTTTTTCTTAAACCCTCACTATTGGAGTTTCCGACACTCGATTGCTCGACAGTCGATAAAGTGAGTATCGATGTCGAATTTTCGAAAGTCGAAAATTTCGGTATGTGACAGTACCACTAATTTACCTCTCATTACTGATGTTTTATTAGTTAAAAATTTAAAACACAATTTATTAAGTATTAGTCAGCTATGCGATAAAGGTTTTAATATAACTTTTTCAGAAAATAAATGTAATATTTTCGATAAAAATCATAACACTATTTTCGAAGGAAAAAGAGATAAAAACATTTATATCTTAAATATGAATGTTAATAATGATTCAAATTTGTGTTTAGTAGCTAAAGAAAACGATTCTTGTCTTTGGCACAAAAGATTTTGTCACATCAATTATAATACTATCAACAAACTAGCTAAAAACAAATTAGTTAAAGGATTACCCAATATAAAATTCAAAACTAATATATTTTGTGATGCATGTAAATTAGGAAAATTATCAAAATCTTCTTTTAAATCAAAAAAAGTAATATCTACAGAACAACCACTTGAACTTTTACACATGGATCTTTTTGGACCAACTCAAGTGCAGTCTATTAATCATAATAGATATGTTTTTGTTATTGTAGATGATTTTTCTAGATATACTTGGATTTTCTTTTTGAAAAATAAAAGTGATACTTTTGATAATTTTAAAGTTTTTGTTAAAAGAATCCAAAATATTAAAAATTTGAAAATTAAAAATATAAGAAGTGATCATGAAGGAGAATTTGAAAATGAAGCTTTTGAACAATTTTGTAACAAGAAAGGTATTAACCATAATTTTTCGTTTCCTAGAACACCACAACAAAATGGAGTTGTATAAAGGAAAAATAGAACGTTACAAGAATGTGCAAGAACTTTATTAAATGGAACCACTTTATCGAAAAACTTTTGGGCAGAAGCTGTAGCTACTGCTTGTTATGTATTGAATCGTGTTTCTATTCGACCGTTAACTAAGAATACTCCATATGAACTTCTAAATGGAAGAAAACCAAATATTGCATATCTTAAAGTTTTTGGCTCTAAATGTTTTATTTTAAATACTAAAGATCAACTAGGCAAATTCGATCCAAAATCCGATGAAGGAGTATTCGTTGGATATTCGGAACGAAGCAAAGCTTATCGAATTTATAATAAAAGAACTCAAATTATTGAAGAAAGTTTACATGTTTCATTTGACGAAAATTTTAAAAATACAAATCCAAATATTACTATCGATTCTGATGATGAAACTACTCAGAATGAAAATAGTAATACGAATGAAAATTTTGATATTCATGAAATTAATGAAAATACAAACATTACTCCTAATATAATAAAATCTCCACCTAGAATTTTACGGGATCATCCTTTACAAAACATAATTGGAGAAGTAAATACGAAAGTTAAAACCAGACATCAATTAAATCAAGTTGGTCATGTAGCTTTTCTCTCTAACATAGAACCTAAGAATATAAAAGAAGCCTCAATTGATGACTACTGGATTCTTGCCATGCAAGAAGAACTAAATCAATTCGAACGAAATGAAGTTTGGGAACTCGTTCCTAGACCTAGTGATCAATCAGTCATCGGTACTAAATGGGTTTTCAAAAATAAAGCAGATGAACTAGGAAATATAACCAGGAATAAAGCTAGTTTAGTTGCACAAGGATATAATCAAGAAGAGGGAATTGATTACGAAGAAACGTTTACTCAGTCGCCCGACTTGAAGCAATACGAATCTTATTGGCTTTCGCGTGTTTTCATAATTTTAAACTTTATCAAATGGATGTTAAAAGTGCTTTTTTAAATGGTTATATAAAAGAAAATGTTTTTGTTGAACAACCACCACTTTTCAATCATGAAAAATATCCAGATCATGTTTATAAACTCAAAAAGGCCCTATACGGTTTAAAACAAGCACCACATGCTTGGTATGATAGTCTTAAAAGCTATTTATTAGAATCTGGTTTCGAAATAGGTAAAGTCGATCAAACACTTTTTATTAAGAAAACTAAGAAAGATATTTTAATAATTGAAATATATGTTGATGATATTATTTTTGGCTCGACAAATGAAAAGCTATGTCAGGAATTTTCGACTATAATGACAAATGAATTTGAAATGTCCCATATGGGAGAATTGTCATATTTTCTTGGATTACAAATTAAAAAAATTGAAAATGGAATTTTATTAATCAAGAAAAATATTGTTATAATTTAATTAAACGATTCGGTTTGGAAAACACTGCTGCCAAACCAACTCCTATGAGCACAACGATTCATCTCGATAGAGATGAGGATGGCAAAAGTGTTGATCAAAAACTATATCGTAGTATGATTGGATCTTTACTATATTTAACAATGAGTCGATCCGATATAATGATGAGTGTTTGTTTGTGTGCTCGATTTCAAGCAAATCCCAATGAATCACATATGCGAGCAGTTAAACGTATTATTCGTTATCTAACTAAAACCAAAGATTTCGGGCTATTTTATCCGAAAGAATGTCCTTTCGAATTAGTCTCTTATAGCGATGCTGATTTTGGAGGAAGTCGGACAGATCGAAAAAGTACGAGCGGAACGTGTCATTTCATTGGACGTTCCTTAGTCTCTTGGTTCAGTAAGAAACAAAACTGTGTTTCTTTATCGACGTGTGAAGCAGAATATATATCTGCTGCTTTGGCATGTGCACAAGTCGTATACATGCAACAAACACTACAGGATTTTAATTGTCATCTTGAAAAATCTATAATTTATTGTGATAATACTAGTGCAATAAATCTTTCTAAAAATCCGGTCAATCACTCATGAACAAAACACATCGATATTCGTCATCACTTTCTTCGTGATTGTTTGGAAAAAAGATTAATAATTTTAGAATTTATTAATACTGAAAATCAAATTGCTGACATTTTTACTAAACCACTAAATGAAAATATTTTTATAAAACTTAGACGTGACTTAGGAATAATATCTTTAAAAGATTTATAAATAAAAATATGCAAAAATATTGAAAAACAAAAATTGTTTTATTTCTGACCAATGCGGAACTCGAACTCATGACCTCTGACTTGCTTGTTAGATGTTGTGTTATAGCTACTTGAGCTATGGGTGTTTCTTGTCTCAGTTTTCTTTAAAGTTTGTTTTATTTGTTTTGGTTTTAGAAAAACTATTTTTATTTCTAAACTTATAAATCATACATTTACAAACAGCTTTATTGTTAAACTTCTGTGATTATATTTAAAACTAGTTCCTATCCACTAATTTTTCAGCAAACAGATGATTATATATACTATGCTTATTTTTTAAAGAAAACATATACTAAGAAAGTTTTAAAATCAAAACTTGAAAATGTCTTCAAACAATGACTTTTATAATTCCGAAAACTCCCATCTATCATACACATCTCCAGACGATGATGGTTCCGACCGCATTCCTGAAAACGGCCCCTATCCTACCTTTCCCATGCCTAAACGTATCATTGACTTTTCTTCTCCAGATAAGGACCCCCGACATGGATGGAAACCATGGGAAAACTCCCATACATGCTATACACCGGAAAAGAAAAAAGGCAAGAATACAATGGTAATATCTCCATCAACTAAACAAAAAATTGATGAAATACATCACTACCAACAACAATAAATGGATATGCAGCGGGAACTCTACTATGAACAAAAAGTCACGGCAAGACGTTTAAGTTTTCAAGAAAAGATTGCCATGAAAGTTTGTTCATCAAAGAAGGATGATGTTGCTGAACCTGCTTATAGACCTTCATCCTCTTCAAATCCTGCTCAATCTCCAATAGCTCCAAAATGGTCACCTATAGAAGAAGTTCCGTCTCCAAACTCATGGGAACATAGATTTTAACGAACGGTGGCTAAATTTATATATATATATATATATATATATATATGTTGTTGTTTTCAATAAGGTGTATTAATATAGTGCAATAATAATAAAATTTATATTTCTATAATTTTTTCTTGAAAAACAGCAAAACTGTGCATTTCTGACAGGGTCGGTCGACCGAAGACCTGAGTCGGTCAGCCGAACCCATCCCGAAAGTTTCAAGTATTCTCAGATAACCCAGTCGGTCAGCCGACCCATACTTTCGGTCGACCGAACGTGTATTCTGCTGTTTTTTACTTCATATTTGTAACCCATCCATCCACCTTTTCAACCTACCTCTTCACTTTTACTTTCCCAATTTCGATTTTTACCCTAGCCCCCATTAAATTTTCTCAAATTTTGTTACCTTTTCTTCAAAAAAATGGCTCCCAAGAAGAAAACAAAGACTACTAATGCTTCATCTTCATCTACTCCAGTAGATACTCAAATCGACTCATGGCTTGTCAATGATGTAGCACTTCAAAGATGGATACAACTTCAAGATGCCAAAATCTTTGAAGAATCATTTGTAAGTTATCCTGATTTCGCTCCCTACGGTATTGAAAATGCTGCTATTGAGAGTGGACTTGATACATTCCTTGACCATAGGAAAAATAACTTGAAAATCAATCATATTATGGTCAAGTTATTTCTAGAAAACCTTAACCTTGTCAATCCGCCAAGAAACACTGACAATTGTGTTTGGAAATCGGTTTGTGGCACTTCAATTTTCCTTTCCATTGATCGAATTAATCACATTTTGCATGCACGACCGGGTGGAATTTCGTTACACGATGTAGATTGTAATATATCAAGTCGTGACCAGATAAGCCATCTATTTTTTGAAGATGACGCTACTGATTTAAGACAAACATCATCCCTTCGACCTAAAGCCCGACTCTTTCATCGATTCATGATGAAATCTATAGTTCCTAGAGGCGGTTCATATCACTTAGTATATCCCGAAAACTTTAAAGCATTGTATGCTATTTGCGGGAATATACGAGTAAATTGGGCACACCTTCTTATGGATGAATTTCTCTCTTTTAACCAAGGAAAGATGCTCCATATTTATTATGGAGAATACATAATGAGATTGATCAATAGCTTCGTCGTCCATGCTCCGGAATCCGAAACCTCCAAAGTTCATTCTTTTGATTCAAGAACCATACAACTAATGAAGTTGCCCGATGCACCTCCTAGATTTATAACATTTAACCAATGGCGTACTACTCCTCGAGAACAACTACGCCATAGCTTCTCCACACCGCAACCATCAACTCATGCTATGGAACGTCTAACTCGCCAACATTCAATTCAAAGACCAACTCCCGGAATTAGTACGGAGGCGACCATTGATATTTTGGCTCAAAATCAACTAGCCTTGGATGCCCGGCTACGAAAAATTGATGGTCGTTTCAAGAAAATCAAGGGCTTCTTCGTGAATTTATGGGATGCCTTATCATGTACTTCCAAAGCCGGTGTCTCTTATGTTGCTCCCGGAAAAAGACCGGCACCAAATTTCTCTTGGTCTACTTCAGATAACACAAGTTTCGGTACATCGGGAACTCACGTTTCTCACACCCAAAGACGTGGTAAGGAACCTGCTCCTCCGGAAGAAAATATTCGTCCAGAATTTTGGGATTCTAATGATGATGAGTAGTGATCATATTGTTTTACAACTTGCTATTCATAATTTCAAGTATTTTTTATGAACAATATGTCTATTGTTAGATGTTGTGTAGTAAGTAAACATCATTAAGGGATCTATTTTTTTTTTGAGTATGTAATATTTAAAACTCGATATTTTCTTACTTGTGTTACATGTTCCATATTTCTTTTACATATTACATCTATTAAGTATTCCTTTTTGTCGATGACAAAGGGGGAGAAATATATGAAAGCTAACAATTTTTTTTGCAGAAAAGTCATCATATATTCAGGGGGAGAATTATAATATATATGTAAATACTACTTCGTCACATAAGTATTGTCATCAATCAAAAAGGAGGAGAATGTTGATTCATGAGTTTTGATTCATGACACAAGCTTCAGAGATCATACGACGAGAATACTATACGAAAGCGACAAAAAGAGAATAAGTGTATATTGTGCACTACAAAGGAGAAGACTACAATCCAGAGATTAGTATGAATATTTTATTGTATTGAGTTTTAGAATATTGTTAAAATCATTCCTCAAGTAGTCACACACACACAAATTATTATACATTAATTTAAAATCATTCCTCAAGTGTGCACTGTGCAATTGACAGCAGGTCGGCCGACCAACCAGGAACTTCGGTCGACCGACTCTGTGTCAGTGCACAGATATGCACTATTCTATATACGGTTTTGAAACTCAGTTGACCGGCCAGTTTTCTCGGTCAACCGACCTGAACATAACGGCTAGTTTTCTGAAGAGTTGCGATCGTTCATGAAGAGGAATGTCCTTCAATCCAAGAGATACAGACACAACTTTTGATTGAAACTCTTCATGAAAGATTGTAACTATTCTACAACTATATAAAAATGTTCAATTCACTTCTACAATCACCGATTCTTGTTTTATAATTCTGAAATCTATTCTCTATTTATTTCTACAAATAAAAAGCATTCATTCTCATTCAATATCACTAGAATCCTTGAATAAATTCATATACTTCGATTCTACGTGATTATCTTCCTTCTAAATCTTCACACACATATATACTCTTGAGGATTTGATTATAGGAAAGCTGTACTATCAAAAGACAATCAGTGTTATTCAGAACACATTCGTCAACAAATTATTTGTATTAAAGTTGAAGTCCTCTTCGGCTGTTGAGGCGGAAAAATTCCTGTTCGGCTGCTCAGGTGTCGTATACCTATTCCTCCGGGTTAAGTGAGGGGTTTAGTTTAAATCCAGAGGGTATTCTGGGACTGGACGTAGAACGAGAAGTTCGAACCAGTATAAAAATTACTGGTGTGCTTACATTAATTTTTATTTTACTGCTATTATCAATTTCCGCATTTATATACCATATTACACGATCCTTAGTACTACACGTACACTTTCAATAACATCTCTTCTTCAACGGTTGCAGCCATTAAAACAAATAGAGTTGTTTAGAAGTAACAACTCCTCATATGCATTTATTCAAACCTATATATATATATATACTTCAAAGATTGAGAATTGAATATAATTATTATTCTATTCTTTTGATTTCTTATTAACTTTCAATTTACAAATTCGTGCATCTCTTGCCTACATAATTTCAATCTATCATAATCAAAATACCATTTTGATTAAACTACTTCCTACAACTCAAAGTATTCACATTCACATACTCAAAGGAGATCATAGGAAGATTTGTACTATCAGTCAAAATCTGTGTTATTTGGAACACACGATTGTCAGATAATTACCTTTGTATTAGCCTATTCCTCCGGGCGAAGTGAGGGTTCTTTGGTCAAAGGAAATACCGAAGGGGAGCTTCGGGACTGGACGTAGGGTGAGAGATCCAAACCAGTATAAAATATCCTGTGTGCTCGCTTTTATTATCTTTCTTGTTTATACTATTAATTTACTCTACTTAGTATAATTATCAAGACATACTTTTACATTAGTATATAAGTTGCATTATATAAGATCTATACATTTTCATTATATATATGATTGCCCGTATTTGTTACCGCTATAAAATGTTTTATATTGTGTTGATTGACCTGTTGAGTGGTTTATAAATTTTGACCGAGACGTGGGATGCCACGGTATCGATAGAGGTTTCTAAACACTTGGACAATGCAAACCGACACAATATTGTTTTTGAAATCAGTAAATGAAATAATTTTACCTAGATTTTATATTTATATATAAAATAATAATTTTCTAAAAACCGATATAGTTATTCATGATGTGTTTGTTTGTTAGGAGATAATAATATTCAATTATTATCATTTATCGTTTGATTAGTCATGATCGGTTAGTTTAAGAGCACTGACTATTGTTTATTGATTTTTCAATTTTGTTCGACCAGTTTATGAGTAGTTTTACCTTTTCACCGCATGGATTGGGTAGATAGTAACTAGTGGGAACATTGAAATGATCACCTTATGAATTAAGTTTCACAGTTTGACTATAAGCTGTTCGATATAATGTTGAGTTAAAATTTAATTTTAATAAAAGCTGTTTATTATAATCTAAAAAAATATATACATTTGTGAAATGATTTTATATAAGAAAGTGAAATTATATAAGTATGATTTATAAATTTGGTTTATAAATAAAAAGGATTTAAAATTAAGAATTTGAGAACTTAAATTCCGATGTTTTTTGAAAGTTGTTTTTCAAAGTTTTGGGGAAAATAATAATAGTATTATTTGGAAGTATTTATGAATAGAAATATTTTAAAAGGATTTTAAAGGAGAGAGAAAGTACCGAACTCACTTTTGTCGCTGTCTGGTGATGACTGTAGCATCATCGGCGTTCATTTTCGAGTTTCTAAGTGGGGGAGTGCTACCATAGTAGTTTGCTACAGAGTTGTTTAGGTAAAACTAATTTTGATTTAATCTCAAAAGTATGATTTGATATACAAAAGGAGATATGTATATTATTATTTCAAAATGATTTGAAATTAAACCCAATGTTTAGTTCTTAAATTTTCTGTTAAGTTACTATATGGACGCATGTATCCAATGCATTAGGGTAGTTTGGTTTGTGCATCTTGTTTGGATATATTAGTTAGTAGTTTCCATTTGTTAAATTGAAATGGTATTTTGGCCATTTTGGACAGTCGAAAACATCCGAATTAGTTGAGAACTTGAAGCTAGGTGTTTGTAAAAAGATAAAAGTAGAGTTTAGTAACTCTAGAATGGAAAGATAGAAAGTTAAAATAATTTTTAAATTTGTTGGACATCCTGGACAAGTAAAACAAATATGAGATTGTATAGATACTCTTGGAATGTAGTAGAGTATTATACAAATATGAACTTAAGTCTTGGAATGTTTTATAAGCGAAGATAAATCTTTATAGAAAGTTTATAAAATAAAGATACGTCTTTATGAAGTGTTTATAAAAACGTAAGTTACTTATTATGAAATGGTTCATAAATGATTTTACAAAAACTAATAGTTTGAACTAAAATCAATAGTGCAACGAAAAATCGTTTTATCGATAAACGGTCCGAAATGTGTGAAATTTTCATTCCGGAGCACTATCTCGAATTTTGATGAAACTAATGTCATCGGATCAAGAATAATGAGTTTTTGTGTGTCGACGAGTTTTGTAACGATCGGACATGCTAGGTGATCACGTGAGCTCAAAAGGTCGGACGGTTAATTAGAGAAATTAAATTATAATATAATTTTTAATATAAATAAAAACACCCTTTTACTTCACTCTCTCACACTTCTCCACTTTTCCTTTTTTCTTCCTTTTTCATTTTCCTGTGTAAAATAAGTGTGCCGCCGCCTTCATCAAATTCTTCCTGTGGCTTTAAGCAATGGTGGAGTTGTTGTTTAGATTCATCGAGTTCGTATTGGCAAGGGCTTTAAATTCATACGAGATTTGGGGGTGCGACACAAATTAGTAAGTGGCTGTACCTTCATCGCCGACTAGGGTTCCATTTTGGCGATGGTTGATGAGGAATTGGATGAAACAAATTGTGTTGTTGTGTTCCCCTTGCCAACATGCACCATTTTCCACAAATGCCGCTGCTCTGGCCTGAATTTGGGGGTCATGACATTTTCTTTGTCGTGTAGGGCGGCACGGTCGTGACGATTAGAAGGAGGCCAGAGGTGATTGCAGTGGCAGTTGGACTTAGCACACAAAGAGGAGTTAATTAGCATATGGCAGAGGAGCTCCAGTCGCCTTGGTCAAATCGTGACATTGTACGGCAATAGAAAGGGCTACATGTCGCATTTCAAACAGTGCTGTTGAGATTCTGGTTTTTGGGTCCATGGTGGAGAGCAAGTGAAGGGGAGTTTGAAGGAATCGACAGGGTGTGTTTTCATTGAATGTAGAGGCAGAAATCATTTGGAGAAGTTGCGGCCAAAGTGGGTTAATGCATGCGTGCGCTATGCATGTCCAATTGGGAAAGAAAGTGGTTTAGTGGGTTAATGAGGTGATTAGTGTTGATTATTGTTAATTAATTAATATAATTAATTCAACAACTTATAAAATTCATAGCTTCTACATACGAGGTCCAATCGAGACACGATTTTTTGCGTTGCGCTTATAGAACTGTTATCTACTCACTAAAGTTGATTTCGTCAAGTTTGGAGCAAGTAGAATTTTTAGCTAAAATCGAATGATGTTCGATTTTAAACAATTCTTGAACGCTTAAGATTCAACTGGAATTTTAAAGAGTTAACTCAACTTTGGATAAAATTATATGATATATGTGTAGATATAAATCATTGTAAGTATGCTTGAATGTTTTCCTTAGTTGATTTGGTTGAATTTCTATTTGGGAAAGCAGATAACATATGAATTGAAATGCAGGGAACTTATGAAATTTTGTAAAGGGATCCGGATTCCTTGCCACTGTTGATGTTAATTTCATTTATATATTTATGTTATAAATTGTTGAATGTCAAAGCTTGGTAGTTGACCTTATTTGATGTGACTTTAATGTGTCACAAAAGTTGAACACTTTTACTATGGATCACTAAAAGCACTTATTAAGTGTTGTGGTAGCTTTAGGACTCACTATAGTATTTCAGAAATACTATTAATTTTTTATTTGGAAATGGTTTTAATTCGAAGAATGATTTGAAATGTCATTTTTGGAATTTTCTATGGCATTTTACTCGGAAAATTTTGAACTTCTCTATTTACTTCAACCTTTTTGTTGGTCTCTTCTAATTTATATGTGTAAGTTTTTGTCCACACCAACACTCCGAGATCCGAAGGTGTATCTCCGAAAGCTGATTAGAATATTGGAACCGGCTAAGAGGTTATCGAGACATGATGTAATCAAGCTTTGAGCACGAGATGTTGAACCATAGATTAATAATAGCACATGTAGAGGAGGTAAGGTACGAAAGTTAAATAACATAGAGACTTTTATAGTGGTTCGAGCCGAAAGTCCCTACGTCCACTGTCCTTTCCTTATTTAGTCACTCTTATATAACCGAGAGACTTATTACATTGAACCTAGGCATTTTCACAATTAATGAGTTTGTTAATAGAGCTCTAATGTAGGAAAGTACATTATGATTTTATGTCAGTTCTTTTTCATGCTAGAAGATCCCTTGTTCCTTGGGATTGCAGCCGCTTTATAGCCAATATGCCATAACGTAATTAATAGAGAGCCTTTTCTTTAGATTGATGACTTGGCTTGCTATGTGAGGCTTAGATTTGAATGCTTGTTATCATTTGGCTGATTGCATTTTGATGCGGATTGCTGTCATGAAGTTTTTATATATAGCTTCTTTAATTCTTTTCGTTTATCCTAACTATTGATCTCGGTCTGAGGCTATCTAAGCCATTGATTGTTGGTACTTGTTGAAAGGCTTTTGGCTTCGGCAACTGCTGCCCTCAGTTAAGATTTTTGTTTCAACTGAACAACGATCTTAACCTTTTTGATGCTTTGATCCATGCTCTTGGATCACATGCTCTCAGTACTGAGTTCCATACTTATGTTCTCCGTGGAAATTAAACAATGAATCTTGAAATTACAAGCCAAGGAACCTTCTTTTCAAATATTCATAATTTATACTTTGTAGAAATTATGGTGTAACACATGTCCCTCAAAGTTCACCTTATATGGTTGGTATGAGGTGGACTTTGAAAAGAATAGTGTCATATTAGGTTTGCTACTTGTCTTATTTGTTCTGTTCTCATCATTAAAGTTGACCATGAGTTTTCGGGCAAAGTAGTATCCAAAGAACTTTCAAAAGTATTATTTTCCCTAGACAACTTAGAAAGATCTAATCTTGTTTAGAGGGTTTTGAAAGTAATTTGGAATTAACCTTTACCTAGAGGCTTTATGGAAATTGAAACTAGTGCATAGAGGCAAAAATACGTCAATACCATGCTGCAGTCATTTAGATCCGGTCTTACATAGGAGTAGGATTTGATTAGTGGTGGTATAATGCCTATATTTTCTTGTTATTATAAGAAAATTGGGCAAATTTGCTTGAAATTAACTTTTAGGCTGGAAAAGACAGTTTCAACCGGACCGCGAGGTTTAGACTTTTCAAAGCGTGCTTATTGCTTAAAGCCATCTAAGCTAAGTGACAAGTGAAATTATTATGGTGCCAAAAGACAAAATCTACTTTGAGACCATCAGGTCAAAACTTTTTGAAATCGTGCTTATCACTTGGAGCCATCTAAGTTAAGTGGCAAGCAAAATTATTACGGTGTCGAGAGGCAAAATCTACTTTGAGACCATGAGGTCAAAACTTGAAATCATGCTTGTCACTTGAAGTCATCCATGCTAAGTGGTAAGCGAAATTATTATGGTGCCGAAAGGCAAAATCTACTTTAAGACCGCGAGGTCAAATTTTTTTAAAATCGTGCTTGTCAGTTAAAGCCATCTAAGCTAAGTAGCAGGCGAAATTACTATGGTCTCGAAAGGCAAAATCTACTTCAAGACCATAAAGTTAAAACTTTTTGAAACTGTGGTTGTCACTTGAAGCCATCTAGGATAAGTGGCAAGCGAAATTATTACAATGCCAAAAGGAAAAATCTACTTCGAGACCGTGTGGTAAAAACCTTTTGAAATCGTTCTTGTCACTTGAAGCCATTTAAGCAAATTGGCAAGCGAAATTATTACAGTGCAAAAAGAAAAAATCTACTTCGAGACCGTGAGGTCAAAACTTTTTGAAATCGTGCTTGTCACTTGCAGCTTGTCTAGGCTAAGTGGTAAGCGAAATTATTATGGTGCCAAATGGAAAAATCTACTTCGAGATCGTTAGGTCAAATTTTTTTGAAATCGTGCTTGTCACTTGAAGCCATCTAAGCTAAATGGCAAGCGAAATTATTTTAGTGCCAAAAGGAAAAATCTACTTCAAGACCATGAGGTCAAAACTGTATTTGTAGTACAAATTCATAAGTGATCATTCGGGACTAGACTTTTGAAGAGATGAGTTCTGAATTTGCATTAAATGTGAGTCCAGATGTTGGCAGTTGATTGGTTATCCCCATAAAGCATTTCTCTCTTTCTATACAAGGATGATTTGGCATTTGGTGGGATGACCCCTTGATATTCTTCTTATGTACACCTGTTAAACTAAATCCGTGATGGAAAGCTTTCTCTTTTCAATCTGTGCCATCCCTTTTTAATATAAACACTCTTTCCCCTTTTCTACCCTCTTTTAACCCGTTCGAATTGTAAAATCGCCATTGATATTTTCAAGCTCTCTTCGATTCGTCTTCTAACATCTACTCTTGAATTCATAAGTCCTTCTCAAAAATTTATTTTTACTCTTGTTCAGATTTCCCATATCATTGTCGATACTCCTCCTTTTACTACTTATTCAAGAATTAGACTTAGGTTTTAACTTGCTTAATTCTTGTTTCTGGAATAACGTCAATTTTCTTTTAATAATTAGACACCTCATCCCTTCCCTTCCTTAGGTCTGAAACAGATGCTCCAATCAAAGATCAGTAAGACCTCGATGAAATTTTGTCATCTTATAGGATTACAGGAGTTGAGACGACAGCTCCTGACCCGGGATGCATTTTAGCAATCCTCTAGTGGGATATTTTATATGGTCCATAAAGCATTTAGAACATGGGATCTTCTTGTCTCTTGCCTCTTTATTTGTCGATGTTTTGGAATTCTACCGCATCAATCCCTTTCAACTTTTGGCTACTTCCAATTCAACCTTATCTACCATGATGATTCTGTACTCCAAAAAAGGGTATCAGGATAAATCTGTTTCCAAAGTCAATTACATGTTCAACTTGCTGGACTCTAAATCCCTTTGGGACTTTCCCATGTATTTCCTCAAATTTTTGAGGCCATCTCCCTTACAGGATCCATTCAGCAAAATAACACCCCGTCGGTGGTTCTTTGTTAAGGTTTCTTCTGATTGAATAACCACTTCTTTCAGTAATGATGGTACATTCTTGGATTTTTCACCTTCCTTTAGCCTTACCCGTATTCTAGGTTGTGTATCCTTATTTTACTAAATCTCAAACAGTGAGACCCAAGAAGAGTGGTAACCCAACTATCACCAACCAATATAAGAACAAGTATAAGGAAGTTATGAATATTCCTTCCTTACATCGATACCGACACTTATTTCATTCCAAAGGCAAACTAAAAGCTCGAGGTCTGCTCCTTCCTTCTGCAGCATTTGCCAGACTAAAAACCTCTAAGAGGTACGAGACAACTTCTACCATAGTCAGTGTAACGGAGAGGAAACCAAATCCAATTTTGGGGAAAGCGAGACTGGGGATTTCACCCTTTAACCATTGTACTAGTTTATTTTAGGTTCTTAGTACAACTTTGTCTTAATTCTGATTTTAACCTTACCCTTTTCTTCTCGTTGTAATGACTTTGTAACGACCTGTATTTTTAACACTTTAAAAATACGAATTAAAATAAAATTTTTGGATAAAAATCCGAAGGAAATAAAATTTTGTGTTGTTAAATGCAAATTACAAGTTAAAATACAAAACTGAATTCTGAAATAACTTATTTGTAAAATAAATATGGATGTTAACTTGTAGTGAATGTAAATAATGAATTGAATTTGATTGTAAACCAAATTGGTTATGATTGAAAACAAAGAATAAATAAAATGGTAGATTTAATAATGGAAGTTTATGTTATTGAAACTAATATAAATAGATGTAACTTAATATTATAGTTGATTGAAATAAGATAATAACTGAAACTGTAATTCGATAAAGATGTCAACTTGTAATTGAACGTAAGTAAAGATTTGAATTTAAATGTAACAAGTAATGGAATTGAATTGAATTTGATTGTAAACAACGAAATAAATAAAATGTTACATTTAATATTGAAGTTATAATATGGAATCAACGTAAATGAATGTAATTTAATATTACTGTGAATTTAAATAAGATGATAGCTGAAGAAAATGAAAGTAAATGAATTATAAACTATTGATAATAATGTATAAGTAAATGGTTGATTCAATAATGAAAGTGTAAATCGAAATAAAAGAATTCATTTGGAATTAAGTAACTTGAATTTGAATTACAATATAATTGAACGTTGAATCTAATATAATCTTTTATATTGGATTTATAATGGAAAACTGCATTGTAGAAGATTGTTAACTACTGTGAAATTAAAAATGGAATTTGTGAACAATTGAAATTGTAGAAGATTGTTATCGTTTGACCGTGGCAGCTCGAAACGCATCGAATTGTTTTTAATATTAATTCGGTGAGAGAAAATAGTAATTTTTCAAAAAGTCTCGGATTTCGACGAAACCAGTTTCATCGGATCCGTAATGTCATATTATTGTATGTTTTTAAATTTCGTGTCAATTGGATGTACCGTTTGTCCGGGGCAAGCCAAAACGCATCGAAATCGGTTTAAATCGGTTTAATTTAAAACTGATCGTTTTTCTCCGTAACTCGCCCAGATGACCGAATTAGCCTCCGAAACATGTTCCATTGCGTTCGGAACGTGGGGTAAACCTTAGAAACGCCAGCCGGCATGCTTCGTTTGGAGTTCGGAAAATTTTCGATGAATAGTGTTTTGCCAATTTTCTATATAAGGATCTCACATCTTCAATTTGCAAACAAAAGCCCAAAACCCTAATCCAAATAGCTCCAGCCGCCACTATCACATTCTAAGGCCAGAAATTCATCTTCTTTCCTCCTCAATCTCTCTCAATCCGTGAAGAATTAGAAGAAGTGTTCAACTACAAAGTTGTAGCACTCGTCGAGAGCTTTCAATCCATACGGAGATGATGGGGTATGGCGCGACGTAGTGGAGGCTATGGGGGCTGGAACAGTGGCCGTTTGGCCTCGAGCTGCGTGCAAATGGTGGGGCCGAGTTCATCATGGTGGTAGGCGTGGGTGGTGGTGGCCGAGGCGCTTCGAATGGCGGTAGTTTGATGAAGTTTCGTCAAGCGTGGAGGCGGTTGCACTTAACCCTAGCTATTGGAGATGGGTTTTGTTTTGTACGTGTTTTACTGGAAGGAGTGCATTTGGGAAGAAGGCAAAGCATGTGGCCAGATCTGGTAGAGGCAGAATCAAGGGCCCAGATCTGATGAGGTTTAAAATTTGAAATGAAAATTGTAATTTATTTATATTAAAACATGTACAAACTTTAAAATAGCATAACTTCTTCATACGAGGTCCGTTTTGGACGAAACTTTTTGCGTTGCGATCGTAATGACGAGAGCTTCGAAATGAAACTGGTTTGGATGGATTTGGAGACGTTGGAAATTTGGGCTAAAGTTGGGCGTCGTCCAGTTTCAGTTCCAAACCGGAACGTCTCGGCGACAACAGAAAATCAAGGTGAGTGTTTATACGCTCACAATTGACTAAAATAATTTATGGTAGTTAAATTTGACATTATGAAGTGATATGAATTTATTTGTCGTTGTTTGATAAAAAAATTAATTGTCATATAGATTGTCATTTGAATTCACCGTTGAAAATTAAATTGACAGTTAAATTGAAATTAAAATTGAATTGCGATTAAATTACCCGACATTGATAACTATGAAATTGCCGTGAATTGTATTGTCTATTGGATGATTTATTTCGATGGATGCTATTGGTTGATATTTAAATGTTTGGATGTTTATTTGTTTATATGTATCCTGTTATACATACATATGACACTGTGATTGGTTTATGTGATATATATTCATCCCTGACATTTAATTGAAATAAATAATCACTTGGCCATAGGTTAGGAAATTATATACGGACACCGGGTTGGTTAAATTAAATGATTTTAAAAAAGTTGTTTTGAAATTATTTAAATGAATTGATTTTAAGAATAAAAATCCAATTTATGGAAATTGAATTATTTTGAATTGAAGCTCGAAATGTTGGAATTTAAACTTGGTAAATGAAATTGTTTAATTATTCGAAGTTTAGATTTTAAAGAAAAAGTTGAAATACGGCGTAAATTTTCGAAAGATTGATTTGTTTTAAAAGATTGGACTTTTAATCGAACTCTGAATATTTCTAAGAAAATTTATATGAAATGATATTTCAAGTGGAGTTTGGAATTGAAAATTGATTTGAAATTGAGATTTAATTAATTTGGAATTTAATTGAAATTCAAAGAAATTTGTGAATTGGACTAAATTGAAACTATTGAATTAAATTTGAAGATAAAATTGATTTGAATAGGATTTGAACTGAAATTGATTTGGAATGTAATACTTAAATGAATTCTTGAAATCCGAATGTTAATCTAAGTTTATTGAATTGGAATTGTTCCAGAAATTAAGTAAACTACTTAATACGGATGTTTAATTTGAAGAATATTCTAATTTGAATACGAAATGGTTTTAAAGCGAATCTTATATTCTTATATAAATATATGAACTGTTTGAAATGTGAAATATTTAAAGTTTCGAAATATATTGAAAGTGAAATGGCTTATTTTGTGGTTCAAATATGTATTTGAAATTGATAATTTGAAATGGTTTATTGAGAAGCTGAATCGAGTTGAAATTGATGATTTGAAATTTGATTAAATTTTAAATTTTGGAATTCGAGTTTATGTGAATCGTTTTGTGAGATTTTGAGGCGAAAAATGATTTTGAAATCGAAATGAGATATTGAGGCGAAAATTGATTTTGAAATCGAAATGAGATATTGAGGCGAAAAATAATTTTGAAATGAAATCGTATATTTGAGTAGATATGATGATTTTGAAATGGATTTGATTTTGAAGCGAATATGATATTTTGATATCAATTATGAATCGATTTGAAATGTAAAAGATCCAACCGGTGTGAAAAATATAACGTAGTTATTAAAGAGACCGGGATCGGATATGGACATACTCTCTGTCGATACCGAAAACCACTTTAATAACTATATTCGTGGAGTGTTGATCCAGAATGAAGTGGATGGTTTGATGAACGTGTTGACTGAAGAAAGAGAACGATTTTGGATGACCCCTAACATGACTAAAACAGGAGCCGCACCGGGCCATTGAGGTTCGCCACCTCTAGCGGACACACTTCTTCGATACCATGTCTATTACTTTTGTGATTCGATTTGGGTGCACCCCGCGATTTGGGAGTGTTGTTTCGCGGTGTTGGGGTAGTAGCTGCTATGCCCAACATCAGTCCGGATCACGCAACTACTAGTATCCTAGTTGGTATTGCCTCATGTACCTTGTCATACTGATTATCCTATTCGTGACCACTACGTTTCGGTTTGTACCTTGAGTATATGGATTGCCCTCTGGTGACTTCCGGTTTTGGGGAAACTACGGTCTTGTATATGCTCTTGGGAATATAAACTGTGTTAAGGGTGGAATGGGCCATGGCTTAACGCTATTTTAATACTTTTACTTTAATGTAGACATATTATAATAGCGTATTGTACTACATAGTAGATAGTTTAACGGATCCTTGAGAGATGGAAAATCCCGTAACATCTCTTAAGTTATTGCACTCACGTTGACACTGGACAGGAGATGTCAAACCCCGTAAACATCTCTGACGCCGTCACACTCATATTTTCTTATTCGATTTGACTTACATGAGATATTTTAGTCCTGACTCGAGTGTTTTGTCTTTTCATTACGCTCGGGTCAGCCTGAGCATTTCAGATAAGGTTGAAGATCTATTCTGGAGGACGAAGACGGAGTTTGGTATTACATCATTTGTATTCTACTACTGTATTATTTTTCCGCTGCATTGTTGTGTTATCTCTGATATGTATGTAACTCTGATTTATGATGTATAATAATAATCAAATTTATTTATTTAACAGCTTCATGAACTGTTATTTTATTATTATATCTTGTTCCTTCCGCTGCGAGATTCTGAGTTTGTTTCTGTTCTTTCTTTTCTTTTCTTATTTAACCCCAATAACCATCTTCCTTTTAGACGGTTTGAGTTGGACATGTGTGGATTATTGTCGACTTGAACGGTCAAAAAGGCGGGTCGTTACAGACTTCCTCTTCTAAGAATGTCGGCTTCCCATATAAGGGAAAGGAGACTAAGAAAAGATCTAGGTTGTTTCTTCCTCACAAAGATACACTTGGCTCAAAGGAAAAAAGCTTTCCTGGTCTTTCCAGATCGAAAGCTCTAAGGGAAAGGGGTCTGATCCTCTTGCCGAGAAAAACAAGCAAGCGATTGAGATTACGAGAGCTGCTTTTGAAGGTGACCTTCTTTATGCCATCACTGAAGCATATGCTAGACCTCTAGCCTCTGTCTCGAAAATTTAGAAAGCGATCAAGTATAGCATTTGGGAGAGAATCAAGGTCAAAATTCTTGTGTTAGCTTATGATTTCAATATGTGTCCTTACTCTGTTTACTTCTTTCTAAACAGTGGTGGAAATCTCTAACCTTCAGCATGAGTGGCTGAAAATGGAGGAGACGGTGGCTGCCGCTAAAGCAAATAAAAAAGAGTTTGTGGAATTGAAAGGTAAAATTCAAGAGGCGAATGCTCAAATAGAGGAATTGGGTAGAACTGCTGGAGAGAGGGATCGTAAGATTGATACTCTCGAGAAAGTCTTGAAGGAAATGGATGAGAGGTTGAAGAAAGCCGAAGCCGGGGTGGTTGATAAAAACATTATATTGCTAGAGACAAGCATGAGAGGGAAGCCAACAAACAGGCTTTTCATGTTTTATTTGATGCTTATACTCACCATCGAGATCAAAACATAACTTTCTCTTTAGCCTATCTTGGGAACAACGTGGCCACAGTAGTGGCTAACTTTGCTAGAGGTATGAGGAACGTAAGAAGGAAAAAGAAACCGAGGCCATGGTTGTGGATGAAGCTGACGCCCTAGTAGAGGAGGAGGAAGCGGATGCTTTTAACAAGGAGGTACGAGAGATCATTCTGATGATACACTTAATGAAGAAAACATTCTGTAGCTTGTCCTTATAATACAACATTTGGCTTGTATAAAAAATTTGACCGAAACTTTCTTGATGACTTTTTAATACTTAAATTTCCATCCAACCTTATACTGGATGACTTTCATATGATATCCCAAACTAGAGTAGCCGATGTGTAGTTCTTCTTTATTTCCCGTCTTTTCCCTTTGCTAATCTTAAGTCGATGTTTCTTAGAGAGTACCTTGCCTAAACTACTCAAAAACTCAGCAAGGCTATGCTTCTCTTTACCATTCTTACGAGGACAACGTAGCCGAACATCAAAAGCTAAAAGTAACCCTTAAGGCCTTTGAGATTAAGACCAATTTCCTTAAGTCAAAGCTAGGTCTAAAAATTTGCAGCCACCTTACTTCGAAGAGGAATAGGCCCTAAATAGACATCTGACCTCGAGAGATGACATCACCATCCTTTTTAGATGAAGGGAGGAAAAGAGGCTAAGGATGATGTTGCTAATGAATTCCTTCCGAGACTATAAAACTGAGGTTGTTTCGGAGAGCCTTTTCTCATCATCTCGGCTTGCTCATTTGGGGAGGACCTCCTCTTTTCATTTTTATTTTTTCCTCTGATGTTTTCGATTTTGTAATCCAACCTTTGTAATATTATTTCTTTATTAAATTAAGCGTCCTTCTCGACTTATCCTTTGTAACACTTTCTTCGACAAAATATATGTAAAGGAATTTTATTCTCTTCGACTTCATTTCTTATGTTGTCACTTTGCTTGAGTGTGCTTTTAGAAACTTCCTTTTGTAGGGTATCTTTTGCCTCTGGTATTCTTTTTTCAAAACAAGGTTTCAGACCCATTCAAATTTTGTCAACGGATTCTTGTCCGAAGCCAACCCAGTGGCACGATCAAGAGTTTTGCCTCGCTATAATTCTATGTTTACCTTTACCCCTTTTTGGGTTACCGAATCAACTCAATGCCTTAACTTAGGAACTTTTCTGTAATGACCCTAATTTTGACTAACATTATTTAGGATATTTAATTAGATAAATTAATTTAAATAATGTAGATACTTAAGGGATTGAGATTTGTTAATCAATAAGGGTCATGCCTTAATGAATGTATAAGGAAAAGAGAATTGAAAATAAGTAAGTAGGAGGAATATGATAAGGGTAAAATGGGAACATCCTTCATTCTAATACCTTAAACCCTTCTATTCTTTATTCCTTTTTCATTGTAACATTCACAAACAAAACTAAAAACCTAAGGTACCTCGGTCGTCCACCATTAAGGATATTCAAGAAGAAGAAAAGCTAGGATTCAAGTAGAAAGATTAAGCAAATCAATCAAAGGGAAAATCTCAACCTTCTTAACAAAAAGCCAAGGCGAATAATTAACTTACAACTCAATTTTGATATTGATTTCGGTTTTAAGTTAGATCCGAATTAATTTTGTAGGCAATATGCCATGTTATGTTTGTTTAAATGGATGCTTGTTGATGATTCAAATGATTTCATATAGATTTACGATATGCTTAAATTAGAGAACCTATTAAATGACATCCAAATAAGTTGCGTTTTTAATATATGATCAAAAACATTATTTTAGAAGTGGGTTTCAAGTTTCATAACTTTCTAAGTAATTGCGGAATTATTATAAATTTTCTATGAGAAAAATAGTTAATATTGGGTTTAAATTATTTAAGGCAACTATATAATGATTTCGGTTTGAAATTTATATATGTTAGAAAACATATTATAAGTGAATTATTGTGATTTTGGGGGAATTTTCCTAAGTATTTTACTATGGTTATAAAATTATTTAAGTTAAGGGACATAAATGTTTTATTTGTTTTATCAAGTCGAAGGGCTTATTTGCTTAAAATGTTTTAGATTGTAAATTTTGAATTCAGCAGCCTTTTAGAAAAGGATTTTGATAAAGAAATGGTAACCAATCATACTTTGACAAATTGGGCAAGTTAGGTAAAAAGAATTGCTTTGAAAGGCATAAAATCAGTTTTGTTTCGAATTACAACTTTGCCACTTCCTTTGCTTGCTTCCGTCACCATGCCCAGTAGGTCTATAGAACCCATTCGAAACCAATGCACATGGTATCAAGTAATTTGTAAGTAGTGGATTAGAGAAAGGCGGAAGGGCCTGTGTTGAAGTCATGCTTTCGAAGGGGTTGCTTTTAACTTGTCTTTGTTTTTAAAAGGATGCTTTCGAATAAGTTGTTGCTTGCCTTTGTTTTTAGAAAGGAGCTTTCGAAAAAGTGGTCACTTGTTTTTGTTTTAAAAGAAGCTTTTGAACCTATTAGATACCCATGCTGGCGCATTCATGCCTTTCGAATTAGATAAGGCCTCTTTTCTTTATAGCCTTAAAGCAATGTATTCGAAAGGGGTGCTTTCGCCTTTTAACTTTGAAGCCGCCTTCTCAATGCTTTTGAAAGGGTTGTATATCTGTTTTTAAATGGTTTTTGAGGCAATGGTTTTGAAAGGATCGGTTTCAAAACTATCATCTTTCTTTTACTTGGGCTTAATGCTTTCAAAAGTAATGCTTTCGCCTCTATTCTTTATAACCCTTTAGTTATGTTAAAGGTTAAACCCAATGGTTTTGAAAGGAATAATTTTAAATGGTTTCGAAACAATGTTTCCACAAACTCATACTTAAACGCAATGCTTTCGAAAGGTATGGTATAAGTGTTTCGAAGGGGAAGTCTGTAACACCCCGCGCTTTAATGACAAATAAAATCAATTGAATTAACCTAATTGCAAAACATTGAAAAATATAAATGTCAAATATACGCATTTAAAAATTAATAGGTTACATAGGTATATGCAACCAATGAGTGTGTGATTAATTGATGGATCAATCAATTAAAAGAGGAATTAATTAAGAGACGTAGAGGCGTCAATTAATCAGAGAATATGTCACTTTTTTTAGAGCAAGACGGTTGTGTAGCGTGTCACTACACAGCCGGTTATATAGCAGAATAAAATGTAAATAGTACGATCAACAAGCCTGATCGCTGGCCAAAATGGGAGAAGACTGCACAACAGTCACACAGACAGTCAACTACTTAGCAGAGTCATAAATACATAACAGCATAATACATATATCAGTATATAAAGTAGATAGGTACTGCAGAATGTTCAGCGGTGGTTTCCAGGATGCCTTATGGTAGGAGTTGCGAAAGAGCTGCCAGCCGATTCAGCTGGCGATGATCTGGAGAATGGCAGTCTAAGCCTGAATGGAGCTGAGAAACTGTGGCCCGCTAAAGATGAGAAATAGTAAATAATACGCCTGCATGTTCCATCGAAGTGAGATTTGGGCCTACTGAACACAAGTGCATTTCGCTCGGCCCAAATGCACCAACTGAATATAGCCACAAAGGGATCTAAGTGCTTGTTGGGGGGGGGGTTATGCTGCCAATATTCGAAAAATGAAGTGATTGTTGGGATATAGCCAAGTATGTGAACGGACGTTGCAACCCAAACCCTAAAAGAAAAATCACATTCTATGAATAGACGTTGGATACTTTCGGTTGCGTTAGAGCATAAGGCACAGTTTGGGTCCACCGCGATGTAATTATGAATGAGTCTGTCTCTGGTGTTGATGCGGCCGTGGATAAGGCACCATTGGAAGAAAGCGATGCGAGGTTGGAGCTGACATTTCCAAAGTCTGGGGAAGTTGAAGAGGCGTCCAGGGTTGTTTAGGTGAGCATAGCAGGAGGCGACGGAGAAGTCAGCTGTGGGATTTGGGGCCCAGATGAACTCATCTGGCAAGGGATGGAATTGAATGGATTGGAGGATGGAGGCTGCTTGGTCAAGCTCGGCTAAGGTGGCAAGGTCAAAGTAGGTGGATGGAATATGTCACTTTTATAACATTAATTAATTAAGGGATCTTCTAATAAAGGGAAATGCATGTAGGGAATAAATTAAATGATAACATACATATATTAATTTATAATTGACGCAATCAATTAATTAAAGACATTAAGTAAGCATCAATTAATAAAAGAGGGAAACTTATATGTCAATTAATTGGGTAATGAATTGGCGGTTTAAATATGTACAACTAATAAATGTGTGATTGAGTGACGCATAGGAAGTAATTTGGATATCGATTAAAACGGGAAAACGTGTCAATTAATTAATTGGAAATTAGTTGAGCGTTTTAAAAAGGGTGTCAATTAATCAAAGAATATGCCATCTTTACAATAGCTAATGATGTAAATTAATTAGCTAGAAGAAAATGCCGGCTATAGGATTATTTGTTTCCAAGTTAAAAAATTGGAATGCATAAAAAAATCAAACAAAGTAATTAAGTTTATTATGTAGGTAAATTAATAAGAATAAATTAAAAAGTATAACTTTTAAATGCATTCAATTAATAAAGGTATTAATTGACGTGTTCAAATAGGTAAGAAATTATAACGTATAAGAATCAACTAATATTGGATATATATATATATATATATATATATATATATATATGATCTAATTAATTGGATAATTAGTGGGAGAATCTTATTTATGAGGAAACATGAATTAATAGGGTCATATAACAAAGGAACAAATGAATAACGTTGGAGAGTTATAAGTTATAAGCTAACGTAAACAAATCAAGTTCTGATGGTGAGGATTGTTTTTAGGGTTAATCGGATGGTTCCCAGTTGTTCACTTCAACTATAAATTGAACGTAACTTAACCCTAGCCCACACTATTTTCTCTAAATCAGCTGCCGTGGTTTACAGCAAACTCCTCTTCTCTTCTCTCTCTTCCTTTCTCCTCTGTTAATCAAATCTTTCCCCAAACCAAAAATAAAATCAAGCAAGGAAATACATACAAACAAACCAGAGAATCGCACAAACAAATTAGAGAATTTACAGCAAATCAAAAAGGGGAAAAAGCGGAGAAAAGCATAGCAAATTAAAAGGGATAGAGATTGAAGCTAAGGACGACATGTGAGTGAATTTAATTATATATCTTTTATGTTTATGACATATTATCGTTAGATTCCGTTAAATAGTTTTATTCAATATTTATCTCAGTAATTAATTCAGTTAATTAGTTTGCTGAGACTGTAAATTGTATAAGAGAGCTTATATTTAATTAATATTAGGTTTGATAGTTAGAGAAAGACGTAAGCCTAAAAGTAAGAAGTTTACAGTTGATTACATCTATTTTAAAGTATAAATTTAGCCTGTAAATGTTAGCTTCTTTTTATTCCTTTTTACACGAATAAAATAGTAAAGAGAAGAATTCGCAAATACGGACTAAAATAGAAGAATACTAGATTTACCGAAATTAGATGTAAAATAAGAAAAGCTGGAATAAAAAGAGAAAGATAGAAATTTACAGTAATTATGCTAAAACGGGAGTAATAACTTAAAGTAAAATCTAATAACTTGATTTGGAAGTACGTGATAGATTAATTTGTTGCTTTAGAAAATAAAATACATTTCTATAGTTTAATATTTAAAAAGATATCGATAAATGTAATTGCAAGAATAAAAGAAAGAAAAAGGGAATTAGTGTAAAATAGAGAAACCACTGTATTTTGCACTATCCAAAAAGTAAAGAGATAATAAAAGAAATATCTTACAGTTACAGATTATTGTTTATAACATTATTTAGTATTAAAATATGAAAATGAATTTTAGCACAGTTTTCGTAACCAACCAAGTAGAATAGAACTACTTCCTATAATATAAGAAGATAAAGCAAAGAATTGAAGGAATCAAGTTAATTATTAGATTAGACTAGAAGCTATAAATAGAAATGTACCTAGATCTGCATTTACTACGCAGACAATAGAATACAAGTAAAGAAGTTATTATGATAAGTAAATTTGTGACAAGCGGACGTAGTCCAAAGTTAAGCTTGTCATATAATATAAGAGAATTAAAGAGAATTCAGCATCATAATAAAAGAAGTCAGACTAGAATAGAAAAGAGATGCTTGTAATTATATTTATAATGTACAGATTATAAAAGAAAATAAAAGCGACAATTACAAGTGAAATTATAACATAGGTTATAATTAAGTAGAAAGAACAGAAGAGGCTTATTTTAATAAACCTAAGACTTAAATTAAGTTAATAAGCAAGATAATAGAAGTGGCACATACCAACAACATTCCCTTTCAGTCAGGAGCTGATAGTCTCACAACAGTTAGGTTAGGCTGGGACAAGATTATGCTAATTAGGTAAATAAGTAGCCAACAGAATAAGAAAAGTAAACTGAACGCAAATTAAAAGATTAGACTTGGGGTCTAATGAAAGAGTGAGATGCCTTTGGAGTAGCCCAAAGGATGAAGAGCCTAACGAAGCAGTTCATCACAGATTTCAGCATAGAAGAAGCACGTCCACCTTAGTTATTTTGGGCTAGAAGGAAGTACGAGACTTCAATGGGATGTGAGGGTACTCTAGGATGGCCCTCTGGGGTAGGCATAGTGAAGCAATTCTCTAGAGGTAGGTCTGTAGGTGTTCCATCAAAAGAGTATGCCTTGACTGCTTTTTGCATGGCAGGACCATTGTAGGCAGTCAAAAGGGGTTGATGTTTGGAGTAGGATATTCATATGTCCCAGTACTTGCAAGTAAGTTTAGTGGGAAGGACCTAAAAGGATAGTTGCATGCGGATATCAGGCCAGCATCAAAACCAAGAGCGAGTTCGGGAAAGACTAGAGTTAAACCAAGGTCCAATGATACTTTCACTATCGAGATATTGGATGAGGGGCGCAGCCAATTTGATGTTTAGATTGTTTGCAGGAGGGCACAACCACTTAGCTCTTTAGAAGTCTTTCGATTAGTTGAGGGGTGGCTGCGTGGGGCCATAGCCACGATAAGAAAAGAGACAGACCAAATAGAATATCTGTATTGTAGGCCTAACGAGGCAGTCCTTTACATAAATAGAATATTTGTATTAGAGGCCTAACGAGGCAGCCCTTTACAGTAATAGAAAATCCCTGGCTGAATTCCGTACAAGTTAGACCTTGTTAAGCGGGATTCAAGGAGTAGACAGAACGATTACGTATAGTCCTCAAGGTACGCACTGGGTGGTACATTGAGGATGTCCGAGCATTAGTATAGACTAGTGCGGATGCCGTTTTACGTTTTCATAGTAGACGACGGAACATTTGTATTGTAGGCCTTATGAGGCAGTCATTTCTAGATGTAGTCACAGAACGCCATGGAAGCAAGACGATGGAGTCCTTTGCGAGGAGGATACGGAAGGTACTATGGGTAGTACCTAGGACCAATGCGAGCATATAGCTACATATATATATATATATCGGTTATTAGGTTTTAATCTACTAGGGAGTAGATGGGCAGGATTCACGCACAGAGGTGAGAGTATTATAAACCCAATGAACCTAACATAACGGTAAATGGAAATAAAACGGTATATGTAGAATTAAGCTTAGAAGTGTATAATTTGTCCATTCACCAGAACTTTAGTTCTGACCCCCTCCTCATAACATCCTACTGGTTATGTAGATGATAGAGACTTCCCAGCTTTGAGACACTTGTTTAGAAAGTGTTATTTTATTGGTGAGTATTTACTCATTGTTCGCACCAAAATTGGTCACTAACACCCAAGAAAGGATTTGTGTAGAGAGATTAATGAAGATAGAAAATTAAAATAGAAGAATGTATGCAAAACTAACTACAGAAACAAGAACACCAGAATTATAGTGGTTCGGCGTAACTGCCTACGTCCACTTCGAGTTTAATCTTTATTGCTTCTTCAAATTACTGAATACAGATACAATCCGTACAATAACGACTTGATTACAAGTTTGGATCTAAAATAGATGAGTCTTCAAAATGGCAAAGTCTCGCCGGAGTTCCCAAAAAAAGGTCCCTTTTCACTGCGCCCCTGCTCCTTTATTTATAGACGAAGTTAGGCTGGACTTCTTGCGCGGGCCCGGGAATAAGGTACTTCGGCCCATAGTAGATGACTCCCACGCACGGAGCCTGGTATGCCGATCGAGACACGCCGAACGGAAAACGCCGAGCGAGGCCTTATCGAGCCGAACGACTAAGGCGTCCATGCCGAGTGCCCCTTAGCCGGGCCGCTTGATCTCCCTTTCAATGTCGTTCGAGGGTCATCGAGCCACGTAGCCTTCATCACCGAGCCACATAACCGTCCCTATATAGCCGAGCGGCATGAGACTAAGGTATTCCTGCCGAACGCTCCAATGCCGAGCCACCCTTGCCGAGCGGCATAAACCATGCACCTCCCAGACTGAACTGCTTTTGAATAGGACTCCCCGAGACCGAACGAGAAATGCCGAGCCGTTTCAACCGAACAAGGCATCTCGAATAATTCAGACCGAACGAGGCGTCCCCTCCTTTGATCGAGCCATGTGTTACTCCACTTCGTGAAGCCGAGCGGTACATACCAGGCGGCGTTGACTCAACTGTCCGAACGAGGCTTGCCGAGCCATGTGGACCGAGCGACGTGTGCCGAACCGTACCTAAATGCACAAACATGTCGACTGCATCAAACCCGTATATCAACAGGCTCCTCTTGGTTAGAACCTTGTCTCATGCTCATGATAATGTCTTTAACTGTCGCCTTGTAGCCCGGCCAAGGTGTTGGGTAACATTTCCACCCCAAAGTGTGTCGTGTGAGTCAACATGACACGCTTTGAGTCAATGATCAATTCTTATTGTCCAAAAGTCGAATGTGTTTAGTGAAGGTCGAAACATGGCCGTCTTCCTTAGTATTTTGTACAATTCGAAGTCTATTTTCTCCTCTCTTTTTCCTTATATATAAATAAGGGGCTGATGTGCACGTAAATGTGTATATTTTTACCACCATATTTAATCTATTTAAATTAAATAAACGAGCATATCAGGTATTTTAACTTGTTTAAACCAAAATTCATATTATTTTCAAATCATTACATATTCATCTTCATCCAAGGGAAAAATGGTCATTTTGTGCATATATTAATTTGAGAAAATTTAATTGGAAATTTCTATATTATTTTATAGGAATTTGGCTTCATATACAAGTGGTTTCATGAAGATGTATGGATGCACAAGAGTGAAGATAAAGAAATGAAGATGGAAATAATTCAAAGGCATGATAATGGAGGACCCCACCTACCAACCTACCTTAATGTACAAATTAGAGGCTAATGCACATGCTTATGGAATTAATGGCTTCATGTACACTTAAATGATGATTAGTAGAAGCTAATGATTACTTGGCCTCCACACTTTCTCAAGGGTATATTGGGCATTCCCCAAATGTACGAATTAGGGTTTCATACATGTATAAAGATCCCTTATGTTTCATGTAACCCTCTTCTCCCTTAGTCTCTCTTCTCTTAGGAAAATAAAAAGAAAGCTCTCCTTCTCTTTTCATGGCTACTTAGCCATTTTTATTTTATGTAATCTTCTTTTCTTTTTATGCAATTTTATTATTGTTTCCTTTTACTTACATGTTCATTTCCTTTCATGCTAGTAGTATAGATTTTCTTTTATGCAAGTAGATTAGTTTTTTCTTTCATTTAGCTTTCTTTTCCTCTTTGTTTTGTTCTATGTTGCAAGCTATATTTGTTGATATGATAACAAATATGAGAAGCTAAACCCCTTCAATTTAGGGGTAATGAAGCTCTCTAATTATATATCTTCAACATTTTGATAAATGTTGAGCTCTCTTTTTGTGCTTCATGGAAAATGATGTTTATGTAATTTTGTGCTTATTATTGAGTTTGATAGCTTATGTTGTTCAAAACAAATAAGCTATGCTTAGTCATATGAATCACAAATTGCCTCTTCATCTATATATGATTATGGCAAAGAAGTGAATGTTTAAATCAAAATTTGATGGCCTATATTTCTAAACAATAGTTAATAGGCCATGCTTAAAATAGATTTTCATTTTCAACTTTGTTGTCATTTTCATGAGAATTAAAAGTGGTTTAATGGTTGTGTTATAGTTTGATGGCTTATGTTGAGCTAGTTAATAGCACAAATGAGCCATACTTATGATAAGCACATCAATTAAGCTAACTAATGACAAAGAAAAGAGAGATCATAACTTCATTTTGTTGATTTATGTGATCTAGAGAGTGGAAATTGCCCCTAAATTGCCTTAACACTCTCATATTTTTATCTATTTTCTTTTAGCTTGTTTTTACTTTCTTTTAGTTAGTTAACAATCACTCGACTTTGGTTTAATTTGATTGAATAGATTTTTAAAATCATCAATTCCCTGTGGATCGACCCGTATTCTCCACGTACTACAAGTGTACGTCGTGCGCTTGCGGTTATATTTTATTTTGAAATTTTTTCGACGGTTTTCTAATCCGATAGAAATTCCGTCGATTAACAAGTTTTTGGTGCCGTTGCCGGGGAAATCATTTTGATTTTGATTTTCTATTCTTTAGATTATATTTGTTTGATTTTAGTGTGTGTGTCTTTTGTGTGTTTGTTAGTATTTTAAAAAAAATGAGTTTGTTTGATTTTTGATTGCATTTTCATTGTGTGTTTGTGGTTGTTCTATTTCCATTTGCATTTGCATTTCATATTAAAAAAAAGCAAAAAGCACACATCACAATTTCAAAACAAAAACAAATTTTTTTTATTTTTATTCCAATTTGCATTTCATTTTATTTACAATTTACATTTTACATTGCCTTTTATTTCATTTTTCTGTTCACTGTACATTACTATTCACTCACTGTGCACTGTGCACATACTACTCTTTTCTGTGCTTTACTTACTGCCTTGATCTACATCACTTCTTCAACAGTCACCCCTGTTTCCACATTCCCCACATACCCAAACATACACCTACCTTCACATTCACCACACAACTTCACCCCTGTTTCCACAAACCATCATCCATCATACGGGCATCTTCCACTTTTCCAAACCTTCCCCTTGACCCCTGACATCCTCCGGCTGCCACATTTAGCAACTCATCCATCACCAGTCTATCAACTACCAACCCCTACCATTTGCACATACATAAACCATCACTGTTACATCGGCCTATACCTCTACTACCTCAACATCAGCTTGCTGCCTCATCAACATCCTTGAGTTGTCCCCACAACAGTCATCAACTGTGAACAACAGTCATTGCATCTCACTGCTTATATAGCACCCATCAACCACTGTTAAATACCAGAACAGCTGCTATAAACCACCACCAAACCCCCTGTCATCAACCATATCTCCATAATACAACTTCATCTCCTTCTCTATACAATTGCAATAACCATAGTACAACCATTTTCCACCATCATACACTTCTGTATTTCAACACACTCATCACTGCATACATATTGAATCTTAAACCACCCTCCTCTGCCACTTCTCAAGACTTCCTCTACATCAAACTCGACTGCATACAAACTCCAGCCACCAACATCTTCCACTACCATTTACATCACAACATTACTGTCCCTTCTTCCAGTGCATTACATACCACTTCATCCTCACAACCGAAGTCGTTCAACAAAACTGTTGCACACTCCAACCACCGTGTCAGTCATCAAAGTCACCCACTACAGCAAGCTAGTCTGACCATTCCTTCCACACTGACCACCTGCCTACATTCACTTCAACATCCACTTGCTTTGAACCCACATAAAAACATCACAAACATCACCATCCCCTTCGTTATCATCAACCTCAACACTCCAGTCATATCCACCCCCCAAATCAGTCCACTTGCCTGCACAACTACATTGACACTCTACAACTACACACTCCTCATCCACCATCACAATAATGATGCCTTGATTCTGCCTCACACCCTGACCAAGCAGCATACAACATTTCCACTGTCAACTTGCTAATACCACAACATCTTCCCCATACAAACTGCCTTAATTACCACTTCACAGACCAAACAACCTCCCCAAGTTTGACACCCCATGAAATCTCATACAGCCGAAAACCACTAACCCATCGAACTCCCATTTCCACCTCAAACTCCCCTCAATCTCAACACCTTCAAAACTGACTTGCTTACCCTTACATCAGCAACTACATCAATCATACAAGCCACCTTCTCCCCTATCACACTTCATCCTTCTCTGGCCACAACAACTGCCTGCCTGCCTCTGTTTAGAAAATCACATGAATTGCCGCAAACAGCAGCCCCGCTCGGCTAACAACATTCAGAACTGCTAACATTTAGACTGCCGGCTTTCAAGTATCACAACACACGAACTGCAGCCTTTTCTCAAAGAAAAAAAGAAGTAAATTTCCACAAAACACCTGTGCAAACTTGCCAAAAAACTTACCACAGTCAATCCTTACAACAGTTCCTTGCCTCCATTCCTCCGAGACCTAGAACACGAAATCATCACGACGTGCCACCGACCAGCCTCCAATCCAATCAACTTCACCCACCTTAATCAAGTCGCCGCTAATCATCCACAAATCACCACACTTCGAATCAACACCGCAACTAGAAAAACTTTACCTTTTCTTTCCCCAATCACTACGCAAATCGCAATTCCTCAATCATAACTCCACACTGAAACCAGAACACGCGACCTTCACCAATCGTTTGCGCTTTCAATTTGAACAGCCATCTCTAAATCAACGTCATTTTTCTTGATCTTGAGATGAAATTCTAAGTTGTGGTAATAGTTGGCTTTCGATTTTGATTCTGGAAGTGAAAAGTGGCTTTAATCAATTGAACGAGGAGTGATTTGGTTTACAGCATTATTTTTTTTGAAAAGAAAAAAATCGTGTTTATTGAGTGGGTTGGGTTATAAGGCCTGGGTGTAGCCTAGAGTGAATATTTTGATTTTATTTTATTTCTTTTTCTTTGTTTTCATTTGCTTTTTTAAGTCCATTCTTATTAAAAAAAAGTTTGCTCCATTGTTTTATTTAATTTGATTTTAGTTTTAGTTTTTTTTCCTCTCATCCTTTAAATTTTTTTTAAAGTAAAATTTCACTTTTAAATTTTGTTTCCTTTTCAAAAAAAAAAGTTTTTTTTATTTTCGTTTGTTTTATTTCTTAATAAAAAAACCCAAGTTGTTTCATTTTAATTTATTTTACTTCTTCCTTAAAAAAACAAGTTAGATTTAATGTTGTTTTCTTTTGTATAGTTTCATTCGTTTTGTTCATTGCTGTTTTGTTTTCATTTTTCTTAGTTTCTTCTTTGATATATATATATATATAAATAAATAAACTGTGTATATATCTTTGTTTTATCTTTCAGGTTGCAAAAAAAACAGAAGGAGAAGGATTGCGCTGCTAAGCTTGCCAAAAATAAATTGCTGGCTTGCTTATAAAAAAAATTGCTGCTTTCATCTCTACTTTTATTTGAATTGCATCGTTGTTTGCTTGCATTTAGAAAAAAAAAATTCCATTCGTAGTTGCATTGTTAATGCACGTTTAATTTCTGTTTTGCATTTCATCCTAGAATTTGATTAATAATAACGATTAGACATCGATAACTTTTAATTGTATATTGACAAGTTGTCTTCTGTGAACAATTTAATTTCTTGGTGTCTAGGCTACGGCAGAGCAATAATCAGTTATAAATATTACGGTGATTCGTAAATATTATACTGAATTGTTTCTCTGAAGGTACTTAAACCTTCGGCTGCATTGCTACGGTGATTCGTGGTGCACCGATAACTCCTGCCCGTTACCTGGCTGAGAACTATCTTGTTGATTTAAGACAATGTATGATTATACAATTTTGGGTTAACTTAGGATAAATCATTTGCAATTAACCCTTGCATTCATTTAGCTGCATTAGTTCATTCATATTTTAAAAAAAACTAAAAAAAAATTCAAAATCCAAAACTAAAAAAATTGTAAATATTTCTTAACTTAGTTTCTTTTTTCCTTTTCCTTTAAAAATTCCAAAAAAAAATTACTTAGTTTTTCTTTAGAAAAAAAAAATTCAAAAAAAAAAATTATAAAACCTTTTCAAAAAAAAAATTGAAAAACCAAAAAACAAAACAAAAATCAATTTCCCTTTTGAAAAATAAATTTTATTTGTAAATATTTTGCCTTAAAAAACAAAAACATTCTTGAAAATGTCCGAGTTTCCCCACTCACTTGAATTTTACAATAGTTGTGAAAAACAATATAATCCATATGATTTCACTCCAAATTTGTATGGATATTTTAACAACAACTATGGTTTAGATGATTCAAATTTTGAACCACAAAATTTTCAAAACGTTGACCAACCCTCAAATCTTGAAAAGAGCATTTCGTCTTTACTTGAAATCTCTACACAACAAAATCAAATGATAAATGATTTGTGTAATTCATATTTGGGCAATGATTCAAATCAAGGTTTTCAAAATAATCAAAATTTGAATTCACCTCAAAATTCAAACGATTTCGAGTATAACCCATGCCAATTCAATTTCGAACTCCAAAATGAATTTCAAACTCAAAGTGAAAATGGAAACAACTTTTCAAATAATTTTGGCAATGGGAATAATCTCGATTACGATACGAGTGAAAATTTTTGTTCTCAACAAATCCAAATCGAAAATTCTCAAGTCAATAATTATAAATTGGATTTTGTTGAGAAAATGAACGAAATTTACGATGATCACACAGATTCGTTGTTTGAAACTTATATGAAACAACGTGAACAACAAAACCAAATCCCAACGTGTGACGAGTTAAGTAATAATCCATCTTTTACCCAAATCGACGATTTTCAAATAACAACATTTGAAATTGAAAATAATAATCTTAATGAAGTTGTTGAAAACACGGTAATTGAGTTGGATTTCAATTCTTTTGAGGGTGTGGAACCAAATTTAAAATTCGATCTTCCTTTTCTCGATTTTGAAAATTTGAATACAACAACTTTAGATTTTGAACTTGAGATACGCAATGAAGTTGTTGATAATCCATTAAAGGAAGACGAATTTAACGAACACGATTTCTTTGGACATTTCGAAAACGAGTTGTCAAATTCTGAAAGGGAAGATTTAAATCACCATTTTGATTTTAAAATCAATAATTTTGAAGAAGTTTTCAATGATAAATTTGAATTTCAATGTGGTGAAAATGAACTTGAATTTCAATCAATTGTTTTATCGACCCCAAATATCATCGAAAATAAAACAACTCATTCGATTTTTAATAAAACAACATTTGTTTTTTCCAAATCTACATTCAACTGCGAAATCATTTATGGTTTGGTTTTTCGAGCTTAAGCCGTGTCTCGTATACTTGACAACACAAATGAATCGGTCGTTGGAAGACCATTTCATTTACTTTTTGACGATATACTTTCTGATCTCGTGTAAATACCGCTCATTTTCATGTAAATATAGGTCATCGTTTTATGTTTGTTTTATTCTTCTCCTTCCACTTGGGTTGACCATGGGGATACAGTCAAAATCAAGTGTGGGGGGAGACTCATCATCATTTTTGTTTTTTCATGGTTTATTTATTTTTATTTTCTTTCCAAAATTTTAAAAAAATCTCAAAAACAATAAAAATAAATTTTTTTAAATGCATTTTGATTTATTTTTAAAGAAACACTATAGGATAAATATATGGTTTTGTCTTATTAAATTGAAATTTTTGAAATTTAATTTGTCTTAACAAAAATAAAAATGAAGTTTGATTACAAATAAAAATGGTTTAACTAGTATATAGGAAGATTCATACGTGTTAATTATGAAATACATCGTAATTGAAAATCTTTGTTTTAAAAAGTGGTGAATTCAAATAAAAGGATATAACATTTTTTTTGTCTTCTAAGTTAAATGGTGCTAAGATGATTTTGCAAAACTCTCTCTTCGAAAAAATAACAACAAAAAAATACAAAAGATATTTCTTGTATATAGGTAGAGTTTTTAATAAACACCTAGAGTCATGTGTTCACACTCGTGTGTTCACTCGCCATGCTCTATACCCTTCTCACGTAAGTCCGAAAGGCAGTGCACGATCGGTATATCTGGCCTCAGTTTATCTGAGTTAGGTGTGTGTATATAAAAATTATTTTACTAATAACGCCTACAGTCGATAAGTGTTCACACTTGTGTGTTCACTCGCCATGCTCTGTATTCCCCTCACATCAGTCCGCAAGGCAGTGCATGGGTAATATATATAGCCTCAGTTTATCTAAGTTAGGCATATGTAAATATTGTAAATATCAATGAAATTTTCAAAATAAAATAAAATAGAGAGAGTAAGCAATTGAAATCCAAGCACTATTTTAACTTATTTGATTTGACTTGTTATTGAAAAGAAATAAAATTACCACTTTGATAAACTTTGATAATCAAATAAGGATCCATTTTATAATTACACTTTGTTATCAACCAAAACAACGAGTTAAACTATTGTCTATTTGTTATGAAAACTTGATTTTTGTTGGAAATTTTGACGAGTAAATGACTTAAATTTTCAAGATAATAACCAAACCTATATTTAACTTATGTGTGTTAATTTAAAAGTAAATCCTTCATTGTAAATGTTTTCAAAAACTCGCATTCATCTCTTTGCAAATATTTTCATCCTGCATTTGGATTTTGTGGGTAGTATCCACTGAAAACCCTCACGAGACAACACTCGTCCTACTAGGGACACCCAGAGGTTTAAAGGCTTGTTGCATACGCTCAATGCAATCATGATCCCTACGAAATGGGATTTATCTTAGTTTTTTCTTTATTCGAGGACGAATAAAAAGATAAGTGTGGGGGTATTTGATGTGCACGTAAATGTGTATATTTTTACCACCATATTTAATCTACTTAAATTAAATAAATGAGCATATCGAGTATTTTAACTTGTTTAAACCAAAATTCATATTATTTTCAAATCATCACATATTCATCTTCATCTAAGGGCAAAATGGTCATTTTTGTGCATATATTAATTTGAGAAAAATTTATTTGGAAATTTCTATATTATTTTATAGGAATTTGGCTTCATATACAAGTGGTTTCATGAAGATGTATGCGTGCACAAGAGTGAAGATAAAGAAATGAAGATGGAAATAATTCAAAGACATGATAATGGAGGACCCCACCTACCCGCCTACCTTAATGTACAAATTAGAGGCTAATGCACATGCTTATGGAATTAATGGCTTCATGTACACTTAAATGATGATTAGTAGAAGCTAATGATTATTTGGCCTCCACACTTTCTCAAGGGTATTTTGGGCATTCCATAAAAATATGAATTAGGGTTTCATACATGTATAAAGACCCCTTATGTTTCATGTAACCCTCTTCTCCCTTAGTCTCTCTTTTAGGCTCTCTTCTCTTAGTATCTTCTCTTAGGAAAATAAAAAGAAAGCTCTCCTTCTCTTTTCATGGCTACTTAGCCATTTTTATTTTATGTAATCTTCTTTTCATTTTATGCAATGTTAATTATTGTTTCCTTTTACTTACATGTTCATTTCCTTTCATGCTACTAGTGTAGATTTTCTTTTATGCAAGTAGATTAGTTTTTTCTTTCATTTAGCTCTCTTTTCCTCTTTGTTTTGTTCTATGTTGCAAGCTATATTTGTTGATATGATAACAAATATGAGAAGCTAAACCCCTTTAATTTAGAGGTAATGAAGCTCTCTAATTATACAGCTTCAACATTTTGATAAATGTTATGCTCTCTTTTTGTGCTTCATGGAAAATGATGTTTATGTAATTTTGTGCTTATTATTGAGTTTGATAGCTTATGTTGTTCAAAACAAATAGGCTATGCTTAGTCATATGAATCACAAATTGCCTCTTCATCTATATATGATTATGGCAAAGAAGTGAATGTTTAAATCAAAATTTGATGGCCTATATTTCTAAACAATAGTTAATAGTCCATGCTTAAAATAAATTTTCATTTTCAACTTTGTTGTCATTTTCATGAGAATTAAAAGTGGTTTAAAGGTATTGTTATAGTTTGATGGCTTATGTTGAGCTAGTTAATAGCACAAATGAGCCATACTTATGATAAGCACATCGATTAAGCTAACTAATGACAAAGAAAAGAGAGATCATAACTTCATTTTGTTGATTTATGTGATCTAGAGAGTGGAAGTTGCCTCTAAATTGCCTTAACACTCTCATATTTTTATCTATTTTCTTTTAGCTTGTTTTTACTTTCTTTTAGTTAGTAAACAATCACTCAACTTTGGTTTAATTTGATTGAATAGATTTTTAAAATCATCAATTCCCTGCGGATCGACCCGTATTCGCCACGTACTACAAGTGTACGTCGTGCGCTTGCGGTTATATTTTATTTTGAAATTTTTTCGATGGTTTTCTAATCTGATAGAAATTCCGTCGATTAACAGAGGCCGTTCGGCATATAGAAACCGACCCACGCAATCGAATTACTCGAACTTGGCCGTATACATCCAACAACTAACTTCTCAAACCACACTGACCGGTCCAACAGGAGATAGCCTGTTCGCCTCCCCTCCCCCATATATAAGAACTTTCTCCTTCTCCTCACCTTTACTTTACTTTTCCAAGATTTACCAAATTACCTTCTCCTGAACCTATGCTTTCACTCCAGTTCCCCTTCCTCCCCCTACTTTAAAACGTGCATTTCGTAACTGCCTCATTCAATAAACCCGAACGAATTCCGGTCCAAAATTCGCGACCCCTACAATTTCCGAACCATTCTTGTAGGTACGAATCTATTATTCGAACCATATTCCCAAATCTAGAATTTTGCATGAAGCTCGCGTTTGCGAGTACATTTTTCTTTTTCTGTTTAGTAGGAGTTATTTTAGACGAGGGAGGTCAAATTAGAAATAACGACATGTATTAGGTTAAGAGCTTGATAAGGCTAGATTGGTGGCTGAGGTTGCTCGGTGATCAAGGAGCGAGAGAGAAGAGAGTGTGAATGGGTCGACATTTGTATTTTGGGTGGAAGTCGGCTGCTCGGTGGACTTCTTGTGAGACTAATGCTAGGGAGGTAGAGGAATGGGGGTGTCATTCGGTCTAGGGAGAAAGAGCGCCGTTCGATGATGTCGTGTGTTAGCTAAAGTCCGATGGAGGGAGTCCGTTGTTAGGAAAAGATAGGAAGCATGTGGGTCGATCAGTATGAATGGCTTCTGGAGTTAAAGACAGTGGCCCAATGTAGTTTCGGTGTTGAGGGAGAGAGTATGGCGTAACCAGTTAAGGGTTATGTTATGGCCCGGTTAGAGACCACAAGGTGGGTTTGATATACCGAGCGAGTGCGGTTCGGTATACCCCTCGAAGACCGTTCGGTGAAGAGAAAGTGTCGGTTTAGTGAGTCGCTCGGCTTCAATCCTAGGGTCGGTGTTAATAATCATGACTGTCTCCACTTAAGTATAACACATATCAAAACTACATACTTCCATGCCTTACCACAGAATAATGAACAACGACAACAATTTAGGCACACAAGCATATTGAACTGATTTTGACTGATAATCCCCAATTCCAACAACTATAAACCCGAGTTCAACTCGATAAAACAAATAATAGACTTTAACATATAGTATTAATGTTTGAGTTCAAGACCAAAACCGTCATAGGGTGAGCTCTCGGAGACGGTCAGCGATGACGGTCTTCGAAGATGACAGTTCAATGCTTAACCTTACTTTATCAGCTTTTGGACCTTTAATTCTTTTACACTTATACTCGAACAATTGCACTAGTCCACACACCACACAGGGGGAGTACTTTTGTCGTTATGTCTAATATTGATTGTCTTTCAAGTATAGTTCAAATAGGTGTTTATTCCAAATTCGATGCTCATTGAGGATGTCTACAAAGTCGAGCTCCGCCACAATTTCAGATAAACCTGAGCCAAGTTCTCAACAGGAAGTAGTGGGAACTTCGAATCCATCGATAACTCCTTCTCAGAATATCCCGAGTCCAACGACTGCGACTATTGACTTGGCTCCTGATGCCATAGATGGAGCAATTATCCTAGACAATCCAGCTGATTCTCAAGCTTCCAAAATCAATGAAACCGCTCTTCACCGACTATGCTCGATTCACGGAATCCCTTTCAACGACGTATTAGTTCCATCGGGACGAGATCGTCCTACCTGCCCCCAGCTGGATATACAGCTTGCAACAAATTCATGTGCTGGGTTGGCAGCGTGCCACCATTCAACTCCTTTCTCCGCGAAGTGCTACAGTATATCAGGATCCCCCCGTCACAGCTACATCCCAGTAGCCATGCGTTCATCCACGGCACTTGTATTCTCTTTATGAGCATCCTATTCA
The DNA here is from genome assembly GCA_030737815.1 of Allium fistulosum. Lineage (NCBI taxonomy): Eukaryota > Viridiplantae > Streptophyta > Magnoliopsida > Asparagales > Amaryllidaceae > Allium > Allium fistulosum. The sequence continues at coordinate 693,494,593 of CM060903.1, read as the reverse complement.
GGCTCCCCACTCCTGGTGACATCCGCTACCTCTATCGCTTCAAGCGACGATTTGACAGTCCATCTTTCATATTCATTGAGCCGCATTCTCAGTGTCGGATTCTGATAGGGGCATGGAGTAAATCCACACAATACAAGCAGGAATGGTTCTATGTACGTTGTCCCCAGGCTTTGCGAGAAGATGGCTGGAAGGGAGTAAGTTCCATTTCCGGATCAATACTTGTCTAAAGCATGAAGTGAATTCTTTCTAAACTTCTTCCGATTTTACAGGTATCAGCCCACGTCCCGAAGGCACTGGGTACTCTGAGGCCGTCGAGGCCATTCGCGCTACTCCCGTAGAAGGCCGAGAGATCAAACTTGTCATTTCCAATGAGTTGCTCTTAAAGTTCGGGTTGTTGGCGGAAGGTCGCCGAACAACTCTTCCACCCGGTGTCACTATAACCGGACCCTCGTCAAAGTAGGGTAAAGGACAGGCCGGACCTTCAGTGCCTCCTACGAGTAGTGCCCCCGACACATCTGAGGAGGAAGAGATAAGAGAAACTGGGGTGTCAGAAGCACCGGGTGAGAATGTAAGTCCTGCTCCGGAACCGGTGGTAGAAGCGCATGGCACTAATGAACCACCTCCCCCTTCAAAGGTAAAAAAGAAACTAGCTTACAAGCTGAGGAAGAAGATAGTGGGCGGAACTTTGAAAGTGACAATTACTCCAATGGAGAAAGAGCCATCTCCACAACTCTTAGAGGGTTCATTGAAAGGCTTGTCTGACCTTACTATTCCCGATGGCTTGCTCAACTACGGCTTTGACGATCCAGAAGCCCTAAAACTTCATTCGCCCGCGAGAGGCGATGAAAGCGTCCATGCCCATCATCAAGGAGAAAAAACTCCGATTAGTAAAGCTAAAGAAACAGGTCCGTTGGAGGGAAACACTAGGACACACACTAACACTCACTCTCCACCCCATACTTTAGTTTTAGCCATCATATGATCATCTCTAATTTGTTTTCACTCGATTTTCGTGCAGGCGACATGGGATGCTCACACGGTTTCGACCGCCTTCGCGGTTCCTCTATCTTTCATCACTCTAGCCGAGACTCAGGGCCCGGAAAATGCCGAGATAGGGATGACAACAACGATAGAGACTATCGCCTTTGAGATTCATCGTCTCGAAGGAAATCTTATAGCCACTCTTCCTACCCCAATGATCCTCCTCCTCAACCAGAGCATAGCAGAGATAAATCTGCTCAAAGGGGGTCTCAACCTGAAGCTCCTCGCGATCAATATTCCAGTTCATCAAGCACTATGCAATCCTGTGAGCTTCACAAGAAATCTGTTGTTTCGATGAAACAAACTTCTTCCAGTCTTTTGCAGGATCCATCGATAGCAGAGAAGCTAGCTGAGCTTAAAACCACATTTCAAAAAATATGCTTTGATGGACTAAAGTTTCTTCCGGCAATCCATCCTATTCCGAGGAACGTTAAACAAAGTGCCATTGCTTGTACTAATGATGTATACGTCCAGCATGACGCATTCGTTCATTTGGTGGAAAAAGTTTCGGAAGTTTCGGTGGAATGCCAGCATGAAATCGATCACTTGAAACTCGTAGCTATCCACGGCAAAGATATTATCAAAGCACAAGATGAAGAGCTTTCCTCATATAAATCTCAGATTGCAGCTGCTCAAAAAACCGCTAAAGACACGGCCGTAGCTGTTGATCGTCTGGAGGCCGCACACAAAAAGGAAATTGATGAGGCGGTTCAACATTGTGGCACTTTAGCCTTAGGGAAAGATTCCATCCAAAAATAAAAGAATGCTCTCGCTCAGCGAGTTAAAGAATTGGAGGAGCTACTCCTTAAAGAAAAAGAAGAAAAAACTGCACCCCAAGAAGAGTCACAACGATATTGTGACGAGATTGTCTCCACATGACTCTTAAAAGTAAAGCTTGATGAGGAGATTACCAAAGTTGAAGCACTGAAGGATGCGGCTTGTGAAGAGGGCAAAAGAATGGTGCTCTCGGAAATCGACTCCCGCCTCGAGGCGTCCACTGAAGCTGGTAGGGAGGAAATTAAGTGCATGTTTGATCCACTCATAGCCGAGTATAACGCTCGAGTTCTCATGCATCGCGACCTAACATTTCTTGGCGAGGGTTACCTCGAATCTTTGGCCGAAGCATGGGACACTTTGATAAAGATCAAAAAAGTCGAGTTGGGAACTGAAGAGGTTGATGAAGATTCCCTTGTGAATGAAGTGCTTCGCGAGAATGAGCGCACCGATCTATCTGCGGCAAAGGCCCTTTACGGGAGGGACTCTTCCTCGTCGAAAGGAAAAAATGATACTGCCGGTCCATCCGGAACCGAGTCCTCAGTTCCTCCTCGTATTCAGCCGACTGGTCGCTCACCACTCGATCCCTTTGAGCATCATATTGCCTATGACCCAGAGAAACCTAGACTTGACATTCACGCTCTATCTCCTATTCCGGAAGGTGAAACTCCCTGAACCGTTGAGAGTCAGCCAGAAACGGGTACATAGCTTTTTTAGAGTTCAAAGGGCCATTGCTTTTGACGAATAATAAATGTACCCTAACATTTGTCTCTTCGATTTCGTGCAGGCCATTCTGACCCCGAGCAACCTCCAAGGAGCGATGCTGCCGCAGAAAAGGAGGGGAAAACGGGAGAGGCAACTCAGACAAGAGAGACCCCCAGACCCGACGCACAAGTGATCGGGGCGCTTAATGAAGACAAATCAGAAAATTTATCGCCTGTGGAGGAACATGATGAAGTTGAGATCACGGGCGCCTCTGAACACACTTCAAAATCGAGCATGGCGGAGCAAATCATGGAAGAAAAGAAGAAGGCTGAGATTAAGACTGAGCCTCAGGTGGTGGAACTTGATGATCCATTGAACAGGCCCCTGAAGGTTATACACCCCGTGGTACCTCACCATAGGAAGTCCCTCTTCCTTCCCCAGGCACCATTCCCCTTGCAAGCAAGGCATCTAGGAAAAACGCTCGGGGGAGGAGTCTTCAGAGAAGCCGAAGAAGTCGAAGAAGTAGCTATCATGCTTCGTTCAACGCGAATAAGCCTGGATTATGTAATTATTTCTATTTATTTTTGTAGTCGTTGTGAATAGATTTTTTGCTTCGAGTTCAGGAGAAGTTGTAGTGAAACTGTATCCTTGATTAGTAAATAAAATTTTGTTTTTCTGATGATGTTTGATGCTTAGCTTCACCATCCATCTTGTGTTTGAAATCCAAAGCTATGCGGGTCACGCAAGTACTTGTTCACTTCCACGTGACTCGAAGTTTTCTGAATCGCTTCAATTTTAGTCCGCGCTCTAGGGACTTAGAGACTTTTAAATCGTTTATACTTCTAGTCCGCACTCTGGGACTAAGAGTACTCTAGTTCGCACTCCGGGGACTTAGAATTTTTTTTAAATCGTTTATACTCTAGTCCGCACTCCGGGGACTTAGAAAATTTTCAAGTCGTTTATACTCTAGTCCGCACTTTGGGGACTCAGAGTACAATAGTCCGCATTCTGGGGACTTAGATATTTTTCAAGTCGTTTATACTCTAGTACGCACTCTAGGGACTCAAAGTACTCTAGTCCGCAGTCCGGGGACTTAGAGATTTTTCAAGTCGTTTATACTCTAGTCCACACTCTGGGGACTCAGAGTACTCTAGTCCGCACTCCGGGGACTTAGAGCTTTTTCAAGTCGTTTATTATCTAGTCCTCACTCTGGGGACTCAAAGTACTCTAGTCCGCACTCCGGGGACTTAGAGATTTTTCAAGTCGTTTATACTCTAGTCCGCACTCTGGGGACTTAGATTTTTCAAGTCGGTGTGTGTGTTCATAAGCCAGACATATTAATGTAACTTAATTTTTTGTTACGGAATTGTAACATACAGAAACATCAATAGTTAACGAAAAAGATTTCTTCAAGCCTTTATTGATTATAATAAATGGGAACAAACTGGAATGTCTTATTACATGCCAAAAACTAAAAACAACAAAACGAACATACACTGGAAATAATTTCAACTAAAATGCAAAAGAAATAGACTAGGTGTAATAACGACGCAAATGCTCGCTATTCCATGCGCGAGGAAGTGTCACGCCATCTACGGTCGCTAGCTTGAAAGTTCCTTCTCCAAGCCTCAGTTCGATGACATACGGACCTTCCCATGTGGGATTCAGATGTGATGGGGTTGGAAAAACTCGCTTCAAAATGAGATCACCCACATTGAAAATTCTCGATCGAACTTTTTCATTATAATATCAAGCAACTCGGTGCCTATGTGCAGCCGCTCTTTAATCAGCTTCTTCACGTTTTTCATCAACAAAGTCTAGCGATTCCAATAGGAGATTCTGATTCGTCTTGGGGTCATAATAAGTTACCCAATGAGAAGGAACTTCAAGTTCCACGGGTATCACAACTTCAGTGCCGTATGCCTAGGTGAATGGAGTATGCCAGTCGCAGACTTGTGGGTGGTTCTGTAAGCCCAGAGTGCTGTCGGAAGCTCATCCACCCACTTGCCTCTAGCCTTCTCCAAACGTTTCTTTAATATTGACTTGATTATTTTATTTACAGCTTCAACTTATCCATTCGCTTTGGGGTGAGCGACCGCTGAAAACCTTTTCTCAATGTGATATTTTTGGCAAAATTCTTTGAACTCCCTACTTTCAAATTGAGTTCCATTGTCCGTAATGATAGTCTGTTGGAGGCCAAAATGGCATATGATGTTTCGTACAATGAAATTAATTACTTTTTTGGTGGTGATCATAGCTAAAGGCTCTGCTTATGCCCACTTGGTAAAGTAATCAACCGCAACAATTGCATATTTCGTACCACCTCTGGAAATTGGTAAGGAACCGATTATCGATCCCCCAAATCGCAAATGGCCTGGGACTAACCATTTGTGTTAGTTCCATTGGCGGAGCTCTCGCGATTTTCGCAAATTTTTGACATTTGTCGCATTTTCTTATGTAATCTGCAGCATCCCGATTTACAGTTGGTCAATTGTATCGATAGCGGAGGATCTTTTTTGCAAGTGTCTGCCCCCCAGTATGGTCGCTACATTCTCCTTCATGAACTTCCTTCAAGACTCGTTTTATCTCATCGTGGGCGATGCACTGGAGTAAGGGAACCGAGAATCCCCTCAGATACATTATTCCATCTTGCATTATATATCGTGAAGCTTTACGAATGAATTGTCGTCTTTCATTGTTTATATCGGGCAAGGTCCCATGTAGTATGTATTGTTTGAATGGGGTTATCCATGACTCCCTTTCAATTTCCGTTTCAAGCACAAAATCTACTTCCATCTCGTTTATACTTGGAAATTGTAAAACTTCAACAGAAACCAAGCCCATCTGCTGTGCATCGCCAGTACTTGCGAATTTTGCTAATGAATTGGCTTCCCTGTTTTGTTCACGCGAGACATGCGAAATATCATAATATTCAAGGTCTGCCAAAAGTTCCTGAACTCGAGCGAGGTATGGAGCAATCCTCTGCCCCTTTGCTTGATAATCTCCTCGCACTTGGTACATCACCAATTGAGAGTCACAAAATATTTCAACCGTTTTTATTCCGAGCTCCCTGACAAGTTTTAAGCCAGCGAGCAATGCTTCATACTCTCCTTCGTTATTCGTAGCTGGGAAATCAAGCTTCAAAGCATAACAAATAGATCGGTTTTCAGGGGTTACTAGAATGACTCCAGCCCCAAAGCAACGGTCGTTGGATGCCCCATCGGTGTATAGTTTCCATCGGATAGTGGGTATAACATCATCTCCGTCTGGTTTGTTGGACACGGTAAATTCCACGATGAAGTCTGCTAGAGCTTGCCCTTGTATGGCCCTTCGTGGCAGGTAGGTGATATCGAACTGACTCAACTCAATATTCCATTTTAACAATCTCCTTGAGGTTTCTGGTCGTTGGAGTACCTGTCGCAAGGGTTGATCGGTATAGACACTGATTGGGTGTGCTTGAAAGTACGGACGAAGCTTGCGCGATGTAATCACCAAACAGTAGGCTAGCTTCTCTATTTAGGATAATTTCTTTTTGCCCCCATTAAACGTTTACTGACATAGTACATCGGGTTTTGAACTCGGTCTTCCTCGCGAACCAAAGCCGTACAGATGGCATGTTGAGATACGGCCAAGTATACATATAACACTTCATTGTCTATGGGCTTCGACAGCACCGGGGGGCTTTCCAAATGTCTTATCAGAGCTTGAAACGCATCCTCACAATTGGGTGTCCATTCAAAATTTCTCTTTCCTTTCTTTATTACATCAAAGAAAGGAATACACTTGTCTGTCGCTCTGGATATGAATCGACTCAGCGCGGCCACTTTTCCGTTCAGGCTTTGTACTTGCTTTATAGTTCTGGGCACTTGAATGTCCCGAATAGCCTGAATCTTTTCTGGGTTAACTTCAATTCCTCGTGCGTTTATGATGAAACCCAAGAACTTTCCTGACGCAACACCAAAGGAACATTTCAAAGGATTGATTTTCATTCCGTAATACCTGAGTATATCAAACATTTCCGCCAAGTCTCGAATGTGGTCATTTGACTGTCGTGACTTCACGAGCATGTCATCCACATAGACTTCCATCGTCCTACCGATTTGGTCTTTAAAGATCCGATTCACTAGACGTTGATAAGTTGCTCCTGTATTTTTCAATCCGAAAGGCATCACTACATAACGGTACAGTCCAACGTCAGTGACAAAACTAGTGTGTTCCTGATCTGGAATGTGCTTTGGGATTTGATTATATCCTGAGTACACATCCATAAACGACAATAACTCATGTCCTGCGGTTGAGTCGACCAGCTGATCAATTCTGGGTAAAGGGAAACTATCCTTAGGGCATGCTTTGTTCAAATCTGAGTAATCCACACAGGTCCTCCATTTTCCATTCCCTTTCCATACTAATACAGGGTTAGAGACCCATTCTGGGTAGAGGGCGTCGCGGACGAACCCATTGGCTTTGAATTTGTCCACCTCCTCTCTGAGAGCTACGGACCTCTCCGGGTCCATGCCTCTCCTTTTCTGCTTTACCGGCACGTATTTTGGGTCTATGTTCAACATATGAATCGCAATAGCGGGAGAAATCCCGCACATATCGGAATGCATCCAAGCGAAAACATCCAGATTCACTCGGAGGAAATCAGTAAGATCCTCGATCATCGAGGGGTTGAGTTGTGATCCAATCTTAAGTACCCGCGATGGGTCATCATGGCTGACTAGAATGTCAATCGTCAGTTCGGCCGGTGCTGCTTTTGCCTCCTTTGGTTCCTCATCATCGTCCCTCGGATCTATGTCTCTATAGATCCGGTCATGTTGCCCGAGCCAAGGCTCGGGCATTACTTGTCAATCTTCAGTGACTCGGATGCGGACGGAGTTGTCCACAACCTTTCCTTTCTCTCTTCGCTGGGCCTCTCTCAGCTCAGCCACATAACATGCACGACCAGTCGCTTGATCGCCGTGAGCAACACCAATTCCTTTATCCATCGGAAATTTCAAAGTTAACACTATGGGGCCAAAGCTGCCCTAAACTCTGCCAGGGCCGGTCGGCCCAAAAACACATTATACGGGGAATCGATATCCAAAACGATGAACGGCGGGATCCACACCCTCCTACGTTCACCTTCTCCAAGTTCAACTGGCAATTCAACAAAACCCACTGCATTAGTGGCCACACCATTAAAGCCATGAATACGGGCTTTAGATGGCTTTAGATCTTTTGTCTCCATCTTCATCTGGTCGTATGCCTTTTTGAAGATGATGTTAACAAAACATCCACAGTCAATCAGTATCCCTCTCACAAACGCTGGCCCAATAGTGGCTGAGATGACCATCGGGTCAATGGTAGGCGCCTCCACCTGATCGACATCTCTACTTCTGAAAACTATATCATCCGTCATCATTTGCTGTTGCTTAGCCGGAGTTCCATCTTCCGTGTTTGAACAACATTCAAAATATGCATGTTTTAAGGAACTAGCATAGTGCTCCATTTCTTGCCAATTCTTGTCTGCAGGGTGAGGCCCACCGACTATCGTGTTTATGACTAATCTACCTCCATTCCGAACGGGTTCTTCACAAACTCCTGTAACTTTTTCTGTCGAATCAGCTTTTCAATCACATCATGGAGGTGCCTACACTCCTCGTTATTGTGCCCGTAAGTCTCATGGAAGCGGCAATACTTCTCAGTCCGCTTTTGTTCTTCGGTGGACTCTTTTGGGCGTGGCTTTCGATATTGGAAAATATTACAGGTCGATAGGTAAATATTTTCCAGAGATGCATTCAGAGGAGTGTATTCATTGTAAATTGGGATCCTTGGTTTCCACTTTCCGACTTCCCTTTTCTTTCCGGAACTTCCTCCTCCGGATCCTTTTGACTGCTCAGGCTTGTTTTGAACATTGAACTGGACTTTTCCAGAGTTGTCACCAGATTGTTTTACAGCAATGTTGCTTTGCACAGTCTCCTTGCCGGGTCCTGGTGCATTATCTCGTCTCATCCACCTGGCTTCCTCCCTTCTTATAAATTGATGCGCCTTTGAGTAAAAACGTTCCAGCGTCCCCTGAGGCTTTCCTGCCAGCCAGTCACCAAACTCCGAATTCGGATCTACTCCTCGCATTACGGCCATTAAAATGGCATGGTCATTTGGGTTGCTAATTTCAGTAGCAGCAACGTGGAACCTTTGTAAGTACTCCTTTAACGATTCCCCTGGGCTTCAATTACACTAGACAAGGACATAACATCCTTGGGACGAGTGGCATGAATCCTGAACTGCTCCACAAATTTCGTCGCTAACTCATCAAAATTGGAGATAGACCGTGGAGGAAGTCGGGTAAACCACATGGTAGCGATTCCAGATAAAGTTATTGGGAAACATCTGCATTTAGTTGCATCATTCACCCTAGCTGAATCCATCATCCACCCATACCTCATTACATGCTATCTGGGATCAGTCTTCCCCTCGTAGACCGGGATAGTCGGCATACTAAACTTTCTGGGGTACTCAGCCTGTAGGATAGCATCAGTGAACGGAGTATGACTCTTAGATACACCCCAATCATCATTAGTTAAACCTTGATTTTCCCACGTCAGCTGTCTGACCATGGCTGATAGGTCTGGGGTTTGTATGGAAGATGGCAAGTTGGAATCCGTCCAGCGGGACCGTTCCGGTTGGTGCCTCCTCTGTTGGCGATCTACCAAACGTGTATCCTGGGGACCTGCTTCATCATGACCTTGGTGAGCCAATCGTCCATCTTCCGCCCGTGCTCCAGATCCTAAGTTTACCGTTTCAGCTTGGGCACGATTTTCTTGGTGCACTGCACCTATTTGTGTTGTTTCAGTTCTACGGCGTCTATGCCTAAGAGGTTCATCAGATGAAGCAGAGCTGTCGGACGAGGAGTAGGGAGCGGGACTTCCTCCAGCATTCTGATGCTGTTATTAGTAAGCTGAGTCATGAGATTGGCGTTAGCTTGAATCTGCTCGTTAAGCTGTCTCCTGCTTTCCATGAGTTCCCTCATCAGCTCGTTAAACTCCGTCCTGGTGACAGCTTCCGTTTGGTTTTGGGCAGTGATGGTCCCTACACCCGGATTAGCTTGTTGATTGCTGGGTCCTACATGTTGGACGCTAGCGGTCTCGTTGACATCTGCATTATGGGAGGCTGATCTAGTACGTGGTCTTCCCATTGTAGAGTTATCGGTTGAAACTTTGAGTAGAATCAACGGATTCCTTGTGAATGAACTCGGATCTTCTTCGAGGGATTTCCTCAATCCAGTAGCAACAAAGGAGACCCTAACAGCTTGAGAATGCGTTCTCAGTGAAAGCACCAAAATGTTAGCACCAAAATTGGTCACTAACACCCAAGAAAGGATTTGTGTAGAGAGATTAATGAAGATAGGAAATTAAAATAGAATAATGTATGCAAAATTAACTACAGAAACAAGAACACTAGAATTATAGTGGTTCGGCGTAACTGCCTACGTCCACTTCGAATTTAATCTTTATTGCTTCTTCAAATTATTGAATACAGATACAATCCGTACAATAACGACTTGATTACAAGTTTGGATCCAAAATAGATGAGTCTTCAAAATGGTAGAGTCTCCCCGGAGTTTCCAAAAAAAGGTCCCTTTTCACTGCGCCCCTGCCCCTTTATTTATAAACGAAGTTAGGCTGGACTTCTTGTGTGGGCCCGAGAACAAGGTACTTCGGCCCATAGTAGATGACTCCTACGCACTGAGCCTGGTATGCCGATCGAGACACGCCGAACGACAAACGCCGATCGAGAGATGCCAAGCGAGGCTTTATCGAGCCGAACGACTAAGGCGTCCATGCCGAGCGCCCCTTGGCCGGGCCGCTTAATCTCCCTTTCAATGCCGTTCGAGGGTCACCGAACAATGTAGCCTTCCTCACCGAGCCACATAACCGTCCCTCTATAGCCGAGCGACATGGGACTAAGGTATTACTGCCGAACGCTCCAATGCCGAGCCACCATTGCCGAGCGGCATATACTATGAACCTCCCGGACTGAACTGCTTTTGAATAGGACTCCCCGAGACCGAACGAGAAATGCCGAGCCGTCTCAACCGAACGAGGCATCTCGAATAATTCAGACCGAACGAGGCGTCCCTTCCTTTGACCGAGCCATGTGTTACTCCACTTCATGAAGCTGAGCGGTACATACCAGGCGACGTTGACTCAACTGTCCGAACGAGGCTTGCCGAGCCATATGGACCGAGCGACGTGTGCCGAACCGTACCTAAATGCCAAAACATGTCGACTGCATCAAACCCGTATATCAACAGGCTCCTCTTGGTCAGAACCTTGTCTCATGCTCATGATAATGTCTTTAACTGTCGCCTTATAGCCCGACCAAGGTGCCGGGTAACATTTACTATTATATTTTAGTCAGTTCCGCTGTGAGATATTTATCTGAGCTTTGATATATTTGTCTTTGCCTATTTGCAGGATACCAGATACCCAACTCGGGCTTTAGTGGGCTTGGGTTTTAACATTTTTTTTGAAAAATCCGGACCCACTGGAACTTGGGTTGTTACAAAGTCCCCAATGCTTTTGAAAGGTATATTATAAGTGTTCCAAAAGGGTTGTTTTAAGTGTTTTAAAAGAAAGGTTTCTAATGCTTTTGAAAGACAAGTTTAAATGGTTTCGAAAGGGGATGTCTAAGATTTTATGTAATGCTTTCGAAAGGAATGCTTTCAATTATTTTAAAAGAGATTTTTTAAGGTTTTAAACAAGGGTTTTGAAGGTATTACTTTGGCTTTAAGGCCTAAAGTTTTCTAAGTTAGAAAGAGGTATTAACTTATTTTGATGGGATAGAAAATCCCCTTGATTTAGATTTCATCAACATTATTTTGTGTAAAGCATATATCATGGCATAAGTATTTTGAGTAAAGAAAAGAACATATTTTCCTTGTTTAGGTATGATTTAAAAAGGGTTAAATCATTTTGAAAGAAATGATTTCAAGGAAAATTGGATAGGGTAGTTAACCCTAAGTTTATGACTCAGATATTAGAAGACCAGATAGAACTGGTATAGGGTTGCGCCCTATACTTTAGCTAGTAGCCCCTAGCTAATATATGAAACACCCCACACCCCTTAGTTTTCCCAAAAAGGGCACACCAAAGGATGTGGTGCGTTATAGGTATAGCTAAAGCATCACAGAGACTAAGATTCACAAGACAAATAAGTAAAAGCAGCGGAAAACATTTAAATAATAACTTATCATTCAGAATTAATCTTCATCTCAAAACAAGTCATTAAAAACATAACATGTCTCAAAAACTCAAAATCTCTCATGTGTTATGAAAATACATCTCAGTCTCACATAATTAGAGTAAAAGTGACAATAATAATAATCCTTTTCACAAGTGCTAATCCATCATAAGCCAAATGAAAAAGATGAAAAGCAGAAGAATACATCTGAAATGTGGAAACTCCGGAAATGAATCTCCAAGCAACCCGAATCCACTATCCTCAATTCTACTGGCCTATTGTGGGAAAAGGAATGATAGAGGAGTGGGTCAGACAATATGTCTGGTGAGTGAAAGTAATTACAAGCATTTCTAAGCAAGATAAAGGTAATAGACTAAGCAATAGTTCTAGCATGAATAGAAGATACAGAAAGGATAAAACTCAGATAAAATACTGTTTCTTATTCTGTTTGACTGTTTGCTTTGATTGTTTGCACCTGTCTTGAGCTGCTGTGATTAGGCTGAAACCCTAATCCTATCTCAACTGCTAACTTGATTAGGCTGAAATCCTAATCCTACCCATTGATCGGCCTTTCCTATCTCTGTTATACCACTGTGAGCCAATCATGTTGGTCCCACATCAAAAGACTCCTCTTAGCGCTAAGGACGTAGTAGCGAATTATTTACCCTAATCGATGCCGCACGCTCGGTCACCGCCGGTACACACTAATTGTCGCCCCTTATTTGACCCTTTATTTACCCTAATCAGCATAAGCGTGCCTAGCCTCATCCACGTGTGAGACCAACAGTCCTCGACCTGAAAGGGAATGGTGTCGATACTGGTCCTAACAAATAAATCTTCTAACTTTGCGCCCCTTGCCCTAAATTTGAGCCTCTATCTATTGGCCACTTATTTACACTAATCAGCAAAAGCATGCCCAACCTCACCCATGTGTGAGACCATCAGTCCTAGACCTGAAAGGGAATGCTGCCGGTACGGGCCACTACTGCTATATTTGCTTATTAACTTAATCCAAGATCTAAGTTTTAAAATAAGCCCCTTCTGTTATTTCTTTCTTTCTAATTATAAACTACGTGTTATAATTGTTCTTGCAACTCTTACTCTTCTATTTTCTCTTTTTAGTTATAACTACTTGTTATAATCATGCTTGCAAATATCTTAAATTTGCCTATTTCAGTCCATCTCTATTTTATTTCGGTTTTCTCATTTTACATTTGATTTCTGTAAATTTAGTGTTTTTCTATTTTAATCCATATTTGCGAATTCTTCTCTTTTTAATATTTTGTTCGCGTAAAAAAGGATTAAATCTCTATAAAAAGAAACTAACATTTACAGGCTAAATTTTAACTTAAAACAGATGTAAATAGCTGTAAATAACTATAAATTACTGCAAATAACCGAACAAAATAGCTAAAGAAAAATAGACTAAAAAGAACTTCTAAAATTTACTTGAAAACCGACTGTAAATAAACTTACATAAATTCTGCCTCAAAATTGTAGAAAAACTACAACTATCGAGAACCCTATTATTTTAAATTGCTTACAAATCCAAAATAATTACAAAACACTCACCTGTGGTCCTTAGCTCTAGTCCTGGGCCTTCCTGGATCCACTTCTAGGGTGTAAAATATTTTTATCAAAAAGATCTCCTCCCTAGGAAAAATTTCTATTTAGGGTTCAGCCTCAGGCAATGAACCCAATTGGGAGAAAATCTGAATGAGAAAAATAGCTAGGCCTAGGGTTCTATTTATAGGTGGCTTAGGGATCTCAGGTCGTCGGATTTGAAGATTTAATCTAGTGCAACCACGTCATAGGTTCACTAGGAACCATCAGATGCATATACGAACGCACAAGATTAAAAAAAAAACGAATTTACACTCTTCGACTCGTACCCGGACGAAAAATCGTCCAAGATGATAGACCGGTCGACCTAAGCTATTTGGGAGTCGACCTATAGGTCGACCCGACCCTAGCAAGGGTCGACCCATATGGGTCTTATATATATATTTTTTCTCGTTTAATTGTAATATAATTATGATTTCTTGTTTCTCTCGTAACTTATCCATACTAGCTCGGATTTCGACAAGTTATATATGGAAATTAATCAGAAAATTGCCACGGACCCAATGGTGCAACTCACGTAGCTAAATTCTGACAATTCCAATAATGCTCACTTTCACTATTTAATAATTATTTTGGTTATTTAATTATCTAAAAATGTGGGGTGTTACATTCTCCCCTCCTTAAAGGATTTTGCCCCCGAAATCTCCAAGGACAGAAGAATGAAATAAATATTTTCATCCAAATTCTACAACCACATATTCAACCATCATCCATTACATCCACCGTCCTTAAGCTTTTTAATGCAATTTATGATATATGCAATAATGTAGTGTCAATGTCCCTAACTAATACCAAACATTAGACGATCTACTGATTCAGTCGACCTCCTTTTTATGCGCTCATGTCCGTGCCATGTATCCAAATGAATGCAAATTCCCTAATGACAACTGATAGTTCTATATGCGTGCTACAATCATCATCCAAATGCTACAATCATCATCCAAATCAACAATCATATGATAATTACCCATTCATAGCAACCATGAAATAAAAATGCAAGTGCACACACATCCATATGCATATACTTAAGTGACCTAGTTAGGCCGATCTCTAAGAGATAATAGTGCCTAGTGTGTATATATGCGTCTATTAGCATCCACTAGAAAACACTTGCAACCATTTGCTTCCAACATACATAGCATGTTCTAGTAACTTGTTTACATTCAGTCCTACTATCCATAGGTTAAGTCCTAAGATCTACCCTCCCAAAGGATACCAAAGGAAATAACCTATTAAAAACTAAAGGTGGAAATAGAAAATTCAAGACGTACCATCAAAGAGATGCGGATGAGAGATACGTATTTTCTCCTCAGCCTCCCACGTAGCGTCCTTAATATTATCTCCCTAACGCACCTTAACCTAAGCTTCTTGATATCATGTCCAATGATCTTGGTAGGAATGTGACGAACCGATGCTTCTCTCTCCACTTCAACTTCCTCAAGTTGGCTAGGTTCCACTACCTCTGCCAAATCATTTAAGCACTTTCTCAAGTGCGAAACATGAAAAACATCATGAACTCCCACGAGCCTCTCCGATATATTTATCCGATACGCCATCTTCCCTACCCTTTCCACAATGGGGAATGGTCCTACGAATCTGGGAGCAAGTTTCCCACTTGATCCAAACCTCACTACCTTTCTCAGCGGAGACACCTTATGAAAACTAAATCTCCTACCTCGAACTCAATATCCCTTCTCCGCTTATCTGCATAGGATTTCTGTCTATCTTGGGCCATCTTCATTCTTCTTCTAATCAAATCAATCTTTTTCGAAGTCTCTCTAACCATGTCGGGACCAAGTAGCAATCTTTCTGTAGACTCCAACCAACACGAAGGTGACTTGCAAGGTCTTCCATAAAAGGCTTCAAAAAGAGCCATCCCAATGCTAGCCTGAAAACTATTATTATAAGCGAATTCCACTAAAGGAAGGTGCTCCTCCTAAGTCCCTCCAAAATCAAAAATGCACATCCTCAACAAATTCTAAGAACTCTATTAACTCTCTCTGTTTGGCCATCCGTTTGAGGGTGATAGGCTGTACTCAATCTAAGCTGTGTTCCTAAAGCCTCTTGCAAGCTCCACCAAAACTCGCTAGTAAAGATACGGTCACCGTCACTCACTATGCTAGAGGGAACTCCATGAAGTCGAACTATCTCATGAACATATATGGATGCCAAATAAGGTGTTGTTCTCTTACTCTTGACCGGAATGAAGTGGGCGCTCTTAGTCAAATGATCTACAATCACCCAAATATTGGTATTCCCCTTCCTAGATCGGGGTAAACCATCTATGAAGTCCATCGAAACACTATCCCACTTCTATTCGGGTACATCTAATGGTTGAAGCAATCCGCCAGGCCTTTGCTGGTCCGCCTTAACCCTCTGGCACACAAGACACTTAGCCACAAACTCTGCTACATCCTTCTCCATGCCACTCCAATAAAACACTCTCTTCATGTCCCTATACATCTTATCACCACCCGGATGAATGGTCATCTGAGAATGGTAGGCTTCTGCTAGAACTGCATTCACCAAATCACCATTGCGGGGGACACAAAGTCTTCCATCTCTCCTTAGCCACCCTTTTTTATCGATGGAATAGCGTTGGAGATGTCTAGAGTCCTCTCCTCTGCTAATCTTATCCAGAATATCCTCAAGCTCTGAATCCTCTGGCTACCTTGAGCCAATCTGATCTATGAGGGTAGGCTTAACATCAAGCGCTGCCAATAATCCAGGAGTAATGTCCGCAGAGGGCTTAAAATCAAAGGTGGAAATAAACTCTAAGCTTTTCCACTCCACGAACATTAAGCTAAGGGTTGTTCTCTTCCTATTTAATGCATCCGCAACCACGTTCCCTTTGCCAGGGGT
This sequence comes from Allium fistulosum, assembly GCA_030737815.1. Taxonomy (NCBI): domain Eukaryota; kingdom Viridiplantae; phylum Streptophyta; class Magnoliopsida; order Asparagales; family Amaryllidaceae; genus Allium; species Allium fistulosum. The sequence continues at coordinate 693,478,363 of CM060903.1, read as the reverse complement.
GTAAGCTATCTCATAGTCATATGATGCCAGAAACTCCATCCAACACTGCTGCTTCAAGTTTAAATCCTTTTGTGAGAACATGTGCTTCAATGATTTATGGTCAATGAAAAGCTCAAACCTCTCTCCTAGCAAGTAATGTCTCCAAGACTTGAGCGCGAAAATAATAACAGCCAGCTCCAAATCATGGGTGGGGTAGTTCTTCTCATGAGCTCTCAACTGTCTACTCCCATATCATACTACCCTCCCCTCCTGCATCAATACTGCCCCAAGGCTAGTCCCACATGCATCAGTGTATACTGTAAAAGGCTTAGCTCCATCGGGTAAAACTAACACTGGTGCCCTAGTAAGGGCCCTCTTTAGCATCGTGAAGGAATCCTCACAATCCACGTCCTACACGAATGCCGCATTCTTCTTAGTGTGGCAAGTAAGCGATGTTGAAATCTTAGCAAAATCTTTGATAAACTTCCTATAATAACCAACCAAACCTAGGAATCTTCTAACTTCGGTAGCATTGTTAGGGGCCTTCCAATCCTATACCGCTGCTACCTTAGCGGGATTCACTGCTATACCCTCTCTTGAGACTACATGCCCCAAGAAACGCACCTCCTCACACCAAAAGTGATACTTCGAGAATTTTTCTTTCAACTGATGAACACGAAGTGTACGAAGAACCTCCTCAAGATGAATAGCATGCTCTTCCATACTCTTGGAAAACACCAGAATGTTGTCCACAAACACTACAACGAACTTATTTAGGACATCTCGAAAAACACGACTCATCAGATCTACAAAATAAGCTGGGGCATTGGTCAGCCCAAATGGCATAACCAACCACTCAAAGAATCCATCGGGTGTCCTAAATGTTGTCTTATCGATGCTATCCTCAGCGACCCTAAGCTGATGAAATCCAGTGGCTAAGTCAAGCTGAGAAAATACTGAAGAGCCAACCAAAAAAGATCGTCTATCCTAGGAAGTGGGTAACGGTTCTTCTTTGTGAGCTTATTTAACTCTCTATAGTCTACGCAAAGTCGAAGGGAACCATCCGCCTTTGTAGCGAAGGCGACTGGCGCCCCCCACTCAGATATGCTCCGTCTGATGAAGCTTTTCTCTAATAGCTCATCAATCTGCTTACTTAACTCCTTCCTCTCCCTAGGAGCCATATGTCTCACGAGAAATTCCATTGGCTTAGCATTGTCATTCAGATAGATCATAAAGTCGATCTCTCTCTTAGGGGTAGCCCCCTAACCTCCTCAAAAACGTCTGTGAAATCTCTAACAATTGGAACTGAATCTAACTCTCCTAGTGATGAATCAAGGGAATAAAGGAAGCTCAACATGGCTGACCCCTATGGGTCGTAAGAAACCTCGAGGGTCCGTCCACTACATGTCCCTAGCCTGACGACTCTCCTCTCGCAGTCCAACATCGCACCATAAGTGGATAACCAGTCCATCCCCAAAATCATTCCATATCCCGAAAATCCCAGTACATAGGCATCACAATCAAACTCTATGCCTAGTATAAAACTTTTCAAACCCCTACAAATCATGGAATGTGCCGATCCTCCTATGGGGTTTGAAACAACTATAGGGTTTACAACTAGAGAGATATCTAAGTGCAAACAATCAACCAAGGAACTAGAAATGAAAGAATGCGATGCTTTGGAGTCAAAAAGAGTCAGAATAGGAAAATCCGAAATAGAGATCAAACCTTCTACATAGACTTTCCTACCTCGGTCCGGTCGACTACTAGAAGGTGCTGCATACAAAGCCTGTACTTGCGCCGTAGGTGCGCCTGCTCTTTGCCCCGTCCTCTGAGGACAAGCTCTACTAAGGTGTCCAGGCTGCCCACAACTGTAACACCTCCCCTTCATCGTGTCCTTCTTACAGTCCTTTGAGTAATACCCAACCAATCCACAATTATGACACTTCTCGCCCTTCTTGATATGTCCCTTTTGAGGTCCTCCTCCTTTCTTCTTGTCCTTATCCTTCTTATTCTTCCACCATTGTTTCTTAGAGTTTTTTTAGGAACCTCCTTAACCTCTTCTTCCTTCGCAACATCTAATATGAGGGCCATTACCATAAGTGACTCATACGTCGCTCCCATAGGTACATGTGTCAATGCCAACCCTTGGAGGGGCTAGTTCAAACCCTTATCAAACTTGGTGGCCTTCTTATGCGGTGTATTAAGAAGCTCCAGCCCGAACCTCGATAACTCATTAAACTGATTTATATACTCTTTCATCGAAAGACTTCCTTGCTTCAGACTAATGAACTTCTCCAACTGCATGCTTTCCTTGGCTTGCGACAAGAACTTTCTCTCATACCTTTCCCGAAATCCAACCCAACCAATGTCTCTACCCTCTATCTCTACAACCTCCCACCAGTAATAAGCCTCTCCCTTCAGCTTCCAAGATGCAAGCTGAAATCTCTATCGGTTCTCCAATCCTAACAGCCCAAATATCCGCTCCGTATTCCTCAACCAAGTTCGTGCCTCAACAAAATCTTCCATGCCAGAAAATGTCTTGCCTCCTAGATTAGTGAAGCCCTCGCATAACTTAGAAAAATTGGCTGCTGCAGGTAGATTAACGGGACCTCCACCCGCCGGTGCTGCATTGGGCGCTTGCCCTTGCACCTCTGGTGCCGTAGCTTGGAGGTATCTACGGAACCAACCAGGGACTTGGCCACCGTTTCAAAGATTTGGGGCGTCCACCATTCTATGCAAAGAAAAGGAAATTTAGGCCCAAAAGAATCGAAAGAAGGTTGAACTGGACTTTCAGGGGATTTTTATAAAAACTCTCTTATACTTGAAAACTATTTCTATAATTATAGTTTCTTCCTGAAAAATACTTTTAGTTTGAAGATATGTTACCTTTGAAAAATACTTTACTTTTAAAACAAGTTTTTAGGAATCCTGTAACCTGGCTTTGATACCAAATAAAACACCCCACATCTTAGTATTCTCAAAAAGGGCACACCAAAGGATGTGGTGCAATATAGGTATAGCTAAAGCATCACATGGACTAAGATTCACAAGACAAATAAGTAAAAGCGGTGGAAAACATTTAAATAATAACTTATCATTCAGAATTAATCTTCATCTCAAAACAAGTCATTAAAAACATAACATGTTTCAAAAACTCAAAATCTCTCATGTCTTATGAAAATACATCTCAGTCTCACATAATCAGAGTAAAAGTAACAATATTTATAATGCCTCTCACAAGTGCCAATCCATCATAAGCCAAATGAAAAAGATGAAAAGCAGAAGAATACATCTGAAATGAGAAAACTTCGAAAATGAATCTCCGAGCAACCCGAATCAACTATCCTCAACTCTACTGGCCTATTGGGGGGAAAAGGAAAGATAGAGGAGTGGGTCAAACAATAAGTCTGGTGAGTGAAAGTAATTACAAGCATTTCTAAGCAAGATAAAGATAATAGACTAAGCAATAGTTCTAGCATAAAAGTAAGGTAAAACTCGGATAAAATACTATTTCTGATTCTGTTTGACTATTTACTTTGATTGTTTGCACCTGTCTTGAACTGCCGTGATTAGGCTGAACCCCTAATCCTATCTCAACTGCTAACTTGATTAGGCTGAAATCCTAATCTTACCCATTGATTGGCCTTTCCTATCTCTGTTGTGCCACTGTGAGCTAATCATGTTGGTCCTACAGAAAAAGACACCTCTTAGCGCTTAGGACGCAGTAGTGAATTATTTACCCTAATTGATGTTGCACGCTCGGTCATCATCGGTACATACTAACTGTCGCCCCATATTTGACCCTATATTTACCCTAATCAGCATAAGTGTGCCCAGCCTCACCCATGTGTGAGACCATCAGTCCTCGACCTTAAAGGGAATGCTGCTGGTACTGGTCCTAATAAACAAATCTTCTAACCTTGCACCTCTTGCCCAAATCCCCAAATTTGAGCTTCTATCTATTGGCCACTTATTTACCCTAATCAGCTTAAGCGTGCCCAGCCACACTCACGTGTGAGACCATCAGTCCTAGACCTGAAAGGGAATGCTGCCAGTATGGGCCATTAATATTTGCTTATTTACTTAATCCAAGATCTAAGTTTTAAAATAAGCCCCTTCTGTTATTTCTTTCTTTCTAATTATAACCTACGTGTTATAATTGTTCTTGCAACTGTTACTCTTCTATTTTCTCTTTTTAGTTATAACTACTTGTTATAATCATGCTTGTAAATATATTAAATTTGCCTATTTCAGTCCATCTCCATTTTATTTCAGTTTTTCTTATTTTACATCTGATTTCTGTAAATTTAGTGTTTTTCTATTTTAATCCATATTTGTGAATTCTTCTCTTTTTAATATTTTATTCACGTCAAAAAGGATTAAATCTCTATAAAAAGAAACTAACATTTAAAGGCTAAATTTTAGCTTAAAACAGATGTAAATAACTGTAAATAACTGCAAATAACTGAATAAAATAGCTGAATAAAAATAGACTGAAAAGAACTTCTGAAATTGACTTGAAAACTGACTGTAAATAAACTTACATAAAATTGCATTAAAATTGTAGAAAAACTACAACTATTGAGAACCCTATTATTTCAAATTGCTTACAAATTTAAAATAATTACAAAACACTCACATGTGGTCCTTAGCTTTAGTCCTGGGCCTTCCTGGATCCACTTCTAGGGTGTAGAATATTTTTATCAAAAAGATCTCCTCCCCAGAATTTTTTTCTATTTAAGGTTCATCCTCAGGCAATGAACCCAATGGGAGAAAATCTGAATGAGAAAAATATCTAGGCCTAGGGTTCTATTTATAGTGTGGCTTAGGGATCCCAAGCTGTTAGATTTGAAGATTTAATCTGGTGTAACCACGTCATAGGCTCACTAGGAACCATCAGATGCATCTACGAACGCACAGGATTTCTCAAAAACAAATTTACACTCTTCGGCTCGTACCTGGAAGAAAAATCATCCAGGATGATAGGCGGGTCGACCTGAGCTATTTGCGAGTCGACCTAGGTCGACCCGACCATAGCAAGGGTCGACCCCTATGGGTCTTATATATATTTTTTCCTCGTTTAATTGTAATATAATTATGATTTCTTGTTTCTCTCGTAACTTCTCCGTACTAGCTCGGATTTCGACAAGTTATATATGGAAATTGATCAGAAAATTGCCATGGACCCAATGGTGCAACTCCCATAGCTAAATTCTGATAATTCCAAAAATGCTCATTTTCACTATTTAATAATTATTTTGGTTATTTAATTATCTAAAAATGCGGGGTGTTACAATATAAGTCCAAAATTCCAGTGTGTATGGCTTTGTCACAGGTAAGATTAAAATAATGTTACGCACATAAAGGAATACAGAAAGTAGAGGTAGGTTATTGGCGAGCCAGCAAAACCATTAGGATTAGTTGACTTGTAACCACCCGCATATTTATCACTTTGACAAATTATATTTATTTTAAAATTATTCAAATAGAAGGTTGATAATACAAATTATATTGTTTTGAGTGATAATAAATAATACTAATCTTATTTTGAATAGATATTTACAAAAATATTTCCTTTTGAAATATATTGATAAAATGGCCGAAAACCATTTTATCGATAAACAGCTCTATAATCTTAAAACATCGCACATGGACCTGGATACATACACTTATTTTAATAATTGAACAAGAATATGAAATAAAATAAATTATTTTATTTTTGGGAAAATAAAAATATTTATGACATCATTAGTGATGCTCTTATATTTAAATATTGATTTATGAATTTAAATTGAGATTTAATGATTTAATAATTATTATAATTATTTAAATAATTTTTATAAATGGTAATAATTCATTTATAATAGTTTTATAAAGATATATAATCGGTTTGAACAGGAAAACTGATATCGCTTTATCGGTATAACAGCAATTTTTGTAAATAATTGTTAATATTGAGTTATATGATTTATAATTCAAATGAGATAATTTTTGTTAATTAAAAATGATTAGAAATTTATTTGCAAATTTTGTTTACATATATATGTAATTTAACTATAAGTGAAAATGTGACCGGGAATCGGCTTCTTGATTTTCAACGGTTTAACGAACGAAAGTTGTTCAAAATGATTTCAACATTGTAGATGGCACATACACATGCACATACATGTCCATACATAAATATACCCTTATATACATATATATGACATACATACATGTGTAAATACATAAATCTTAGAAATATCATGATATTTTCACCTTTCTTCATCTTTAAGCAACCAAAAATCAAATTTACCCTCACATCAAGTCACCATCATCACTTCCACATGGAGGAGAGGACAAGGAGGGGGAGTAACATGTACAGTTGATGGGAAGGGGAGGAGTGGGCTAAGGGTAGTTTTGTCCATTCACTTTTGGATATTTTCTACCATTTTTCCTTATAAATACACACCCATATCCTCCTTCATTCTTCACAAATTAATTCTTCTTCTTCCTCACCATTCTTGAGCTTCTTAATGCTCTCTAATGGCTTCCAATGGAGGCCTCTCTTCTTTAATCTCAATACTTGAAAAATAGTAGGAGGGTTAAAAATAGTGGAAGTGCTTAAGCACTAATCCATTGATTACTCTCTAACTTTTTAAAAAGTTAACCAAATTTTCTCTAATCTCTTCTAAACTCCAGTATTGAGCCTAAGTCATCATGGAAGCATGATTAACAAGGAAAAAGAGGTTGGGTTGAGTGCAAAGGCATGGTGGAGGGGCATGACAATGATTTTTGAGTGTTTAGGAGATGTTTAGTGAAGGGTTGATTTGTTTGAATGTTGGTAGGAAGTATCGGTTTGGATTATGGTGAGAAACTCCTAACTATAGTTATCTATACTATTGGATGATATATATGTTTGTTATGATTGTTAATGATTGTTATTGAATATATACGCAAGTCACGTTAATACACGTCGATAAGCACAAAGGAAATCACTTTCCTTTATTGAATGAATTGGTGTATATGGAATGTTTAAACCTCTTAAAAATGGTTTAATATGATTTAACAATGTTTTATAAACATTTAAAAGTGTTTTGGCAAAGTGTAAATGAATATTGAAAATTGAGTTAAAAATAGGTGCGTCGCGTAATGATCGTTCGCTATTTCGTGCCGTAAAAGTCAAACGAATATATAGATTGAAATATAGCTCGGAATTCTTCGAAATAAGAATTTTCCAAACTATTATATCCATAGTTTTCAAACAAAGAAAGAAAATTGAGATTTTGATAAGTAGATTTTGATAAGTAGATTTTGAAATTTGAGTAAAACAAGTTTTTGGAAAAATCGTGGTTTTGTAGTTCGGAATCCACAAAGGGATTTCTTTAAAAATAATAATTTAATATTGTTTAAAAATATGAAATAAATTCTAAATATCTTTTAAAATATTTTCAAAGTTATTTGAGTTATAAAAATGAATTTTCAAATGATAGAAAAGTCGTTTGATCAATATAGCTTAAAAGGCACCATTCGCATCACTTTTCTATAACTTTTGAAATATGGTTTTAAACTTAATGATTCTTTCCCAAATCTTTTATAAATATTTTCAAATAAATAATTAAGTATTTTAATGATGATTTGGAAGTTTTATAATTTATTTAAAAAATGTTTAAATAAATGATTTAAAGAAAAGTTATCAAAAAATCAAGTGATTTAATCTTAGCTCTAAAAGCCGACGAGTAGACTGTATATTTCTATTCATGAGATTTGGGTGAGGTGCTTAAACTAAGGAGTTGTTCAGGAGAAACCAGTGCCCTGGCTCACCTGACCTCCCCTTGGTGGGGGATAGATAAGGTCGAAATGTCAAAAACGAGTTAATTATAAAAGATTTAGTTTTCCAAATTTAAACAACTTGGATTTTATGGGGATAATATTCTTATACTTGGTGTCAAAGCCTGAAGAGGAAACTTGTACTATTCATGGAATATAAAAGGCGATTCCACTGTTATTATGCCCATAGTACTTGTTGAATACGAGAATTGATATTGAGTAGAATTAGATGATTTCTATAGATTCTACTCATTTAGTATTTACTGGATTTGGATTAACATCCTAGATAACATGGTTTTAACTCAACCGAAATTTTGAGTTTTGAATTAAGAAATCTTCGCTAAGATTTAAATGAAATGATTTGGAAATATTTTCCTAAGTGAAAGCGAAATGATTTAGAATTATTCAAAGATTTTAAAAGGTTTTAAGAAATCAAATGATGTGATAAGAGAGGTTAATGTTTCCGTATATACCGAAAAGAAATGTTTTAAAAGATATATCTATTGAAGATATTTTTGATAAAAAAGATGTAATGAATCAAAAGAATAATTCCCTATTTACTTAACATTTCTTTTATCGATGATTGGTTCAAAGGAACCGGGGTCGGATTTTAGTGACTCTTATCCAAAAAACACTCCAAACCAATGTGCATGTTCGAAAAATGAAGACCTGATAAAGAAAATGAAGGATAAAGACCGAAGATCTTCGGGGTGGAAGGAGTTCTTGTTGATAATTCTTATTAGCTCCCAAATAACTAAAGTAGTAGTCGTCCCTTCATTTCTGAAACTCTTCGGGTTCAAGGATTTCTCGCTACTAATTCTAAAGGTAACTCCCGATAGGATGTGGTAGGAGAGTGCCTTCGGTTTATCCTGTTCCTGGACAAACTTGTATGGACGGATGTCTGACGCTGCATTTCTAATTACATAAATTGATCTCTATGAACGTATCATCTATTTGGTGGCGGAGAAGGCAACTTCTCTTAGCTTAACACCCTTTCCTGAGACGTACGAGCTCAAGAGTTATATGTTTGTAGAAATCAGTTGTGTGACCATGGAATGCCGGTGTGGCCTTCAAAGTGGAAAGTGCTATGTGAAAGGTAATTGCTACCTCAAGCCTCATCAACCGATAATGGCTTAAACAGGGTACGCCGTAAGGCTATATGGTTCGCAACCATTAGGGTATGGTCATCACCTTTCCAGATATATTTATTCCCGCTAGACATTGGGTTGCAAATTAATGTGGTGTATGTAAAGAGAGCTCTCGGATAGGTCGGTACCAACCGAGCTGATGTCATATTTGGTTTCTATCCAAGCCATGTATGAGTGCCAAAAAAGGATGGATCGGCCTTGCCAGATGCAGAGGATTGTTTGTGTATCCTCGGTACATTCATCTAGAGATGTACTGTATGGAAGGTAGTCCCTTACCTGCCATTGTGTGGAAATCCATTCTCCAATAAGTGCCTATGGACTTGATTAAACCTATATGCCGTCAAATTTAACCAATGTAACAATTTCGGCTATTTGAATATATTTACTTGAAAAGTGTTTCCAAAGAATGTCATTAAAACTAATATTCCTAGATTTTGCGTAGCAAATGTTTTGGTTATCATAAGGTAAAAACATGTTCCGTATTTATGTACGGCGTGGTCTTATGAGATACCTTTTCTTTTCAAAACGTGTATTTTGAGTTTCTCACACCAGTCCCATAAATGACCCAGAGTATATTTTTCCTTTCCCTTAAACTCTGGGTGCTTTAATTTTCCCCGGCAGCCTAGTAGTCAAGTTGAGTTAGAAGAAATCTAGATGGAGCTCGAAGCATGGAGTTAGAAGATTCTTCTAAAGATTGTTATCCGTTTCCACCACACTTATGTATCATTGTATTCCGCATTTGTAAGGATAAATATTTATCACTGTCCATGTTTAACTCTCATAAATGTATTTAAATTTTTTGCTGTAAAGGTTATATGTTGAAATAATATATGTTACTCCATTCATGTGAGATTCCGTTCTTTCTTTACTTTCTCTCTTAGCCATGATAATCTGCCTCTCCGTCACTTGGATTTGTAGCACGTGAATACCGAAGATGTATGTGTCGATTTTCAGGGATCGTGGAGGTGGGTCATCTCATGACCCTTGGAAAAGTAAGTTAAGGACAGACCGTCCAGTATTGTGTCTAACAGTAGTTGGATTATTGATTATGTATGGTAGGCCCGAGTGAGCCAATGGATAATAGCCAGCCTAATAAAGCTATATTGTTTGGATAGACAGTCTATTGATTACCTGATCTATATGCATGTGTATTACTGCTATCATTCTTATAGTAATTTATATTGCAGGATTTTGATTTGCAAAAGATATGCTTTTAAAAGGATATCAGTGAGGGGAAACCCGTTCCGCTAAGTGACATGGTCTCACTTAATATCCATAAACCGGGATGTAATAGTATCATTCACACCTGGTTTTATATTTGACTCGAAGTTTATGTTTTCCCCTTAAACTCTCCGGTACTCAAAATTTAATTTGAGTAGATTGAGAGTTAAGGACTTTGCACGTTTAGTAGGTTGGACGAATAAACTTCCGAAGATGTGCAGGAGGCGAAGCTAGCTATATAGGAGCTATTTAGTATTATTTCCGCCGTGATGTATTTATGACTGGTATGTCTATCTAGTACTTTGATCATTCAAGGAGGCATCTTCATATGTCGCTCTTGGCATAATTTGTAATAATTATATTTGATCAAAACTTGGGAATCGTTTTGGGATTATGTAACTGAATATGAAACATTGATTTGAAATGCAATCAGAAAAGTTATTTTGAAATCTGTGTTGATTTTATTTCATATCCATGTGCTTCTAATATTATGAATACCATTAACATTACCGTATTTTATCACCGAAAGTTAATACTATGGATAACTGCAGCATCTATAGCGCTTAGCTTCGGGCCTCAAGACAAGGGATGTTACAACTTGGTATCAGAGCATATGTTTATAAAAACTCAAAAGAAATTTTAAACTTAAAATGATTTTTGAAAACATAAATCCTAAGGAATTGGAGAAAAGATTGGGGTATGGGATAATGCTATAGTAACATACTTGTATTTGCTATATATAAGTATACGCTTTATCTCTATTTCTCCCACCTCTTTTAAGCTATTCTTTTGTATCTTATAAAGGCTCGAATGCATATTTTAAGGAAGTAAGATATGGATGCTAGGAATGAAAGAGTTAACCTTGGTGGAGGAAGCACTACCACTAATGTAAATGTTAGACCAAACACTAGAAGGAATCCAGGTCGGGCACAAACTGCAAATGTGAGTGCTGGAACGTCGCAAGTTAATATGGGAGCTATGTATCAGTTCTTCGTTAACATGATGCAAGCTAGAGCTGCTGTAGGATTAGTTGGAGGAAATGCTAGAGAAGGAAATCAAGGAGCTCCGATGGTCAGTAATTATGCAGTACTAAGCAAAGATTATGCTAGGCTTGGAGGAATGCCGTTTATCGGCATTGAGGATGCAATTGAAATAGAGAATTGGTTGTTTCATTTTAAAAGGATCTTTGTCGATTTGGGGCTTAATGATGAGCATAAGAGGAGACTTGCTTCTAGGCAGTTGCAAAGAGCAGCACTATATTGGTGGAGCAGTGTTAGTGTCGGAGTAAATAAAGAGACCATGACTTGGGCATAATACAGAAGGAGATTTGAGGAAAGATATATGTCGAAGATCGCCAAGTCGACTCTGCTCAAGAAGTTTGCTGAGTTGGTGCAGGGAGACATGACAGTGCTAAAGTATGGTACCAAATTTGAGGAGCTATCGAGATACAGATATGCTATAGTTGATACGGTTATCAAAAGGAATAAGAAGTTCATCCGTGGATTGAAACCTGAGCTTGCTAAAGCAACTTTACCACACATTAGCGTGTGATGTTGTTGTTGAGATGACTTTGAGGAATGAGGAGATGCTCACTTTCTTTAACAGTAACGTAGTGGAAAATCAAGGTGGACTGAACCAAAAGAGAAAGTTTTCCATAAGAAGGGAGTATAAAAGAGTCGAGTTGCCAAGAAAGGAAAGACATAAGTTATCTGCTACATGTGTGATAAGAAAGGGCACTCCGCTAATGAATGTCGCTTAGGAGATGGAAAGAAGGTGATCGGGAAGAAGAATATCAAATGCTTTAACTGTGATTAGATTGGACATTATAAGAACCAGTGTAAGAAGCCAGCCAAGGATGAAAAGGAAAAAATGTTTGCACTGGAACCAGCTACCTCGAGACCAATAGCAGAGGAGAAAAGAAAAGCTGTGTTGGGAGGTACGCTTTTGATTCTTGGTGCATCAGTTAGAGTTCTATTTGATACTGGTGTGTCACATTCTAGTATATCTCATTATTTAATAAATAAGCTTAACCTATAACCTTCATACCTAGCTACTTCCTTAAGGGTTGCGAATCCAATAGGAGGGTATGTGAATCTTGGGATAAGATGTGACCACTTTGAGTTTGAATTGTTAGGTCATATATTTTCTTGCAGTTTGCATATTTTTGATTTTGTAGGTTTCAAAATTATTTTAGGTATGGATTGGTTAAGTAAGTATGATGCGAGGATATGTTGACATGATAGGAAAATATCACTTAGACACCCTAATTGTAGTGATTAGATTATGTACTCCGTAGAAAACCCTAAATTTGAGGTTAATGCTTTGTTGGGTGTTATGGAGGCAGAAGACGAGTTAAATCGAGTTTTCGTTGTTGTAGAATTCACACATGTCTTGGAGCCCATGGTAGGACTACCGTAGAAACGAGCCATTGAGTTTTGGATAGATTTAGTACCAAGAGCTGAACTGGTAAGTAGACCGCCAAGTAGAATGACACCTACTGAGATGAAGGAGTTAAAGGTACAATTAGTGGATCTAGAAGGTAAGAATTTTATCTGACCAAGCAGTTCTCCTTGGGGAGCAGCCATAGTGTTTGCAAAGAAAGCAGAGGTATCATTAAGGTTATGTATCGATTATCATAAGCTGAATGAGAAGACAATAAAGAACCGATATTCGATACTTAGGATTGACGATTTGTTCGATCAGGTGAGTGGAGCCAAAGTATTTTCACAGTTGGATTTGGCAACATGATTCCATCGGCTTAGAATATCAGAGGATGGTATTTCTTTAACGGCGTTTAGGACCAGATATGGATTGTACGAATGGTTAGTAATGCCATTTGGACTAACTAACGCACCTGCATTCTTCGTGGACTTGATGAACATAATCTTCGGACAGCATCTAGACAGATTCATGTTAGTATTAATAGATGATATTTTGATATCTAAGGATGAAAGATAGCATGAAGTTCATCTTAGAGTAGTGCTTGAGACGCGCTGAGGCAACATCAACTGAAAGCGATATTTTCAAAGTGTCATTTTTGGAAGAAGGAAGTAAAGTTTCTTTATCATGTAGTCTCACAGAAAGGGTTGTTAGTAGATCCGACTAAGATCGAGGTAGTGAATAGTTGGAAGAGATCCGAGACGGTGACTGAGATAAAGAGATTTCTTGGATTAGTTGGTTATTATCGGAGATTCATTAAGGATTTTTCATGGATAACCGCACCGATGACTAAGCTAACTTGGAAGGATGTGAACTTTGTCTGGACTGATAAGTGTGAGGAGGCATTCCAGAAACTAAAACACTTATTGACTAATGCACTTGTGTTAGTTGTTCCAAAGGGGAATCAAGATTTAGTGGTGTATAAGGATGCATGTGGAATAGGGTTAGGAGCTATGTTAATGCAGAGAGATAAAGTGATTGCCTATGCTTCTCGACAGCTCAGACCGCATGAAGTTAGATATCCAATTCATGATTTGGAATTAGCTGCAATAATTTTTGCATCGAAGGTGTGGAGACATTACCTTTTGGGAGAAATATTCGAGTTGTATACGGATCATAAGTCACTGAGATATTTGTTCCCTCGGAAGGAGTTGAGTATGAGACAGTAGAGGTGGTTAGAGTTTTTAACCGCTTATGACTTTGGTATTGAGTATACACAAGGAAAAGGGAATAAGGTTGCAGATGCACTTAGCGGAAAATATCAGAATGCAGTATTGGCAATGATAGCTGAGTGGAAAGATTTAGAAGCATCGACTAAATGCAGAGTACGATAGGGATCAAAGAGTAGTTCTAGTCAAGAAACTGCAATTTTATCGTGTTTAGAAGTTCGACCAATGATTATCGAAAAGATTGCTTCTAAACAAGGGGAGGATCCATTATTAGCTGAATGAATCAGAAAGTTAAGGAATGGAACAGAGAGCGATGACTTGAAGGATTTCAGCCTTGACTTGAATGGGTGGTTGAGGAAGAAAGGAAGACTATGTGTTTCGAATGTGGGGAACATTAGGAAGGAAGTTCTTAGGAAATGCCATCGTTCAAAGTTCACTATTCATCCGAGAGGAACTAAGATGTATCAGGATATGAAAAGGAGTTTCTTTTGGGAATGTATGAAGAGAGATGTAGGCTTATGGGTGTGGCTGTGTTTGAACTATCAACATGTAAAAGCTGAACATCAGAAGACAAGTGGGTTACTTCAGCCTTTGGAAGTTCCAGTCTGGAAGTGGGATTCTATCTCAATGGATTTCATAGATGGGTTGCCAAGGTCGAATAGAGGAAATGAGAGTATATGGGTTATAGTGGACAGATTGACTAAGAGTGCACACTTTATACCCGTTAGGTCGACCAGGAAAACACCAGATTTAGCTAAGTTATTCATGAGGAATATAGTTAGACTGCATGGAATTCCTAGTAGTATAGTAAGTGATGGAGATTCCTTATTTACTAGCAAGTTCTGGAAGAGTCTATAAGCGACTTTAGGTACCAAGCTCAAGATGAGTACCACTTACCATATGCAAACAGATGGGAAAACTGAGAGATTTAACAAAGCCTTGGAGGATTTGTTAAGAGCTTGTATGCTAGATTTTGGAGGATTATGGGAAGACCATCTACACTTAGTCGAGTTTTCGTATAACAACAGTTATCAGACTAGTATAGGGATGGCACCGTTTGAAGCTTTGTATGGAAGGCCATGCAAATCTCCAGTTTGTTGGTCAGAGACCAAGGATAGATTAATTCTTCGTCCAGATTTTGTTAAAGAAGCTACAAAAAAGGTTGAGTTAATTCAGGCTAGAATAAAGGAAGCTTGGTCTAGGCAGAAGAGTTATGCTGATAAGAGACGGAAGGACTTAGAGTTCTTAGTTGGAGATCATGTTTTCGTCAAGTTGTCACCGATGAAAGGTGTAATCCGATTTGGAAAATCAGGAAAATTAGCATCGAGATTTGTTGGACCGTTTTCTATTATAGAAAGGGTCGGAAAACTCGCGTATAGAGTAGAGTTACCAAATAGTTTGGCAGGAGTCCACAATGTTTTTCGTATTTCTCATCTATGGAAGTGTATTCGAGATCTAGAGACTACTATTGCACCGACTGTATTAGATGATCTAGTAGTGGAACTAGATATGACTATAGTTAGAAAACCAGTTCGTGTACTTGCGAGAGATGAGAAGAGACTAAGGAACAAGACAGTCAGATAGTCAAAGTCTAATGGAGTGACGACGAGAGAGACTGTACTTAGGAAACTGAGAGCAGGATTAGAGATACTTACCTGACTTGTTTCATGGTATGTTTTACCTTTATTATGTTTGTTGTGGGTACCATTGTAATTTCAAGGACGAAATTCTTTAAGGAGGGTAGTCTGCAATGACCCTAATTTTGACTAACATTATTTAGGATATTTAATAGATAAATTAAACGAAATAATGTAGATAGTTAAGTGATTGAGATTTTTTAATCAATAAGGGCCATTCCTTAATGAATGTATAAGCAAAAGAGAATTGAAAATAAGTAAGTAGGAGGAATATAATAAGGGTAAAATGGGTACATCCTTCATTCTAATACCCTAAACCCTTCTATTCTTCATTCCTTGTTCATTGTAACATTCACAAACAAAACTAAAAAGCTAAGGTAGCTCGGCCGACCACCATTAAGGAGATTCAAGAAGAAGAAAAGCTAGGACTCAAGTAGAAAGCTTAGGCAAATCAATCAAAGGGCAAATCTCAACCTTCTTAACACAAAGCCAAGGTGAATAATTAACTTACATCTCACTTTTTATATTTATTTTGGTTTCAAGTTAGATCCGAATTAATTTTGCAAGTAATATGCCATGTTATGTTTGATTAAATGGATATATATGCTTGTTGATGATTTAAATGATTTCATATGGATTTATGATATGTTTAAATTAGAGAACCTATTAAATGACATCCAAATGAGTTGCGTTTTTGATATATGATCAAAAAAATTATTTTAGAAGTGGGTTTCAAGTTTCATAATTTTCTAAGTGATTGTGGATTTATTTTGAATTTTCTATAAGAGAAAATAGTTAATATTGGGTTTAAATTATTTAACACAATTATATAATGATTTCAGGTCTGAAATTTATATTTGTTAGAAAACATATTAAAAGTGAATTATTGTGATTTTTGGGGGATTTTTTCGAAGTATTTTACTGTGGTTATAAAATTATTTAAGTTAAGGGACTTAAATGTTTTATATGTTTTATCAAGGAGAAGGGCTTATTTGATTAAAATGTTTTAAATTGTAAATTTTGAGTTCAGCAGCCTTTTAGAAAAGGACTTTGATAAAGAAATGGCAACCAATCATACTTTGACAAATTGAGCAAGTTTGTAAAAAGGAATTGCACTGAAAGGCATAAAATCAGTTTTGTTTCGAATTACAACTTTGCCACTTCCTTTGCTTGCTTCCGTCACCATGCCCAGTTGGTCTTTCGAACCCATTCGAAACCAATGCACATGGTATCAAGCAATTGGTACGTAGTGGATTGGAGAAAGGTGGAAGGGCCTGTGTCGAAGGCATGCTTTCGATGGGGTTGCTTTTAACTTGTCTTTGTTTTTAAAAGGAAGCTTTCGAATAGGTTGCCATTTGCCTTTGTTTTTATAAAGGAACTTTCAAAAGAGTTGCCGCTTGTTTTTGTTTTAAAAGAAGCTTTGGAACCTATTCTATACCCATGCTGGCACATTCATACCTTTCGAATTAGATAAGGTCGCTTTTCTTTATTTCCTTAAAACAATGTATTCGAAAGGGGTGCTTTCGCCTTTTAACTTTGAAGCCACATTCTCAATGCTTTCGAAAGGGTTGTATAGATGTTTTAAAATGGTTTCGAAGGGATTGGTTTCGAAAGGGTTGGTTTCGAAACTAACCTCTTTCTTTTACTTGGGATTAATGCTTTCAAAAGTAATGCTTCTGCCTTTGTTCTTTATGAGCGTTTAGTTATATTAAAGGTTGAACCCAATGGTTTCAAAAGGAATAATTTTAAATGGTTTCGAAGCAATGTTTCCACAAACCCTTACTTGAATGCAATGCTTTTGAAAGATATGGTATAGGTGTTTCGAAGGGGAAGTCCCCAATGCTTTCGAAAGGTATGTTTTAAGTGTTCTGAAAGGGTTGTTTTAAGTGTTTTAAAATGAAGGTTTCCAATGCTTTCAAAAGACAAGTTTAAATGGTTTCGAAAGGGGATGTCTAAGGTTTTATATAATGGTTTCGAAAGCGATGCTTTCAATTATTTTGAAAGAGATTGTTTAAGGTTATAAACAAGGGTTTCGAAGGTATTACTTTAGCTTTAAGGCCTAAAGTTTTCTAAGTTAGAAAGAGGTATTAACTTATTTTAATTGGATAAAATCCCCTTGATTTAAATTTCATCAACATTATTTTTTTTAAAGCATATGTAACATTCCCCACTTAGAGGGCCAAATCTAACGGCTACGGATGTTGCAGTCATCCATAGTTATTAATTTTCGGTGATTAAATGTGATAATGTTCGATACATTGATATAACAGATACACATGGATATGAAAAAAAATTTAAAACCATTAAACAAATTTCTCATTCCATTTCAATCATATTTCAAATTCATTACATAATCCCAAATTCGAGAACCACGTTTAGAGAAAAATATAATTATTACAAAATACGCCAAGAGCGACATATGAAGATGCCCCCTTGGATGATCAGAGTCTAAACATAAGCAATTAAACAACTTTGCCTTTACATCAAAACACACCGGAATTTGATAGAAAAGAACTCCTATTAGCTAGCTTGCATCCTGCACGCCTCCAGAAGCTTATTTGTCTAAAGGAGAACCTGAAAAACTCAACTCTCAATCTACTCAAAATCAATTGAGCACCCGAGAGTTTAAGGAGAAAACATAAACTTCGAGTCGGACATAAAGCCTGGTATGAATAATAACCTACCATCTCGAACCATTTGGATATCTAATGGGACCACGCCGCTTAGAGGAACGGGTTTTGCCCTCACTAGTATCTTACCCAAAAATTTGTAATAACCATATACTGTGTTCCTGCATCCACAATGGTTAAAAACATAGCAATTTAAAATATCATAATGATATGCAAACATGCAAAATATCCTGGATTTTCCATCCCCATTCATTTGACTATCTGTCTTAGTTATAGTTTCTAGGGTCACCATTAACCTAATAGTTTTCATGGACTGACTAATAACACGTTCAAAGCTTATGGACTATCTGTCCGGTCTTATAATTTTCATGGGATCACTAAGAACCTATTGGTATCTCCAATAATTTCATCCAATTATAGCTTTCATGGGTTCACTATAAACCTATTGGGATCTCAAATAACTTATCTTATATCATAGTTTTCATGGGTTGACTATGAACCTATTGACCTCTGTCAATAACTTTATCCGAATATAGTTTTCATGGGATCACTACGAACCTATTGGCCCCTACCAATAACTCTTTCCAAACATAGTTTTCATGGGTTTACTATGAACCTGTCTAATCTGATAACTTCTTTGCTCAATCTTTGGGCATCCTATATTTTGGTCTACTTGACCTCCTGGATGCAATTCTATTCATTCAAGAGTTAACTCAATTTATTTTCACTACTAGGTCAACATAGCTGGTTATTCTGCCCTTACTCCCTAAAATACAGTTATTGGTCCATTATATAGTGGATATGTTTATAGAAGAAGCACATACAATAACATAACAGTACCAACATTTATGGTTTAGTATCCTTGAAATCATTACCACATGAAATATGGTTAATCCTTTTAACCCATTATTTTTATCAAGGGAAGCTTCTTCAAAACTCCAAAATTAAAACTATTTCAAAGATCTTTTATATTGCCATGGGTTTTTCTCTAAAAATGAGATTGGTTTCGTTATTTTGAACAATAAGGCTTTCGAAACCTTAGACCTTTACTTTCGAAACCATTAAAATATACCTTTCGAAAGCGTTCAAACATTCTTTTCAAAATGCTTAAACATACGCCTTTCGAAACATTCAAAAATATCTCTTTCGAAAGCATTAAAACCTTCCTTTCGAAAGTATTAAAGCATATCTTTCCAACCTATAGAAGCATAGCTTCGAAACCATTTGAAAGTACCTCATTCGAAACCATTGGGTTTAATCTTAGATATAACTTTTGGGTCCAAGTGAATATTAACGAAAGTAACCCTTTCGAAACCATTAAATTTCAAGCAAAAGAGTTTGGGGAAAACAAATGGCTTCGGAACCATCCTTTCGAAAGCTATAATCTTTTAAGTAAAACAATTGGAAGGATAGCTTCGAAACACGTTTCGAAGCCATTGCCTTCGAAATCTTTACTTTAAATGGCTAATAGATCCTTTTCGAAAGCATTGGGAAGCAGCTTGTTATATTTATAAAACAAAAGCTTGCCTTTCGAATTCATTTAAACTTCAACCTATTCGAAAGGTATGAAGACGGAGCAAGGTTTGGACTTGGTTCAAAACTACCCTTTCGAAAGATTCTCTTTAAAACATAATATACAGAAACTCACTCAAAAGATATCCTTTAAACAAAAAGGTGGCAACCCCTTTGAAAGCTATATAATGTAACTCAACCCTTTCAAAAGCATCCATTAAAAGCAAGGCAAGTGGCATCTCTTTTGAAAGCAAAACAAAGACCTTCGAAAGCTATTTAAAATGGCCTCGACTCATTCGAAAGCATGGCCTCGACTCTATACCTTCTGCCTTTCTCTAATCCACTACGTACCAAAGCATTGATATCATGTGTATTGGTTTCGACTTTGTTGGGTGCGGAGGTATGAGGTCGAAAGGTTGCTACTGGAAGTGGCAAAATAATAAATCTGTGCAAAACTGTTTTGTTGCCTTTTTAAGTAAATGCTTTTTAACTAAATTGCCTATGTGTAAAAATATAATTGGTTGCCATAATCTTTACCAAAATCTTTTCTAAAAGTCTGTTGAATTCATCCAAAATTAATTAAAAATAATTAACAGAGAAGCCCTTCCCTTTAACAAAACAATTAAGACATTTAAGTCATCCAACATACTTAATTTAATTTCCATAGTAAATCACTTAGGAAAAATCCCCAAAAATCATCATAATTCACTTTTAATATATTATCTAACATATATATATTTCACACCCAAAATCCTTTATATAATAGCCGAAATAAAATTTAAACCTGATTACTTATTTCTTCTTTATAAAATTCATAAAAAATTATCCATAGCTTGGATAATTATCAAAATTTAAACCCATCTCCAAAACAATGTTTTACATAACATATTAAATCCTCATGGCATTCGAAACCCAATATATATACGATTTTAGCCCTAAAATCGAATAAAACATGTATCAAACGTACCATTTTTGAATCAAACATGTCATGTAATCGAAGCATATCATCATTAAAATCATCATAAAGGTTTTTAATTTAAAACCCAAAATCAAATGCTCTTTAAAAATGAAAATGAGATGGTTTTGATTATTATTCATCTTGCTTTAGATAAGGAACTTGAGATTTGATCTTGCTTAATTCTCCTTGCTTGATTCCTTAGCTTTTAATTGAGTTTTTTTCTCCTCTTTTCCGCTAGGTTATGGCCGGCTTGAGCTCTTTGGTTTATGTTTTGAATTATGAATGTATGAAATGAAAATGGGAATAAGGGTGGTTTAGGGGTTAAGGGTTATGGTGGACGGCTATTCCCCATAATACCCTTGCTTTATTCTCTTATTAGTTATCTTATAAACCATTTACATAAACTCATTCTTTTAAATTTTTATTTAGTTAAGCACGGCCTCTAATAAATTTTCAAACCTCAATCCCTTATCACTCTAATCTTTATATTATTCTATTTAATTTATCTAATTAAATATTCTGAATAATGATATTTAAAATTAGGGGTGTTACAGCATATATCATGGCATAAGTATTTTGAGTAAAGCAAAGAACATATTTTCCTTGTTTAGGTATGATTTAAAAAGGGTTAAATCATTTTGAAGGAAATGTTTTCAAGGAAAATTGGATATGGTAGTTAACCCTAAGTTTATGACTCAGATATTAGAATACCAGATGGGACTGGTATACGGTCGCGACCTATACTTTAGCTAGCAGTCCCTAACTATTATAAGTCCAAAATTCCAGTGTGTATGGCTTTGTCACAGGTAAGACTAAAATGATGTTACACATAGAAAGGAATACATAGAGTAAAGGTAGGTTATTGGTGAACCCGCAAAACCTTTAGGATCAGTTCACCCTTGGAAAAGTAAGTTAAGGGCTGACCATCCAGTATCGTGTCTAATAGAAGTTGGATTATTGATTATGTTTGGTAGTCCCGAGTCAGCCAGGGGTTAATAGTCAGCCTAATAAAACTATATTGTTTGGACAAATAGTCTATTGATTACCTGATCTATATGCATGTATATTATTGCTATCCTTTTTATAATCAGTTTGATTGTAGGATTTTGATTTTCAAAAGATATTCTTTTAAAAGGATATTAGTGAGTGGAAACCCGTTCCACTAAGCGGCATGGTCTCACTTAATATCAGTAAACCAGGATGTAATAGTATTATTCACATCCCTTTAAACTCTCGGGCGCTCAAAATTTAGTTTGAGTAGATTGAGAGTCAATCACTTTTCAGGTTTAGTAGGTTGGACGAATAAATTTCCAAATACGTGTAGGAGGCAAAGCTAGCTATATAGGAGCTATTTAGTATTATTTCCGCTGTGATGTATTTACGACTGATATGTCTATGTAGTACTCTGATCATCCAAGGGGGCATCTTAATATGTCGCACTTGGCATAATTTGTAATAATTATATTTGATCAAAACATGAGAATCGTTTTGGGATTATCTAACTAAATATGAAATATTGATTTAAAATGTAATCAGGAAAGTTTTTTTGAAATCCGTGTTGATTTTATTTCATTTTCATGTGCTTTTGATATTATGAATACCATTAACATTACCGTATTTTGTCACCAGAAGTTAATACTATGGATGACTGCAACGTCTGTAGCGCTTAGCTTCGGGCCTCAAGATAAGGGATGTTACATTTTTCCTAACATACTATCTGTATTAGGAATCGAGCCAACATTCTATTCTAACTAGGAATCTACCCAATGCTTGACAGTTCTCGTCCATGGCTTACTGTTAACCTGCCTTGTTTCAAGGCCATGGAGAGGCGGATTCAACTTAACCAACTTCACGACTATCGAGGCTGAAATGTGATGGATTCGGTTTAGAGGGATGAAGTTCACCTGGATGTGCCGCTCGGCATTAAGGCGAGGTTATGACACTCGGCATTGTGGTGAGGCTATGCCGCTTGGCATTGCGGCAAGATTGGGGTCGCTCGACATTGGTGGGTGGCTCGGCATTGGAGAGGTAGATCGGTCTTGGTGGGACGGCTTGGCATTGGCGTGGTCAGGGTCGCTCGACATTGGTGAGACGGCTTGACATTGGTGAGGTCAGGGTCGCTCGGC
Organism: Allium fistulosum; assembly: GCA_030737815.1. Taxonomy (NCBI): domain Eukaryota; kingdom Viridiplantae; phylum Streptophyta; class Magnoliopsida; order Asparagales; family Amaryllidaceae; genus Allium; species Allium fistulosum. The sequence goes on along the minus strand of CM060903.1, from coordinate 693,455,732 downwards.
ATTGGTGAGACGGCTCGGCATTGGTGAGGTCAGGGTCGCTCGGCATTGGTGAGGTGAATCGGTCTTGGTAGTACGGCTCGACATTGGCGAGGTCAGGGTCGCTCGGCATTGGTGAGACGGCTCGGCATTGGTGAGGTCAGGGTCGCTCGGCATTGGTGAGGTCAGGGTCGCTCGGCATTGATAAGACGGCTCGGCATTGTGGTGGGGCAGGTATGGCTCGGCATTGTGGTGAGGCCGTTGTGGCTCGGCATTACGGCGAGACCGGTGTGGCTCGGCATTACGGCGAGACTGGTGTGGCTCGGCATTGTAGTGAGGCCGGTGTGGCTCGGCATTGTGGAGGTATGTGGCTCGGTGGAAGGTCGATCAGCCTTGGAGGTATGTGGCTCGGTGGAAGGTCTTGATGGGCCTATACCGTTCAGAAAGCCCAACAACTCAGGATTTGCCTATAAATACAGCATGCGGGGGTTCAGAAAAAGGATATTCTTTCTGTTCTCTAACATTCTCTTCTCAAAGGCTAAGGAACTCAACCATTGTTAAACTTTGGATTGTAACTGTAATCGATTATTACAGCAATAAAAAGGAACCTTCTGGAGTGGACGTAGGCCGGAGTTAGCCGAACCACTATAAAATCTATCGTTCTTTACTGCTTTCATTTTAATTTTTGTTGTTCTTCGTATTAATATCCTCCACGTATAATCTATCTATGAGCCGTGATTGGTATTTGGTGCTTTCATCTGGATGGGTGTTAGTGACCAATTTTGGTGCTAACACTTACTATCATTGGGATCTACCCGACATTCTAAATTAACTAGGAGTCTATCCATTGCATGGCACTACTCGTCCACGACTCACTATCATTGGGAACTGCCTAACATTCTAATCCTACTAGGAATCTACCTAACGCATGGCACTTCTTGTCCATGACCAACTACCATTGGGAATCTACCCAACCGTCTAATCTAACTAGGAATCTACCTAATGCATGGTATTACTTGACCATGGCTCACTATTATTGGGAATTTACCTATTATTCTAATCTAATGGGGAATCTACCTAGCGCATGGTACTACTTCACCATGGCCACTGTTATTGAGAATATACCCAATATTCTAATCTAACTGGGAATCTACCCAGCACATGGTACTACTTGACCATGGCTCACTATTATTGGGAATCTACCCAACATTCTAATATAACAGGGAATCTACCCAACACATGGTACTACTTGACCATGGCTCACTATTATTGGGAATCTACCCAACATTCTAATCTAACAGGGAATCTACCGAACACATGGTACTACTTGACCATGGCTCACTATTATTGGGAATCTACCCAACATTCTAATCTAATAGGGAATCTACCCAACGCATGATTCCATTAGACCATGGCTCACTATCAACATGCATTCTACTTTTCAGCGTCTTTTTAAAACTACGTGATATGGCCTTACACTTTATAGCGCTTCATTGTGGGGGTGCTCTTATGGTGAAGACTATCGACTTATCGTTTGGTCCAAATTTATAGCCACTTTTGATGGGCATCGGCCATCTACAACCACTTTGGGCAAGTATCGGCAACCTACAACAACTTTTGGTGGGTATCAGCCATCTACAACCTCTTTTGGCGGGTGTCGACCATCAAAATCTATTTTAAGTTAACGGCCATACAGAAAGGTAGTTGTAACTTGGAAAAAGGGAAATATGAATCCTTTAAAAAGAATGTTTTTGGACCATTTTGTAAAGACTTTTGAAATAACATAGTTTTTAAATCACATTGTTCAAAATAAAGTTTGATCAGAGTTTGAGAAAGAAGATTATTGAAGGAATCAATATTTTATATATATATATATATATATTAGGAAAATGAAACTCTTCATTGATCTCGTCAAATCAATGGAGAGTTTAGTCCTTAGATCCTAAAAGCAAGTACGATATGCAAGAGTTCTTAAAGGGAGAGGACATACTAAATGGGATACCATAAATACCGTGGCCTGTTGTTTAAGCTTCAAGAAATAAGAATACATGGGGTGCCCCTTAGAGTTGAAACTTTGGCAAATTAGGTTGTAATCGAGAGGAGTATGTTAATAAAATTGGCATCCTCCATTTGACCATATGAGTTTGATAAAAAGGATTCCTATTGCAACCCCATTTTTGCAGAAAAGTTCCATATGCATTCATTAGGCTAGAGTTACACGAAATTCTCTTTAAAGTCATAAAAATGGAACAAAGTAAATAATTTCGAAACTAAATATTCAAACTAATGTTTAATAAATTTGGTTAACTTCTCTTTTTGTATAAAATTCTCGATCTCATAAGAAAGCATTTAGCATTTGTCTATTTCATGCCCATTCATTAAACTATAGACATAATACTTCTCACTCTTTGGGTCTTCTTTCTTTGATGTGGGGTAATCTGGGTAGGAGAAGTCTTTGCGAGTGTCCAAGAATATCCAAGGTAAGCTCTGGTTGAGTGGGGTAAGGACTTGATCATGTTTCAACTTCTTCTGAGACCCACCATCTTGAGTATTTAGGAGAGCACTCTTACGAAAGGAACCAAATCTTCATGTTTTAGCAATATGATGGAAAGGTTCCTAACTTCACTATTCATGGCCTTATCAATATTTTAGACCTGGGTTGATTCATGGAGTGATTCTTGGAGATATTCCGAAAGCTGCCTGATTTGAGAAGCTTGAAGTTCATAAACAAGATCATATTCTTTACCTCTGAAATGAGTGTAATCAATCTCTCGTTGTTATCTTATTCAATGAGCTGAATGCGAAGGTTGATGGGAAACTCTGATGTTAGTTTCTCATTCTCAAAGTTAGTCATGGTTGAGGGGATGAGATTACTAGATTTTCCGACAGGGAACAAACGACGGAGGTTCAGGCCCTCCTTCTAGCACCAAAAATGTTAGTGTAAATTTTCGTCTACATAAACACCCCAAGATCCGAAGGTGTATCTCCAGAAGTTGATTGGAAAATTGGACCCGGCTAAGGGGTTATTGAGACATGATGTAGTCATGCTTTGAGCACGAAATGTTGAACCGTAGGGTAATAATAGCACATGTAGAGGAGGTAAAGTACAAAAGGTAAATAACACCGAGACTTTATAGTGGTTCGGGCCGAAAGTCCCTATGTCCACTGCCATTTCCTTATTTAATCACTCTTATATAGCCGAGAGGCTTATTACATTGAACCTAGGCATTTCCGCAATTAATGAGTTTGTGAAAAGAGCTCTAATGTAGAAAAGTACATTATGATTTTATGTCAATTCTTTCTCATGCTAGAAAATCCCTTGTACCTTAGGATTGCTTTCTATTTATAGTCAATATGCCATAACGCCATTGGTGGAGAATCTTTTCTTTGGTTTAATGACTTGGCTTGCTATGTGCGGCTTAGATTTGAACGCTTATTATCATCTGGGTGATTGCGTTTTTACACAGATTGCTAACATAACGCTTTTATATATAGCTTCTTTGATTCCTTTCATTATCCAGACTGTTGATCTCGGCCTTAGGATATTTAAGTTGTTGATTTTCGATACTTGTTGAAAGGCTTTTGCTTTCGGCAACTACTGCCCATGGTTATGCTTCTTATTTCAGTTGAACAACGATCTTGACCCTGGTTGACGCTTTGATTCATGCTCTCAGATCACATGCTCTAGGGTATTGAGTTATGTACTTATGCTCTCATTGTAAACTAAACAACGGGTCTTGAAATTACAAGCCAAGGAACCTTCTTTTCAAATATTTGTAATTTATACTTGGTAGAAATTATGGAGTAACAATATGAAATTGTTTTACAAAGTGTTTCGGGAAATATTTATTTTACAGAAAAATTAATATAATAACGATGTTCATTTTAAAGAAAAAAATAGACTTTATATTTTATTACAAAATGATTATGCTTTAAAAGAAGATAGAAATAATTTGGAATAAATATTGGTGAAATGTTTTATTTAAAATGTTATATAGAAAGATAGATTTATAAATGGTATTCTATAAATAAAAGAGCAGGTTTATAAATCGTATTTTATAAAAAAAGAATAGATTTACAAATGATATTTTATTAAAGGAAATTAATATCATTTTTATGAATTGGAATAATAATAATCACATTTGTGAATTTTTAATGATATATGGGATGATCGTTTTATGGAAAGTGTTTAGTTCGATTTTGGAACCGAAGATTTGTGATAAGTATATGAGATTTAAAAAATGATGTTTGTTCTAAGTAGAAAAGAGATTTATATAAAGATGTTTTGAAAATAGAAATGATATTTTAAAAGGGGTTCTATAAATAAATTAAGAGATTTATAAAAGGAGTCTTATACATAAATATGGAGATTTATAAAAGGAGTTTTATAAATAAATTTGGAGATTTATAAAAAGGAGTTCTATAAAAGGAATGAGATTTGATTTCTATAAACGATAGTTTTAAATTATGGTGGTATGGAAAGTATTATTTCCATAATTAACACCGAATTTCGAGGTAGGGAAACTCATCCCTATCCTGAGAATTAAGAATGTATGTCGAGGCAAGGAAAGTTCTCTAACTTGTCTGACTACATTATCGATCGAGGGATAGTACAAGTTTGAAATTGAGAAGTGGTGGGAAGTATACTTGGTCTAATTTCCATATGACCCTTTTACTTACACCATAAAATTAGTTTGGGCTTATAGTAAACAATGTTTTAAGTGACATTTGTTAATGACTTATTTAAATTTTCTTTTGAAATATGAAATCTTTTTTAAAATTTGTGAATATACTTATACATTAAGATAAGTATATGGGAAATTTTTTCTGAGTATACTTATACCGTCGAGATAAGTATATGAATATTTTGAAGTATTGAGAAGAGTGGAAAGGTTTGTGAATAGATCTTTTGAAAAAGGTATTTTAAATACGAATATTTGAAAAGAGATTTTAATTAATGAAAAAATTAGTTAAAGAGGCTTAGTGGTTGCTTATATGCTTAATGATGCTTGGATTCCATGTGAAATTTAATCTTTGATTGTATTGTTTGTTTATTTAATAGTTAAATAACCGGCTATCAAAATCTTGGCCAATTTTGAAAAATATCATTTGTCGATTCGAAGAGACCAAGATCAGATAAGCATGAGTTATCCAAAAAGAACTTCGAATCGATATAAGCGTTCGAATTGGGAATATCTTGAAGATGATGGAAATCGAAGATGGAGTTCTTTGAAGTGCAATAGCTACATGCTACTAATCCTGAGGGAGATTCCAATATGGATGTAGTGGAAGTAGTTCCTTCGGTTTGTTCATATCCTAAACAACTTGTATGGATGAAAGTCGGCATTGCATTATTGCCTGTTGGTTAGTGTTAGCATTCCAAGAGGGATTTGCTAAGAGGAAAAGGTAATCGAGGCCTTGCAAGCCTCATAACCAAGTAATGATTAAAATCAGGGGATGTAGCAGAGCTATTTGGTTCGCAACAATTAGGAGCATTATTCCTCAGATCTAGATTGATATTTATGTATTTTAGTACATGTGCACATGGAAAAGGGTGGGCCGGGTGCAACGTTTGTAGCCTTGGTGCCCGAGGGATGATGTGATCCAATATGCCATGTTAAAAGGGCAGCTTGTGTTTGCAGGGGTTGCAAGGTTTGCAACCTCAATACATTTTCCAGAGATGAACTGTGGTAGGTGGTACCCCAGTGCCTTGTCATTCTATGGAATCCAATCTCCAATACGTGTCCTACGGTTTTAGTTGTAGAACCTAGTACTATTGAATGTAATTATGGGTAAAATTCCAGATATGTTATATATTTATTTTAAACCCTAGAAATTATTATAATATCACTTGACTTTTGTAATTTGAGTGTTTTTGTTATCGTAATGTAAAAACCCATATGTGTTTATATGCGGTGTGGTATTATGAGATACCTTTACTACTGAAAGATTTTATAACATTAAAAGTCCATAAGATATTTGTGTTTCTCACCCTGGTTTACCAAAATAATATGGGTGTTAGTTTCTCATAATGCTCGGGTCGGCTTGAGCATATTTCTAGATTTATTTATATTTTATATATGCTTTGGAGCTTCAAGAGACGAGCTGCATGCCTTCAAGACATATTCGCTAATCTTTTATTTATGCTGCATTTCTTGTATAGTATTTATTAGCGTTTGTGAGGGCAAACTGTTATAACTATCCAGGCTGATGATAGCTTAGTTTAATCTGATTGATGTATGTATATTACAGTTATTCTTCTGTAAAGATCAAGTATATATTATATATATTAATCGTCAAGATATGAGATTTGGTTCTGTCTTTTTTTCTTTCACCCCAATAATATTTCTTTCTAGCACTCAGATGCTCGACACGTGAATACCGTGGATGTATTATTGTCGATTTTTAAGGGTTGAAAAGGCAAGTCGTTACACTTGCACCCATAAGTCAGCTAAATATGATATAATATTATGGGTATAATAGTCATCTATTGTGCTAAGGTTTTACTACAATGCTAACTAATGTCCTAATACAACGTTGAATGTGTCCCTATCGAGAATCATACTCTTATCTCATGAACCCAAAAGCAAAGGTGTCACTATAGAAATAAAACACCAATGCATGCGTTGTCATACACTAAATATTAGGGTAAAGCCCAAAATCATCATCGCTATGCGTTACAAGTACCATTGAGAACAAATTCCCTTCAAAGTGTACCATAATGCCTATTATATGCCATACTATTGAAAATTAGTTCCAACTCATGTGACACCTCTTATGCGAGACTACTGGGATAAAGCCCAAACTCATCATCATTGAAACTTTGTGTGACATAATTGGGATAAGTCCCAACTCATCATCACTGAAAACCAATCGTGACACCATTAAGATAAAGCCTAACTCGTTGTCATCAAAACTGTATACGGCTCACTATTGAGGTCAATCCTCAACCTACTATCGCCAATGCATATGTGACTCACCATAGAGGTCAAGCCCCAACCAGCTATCACAAAACCATATGCGACTCACTATTGAGGTCAACCATAACCCATTATCGCCAAACACTATGCAACTCTATATTAACGTCATGCTCCAAACCACTATCGCTATGCATTACGAGCACCACCGAGAATAAATTTTTCTCCTAAGTGTATCAAAATGCCTAATGGATTCTGTTAAGTGACGTATGTTGAGCCTACTAAAATAAGGCACTAATCCGAAGTATCTTAGAAAACAACAAACAACATACTAAAATGTTCCTCGTCTCGCCAAGATCATAATGCCGTAAACTTCAAATAAAACAGAGTCTTGTGCAAGAGTTATAAGCATTTAAAGAATAGATGCATTTTTATAATTTATTAAATAGTTTAATTAATATATTATTTCCTCTCTCTGCTTCTACAATATGCGAAATATCATGATCGACGCGAACGAAGTCCCATCCACCATAATTATTTACTCGTCGCTGCCATGGACGTCGATTCTTTGATCGACTACACTGCCAATCCGCCTACGTCGAGCCGCATCGAATGCCACCGATAACACTTCCTACAGACATATCTAGATGGTCCACAACCATTGATCTTTCCTGGCAAATTCCAACGATCTTCGACCACCTTGGGGCGATCGGACCACGGGCGCTCCTCTCGATCCCCTCTTCACGTCTATGCCCTTCGATCGTGTTATCATCATTGTTTCACCATCAAACCCAAATGGACGATCCATGCTTATCAAATCTTTCAATGCATTTTCTGGTCAATCTGTTAACCCAATCGATGAATGAATACAACCAGTGGATTCATATAGTCAAGAATTATAATTCTAATATATGATATGTTAAATTTGCAGCATTTTACACTTTACATTTTTTAATTAAGGAGAGGTTAACCATTGTCTAACTATAATTAAAAAATCACCTTTTTTAATTAACCATCCATATCATATTACATCTAACCATTAGTTAGTACAAATTAATGCAATTACTATTTCATTTCATCATCTATAATTTTATTTATGACCATAAGAGGTAAACTACTACATCTTATTAGTGTATACTCAAATAAGAAAAATCTCATCCACTAACTAATCGTGTATTTTCTATGATCCGATGTGAGTTCTCATTCTCCTTTGTTAGCTTAATGTGTATCCTTCCTAATTTACCTCGATTTGCTTTAAAGTTATTTTTTATAGTCTTCTATTAACGCTCTTTGATTTGATGTGAAGTATGATTGATTTTTTATAGATTTTATGGAGATTTGATGGAGAATAATGATAAGTCATTTAGGATAAAATAGAGTAAGAAAAACATTGTCTTCATATCTAGTTATAGGCTGGGTATTTCAGCTCTAAGGCTAAACCCTAAAATACATTATTAAATCTGATATATATATGTTTTATGACTATAAATGACATTTTGAAAGCAATGGGATGGGTCCCAAGGCCTAATTCTAGATTCTACAAACTTACTATGTTGCCCTTTACTGTAAAATTATGATTTTAACCTTTTAATTTAATTATTTAATTACATAAAATTAAGGGGCATTATAGATTCCTATAAATCAGTGATATATTCCATTATGTACATTATAGTATGTACACCACCCGATATTGCATATGCCTTTTGCACAATTAGCATATATTAATTTAATCTGGATGAAAACCATTAGACATCAATAAAGAGTATTCTTAAGTATTTATGATACACTAAAGAATTATTTCATATATATGGAAACAACGAGATTCCCACAAAGGGTTACTAGGAAGTACAAAGTGACATCAATGATAGTAAGTCAGTCTTGTGGTCAATCTTTACCTTTAATAGAGGGGTCATCAGTTGGAAGAGTTTCAAGCAAGGGATCGTGGTAGATTCCACTATAGAGGCAGAACACATTGCGTTGAATGATGTGGTAAAAAAATCAGTACTAATGTGCAAATTTATGCGAGAGGTAGGATTCGTTCCAAAAATTAAATCTCCAATGCCAGTTTATCGTGATGATATTAAGGACAATCAAGGCATATTCTTTGCAAATTTCATATGATAAGAAAATTTATCGACAATGGAAAATTAGTTACTGAAAGAGCATATATCAAGGATAACATTGTTGATGCATTCACTAAGGCACTCTCTTAGTTTTATGTAGGAAAACTAATCGAGCGTATGAGCACGATGTACGATAATTGACCCAAAGTGCAAGTGGAAGATTGATTAGTTAAGGGTATGCCCTAAGGGAAATCATGTAATTTTGATTATATAATTTACGCTTAACTTTAATGGATAAATCTTGTTCAAACTGAAATTATATTTAATAGTTTGTGTTTCTATTTTGTATGCATATTTTTGAAATATAAATTGAATGTTGGCGATTATACTAATACATAAAATATGAATTCCCTAGGACTAAGTATTAAAATCGATTGTAATTACAAAAGTGTTCGTAATCATAAGTATCAGATCTATAAAATATATAAATAAATATTTATTCTTACATGTTCATAAACAAGGTATTTTGACAAAGGGATATTGATACACCCATTAAGATAACACACTTAATGCTCTCTCAATATTATGCAATGATTTACTAATGATTGTTGGGGACACAAAGGGAACTTACTTGTAGTTGATGTGGATTAACTACATAATGACTCATTGAAAGTCTTCTACAGACTGAATATATCTAAGTCAAAATAGAGGATCTCATTATGAATCTTTTGCTTGAATACCCTACTTTGATTATAGAAGTTTTACTCATTATTGGTTCAAGCTATGGCCATTTTTAGGTATGCATTGAGTGTAAGAAGTTAAACACTACTCAAGTGAGAATTCATCTCCTTCGATAGAATGTTAGTATAACCATAATTGGATTTTGACTCGAAGTTATACATCTGTGGTCACAGTAAATTCGATCGATCAATAAATGCTATCTTGAGCCAAATAACTTCAGAGATCAACTTAGTAATTAACTACAAACATTATTAGAGTTTTGACCAAGACGTGACCCTGAATGACTATGTGATATAGTTTTTTACGAAGAGACAAAATATGCATAACATATATGTGCTTAAGGGTGCAACCGTTGGAACTAGGCTAGCCCGTCTAGAAGAAATGGGTGAATTTCAATTTTCTTTAACCATTTTGGATCTTTAATAGACCTATGAAGTCTAAATTCATATAGAACTTTTCTAAGTTTCTTTTAAAGAAAATCAATGTTTTATTTTATTTAGTAAAAGGAATTTTAAATTTAATTTCAACTTATAGGTAGTACAATGAATGTATGGAATACATTCATTTGTGTGAAGTGTAAGTGGTGTATATATATGTAAATGATATATGTACAAATGAATTTAGAGAAGGAAACCTGTTTCTCTCTCTTACCCTATTTAATGAATAAAAGTAAGATATGGCAAAATATGAAAAGAGGGAAACCTTTTATTTCTCTCCCTCTTTAACTGTAATAATTAATACATTAAATGACATTTACAACTAAATTTGCATATGCCTTTGTTGTCTAAGTTTTTTTAGTAACAAAATATACATGTATAATAATTAATAAGTTTACATATATACATGTTAAAATAAGTTTCCATGTATATATATAGGTTGTCAAAACAAGAATTAACAATTGTAACAATGGTTTCAATTCATGAGGAGTTTGAAATGAAATTCTACAATTTAACACAAAAGTCCATTTTGATTTAAGTTATAATGACATAAACACATGTATTTTTATATGTATAAATAATTGCAAGTTATGTATTAAGTTTAAATTATATATACATTTATGTATGTGTGTATGTGTATAAAGATTGCAATTTAAGTACCATATATGTTTTAAATTTAATGCTAACAAATATAATTCAATCTTTTAACTTGGGTAGGAAATGAAGTCTATAACTTTACATAAATGATCACCTATGAATTCTAAAACAAAAGAAAACTTTTACATTTATGAATAAAATAACCAGAAGAAATCATTTTGTAAGTAATTATGCAACATTGGAAATCAATTTTTAATGTAATTTTAAACAACCAAAAAATATGGTTTATTAATGTTTATGTATACAAATGTTACAAATTTTTATATACAACATAATAAAATAGTTTCATATTTTCAAAACAATGACAAAAAATCAAACACTTGGGCATGCACAAATTCATTGTATGATAATTCTGATCTAACTATACAAAAGGACAAGCAGTTAAATAGATAAAGGATTTGAACTATGTCAACCATAATAAATCATATAGTTAATGCATATGTAAATAAGGAGAGATCCAAATTAAATCTATATAATGAACATATAATTAATTGATGTGAACAAAAGGGGGATCTAAAATATATAACAAATTGAACACACAACATAAAAGAGATGTAACATGAATGAAACCTAAACCATTTTAACATGATGAGTATACAAATAAATAAAATTAGAATTACCAAAAATGAAGCCAATGATTTGCACCTTGAATGATGAATAAAACCCCAATTCACTTGAATCAACCTTTTGATTTTGCAAGGATCTAGAGACGAGAACCATGTTGTATTTGTTTGTTTTGTTTGAATTTGTTTTAGGGATTTTTTTTCATGGAGTCCTGATGTGCACGTAAATGTGCATATTTTTACCACCATATTTAATCTATTTAAATTAAATAAATGATCATATCGGGCATTTTAACTTGTTTAAACCAAAATTCATATTATTTTCAAATCGTCACATATTCATCTTCATTCAAGGGTAAAATGGTCATTTTTGTGCATATATTAATTTAAGAAAAATTAATTGGAAATTTATATATTTGTGTAGGAATTTGATCTCAAATAGGAGTGGTTTCATGAAGACACATGCATGCACAAGAGTGAAGAGAACAAATGAAGAATAAAAATAATTCAAACTGAAGATAATGGAGGACCCCACCTACCTTAATGTACAAATTAAAGGCTAATGCACATGCTTATGGAGTTAATGGCTTCATGTACACTTAAATGAGGATTATTTGAAGCTAATGATTACTTGGCCTCCACACTTCCTAAGAGGGTATTTTGGGCACTCCCCAAAAAAATGAATTAGGGTTTTAAACTTGTATATATACCCCTTATGTTTCATGTAACTCTCCCTCTCCCTTAGTCTCTCTTTAGATTAGTTTAGGCTCAAATAAAAAGACAAGCTTCTCTTTTCTTTTCATGGCTACTTAGCCATTTTTATTTCATGTAATTTCTTTTTATGCAACTTTAAATACATGCTCTTTTCTTCTTTTCTTGTTTATTTCCTTTCATGTTGTAGTGTAGATTTCTTTTATTTTTCATGCAAGTAGAATAGTAGTTCTCTTTTCCATTAGCTTTCATTTTCCTTTTCTTTTGCTTTCATGTTGCTAGCTACATTTGTTGTTTTGATAACAAATATGAGAGGCTAATCCCTTCAATTTAGGGGTAATGAAGCCTCTAATCATGTAGCTTCAACATTTTGATAATTATAGCTCTCTTTTTGTGCTTAATGACAATGCTTGAAGTGGTTTAATTTGTTGTTTTTGTTTTGAATTTGATAGCCTATATTGTTGACACCAAATAGGCTATGCTTAAATAATCACTAACACAAATGCCTCTTCATCAAAATATGATTATGGCATAAGAAAGTGATTTGAAATTAAAATTTGATGGTCTATATTTCTAATTAATAGTTAATAGGCCATACTTAAAATAGATTTCATTTTCAACTTTGTTGTCAATTTTCATGAAAGTTAGTAAGTGGTTTAAGGGATGTGTCAAAGTTTGATGGCGTATGTTGGTTAACTAATAGCACAAATATGCCATACTTATGATAGGCACATCAATTAAAGCACTAATGATCATAAAAGAGAGATTATGATTTCATATGTGTTGAACTACATGATCTAGAGAGTGGATTTATTCTCTAAATTGTCATTTAACTCTTATATTTGCATTTCTTTTCTTTTAGTTAGTTAGATAATTTTCTAATTCTCTAGCTTAACCTTCACTCGACTTTGGTTTAATTTGATTGAATAGAATTTTAAAATCATCAATTCCCTGTGGATCGACCCGTATTCGCCACGTGCTACATTCGTACACCGTGCGCTTGCGGTTATTTTATTTCTAAATTCGTTCGACGGTTTTCTAAACCGATAGAATTTCCGTCGATGAACAAGTCCATTAAGGGTGAAGAGAGCAAGAAAAAGAAGATGTGATGTATTTTGTTAGGAAAAAAATTAATTATTGATTGAATAAGTGATGATATGTTTTAAAGGAAACATTGAAACCTTTCAGTTTTCCCTTTTAAAACCTCCATATTTAATCCTTAATTAAATCTAATCAAACCCTTTTCCCTCCTCTTCATATTTACGTCAGAAGAAATAGACATAAAGAGAAAAGGGCAAAATTCATTTCATAAATGATATTTTAATGAGTTATAAAGAGGAGATTTCTTTCTTTCTTTTAATCTCTCCTTTGGATTTCCAAACCACATGTGAAAACTCTCCTCCTTTTCATTATGCATGTGGGCCTCAATAAAAAAAATTCCTAAAACTACTTAGCAATTAATCTATTTAAATCCAATTTAAATATTATATTGATACCGAATATTAATAGTCGTGTTTATAACTTTTATAGACGCACTTTATTAAAAGCTAATGATATTCAAACAAATTAAATAAAGTTTGATAATTAGCATTTCATAAATATCAATTAATTAATTAATTTACTACAATTTATAAATTAATTAAAGTGAGAATTAGCCACAAGGACCTCTTTAGCAAGTGAAATTAATTTCTAGGACACACAACTAAAATAATTACTTTTAAGGACAATACACAAAATAATTAGTTTCGAGGGCCTAAAAACCTATGAAATTATGTCCTTGAAAGTAATTGGACAACTGACTTTGTCCTTGAAAGTAATTATTCTGCTGACTTTGGCCTTAAAAGTAATTATTTCAGATGTGTGTCCTAGAAATTAATTGGGCTACAAAGTTTGTCCTTCTGGTGAAATGCCCCTAAAGTGGGTCAGAGCATTAATCATTACGGTTATGCGACTCAAAAGTGTAAATGCATTCAGCGATTAATGTCGAACAATTCAAAAATTAACGTTCACACGTCACCTTAGCTAGTGGAGTGACATTTTGGCTGAATTTATCGCTTACACATCTTTTGGTAAAATCCAATTTTACTTATTATAGGCAGTACCTAATAGTGACAATTATTACACCAATTCTCTTCGTTAAAACTATATCACATGAGGACTTATGGAATTTTCTAATTGTCAAAATTCCAATATCATCCACATTCAACTTTATAGTCCAAACACAAAGTCCTTAGTTTAATAATAACAATTATTGTTAATCGAACTATTCTGGCTAGAGACTTTGACTTCGAGTTGACATCAGTTGACAGTGAAGCTAACATCATATAACCGAGGAGACAAATCCTATCATGAATAATGCTTCACTTCCAATGCTTCCACTCGACCCAACTATAGTTGTCCGATTGATGTTATGCCACGATTTAACTATAATCAAGGAGGAGCTTCCAAATAGATCAACAATATTCTCAAGTCGAGAGAACTATGTAAATTAGTAATATCAATATTTTTTGCTTGACCTTAGTTATATTAACCAACAGAAACTATCGAGTGAGTTATTCCGTAGTTATCCAGTAACTATCAGTACGTAATCCATTGGTGCCCTCCAATAGCCATGAGTAATGCACTGCCCAATATTTGGAAAACATTACGTACCTTACTCAGACGCTAAAGCAAAGTTGCTGGCCTTCCCCTTGGAACTATAGCTTCAAACATAAGTAATTATAGAATAATAAAAGATATGAAATTCTTGTAGAAAGTGATATATACGTGGTAATGTTTCAGTAAAAATGTTCAAACATCTACGAATGTTAACATCCAACATATGTATAAGTGTCTTTCTCTTACTAAAGAATTCAATCTCCTCGTTGGCGATGGTGGGTTGTGTAGCTAAGGAAGAGTAAGGGACACAAAATTAGGGTATGTCATTTTGATATTTTAGGAAGAAAAATAAAAGTAAGTCCAAATAAAGAGGAAGGGTGTACCAGCTTCCTAAAAGGAATACATAAACCCATTTCAATTTGAGATAACGAAATAGTTGTCAAACCAGGATTAATTTTGCATGGAGTTGTAAAAAAGGCTTTGTTGGCTAGAACATGGTAGAGTCATGCATAACCAAGAGTAGAGTTCTCCCATCGTGAATAAAGAAAGTGAAGCTCACAAAGAGTAGCGGGGAGTCCAAATGCTCGGTATAGAAGATGTATAAGCATATCACTAAATAGTTAGAAATAAGAGCTAATTGGATATGAATTATTCCTAAATCATTAATCCACACCTTAACTATGTGATTTGGGGGCAGATAGAGGCCACAATGAATATGCTCCAAAGTCAGGATAGTATAACCATCCAAGAGGGAGGAGAATACGATCAGAGTTTGAAGGAAACCTATAGGTATATCTAGTAATGCCAAATTTGGTTAACATATCCAAAATTCGATCATTAGAGAAAAAGGCATACTAAAGGTCATTACCATTATTCTATTTCATTAAAAAATAGTTATCAACGAATATACGCCTATTAATCCTCAAAAGTATATGTTATTTTCACAAGATACATCAGTAAAAACAAGCAAAGAAGATAAAAAAGGACATGGAAGCGTTTACTAAAACAGATGGTGGGAAATATAAAAAGAGAGAAAAGAAGAAAAAGGGAGAGGGAGAAGAACAACAAAGGTGTAAGGTAAATTCTTAGCATATGTAAATAAAAGAAGAAAATAAAATAAATTAAATAAATAGGCAAGAATCATACACACATATGAAAGTGAGTATGATGAGGATAATCACAAATAACAACAAGAAGTAAGAACCTCTGGGAGAATATAAATAGTAGGAAACAAGGATGCAAAAAGTAAAATGGAAGAGAAAAGGAATTTACATAGAGAAGGGGAACAGTTCTTGACCATTGAAGTCCAAATAGCATGATAACTATGGGTGTTAAAAAGTAATGATATCAAACAAATTTCATGGAATATGAGGAGGTAATATCTAACGTGAAAAGATATGAAACCATACAGAGCGTGACACATATAAGATCATTTAATGCAAAAGTGACTAATAGGATTAGTGAAAAGATGGGTGAAGATTTCCAAATCTACCTTGATATAGAATAGCGCAGACAGGGGAAGGGGACAAGTGTTACACTCAGTTTCTCACCAAATCATTTTACAAGTGGATAAAGCATATCGAAAGAGCAACATAGAAAACTACAAAACTAGGGCACTTGACATCTCCTGTGTGTATGGTCAATGTAGTACGTGTGTGATACATCCTAAACTACATCAACTACCACACAAGTTATAAATACAACACATAAGGTACCTCAAAACTCATACTATGCTTCCATACACCAAGGAGCACCGCATAGACAGATAGAAGCTACAGTTGTACTGCATAGACCAAAGGGCTTATTTTGGTTAACTAAAGCTTTGAAGAAAAACATCAATTTAGCTTTTGAACAAAAGCATAAATATAATTATATTTTCTTTTCTTCAAATTATGCTTTTTTATTCTTAAATATACTAAGTGATTCTTATGTCTATGTTTAACTTTTAAATGAAAGGATAAAAAATAAGTTGTAAACAAAAAATAAATTCAACTTATGAAAAAGATAAATAAATATATGTTTTTGTCAAAATTATGTATTCGCACATATTTTTCAAATGCGTGCATTTATTCTTTGTTTGAGTTCAAATTTTAAACAAATAGATAAATAGAATAAGCCTTGAACAAGAGATAAATAGATAAAGTTTGGACAAAAGATAAATAAATATAGCATTAAACAAGATGAAAAATAATTTCATTTCAAACCTTTGTCTTTTCATTTATCTAGTTATGCATTTGACCTTTTTTTGCGATTAGCATGTAATCAAAAAATAAATAAATTAAGATTAAACAAAATATATATTAATTTTTTTCTTTTCAGAAAAAAGATAAACAGAAAATGTTAAGCCAGTTATATTCAATGCATCTACTAATAATATAATGTAATACTACACCACATAATTATTTTACTAATTGAAGTTTAGTAACAAAATATTTCGTCGGAATTCACAAGTCAGCAATCTCATTGTTACCCACTATTTTTGTCAAATTTAAACAAAAATGTAAAACTATCTATTTTTCAAAAATATGCATCCTTTTATATTTTTTGTTATGGATCTGATCATTTTCTCAATGATTAGCTTATAAAATAATAATTATTATATTATGCTTTAATGAAAAGATAAATAAATTTCGCTTTTTTCAAAAGAAATAAATAAAATCTTCTTATGTATAAAATATTTGAATTAAGTTTCTAATAAAAAGGAAGTGAAATTTATTTTACACATGAAAAGGCTATATATTGTTATCTTTCCCTATGGAAAGCCCAAACGTTTTAATCTCAATAAATCATCTTGTATTCTATGTAAGATGGATATGTAACAATTCATTATCAACTGAAGAGCTAAGAAATATTGCACCAAATGAACACATATAAACATCAAATGAATATGCATAAGAATCAAACAAATCGAATAGCAACACCCTATAAATTTTGTCAAGCATGTTATATGCAGTGCTAGAAAGCTCTAAAAACACCTGTACATAAGCTCGTTGCATGAGCTCTTCGCCCGAGAAGAAATCTGGTGAACTTCTTGGTGATGAAGCATACAGGCATGTTGAATTTGCAGGTGCTTGGGAATCAGAAGGTGATTGTGGTGATAGTTTTGGATTTCAGGAATCTAGTGACTGTGATAAGGATATTATGGTTTGAGATCATGATTTATGTTGTTGTCTTATATAGTGGGTAGAAGAAAAGGTCAAAGAAGGCAGTGACAACCAAAACAGCCATTATGATGACAGTAACCAGGAAGACAACAATGATGTGAGCAACGTGACAATGGAGTAACACTCCAACCTCTGTACACATACTATCCAAGAGTATTACAAAGTAATATCGTCGAATGATACAAAGAATAAGGCAATATGGGTACACACATGTATATTCCCTTGGACTAACACTGGTACGTATTTAAACGTAGTATATAACCCACCAAAAAACATACACAGTATCGATAAGCAATAGACATGTGTGCCTCTAGGACAGAACAACACACAATATATAATAAATAACAGATATCATAGAGTCAATCACAGAGATAATATTTAATATACAATATACAAAGTATAATGCACATTACCAAGTCTTATACATACAAGATTTTATACAATACAAATTAATATACAACAATACAAAATAACTAATCTCCTCAAAGCCCAAATAATACACCCTAGTCTCAATGTCCCTGTACTTGAAATATCTCGGACTGTCCCGAGTATTATATAAATAATAAACGGGTCAGACTATATCTAAATCAAGGGTTGCGCACACACACACATATACATATATAATATGCGTAGTATAATGGTGTTGGCGTCCAAACAATATTATAACAAGATAGCAACAACCACAACACCCATTATAAAGATGTCATCAAATACTATCTCATCGAAACAATAACAAATGGGCGAATCATCCATATTTGAAATCACCATCAAATCCAGAAATCATCAATGATGAGATATCCTCAAGTAACGTCAGGCAATGATGAAGCAATGCCCACAATATCTCTCAATCTCATATTATAAAATCCCATTATCAAATCACTAAAATAAAGAAGAAAGATTTGAGCCAGCTCATAACAATACCACAATGTGTAAAATGATATATTTCGACCCACAGTCATTGGAGAGGCAAAACTCTCAACTGAAAGGTCCTAAGAGATAGACACAACAAATCAAATATAAGTAGGCTGTCTGCTTGAAAAGGATACATGGTTGATCATACTCCGAACACAATCTCAGGTACAATCTCATCAATACATAATGTATGTCTATCTACTACCCAAATACATACACATATACTAGGTATACCAGAACCAGATGGGAGACTGGCAGCACATTTGCTTGCTCCAGGAGCCACACATGGTCCATATGACACGACTCCTATGGTCATCAGTTACCATTACCTCTCCCCTCTTAGTATCGTGACAATGATCCACCATAGGCTCAACAACGCGTAGCCTCTTCGACCACGACTACCGACATGTTCCCATTTGGTAATTGACTGCTGACCTATGCGACACAAGGGGCAACCAACTACTTATCTCACGATGCACATCAAATATCATAACAACAATGGTATCGCGGATCTAGGGCTAAACCCCACAATCAGGCCACCACGGTGGATACTAGCCAATCTGGTTTACTCCTGAAACATAAGGGAGTTGGACAAAGGTAGACAGACATGTAATGTACACAAACTATGTGGCTAACAAGTTGCCTACATACATGCCCACCGTAGTGAGTCACACACAACATACACCATATGAATGTCATCCACGAGCAAAGAATAACCGAATAAATAACAAAACAACGTCATACCACCACGTATTACTAGTCCATTTATTTAGTGCTCATACATCACACTCGCTCCTTTAATATTCTATATAACGCGTCCAAAATAACCAAAGAAATATTACTGAATGCCACATCCCAAACGGTATTATAACTCCATTTATTTAGATTTCTCATTACACAGAACAAAAATCATCACAAATTACTTAAAAGGATGTCATTACCTTATCATATTAAAAATCATAAATCAAATCCATCTCAACGGTGAATCATTCATAATATCAATCAATATTGAGAAGATGAAAAATCAGAAAAACTTAGAAACCACACCTAAACACCTTTATAACACATATCAAAAAGTTCATTAATAATTATGTAATTAGAGAAATACTCTTTAAAATTTTCAAAATACTAACATGTGAAGTTCTTATAATTTCTGTAATTTATATGCTTTAAATAAATAATTTAAACTAAATAAAAAATTTACTTTTCAATAATTTATTAATTTCTCAACCTCTTATATATTTTTAAATATTAATTTAATAAAAATTTATATACTCCAAATTAATTTACAAGGAAAGATTGATCTGGAAAACTATGAAGTAGATTATCTAAATAAACATAATCATAAAACAATTAAAGTGATATCTAATAAAATCATATTATTAGTAAATCACACTATTAAATATCTAAAATATTAACTAGAAAACATTTCCTAGTTTTCCTAATTTCACAACCTTTTAAATAATTTGTTATAATCAAATATAAAAAATTTCTTTTTGATAATTAATAAATTTAGATAAAGCAACTTAAATCAACTTTATATTCTAAAATCAATAAAAATATTTCAAGAATATTATATTTTAAATAGTATTTTTAACTTTATTTATAACTCTAAAATAAAGATTTAATACTTGAAATTCATTACCAAATCTTTACTTATGTACTTTAAAACATTCAAGATCACTTGATAAATCAAATATCATGTATAGAAATCTTTTAATAAATTTCCTTTAATCAAATATTACTTAAAATAAATATACAAACTTTAAAATAAATTTCTTTTTACATCAAAATATAGGTTTCCATTTAAAACTTCACTCTATACTCAAACAGTTAGAAATAAAGTGTTTTCCATTTTCAAAACAACTTTTGCATCTAAAAAATTTTAAGAAAACATTTTGTTTACCAACTAATTTTTATTTTTTTATAAATACATTTCAGTTTAATTTTAAAATACCAAAAATAATTTATTGAAGCATTCAAAAGTGTTGTAAAATACAAAATCAATTAAACATCCAAAAATATGAATTATAGAGAAAAATTCATCGATCTCAATAAACAAATTATTAACATAAATTTATCGTGTGGTCGAATCGAGTTCCATCGAATTTTGACCATCTATACATTATACACACAATATAAATAAATCACACAAACTAAAATGCAAACAATTGCATTGATTCTGACGAACAGAAACAACCTTCTAAATGGACGTGACCACTGAAGGCTATAAAAGGAAAGGTTTGCTAATCACATTCCTCGTTTCTTTTTTGCATTTTCGTTCTATTCTAAAATCAAAGCATTATTGCATCACATAGTAGACTTACTCATTAAAATCTAGTGCAGATTATTTTGTTGTATCTTGGGAAAATTTGCAAATAAAGTTTTAAGGAGATTGCTAAGGCAAGCCTCATAATTCCTTTCTATTTTATATTAGTATCATATTATTGTGCATCCTTGTGCACGTTTTTTGTACAGCTTTTATAGTATATTTTTGTTGTTACTTACTATTTCGATAATACGACCATCTACATTATATGTTGTTGTATGTCGTACTTGGCTATAAACATGGACAGTTGAGCTATGTTTCACCAACAGGCTATGACTGAGAATAAGCATGGTAAATAGCATATATATAATATACATTTTCTTTTGATAAAGCTACTTAATAGCTTGATATGGGTACGTTGGCAGATAACACATATCTTTTTAAGGTGATGGTTGGAATATATATTGCCTACAGCTTTAGTCGAACTTTCCATTATTAACTCTTCTACAGCTCACTCAAGGCAATATATCCCTTGCTATCTCCCAGGTTTTCTTGCCATTTCAGCATCCATAATTCATCTTCTTACTATCATTCAATTAATACTTTCCACTTCAAGCCTTCATCTTGAACAACGGTTTTTTTATTGAACTTGCTAGAAATTCATAAAGGTTAACTAAAATCAATTCATGTTTTGCATCATCTTTTATACTTTAAATTTAGTACCCCATCAATTGGAAATGCTAACTTAAACCAGTTAACAAAATTGCAGGTAAATATACTTAATCCTTTTCTTCTTATTATTGTATAATCTATAGCCATCTTACTCAATACCTAGTATCGAGAGTGTGCAACAGATTTCAAAGCAAAGGCCTAAATTCACTAAATATTGAAACCCTAATTATATCCATTAAACATTCACATTGACTAAAAATAATTCTAAGCACACGGAAATTGATATAAACAAGATTAGTAAACTGACTGGAAGTAATCTACAACACAATTGATTTTATAAATTTATCAGACAAAAAGAAACCACTAGTTGTCCAACTCATTATATGTTAATTAACAAAGTGAAAACTTAAGAGAATCAATCAGTCAACCATTATCCATGATTCTCAAAGTCAAAACTTAAGGTTCCATATAATGTCATTTTTTTAAGAATCTCAAAAGCCTGGCTAATATTAATTTTATTTCATTTTCTGGAACATTACACTCTTTTCATAACATTATATATTATTATTATTTTCCCTTAAACATAGTATTTTTCTAAAATATTATATTCCATTTTAAAATATTATGTTGAAATGTCTCATCCTAGTGTTTAAGAATCTTTATCGATAATGCTAGTTAGGCGCATCGACTAGAATTCTTAAAGCACTCGACGCATAAATTAACACAAAAATAAACTGGTAAAGTATTTTCAATCACTATATAAAATAATGTTTCTATTTTATTAAATCACATGCTTATTAGAAATAAAATATTAAATTTCAAAATTTCATATCTACATTCAATACAACAATCACTAATAACAATACAAATCATAACATATCATTCAAACAAATAAACGAACGCTTATAGAGGAAAGTAGTTTCTCAGCATTCGCTGCGCACTCTGATCACAACTAGATCACTACAATCATATTTAAGCCATATAGAGGTTTAATCATCATCATTAATACTGGAACTACTCATCAGGAAACTACTCCTTGCTTCACTACCACCCTCAATAACTTCCCCTTTACACGAAAACAAATACATATAGAAATAAGGAATATATATATATAGTAGGAAAATAACAAGTGCGTCCCCAGATGGTTACCCTAGTAGTCATCGCATAGTCCTATCACTTAAGTACAAACAAAAATCTACTACACCCCCATGAAGATGGGGACTCTAAGTCTCATCAAAGGTCAAGACTCGTGCCTCTTATATATGATGTATTGTTTTAAACCTTTTTTGATACTAGTGTGAAATACCCCCACCTCTATACCTATACTATCCAAAAGTATTACAAAGTAATATTATCGAATAATATGGAGAATAAGGCAAAATGGAGTACACACATGTATATTCCCTTGGAATAAAACTGGTACATATTTAAACATAGTATATAACTCTCCAACAAATATACACAGCACCGACACAAAGCAATAAACACATGTGCCTCTAGGATAGAACAATAAATAATATATAATAAATAATAGAGATCACAGAGTCAATCACAAAGATAATATATAATATACAATATACAAAGTATAATACACATTACCAAGTCTTATACATATATGATTTTATACAATACAAATTAATATACAACAATACTAAATAACTAATCTCCTCTATGTCCAAATAATACAACCTAGTCTCAATGTCCCTATACCTGAAATATCTCGAACAACCCCAGGTATTATATAAAATAAACGGGTCAGACTATATCTAAATCAAGGTTTGCACACACACACACACATATAATATGTACAGCATAACGGTGTTGACTTGAAAACAATATTATAACAAGATAGCAACAACCACAACACCCAATTTAAAGATGTCATCAAATATTATCACATCGAAACCATAACAAATGGATGAATTATCCATATTTGAAATCACCATCAAATCTAGAAATCATCAATGATGAGAATCCTTAGGTAACGTTAGGCAACAACGAAGCAATGCCTATAATATCTCTTAATATCATATAATAAAATCCCATTACCAAATCACTAAAATCAATAAGAAAGATTTGAGCCTCATAACATACCACAATGTGCAAAATCATATATCTTGACCCACAGCCCTTGGAGGGGCGAAACTCTCGACTGAAATGTCCTAAGAGATAGAAACAACAAATTAAATATAAATAGGTTGTCTGCTTGAGAAGGATACGAGGTTGATCATCCTCTGGACGAAGTCGTAGGTATAAACTCATCCATATATAATATATGTCTATCTACTACCCACATACATACACATACACTGGAACCAGACGGGAGACTGATAGCATGTCTACTTGCTCCAAGAGCCATACCTGGTCCATATGACACGACTCCTACAGTCATTGGTTACCACTGCCTCTTCCCAATCGATATTGTGACAACGATTCACCATAGGCTCAAACATGCGTAACCTTTTCAGCCACGACTACCGACATGTGCCTATATGGTAACTGATTGCTGGCCTATGTGACACAAAGGGAAACCAACTACCTATCTCGTGATGTGCATCAAATATCATAACGGAAATGGTGTCGCAGATTGGAGCGTGACCCCACGATCTAGCCACCAGGGTGGATACTGGCTAATTTGGTTCACTCCGGAAACATAAAGGGAGTTGGACAAAGGTAGATAGACATATAATGTACACAAACTATGTGGCTAACAATAGCCTCTGTACATGCTCACCGCAGCGAGTCACACACAACATACTCTCGTATAAGTGTCATCCATGAGCAAAGAATAACTGAATATATGACACAATGACATCTCATACCACCACGTGTTACTAGTCCATTTACTCAGTGCTCATACATCACACTCGCTCCTTTAATATTCTATATAATGAGTCTAAAGAATAACCGAAGACATATTACCAAATGCCCCATCACAACACGGTATTATAACTTTGCTTATCCAAATTCCTCATTACACAGAACAAATCATCAAAAAATTACTTCAAAGGATGGCATGACCATATTATATCAAAAATCATAAATCAAATCCATCTCAACTGTGAATCATTCATAATATGAATCAATATTGAGAAGATGAAAAATCAGAAAAACTTATAAACCATACCTAAACATCTTTATAACACATATCAAAATGTTAGTTAATAATTATATAATTAGAGAAATACTCTTTAAAATATTCAAAATACTAACCTGTGAAGTCCTTATAATTTCTATAATTTATATGCTTTAAATAAATAATTTAAACTAAATATAAAATTTACTTTTCAATCATTTATTAATTTCTCAACCTATTATATATTTTCAAATATTAATTTAATAAACATTTATATACTCCAAATCAATTTACAGGGAAAGATTGATATGGAAAACTATGAAATAGATTATCTAAATAAATATAATTATAAAACAATTAGTGTGATATCTAATAAAAAAAGTTGTTTTGAAAATGGAAAATACTTTATTTCTAACTGTTTGAGTATAGAGTGAAGTTTTAAATTAAAACTATATTTTTGAAGTAAAAAGAAAATTATTTTAAAGTTTGCATATTTATTTTAAGTAATATTTAGTTAAAGGAAATTTATAAAAAGATATTTGATTTATCAAGTGATCTTGAATGTTTTAAAGTATATAAGTAAAGGTTCGCTAGTGAACTTTAGGTATTAAATCTTTATTTTAGAGTTATAAATAAAGTTAAAAATACTATTCAAAATATAAAATGCTTGAAAGATTTTTAATGATTTTAAAATATAAAATTGATTTAAGATGTTTATCTAAATTTATTAATTATCGAAAAGAAATTTTTTATATTTGATTATAACTAATTATTAAAAAGATTTAAAACTAGGAAAAATAAGAAATATTTTCTGGTTAATATTTTGATATTTAAAAGTGTGATTTACTAATAGTATGATATCTAAAATAATTTCAAGAAAACATTTTATTTACTGATTAATTTTTATTTATTTATAAATACTCTTCAATTTAATTTTAAAATATCAAAAATAATTTATCAAAGCTTTCAAATGTATTTTTAAACATAAAATCAATTGAACATCCAAAAATATGAATTATAGAGCAAAATTCACCAATATCAATAATTAAATTATTAACATAAATTTGTCATATGGCCGAATCGAGTTCCATCAAATTTTGACCATCCATACATTATGCACAAAATATAAATAAATCGCCCAAATTAAAATGCAAACAAACGATATCTCATTCGCATTTCAGACATCCAACAATCATAAAACTCCAATAGCACACAATCGATCAATTTTCACAACTACATCCATATCAGCCAAAATCATCACAATAAACTAATAAACAATTCAACCAAGTTAATCACTCAAATATCGAGATGATTATAAATATATATAACTTGCAAATAATATCAATATAGTTGTGAGTAAAAAATACTCACTGAAACAATGCTTGAATTTCCAATTACTGACAACCATCTGCCCGAGCACAAGCACTGCATCATTCCTTTCATCATTGCCAGCACGTAGCCAGCCACTCCACCGCTCCATAGTCATGCTCGAACACCAACCACCATGTCGCTACTGTCTCTGCCAATACCGCCCAAGCCGTTTGCTCCAAACATCACCATCCATTGCCTCAAATTTGCAAATCTCCCACATCTTCGCTGTCACCTAGGCATTGCACCACCTAGTCGCGGTCATTGCTAGGTCGTGATACTGCCTCGATCGCCTTCCACCATTATCTAGGCATCATCGACCACACCGTCAAGCCTAGGTCGCACTACGACTCACTGCTTTTTTTTTCATTTTTTCTTTTGCTTTTCACTATTTAGTAATTTGGGGTCTTCGACTAGATTCATGGAAGGTGGTTTCGGGTATATGATAACAGAGTGGGAGAATTCTAGAAATGAGGAGGAAAGGAAGTGGGCTTAGGCTGTAATTGAATTTAGGTTTCATTTATTTATCTATTTTGTTTCTTTTGAATAGCCTTTGTATTAATTTGTAAATACATCTCAATCTATATTAAATTGATTTACACTTCTAATATTTTATATTCAATTAAACCAATTTATTCAATTTCATTAAGTTATTTGAAAAGAATTTATTAATTTACTTCAATTATTAACACCTAAATATTTTACCAATTTCCCTTAATTAATTAAATAAATATTTACTTTTAAAATAATAATAGTTAAAAAATATCTACTTCAAATAAATTTTATTTTAAATAATTTTACGTATAATTATGACGAAAAAACAGGGTTGTTACAATGGAGGAAAAAGTTGCTTATGCGATAAACAAAAGAGATAAGATAGGTTAACTTGGTTCAAATAAATAATAATTTTGCCCTTAAAACTAATGGTAGTTGGGTAATGTTACTAAATTAACAGAAAGCATGCAAAATATTCTAAAAACATAATTGCATATATTGATGTCTTGGAAACTAATATTGCTTTGCACATTGATATTAATATGTAATTTCCGCTATTTATTTAAAGTTGTATATTATTAACATAATTAATAGATATTTCAATCAAAATACTAACTTTTATGTATTTTACTAAATAATATTAAACCCTCCAACAAAAAATAAATAAATAATATTAACTTTACTTTAACTTCTCCATAATAATTTGCAACATTTATAAATTATTTCATTAAGTTGACTTTGGATGAATGCCTAGAGTTTTGTTATCAAACTCCTAGATGTGAACTTACCTTTCAGTAATATACAAAAAATTTAAATATTAAAGTCTATATAGACTTTGCTGAAGCATATTAATAGACTCAAGTTAAGTTGCTTAAAGATAATACATGTGAAGTCCTACTTCTAGTTATTTAAGTGATACCCTTAAGAATCGATATATTATGCATGTTATATATCTTCATCATCAATATGTAATTACTCCATATGGATGTAATATGAATAGTGTACATGCAATAGATGTTGTGCGATGTAGATGTTTTTCGATTTTCCTTAAAGGGCTTGTGATGATTTGGCTCAATCGGGTCGAGATCAGATCCATAACATAATATGATTAGTTGGCTATAAGGTTTATGGAATAGTTCCAAGTGCATATTATTTAACCGAAAGATGCTTTGTCATTACCAAATGTGCATCAAAGATCCAAAGAGACCTTAAAAGCTTTTCTGAAGAGATTTAAGGCTATAATTATAGAGGTGAACCACTCCAAGGAAGAGAAAGTGTTGATGGCACTAATGAATAAGGTTCACCTAAATACAGATTTTGGAGGTGGATTAAGAGAAAGGAACCTTTTTTTAAAGGACTTCAATCGTAGGCCTTCTCAATTTCTATGCTTGAAAGAAGCAGATTTAAAGGTATGATTCTTTACTAACGGTCAAAAAGGACCGAATAGTGTGATGTGGAGCAACATAGTGATCAAACAAAAGGCTGATAATATAGAAGCATTGCATTGAATGTTGGAAACAATGACGATAAGAAAAAGAATCAGAATGCTAGTGGCAAGAAGCGGGATAGCAAAAAGCGTTCAAGGTTTACTAGGCTAGGAGACTATAAGGAGTTAACAAACTCCGTTGAGAATATTTAGCACGTGTGATAAGGTACAAATCATTACACGAAGTTGTCCTTGGGGGAGGTAACTGAAGAGGGAAGACATTCTGGAAAGTATTTATGCTTCTTAGAGACACATGGGAACACTAGAATAAATGTTGGCATATTAGGATGTCATTGAAGATCCGATAATTTTTTTTTGGAGTAATACATTAGAAACCCGTAGGCTAGCGGGCAACAGAACAACTAAACCCAAGGGAAATATGCTCAAAGGAACTGGCTAGATCTAGTCGAGAGGGATTAAGACAGCTAGCATTAGGGATTATTATTAATGTAGCTTGGAGGTCTGCACCCTGTAGAAAAAAGCTGTACAAAGATGAAGCACTATGGCAGCTCCTTGAGGCACGTGCCTCAAGAGATGTGTTATGCCATATAAGAGGGTGCTCTAACGAAAAGTAGAGAACCATTGATGATGACATATTTTTTAGAAAAAGAGATGTAGATGGGATCGAAGCACTGATGCTTTACCCAATGGTGATTAAGATCGCAATTGGACCGGCAATAGTGAATTAAGTCCTTATTGTTTATGGGAGCTCAGTGAATATTTTTATTCAAACGGACTTTTGACAAGACGTCTCTTAATGTGAAGGATATGAAGCCTCGTGCATCCTGCATCTAGGAGTTTACCGAAGAGGCTAAAGAACTAGTTGGGTGCATCGAATTCCCAGTTGAGTTGGGAGAAGGAGACCACAAGGTGGTGCGAGTAAAGATGTTTGGTATGGTTAATGGATTTTCAGCTTATAATGTTTTCTTGGGTCGATCGTATCTTGCTAGTTTTCAAATTGCGCTTACTCCATAGTGTTTGATGATGAAGTTTCCTATAAGGAATGGCATATGGGCAACTTAGGGTAACTAGAGCATAGTTCCAGAGTTATATTGCTAAGCTTAGAGCGACAAAGCGATGAGACAAGGGGAAGAATGCAGGGAAGCCCCTCAACATCAAATCCTTCGTAGCATAGCAACTATTGCCAAGCAATGGCTAGGATCAATAGCAAATTCTACAAATAAAAAATATAGGTGAAAAAAATGGAGTATGGAAACGAGGTAATCCGCTACATTGAAGGAAGAAGTGGATAAACCAATGGCAAATGGCTTCATTTGTGATGCATTATATCTGGAATGGGTACCAAAACCGGTGTCGGTCAAGAAAGCAAATGGAAAATGGCAGACATGCATTAATTATTCTGATTTGAATAAAGTGTGCCCAAAGGACTGTTTCTCCTTGTAGTGGGTAGACCAACTACTGGATGGGATGAGCGGACAGGAAGTACTATCTCTCATGAATGCGTACTTTGATTCTAATCAAATCACAATGCATGTCCTTGATCAAGAGCATACCGCTTTTATCATCGAACTGGGGTTGTATTGTTAAAAGGTCATGCCGTTTGGACTGAAGAGTGCTGGAGCTACTTACCAGAGCTTGGTGAATAGAATGTTTAATGGTTAGAATAGATGGACAGTGCAAGTCTTTGTGGATGATATGCCATAGAGTCACAGCGATTGGTGGATCACAAGGTAACCTTTCGAAAATGTTTGATGTGCTCTAGAAGTATGTAATGAAACTTAATTCATAGAAGTGTATTTTCGTAGTCGCATTGGAATTTGTTTAGGTTTTGTTGTGAACTCATGGGGCAATGAAGCTTACCCGGAGCAGGTCAAAGAAATGAAATGAGAGAATTCCCCGAAAATGAGAAGGGAAATGTAGAACTTGAACGGAAAGGTTGCTGTGTTTAGTTGATTCATCTCAAAAGCGACAAAAAAGTGCATACTGTTTTTTGATGCCGACAACAAAGAAAAGGGAAAGTTTCAATAGATAAACACGTAGCACTATTTTTGAACATTTGAGAAAAATACCGATACAGTTCTAGTTTTTGGAAAGAGAGGTTTGTGCATCTATCTAGCAGTATCGACTCATGCACTAAGTGTAGCCTTTGTACATAAGAAAAGCAAGATCCAAAGGTTAGTATATTATATTAGCAAAGGTTCACTTTGGTAGAAAAGAACTATCTGAAGCTAGAGAAGCCAGCATACTATTTATTGAAAGCATCGAGGAAGTTGAGGCCATACTTCCAGGCTCATCTAATAAAGGTGTTAACCGATCAACTACTTAGGAAAGTGCTACATCGTCCCAAGACTTTGGGGAGATTGACATAGTACAACATCGAGATGAGTCAATATGATATTACCTCTCATCCTAGGAGGTTCATAAGAGGACAAGCATTGATAGATTTCATTGTTGAGGTCACTATCTGGGATGATGAAGAGGAAAAGGGGTTGGTCCAGCTTTCTCAATGGTAGCTATATGTTGACAGAGTTTTCAATAAGCACGATTCCAAGGCAGGAGTGGTTCTTATGACCCCATAGGGATGGAGGATATGTTATGCTTTGATGCTAGAATTCAGAGCAATGAATAATGAAGTTGAGAATAAAGCATTGATTGTGGAACTCAAGATAGCAAAATTAGGAGTAAAGACATTGCATATCTTTAGAGACTCCAAATTAATGGATTTTAAGTTAAGAAGGAATTTTAGGTAGGGGTGCAAGACTCGCCCCTTACTTGACAAAGATGTAGTAACTACTAGGCTGTTAGAACCCTTAGTTTACGATTTCGACGATGAGAACTATACAATGGAAATCATATATATATCATACAACTATACAGATACGAATTCAAAGCAAGACAAACCACTACTTTGACAAGACGATGACTAAAGCACTGAAGAGATTCATCTACAAAGTTGCACGAGGATCGAAGAGAGATACACTCAAGAATAAACCCAGGAGAACATCACTTAACAGGTTCAGATGTCTGAATGCAGAACTTCAAACGTCTGAACGTAGATGATGAACAAAAATAATAATAGGTTCACAGACGTCTGAAAACCCCATTCAGACGTCTGAAACTGGGCTCGGGGCAGATATTTCAAATTACAACTGTCATCTCCGAAGAGACACAACTCCATCTCCTCCACAACTCTTCACCAATGAACAGTGACGACTCTAGACTGAAAGGGAAGAGGTGTAACTACTAGAAGCAACCTTCTACAACTATATAAACGAGAATCAAGAAGGATCAAAGCACTTAACTAATTCACTCGACTCTCTATCTTGATCATCTCTTGTTCTAATCATCTACTTGCTATCAAATCTACAAATCTGAGATCATACACTTCCATACTTTCTCGAACAATATTGTATTCAATCATTCAAGAGATATAGGAAGTTCAATTGTACTATATAGTCAAAATCCGTGTAATAGAGAACACATTCTTGAAAAAGAAACTCTACTATCGTAAACCTGTTCCTCCAGGTGAAGTGAGGGTTATTTGGTGAAAGGAAATTCTGAAGAGGAGCTTCGGGACTGGACGTAGGACGGGAGGTCCGAACCAGTATAAAATCCCTGGTGTGATTATTCTTATTTACATACTTTACTATTGTTACACTATAGTTTAAATTAGTCATATACTTGTCATTTGTATAATCGATCCACCAAACTATAGACTTTCAATTGGTATCAGAGCTTGGTTTGACCAAAAGTACTGTAACAAGTTTTTGAATCGCTAATATGGCAAGTATCTTTCAAGAAGGTCAATCTACCGCACGTCCCCCACTATTTAATGGCTCCAACTATGCATATTGATCAACCCGTATGCGCATTTTTATGGAAGCCAATGGTCTAGAAATATGTCCGCTACACAAAATAAATATGAAGCACCTGACACTGCTATGAGCACATGGACCGATGCACAAAAGACCTAAGCCTCAAACAATGCTAAAGCTATGATGTTTTATTTTGCTCTCTAGGTAAAAATGAATTTTCACGTGTCATGTTATGTACCACTACGTTTGACATTTGGCGTACCTTACAAATTACACATGAAGGTACAACAAAGGTTAAACAAACTAAGATTTCAATTTTGCAAAACCAATTCTCCTCATTCAAAATGAAGCAAAATGAAACTATTGTTGACATGTATTCTAGATTTCAAACTATTCAACTTGATCTTATGGCATTAGGACTTAAGTTTACTACTTTTGTTTTAGTTTCTCGAATACTCAACTCTTTAACATCAGATTGGGAAAGGAAGGTATTAGCTATTGAAGAAGCTAATGATCTTTCTACTCTCAAGGTTGAAGAGTTGATAGGAAATTTAATGTCCTATGAAGCTAACTTACAGGCAAGAAAAGAAAAAAATGTTGAAAAGAAGAACATAGCATTTCAAGCAAAGAATGATGACTTAGATTTGGATGAAGAAGAGATAGTTTTCATTGCCAAGAATTACAACAAATTCAAGAAATTTAGAAAGATGACCAAATTCCAAAAAGAAGGGAAGTCCAATACAACAAATCTATCTCAAATCAAGTGCTATGAATGTGATCAATACGGACACATGAAGAAGGATTGTCCTAAAAGCAACAATGAGAAAAAGAACAAATTTGAGAAATATAAGAAGAAAAGAGCTTTTAAAGTCACTTGTGACGATTCCGATTCATCATCATCTTCTGATAGTGATAGTGATAGCGATGGAGAACAAGCTAATGTATGTTTTATGGCTAACACTGATGAGGTATGTCTTGAACTTAGCTATAATGAACTATTAGAATTAAGTATGGAACTTGATGATAAGTTTAGACAAATCAAAAAATTGAATAAAGAACACCTAGCCAAAATAAATCGATTAGAACTAGAAATTGGATTATCTAAGGATGAAAAAGTTATTTTAGAAGAAGAATTGGAGATTTCACAAGAAAAGTGTAAAATGTCTATCGAATATGATACACAACTTAGTGAAATAGATAGGTTAAAACTTGAGAATAATAATTTGATTAAGGAAAATATTGAACTAAAAAGTAGTATAGAAATTTCAAAAACTGAAATTTGTGAATTAAAGGATAAACTTGAAAAATTACTAACAATGTTTCAAAGTTTAACAAAGGAAAACAAGATCTTGATAATTTAATTAAAATTTCGAAACCTTCTGGTAATCAAAATGGATTGGGATTTGAAAAGAATTCACAAAAGAAAAAAGGTAATACTATAAAGCAAAGTATCTTGTATCAAAGTTTCAAAAAGACACCAAAGTTAAGCAAAGATGTAAAATCTAAAAATATAAAAATTTGGATACCAAAGTCTAATAATAAGTTAATTAGACAAAAACATATTGATAGTTTTTTATCAAGTGTAATATTTAATAATAATTATGTTTTTAAAGGAGCCAAACCCACTTGGGTATGGCTACCCTCCCCTCCTAACATTTAGGACCCTAATAAAAGAAGTGGGTACCAATTGAATAATTTTTGTTTTATAGGTACCCAAAAATAAAAGCAAGGAGAAATGGATACTCGATAGTGGCTGCTCAAAACATATGACCGGGAATGCCAAAATGCTCTCAAATATAAAATATATCGATGGAGGCACCGTAACCTTTGGAGACAACTCAAAAGGATATGTCATCGGAATTGGAGAAGTCATAAACATCGGTATTTCTAACTCTCCTATTATTTCTAATGTTTTATTAGTAGAAAATTTAAAACATAATTTACTTAGCATTAGTCAATTATGTGATAAAGGTTTTCAAATAAATTTCGAGAAAAATCGATGCAATATATTTGATAATAATAAAAATTTATTATTTGAAGGATTTCGAAATAAATATATTTATATTTTGAATATGAAAATAAAACAAAATTTCGATTTATGCTTGACTGCTAAACTTGATGATCCATGGCTATGGCATAAACGATTTTGTCACATGAATTTCAAATTCATAAATAAATTATCAAAACATGAACTAGTTAGAGGTTTACCAAAAATAAATTATAAAATAGACAATTTGTGTGATGCATGTCAAATTGGAAAATTAAAAAGGAGTTCTTTTAAATCTAAAAATAATATTTCAACAAAACAACCATTAGAATTGTTGCATTTAGATTTATTTGGTCCTACTCAAGTAAGATCAATAAATCATAACAAGTATGTTTTTGTAATTGTTGATGATTTTTCAAGATATACATGGACTTTGTTTTTAAAACTTAAAAGTGACACTTTTGGTATGTTTAAATTTTTTGCAAAAAGAATTAAAAATCAAATGAGTTTGAAAATAAAAAATATTCGCAGTGATCACGGAGGAGAATTCGAAAATGAACATTTTACAAATTTTTGCAATAAAAAGGTAATTAATCATAATTTTTCAATTCCACGTACAGCACAACAAAATGGTGTAGTTGAACGGAAAAATCGAACATTACAAGAATGTGCAAGAACAATATTAAACAGTAGTAATCTACCAAAACATTTTTGGGCTGAAGCTATTGCCACGGCTTGTTATGTTTTGCATAGAGTGACACTACGACCAATGACAAAAAACACTTGTTATGAAATATTTTTTGGTAAGAAACCTAAAGTATCATATTTCAGAACATTTGGATCAAAATGTTTCATATTAAATACTAAAGACAATCTAGGAAAGTTTAATCCTAAGGTCGATGAAGGAATATTTGTTGGCTATTCGGATCGTAGCAAAGCTTATAGAATTTATAGCAAAAGGAAATGTACTATAAACCGGAAGGAACAATCAAACATTTGAACTTCCTGGAAAAGGCTCTATATGCTATATGTGGTCATTCTCCAACAAAGAAGTGTTTACATAAAAAATCTCCACGCTTCGTCACCCAAACCTCCTTCCTGGTCCCCAATCAACTATGGTGATCCGACCTACGAACCGAATTCATGGGATCGTCAGGAATGGAACCAAGAAAAATAAACTATGACATTTGGAGACGATTATATACATATATATATATATATATTTGTTTGTATTATATTGTATTCTATTCAATAAATAAAGTTTTTTTTCCATAAAACTCTCAAGAAAAAGCTAATCTGGAGTTTTCAGACGTCTGAAATAGATTCCAGACGTCTGAACTAAGAATCTGGAACAAATTATATGTTCCCAGAAGTCTGAACTCAAGTCCAGACGTCTGAAATCACTCTCTGTCTCACATTAAAACATTCCAAACATTTGACTTTACTTTCTATTTCTAATTAGACATCTCCAGATGTCTAATCTACTTTTTCAGACGTCTGGAACGGGAAACGACAGTTTTTCAAACCCTATACCTGATCGATCAACCACTATTTCACCACTTCAATTCACTTCCAAATTAACAATTATCTCTCTCAAAATCTCTAAAATCGAATTTCTCTTCAAATCAATGCCACCACGAACTAAAAAGATGGGAATTAAGAAAAGGAAGCATGGAGAAGGATCTTCCTCTCAACCATTGATGGTGACTGATACTCAAATCAACAATTGGTTATTTCAGAATCCAAAAAATATACGACGGTTTAATGACTTGAAGATAAAGAAGATGCATCTAGGACTTTTCTATAGCTTAATCAAGTTTCCTTCATATGATATGGACGACATATGTGAGCAAGGTGAATTAAAACCCTTATCTCTTTTAATTCCAACGATGTTTCTATCGTTCAACTAGCTATATACATTTTTTATGCTAATCTGGATAGTCCATCGGTATGGACTACTGAGAATGATGAAGATTGGTTATGGATGAGTGTCTATGGGAAAACAATCAAGATAACCCCCGCTATAATTGGACGATTCTTAGAATGCTCTTATACGAGTCAAAATTTATCTGAAATGGAGGACATGCGATTCAAACCTCGTGATACTATCACTCATCAATTATAGGAAAATCGAATGCCTCAATTTTCATCCAAATTCCTTAGGCCACGTGCTAGGCTCCTTACCCGAATGCTTATAAATACCATTATCCCTCGATTAGGTAGCCATGAACAAATTACTGATCTTTAACACAAAGCACTATATGCACTATTTGGTCGAACTAAGATCAATTGGGCTCAGTTCATTTTCGATGAACTAAAAGGTTTTTGGAATAGATCTCGCCATACAATCATTTACCCGGCTTATATTATGCGAATTCTCAAAGCACTAAACATCCCATCGTACATTTCTGCTTTTGAGGAGTTACCTATCAAATATAGTGGAACAAAATTTTTCAATCTTATGCATTTGTTGGAGGAACCACTATCTTATATAACTTTTCTAGAATGGAAAAATGCACAAGATCAACCTCCTCCTCCTCAACAACAACAAGAAGAAGAAGGTGATGTTGAACTACCAAGGCAACCATCTCCACCTCCTCCTTACTCGTTTGAATATCACTCCGATATGGAGATATTGGAAGCATGAACTCAGCCTCATGCTAATGAGAATATTGCTAACTTAACCTTACAAAACCAAGTGCTCCTATCAAGAAATCAAATTATCCTTGGTAAACAAATAGCGAAGCTTGATCTCACGTTGTCCACAAGGCTTTCCAAAGTTGAAGACTCTCTTGTTTCAGTGGTTTCCAAACTTAATCATGCACTTCAACAAGTCCGTCAACCTTCTTCTGACTGGTTTACAACTTCTCAATCTCCTCACACATCGCCAAAAAATGGCGATAAGGGGAAAGGGAAATTAGACTCCTCTTGTGATGAACTACCTTGACTTCATAAGGTATATATTTTGTTGTAATTAACTCCCTTATCAAAGTTCTGGTAAGACACTATCAATATTCCTCTTTTTTGATGTGCTTAATGATGTAATCATAACCTTTTTGTTAGTGATATAATTATGTATGTACATCATACTTGGTTCTGCATTATTTTTATAATTCTTCGATTAATTTTTATAATGACAAAGGGGGAGAAAAATAAATATGCACATCTATAGGGGGAGATCATATTTAGGGGGAGAACCTTTCTGTAATTCTTATCTAAGTACATTATATAGTTGTCATCATCAAAAAGGGGGAGAATGTTAGAACCCTTAGTTTACGATTTCGACGATGACAACTATACAATGGAAATCATATATATATCATACAACTATACAGATACGAATTCAAAGCAAGACAAACCACTACTGTGACAAGACGATGACTAAAGCACTAAAGAGATTCATCTACAAAGTTGCACGAGGATCGAAGAGAGATACACTCAAGAATAAACCCAGGAGAACATCACTTAACAGGTTCAGACGTCTGAATGCAGAACTTCAGACTTCTAAACGTAGAAGATGAAAAAAAATAGGTTCACAGACGTCTTAAAACACCATTCAGACGTCTGAAACTGGGCTCGGGGCAGATAATTCAAATTACAACTGTCATCTCCGAAGAAACACAACTCCATCTCTCCTCCACAACTCTTCACCAGTGAACAGTGACGACTCTAGACTGAAAGGGAAGAGGTGTAACTATTAGAAGCAACCTTCTATAACTATATAAACGAGAATCAAGAAGGATCAAAGTACTTAACTAATTCACTCGACTCTCTATCTTGATCATCTCTTGTTCTAATCATCTACTTGCTATCAAATCTGCAAATCTGAGATCATACACTTCCATACTCTCACAAACAATATTGTATTCAACCATTCAAGAGATATAAGAAGTTCAATTGTACTATATAGTCAAAATCCGTGTAATAGAGAACACATTCTTGAAAAAGAAACTCTGCTATTGTAAACCTGTTCCTCCGGGTGAAGTGAGGGTTATTTGGTGAAAGGAAATTCCGAAGAGGAGCTTCGGGACTGGACGTAGGACGGGAGGTCCGAACCAGTATAAAATCCCTGGTGTGATTATTCTTATTTACATACTTTACTATTGTTACACTATAGTTTAAATTAGTCATATACTTGTCATTTGTATAATCGATCCACCATACTATAGACTTTCATAGGCGATATCAAACATTTCACAATAACATAGATTCCTAAAGAGGAGAATATGATGCTAAATCACTAGCCAAGTTGGCTAGGTTTTAGGATGCATAGCTGTTAGGGATCATGCCAGTAGAAGTTTTGATGACTCCAAGCATCAAAGAGATGGACATTGATGGGATATTGAAGGTCGAGGAAGAGAAGTACTCATGTATGACTCCAATCAAAGACTACTTGCTAAAGGGGACTCTCCTGAAGAGTCGAAATGAAAGGAAGATGCTCCTGCATAAAGTACCTTGGTTTACAAATCAAGAAGATGTGCTATATAGGAGAAGATTCTCAAGCCCTTTGCTAAGGTGTTTCGTTGAAGTCGAAGCTAAAAGGATCCTAATGAATGTACACGAAGAAAGATGTGGCGATCACATTGGGGGCAGACTTTAGCAAAGAAGATTCTATGTTATGGATATTTCTGAACAGTTATCAACCAGATTCAACTGATTATTATAGGAGATATGACAAGTACTAGAGATTCACAAATATTCCATGAACCCCATCCAATGAGCTTACATAGATAGTTAGCCCATGGCCATTTGTGGTTTGGGAAATAGACATAATTGGAGTGTTACCGATGTTGAGAGGCGGAGAGAAATATGCAATGGTGGCTTTATACTACTTCACAAAGTAGTTTGAAGTAGAACCACTTATAATGATCACTTCCTTAAAAGTGACCAACTTCATAGTGAAGAACATTTTGTGTAGATTTGGAGTTCCATATAAGATAGTCGGCGAAACGAAACCCGGTTTGAGAGTGCCGAATTCAAGGAGTTCTATGCTCGATATTGGACTAAGAAGAGCTTTGCAGCGGTAGAACATCCACCGGTAGTGGAAAGGTAGATGCGGTGAACAAGATTATCAAATCCATCATTAAGAAGCAAAAGAAAATAGCTAATGGAAGCTGGGTGGATGAGCTACCACTAGCACTATGGGCTTATCAGACATCCCATAAGTTTGCGACTGGTTATACTCCATTTTCCTTGGCCTACGGAACTGAGGCCATGATTCCATCAAAGCCAAAGTCCCTTCTGAAAGGAGATTGCACTATGTTCCTAAAAAGAATGACGAACTCTTCCTTGAAGTCCTCGACTTAGTCGAAGAAAAGAGAGAAGAGTTTGATCTTAGGGTAACTACTCACCTGTAAAGATTAACAAGGCAGTTCAACACCATGGTTAAGAATTGTACCTTTGAGGTTGGTGATCACATTTTGAAATGAGTACTTCCAAGTATGAGAGCACTTGGTTCGAATTAGGAAGGTTGCAACATGATTATACAAAAGCTTGGATATGGAACTTACAAGCTGTCAATAGTGGATGGGATCCCAATTCCATTGGCATGGAATAGCGAGCACCTACAGTGCTATTTTACTTAGTTTCATTCTTTGTAAAGTTATGCAACCTATTCATCAAGTTTGATGTAATA
Organism: Allium fistulosum; assembly: GCA_030737815.1. Classification (NCBI taxonomy): domain Eukaryota; kingdom Viridiplantae; phylum Streptophyta; class Magnoliopsida; order Asparagales; family Amaryllidaceae; genus Allium; species Allium fistulosum. Next base: position 693,416,229 of record CM060903.1, on the reverse strand, counting down.
AGGCGATAATTACCATTTATTCATAAGTAAAGTTGGCTTTCTGAAAAACGAAACCGTATTCTGAAAATCTGACTTTGTGCTACAAGATCGTGGCACAAGAAAACATTCTATGTTTTGAAAGTCAGATGTCTAGGTACCTGGGGATTGGTACCGACTGGTTCCTTTGAACCATGATTGGATCAATGGAGTAAAATTGGACTGGGATAGATCAAATGATTCACCCCTACAAATCTTACCTCTGAGCAACACCAAATGATCGGTGAGGTCAGAGGTGGATGCTCGGAGACACCAACTCTCGAAGATTGGAATCATGTAGAATTGAACTTTTTGTAGGTATGTTGCTGAATTATATCAGAACTTGCTGTGATGTGAGAAGCTGTGCTGTATAATTTCACCTACAATGATGAACTATAATGTTGCCCAGCGAAATGTGTTTGACTGAGAATAAATGATGTTGACCAACAATGTTCAGCTTTGTTTATTTAAGCAAGAAGTGTTTAACCGATAATAAGCAAGGCCAAGTAACAAAAGAATGATAAGTAGTTATAGAAACTTGTTATATATAGATAGTTACAATAAATAAGAGCATTGTGCAGATCATGGACATAAGCAGGTTTAGTATATGAGTAAAGTCATATCGGATAAATATATATTTATACATGCATGCAAGTACATAGGCAAAGAAAGTAAAGGGTGAGATATTATAAATCAGACAAAGGTTGAATAGAAAATAATTATTTTGCTACACATCTTTTGATTATAAATGGCAAGGGCCACTCCCACACAATGACGAGCTTGTACACGAAAAACCAAAAAGATCATAAAGCAAAAAAAAAATCAAAAAACAATCATTGAGCTATAAGGTCAACTTCTTCTTTGGCTTCTTACTACCCCCCAAGCAGCCCGGTTTGCATTTCCCCTTTTAAGTGACTGAGACAGTGGTGTATTCTCATTTCATCCGAGTCATAGTTGGATAAAGAGGTAGGATTCTTCTAGTACTAGGGGCAGCTCCAAATGTAGGTGCATGAGTGGCTTGGTAGGACAAACATAAGGCTTTATTGGATACTCAGGCTCAGAAAAGATGTAAATGTCAAAGGAGGAATATTCTCCATGCCCGATTCAAGCTTAACCTCTCCTAGTTTGGAGAGGTCGATCACCATCTTCTTATCCATGAAAAGAGTCTCCGACCCCCTTTTTGAAATTATTGCCATGTCATCATCGATGGAGATTTTGATATCCGCAAAACTCTCCAATGCCCCTATTTTCTCATAGTCGAAACCATTGCATGAATTGGTTGGTAAAAGAGGAGGAATGGGCATTGTAGTGGCAGCGATTGATGTTGCAATGGAAGCATTGTGATCGGGAGCATATATAATTTGTGGCAGACGTGACAATGGTAGCAATTGACCCGTAAGATGGCAAATAGAATGACAAAGATTAGTAATATCTATCTGACAAATCTGAAGCTTCTCGAAGATTGGAGATATTAAAAATATACCTCACACGAGTGACATTTCTTTTAAAGGATATCTACTAATTTCCCCTTCCTCTAGAGATTTTGAAAGTGGAGGTAGGGAAGGGGAATCGCTGGTGGAATAATGGAATCTTTGGTAGCATTCAGTAGTAATAGCAGCACTGTTAGGAGCAGTAGTGTCAGGAGTAGAAGATATAGGGTGTTTCAATGGGGTGACCTCAAGAGTGATCGACACATAAGTGATAATCCCTGCATGATACACCTTTTAGAGTAGGAGCAGTGTAATCCATCCAATCCAAAGTGCTAGGACCAGCGGGAGTCTCAGTGAGCACCCGTTTAGGAGTTATAGCTTCTATTTCCTTGACTTCATCACTTCTTCTAGAGCTACCAAGTCGTTTTCATCGAGCAACTCACTCTTCAACTTTCCTTTATCAACCTCCTAGCCAGACCCTTTGACCGTTCTTAAGATCTCTTCCTAGTCTTCGGCTAATGTAAGAGGGTAACCATCTCTTAACCACTTAAGGTTCTTCATATCAATGATGTTTTCAAAGAATCTCAGGAGAGTGCTCTCAAACTTTTCCCTAGTCTGTGTAAGAGTGGCCTAGAGTTCGGTTGCTTTCTTGTTCGAGTCTTCTAGTTTAGTCTTAAATTAACTACTTCCTCTATGCAAGGCTATGAAATTTCCTATACACTATCTCTTAGCTTTTCCTCTACCTTAAGCTATGCTTTAAGGCAATCATCTTCGACCTTGAGTGTTGCTTTGTCGGCTTCCTATACTTTAATTTCGTTTTTGAGGTTGTCGCTTTATATGTGCGCGTTTTTAACCAATCGTTGAGGATGGTGCACTTAGCTTTGTAAACGAAAGCCTCATCAGCTAATTTCTTCTCAATCTATTTAACATGCATATCATTGGCCCTTATATCTTTTTGGAGCTTGGCTACCTCCTTGTAGTCCTCGTAAGCTGTGGTATGGTCAGCTCTTTCGATGCCAAAGCTTTTGATTATTTGTTGGTTAGCTCAATTAACATCCCGAAAGATCCTTAATAAGCTTTGTCTATTGAAGTACAGGTCCATAACCACATTGCTTCTAGAGATGCCTTCATCTACATACGTTCTTTAAAGATCTTTAATGTTGTAGTATAATTTGACCACTCTAGGAAGAAGTCGTGAAGAGTAGCCTGCACCTTTGTGGTTGGCACTAGAGATGAGTCTCAAAGGGGAGGAGGTGGAGTAGTATTACTAGTAGATGTTTCTTTCCAGCCCTATTTTGTCTATGAGAAGTGGAACGGCCGGTTGTTTTGGATTAATTTGGAGATGTGATAGGAGCTTTAGGTCACTCATTGATGGTAGTAGCTAGGGGTTAAGAAGATGAAGAAATGCCGAGTTAGGAAGATTGGAGGATTTGAGAGGACGAAGAAGGTGAGTGCTATTGATGATGAGAATCGGATTCGCGCTTAGAATAATTGCATGATTCCCTATGCTCATCGTGATGGAGATGTCTATCCTCGGCCTTGAGCCTCTCTTTTTCCTTCCTCTTTGCCCTCTCGCTATCAATCTCTTAATACGGGTCGCGGTAAGCGTATGGGCTCCATTAAGGCCAGGACTGATGGTAACCAAAACACTAATAGGCTCTATCGAGACAACTTGGCTTTCCCATAGTACCTGAAAAGAAGAAAGGCTTGGTCTTAGAATCAATGAACTAGATTGGAAATAAGTGCGAAGCAATCATGGTTATGATCCTAAAAGTAAATGAAGTGTTGGCATGTCCTAAGTAGTCTACGAACCATGCTTATAGGGTTGTAGAGATGGAGTTTCTTCCGCTTCGGAACGTAAGGCATGTCAGTTGGAGTAAATTCAAAGTCGGAAGGATTCGGGGCAAGAAAGTCATCGAAATAGAGGTCGGTAGGGGTAAAGTCTGGGAGGGTCCCATTGTCACTCAAAATGCCGAAGATAGCATTGGCGGTGCTCGAGGGGGTCTTTATATTTAACTAAATTCTATTTAATAAAAGATTTTATGGTTTCGAAAATAATTTCAAATTTATTTAAAGCCAATTTTATATAGATTTTGTTTTAATAAACTAAAGTAAATTAATAAATCCTTTTCAAATAATATGTTGAAATTAAACAAATTGTTTATTTTAATATAAAATATTTTTAAAGTGTAAATAACCGATATGTAATTAAAATAGTGGAAAATTAATAAACGAGCATCAAATTAAATGAAATTGGACAGTTATGGAAATATATTCAGTATGATGAAGTGTAGATTAACTTAAATCAAATTGAAATTTATTTGTAATTAAATTTAAAAGAGTTGTTAAAATAAAATAAAAGAAATGAAATTAATTAATTAAAAGAAAAGCCCTAAACAATTAAGCCCAAACCCATTACTAATTTACTCCTTTCTCACTTCCCTTAAAAACTTCCTCTTAACTGGATTTTTATCCAAGCAGAAATCAATAGGAGTTAGAACGTCGGTACGAAGACAGAACGACCTGAAACTTGACAAAGATACTCAAACGGATGAGAGGAAAGGCTCTAGAAAGTATGGACTCAAAGTAGGCTAAGTGACTAACTCAGCTTGAGTCAACTCCCTTGACTAGGTATCGAGTCTAAATGCCACATCGGCATCCTCATACTTTTAGCAAGTGATCCCCTAGTCTTCCTATGCATATTCATGAAGTTTCATAGAGTTTTAGAGAGTTTATTATGAGGAATGAAGACTGGATGGTCCAAAAGGTAGAATAATCCAAGTTAAGGAAGAATGATTGCCAAAACTTGTTAAAAACCTACCAAATTACATGGGGGTATCTAGACAAAGCAAGGAGCTCAAAACAAAAGGAGTCAATTGAATATGAGCTAAGAATTAGACTTGACCCCGAGTCAAGGCCTTGACATGATATCGAGTCTAATAGGTAACTTGGGCTGTCGTGGTGATTTTTGTACTACCTTAGGCCATTCTATGGATTTCTCTGGTAGCGGACTTCTGATCCAATATAGCCGCCACCCCTATAAATACAAATCATAAAGCAACTAAGAACAAATCTGGTTTCTGCTATCAATACATGGAAGCCCTGTCTCTCCTTCAACTCTCATCTCTACTCCATAGTCACCAAGTTAGTTCCTTTAGGCAATTCTAGGACTTAGAAACTGTCTAATACTTGTACTTGTAAAAAGTTCTTTCTCAGTCACCTTGTAATCTCATTCAATCAAGATCAAATCAATAAGCAAAGCTATAAAGGGGAGGTAGACATAGTTAACAGTCGAACCACTATAAAAATTTCTGTCTCTCATTTACTTTTCTATTATATTTGCTCTGTTCTAACAGGGCTGGTGTTACCACATCATACTCCAGGGTGTTGATCCATTTTCTGGGTTAACACATCACTAAGAACAAAGAACCCATGCTTGGATCTAGCTATCTACTTTGGATTGGATAGATTTAGAGGTTAGATCGGTAAAATTTGCTTGAAGAAGGTTAGAGATTTGCTATTCTAATAGCTCCCAAGAGGAAGATAACATCCGGAAGATCTATTGGGCCATCACTTAGTGTTGATGAAACCAATATCTAGCAAATGGAAGTGAACAACACTAACAATCATCGAATAGAGGTTAATGCTGGAAACTTAACACCAGGTGCTTCCACTCAACAAGAGGTTGTAACCAGAGGAGAGCTTACTAGATGGTTAATTGACTTAACCATAAGATGGATGATAGTTAGAAGGCTCTTATGGAAAAGATTTATGCTTTGCTAGCGCTATAACCACCAACTGCTCCAAGGAATAAGCCGAAAACTATAGAGGCTATGGAACAGGAGAATTGCTCCGTCTCAGGCTTGAATAAGAGGGATGGCAAGCAAATGCAAAAGGAGATAGTAGGTGGAGAGACTAGAATTGTTATTAAAGGTAATAGAAGTACCCCTCCTACCGGAGGACAACCTACTGCAAACCCTAACCTGGGAGTAAAGGCTTCATAAGGGAATATTGCAATGCTTCTCTTTGATTCTGAAGATGACATGCAACTTAATGCGAAAGGAGTGGAATTGAATGCTTACATAGGTATGCAACATGCCAGGAAGGAAGTTTAAACTTTACTAAATGTGAAAAAGTGGAACTTCTCGCCACAATTAGCACTACAAAAATAATTAACTTGGTAATAAAAAAATTATTTGAAGGTTTCGAGGACCACAGAAAATCATCACGGATAACGGAACTCAGTTAGAGAGTGCTGAATTCAAGGCCTTCTGCGAGCATTATCAGATCAAGAAGAGTTTTTCGGTAGTAGCATACCCGCAGGCAAATGGTTAAGAGGAAGTAGTGAACAAAATCATCAAATCCACCATCAAGAAGCAACTAACAAAAGCTAAAGGAAACTAGGTAGATGAACTTCCACTCGCATTATAGGCTTATAGAACAACACATAAAGCTGCGACCGGACACTCACCGTTTGCCTTGGCATATGATTCAGAAGCAATGATCCAAGAGGAACTGGAAGTCCCCTCTCATCGGAGACGACACTTCAATCAAAATGAAAATCAGCAACTTCTGCTTGAGTCACTTGATTAGATCGATCAGAAGCGGGAAGAAGCAGAGCTAAGGACTGCTGCTCACCAAAAGAGAGTAGCATGACACTTCAACTCCAAAGTTTGCAACTGCACCTTTGAAGTGGGAGACCTCGTCCTGAAACAGATCTTCCAAGGTACAGGAGCACTTGACCCAAACTGGGAAGGACCCTATATTATCGGCCAGAAACTTGGGGATGGAACATTCAAGCTCAAAATGGTCGATGGAATTATGATTCCCCGTGATTGGAAGAGTGACTCGCTGCGACACTATTTTATTTTGTACTTAGCTATGTATTTCCTATTTCCGCAAATAAGCCACCCAGTAATATTGAGGGCATTGTAAATAAGCAGGATTTGCCTTTCTCTTTATTTTATCAGTAGAGTCATTTCACTTCTTAAACCAACGAAACCACGTTTATGTAAGCAACCCGTCTGAGTCGATGGTATCAAATCGACTCAAAACCGTAGATCGATGTGGAAAATCGATCTTAGCCTTCTGAGAACCGGTGTTGCTCCAACAACATCGGGAAGGCCCAACCCTCAGTGCATCCATAAGCCGCTCCTCGCTTCTTGGACCTATGGAACCACATCCAAGTAAGCATCCATTCTTTTTCCACTTGAACCGATGGAACTGCATTCGAGTGCGTTCCATTTCTTCGCTTCTTGGACCGATGGAACCACGTCCATGTAAGCATCCATTCTTTAGCCACTTGAGTTGATGCAACTGCATTCGAGTGCACTTCATTTCTTCGCTTCTTGGACAGATCGAGCCGCATCCAAGTAAGCATCCATTCTGTTGCTACTTGAACCAACACCGCATTCAAGTACACTCCATTTCATCGCTTCTTGGACCAATGGAACTACATCCATGTAAGCATCCATTCTATTACTGCTTGAACCATTAGAGCCACGTTTAAGTATGCTCCACTTCTTGTTTCTTGGGCTAATGGAACTGTGTCGAAAGTAAGTACCAATTCCTTCGCTGCTTGAACCGATGGAACCACGTTCAAGTATGCTCTGAATCATCGATGTTACCTCGGTAACATCGTCAGTTTGTCAAAATCACCTACGTACCGACATTGCTCTGACAACATCAGGAAATCCATAAGTTGTAGGATTGGTAGAAATCAATCCACACCTTCCAAAACTCAACATCGCCCAGATATCGACAATGTGGAAAGAAAATCCAAGGGATTGAGTTGTCCGCAGGTCTCTAGAGACAAAAATTAGTATGCGAATAGAACCTCAATTCCGAGCTTGGAGAGAATCAACCAAAATCATAGTACAGGATGCTCTAAATCAAGCATTCAAATTACAAGTTCCCAAAGATAGGAGCCACAATACATCTTGGACTGGAGGCAGCCAGAGAGCCACCCAGAGCATCCAGTTTCGTATCAAGTGTTTGGAGTAACTAGACCCATCGATTGGAGGGCATATAACACACTAACACTTGGTTAGGATAAAAATCACTCCACGGTTCTGTTACGCCAAACAGAGAATTCTAGCAGCAACAATAGAGCTAAGTAAAGTGGTACACTGAACAATTGCAAGTTACCCTACTTACACCATTTACATGCATGGAATTGCAGTGAATAAACATATCACATCACATAGAACAACAGTATATAATATGGAAATTACATGACAGGCATTCATATTATGTACATACATGGTGGTATAAAAACAGGCATAGTATAAAGAATATAAAGTATACAAAAGTGGTTATAGTGGAAATGGTGTTCCTTTCATTACTTATATCATTTCATGTATAATATCAAATAGTAGAGGCTGTACCCGCATAATATCGGCCTGTTTCGAACATTAAAAAGCAAAAGTACAGATGTTACTAACGCTACAACAATAGAAAAAGGATGCTTAGTACATACTCTGTACTTGTACATACTTTGACACCACAAAAACAAACAAAAATACAACGAGTATCCTGCTCCATCGGTGCTCGAGCTCATCCCGACTTCTTTCTGCCTTTCCCTCCACTTTTGCTGCCCCTACCTGGGCGAATCTGGAGCTTCTTTCTACAATCCTTGTCAGTCTCACCTCCTACATAGGAGCCGGACTCCTTTGACCCTCTGGTAGCTGCACTCCCCTCCTTAGATACCTTTAGCGTGATGGTAGTTGGATTCTTGCGCTTCTGTTCTTCCTTTTCCTTTTTTGCCTATAGCCCCTTCTTTACCTCCTCCAATCTCTCTGCTATGGTCAACTTGTTTGTCGACCCTGACTCACTGGTAATCACCGCCTCTTTATCCACAGATGCTGAGGCATCCTTCAAGTTTTGTAGCGCCTATATATGTTCAAAATCGGGCCAAAGCCCATAGCTAGAGATAGGAACTATGCCAGAAAGCTGCTTTAGAGACAGTAGTGGAAGCAGTGAAAGTAGAAGCAAATCCTGAACCCTATACAGCAAGAGGAGGAGGCAGGAGAGTTGGCTGACCTACAAGTTGGGAAAGAGAAGTGCATAATTTAAAAAGGATTCCAGAGTAAATTGAAGCATCTAGAGCACCAGAGAGACTAGAGAAATACCTGAGCCAGGGGTTTGGTTATGAGTTTAATCTCGAACGCTCCATTGCCAGTCCCAATCTTTTAAGGTCATACTACAGTTGGAAAAGGGCATGGCTCACCCAAGGCTACGAAAGTTGCATGGGCCTGAGTAGTGTCAAAATAATAGCCATGGATATGGGGATAGTCGCCCTCTGCTCTTGAGAAGTATGAATAAGTGTTTGATGCTGACTCGAAGAGCTTGTGCTAGGAAGAGCTGTAGCTGGAGCATTGGCAGCTTCCTTCTCCCTCTCTTCCTTATGGATCTCTCTCTCGACGGCCAAGAAGTCTATGTCCTCGGGACTAAGATAAGCAGCCTTTAGTTTCTCCTAAGAGCATGTATTCTTGGCCTCCTCAGACGTGATCAATACCTCCTCCCAAATTATGGCAAGAGTCCGGGGATAGTTATTACCTAACCATTTCAAGCTTCCCTTATTTATCATGCAGCTAGTATAAAGACGAAGCACATTAGCGTTCATTTGAATTATCACATCATCGTATTCCGATCGCAGCTCTGTAAGCTTTGATTTGGTGCTCAGATGCTCAACCTCCTCCTCCAGTTTACTGAATGCAGCCTCTTCCTTCTCTTTTACAAGCCGTGCATTTTCCCTACGAAGACTACTGTGCCCAACGGCCTACTTAGCAATGATAGCAGCATAACCAATGATAGTTTGGTTCCAAGATTTAAAGGCGTTTTCTATTTCGGTAAGCTGCTCTTTCATTTTTTTTCAGATTCAATATAAGCATCTTTGAGTTGATCCTTTGTCACGATAGTGACTCTATCATGACCCAGGTTTGCCAACAACTTATCGTTGGTAGCCTTTCCTTTTAGGGCTGCCTCCCTCTCAGTCTTCAACTGGACTATCTCATCATCACAATCTTCGATTGCCTTAGCATGGTCTTCCCTTTTGACCTCTGAGGATCTCCTGATAGTTAATGTGATTTACATCCAAAAGGCCTTCACTAAATGCTGCAAATCACATCCAGCCTCTAAGTCCTTACGGACTATCTTCAGATTGCTAAGGGAAGAGGCCCAATTGAGGGGTTTTATCTTCATATCGAACTTGGCTGTCTCTAACAACAGATTGGGTATGGTAGCTTGAAGCACAGGTGGACCCAACGCAAGCATGAACTTCTCAGTTCGTTTGAAAGAAGTAGGGGCCATTGCGATATGTAGGAAATGCGAATTAAGGATCTTAAGGCAAATTAACACTAGAGAGAGGGTGAATAATGTTTAATTAATTTTATGAATCTTTTTGAAATATTTTCAAATTAAATCCAAACAGATGCAATTCACAAACACAGAGACAATCACATAATCAGACACAGATGCAAATAGTAAATAAAAGCAGTAAAGGAAAGAACACACCAGAACTTTATACTGGTTCGGAGTTACCCTACATCCAGTCCCACACAATTTCTTATGCAGATTCCTTTTCAAATATAATGTCGATATTACAACCTCAATTTCAAGGCCACGAGATACACCCTCCTGTCTCCGAGTCCAGGGCAAACTCTCTTGATTTAACCAGGATATAAGATCACCTAATTGATTTACATGCTACAATCACACCCAATTGATTTACGGGCTACAATCACACTGTTTCTAATCACACTTTGATAGAGAGAGTCTCGATACACTTTGATCTTTCAATCTTTGATTACAAATGATCCTATAACTCTGAATAGCACTAAGATCTTTGAGAGAGAGTGGAAGAGGATCAAACTAGAGATGATTGAGTTTGATTCACCTAGAATTTCAGTAGAGTTTTGTTAAAGCATTTGAAATATAAGAGAATATTTGAGTGGAGAAGGAGTGAAGAAATGAAGAAAAACTAACTTAAAATTCGTTGAAAACAACTGGTATTTATAGGAGAACAACGGTCATGTCCATTCACGAAAAGTTATGACGAATAGACACTTCTTTTGAAATTTTGAATTTTAAATTCTATGGCTACCATGTCGACATGGGGGGATGAGGGATGTCGACATGCCTATGTTAATTTTGATAGAATAGATTTTTCTTTAAAATGATTTCTATTCTAAAACTTGTCAAAACAATTTCTAAACTTTGTAAACCAGTTTGAATATAGTTTAAACTTATAAAAGAGTTGTAGAAAGTAATCTTAAAATATATAATTTATAATATAAAAGTAATATTAAAAACTAAATATAGATTTCTTTAAAATATATTAAAGCTAAAATATTAAAATCAAGAGATAGTTTAAAAAACAAGAGATGATTTTGAAATTAATATGATTAAAAATAGTTTTTTGAATTAAGGCTAAAATATTTAAATTGATAGAGATGACTTTAAAAAGATAGTTTTGAAAAAATAAATCATTTTGAAAATTTCGTGGATTCCATTCCACTAGAGAAGGTCGTGGGTTCCATCCCACTAAAGAGGTCGTGGGTTCCATCCCACTATTAAAGCGAGAAGGTGGATTCCATTCCACAATTAAAATCCGAATAAAGATTTTAGTGCTATTATGAAGTTTTAACATAAATCTAGACTCTATTACTTATCTTGATATCTTGAACTCTTAAACTCTTGATAATCTTGATATCTTGAAAATCTTGATAATCTTGATATCTTGAATCGTCAGTCTTGAATCTCTGTACTCGGTCTTGAATCTTTATTCTCTGTCTTGAATCTTTATACTGTACAGTCTTCATTCTCAGTACCTGCATATATATATATATATATATATATATATATATATATATATATATATCCTGCATATACATATATATCTAGACAAGAATATTAGTATTAATATTTTATAACAAGTCTAAGGTTGTTGTAATCAAAACCATCATCTCAGGAACTAACAATCTCCCCCTTTTTGATAATGACAACCTTTGTTTATAAAATCTACTCCAACAAATTTCGATTCTACTCCGACTTCACCTTATTCCAACAACTCCCCCTTAATCTACTAACTCCCCCTTAATCTAAGACTATTTTATAATTCTCTCCCTTTGTCATCAACAAAAAAAACTAAGCCTAAACTACATAACTCCCCCTTAAAATAATACTATGGAACTAAATGCTAATAACGAGGTATAATAAGCGAAACATAAATCTGATTTTATTATATATGATGTTACATTACACATATATATGAAACAGAGACACACAAATATATACAAGTACACAAAATATAAAAAAATTAATATAACAACAATCTAACAAGAGTCCTTGACAATTGGTGACCTGTGAATCGAACAATAAGGGTGATGGAGACAAAAGTTTCCATGTTGTTCGACCAAATTACCATTTTTGTCAAAACAGACTTCTCCAACGCAAATAACTTTATCGTCTTCGTCCATTTGCACTTCTTCATCCTCCTCTTCTTCTTCTTTGTCGTTCTCTAATGGATTATGAATACGTATGTTAGAGGAATCATCTTCAATCACAATAGGGTTTGCATGATTATCCATTAGAAATTTTTGCAAATTTCTAAGAATCTTGCCTTGTTTATCTTGTTCCTTTGCCATCCTTATTTGCATGACTTGTAATTCAGTCAGCATTTGCAGAGATTCCTTCATAATTTCCTCGATCTTCATTACTCGAGCCAAAGTAGTTCGTTGAAATGGACCAGAATTAAGAGAAGGGAAGGAAAAGGTTGCATTTTGGTTTGATTTAGAAGAAGAGGCCATTATTTTATTTTTTTAGAAGTTTAATACAGAGAAAATGAAGTAAGAAGACAGAAAAATTCGAAATGTTGTGATTATATAACCGCCAAACTGATTTTAGAGGGAAAATCAAATTTTCAAATTTTGTCGTTGTATGTCGACATGCGGGGTAGGGGCATTACGACATCCCTTTGAAAATTTTAACAATTTTGTTTTTATTTATTTATTTAAATATATATGTGTTACTATATCTATATTCTATATCTTAGTTATAGAACAAATACCTAGTTCTCTTCTTAATTTAATAAAGGTTGATTGATTCAAGGGTTTGGTCAGAATATCAGCTATTTGATTCTCAATGTTGATAAATTCAAGAGAAATAATCTCTTTACTTATATTATCTCTGAGAAAATGATGTATGATATCAATATGTTTTGTTCTGGCATGATGAGTAGGATTTTTAAATAAATTTATTGCACTTGTATTGTCACAATAAATCGGTGATTTTGAAATATTTAATCCAAAATCCTTTAGGGTCTGTTGTATATGGATAACTTGAGAACAAGCCAAAGGAGCAGAGATATATTCTGCTTCAGTTGTTGATAGTAAGATAGTATTTTGCTTTTTACTAAACCAGGAAACCAAAGAATGTCCTAAAATTTGACAAGTTCCACTTGTACCTTTTTTGTCTGATTTACAACCAGCATAGTCAGCATCACAATATGAGATTAAATCAAATGAATCACTTTCAGGGAAAAATAGGTCATAGTCTAAAGTGTGTTTAACATATCTTAGGATACGTTTAACAGCTTTTAAATGGGTTTCTTTGTGTTGAGATTGGTACCTTGCATAGAGACAGACACTATGCATGATATCAGGCCTACTCGTAGTTTTATAGAGTAGTGATCCAATTATTCCCCTGTATAGTTTTTGATCAACATCTTTTGACATGTCTTCTTTATTTAAGGCTTCATTGGTTACCATAGGAGTGGGTTTTCCACTGGCAGTGGTCTTACCAAACTTACTAACTAGATCCCTAGCATACTTTTCTTGACTAATGAAAATACCAATATCTAATTGTTTTATTTGCAATCCTAAAAAGAAAGTAAGTTCACCCATATGACTCATCTCAAACAATTTTGTCATTATTTTAGAAAACTCTTTGTCAATTTCATTGTTTGTTAATCAAAAAATTATATCATCTACATAAATCTGTACTAATTGGATATCATTTTTGTTTCTTTTAATAAAAATAGTATTATCTACTTTACCAATTTCAAAATTTGATTGTAATAGATAAGATCTTAGTCTGTCATACTAGGCTCTAGGAGCTTGTTTCAGACCATATATAACTTTCTTTAATTTGTAAACATGATTTGGAAACTTTTCTTCTTCAAAAAGCGGAGGTTGTTCAACATAAACATCCTCTTTAACAAAACCATTTAAAAGGCACTTTTGACATCCATTTGAAATAGTTTGAAATTATTGTGGTTTGCAAAAGCAAGTAGAATTCTAATGGCTTCTAATCTTGCTACGGGTGCAAAGGTTTCATCAAAGTCTATTCCTTCTTCTTGACAATAACCTTGCGCGACTAACCGAGCTTTATTTCTAACAACCTCACCTTGTTCATTAATTTTATTTTTATAAACCCATTTAAGTCCAATTATAGTTTTGTCCTCAGGCCTAGGAACAAGTTCCCATACATCATTTCTGGTAAATTGACTTAGTTCCTCTTGCATAGCAAGAATCCATGAATCATCAGATGATGCTTCATTTGGATTTTTGGGTTCAATAGTTGATATAAAAGCTACATTACTCATCTTGTTTAGTTGATTTCTAGTTCTGACAACATATTCAATATTTCCTAGTATATTTTCTATAGGAAGATCTTTTAAAAGCCCGATCCTTTTATTAGGATGAACAGTTTCACAATTTGTTTCATTTGATTCATTGTTTAAAGTAACAAAATCATCTTCATCATTTATTCGAACAAAATCTTTGAAATTTTCATCAAAAGATGCATGCATTGTTTCTTCAATGGTGTTAGTTTTTGAATTGAAAACTCTGTATGCTTTACTTCTATTAGAATATCCGATAAAGATTCCTTTGTCGGATTTGGGATCATATTTATCCAAATTGTCCTTTATATTTAGAATAAAGCATTTACTTCCAAAAACTTTAAAATAAGATACCTCTGGTTTCTTATTGAAAAGAAGTTCATATGGTGTTTTATTGGTTAGAGGTCTAATTAAAATCCTATTCAAAATGTAACAAGCTGTAGCGACTGCTTCAGCTCAAATATTTCTTGGTAATTTACTATCTTAAAGCATAGTTCTTGCACACTCTTGAATCGTCCTATTTTTACACTCTACCACTCCGTTTTTTTGTGGAGTTCTGGAAAAGAAAAATTATGAGTTATTCCTTTTTTATTATAGAAATTCTCAAAATTTTCATTTTCAAATTCTCCACCATGATCACTACGAATAGTTTTGATTTTTAAAGAAAGTTGATTTTGAATTCTTTTTGCAAAATTTTTAAATAAATCAAAAGCATCACTTTTATGTTTCAAAAAAATTGTCCATGTAAATCTAGAATAATCATCTACAATTACAAAAACATATTTTCTGTGATTTATTGAGTGAATTTGAGATGGACCAAAGAGATCTAAATGAAGTAACTCAAGAGGTTTTGAAGTTGAAATCATATCTTTCAATTTGAATGAACTCTTTCTATGTTTTCCTAATTGACAAGCATCACATATACTATCTACTTTAAAATCCATTTTAGGGAGACCTCTTACTAGATCAAGTTTTGAAAGTCTAGATAATAGTTTGAAATTCAAATGCCCAAATCTTTTATACCAAATCCAAGGGTCACTTGTATTAGCCAAAAGACATAGGTTATCATTTGATATTTTCATATTGAGAATATAAATATTTTTCTTCCTAATCCTTCAAAGATAATATTTGATTTATTATCTTCGACGTGACACTTATCCTTTTCAAATTTAATTTTGTAGCCCTTATCACATAGTTGACTTATGCTAAGTAAGTTGTGTTTTAGATTCCTAACTAACAGAACATCAGAAATAGTAGGAGTTTTAGAGTTACCGACATTGTCGATGCCAATCACATATCCTTTTAAATTGTCTCCAAAGTTGACCATTCCTCCATCTTCATAAATTATGCAATTCAGTATCTTCGAATTACCAGTCATATGTCTTGAACATCCACTATCAAGTATCCATTTGTTTTTCTTGATTTGCACAATTTGTCCATTGAGTGTTGATACTTCAAAAGCCATATAACATATCTGTTCCTGCACAACACACCAATTCGGTAGATAACTTGATTTTCTATAATAACAATATGCAGACTTATGAGATAATGATGATTTGGACAGTTTTGAACTAGTGTTAACAGAATCTCCAAAAATTGCCATTTTAAACTTTTTCAAAATTCAGATTATGATAACATTGAAAACCAATGCTCTGATACCAAATGTAGGAAATGCGGATTACGGATCTTAAGGCAGAATTAACACCAGAGGGGGGTGAATATTGTTTAATTAATTTTATGAATCTTCTTGAAATCTTTTCAAATTAAATCCAAACAGATGTAATTCACAAACACAGTGACAATCAGAGAATCAGACATAGACGCAAATAGTAAATAAAAGCAGTAAAGGAAAGAACACACCAGAATTTTATACTGGTTCGGAGTTACCCTACATCTAGTCCCACACATTTCTTATGCAGATTTCTTTTCAAATATAATGTCGATATTACAACCTCGATTTCAAGACCACGAGATACACCATCATGTCTTCGAGTCCAGGGCAAACTCTCTTGATTTAACCAGGCTACAAGATCACATAATTGATTTACGGGCTAACCCAATTGATTTACGGTCCACAATCACACCATTTCCAATCACACATTGATAGAGAAAGAATCGTTACACTTTGATCTTTCAATCTTTGATTACAAATGATCCTATAACTCTGAATAGCACTGAGATCTTTGAGAGAGAGTGGAAGAGAATCAAACTAGAGATGATCGAGTTTGATTCACTTAGAATTTTGGTAGAGTTTTGTTTAAGCATTTGAAATATAAGAGAATATTTGAGTGGAGAAGAAGGAGTGAAGAAATGAAGAAATACTAACTTAAAATTCGTTGAAAACAACTGGTATTTATAAGAGAACAATGGTCATGTCCATTCGCGAAAGGTTATGACGAATAGACACTTCTTTTGAAAATTTGAATTTTAAATTCTACGGCTACCATGTCGACATGGGGGGATGAGGGATGTCGACATGCTTATGTTATATTTGAAAATAGATTTTTCTTTAAAATGATTTCTATTCTAAAACTTGCCAAAACAATTTCTAAACTTTGTAAACCATTTTGAATATAGTTTAAACTTATAAAAGAGTTTTAGAAAGTAATCTTAAAATATATGATCTATAATATAAAAGTAATATTAAAAAATAAATATTGATTTCTTTAAAATATATTAAAGCTAAAATATTAAAATCAAGAGATAGTTTAAAAAACAAGAGATGATTTTGAAATTAATATGATTAAAAATAGTTTTTTGAATTAAGGCTAAACTATTTAAAT
Source organism: Allium fistulosum (assembly GCA_030737815.1). Lineage (NCBI taxonomy): Eukaryota > Viridiplantae > Streptophyta > Magnoliopsida > Asparagales > Amaryllidaceae > Allium > Allium fistulosum. Next base: position 693,399,379 of record CM060903.1, on the reverse strand, counting down.
TGATAGAGATGACATTAAAAATATAGTTTTGAAAAAATAAATCATTTTGAAAATTTTGTGGATTCCATTCCACTAGAGAAGGTCGTGGGTTCCATCCCACTATTAAAACGAGAAGGTGGATTCCATTCCACAATTAAAATTCGAATAAAGGTTTTAGTGTATTATGAAGTTTTAACATAAATCTAGACTCTGTTACTTATCTTGATATCTTGAACTCTTGAACTCTTGATATCTTGAAATTCTTGATAATCTTGATATCTTGAATTCGTCAGTCTTGAATCTCTGTACTCAGTCTTGAATCTTTATACTCAGTCTTGAATCTTTATACTGTATACTCTTCATTCTCAATACCTACATATATATATATATATCCTGCATATACACATATATCTAGACAAGAATATTAGTATTTATATTTTATAACAAGTCCTAAGGTTTTTGTCATCAAAACCATCATCTCAGGAACTAACATGATATTTGTTGCTTGAGAAGATGGAATTGTTTGCATTTTAGTGATCCGAACATCAGTGCGGGGAGGAGTAATCGATAATAAGAACCCACGACGGTCATGAAAGTCTCTCTGGCACTTGTATGCATAGCCGGAGGCACTACTCTCATCATCTCCTTTTCTTTTCTCTCCCTTCTCACGCTCTTGATCCAAGTGGTGAGCCTCATCCTCTTTTCTTTTCATTCTCTCCTCATCGGTTTCACGAGGAGGGTAATAAGCTAGATTAGATTTTTTTACTTTTGTGGGAGCTGGTGTCTTGATGTAATTGATGGTATAACACAATGGTGATGGTACCTGAATCAAAAACAAGAATGAAGTTAATACTCGAAATTAGGAACTTAACGCGATGTAGAGATGTGTGTTTGTGATCCCAAAGTGAAGTATGTAGTGTTGACAACCCTCTATATACTCTACCAACCGTATCGATAGGGTTTAAGGGCCGGAGTCTTTTCACCACTGCTCACAAATGCGCATGAGTAAATGTCAAACTTTGAGCCAATCTCAACTATCATCTCACTAATGGAGATACCCTTATGTTCATCTACATAGATGCTGACATCTCTCATGAAATCGGAAGTAGACGAATCTCCAATGGAGGTCCTGGTAGCTTGACCTCTGGCAGGCTATGGGTTCTCAGTAGCAGGTTGTTCTTGAGAAAGAGAAATATGGAGTTTGGAACTTAATGCCTCAGTAGTTAACAATTCTGGAGAAGGCAGCTTAGGAAGACCAGGACTCATTCTCGGTGACTTGCTAAAAGATTCATCTCTTTCTATGGAGATTTGAAAATCATTATCATTACTGTCTGAGCCCTCTTCCTCTCCTTCCTCAACCATAAGCTGCTTCCCATCTCTCCTTTGAAACATTTCATCTTCTTCTTAGGGGATCAAAGAGATCCTGTGGGTCTCATCCCTATCCACCATAATTTCCTCTCCAAAGGGTAAGTCTATGTCAGCTCTAGGAATCTCTTCGGGCTGTGCTTCCTCTAACAGAACATCCACATCTTCTTGAGCCTCCTCGTCAGAGTCACAGTCTCAGGTTAAGGAACGAGTATGTCTCCTAGGGCCACTCGAAGTTTTGAAGGCTCATCATCTACATCAAATCTATCAGCATGAAGCAAGTCCAACCGCTGGAGTTTCTCATTCGTCAAAAGTGACTCCACTGTGCGCTTGGAAGCTCTCATAGCCTTAAATGTTTCAAGCATTGCTTTGAGCTTGTCGTTACTTTCTTGCCTCAGGATGACTGCGATAAGATGTATGATAAGTTACGAAAATGGAAAATCAATTGGAATGGTAAGAGCCAAGTAGTAAGGACTTACTTTTAAATAACTAGAACCGATTGAAGCCTTTTGGACATCGAACAAAGAAAACTCATTTTTGAAAGTCGATTGTTTGTTGTTCTAGATCTTTTAACAAATTACATCCCCTCCAGGCTTCTATAATAATGAAGGATGGACAGTCTTGGCACCTCTTGATGTGAAGGAGATATGCAAGCTTATTTAACCTTAAGGGTCTCCCAAGCCTAGTCATAAATAAGATATACAGGGAACTTAAGAGCACGTAACCATTGGGATGAATCTAAAATGGCGCCAATCCTAAATCTTGAAGCACTATGTACAAGAACCGATTGAGTGGTGACATAGCACCGCTTAGGCACATGTATTGATTACAAGCAATAAAGCCTTTTGGAGGATTTTGTGCATACTCGGCTTGAGTAGGTAGACGAACATCACCCTCGGGTATACCATGCTGCACATATATATTTCCAAAGAATTTTGGCTATAAAGATTAAAGGTGCTTATTTCGGAGGGTCGGTTAGAATTCCCAGCTCGGTAGGCAACGGATCGAGTATAGGTCCTACCGAAACTAGCGGGCCATAAAAATCAAAAGCTATGGGTTGACTAGGCCTCACGAGAATGGATGGAGAGACTGGGGCGGTTGTAAACTCAGCTTCTGAAGGTGTGGATGCTCCATAATTACACTTGTTGCATGTCAATTGGGGTGTCATTCTAGACAATAAAACCTATTGATAACAGTCAGGTATGCTTTATCTCTAATAAGAATTCCCATGCAGTTAACACTTGAAATCCAAAGGAAGTCGACGTGTACTGACCAATCAAATTCCAAGTGTTAACCGAGGCAAGAGCAGTGCATTATTTATATGGAATGAGTGTAGTGTCCTGGAACTATGAACGGGCCATCCCATGTAGGTAGCTTGCTCGTGTTGAAAAAACAATTTGTATCGTCCCTTGAAATCATTTTTCTGTACTTACCCATTATTGATCAATGATCGAGAATGAATCCATTGTCCGGAGTGATGTGGAAAGTCCTTTCTTCTAATGAACACCCGATGTGCAAAATGCAAAGCAATGGATTCATTCGATACGACCAAATCCAAAGCAAATCGCTGTATCGAAATCAATTCGATGATCTAGCTTCAGTCAATTCCACAAAAAAGAGATGGTTGAAACTAAGAAGCATAGTTTGTCTCCGAAGTCGTACGCATATAACATGAGATAAAACTAGGACCAATCATCATCCCCATCACCGCTCGAACACGAATTCACTGTAGCCAACCTATAAATCCGAACTAGAAGCAAAAACCTTCATAGGGTTTCGACAACCCGGATCCAAGAATACACACGGTGGCCTTTGACGGTGGAGGCTGGCTCAGGCAACGATGAGAGTAGCTTGGATGCGGCGGAGCTCGGTGGTAAGGCTGGAGGATGAACGGCGGTAGGTTAAAGCTTGAATTGGCTAGAGGAAATGCAAAATCGAGTTGGAAATGATGCAAGTAGGATGAGTGGTTAAGTGGAGTAGTATAGGTAAAGAAATTTTTGTAGAAAACTATCTAGGTCCTTAACTCGAGATGAGTTAAGGCTTGACTTGGCATCGAGTTTACTGACTCAACTCGAGCTAGCTCCAAATCACCATAATAGACCAACATGTCAACTTAAAGCCTTACGTAAATTTCAGAGCAATGATTGCATCATCGGTACAAAAAATTGGAGTTCAAATCCAAATCAAAGCAAACAGCTAGTCAAAAGTCTGCCAATTGAAAACCACAACTCGTGATGGAATCCAACAATTAACTGAAACTTATAAGATAACAGTTCAAGACTTACCTTGTTCCAAAGCACACATTATTTTAAATGAAAGCATACTCTAGGGGGCAAATGTTAACAGATTTTTATCCAAGCAGAAATCAATAGGATTTAGAACGTTGGTACAAAGACAGAACGACTTGAAACTTGACAAAGACTCTCAAAAGGACAAGAGGAACGACTCTAGAAAGAATGAACTCAAAATAGGCTAAGTGACTAACTTGGCCCGAGTCAACTCCCTTGACCCGGTATCGAGTCAAAATGCCATATCATGGCATCTTCATACTTCTACCAAGTGATCCTTTAGTCTTGCTATGCATATTCGTGAAGTTTCATAGAGTTCTAGAGAGTCTATTATAAGGGATAAAGATTGAACGGTCCAAACGATAGAATATTTCAAGTTAAGGAAAAATGATTACCAAAACTTGTCAAAAACCTACCAAATTAAATGGAGGACATCTAAACGAAGCAAGAAGCTTAAAACAAAAGGAGTCAATTAAATATGAGCTAAGGATTAGATTCGGCCTTGAGTCAAGACCTTGACTTGGTACCGAGTCTAATTGGTAACTTAGGTTGGCGTGGCATTTTTTGTACTATCTTAGGACAGTCCATGGACTTCTCTGGTAGCAGGCTTCTAATCCTATATAGCTACTACTCCAATAAATACAAATCATAGAGCAACCAAGAATGGATCTAGTTTCTGCCATCACTACGCGGAAGCCCTGTCTGTTCTTAAACCCTCATATCTACTCCATAGTCACCAAGTCAGTTCCTCTAGGAAATTCTAGAACTTATAATCTATCTAGCACTTGTACTTATGACTAATTCTTTCTCAATCACCTCGTAATCTCATTCAATGAAGATCAAATCAATAAGCATAGCTATAAAGTGGACGTAGGCTCAGTTAATAGCCGAACCACTATAAAAGTCTCTATCTCTCATTTACTTTTATACTAATTTCTATTATATTTGCTCTGTTCTAGCAGGGATGGTGCTTTCACATCATACTCTAGGGTGCTGATCCATTTTTTAGGTTAACACTTCCCTGGCCGGCTTTCATTGGCAAGCCCGAACCCAATTGTGCTTAACCCTAAATTTGAAAATCAAATCGTGACTTCGTATAAAAAAAATTATCGGGTGAGGCGGCCGATTTTGAGTCATGAGTTGTTGAAGGGGATTGTCATCGACGTCAACAGTGTCGAAGGGAGGAGTTATCACACATTGGCTAAGGAACCATGACTTGGGTTCATGCGTAGCAGGAACCAACACCTAAAATGGAAGGCGTGGCGTAGAAAGGCTAACGGTGTTCTTGAGGCAAGCTGTGTTAGGCAGACGCACTTAAAGTGTTTGAGTTGATGCTTCAAAAGGGTGTTTGTAAGCCTATAATACACTTCTCGATCTGATCAAAGATTGCAAACTTAGGTGATGTTGGCACTTTGGGGGTGTTGAACGTCGTGATGTCGTTCTCGACTGCGCTGCTTTGGAGATCCATAGAGTAAGTTGCTAGCAATGAAAAGGGATGGCGATGCAAATAGGCTACGATGTCCGGGAACAACAATGATGGAAGCTAAGGCAAAGTGTGCTAATTCCATTCCGTATTTCATTTCTTGTAACTCACAACTATGTTCTAGTCTCTATTTTCTATAGTTTTCATTGATTACTTGTTGATGGATTTTTGGATGATACAAATTTGATTGGTTAATATTTGATGCATTGATTGTTGATGTTATTGATGAGTGTTGTGAAATTTTTATGCGTTACATTGTGTGTATATTTGCTAAGTTTGTTGAGGATATTAGTTAAATATAACACTCGTAATTGATCAAAAAGGGGTAAATAAATTAAAAGGTAAAGATTTGAAATAAATAAATTATTTTGGAAATGAATTAGTGAATTTTCAAAATGATTTATTATTTAATATTGAAAAAATTGTAATTAATGTAAAATTTGGAAGTGGAACGATTGTAGAAAAATATAAAAGCAAAATAATTTTGGGAATTATGTGAATTGAAATTATTTGGAAAATGATGAATTTTTGGGATTTGATTAAATAAGTTAAATTTTAGAGTATTTATATGTAATTCATTTATTGTTGGTCATAAAATATTTATAGGGTGGTTATGAAATGAGATTTGAAATCGATATTTTTAAAAGTGATAAGTTAATTTTATTTTGGATTTAATAGATTGGAAATTTATAAAAATAATATTTTGAGGATATAATAATTGGAATGCAATTTATTTATTAAATGAAAATTTTCATCTAGGGAATTTTATTTTATAGCTTTGGAAGATTATTTTTAATTGAAAATTATTATTGGAAAGTAGAATTAATTAAATTCATTGTTTAAAGGAAATTTTGAATTATAAAACTTCTTTTATTTTATTATCGTTTTCAATAAATAGAGAAGAACATTAAAAATGTATGAATTTTTTTAGAATGTTTTTTTAAGTGATTTGGAATTTGAATTGTAATTTATAGATTTTCTTGTAATTAAATAATAGATTGGCAACTATTTATTTTGAAACATGAAATGGATTTAGAGGGAAGGATGAAAATTTTTTTGATTGATTTTCTTTAAATTGAAAATTTATATTTAAAATTATTTTGAAGATTTTGGAAAAATTTATTTTTAAACCCCTTTCGAATAAGTAAATAATAAAAGTGTATATTTTGACCGATTTATATTTCTGCGTAACAAGGAATTAGAATAAATGGTGTTATAATACCATCTAGTATTAGACTTTCGGGTAATATTTCTCTATTATTCTTTAGACTTTTTATATAGAATAATTGTGCGATATGAGTTTAATTTACGAGCATTGAGTAAATGGATGAATAACACCAGTTAGTATGGGATGCTTGAGCTGATATTTATTCTATTACTTTCTGTAAGTAGATGTCACTCTAACAGGATCAAGTATATGGGGTATTATAGTTATGGTGATGTATGTGGAGAGTTTGCAGGCTGAAAGCCATAAGAGTATCTATTTATTGTTTGTACTCCTATTATACGACGAGGAGTAAACAAGATAGGCTAGTATCCATCCTAGCAGCATGATTATGGGGTCACTTCTCAAATCCGTGGCATACCTATTGATGTTTATGGCCGAGAGCCATGGCTGAGAGCCACTGCCCCTATGTCACTTAAGCCAGCAGTCTGTTACCATTAGGGCACTTACAAGGTCGTGACCAATGCATAATGCAGTCTTGCATTTGATGGATATTGGATCACGATGGCCGTCGAGCTAACAAACACTGTAGGAGTAGAGCTGAGAGCGTGTGAGGAAGGCTCCTAGAGCAGGTAGAAAGTTGACAGTCTCCCGTCTGGTTAGTATTGATAAGATAGCATGATATGCTATATGTAATGACCCTAATTTTTAGTAACATTATTTAGGACATTTAATTAGTAAAATTAAATGAAATAATGTAAAATGATTAAGGGATTGAGGTTTGTGAATTTAGAGGGTAGCCGTGCCCATTACACAAATGAACTAAGGGAATTAAAATGAATTAAGTTAGGGTATGTTGACAAGGGAAATATAGGAAAAAGTAATATCCTTATACCCTAAACCCTCACATACATTCATTTTACCCGTTCATTCTAACAAACAAAAACATAAGAGGCCAGCCACCATTAGGAAAATAAGAGAAAATTTCAAGAGGAAGAACATAATCGACTATATCTAAGATCAAATCTCAACTCCATAATCTCAAGCTAAAGGTGAATGATAACTACATCTCATGTTTTTAGTTGATTTCATTTTTGGATTAAATCCGAGCTAATTTGGAAATATTTTGCTATGTGTTTTATTGTTAAATTGGATATATACGCTTGGTGATGATTTATGCAAATTCATATAGATTTTATGATATGTTTTAATGTGAAAACCATATTAAATGACATCCAAATGCCTTGTGTTTTAGAATAAGGTCAGAAATGATATTTTAGGGATGGGTTTCAATTTTCATAATTTTATGAATTAATGTGGATTTATATCAATTTTCTAGGAAAGAAAATGGTTATTTGGGTTTAAAATTTATTACGGCTAATATATTTATATTTTGGATCAAAATTAATATATGTTAGAAAACATATTAAAAATGAATTATGAAAATTTTTGTAGATTTTTCCTTAGTGTTTAAATAAGTATATAAAATTATTTAAGGTATGGGACTTAAATATTTTATATATTTATAAAAAAAGAAGGGGCATTTTGTAAAATAATTTAAATTATCCATTTCAGAAATTCAGTCGTACTTTTAGAAAAGAAATTAGCAACCAATCATGTTGAACAAGGCAGGTTAGTTGAAAAGATTTGCTTTAAAATGTTAAAAATCAGTTTAAACATGCTTTTTACATGTTTTGCCACTTTCGGCACTTACCTTTCAACTAATTTCCTCTGCCTCAATCACCATTGAAACCAATGCGCATGGTATCAAAGACTTGGTACGTAGCGAATTGGACTGAGGCGAAAGGTACAGAGTCGAGACAAGGGGTTCCGAAGGGGTGGAAGCTTTACTTTGTTTTTAAATGAAAATGTGCCTACTTTGCTTTTGCTTTCGACTTGGTTAGCTTCCGATTGGGTCAAATTGTTTAACGGAATGGTTTCGAAAGAGGTTGCGGCTTTTGTTTTAAGTTAATGCTTTCGAAGGGACCGAAACCCCTTGCTGCCGCTTTCCACCTTTCGAAGCAAATGGTTTCAAAAGGATCACTTTGTTTTTAAAACTTAGCCACTTCTCCAATGTTTTCGAAGGGTTGGTTTCGACACCATCACTTCTTTACTTAGGAAATAGCTTTTGGAAGAGTGCTTTCGTCTTTGTTGTTTTACGGCCCTTTGTTCTTTTGAAGGTAAAACCCAAAGGTTTCAAAAGGAAAGGTTTTAATTGGTTTCGAAAGGTTGTTCCACATGTTTTACTTGAACCCAGTGCTTTTGAAAGGTTTGTTTATAGAAAATAATTTCAATTCTTTCGAAAGGTTATAAGTAGAAGGTTTCCAAAGATTTCGAAAGGTATGTTTATAGTGTTTTGATAAAAGGATGTCTAAGGTTTTAAAGCTTTCGAAAGAAAGGTTTACTAAGGTTTTCGAAAGGTTTATTAAGAATGGTTTCAAAAGGTATGTTTTGGCCTTTCGACCAAAGGTTATAAAGCAAAGTAGATCAATAGTTTCGAAAGGGGTACTTTCAATGGTTTCGAAAAGGGTACTTTCAATGGTTTCGAAAGGGGTACTTTCAAAGGTTTAAATGTTTTCATCAACAGAGTTTTGTGTAAAGTATATATAACATGGCAAGGTGATTGAGTAAAGCATAGAGTATATTTTCCTTGTTTAAGTATGATTTAAAAGGATGAAGTCATTTTGATAGAAAGGTTTTCAAGGAAAATTTATGGGTAGTTGACCCTAAGTAAAATGACCCAAATATTCGAATACCAGATGGGACTGGTATAGGGTCGCGCCCTATACATAGCTATTAGCCCCTAGCCAATTTAGTCTAAAATTCCAATGTGTAGGGCTTTGTCACATGTAAGACTAAAATGATGTTACACACAGAAAGGAATACACAGAGAGAGGATAGGTTATTAGTGTGCTCGCAAAACCATTAGGATCAGTTGACCCTTGGAGAAGTAAGTTAGGGACAGACCGTTCAGAAGAGGTGTATCTAACTGAAGTTAGATTATTTATTTTGTCTGGTAGGCTCGATTCAGCCAAAGGTTAGTAGTTAGCCAAACAAAACTATATTGTTCAGACAGATAGTCAATTTGTTACCTGATTTATATGCTTACATGATATTGCTTTATTGTTTTAATCAGTTTTGAGTTTTGCAAAAGATATCTTTTAAAAGGATATTAGTAAGGGGAAACCCGTTTCGCTAAGCGGCGTGGTTATAAAATAACCAAGATGTATAGTATTATTCACACCAAGCTTTATGTCTAACTCGAAGTTTATGTTTCCACTTAAACTCTCGGGTGCTCAAAATTGATTTGAGTACGCCGAGGGTTTGGGATTTTCAGGTTTTACTAGGTGGACGTACGAATAAAGCTTCTGAAGACGAGCAGGAGGCTGAAGTTAGCTATGTAGGAGTTGTTATGTTTTTGTTTCCGCTGTGTTGTATTAAGTCTGTTATGACTATTTAGTACTCTGGTCATCCGAGGGGCATCTTCATATGTCGCTCTTGGCATATTTTGTAATAATTATATTTGATCTAAACTTGGGAAATGATTGGGATTATATAATGGAATATGAAACATGTTATATGAAACGTAATCGGAAATGTTGTTTTTATAAATCTGTGATTTTGTTTCATATTCATGTGCTTCTGATATTATGGATACCATTATCATTACCGTATTTGATCAACGGAAGTTAATACCATATATGACTGCAGCATCTGTTGCGCTTAGCTTCGGGCCCCCGGATAGGGTATGTTACAACTTGGTATCAGAGCATAGGTTTATGAAAAAAAACTTTAAACTAAAATGATTTTTGAAAACATAATCCTAAGAAATTAGAGATAAGATCGGGGTATGGGATAATGCTATAGTAACGTAGTATTTGCTATATATAAGTATACGCTATTTCTCTATTCTCCTACTTCTCTTAGGCTATTCTTCTGTATCTTACAAGGCTTGAATACATATATGGATCATAGAAGTGGAAGAGTTAACCTTGGAGGGGGAAGCACCACAACAAGTGTAAATGCCAGACCAAATACGAGAAGGAACCAATGTCAGGCACAAGCTGCAAATGTGGATGCTGGAGTTCCGCAAGTTGACATGGGAGCAATGTATCAGTTCTTTGTCAACATGATGCAGGCAGGTGTTGTTGCTGGAGTAGTTGGAGGAGGAGTTGAGGAAGCTCCGGTGGTGAACAAATATGCTATTCCGAGTAGAGATTATGCTTAGTTGGGAGGAAAGCCATTTATTGGTACTGAAGACGTCATTGAAGTAGAGAACTGGTTACTGCATTGTGAGAGAATCTTTTAGATTTGGGGTTCAATGATGAGCAGAGGAGAAGACTCGCTTCAAGACAGTTGCAAGGAGCAGCGCTGTACTGGTGGAACAACGTTACAGTTGGAGTTAATGAGGAGACAATGACATGGACCGAGTTTAAGAGGAGGTTTATGTCTGAGATTATGAATTCTTCTTTTCTCAAAATGTTTGTTGAATTGGAGCAGGGGGAGGTGACTATGCTGGAGTATGCTACAAGGTTTGAAGAGTTGGCAAGGTATGGCTATGCTACAGTGGATACTGTGATTAAGAGGAACGAGAAGTTCATCAGGGGGTTGAAGCCTGAGCTTTCTAGGGCAATGTTACCGCATATCAAGGATCCTTGTGATGTTTTAGTTGAGATGGCTTTGAGGAATGAAGAGATGCTTGCTTTTCTAGAGAGAAATAAGGCAAAGGAAGTCCAGGTAGGGCAAAGTCAGAAAAGGAAGTTTTTCACAAGAAGGGAACTCAGAAGGGTGGGCTGCAAAGAAAAGAAAGGCAGAGGTTGTTTGCTTTAAGTGTGATAAGAAAGGGCATTTTGCTAATGAATGTCGCTTAGGTGATGGAAAGAAGATGATTGAGAAGAAGAATATTAGATGCTTCAACTACGATCAAATTGTACATTACAAAGACCAATTCAAGGAGCCTACTAAGGATGGGAAGGGTAAAGTATATGCATTGGAGCCAGCTACCTCGAGACCAACAACAGAGGAGATGGAAACGCTGTGTTAGGAGGTACGCTTTTGATTTATGGTGTATCAGTTAGGGTTTTACTTGATACTGGTGCATCGCATTCTTTTATATCTCATTGGTTGGTAGAGAAGCTTAACCTAGAACCCTCATACCTAGTTACTTCCTTAAGGGTTGCAAATCCGATAGGAGGGTATGCGACACTTGGGATGAAGTGTGACAACCTAGAGTTTGATTTGTTAGATCATACCATTGTTTGCAGTTTGCATGTGTTTGATTTCATAGGGTTTAGAATTATTTTGGGTATGGATTGGTTAAGTAAATACGATGCTAGGATATTTTTCCATGATAGGAAAATATCACTTAGACACCCTGACTATAGTGATCGGATTGTATATACCATAGAAAACCCTAGTTGTGTGGTGATTGCTTTGTTGGGTGTTGTGGAGGCAGAAGACGAGTTAAATCGAGTTTTCGTGGTTAGAGAATTCGTGGATGTTTTTGAACCTATAGTAGGATTGCCACCTAAACGAGCCATTGAGTTTTGGATAGATTTAGTACCTGGAGCAGAACCATTGAGTATATTGCCAAGCAGGATGACACCTACCGAGATGAGGGAGTTAAAGATGCAGTTGGTGGAGTTGGAAGGCAAGAATTTTATTAGACCAAGTAGTTCACCTTGGGGAGCAGCCGTAGTGTTCACCAAGAAGCCGGACGGATTGTTGATGTTATGTATCGATTATCGTAAGTTGAATGAGAAGACAATAAAGAATCGATACCTGTTACCAAGAATTGATGATTTGTTCGACCAGTTAGGTGGAGCCAAAGTATTTTCCTAGTTGGATTTAGCAACAGGGTTACATCAGCTTAGAGTGGCAGAGGATAGTATTCTTTTGACGGCATTTAGAACCAGATATGGATCGTACGAATGGTTAGTGATGCTGTTCGGACTAACTAATGCACTAGCATTCTTTGTGGATTTGATAAACCGAGTTTTCCGAGAGTACTTGGATAGGTTTGTATTAGTTTTCATCGATGATATTTTGATATACTCTAAGGGTAAAAGAGAGCATGAAGTTCATCTTAGAGTGGTACTTGATATGTTGAGACAACATCAGTTGGAAGCGAAGTTTTCAAAGTGTCATTTCTGGAAGAAGGAAGTGAAGTTTCTTGGTTATGTAGTCTTAGAGAAAGAGTTGTCTGTAGATCCGACTAAGATTGAAGTGGTGAATAATTGGAAGTTGCCCAAGACAACGACTGAGATAAAGAGTTTTCTTAGATTGGCTGGATATTATCGGAGATTCATTAAGGATTTTTCATGGGTAGCAGCCCCGATGACCAAGCTAACGCAAAAAGATGTGAAGTTTGTTTGGACCGATAAGTGTGAGGAAGCATTCCAGAGCTTAAAACACTTATTGACTAATGCACCTGTGTTAGTTATTCCGAAAGGGAATCGGGACTTAGTAGTATATACAAATGCTTGTGGAATAGGGTTAGGAGCTGTGTTAATGCAAAGAGGTAAAGTGATTGCCTATGCTTCTCGACAGCTTAGACTGCATGAGGTTAGGTACCTGACTCACGATTTGGAATTAGCTACGGTGATTTTTGCGTTGAAGGTGAGGAGACATTATCTTTTGGGAGAACGATTTGAGTTGTATATGGATCATAAGTCATTGAATTATTTATTCTCTCAGAAGGAGTTGAATATGAGACAACAGAGATGATTGGAATTTATAGCTGCTTATGACTTTGGAATTGAGTACATACCAGGAAAAGGTAATAAAGTTGCAGATGCACTTAGCAAAAAACATCAGAATGAAGTGTTGGCAATGATAGCTGAGTGGAAAGATTTGGAAGCATTGACGACATGGAGAGTACAGTGGAGATCTGAAGCTGGGTCTAGTGGAGAAACTGTAATGTTATCATGTTTAAAAGTTTGACCAGTTATGATCGAAAGGATTGCTTCTAAGCAGAAGGAGGATCCAGTATTAGTTGAACGGATCAGGAAGTTAAAGGATGGAACATAGAACGATGACTTGAAGAATTTCAGTCTTGACTAGAACGGGTGGTTAAGAATGAAAGGAAGATTGTGTGTTCCGAATGTGGGAGACATTAGGAAGGAAGTTTTGGAGGAATGCCATCGTTAGAAGTTCACCATTCATCCGGGAGGAACTAAGATGTATTAAGACATGGAGAGGAGTTTCTTCTAGGAAGTTATGAAGAGGGATGTAGGCTTATGGGTGAAGCAGTGTTTGAACTGTCAATAGGTAAAGGGCGAACATCAGAAGCCAAGTGGTTTACTTCAACCATTAGATATTCCACTATGGAAGTAAGATTCTATTTCTATGGATTTTATAGACGGGTTGTCAAGTTATAATAGAGGAAATGAAAGTATATAGGTCGTAGTGGATAGATTGACCAAGAGTGCCCATTTCATTCCAGTTAAGTCCACAAGGACGGCACCAGTTTTGGCTAAGTTATTTATGAAGAATGTAGTTGACTTCATGGAATTCTTAGTAGTATCATAAGTGATAGAGATTCCTTATTCACTAGCGAATTCTGGAAGAGTCTACAGGATACCTTAGGAACCAAACTCAAGATGAGTACCGCTTACCATCCAAAGACTGATGGGAAAACAAAAAGGAGTTAACAAAGTCTTAGAAGATTTGTTACGAGCTTGTGTGTTAGATTTTGGAGGATCATGGGAAGACCATCTACACTTAGTCGAGTTTTCATATAACAAAAGTTATCAGGCGAGTATAGGGATGTCGCCGTTTGAAGCTTTGTATGGAAGGCCATGCAAATCTCCAGTTTGTTGGTTAGAGACCGGGGATAGGTTGGTTCTTGTTCTGGATTTAGTTAGAGAAACTGCAGAGAAGATTGAGTTGATTCGAGCTAGAATGAAGGAAGCTTAGTCGAGGCAGAAGAATTATGCAGATAGAACACAGAAGGACTTAGAGTTCTCAGTAGAATATCTTGTTTTCATTAAGGTATCACCAATGAAAGGTGTAATCATATTTGGAAAATCAGGGAAATTGGAACCGAGATTTGTAGGACCATTTTCTATTGTAAAGGGGATCGGGAAACTCGCATATAGAGTAGAGTTACCGAACATTTTGGCAGGAGTCCACGATGTTTTTCATATTTCTCATCTAAGAAAGTGTATTAGAGACCCGGAGACTACTATAACACCGACTGTGTTAGAGGACATAGTAGTGGAACCGAACTTGACTATAGGTAGAAAGCTAGTTCGTATTGTTTTGAGAGATGAGAAGAGGCTAAGGAACAAGACAGTCAGATTAATTAAAGTCCAGTGGAGTGACGATGAGAGAGACTGTACTTGGGAGACTGAGAGTAGGATTAAAGACGTTTATCCTAATTTTTTTGATGGTATGTTTTACCTTTATGATTGATTTGTATGTGTACCTTATCGTAATTTTGAGGACGAAATTCCTTAAGGAGGGGAGTCTGTAACGACCCTAATTTTTAGTAACATTATTTAGGACATTTAATAGTAAAATTAAATGAAATAATGTAAAATGATTAAGGGATTGAGGTTTGTGAATTTAGAGGGTAGCCGTGCCCATTAAACAAATGAACTAAGGGAATTAAAATGAATTAAGTTAGGGTAAGTAGACAAGGGAAATATAGGAATAACCCTCACATATATTCATTTTACACGTTCATTCTCACAAACAAAAACATAAGAGGCTGGCCACCATTAGGAAAACAAGAGAAGATTTCAAGAGGAAGAAGTTAATCAACTATATCTAAGATCAAATCTCAACTCTATAATCTCAAGCTAAAGGTGAATAATAACTACATATCATGTTTTAATTGATTTCGGTTCTAGATTAAATCCGAGCTAACTTGCAAATGTTTTGCCATGTTTTTTATTGTTAAATTGGATATATATGCTTGTTGATGATTTATGCAAATTCATATAGATTTTATGATATGTTTTAATGTGAAAACCCTATTAAATGACATCCAAATGCCTTAAGATTTTAGAATAAGGTTAGAAATGATATTTTAGAGATGGGTTTCAATTTTCATAATTTTTTGAATTAATATGGATTTAATATCATTTTTCTAGTAAAGAAAATGATTATTTGGGTTCAAAATTTATTACGGCTAACATATGTATATTTTGGGTCAAAAATTAATATATGTTAGAAAAAATATTAAAAATGAATAATGGGAATTTTTATAGATTTTTCCTAAGTATTTTAATAAGTATATAAAATTATTTAAGGTATGGGACTTAAATGTTTTATATATTTATAAAAGGAGAAGGGGCATTTTGTAAAATAATTTAAATTGCCTATTTCACAAATTCGGCAGTACTTTTAGAAAAAAATTTAGCAACCAATCATGTTTTGACAAACAAGGCAAGTTAGTTGAAAAGAATTGCTTTAAAAAGTTCAAAATCCGTTTAAACATGCTTTTTACATGTTTTGCCACTTTCGGCACTTAGCTTTCGACTATGTTCCTTCGCCTCCATCACCATCGAAATCAATGCGCACGGTATCAAAGACTTGGTAACTAGCAAATTGGACTAAGGTGAAAGGTATAGAGTCAAGACAAGGGGTTCCGAAGGGGTGGAAGCTTTACTTTGTTTTTAAATGAAAATGCGTCTGCTTTGCTTTTTCTTTCGACTTGGTTAGCTTCCGACTGGATCAAATTGTCTAAAGGAATGGTTTCGAAAGAGGTTGCGCCTTTTGTTTTAAGTTAATGTTTTCGAAGGGACCGAAATCCCTTGCTGCTGCTTTCCACCTTTCGAAGAAAATGGTTTCGAAAGGATTACTTTGTTTTTCAAACTTAGCCACTTCTCCAATGTTTTCGAAGGGTTGGTTTCGACACCATCACTTCTATACTTAGGAAATAGCTTTCGGAAGAGTGCTTTCGACTTAGTTGTTTTACGGCCCTTTGTTCTGTTGAAGGTAAAACCCAAAGGTTTCGAAAGGAAAGGATTTAACTGGTTTTGAAAGGTTGTTCCACATGTTTTATTTGAACCCAATGCTTTCGAAAGGTTTGTTTATAGAAAATAATTTGAATGCTTTCGAAATGTTTTAAGTAGAAGGTTTTCAAAGGTTTCGAAAGGTATGTTTATAGTGTTTTGATAAAAGTATGTCTAAGGTTTAAGAGCTTTCAAAAGAAAGGCTTTTCAAGGTTTTCGAAAGGTTTATTAAGAATAGTTTCGAAAGGTATGTTTAGGCCTAAGGTTATATAGCAAAGTAGACCAATGGTTTCCAAAGGGGTACTTTAAATGGTTTCGAAAGGGGTACTTTCAAAGATTTAAATGTTTTCATCAACAAAATTTTGTGTAAAGTATATATAACATGGCAAAGTGAATGAGTAAAGCATAGAGTATATTTTCCTTGTTTAAGTATGATTTAAAAGGATTAAATCATTTTGAAAGAAAAGATTTTCAAGGAAAATTTATGGGTAGTTGACCCTAATTAAAATGACTCAGATATTAGAATACCAGATTGGACTGGTATAGGGTCGTGACCTATACATTAGCTATTCGCCCCTAGCTAATTTAGTACAAAATTCCAGTGTGTAGGGCTTTGTCATAGGTAAGAATAAAATAATGTTACATACAGAAAGGAATATACTGAGAGAGGATAGTTTATTGGTGATCCCGCAAAACCATTAGGATCAGTTAACCCTAGGAGAACTAAGTTAGGGACGAACCATCCAGAAGAGGTGTATCTAACAGAAGTTAGATTATTTATTTTGTCTGGTAAGCCCGAGTCAGCCAAAGGTTAGTGGTTAGCCAAACAAAACTATATTGTTTGGACATATAGTCCATTTGTTACCATATTTATATGTTTACATGATATTGCTTTATTGTTTTAAACAGTTTTGGTTGCAGGATTAGGATTTGCAAAAGATATGTTTTAAAAGGATATTAGTAAGGAGAAACCCGTTCCGCTAAGCGGCGTGGTCTCACTTAATATCAAATAACCGAGATGTATAGTATTATTCACACTAGGCTTTATGTCTGACTTGAAGTTTATGTTTTCCCCTTAAACTCTCGGGTGCTCAAAATTTATTTGAGTAGGCCGAGGGTTGAGGATTTTCAGGTTTTAGTAGGTGGACGAATAAAGCTTATGAAGACGAGCAGGAGGCTGAAGTTAGCTATGTAGGAGTTGTTATAGTTTTGTTTCCGCTGTGTTGTATTAAGTCTGTTATGACTATTTAGTACTCTGGTCATCCAAGGGGGCATCTTCATATATCGCTCTTGGCCTATTTTGTAATAATTATATCCGATCTGAACCTGGAAAACGATTGGGATTATGTAATGTAATATGAAACATGTTTTGTGAAATCTAATCGAAAATTTTGTTTTATAAATCTATGATTTTGTTTCATATTCATGTGCTTCTAATATTATGGATATCATTAACATTACCGTATTTGGTCACCGAAAGTTAATATTATGGATGACTGTAGCATCTGTAGCGCTTAGCTCAGGCCTTCAAATAGGGGATGTTACACTATAGACACTACTGATTCACGTATATGAGATCGTTGTGTTTATGGCTGAGAACCGATTCAATTATTTTTCAAGACTGATATCGAAATAAATATTTGTGATGCTAAGAGCACATAAGGCTGATAGTCCCGATGTTTATCCACGAACTGAGAGTTGAGTGGATTAAAAGAGGTCTGAGAGACCGTATATTATTTCATTGGATGACGGCAAAGCCGATTACTATGAGGTTGAAGGTCTAGATGATTATTATGTAGTTATCGATCTATTGGATTATTTATGAGACTGAGAGTCTATGCAATTGTGTAAACCTGTACACATCGATATACAACTATCGAGGATAGATAGAGATGCTAAGAGTATGAAGTTGGACCCTGTACTTATTTTTACACGGATATCTGAAAGATGACCTGGCTACCGGGGGTATGCCATATATATATATATTTCATGTATGCTTGGTTTGGGTGATTGTTATATGTTACATATACGTTTCAAGTAAAACGGACCCCGGGTATGTCTACTTTACAATTATCTGAAATATAATCTAGGGCATTGTTGAGATCATGTGTTGTATTTTTATTGAGTTTTATACCTGTTGATTGTTAGATTATGTTTGTATCACCTGCTTGATTATATGCCCATTTGGAGTGTTGATAAACTTTGCTTGGATAGGGTTATCTTTTGTGTGCATGGTTTTGGGATATGTTGACACTTGGGATATGCACATCCACTTGTGTTGCACTTGTTTATACCATGCCAGATATTATTTTATATTGACATCTACATTCTAGACATAGTCTAATCCGTGTGTTATTTATATAATAATTAGGTCAGTTCGAGACATTTCTGGTTTAGGGCCATATGACTGGTATATGGATCTTGGGCTCAGATGATGGGTTTCATAGTTGAATGTTATTTTGTATATTTGTAACTACATGTGTTCACGAGTGGTTATGATGTATTTATAGCATATGTTATGTATATTTTTGAAGTTAGTGGGTATTTAACTATTTTTATAAACCCACTTAGACTCGTGTATATTTTATATTATATGTTATCGCTGCATGGATGACTTTGTGTTCTTTGTGTTTACTTTTATATTATGTATTGCTCTATCCTGGAGGCACACGTGTTTATTGCTTTGTGCCGATACTGCGTACGTAAATATGAGGTTTTATGACTTTTAAGATACATCTCGGTGTTAGCCTATGGGAATATTCACGTGTGTACGCCATACAGCCTTATTCTCCGCATTATCTGATGGTATTACCCAGTAATACTCTCGGATAGTATGGGTATAGAGGTGGGGTGTTATTCCACTGGAGGTTCGAGAGCTCTTTGATTGGGTTGGGGTAGAAGAACTTCATCCTAAGAGATCTTATATTCCTCACGGACTCTCTTTAACTTTGTAGTGTTATTTTATAGGCATGACCTGTGTATTTAAAGGCCCACCATAGCCTCGCAAAATCCCCGCTGTAGCCCATAGCACTCTTTAACCATTATGCTATTTCAATTTAGTGTTATTAAACAGTAGATCCACTTTAAGCCCTGCTATTTTCCATTACATCCACTAAATCAAGGCTTTTTAGCGTCTGCTTTAGCAACATTAATAAAGAAAGGTTGATTTAAATGGTTCATTTTTAAAAAATAAATCAACAAAAGTATGGTAAAGACCTAATTCTAAGGCATAAGTGCTAAATATAAGTTAGAAATCTATTGTAGTCACCAAATCTAGACTGCATAAATCATGATATTCTTCCGTTTCGTTATATAAAATTAAGCAATATTTCATCTTCCTACACAAATGATGTGAGAATGAGAATAAATTAACTTTAAATATTTTGGTTTTACATCTATTAAAGCTTTTTGCACCTCCGCTATTTTTCGCTATATCCCCACTTTATTCCAATTATAACTTTTTCCACCTCCATCGCTATAGAACCGCTAAGCACTATAATTGCATAGAGCATGTCATTATGAGGATTATTTAAAACCATAAGAATGATTGGTCATCTTCAGAATCAGCGAGATCTTGAGGTTCTGCTAGAAGGACAAATTGAAGTTTCTGCTCTTGAGTGATTGAGAGTCTAACTCTCAATGGGTTAGAAGAAAGTGTCATGCTACTAAAGATCCTAGTTTTGACATGAAAGGTTGTGAGGTAGATATGCCGGCACTGGTAGAAATAAGAGAAGATCGTTTATGATCAACCATTGTGAGCTGAAAGCTTGATAATAGACAAGGTCAGGTACAATTTATTTTAGTATTTTACTTTGATTGAAACCTATGTAGGTTATGTATGGAATCCAACGGTTGTTGACATGTGTCAACCAATCAAGTAATAGACATTGACCAAGGCAATACAATGTATCAGTCAATATAGTGTGTGTCCTTTGTCTTTAGCATACTGTATGGAAGCACTCTGTGTAGATAGCTCTCTCATGTTGGCAAATGAGCTCCATCTTGCAATGGAATTATATGTCGAATTGTATCCATTATCCTAGAAACTATGATAATGGAACTATTTTCCAGAGTGACATAGAGCCTTTATTTGTAGGGCCGTGGGATTGTGTAATTTCAAGTGTCAGTAGGTTGAAAGTCGCAAAGCATTGACACTTGAACCCATTGAGCATCAAAGTGAGCCCAATGCGATGATTTCTTGAAAGCAGCCCATCCAAAATTCAACCTACTGGTACATGTTCAATTATGACTTAAGAAAAGTTGGTCGTTTCTTTCCCCTTTATCCACTCAATTGATAGGGAAACCCAAGGAAAATCTAAGAAAACCAATGCCCACATAGAGTTTGCAAAGGTGTAGTAGCAGTGAGCGAGGAGAAGAGTAAGTGTTTATAAATGGATCGATGGCATGGAAGTGGCATTGGTGATGGGATAACGGTAGAGTAAGAGCAAGAGTAGCTATGTTGATGGCGGTGCCAAGTCAAGAACGACGACTACCTTAGATCTAAGATCGAGGCCTAATGACAGCAAGGGATTGCCGAAATCGAATGGTGCTCATGCTAAGGTGCTCTAAATGAAAATTTATGACAATTGAAGTGGAGGCAACGCTAAGATGCATGGTGGTGACTCTAAAGTAATCAAAGCAGTTTTGGGTTTGAAAACAGGCTAAAAACACAAGGCGGTGGAAGCGAAAGTGAATAGCTTTAAAAATTCAAAGTGTTGCTTATATATTCAACACAAGAAAAATGGTCGATACCAACCAATAGTGTTCCATACCAATAGTTTTGATTCTTTTAAAAAGTGGAAGAGAAAAAAATCTACCCGTAACAACATTCCCTTCGTAGTACCCTGAATCAATGTCTAAAAATATGTCTGACTCAAAATACCGCTAAAGACAGATTGTAGGGAAAGAAAATTAAAGTAAACATTATACTAAGGCATATCAACAAAATCTCACAGCGGAATGATAACATATAATATACTGAATAAACATGAACAGAATAGGATAATCAATATATATAAGAAATTGCACTAGCAGGGATAACTGATAAGTAAATATCAATTCAGACAAATCATAATACATCAACTCCATACAAGCGGAGTTTTTAATACAACATCTGATACAACAGGTCTCAAATATAATATATATCTATCATGCACTACAATAATAACATTGAGTATATCTAAAGTATCGACATCGCCTCTATAGCATGCGCCAACTGTCCTGATAGAATAACCCCAAAAGCACCTGGCTTTCAGACTACTCAATCGAGTAGCCAAGAGTTGTCATGACATAAACAGACAAAGACAAAACATGGGTCAGACATAAAGCCTGGTGTAAGGGGAAGTATCTCAAAATATTGTATATCAAAACTATATACAAATAAAACAGGAAGCTATAAAGGTACAACCGCTCCTCTCTACCAACGTGGCTCAGACGTAATTCGGACTGCCTATAACCAAGTAAAGTAAACCTTTCTCTGGGTGATAGGAAATCATACCATAATCTATTCTTCTACTATCATCATCGAGCCAGCTAAACTCATAATATGACTGATCTGTAACGGTATACAATAATAGGGAATTTGTATATAATAAAATGCAAGTCTACTCTAAAATATATGACAACGAAAGCAACCAACTATTATAAACTAGCAATGAGAAGCAACCGAATAATACAAATTGATCCCATCGTTGCTGGTGGACGAAGATGCGGTAAACACATGACTAAGATAAATAGATTTAGTACCTCTGCGTACTATAGACCCCGAGTCCAATCCAGTGTGATCGAACTCGTGTAGGTCTCACCGTACCCCTATAATGAGCATTGGTGATATATGACGCACTTTATTTACTTGAATCCTATGTTAGCGTTAGACTCGACTTATCATTCAAATTATCGTGATCCAATGATTTCCTTCAAGAGTTCAAGATAAATAGAACCAATACCTGAATGCACCATAGATCCCTAGCCACATCTTAAAAGATAGGTCTCGTGTAGATCTCATTATACCCCTATAATGTGGTTTGGTGATATATGATGTACTCTATATACGTGAAACCTATTTCCATAATAAATAGAGCTGATACCTAAATGTACCATAGATATTGAGCCACATCCTGAATAATGGGTCTCGTTTAGATCCTAATGTACCCCTATAATGAGCTTTGGTGATATATAATCTACCCTAAATACTTAAGAACTTTGCAGATCACACTGTGCCCCTATAATGAGTTTTGGTGATATTTGATCCCATAGTAGATGATTGTCATCATCCCCCTGGGACAACATGGATTTCTTGACAAACTCGTATAACGTCTCTACTAAAGAAAATGGCTGACGTGTCTCATGTGCTATGCTATTAGGACCACAAAGCAATACCAACACTGTATAGATGGAAGCACACATCAAATATAACATTGTGTAATCAAATATGTCTATCACAAGGTCAAAACCAAGGGAAGTGGATCTCTTCGCTCGATCGTACGCACTCATCGGATGTGATTGTGTGGCTGATCATCGTACGGATCTCGTGCCCGGTCATTATCAATCATTTTCGATCGCATATAAATAACATTGCACTCGCGTTAAGATTTCAAGCTTCGTCATGCCTTCCACTCCCTCGAGTAGCCCAGAACCTTCCCAAAGTTGTGTCGAAGCATCATAAAGAACCGTACACAAGACGGGGTAAAATCCCTAAAGCCTTACACCTAACCTAGGCTTATTGCCCAGGTCAATGCACCTTCAATCGACTTAGAAACCTTCCTAATTGACTAGCCACTGTAGATTGGTGGCACTACACAGTCGATTGAGACTGGAAATTCCTCGGTAGTAAGCCCATGCCAGCGAACCAAGTCGGCCACCGCTCGCCGATTCGAGCCTCGTCTTCTCCATCGCTTCACTTGATGAGTCATCTAGCTCCCGTAGTCTGCCTTCGTAATAAGGAGTTCATTGGTTGACGTTTTGGAAGTGATATCTTAAGTATTTGAAAACTGATTTCAAAACCAAAATCCACTAATTGCACATGTAGAGTTCTACGGGTGAATATAACCGCAACAACCCGCAAAACCGCACCCTTTGAGTTGACAATAATCCACACATGTCTAACCCAAATTAAACGAGAAGACAGATAGTTATGCGATAGAAAGAAAAAGAAGAAAGAACAGAATCTTACTTGGATGGAATAACATATATTATTGATTAATAATTTTTTTACAGTGGGAAATTTCAAAATACATATATCAGAGTCTAACCTAGATTTAGCTTGGACAATTATAATATTTGTCCTTATAGTTGCTCAAAAATAAACAGCACATAATGCAGCGGAAAATAGAAGTCCATACGTTGATGAAGATCTCCAACTCTTCTCTGGAAACTCCCAACATCTTTAGCTAATTCTGAAACTACTCGGATCTGACCCGAGTATAAAAATACCCGGATCAGTCTTGCAAACTAGCGTGAGAAACACAAATCTTAAATGACAGTGTCATAAATAAGAGATTTGTGGAAAAAAACCTTTTGAAAAGAAAAGGTATCTCATAAGACCACACCGCACATAAACACGGACGAGTTTTTCCCTTATGATAACCAAAACACTTGCTACGTAAAATCATTTGATATTATTTTTAATGACATTCTTTGAAAACATTTGCAAGTAAACTTATTAATCTTAGCCGAAATTGTTACATTAACTAAATTCCGGCATACCAGCTACAAATTAGGTTCTACAATTGAAATGGCAGTCACATATTGGGGAATGGATTTCCAACAAATGATCAAGTAAGGGACTACCTTCAGGCAGTACATCTCTGAAGGAATCTAGCGAGGCCCAACTGATGGTCCTCTACCAACACAAGACCGGCCTACCTCTAACTAGATAGTACCAAATTTTTCATCACCCCGGTCGTTACCGACCTATCCGAGCATGCTCTAGCATACACCATATTAATTTAGACCCGAATGTTATAGCGGGTAGAAATATATCTAGAAGGGGATGACCATACCCTAATGGTTGCGAACCACATAGCCTTGCTGCATCTGCCTGTTTTAGCCATTTTCGGGTGTGAGGCCTGAGGTAACAAATACCTTTCATAGAACATCAACTTTCCACTTTGAATGCCACATTGCCATTCCATAATCACACAACTGATTTCTACAAACGTATAACTCCTGAGCTCGTATGTCTTGGGAAAGGGTGTTAAGTTAAGAGAAGTTGCCTTCTTCGCCACCAAATAGACGATACGTTTATATAGATAAATCAATGTGATTTTAGAATGCAATGTCAAACATTCGTCCATACAAGTTGTCCAGGAACATGACAAACTGAAGGTACTCTCCTACCACATCCTATTTGGGAATCACCCTTAGGATCAGTAGCGAGAAGTCCTTGCAATATCGATGATTTTCATAACATAGCACTACTGCCACCATAATGTATGATATGGTAAATTTCACCCGAGGGTCTAATGGAAAGTAGCCCTATATCATAAAGGTCTTCATCTTCAATTCTCTTTGTCTTCAACATCTTTTACTTTGAAAGCATAAATTGGTTCGAAGTAGTTTTCGGATAGGAATCACCCGAATCTAATCCCGGTCTCTTCGAAATCCAATCATCGATAAAAATGTGAATATGAGTACACAAGATTGTTAAGCCTCTTTTCATTTTAACCTTTTACCAGTAAATCAAAACCCTTTTAACTTTGGAAATCGTCAAGTCATTTACTTAGTAAAATTTAACTCTTAATCCATTAAAATTTCAGCTTTCCGAAACATGTCTTAACTAAGTCAAAAACAATGTTATTTAAGACATCGTTTACTGTAAACCTAAATCAATTAATATTTAGTAGAAAAAGGACATTATTTAAGACATCCTATTTCCAAAAAAGTTTATTTAAATCTTTAACAAAGAATTCTTATTTTCCAAATCATATCATTTTTAATATGATGAAACCATGTTATCTAACTTGGTAAATTCAAATTAGTTAGCGTTAACTGGGTTTTTAAGCCAACAGAATTCAACAGGAGTTAGAACATCCACACTAAGCCAGAATAACTTGAAACTTGAACAAGACATCTAAATTGGGTAAACATTTTGGTGCATTTACTGAGAACCCAACTCAGTTTTAGATCTTGCTATCTACTTTGGATCAGATAGGTTCAGAAGTTAGATCCTTAATCTCTGCTTAGAAGATTTGCTATTGAGAATGAATTGCACCAGGAAGAAAGAGAACTGGCTCCGGAAGTCCATAGGAGCTACCACTGCTGCAGAAGAAACAAACCTAAGCAAATTGAAGTCAACAACCCCAACAACTTGCTGTTAGGAGCTAATTCTGGAGATCAGGTTCCAAGATCCTCTATACAACATAAAGTTGTGACTAAGGGAGAATTGAACAAGATGGTTGATGAAATTAACCAGAAAATGACAAACAATCAAAACGCTCTTATGGAAAAGATAAATGCGCTCTTAGCGCTCCAATCACTACTACTCGCAGAACGGTGCTTGAACCCATGGCTGCTATGGAGCAGGAGCATTCTTCTATTTCTAGCTTGAAGAGAAGAAATAGAAGGCCAAAGAAAAAGGAAGTAGTGGGCGGAGCTCCAAGAATCATGATGGAAGAAAACATTAACAGTCCACCCACTGCAAAAGCACCTATCGCAAACCCGAACTTAGGGGTGAAAACTCCATGGCAGGATATAACGATGGCTCTCACTGGCTCTAAAGATGACAAACAATTTGAGGAAGACAAATTGAATGAAAATGCTAGCATGCAAAATGATTGAAGAAGCTCTAAAACCCATGTCGCAGCACAGTGCCAAGCACTGGACGAGGAACTGCTACTCAAACAGTACTCCTAGAGGCAGGAAAACTAAGAAGATATGACACAAATCTGGATCGATTACAAGGCCAAACTCCCGTGGTATATTGTGACCACTCCCAACTGATCAACTTCAAATTCCATCATGGAGCTCCCATCGTGGAATCACGAATGGTCATCATTGAAAATCATCAAAAAATTTCAAAATGGTCTTTGAAAAACTCACTTTAGGGTTGACTCAAAGTCAAACTCAGGTGATCACCAATTTGACTCGAAGCAGATTCTGAAAGTCCTGACTCGAAGTCAAACTCGGGTAATCACCCATTTGACTCGAAGCAAACCTATGAAATTCTGGCACGAAATCAAACTTGGGTAAAACCAAGATTTTCTCCAAGCAAACATGCAAATGCTTCCAAGCAACGTTTGTCACCAACCCAACACTTCAAATTCTGTGACTCCAAGCGAACCATGTGTTGACCCCAAGCAAATGGCAAATTTTCTCGGGTCGGACTCCAAGTAAAATACCACCAATCCATCAATGCCAATCCATCTTATTTTGCCCATAACTCAAACATGCGAACTCCAAATACCTTGAAATTTGGAATGCAACCATATGGGGCCTTCTTTGTCACCCCCGACCGATCTCACCTAGTTTGAAATTTTTTAGGGATTGTCACTGATCCATGACCCCATCATAAGTGATTTGTCATTCAATCGGCACTTCCAATCATTCAAGCTTAGACAATCATGCATATATCATTCTCAAGCATTACAAATAGCTGTAACTTGAAAACGGACCGATCTGACAACGATTAGAGCATCTTCCCCAATCGAAACCCATTCAACAAAGCGGATCAACATGCAGAATATCCAAAGAAGTTTATCGTGGCAACTATACCTTTTGTACAACTGATTCGAAATTGCTTTTTCACAGGTATGACTAGCATATGGACGAACCGAGGGTGACGGATGCAGTCTACTACAAGGCCCTTAGGAATCATTAAAGGATGAAACAACCAACTACCCTGGAAGGATTCTATGGAAAGGCAAACTGGTTCTAAAGACTAGAGGTAGTGCAATTGGCAGAAGGCAAACCCGACAATTTGCCAAAGAACATACCAAACGGTGAAAGAACTACAGGACATTAGGGACCTTCCTGCCCAAGCAAGGATGCTAAGACCCAGTAGAAAAGCGCCCCAGCTAACTGATGAAATCAGATGAAAGGATGATTATCAAGTAACACTCTAGCTAGCTAGAAACTACGGAATGGGGCAGCAACCTAAAATGATGCCTTCTCATCCATCTTTCTCTACTTTCCTTTTCCAAACGAATCATACCAGGACACTTGGGGCATTGCAGACAGCACGGTGAAAGAAATGCTTCTATGCCCTCTATGAGTCACGTCGATCCCCCTTTTGAGAACGGCGCTGCTTTGGTAGCGTCGAGAAGTCTTGTCCAAAGGATCGTCCAACAAACAGATCCAACACCTTAGTCTCCAGGAACATATAAAACTGTGTCCCTGAGGCTGAATCCCAAAATTTTCTCCTGAAGTCGATGAATCATCGCATTACAACCGGCGGGTCGTCGAACACACGACCCAAAACTCTTCTTGGAGTTGATGAATTATCGCTCCAAGGCCGTCTGGTCGTCGGACATCCGACCAAATTTGTAACTCCCCATATTTTTTGTAACATTATTTAGGATATTTAATTAGCTAAATTAAATAGAATAATGTGCCGATTAGGGGATTGAGATTTGATTTTAATTAAGGGGTAGCCGTGCTATTTAAACAATGAATTAAAATAAGAGTTAAAATGAAATAGAGGAGGGGTAGAATAGGAAAGAGGCTATTCCTATATCCTTAAACCCTTGGCCATGTATCCCATGCATGTTCATTTCATTTGAATTTTTTTAAAACTCAAGGTCGGCCACCATTAACAAGAGTAAGAGGAAGAAAGATAAAGGGGAAGCTTAATCAACATCAAATTCATCAAATCTCACATCCTTAATCTTTAAAGCTAAGGTGAATAATGTTTACATCTCGTATTTCTTTTTGTTTTTGGTTTTAAGATGAAATCTGAACCTATTTGTAATGTTTTGCCATGTTTTCGAATGATGGAATGATTATATGTACTTGTTGATGGTTTATGGTTGTTCATATAGGTTTTATGACATGTTTTGATATGAAAACCCTATTAAATGACATCGAAATGGCTTGCAAATTTTTATATAGACCAATAATATTATTTTGGAGGTTGGTTTTAATTTTCATAATTTTCTGAATTTTCGTGGAATTTATATGAATTTTCTAGTAAAGAAAATGTTAAGTTGGATTATAAATTATTTACGGTTAAATAATAAAAGGATTGGGTCTGAACTTTTTATATGTTGGAAAACATATTAAAAGCGATTTTCTGGAATTTTTGTACAATTTTCCTAAGTGTTTTAATGGGTATATAAAATTATTTGAGGTATGTGACTTAAATGTTTTATATATTTATGAAAGGAGAAGGGACTTTTTGTAAAGAAATTTAAATTGTTAATTCTAGAAAGTTGGCAATACTTTTAGAAAAGAGAAAATTGCAACCAATCACAATTTGACAAATAAGGCAGGTTAGGTACAAAGAAATAGTTGAAAAGGACTAATCTACATGTTTTTCACTATTTCGATGCTTTCGGCACCAGGTTCCTCCTCCTTATCTTCGCTTCCGACACAGTTGAAACCAATGCACATGGTATCAGGAAACTGGTATGTAGTGAATTGGATGTAGGCAAAAGGTATAGAGTCGAAACCAGAGGTTCCGAAGGGGTTGAGGTTTTACTTTGTTTTTAAATAAAAATGCACCTGCTTGCTTTCAACTAAGAAGCTACCGACTTAGTTGGCTTTCGACTAGGTCAAATGGATTTAAAGGAAATGGTTCCGATTGGCTTGTGCCTTTGTTTTAAATGACTGCTTTCGACTAAGTTGAAAACTTATGCTGCCGCTTTCTACCTTTCGACCCAGATGGTTTCGAATGGGTTGCTTTGTTTTTAAAATATGGCCACTTCTCCAATGCTTTCGAAGAGATGGTTTCGACACCATCACTTCTTTACTTAGGAAACAGTTTCGAAATAGATGCTTTCGACTTAAATGTTTTAAAGACCCTTTTTCTATGATTGAAGTATAACCCAAATGGTTTCGAAAGAGATAGTTTTAATGATTTTGAAAGAAGTGCTTTCGACTGCTCTACTTGAAGCCATAATCCAAAGGGTTTCGACCGAAACAGTTTTCGAAGGTTTCAAAGGGGTAAATTTTTGAATGGTTTCGAAAGGTTTCCATATGTTTTAAATTGAACCCAAAGGCTTTCGGAAGGTTAGTATTTTAATGCTTTCGAAAGGTTTCTAGTGAATGGTTTCGAAAGGGTTGAAAGGAAAGATTTTTCCTATGTTTTCGAAAGGAAATATTTAAAGGATTTAAAGAAGGATGTCTAATGTTTTGAAGCTTTCGAAGGAATATCTTTTAACAGTTTCGAAAGGGTTATTTTTAATGGTTTCGAAAGGGTTACCTTCAAGGGTTTCGAAAGGGTTGTTTAAAGATTTTAAACCAAGGTTTCGAATGTATTAAATAGGCAATATAGCCTAAGTATTTTCAAGTAAAAAGGGTTTTAACTTGTTTAGGAGGGATAGCCAATACTCATTAAAATTCACCAACACTATTTTGAGTAAAGTATATATAACATGGCAAAATAGCTTAGAGTAAAGCTAAGAATATATTTTCCTTGTATAAGTATGATTTAAAAGGTTAAATCATTTTGAAAAGTTTTTCAAGGAAAAAGATGAAGGGTAGTTAACCCTAAGAAAATGATTTGGACAGATAGTCCATTTTTATTCGGACAGTTAGAAAGTTCGATTGCAGGAAAGGAATTGCATAATGTATGTTTTAAAGAGGATATTAGTGAGGGGAAACCTGTTCTGCTAAGTGGCGTGGTCTCACTTAATATCAGTAAACCGAGATGTAACAGTATTATTCACACCAGGCTTTATGTCTGACTTGAAGGTTTTGTTTTCCCCTTGAACTCTCGGGTGCTCAAAATTGATTTGAGTAGGCTGTGGGTTAAGGTTTTTAAGTTTTAGAAATTTTGGCGAATAAAGCTTCTAGAGACAAGCAGGTGGTTAACGGATAGCAATTAGGAGTTATAGTTTTATCTTGTTTTGATTCCGCTGTGTATATTAAGTCAAATATGACTATATTAACTCTGATCAACCAAGGGGGCATCGTCATATTTGCACCGTGGGAGAATCTTTGCAGACTTGGGGCTCAATGATGAGCAAAAGAGGTGGATTGCTTCAAGATAGCTCCAGGGACCAGCTTTGTTTTGGTGGAACAGTGCGACGGCTAGTATGGATGTGGAAACCTTGACATGGGCAGATTTCAAGGGGAGGTTCCAGGAAAGGTTCATGCCTGTGATGGCACAGTCTGCTCTGATCAGAAAGTTTGCTGAGTTAGAGCAGGGAGAGATGTTGGAGTATGCTAGAAAGTTCGAGGAGTTGGCCAGATATGGGTACACTTCAGTGGATATAGTAATGAAGAGGAATGAGTAGTTTATCACTGGGCTGAAGCCTGAGTTAGCAAAGGCTATATTACCTCATATTAGAGATCCTTCTAATTTTGTAGTAGAGATGGCCTTAAGGCATGAGGAGATTCTTGATTCTCTAGAGAAGAGTAATGCTAAGGAGGTCTAGGTTTGGTAGAATCAGAAGATGAAGTTCTTTCCTAAGAACGGTGCTCAAAAGGGTGGAGCAACTAAGACAGGGAAGTCTGAGATTGTTTGTTTCAAGTGCGACAAGAAGGGGCATTTTGCTAAAAAGGGCCGTGCTAGAAAGGCAAAGGAGGTGGCCGTAAAGAAGAATGTCAGGTGCTTCAACTGCGACTAGATTGGCCACTATAAGAACCAGTGCAAGGAGCCCGCTAAGGATGGAATAGGCAAAGTGTATGCATTGGAGCCTGCTACTTCAATGCCAATAGCCCAGGAGAAGGGAAAGGCAGTTTTGGGAGGTACGCTTCAGATTCATGGTATGTCTGTTAGTGTTCTATTTGATACTGGTGCATCGCATTCTTTTAAATCTTGATGTTTGATAGATAAGCTTAACCTAGAACCCATATATTTAGTTACTTCCTTACGGGTTGCAAATCCAACAGGTGGGTATGCAACTCTAGGGTTGAGATGTGATCAGTTAGAGTATGACTTGTTAGGTCATACCTTTATTTTCAGTTTGCATGTGTTCGATTTTGTGGGGTTCGGGATTATTCTTGGGATGGATTGGTTAAGTGAGTATGATGCTAGGATTTTTTGCCAGGATAGGAAAATATCACTTACACACCCTGATTGTAGTGATCAGATAGTTTATACTGTAGAAGGATCTAACGGTGTGGTGAACTCTTTGTTGAGTGTTATGGAGTTAGACGAAGAGCTGAATCGAGTTTTCGTGGTTAGAGAATTCGCGGATGTTTTTAAGCCTGTCGTCGGATTGCCACCGAAACGAGCTATTGAGTTTAGGATAGATTTGGTTCCGGGAGCAGAACCGGTGAGTAGGCCGGTCATATTTCTTTTTTTTTGGTTTTAAGATGAAATCCGAAATGTTTTGCATTGATTTGCCATGATTTTGAATGATGGAATGATTATATATACTTGTTGATGATTTATGGTTGTTCATATAGATTTTATGACATGTATTGATATGAAAACCCTATTAATTGACATCCAAATGCCTTGCGAATTTTTATATAGACCAAAAATATTATTTTGGAGATTGGTTTCAATTTTCATAATTTTATAAATTTTTGTGGAATTTATATGAATTTTCTAGTAAAGAAAATGTTAAGTTGGATTATAAATTATTTACATTTAAATAATAAAAGGACCGGGTCTGAAACTTTTATATGTTGGAAAACATATTTAAAGTGATTTTCTGGAATTTTTGTAGAATTTTCCAAAGTGTTTTAATAGGTATATAAAATTATTTGAGGTATGTGTGAAACACCCCACACCCCTTAGTATTCCCAAAAAGGGCACACCAAAGGATGTGTTGCGTTATAAGTATAGCTAAAGCATCACAGAGACTAAGATTCACAAGACAAATAAGTAAAAGCAGCGGAAAACATTTAAATAATAACTTATCATTCAGAATTAAAATTCATCTCAAAATAAGTCATAAAAACATAACATGTCTCAAAAACTCAAAATCTCTCATGTCTTATGAAAATACATCTCAGTCTCACATAATCAGAGTAAAAACAACAATAATAATCCCTCTCACAAGTGCCAATCGATCATAAGCCAAATGAGAAAGATGAAAAGTAGAAGAATACATCTGAAATAAGAAAAATCCGGAAATGGATCTCCAAACAACCTGAATCAACTATCCTGAACTCTGCTGACCTATTGGGGGAAAAGGAAAGATAGAGGAATGGGTCAGACAATAAGTCTGGTGAGTGAAAGTAATTACTAGCATTTCTAAGCAAGATAAAGATAATATACTAAGCAATAGTTCTAGCATGAAAGGAAGATACAGAAAAGATAAAACTCGCATAAAATACTGTTTCTGATTCTGTTTGACTATTTGCTTTGATTGTTTGCACTTGTCTTAAACTGCTGTGATTAGGCTGAAACCCTAATTCTACCTCAACTGCTAACTTGATTAGGCTGAAACCCTAATCATATCTCAACTGCTAACTTGATTAGGCTGAAATCCTAATTCTATCCATTGAACGGCCTTTCCTATCTTTGTTGTGCCACTGTGAACCAATCATGTTGGTCCCACAGCAAAAGACACCTCTAAGTGCTTAGGACGCAGTAGCGAATTATTTACCCTAATCGATGTCACACGCTCGGTCATCACCGGTACAAACTAACGGTCGCCCCCTATTTGACCCTTTATTTTCCCTAATCAGCATAAGCGTGCCCAACCTCACCTACGTGTAAGACCATCAGTCCTCGACCTGAAAGGGAATGTTGCATGTACTAGTCCTAACAAACAAATCTTCTAACTTTGCACCCCTTTCCCAAATCCCTAAATTTGGGCCTCTATCTATTGGCCACTTATTTACCCTAATCAACATAAGTGTGCCCAGCCTCACCCACGTGTGAGACCATCAGTCCTAGACCTGAAAGGGAATGCTACCGGTACGGGCCACTACTGCTATATTTGCTTATTAACTTAATCCAAGGTATAAGTTTTAAAATAAGCCTCTTCTGTTATTTCTTTCTTTCTAATTATAACCTATATGTTATAATTGTTCGTGCAACTGTTACTCTTCTATTTTCTCTTTTTATTTATAACCACTTGTTATAATCATGCTTACAAATATATCAAATTTGCCTATTTCAGTCCATATCCATTTTATTTCATTTTTTCTCATTTTACATCAGATTTCTGTAAATTTAGTGTTTTTTCTATTTTAATCCATATTTGCGAATTCTTCTCTTTTAATATTTTATTCGCGTAAAAAAGGATTAGATCTCTATAAAAAGAAACTAACATTTACAGGCTAAATTCTAACTTAAAAAAGATGTAAATAACTGTAAATAACTGCAAATAACAGAATAAAATAGCTGAATAAAAATAGACTGAAAAGAACTTCTGAAATTTACTTTAAAACTGACTTTAAATAAACTTACATAAAAACTTTATCAAAAATGTAGAAAAATTACAACTATTGAGAACCATATTATTTTAAATTGCTTACAAATCTAAAATAATTACAAAACACTCACCTGTGGTCCTTAGCTCTAATCCTAGGCCTTCCTGGATTCACTTATAGGGTGTAAAAAATTTGTATTAAAAAGATTTCCTCCCTAGAAAAATTTCTATTTAGGGTTCACCCTTAGGGAATGAACCCGATTGGGAGAAAATCTGATTGTGAGAAAATAGCTAGGCCTAGGGTTCTATTTATAGTGGAGTTTGGGAATCTCAGACCGTCGGATTTTAGGATTAAATCTGGTGCAACCACGTCATAGGCTCGCTACGAATCATTGGATCCAGAAAACAACGCTTCAGATCGCATGAAAATCAACTTTGGATCCATCGGCTCGCTCCTGGACGTTTTTACGTCAAGGAGGGAAATGAGGGTCGATCTGGGGGTTTTACCGGTCGACCTATAGGTCGACCCGACCCTGGCAAGGGTCGATCCGTATGGTCCTCTTGTTAGTCCTTGAGATGATGGTTTTGATGACAACAACCTTAGAATAAGATTATAAAATATAAATACTAACATTATAGTTTAGATATATATGTATATGCAGGATTTAACCATGCAGGTACCAAGAATGAAGACTGTACAGTATAGAGATTCAAGATATCCAGATTGAAGACTCATGAGTATCAAGAATATCAAGATTATCAAGAGTTCAAGATTTCAAGATAAGTATTGAGTCTAGAATTATGTTAAAACTTCATAATAGCACTGAAATCTTCACTCCATTTTTCTTTTGGGATGGAACCCATTTCAACCTTTTTAGTGGCTTACAAACCCGCGACAAGTAGCTTACAAACCTACGACAAGTGGCTTACAAACCCAGGAACATCCTGGTTTTGTACAAGTTCTCGAGTCCTGATGTGATGAGATATTCTGCAGGAAGAAGCTTGCAAAACTACTTCAAAATGATTTTCAAAACTACTTCAGAATGGTTTTCAAAACTGCTTTTCAAAATGTTTTAGCCATAAAAATTATCTTTTCAAATGATTTTCAAAAAGATGTTTTAGCCTTAAAATATTCTTTGTTTTTGTTTTTAATAAACTCTTGTTTTAAACTTCGTTTGTTTTAAACTTCGTTTGTTTTAAACTATCTTTTAATTATAATATATTTATACTTAGATTTAAATATAAAATTATAGTAAAATTTTATATATATTATTCTATATACTTATCTATGTATTTTACCTATAGTCAAGTATATTTATAAAGTTTAAATAGTTTTTAATATAAGATAAAGGTTATTTTCAAAGAAAATCAAATCTTCAAAAAATGCTTTGGGATGTCGACATACCCTAGTACCTCATGTCGACATAGTGACGGTTAGATTCAAAAATTTGAATTTCAAAAGAAGTGTCTATTCGCCATAACCTTTCACGAATGGACATGGCTGTTGTTCTTCTATAAATAGGGGTTAGTTTCAATGAATTTTATATCAGATTATCTGGTTTTTCACTTCTCTTCTTCTTCCACTTTTTCTTATTCAAAATTCTATCATCACTCTGTCGAAATCAACATTGAATCTAACTAGATCATCTTTGGTTTGATTCTCTATCACTATCTCAACAAGATCCCAGTGCTATTCAGAGTTATAAGCTTTCTTGGTAATCAATAGAGTAAAAGGTGTGATTGTAGCCTTGGAAATCAATCAAGTGAGAAAAGGTGTGATTGTAGCCTTGAGAAATCAATTGGGTGAACTTGTTGCCCGGAAATCAAGTATCTCTACCCCGCGGATTTTGATTCTGGAGGGTGTACCTCGTGGCCTTGAAATCGAGGGTTGTAATTGTTGAATTGCTTTTGAAAGAAAATCCGTACTTAGTTGTGCAGGACTGGATGTTGGGTAACTCCGAACCAGTATAAAATCCGGTGTGTTCTTTCCTTTACTGCATTTACTTTATTTCTGCATCTGTGATTATATCTGTGTCTGAATATTGCATACATTTGTGTACAAATCAACAATAACTCAAAAAGATTTAGTAATTTCTTATAAACACTATTCACCCCCCCCCCCTCTAGTGTTCATTCTAGCCTTACGATCCATATTCCGCATTCCTCACATTTGGTATCAGAGCAAGGTTTTCAAAAGTTTCATAACCTGATTTTTGAATTTTTTTTTTAAAATGGCTATGTTTAAGAAATTTGTTAATGCATGTTTAGAAATATTCAGATCATCATTGTCTCTTGAGTCTGCATATAATCAATATTCAAATACAAGTTGTCTACTAAGATTGTTTGATGTGCAGGAATCATGCTTTATGGGAGTTGAGGAATCAATCCAGAACAAACAAACTGTGCAGATCAAAAAGAACAAATGGATACTGGATAGTGGATGTTCTAGACACATGACTGGGAATCCAGATATGTTGAATGATATAATATACAAAGACGGAGGACTGGTTAACTTTGGAGACAATTCAAAAGGTTATGTGATCGGCATTGGCAAAGTCGGTAACTCTGAAACTCCTATTATTACTAATGTTTTGCTAGTTAAGAATCTGAAACACAATATGCTAAGTATAAGTCAACTATGCGATAAAGGATATAAAATTAAATTTGAAAAAGATAAGTGTCACATTGAAGATAATAATTCAACCATAATATTTGAGGGAATTAGGAAAAAGAATATTTATATTCTTAGTATGAAAATTTCAAATGATAACTTGTGTCTTTTGGAAAATGCAAGTGACCCTTGGATTTGGCATAAGAGATTTGGGCATTTGAATTTGAAACTCTTATCTAGACTGTCAAAACATGATCTAGTAAGAGGCCTTCCTAAAATGAATTTTAAAGTAGATAGTCTATGTGATGCATGTCAACTAGGAAAACTTAGAAAAAGCTCTTTTAAATTAAAAAAATATAATTTCTACTTCAAAACCTCTTGAATTACTTAATATTGATCTATTTGGTCCATCTCAAATTCTATCAATAAATAATAGTAAATATGTTTTTGTAATTGTAGATGATTATTCTAGATTTACATGGACAACATTTTTAAAACATAAAAGTGATACTTTTGAATATTTTAAGAATTTTTCAAAAAGGGTTCAAAATCAACTTTCTCAAAAAATTATAACCATCCGTAGTGATCATGGTGGTGAAATTGAAAATGAAAAGTTTGAAGAATTCTGCAATAAAAAGGGAATAATTCACAATTTTTTCATTTCCAAGAACTCCACAACAAAACGGAGTGTGCGAGAACTATGCTTTCTGATAGTAATTTACCAAAGTAATTTTGGGCAGAAGTAGTTGCTACCGCCTGTTATATTTTAAATAGAATTTTAATTAGACCATTAACTGATAAGACATCTTATGAACTTATTTAATCAAAGAAACCTAAGGTATCTTATTTTAGAATTTTTGGAAGTAAATGTTTTATTTTAAATACAAAAGATAACTTAGATAAATTTGATCCTAAATCCGACAAAGATATCTTTATCGGATACTCTAATAGAAGTAAAGCATACAGAGTATTTAATTTAAGAACTAATACAATTGAAGAAACAATGCATGTTTCATTTGATGAAAATTTCAAAATTTTTGAAGAAATAAATGATGAAGAGGATTTAATCACTCAAAACCAAGAGTCAACTGAAACTAATAATGAATTAAATCATCCTAATAAAAGGATTAAACTTTTAAAAGATCACCTTATAGAAAATATACTTGGAGATATGCAATCTGTTGTTAAAACTAGAAACCAACTAAGTCAAATGAGTAATGTAGCTTTTATATCAACTATTGAACCCAAAAATCCAAAAGAAGCATCAACTGATGATTCATGGATTTTGGCTATGCAAGAAGAATTAAATCAATTCACTAGAAATGATGTTTGGGAACTTGTTCCTAGACCTGAAAATAAAACAATAATTGGAACTAAATGGGTTTATAAAAATAAAATGAATGAACGAGGAGAGGTTGTTAGAAATAAAGCCCGGTTAGTCGCTCAAGGTTATTGTCAAGAAGAAGGAATAGATTTTGATGAAACCTTTGCCTCCATAGCAAGATTAGAAGCCATTAAGATTCTACTTGCTTTCGCAAATCATAATAATTTCAAATTATTTCAAATGGATGTTAAAAGTGCATTTTAAATGGTTTTGTTTGCAGAAAAAATGGACAAACACCTCAAAGTTGTATGATTTAGTAGATCTTATGTTGTTCTTAGTGATTTGAGTGATTTATGCAAATATATGAAAAGCAGGG
Source organism: Allium fistulosum (assembly GCA_030737815.1). Classification (NCBI taxonomy): domain Eukaryota; kingdom Viridiplantae; phylum Streptophyta; class Magnoliopsida; order Asparagales; family Amaryllidaceae; genus Allium; species Allium fistulosum. The sequence goes on along the minus strand of CM060903.1, from coordinate 693,361,394 downwards.
GCTAAACTATAAAAAGACACGCAAATTTATAGTGGTTCAGCCAGAATGTGCCTACGTCCACTTTATATGTTATTTCTCTTCTCTTGTTTTGATTACAAGTACAAAGCTTTGATACAAGTAAAAGAAAGTTGTTTGAAAGTTCTCTCCGTGCTTGAGCTCTCCAACTTGTCGCCCATTGTTGTACCCCTGCCCCTCTATTTATAGAGTGAGGCTGGGGGTAGGGGTCTTGGATGTATACAGCTGCTGATGGGCCCGGGCTGATACAATCTGGCCTGGCAAATTTGGTTCGGCATCGCCTTGGTTCGGTAGTAGATGGGTGGAGATGAGGTCTTGGTTCGGCAGTGGATTGGTTCGGTTGTGGAGTTGGTGGAGCTGGTCCGGTAAGGGTTTGGTTCGGTAATGGAGGAGAGGGGATTTGGTTCGGTAGTGGATTGGTTCGGTTGTGGAGTTGGTCCGGTGAGGGTTTGGTTCGGTAATGGAGGAGAGGGGATTGGTTCGGCAGGGGAGTGGTCCGGCAGTGATAGTTGATTCAGTGAAGAAGTTGGGTTTGGTCCGGTAGTACTTGGACCGGTAGTGGGCTGGTTTGGTATTGCTTGGAGAGGGAGTTTGGTCTGGCAGTGCTTGGAGGAAAGTTGGTTCGGCATTGGTGAGGAGATGGGTTGGTTCGGCAGTAGGCCTTTTCGGTGAGGGCTTGGTCCGGTCGAATCTCACCCAACACTTGCCCCCCAAAGTAGGGCATGTGTATGCACATGGCATGCTTTGTTTTAGCTAGGACATCTTCTTTCGGCCCCGTATGCCAAACCAACTGGTCCAGTCGTTCGTAATTGCCTATAAGTATGGGCTTCAGGCCTTCGTTCAACCTCCATCATTTGAGATAGCCGAACCAGATAAACAACGAATCAGTCAAGTGCCGAATCATCTTAGCGCCGAATCAGGTGCATTTCTTTTGCCGAATGAGGTTTCTTTGTTCTACCGAATGAACTAAAAAATTTTCAACACCGAATGGACTCAAAAATCTTTAGTACTGAACGAGACTGGGGGTATAAGGCCGAATGAGATTTTATGTCTCAACTCATAAATGCAATTCTAGTCTTCATACGGATGCTTGTTTACTTCTTCTGCTCTAACGATGTACTTTTTGCGTTTGTAGATAAATGTCTCGAAAAGCAGATACTCGATCGGATAAAAAGAAATCCCAGGGCGAAGGAGAATCTTCCGTAGTGCCCCCTGCTCAGTCAGGACCAGAACGTCACGGACCTGCCCCGAGATCACTAGTGGACGGGTACGGTCCTCAGGAGCTTCTGAACTCCCCACCCGATTGCTTTCCCAGCTCCCTCAAGGAGGAGCAGCTCGATGTCATCTCTCGTTCTTTCGGAATTGATAGGGTGCGCATGCGGTTGCCAGGGAGAGACGTTATGCCATATGACCCTCCCGAAGGGTACTTTGCCTACAGTAGATACCACTGCATGTGTGGTGCCATTCCGCCTCTTAATGCTTGGGTAGCCAGCTTCCTTACATATCTAAAGGTGGCCCCATTCCAGCTTCAACCCAACTCCTATGCTATACTGGTGAGCCTCTTCGTCATCTTCCAGAGGAAGTATGGTCGTGCTCCTTCCAACCGGGAGATCCGGTACTTATATAATCTGAGGGGCTATAAGAAGGGGTCCCCATACATCAGCTTGGAGTCAGCTGTAACCTTCAAGCCGGTCTTGGATCTGTATTCCAAATTCAGCATGTTCAAGAAGGAGTGGTTCTTCGTCAGGGACGACTCTGTTTCTATTCGGCGTTTCACCTCTGGATGTAAGTCGATGCTTTATTCATAATTTCCATTCTGGTTGCGGTGCTTCTTCTCATACGTTTTCATTTTTGCTAGCGACAGGTGGCTTTGCGGTTGTGGAGACTGATCGCCTGGTTCAGACGGCGGCTGAGATAGAAGTTATCCCCGGGAGAGATAGATCAGCTGCCTACCTGATCAGAAATGCGACCCTTCTGCAGTATAACTTGATCCTTCCACAGCAGTCAGTAGTCAAGCTGAGGGAAACGGCGGAGGAGAGGGCGGTTGCTCAGGCTAAGGGTGGTGTCACGGTAGAGAGTAGCAAGAGGAAACCTTTTATGAAACCTCCAGCTGTCGGAGGTAAGAAGCTTAAGAAGTCGGACGGTCCGTCCCCCAGCAATTGTCCACTTACCCAGGGGGAGGAAGACGTGAAGGAGGAATGAGGTGAGGGTGGAGATGGCCAGGAAGGTGATGATGGTGGCGATGGCATCGGGGCCTTGCTTCCTGGGCAGGCAGGCGAGATTCAGGAGTGGACGGATGATGCATTTCGTCAGGCTTTCGAGGGGTTGGACGGGGAAACGGCTTTGGTAGAGAAATCCGGGAAAGCTGACAAGGCTGAGACTGGTGCAAGCGAGTCTTCTCAGACCATTCCAGCCAAGGTGGCTCCGACGACTCAAGGTGAACTTTTGACTCCTGCAGGCTTCATTAATGATAGAGACTTAGGAATATTTTATGATCCGCTCCCGTCCTGGAATGAAATCCAGGACTCATTGCAGTATCCTACTTCTCCCCAGGGTTTGTATAACAGACGTGTTTTCTTTCTTCTTTTAGCTTTTAATTTACCGTTTTTTCTCGAATTATGGATCAATGTAAGCTTATGACACTTGTTCTTCATATCAGGAGCAGGTAAAACGGCCAAGGCCTCAGATCTTCGGCACAGACTTGAACAGTACAAGCTCTCCAAAGCTTCCGCCAAGCCGAAGCCTTCGGCCCATCGTTCCGGGGATGTAGTCGGCTACCGTCCTCTTCTCGGGGTTATTGAAGAGGGTATTCAAAAGAGAAAGAGGAGTCATCCCTTATCCGAACCTTCTCTTGGTCCTCAGCCCCCAGCTCAGCCTCTTCATGATATCACGGAGGAGGATACTGAATTCGTACTCTCTCTGCACCCGTCTGAAAATCCTACCGTTACTCAGATTGATCGTCCTGACTTAGCTCGAAATCCGTTTGCGGGTCATCCTGATTTGGATCCAAGTTCCCATGATATTACCTTTGACGAGGTTACCGGTGAGCACCTTCTTCCCCGCAATCCCATGGTACGGGTGCTTGATGAGGCTAAGTCCTTAAATCTCGATTTACTTACCACTCGGGTAATTACCATGGGAGACGAGGCCAAGACTAATATTGATCGGGTGGCGGAGGAGACTAGGAAGCTGATGGGGCATCATGCCCGGCTGGTTAAGGCTGGAGAGGAGATTGGGAGTGCCAACATCCGACTACGATTGATGGTTTCGGATCAGGCCAAACAGCTTGCTGATCAGGCCATTCAGATTTCACAGCATGAGGCTGCCACCGGGCGGTTGAGGAAGACTATGGAGGAGGCTAGTAAGGCGCAATTGCGGAAGATGGAGACTGCTTGCAAGGAGCAGATAAATATGGCCATCTCGATAGTGGACGAGGTTCGGAGGGCGGATCTTGGGCAGGTAGAGGAGCTGTCGGGGAAGCTTGAAGCCGCAGAGCTTACTCAGGTCAGGCTAAAGGAGGAGATGGAGGTGATGAGGAGGTCCCTTCAGGCTGACTGCTCGCGATACCGACTGGAAAGGGATGCTGCCATTGCAAGGATATCGATTTCTGAGGCCCGTATGAGGGAGTTTGAGGAAAATGAGGGGATGATGGACGATATGCAGCAGGACATGTACTTTCGCACTTGGAAGCAGGGCAGCTTATCTTGGATGGACGACTACCCCCGGGTTATGGCTAGGATTTACCTCAGGGCTCTAGAGGAGGCCAAGGCTGAGGCGGATAAGGAGGGTGGAGCGGCTTTTAGGATGGATGTGGTCACCGCTCAGTTTACCAAGGAGGAGAAGACAGCGGTGAAAGAGGGGATGCGGTTGTTTGCTGTTGAGGAGGCAGGTGTGGAAGTAGGGGATGACGACCAAGACGATCAAGGGGAAGTTGCTGGTAACCTCTACTCCACTAGTTTCTTCTTTTGTTAACTCGGTTGCTCATCACTAATGATTTCTTTTCATGACCGGACAGGTGGGCAACAGGTCAAGGACAAGACTCCAACGCAGCCGGCTCCCTGATTAGGCCTGGAAAATTCTTTTTGTAGACTTGACATGGCTGTATATGTTAGTCTTAAAACAGTAGAGTAACTTTTAGGTTGTAATTCTTGCTACTTGTAATAAATAGCTTTATTCTTGATGTGCAATCCTTTAACTTAAGCTGATTTTGTCGTCTTTTGAATGTTTTTGCTATTTTGACATGTTGCCTAAGAAATATAGCTATGCATATTCTTGTAATTAAATTGTGTTTGGTGTCAAGTTCTTGTTTAAAACATGATTTCATGACTTGCAATGTTAGCGCGAGGTGTGAATAAATTATAGTCATGTGTTTATATATGAAAGAAGAAAATACCGCCTTTCATGTTCTAATTGTAGATGGAAGTTTTGAATATCTTGTATGACCGAGCATGGAACGCAGTTGAACGCCCTGTCATCCAATTGTGAGTCCCTACACCCATTGGCGAGTATTTCCTACTCTGTATCCTGTACTTTAGGGATTGTTATAGTGGATAGGAGGAAAGCTTTTTAATTAAAATTGAAATATGTAAAAAAGTAAAACTTCCAATCACGGAAGGCCTTCGATGTGCTTAAGTTCGTGGCAAACGGGTTTTGTAGTCACTTTCCCCAGCTGTTGGTCTTGGAGACATTTGTCACCCATCTTACGCCTCCGCGGGAGTTAATTCTTTTTTACCACAGCCACACCTAAGACACATCGGAGCCGAGATCGCGCACAGTAACTACCCGGGCCATTATGGCCCGTAATCGTGGGTATTATTCGATTTACTGTGGCCGGCTAACGTGGGTGCCGATCGTCAACTGTGAACTGCCCCTGGCTGGCCATACCTTATGTTGGGGCTTATAATCGGTTCACAGTTGCCGGCGAGCCTAACGCCGTAATGAGCTGCCTCGGCTATAGTCGGCCTTCTCGGTGGCTTATAATCGGCTCATTACAGTTGGCTTTAAGGGCCGTCGCGAGCAATGAGTTAACCCGCAGCAGAGGGATGCTGGAGCAAAAGTGTCTCATTGGCGAGTGCATAGATTCGCATAGTACCTGTTAGGTTTTGCCCAGGTGAAGTTGCGCCGTGGAGTGCTTTGAGTGGAAATGCTATACGCATAGGATTTTTTTCAACAGAAAAGGATAAAGTTAACAAGTAGCCAAGATATAAAGGAACAAGTTAAAAAAGAGACAAGGTTTTTTTAACGTGGTTCGGCATGAAAATACCTACGTCCACTGATTCACTTTGTTAATTCACTTCATATGGGCAGTACAAGTTAAGAAAAGTATCGACGGAGGTGATGGATGTTCCATGCCCTCTGGAACACCTCTCCGTCCACTGTTGACAAAATATAAGCTCCATTGTGGAGATCTTTATGAATTACATATGGTCCATCCCAGATTGGGTCTAGTGCTCCAGGGCGAGGGAAGATTCGCTTGAGGACAAGATCCCCTTCTTGTAAGGTACGATGCTTGACTTTGGAGTTGTATTGTGCTGCCACTTTCTGCTTGTGGGCTGCTGCTTTAAGGACTGCATCATTTCTTCTCTCCTCAACTAGATCCAAAGACATGTGGAGGAGTTCTTCATTCTCTTCTGGGTTATAGTGGATCCTACGGTGGGAAGGCATAATGGTTTCAACTGGGAGTATAGCCTCCGATCCGTATGCCAAAGAGAAAGGAGTGTGCCCCGTAGATGTTCTGAAACATGTGCGGTAGGCCCACAGTGCCGTAGGGAGTTCATCCACCCAAGCGCCCTTTGACTTTTCGAGCTTCTTTTTTATCAGAGTTTTCAGAATTTTGTTGACTGCTTCGACTTGTCCGTTTGCCTGGGGATATGCTACCGATGAGAAGCTTTTATGAATTCCGTGCTCTCGGCACCAGTTGGCGAATTCCTCGCTGTTAAACTGAAGTCCATTGTCTGATATGATTTTGAGTGGGACTCCGTACCTACACATAACATTTTTGATCAAGAAGTTAATAACTTTGGCTGAAGATACTTTATTCAGAGGTTCCGCTTCCACCCATTTGGTGAAATAGTCGACTGCCACTATAGCATATTTGGCCCCGCCTCGGCCCATTGGTAGCTCGCCGATTAAGTCAATTCCCCATATCGCGAAGGGCCAAGGGCTGGTCATTTGAGTAATCTCAGTTGTTGGTAGCCGCGGAATCTTAGCAAACTTCTGGCATCTGTCACACTTTTTGACGAAATCTAAGGCGTCCTTGCTTAAGGTGGGCCAGAAATATCCATATCGGAGTATCTTTTTTGCTAATGTTTGCCCTCCGGTGTGATCTCCGCAGCTTCCCTGATGGATGTTGGATAAGATTTCCTTGGCTTCCCTCCCAGCGACACACCTTAATAACGGGTTAGAGAATCTGCGCCGATAGAGGATGTCTTCTTGTATTGTGTAGCGGGATGCTTTCCTCAAGATTTTCTTGACTTCGTTACGCCCGTTGGGTAGTGTGCCACTTTGTAGGTAGTCTCGGATGGGAGTCATCCAAGTTGCTTCCTCGGTTGCAGCTATCAGATTCACTTGCTCAAAACTTGGGGCCAGTTGCTTTGAGATGGTTACTGCCCCGAAGATGGTGATGTCTCTCATACTTGCTTGCTTTGCCAATTCGTCAGCCTCTTGGTTTTCTTCCCGAGGGATGTGTTTGACTAAGTAGTGGTCCAATCGGCTGAGAAGTGACTTGGTCTTCTTTAAATATGCCATGAGTCGTTCTTCTCGAGCTTGGAATTCTCCTAGTATTTGATTAACAATAAGTTGAGAATCGCTGTGAAGACACAAAGAATTGGCTCTGATGTCTATGGCAAGTTCTAGTCCGGCTATCACTGCTTCATATTCTGCATCGTTGTTGGTAGCAGCGAACTCCAACCTTATAGCATAGTGCAGTTTGTTTCCCCTGGGAGTGATTATTACCACGCCTGCCCCCGAGCCTTGTTCATTTGATGCACCATCCACAAAGAGATTCCACTTGATATCTTCTGCTATCTCCAATTTCTCCTTATCTTCGTTGGTAGTGAATTCTGCAATGAAATCAGCCATGGCTTGTCCCTTGATGGCGGTGCGAGGGTGATAGGTGATATCATACTGACTTAGTTCAATGCACCATTTAAGTAGTCGCCCAGAAGTGTCGGGACGATGGAGTACCTGACTCAATGGTTGATCAGTCAGAACTTTGATGGAATGGGACTGGAAGTAGTGACGCAGCTTTCGTGATGTGATTAGTAAACAGTATGCTACCTTCTCAAGTTTAGGATATCTGACTTCTGCCCCAGTAAACCTTTTGCTGACGAAGTAAACTGGCCGCTGCGTGCGGTTGTCTTCCCTTACCAAGGCTGCGCTTAGGGCGTGAGATGACACAGCAAGGTATAGGTATAATTCTTCGCCTTCGCTTGGAGTCGAGAGTACCGGTGGTTTCTGGAGGTGTTCGATTAGGTTAAGGAAAGCGGTTAAGCATTCGTCAGTCCATTCGAACTTTCCCTTGTCTTTCTTTAGGGCTTCGAAAAAGGGGACGCACTTGTCCGTCGCCTTGGAGATGAATCGGCTTAGGGCGGCCACTTTTCCATTCAAACTTTGCATTTCCTTCCGAGTGGAAGGTATCTTGATATCCCTTAGCGCTCGGACTTGTTCAGGGTTTGCTTCTATCCCTCTAGCATGAACGATGAATCCTAAGAACTTTCCTGATGACACTCCAAAGGAGCATTTTAGTGGATTCAACTTCATTCCATACTGTCGAAGTACTTGAAACATCTTGCCTAGGTGGCTTACGTGATCTTCGGCTTTCCTTGACTTCACCAGCATGTCATCCACATATACTTCCATAGTCTGTCCTATTAGCCCTGCAAACATCTTGTTGACGAGGCGCTGGTAGGTGGCTCCTGCATTTTTAAGTCCGAAAGGCATTACCTTATAGCAGTATAAACCCCGGTCAGTGATGAAACTAGTGTGGTCTTGGTCGGGAGCATGCATAGGAATTTGGTTATATCCTGAGTATGCATCCATAAAAGATAGGAGCTCGTGCCCGGCTGTGCTGTCTACAAGTTGGTCGATTCTGGGAAGTGGGAAGCAATCCTTTGGGCAGGCGTCGTTTAGGTTGGAAAAGTCAATGCAGGTTCGCCACTTCCCATTAGCCTTCTTTACCAGCACCGGGTTGGCGATCCATTCCGGGTAGATAGCTTCTCGTATGAAGCCATTGGCGAGTAGATTCTTTACTTCTTCATCGAGGGCTGCTGATCGCTCTGCCCCCATACTTCTCTTTCTTTGTTTTACAGGCGCCTTGGTGGGATCAATTTTTAATACGTGGCATGCTATGTCGGGGGAGATTCCGGTCATGTCAGCGTGTGACCATGCGAATACATCCAAGTTGTGGCGGAGAAAATCAATGAGTTGTTCCTTCAATTCGGCTTTTAGTTGGGACCCAATTTTCAATAGTCTACTTGAGTCGTGCTTGTCTACAGATATAAACTCCATAGCCTCTGCAGGCTCGGCGGTGGCCTCCTCCTCTTTGTCCCTAGGGTCTAATTCATTGAAAGGGTCACTGGTATATCGAAGAGGAGGGGCTTTCTTTAGTTGCTATGCTTCTAGACTTTTTGTGCAGAGGGCAATCTCTACACCCTTCCCTTTATCCTTTCTGTGGTTGTTGCGAAGTTCGGTCACATAGCAGTCTCGAGCAACGTCCTAGTCTCCTTCTACTTCCCCTAATCCATTGTCCGTTGGAAATTTCATCTTCAGGCACCATGGGGCTAGGACAATTTGGAAGTCAGACAAGGCTGGCCTTCCTAAGAAGGCGTTGTAGGCCGAATGGTTTTCTATTAGCACAAACGTCTTTTTTCGTACAACGGAGCGGGGATGGCTTCCAATCTCAACAAAGAGGTCCAGTTGCCCGAGGGGCATCTTCGCATCTCCAGTGAAACCGTGTAGTGGTTTATCGCAGGGGGATACATCCTTCATTGATAGTTTCATTTCGTCGAATGCATGTTTGAACAGGATGTTCACCGAGCTTCCAGTGTCTACTAAGATTCGGTAAACTTTTGCGGGACCGAGCCGGGCAGAAATAACCATGGGATCCATGTGAGGGTATTGCCTTCCTTCTAGGTCACGCTTACCGAATGTGATATCATTACTTTCTTTCCGCTTCGGGTGGCGCTCTTCTATAACCGAGTTGACACAGTCTTTATTGTCTCTAAGCGACTTCCCATATCTTTCCATCTCTTTCCAGCTTCTGTCTGCGATGTGCGATCCTCCTAAGATGGTATGGACCACTATCTTCTCTTGACTAGAGCTGCTAGTGTTGCGGTTTCCTCTGCCAGTCTCTGGTGAGGGTAGCCTTGGGTTTTCATTGGCAGGAGCTGGAGTCCTGTCCTGACCTTTTACATAGCGTTCCAGTTTCTTCCTCCTGATGTGTTCCTCGATCAAATCCCGGAGATGATGGCATTCATTGGTATCATGCCCATGAGATTCGTGGAAGCGGCAGAAGTTTCCAGACTTCTGCGCGTTATCTGATTCCTTCTTGTATGGTGGGCGTTTGTATCTAACTTCGCCTTGGGTGGCAAGGAAGATATTTTCGACGGTCTCATTCAAAGGAGTGTAAGTGTCGAATCTCAGTCCAGGCCGATATAGGCGCTTTTCTCCCTTCTTGCCCCCAGCATTGTCTCTGGAATCATTTCTTCGAACGTCCCTTGCCACAGCAGGGGCGTTGCTGTGAGTTGCCTTATTTTGCTGTCCTGACTGCCCCTCAATGGCAGCATCCTCAAGTCTCATATATTTCCCGGCTTCATGGAAGAAATCGGGTAAAGTAGCTGGATTTTCTTTTGTCAACCTTATAGCAAATTTAGTATCCGGATGCACACCACTACAGAGGGCCATTAGGATAAGCTTCTCATCGGCATCTTGGACTGCGGCTGCTGCGGCGTTGAATCTGGTTAGGTATTGCTGCAGCTTCTCTCCAGGTTTCTGTTTGACGCTGGATAAGAAATAAGCATCCTTAGGTTGCTCCACATGAATGCAGAACTGACTGATAAATTTTTCTTTCAACATTTCTCATAAGCTGATGGATACCTGGGGTAGATGACAGAACCAGGAGGTAGCAAGATCTGCTAAGAAGAGCGGAAAGCATTTGCACAGTACTCCCTCTGTCGCCCCACTCATGAGCATATGTTGCGTGTACCTCTGTAAGTGTACAACGGGGTCGGAGGTTCCTTTGTAGGGTTCCATTGTTGGCATCTTCCATTCTCGGGGGGTGATAGCAATTTCGATATTGCGGGCGAAAGGGCTGGTTACCCTAACGCCCATCCCTCGATCTCTTTGCTCCCGTTGGACACACTCTCTGAATAAGCGTGCCATCCTTTCATCGGATTTTAGAGCGGATAAAAATGAGTTTGGTTCTGTTCTGTGGGATTGATTCCGTCCAGATGACCTGTAGCGATGGTATCGTCTATCATTCCTCATATTTTCCAGTGGCTGCCTTTGATCTTCTTGGAGCATGCTATGGTCAGCTACAGTTGGCCCTTGCCTTGATCTTCCCCTGCCGGGTTTTGATCTAAGCACTTCCTCTGGTCCAACTTCGGGCTGGACTCTAGCTCGGCCTCGTTCACTGGCGTTTCCGTGGTTAGGCAGTATGACAGGCTCAGCTACAGTTGACCTCCGTCCGGTACCTCCCCCGTTGGGTTCGGTACCAAACGTTTCCTCAGGCCTAACTTCGGGCTGTGCTCGGTCTTGGCTCCTACCATGGCTACTTCTGCCGTTAGCTCCTTCGAAGAAGGAAGATCTTTGTTGTCTCTGAGATCCTCCAGAATGGGACTCGCCCCATGATTCAGTGTTGCAGTTGGATTCTTCAGCGTCCCTTAAGCGTGACATGAGATGGTCCACCAAGGCTTCCTGCTGGGACGTGAAGCGGTTAGTTACTTCAACCACAACTTTGTCCAAATCTGCCCTAGTAATTGCTGCAGGCTGTTCTGTGGCAGGAGTGGTTGGGTTAGCCTGTCCTTCATTTGTTACTGCTGCCGGAGGAGGAAGATTTACTTGATTCGTGACAGCTGGATCTGGAAGACTGCTGGATGCGATGTTTTTTCCTTTGTTAACATCCTTTTTCTGTTTGGGAGGCATGTTTTCCAAGTGGAGAACGATGCTGTTAGGAAAACTGTTAAGTGGATGAAGCTAAAGCTTCGAGCTTCTAACTCTCGGTGAAAGCACCAAAAATGTTTGCACAAAAAATGGACAAACACCTCAAAGTTGTATGATTTAGTAGATCTTATGTTGTTCTTAGTGATTTGAGTGATTTATGCAAATATATGAAAAGAAGGGGCTAAACTGTAAAAAGACACGCAAATTTATAGTGGTTCAGCCAGAATGTGCCTACGTCCACTTTATATGTTATTTCTCTTCTCTTGTTTTGATTACAAGTACAAAGCTTTGATACAAGTAAAAGAAAGTTGTTTGAAAGTTCTCTCCGTGCTTGAGCTCTCCAACTTGTCCCTCATTGTTGTACCCCTGCCCCTCTATTTATAGAGTGAGGCTGGGGGTAGGGGTCTTGGATGTATATAGCTGTTGATGGGCCCGGGCCGATACAATCTGGCCTGGCAAATTTGGTTCGGCATCGCCTTGGTTCGGTAGTAGATGGGTGGAGATGAGGTCTTGGTTCGGCAGTGGATTGGTTCGGTTGTGGAGTTGGTGGAGCTGGTCCGGTGAGGGTTTGGTTCGGTAATGGAGGAGAGGGGATTTGGTTCGGCAGGGGAGTGGTCCGGTAGTGATAGTTGATTCAGTGAAGAAGTTGGGTTTGGTCCGGTAGTACTTGGACCGGTAGTGGGCAGGTTTGGTATTGCTTGGAGAGGGAGTTTGGTATGGCAGGGAGGAAAGTTGGTTCGACATTGGTGAGGAGATGGGTTGGTTCGGCAGTAGGCATGTTCGGTGAGGGCTTGGTCCGGTCGAATCTCACCCAACAGTTTTGTAAAAGAAGAAGTATTTGTTAAACAACCACCACTTTTTGAAAATGATAAATTTCCAAATCATGTTTACAAACTAAAGAAAGCTCTATATGGTCTAAAGCAAGCTCCTAGAGCCTGGTATGATAGACTAAGATCTTACTTGTTACAATCAAATTTTGAAATAGGTAAAGTAGATAATACTCTTTTTATTAAAAGAAATAAAAATGATATTCAACTAGTACAAGTCTACGTAAATGATATCATTTTTGGATCAACTAATTTTAAAATGAATAAAGAATTTTCTGAAATGATGACAAAAGAGTTTGAGATGAGTCATATGGGTGAATTAAATTTCTTTTTAGGATTACAAATAAAACAATTAGATAATGGTATCTTTATTAGTCAAGAGAAATATGCTAAATACCTAGTTAGTAAATTTGGTGTGACTACTGCGAGTGGAAAACCCACTCCCATGGCAACCAATGAGTAACTTAGTAAAGAAGATCTCTCAAAAGATGTAGATCAAAAATTATATAGAGGAATGATTGGATCACTACTCTATATCACTGCGAGTAGACCTGATATCATGCATAGTGTCTGTCTCTGTGCAAGGTATCAATCCCAACCTAAAGAAACTCACTTAAAAGCTGTAAAACGTATTTTAAGATATGTTAAACACACCTTTGATTATGGCTTATTTTATCCTAAAAATGATTCGTTTGACTTAATATCTTACTGTGATGCTGATTATGCTGGTTGTAAATCAGACCAAAAAAGTACAAGTGGAACTTGTCACATTTTAGGGCATTCTCTGATTTCCTAGTTTAGTAAAAAGAAAAACACAGTTTCTTTATCAACAACTGAAGCAGAGTATATTTCTGCTGCTTTGGCTTGTTCTCAAGTAATATATATGCAACAAACTTTAAAAGATTTTGGTTTAAATATCTCAAAATCACCAATTTATTGTGATAATACTAGTGCAATAAATTTATCCAAAAATACTACTCAACATGCTCGAACTAAACATATTGATATCAGACACCATTTTCTCAGAGATAATATAAGTAGAGAAGTAATTACTCTCGACTATATCAATTCTGAAAATCAAATTGCTGATATCTTAACAAAACCCTTAAATGAATCTACATTTACTAAATTAAGAAGAGAATTAGGTATTTGTTCATTAACTGAAATATAAAATATAAATAACAAAGTATAATTAAAAATTAAATCAAAATAAATCAAATAGTAAAAATATTGAGAACCATGTCGACATCCCCCCTATAACCATTTCGACATATAACATTTTTAAATTTAAAAAAAAAAAATTCCCACCAAAATTCAAATAATTGGTTATATATCCTTCTTATTTTCAAAATTTTCCTCATTCTCTCTGTTCTCTTTCTGTTCTATCTTCTGAAATCAATTTATCAATGGCCTCCTCTTCCAAATCAAACATAAAATCAACCTTTTCGTTCCCTTCTCCTACCTCTAGTCCGTTCCAACGTACTACGCTCGCCCGAGTGACAAAAATGTAGGATTCTCTGAAGGATGCAATTCAGTTAATGACTGAAATTCAAATAGTGCAACTCCGAATGGAAAAAGAACAGGAAAGGCAAGGAAAAATCCTTAGAAATTTGCAAAAATTTCTAATGGACAATCATCTTAATCCAATCTTGATTGACGAGGACTCTTCAGGTGATCATAAACAAGTGGAAAGTGAAGAAGAAGAAGAACCAATGGAAGAAGAGCATGCAGAAGACAACAAAAAAGTCATTTGCATTGGCGAAGTATGTTTTGACAAGGACGGAAACTTGGTTGAACAACGTGGAAATTTCTGTTTCCATTATCCAAATTGTTCGATCCATAGATCTCCATTTGTCAAAGATACTCAGTAGTTTCTTCTTTTTCATTTTTCATCGTTATGTGTATATTTGTCACGTTGTACGAAAATGTAAATATAAACATATATATATATATATATAAATAAATATAGTGTGTTCTTATATATGATTCCTATATATATATATAAGTATTATATAGGTACTTGGTTAGGAATGTTAGTAGTTTAGGACTAAGTTTTAGGTTTACAAGTAAGTATTGATTATGTATGATAACACTATCATTATAATCATATAGGATATTAGACTAAGAGTTATATAGTTTGGAGTTAGTTTGTTTTTTGTTGATGATAAAGGAGGAGAAATATAAAATAGGGTAGTTAGGCATAGATTAAGGGGGAGTTATTAGATTTAGGGGGAGTTATTAGGATAGAAGTAATATTTTATAAACAAAGGTTGTCATCATCAAAAAGGGGGAGATTGTTAGTCCTTGAGATGATGGTTTTGATGACAACAACCTTAGAATAAGATTATAAAATATAAATACTAACATTATAGTTTAGATATATATGTATATGCAGGATTTAACCATGCAGGTACCAAGAATGAAGACTGTACAGTATAGAGATTCAAGATATCCAGATTGAAGACTCATGAGTATCAAGAATATCAAGATTATCAAGAGTTCAAGATTTCAAGATAAGTATTGAGTCTAGAATTATGTTAAAACTTCATAATAGCACTGAAATCTTCACTCCATTTTTCTTTTGGGATGGAACCCATTTCTACCTTTTTAGTGGCTTACAAACCCACGACAAGTAGCTTACAAACCTACGACAAGTGGCTTACAAACCCACGAACATCCTGGTTTTGTACAAGTTCTCGAGTCCTGATGTGATGAGATATTCTGCAGGAAGAAGCTTGCAAAACTACTTCAAAATGATTTTCAAAACTACTTCAGAATGATTTTCAAAACTGCTTTTCAAAATGTTTTAGCCTTAAAAATTATCTTTTCAAATAATTTTCAAAAAGATGTTTTAGCCTTAAAATATTCTTTGTTTTTTTAATAAACTCTTGTTTTAAACTTCGTTTGTTTTAAACTATCTTTTAATTATAACATATTTATACTTAGATTTAAATATAAAATTATATATATATATATTATTCTCTATATTTATCTATGTATTTTATCTATAGTCAAGTATATTTATAAAGTTTAAATAGTTTTTAATATAAGATAAAGGTTATTTTCAAAGAAAATCAAATCTTCAAAAAATACTTTGGGATGTCGACATGCCCAAGTACCCCATGTCGACATAGTGACAGTTAGATTCAAAAATTTGAATTTCAAAAGAAGTGTCTATTCGCCATAACCTTTCACGAATGAACATGGCTGTTGTTCTTCTATAAATAGGGGTTAGTTTCAACGAATTTAATATCAGATTTTCTGGTTTTTCACTTCTCTTCTTCTTCCACTTTTTCTTATTCAAAATTCTATCATCACTCTGCCGAAATCAACATTGAATCTAACTAGATCATCTCTGGTTTGATTCTCTATCACTATCTCAACAAGATCCCCGTGCTATTCAGAGTTATAGGCTTTCTTTGTAATCAATAGAGTAAAAGGTGTGATTGTAGCCTTGGAAATCAATCAAGTGAGAAAAGGTGTGATTGTAGCCTTGAGAAATCAATTGGGTGAACTTGTTGCCCGGAAATCAAGTATCTCTACCCAGAGGATTGTGATTCTGGAGGGTGTACCTCATGGCCTTGAAATCGAGGGTTGTAATTGTTGAATTGCTTTTGAAAGGAAATCCGTACTTAGTTGTGCGGGATTGGATGTAGGGTAACTTCGAACCAGTATAAAATCCGGTGTGTTCTTTCCTTTACTGCATTTGCTTTATTTCTGCATCTGTGATTATATCTGTGTCTGAATATTGCATACATTTGTGTACAAATCAACAATAACTCAAAAAGATTTAGTAATTTCTTCTAAACACTATTCACCCCCCTCTAGTGTTCATTCTAGCCTTAAGATCCATATTCCGCATTCCTCACACCTCTTTTTTTGTTTAAATATATATATATATATATATATATATATATATATTATTCTGAAATCTTATTTCTCTCGTAACTTCGCCATACTAACTCGGATTTCGACAAGTTATATATGGAAATTGACCAGAAAATGCCACGGACCCGATGGTGCAACTCCCGTAGCAAAATTCTGATAATTCCAAAAATGCTCATTTTCATTATTTAATAATTATTTTGGTTATTTAATTATCTAAAAATGCGGGGTGTTACAATGTGACTTAACTGTTTTATATATTTATGAAAGGAGAAGGGCCTTTTTGTAAATAAATTTAAATTGTTAATTCTGGAAAGTCGGCAGTGCTTTTAGAAAAGAGAAACTTGGAACCAATCACAATTTGACAAACAAGGCAGGTTAGGTACAAAGAAATAGTTTAAAAGGATTAATCTACATGTTTTTCACTGTTTCGATGCTTTCGGCACCAAGTTCCGCCTCCTTATCTTCACTTCTGACACAGTCGAAACCAATGCACAAGGTATCAGGAACTGGTACGTAGTGAATTGGATGTAGGCAGAAGGCATAGAGTCGAAACCAGGGGTTCCGAAAGGGTTGAGGCTTTACTTTATTTTTAAATAAAAATGCACTTGGTTGCTTTCAACTAAGAAGCTATCGACTTAGTTGGCTTTTAACTAGGTCAAATGGATTTAAAGGAAATGGTTTCGGTTGGATTGTGCCTTTGTTTTAAATGACTACTTTCAACTAAGTCGAAACCTTATGCTGCTGCTTTTTACCTTTCGACCCAGATGGTTTCGAAGTGGTTGCTTTGTTTTTAAAATATGGCCACTTCTCCAATGCTTTCTAAGAGATGTTTCGACACCATCACTTCTTTACTTAGGAAATGGTATCGAAATAGATGATTTCGACTTAATTGTTTTAAAGACCCTTTTTCTATGATTGAAGTATAACCCAAATGGTTTTGAAAGAAATAGTTTAATGATTTCGAAAGAAGTGCTTTCGACTTCTCTACTTGAAGGCATAATCCAAAGGGTTTCGACCAAAACAGTTTTCAAAGGTTTTGAAGGGGTAAATTTTTAAATGGTTTCGAAAGGTTTCCACATGTTTTAAATTGAACCCAAAGGCTTTCGAAAGGTTTAGTATTTTAATGCTTTCGAAAGGTTTTAGTGAATGGTTTTGAAGGGGTGGTTCCCCAGGGTTTCGAAAGGGTTGAAAGGAAAAGTTTTTCCTATGTTTTCGAAAGGCAATATTTAAAGGATTTAAAGAGGGATGTCTAATGTTTTGAAGCTTTCAAAGGAAAGGCTTTCAAAGGTTTCGAAAGGGTTACTTTCAATGGTTTCGAAAGGGTTACCTTCAATGGTTTCGAAAGGGTTATTTAAAGGTTTTAAACAAAGGTTTCGAATGTATTAAATATGCAATATAGCCTAAGTACTTTCAAGTTAAAAAGGGGTTTAACTTGTTTTGGAAGAATAGCCAATCCTCATTAAAATTCACCAACATTATTTTGAGTAAAGTATATATAACATGGCAAAATAGCTTAGAGTAAAGCTAAGAATATATTTTCCTTGTATAAGTATGATTTAAAAGGTTAAATCATTTTGAAAAGTTTTTCAAGGAAAAAGATGAAGGGTAGTTAACCCTAAGAAAATGATTTGGACAGATAGTCCATTTTTATTCGGACAGTTAGTTCAGTTTGCGGACAATTAGTCCAGTTTGCAGGCAGTCAGTCTAGTTTTTGGACAGATAGTCTATTTACTACTTGCAGACAGATAATCCAATAGTTACCTGATTATAGCTTGAAGGATTCAGCTATTATTATCATTATTATATCAGTTTGATTAACCAGTTTGGTTGCAGGAAAGGAATTGCATAATATATGTTTTAAAGAGGATATTAGTGAGGGGAAACCCATTCCGCTAAGCGTCGTGGTCTCACTTAATATCACTAAACCGAGATGTAACAGTATTATTCACACTAGGCTTTATGTCCGACTCGATGTTTTTGTTTTCCCCTTAAACTCTTAGGTGCTCAAAATTGATTTGAGTTGGCTGAGGGTTAAGGTTTTCAGGTTTTAGAAATTTTGGCAAATAAAGCTTCCGAAGACAAGCAGGTGGCTGACAGATAACTAATTAGGAGTTAGACTTTTATCTTGTTTTGATTCCGTTGTGTATATTAAGTCAGACATCACTATATTGACTCTGATCAACTAAGGGGGCATCGTCATATGTCACTCTTGGCGTATTTTTGTAATGATTATATTTGATCTTTACATGGGAAACGATATGGGATTATGTAATTTGGATATGAATTTGTTTTGAAATGTAATCAGTAAAATGTTGTTTTTGGAAATCTGTGAATTTGTTCATATTCAAGTGCTTTTGATATTATGGATACCATTAGCATTACCGTATTTTGTCACCAGAAGTTAATACTATGGATGACTGCAACATCTGTAGCGCTTAGCTTTTGGCCTCTAGATACGGGATGTTACAAAAATTCCTCTCGAAATCGATAAATTATAATTCCAAGCCCTTCTGGTCGCCGGACATCCGACCACAAAAACTCCTTCACGAACTAAAGCGTAATGAAGGCGAACCGGTAGATCAGCGGTCATCTGATCCAATAAAGCCTTCGCGAACATGAAGGTCATTCACGAACTAAAGCGTCATGAAAGCAAACCGGTAGATCAGCGGTCATTTGATCCAAAAAGGCCTTCGCGAACATGAAGGTCATTCACGAACTAAAGCGTCATGAAGGCGAACCGATAGATCAGCGGCCATCTGATCTAAAAAAAACCTTCACAAATGTGAAGGTCTTTCACGAACTAGAGCGTCGTGAAGGCGAATCGATGGATCAGCGGCCATCTGATCCAAAAAACCCTTCGAAAACATGAAGGTGTTTCATGAACTAAAGCGTCGTGAAGGCGAACCGGTAGATCAGCGGTCATCTGATCCAAAAATCCCTTCGCGAACGTGAAGGTCTTTCACGAACCAAAGCGTCGTGAAGGCGAACCATTCATTCTGACTATCTGTCTCAATTATAGTTTCTAGGAATACTATTAACCTGTTAAATGTTTATGGACTATTTGTCCAATATCTTAGTTTTAATGGGATCACTAAGAACCTATCGGTAACTCCAATATCTTATCTCTTATCCTAGTTTTCATGGGAAAACTAGGAACCTATTGATTAACTGTCAATATCTTAATCCGGAATAGTTTTCATGGGCTAACTACAAACCTACTGGTCCCTGCCAGTATCAAATCATCGTTTTCATGGGCTGAATATGAACCTATTGGCCCCTGCTAATATCATTTGTTGTACATAGTTTTCATGGGCTTACTGCGAACCTATTGGCCCCTGGCAATATCTTTAATTAAGATTTTAACATTTCTTAAGTTATATTCACTACTGGATCAACCTAACTGGTTATTCTGCCCTTCCTCAAAATTCTGTTATGGGTTAATTACAATGTGAATAAGTATATGAAGAAGTAATACTTCTAAAATCCTAAGTTATGCCATGGTATTAACTTTTTAAAAGTGAGAGTGGGTTATTTGTTTTGAAACTTTAAAACATCACCTTCGAAACCTCTGGATGACCTCCTTCGAAAGCATAAACTTCTTTTCAAAACACAATAAACATAGCTTTCCAAGTCCTTGTTAATTATTCACTTTCGAAACCAATGGTACCTTTCGACGGTATCAAAATACTCTTTAAAACATAGTTTCGAAACAAATAAAAGTACTCTATCGAAAGCATTGGGTTTACTCTTTAAAAACATCATTTGGATCAAAGTGGTTATATATGAAATTATCTCTTTCGAAACCAATTATAAAATTATTTTTGGGGAAAAAGTTTATGGTGTCAGAACCATCTAGTCGAAAGCAACCACCTTTTAAATTAAAGCATCGAAGGATAGAGTCGAAACCCCCTTTCGACTCCATTGCCTTCGAAACCTCAACCCCTTCGAAAGCATTCAGGAAAAAGCTTAGTTTAAGTTAAAACAGAAGTAACCCTTCGACGACATAAACGGCTTCAATGCAATCGAAAGAAGAAATTAGCGGCAGGGTTTCGACTTGGTCGGAACCAATCCTTTCGAAAGCTAACACCTTTACATAGTATAGCTACCTTCTTTGAAAGCTATTTTAAAAATCCATTTTGAAAGCATATGTTTCGACTATGTCGAAAACTTTAAGTAAAACAAGGCTGGAATTTAACTTTAGATAACAAACTACGGTTTTGACTGAAAAGGGTATCGACTCAGTCGAAAGCCTCTCAAAAACTAGGCATGCACTTATCTTTTAAAAGTGAACCATGGTTTCGACCCTTACGAAAGCATTGCTTTCGACACCCTACCTTCCGCTACTTACCAATTCACTTCGTACCAATTCCATTGATATCGTATGCATTAGTTTCGACTCTAATGGATTGATGCAGAGGTAAAAGAGTCGAAAGGTGCCTCCGAATTAGGCGGAACAACTTTTTTCTGAAACGCTGATTTATAGCGAAATATGGCAATTACTTTATGATTAACCTGCCTGTTGTAATTCCCTGATTGGTTACTTTAAAACTTTTCAACTATTTTACAACTATAAACTGCCGCATTAATTTAGATCCATAAAAATAATAATGTTTAAGCCCTTCCATATAATAAAACCAACATTTGCAGAAAAGTCCCTCTTTAACAATAATTTGTTTTCCCTAATAAATCAACTGGGAAAAATCCCCAAAAATCACAGAAAATCAATTTTATCATGTAATCAATCATATTAAAATTTCAGACCCAATTTCTTTATGATATACTCGAAATAAATTTTAAACCCAATTATATCATATTTTCCTTTAGAAATTCATAATAAAGTTTCTATAGCTCGAAAAATTCTGAAAATCAAAACCCATCTCTAAAATCATGTTTTACTTAACATAAATTTTTTCCATGGCATTCTAAAATCATAAACTCTTGGTTATACCCTAAAACCGTGATAATTCATATGCAATTGAATTAAAATAAATCAAACATAATATAGTTCATGCATATCATCATCCATAGCATCATAAAAACGAATTTAATCATAAATCCGAAAAAATTTAAACATAGAATAAATTAGAGATGGTAATAAATCATTATTCACCTTAGATATGATAAGGAATTTGAGATTTGTTGTTGCTTAATCCTCCCTAGCTTTGATCCTTAGTTTAAGATTGTAATCTCCTCTTTTCCTCTTGTTAATGGATGACTCTTAGGGTTTTTGCGTTTATTTTTTATTTGAGAAAAATGAACGTGAATGGACAATCACAAAAGGTCATAGCCGTGTAAAATGAAAAGGTTATTTTACTAATATGCCCATGTATGAACTAATTAACCTTTAAACCAATTTAAAGCCCATTTACTCTACTAATGAGCATTTCCCTATATATGGTTTGTTCAAATCTCAATCCCTTTATCATCATTATTCTATTTAATTTATCTAATTAAATCCCTGAGTAATGTTATCAAAAATTAGGGATGTTACAGGCTCACCCCTAAAGAATTTCATCCTCGAAATTTAGTAAGGACTAAATACTAAACATAGAAATCATCTGTAACAACTCCTAACAACCATACTAGTCTAACTAACTAGAAACTATCATCTAATATAGATATACCCTCAAAATAGATTAGGATTAGTATCTCTAATCCTATCCTTTGTCTCCCAAGTACAGTCCTTCTCGTTGTCGCTCTAGTGAACTTTCACCCACATAACTGTCTTATTCCTTAATCTTTTCTCATCTCTAGCTACAACCCGATCTGGTTGTCTAACGAAAGTCAAATTTGGCTCTACTTCTAAGTCTTCCAACTCTGTCAGAGGAATAGTAGTCTCTGGATCATGCACATACTTGCGAAGATGAGATACATGAAACACATTATGGACGCCTGCATACCGCTCGGTAACTCTAGTCTGTATGCGAGCTTTCCAATCCTCTCTATAATCTGGAATGGACCTACATATCTTGGGGCTAACTTCCCTGACTTTCCAAATCTTATCACACCCTTCATTGGTGATACCTTAATGAAAACCTTATCTCCAACTGAGAATTCTAGATCCATACGCCTCTTATCCACGTAAATCTTCTGTCTTGACTGAGCTTCCTTTATCCTTCCTCGGATTAACTCAATTTTTACTGATGCCTCCCTAACCAAATCTGGACCTAAGACTAATCTATCTCCAGTCTCCAACCAACATGCCGGTGATTTGCAGGGTCTTTCATACAAAGCCTCAAAAGGTGTCATTCCTATACTAGTCTGGTAACTATTATTATAGGAAAACTCAACCAAATGTAAGTGATCCTCCCAAGGTCCACCAAAGTCTAATAAACAAGCTCTCAGTAGATCCTCGAGTACTTTGTTGACTTTCTCTGTCTCTCCATCCGTCTGAGGGTGATACGCAGTACTTTTATTAAGCTTGGTACCCATCACTTCCTGTAGACTTTTCCAGAATTCACTTGTGAGCAAAGCATCTCTGTCACTGACTATACTACTAGGAACTCCATGCAGCCTAACTATGTCTTTTAGGAACAACTTAGCTAAAACAGGTGTTGTTTTGGTTGGCTTAACTGGAATGAAATGAGCACTCTTGGTCAATCTGTCCACTATAACTCATATACTTTCATTTCCTCTATTTGACCTTGGCAACCCGTTTATAAAATCCATAGATATCGAATCCCATTTCCAAACTGGAATCTCTAAAGGCTGAAGCAACCCACTCGGTTTCTGATGTTTAGCTTTCACTTGTTGACAGTTTTCACATTGCTTAACCCTCAAGCCAACATCCTTCTTCATGCCTTCCTAATAGAAGCTCCTCTTCATATCCTGATACGTCTTGGTTCTTCCAGGATGAATCGTAAATTGGATCGATGACATTCTCCAAGAACATCTTTCCTCTAGTCCTCCGTATTCGGAACACACAACCGTCCCTTCTTTCTCAACCATCCTCTTTGGTCAAGGCTAAAATCCTTTAGTTTATCGATCTCAGTTCCAACCTCAAGCCTTCTAATTTTCTCATCCAACACTGGATCCTCCTCCTGCTTAGAAGAAATTTTCTCAATCAATACTGGTCGAACTTCTAAACAAGATAACCTGGCGAAACTCTGACTAGAACCAGTAGTCGATCTTAACTGCACATCACAACCGACAAAAGCTCCTAAATACTTACACTCCACCAACATAGCTAACACCAGATTCTGATGTTTTCTACTAAGAGCATCAGCCACTTTATTACCTTTCCCCGATGTATACTCTATACCAAAATCATAAGCAACCTAAAACTCCAGCCATCTCTGCTGCCTAATATTCAACTCCTTCTGGGAGAACAAATACCGTAAAGACTTATGATCGGTATAAAGCTAAAACCTCTCCCCTAGGAGTTAATGTCTCCAAATATTCAATGTAAAGATCACAGCTGCCAACTCCAAATAGTGAGTAGAATATCTAACTTCATGCGGTCTAAGCTACCTAGATGCGTAGGCAATGACTTTACCATTCTACATCAACACTGCTCCTAATCCAGTTCCATATGCATCAATATATACTACCAACCCTTGGTTTCCGTCTGGAACTACTAACATGGGTGCATTGGTCAACAAATGCTTTAACTTAAGGAATGCTTCCTCATATTTGTCAAACCAAACAAATCTCACTTCCTTCCTGGTTAGCTTAGTTAAATGTGCTGCTATTGGCGAGAAATCCTTAATGAATCTTCGGTAGTAGCCAGCGAGTCCAAGAAAACTCCTGATCTAAGTCACCGTCTCTGGTCTTTTCCAATTATTCATGGCTTTAATCTTATCTGGATCGACAGACAATCCTTTCTCTGAAACCATGTGATCAAGAAGTTTTACCTCTTTCTTCCAGAAATGACACTTGGTAAAGTTCGTCTTTAGCTGATTCAGCCTCAGCGTCTTAAGTACCACTCTAAGATGAACTTCATGCTCTCTCTCATCCCTAGAGTAGACTAGAATGTCATCTATAAACACCAACACAAACCTATCCAAATACTCTTAGAAAACTCAATTCATCAAATCCACAAAGAAAGCAGGTGCATTTGTTAATCCAAATGACATCACCAACCACTCATACGAACCATACCTAGTTCGAAATGCTATCAAAGGAATACCGTCCTCCGCCACTCTTAACTGATGGAAACCTGTCGCCAAGTCCAACTGGGAAAACACTCTTGCTCCACTCAACTGATCAAACAGATCATCTATTCTTGGCAAAGGATACTTATTCTTAATTATCTGTTCGTTCAACTTACGATAATCAATACACATCCTTAATGACCCATCTGGTTTCTTTACGAACACCGCGGCCGCTCCCCAGGGTGAACTACTTGGTCTAATAAAACTCCTTCCTTCTATATCCACTAGCTGCACCTTCAATTCTTTTATCTCAGTCAGTATCATCCTACTAGGTGGTCTACATACAGGTTCAGCTCCTGGCACAAGATCTATTCTAAACTTAATAGCTCTTTTTGGTGGTAGTCTAGTGACTGGCTAAAAAACATCTGCAAATTCTCTTGCTACCCGAACCTGACTTAACTCATTTCCTACCTCTATAGCATTAAGTAAAGCACTAACACTCCAATCAGTATTCTCTATTGAGAATATCACTCGGTTATGACTATCAGGGTGTCTTAGTGATATTTCCTTATACTGGCAAAATATTCTATCCTCATACCTACCCAACCAATCCATACCCAAAATGATTACGATATCTACGAAATCAATAACATACAAATTGCAGGTAAACTTATGACCTAACAAGTCAAGTTCTAACTGGTCACATCTTAACCCTAGAGTTGCATACCTTCCTAAACCCTTATGGAAGTAACAAGGTAGGTGGGTTCTAAACATAATCTATCAACCAAACACAGAGATATAAATGAATGTTATGCACTGGTATCAAAAATTACTCTAACTGGAATACTCTAAATCAAAAGCATACCTTCCATCACAGTCTTTCCTTTATCTGCTGTGGTAGCCCTAGCTGGTCCTATAGCAAAAACTTTTCCATTGTCCTTCCTAACTGGTTCTGGATACTGATTCTTATAATGCCCAACTTGATCATAGTTGAAGCACTTCACATTCTTCTTATTTGCAGCATTCATTTCCTGTTCGGCATTCATTAGCAAAGTAACCCTTCTTGTAACACTTATAGCAAACTACCTCAGCCTTTGACTTCTTAACAGTATCTCTCTTTTGGGCTCCCTTCTTTTTTAAAAAACTTCCTCTTCTTCCCTGGGAACCCTGAGTTTCCACTAACTTCTCTTTAGCAAAACCCGCAAGTAACTCCTCATGGCGAATGGCCATCTCCACCACTATATTACAAAGATCACGAACATGTGTCATGGTCATTCTAGCAAGCTGGGGCCTCAATCGCCAAATGAATTTCTCATTCCTTTTGATGTCAGTATCTATAACAACATATCCATATCGAGACAGCTCTTCAAACTTAATACCATACTCGACTACTGAAATCTCTTCTTGCACTAAATCCATAAACTTCCTCATCTGCTCAGACTTAGCAAACTCAGATACAAACTTCTTCTCTAATCTCGTTTTAAAATCAGCCCAAGTTAACTGCTCTTCCGGAACTCCAGCAGTAACACTATTCCACCAATGTAATGCTGACATCTACTACTGTCTAGAGGCTAACCTTCTCTTTTTCCCATCATCCAGACCTAAGTCAGTAAATATATGCTCACAATGCAACAGCCAATTCTGAACCTCTATGGCACTTTTCGTTCCCAGAATGGCTTCCTACCCAAACTAGTGTAATCTTGACTCAGCAAAGCATAATTATTCCTAACTGGAGCTACTAGATTAGCTCCTCCTGCATTTCCAGCAACACCAATAGCAGCTCCTACTTGCATTAAACCAACAAAGAACTGATACATCGCCCCCATATCTACTGGTGGATTTCCAACACTCTTATTGGCATCAACATTTTGATTACTAGCATTAGCCTATCGATCCGGGTTCCTCCTAGTAGTTGGTCGAGCATTTCCGGTAGTTGTGGTGCTTCCTCCACCGATCCTCTTCCGTTTCCTGCTTCCATATCTCCTTTCTCGTAAATCTGCATACGAGCCTTAATAAGATACAGAAGAACGGTCTAAGAGAGCGGAGAATATGCACTTATATATAACTATATATAGCAAATACAAGTACGTTACTATAACGTTAACCCAAACCCAATTTTATTATCTGATTCATTGGATTATGTTTGGAAAATCTTTTAGGTTTAAGTTTCTGTTAAAGTTTCATAAACCTATGCTCTGGTACCAGCTTGTAACATCCACTTACTTGGAGGCCTAAAGTTAACGGCTATAGATGCTACAGTCATCCATAGTTACTAATCCTCGACGACCAAATACGGCAATATTAGATACATTGATATACAGAAACACAAGAATATGGAAAAAAAATTAAATAGCAAATGAGTTCCACATTCCATTTCAAATATTCCAAATTGATTACATAATCCCAGTTCACAGACCACGTTCAAATAACATATAATTATTACAAAATACGCCCAGAGCGACATATTAAGATGGCCCCTTGGTTGATCAGAGTATATAAATAGACAAGAAAACAAATTTTCCTTTACAAACAAAACACACAGCGAAAATAAAAGAACTCTAATATCAAGTTTGCCTCCTGCACGTCCTCGGAAGCTTTATTCGTCTAAAAGAACACCTAGAAACCTTAACTCTCAACCTACTCAAAATCAATTGAGTACTTGAGAGTTTAAGGGGAAAATAAAATCTTCGAGTCAGACATAAAGTCTGGTATGAATAATAATTTACCATCTCAAATCATTTAGATATCTAGTAAGACCACGTCGCTTAGCAGAATATGTTTTCCCTTCACTAGTATCCTAAAACATTTATAAAACCATATACTATGCTCCTGCATCCACAATGGTTAAAACATAGTATTTCAAAACATTATGATGATATGAAAAACAAGTAAATCAAATCTGGATTACCATCCCCATTCATTCTAACTATCTGTCTCAATTATAGTTTCTAGGATTACTATTAACCGGTTAAATGTTTATAGACCATCTGTCCAATATCTTAGTTTTCATGGGACCACTAAGAACCTATTAGTAACTCCAATATCTTACCTCTTATCCTAGTTTTCTTGGGTTAACTA
Source organism: Allium fistulosum (assembly GCA_030737815.1). NCBI lineage: Eukaryota > Viridiplantae > Streptophyta > Magnoliopsida > Asparagales > Amaryllidaceae > Allium > Allium fistulosum. Next base: position 693,334,333 of record CM060903.1, on the reverse strand, counting down.
GGAACCTATTGATTAACTGTCAATATCTTAATCCGGATATAGTCTTCATGGGCTAACAACAAACCTACTGGCCCCTGCCAGTACCAAATCATAGTTTTCAAGGGCTGACTCTGAACCTATTGGCCCCTGCCAATATCATATGTCGTACATAGTTTTCATGGGCTTACTGTGAACCTGTTGGCCCGTGCCAATATCTTTAATTAAGATTTTAACATTTCTTAAGTTATATTCACTACTGGGTCAACCAAACTGGTTATTCCGCCCTTCCCAAAAATACTATTATGGGTTAATTACAATGTGAATAATTATATGAAGAAGTAATACTTCTAAAATATTTAGTTATGCCATGGTATTTCCTTTTTAAAAGTGAGAGTGGGTTATTTGGTTTGAAACTTTAAAACATCACCTTCGAAACCTCTGGATGACCTCCTTCGAAAGCATAAACTTCTTTTTAAAACATAATAAACATACCTTTTCAAGTCCTTGTTAATTATTAACTTTCGAAACCAATGGTAACTTTTGACGGTATCAAAATACTCTTTAAAACATAGTTTTGAAACAAATAAAAGTACTCAGTCGAAAGCATTGGGTTTACTCTTTAAAAACATCATTTGGGTCAAAGTGGTTATATATGAAAGTATCTCTTTCCAAACCAATTATAAAATTGTTTTTGGGGAAAAAGTTGATGGTGTCGGAACAAACTAGTCGAAAGCAACCAACTTTTAAATTAATGTATCGAAGGATAGAGTCAAAACCCCCTTTCGAATCTATTGCCTTCAAAACACCAACCCTTTCGAAAGCATTCAGGAAAAGGTTAGTTTATGCTAAAATAGAAGTAACCCTTCGACAGCATAGATGGCTTCAATGCAGTCGAAAGGAGAAATTAGCCACAGGGTTTCGACTTGGTTGGAACCAATCCTTTCGAAAGCTAACACCTTTACATAGTATAACTACCTTCTTTAAAGGCTATTTTAAAAATCTCTTTCGAAAGCATATGTTTCGACTATGTCGAAAACTTTAATTAAAACAAGGCTGGAATTTAACTTTAGATAACAAACTAAGGTTTTGACTGAAAAGGGTAACGACTCAGTCGAAAGCCGTTCAAAAACTAGGCAGGCGCTTATCTTTTAAAAGTGAACCTTGGTTTCGACCCTGACGAAAGCATTGCTTTCGACACCCTACCTCCGCTACTTACCAATTCACTTCGTACCAATTCCATTGATACCATGTGCATTGGTTTCAACTCTAATGGATTGCTGCGGAGGAAAGGAGTCGAAAGGTGCCTCCGAATTAGGTGGAACAACCTTTTTCTGAAATGCTGATTTATAGCTAAATATGGCAATTACTTTATAATTAACCTGCCTGTTGTAGTTCCTTGATTGGTTATTTAAAACTTTTCAAATACTTTATAATTAGAAACTTCCGCATTAATTTAGATCCAAATAATAGAAATATAATGTTTAAGCCCTTCAATATAACAAAACCAACATTTGCAGAAAAGTCCCTATTTAAAAATAATTTATTTTCCCTAATAAATCAACTGGGAAAAATCCCCAGAAATCGCAGAAATCAATTTTATCATGTAATCAATCATATTAAAATTTCAGACCCAATTTCTTTCTGATATACTCGAAAAAAAAATTAAACCCAATTATATCATATTTTCCTTTAGAAATTCATAATAAATTTTCTATTGCTCGGAAAATTCTAAAAATCAAAATCCATCTCTAAAATCATGTTATACTTAACATAAAAATTTTCCATGGCATTCTAAAATCATAAACTCTCGGTTTTACCCTAAAACCGTCCTAATTCATATGCAATTGAATTAAAATAAATCAAACATAATATAGTTCAAGCATATCATCATCCTTAGCATCATAAAAACGAATTTAATGATAAATCCGAAAACATATAATCATAGAATAAAATAGAGATGGTAAGAAATCATTATTCAACTTAGATATGATAAGGAATTTGAGATTTGTTGTTGCTTAATCCTCCATAGCTTTGATCCTTAGTTTAAGATTGTAATCTTCCTCTTTTCCTCCTTGTTAACAGGCGGCTCTTAGGGTTTTTGCATTTATTTTTGACTTGAGAAAAATGAACGTGAATGGACAATCACAAAATGTCATAGCCGTGTAAAATGAAAAGGTTATTTTACTAATATGCCCATGTGTGAACTAATTAACCTTTAAACCAATTTAAAGCCCATTTAATGTATTAATAAGCATGGCCCTACATATGGTTTATTCAAATCTCAATCCCCTTATCATCATTATTCTATTTAATTTATCTAATTAAGTTCCTGAATAATGTTATAAAGAATTAGGGATGTTACCCTAAAGCATCGTGAAGGTAACCCGGTAGATCAGCGCTCATCTGATCCAAAAACACACTTCACGAATGAGAAGGTCTTTCACGAACTAAAGCATCGAGAAGGCGAACCGGTTGATCAGCGAAATTTATGTACGACTAATATCCATGAAGACGAATTAGAAGATCTACAGTCATTTGATCCAGAGCCCTCTGAAGTCAACAAAGTCACGCTCCGGGGCCACAAATTGACAATCATCAGTCACTTTGCATAATTAACAAAATCACTTCCAACGACCGATGAAACAAACAATGCTGAACTCTAGAGCTATAAGGTCGCTCAAAGGAACTAAGCCCAAACTTAACCGACCTTATGGTTAATCATAGGCTGACTCGAATCAAGCCAAGACATAGAACTCGGGAGAACCGTACCCACTAAACTGGGGTAACCAGACGAGTTGTGGAGAGACCTTAGGTACAGTTCAAATGCGCCAACAGACCTGTGGCATGAGGGGCACCGCACACACTTGAATAGCCACAAGGAAGGCCAAGACTAATCATACCACAGTTCTGTTATGCCCGATCAAAAATTCTAGCACTCTGAAAACTACATACTTAACGACCTAGCTAGCACAAGAAACGAAATAGAAGCATAATACTTGCTTACTTCTTCCCAACTCCTCCTTTACCACCCTTGGTGACCAGTTCCTTTTCCTCTTAGACTGTATGCTAGATGAAGACCAATTTTCTAAAGGTAGTTTGGACCAAAAACAGAGAGTCTTGCCCCGGAACTCCCATAAGCTCTTTCTTTATAACCATCTCCATGCGGTCGGTTGTAGATCTCTCCACTATGGCAACATTATCTCTTTGGCCATGCACATCTCCTGAAATACGGAAGGATCGTCCAAGCCATGGTTGTGAGAAATGCAGATTACGGATCTTAAGGATGGAATAACACTAGAGGGGGGTGAATAATGTTTTGTGGATTTTCTAAATCTTTTTGAAACTTATGTAAATTTAATCACCAACAAATGCAATTCACAAACACGGATATAATCACAGAATCAGACACATATGCAAATAATAAATAAAAGCAGTAAGGGAAAGAATACACAAGGATTTTATACTAGTTCGGAGTTACCCTACATCCAGTCCTACACAAATGTACGGATTTCTTATCAAAAATAATCTCCCAGATTACACCCTCGATTTCAAGGCCACGAGGTACACCCTCCTGTATTCGAGTCCGGGGAAAACTCTCTTGATTTACCAGGCCACAAGATCACCTAATCGATTTCCGGGGCAACAATCACACCCAATTGATTTCAAGTCTCAACCGCACCTTTTACTCAACAGTTTGATTTACAAATAATGCTATAACTCTGAATAACACTGAGATCTTATGGAGAGAGTGGAAGAGAATCAAACAAGAGATAATCAAGTTTGATTCACTTGGTATTTCGGCAGAGTATAGTTTGGGATTCCTTAGGATAAATGTGGAAGATGAAGAGAAGAGAAAAAAAGTGAAATCTGATGATAAATTGTTTAGAACTACTGGAATTTATAGGAAATCAACAGCCATATCTATTCATGAAAGGATACGATGAATAGACACTTCTTTTGAAATTTGAATTTTGAATTTAACGGGCGCCATGTCGACAAGGGGGGTTGAGGGATGTCGACATGCTCTAGGCAAAATTGGTCATTTTTATTTTCTTATTAAAATTGGTTTCTATAATTTCTCAAAAAGATTTCTAAAACTTTGTAAATATATTTGAATATAGTTTAAACATATAAAAGAGTTTAGAAAGTAATTTTTAATATATATAATCTTAATCTATAAAGTGATTTAAAATCTGAGTAAATATTTTAAACCTAAATATTTAAAACAAGAGATAGTTTAAAATCAATGACAATTTTGAAATCAAAATATTAAAAATGATAAAGATAGTTTTGAGGCTAAAATATTTCAATCAAGAGAGATGTCTTTTTGAAAAGAAGGTTTTGAAAACATTTAAAATAAGAGATATATTTTTGAAAAACATTTTTATAAAATTAGTGGATATCAAAATAGGACCATTATATGTTCCACTAGATATTGTCGTGGGTTCCATCCCACTAGGGTTCCATCCCTTTAACAGGCTTGAAGTGGATTCCATTCCACGAATAAATTTCGAATAAAGATGTAAGTGCTTTCAAGAAGTTTTAACATAATTCTAGACTCAATACTTATCTTATACTATTAAAATCTTGAACTCTTGATAACTTGATTTCTTGATACTCATGAGTCTTCAATCTTGATATCTTTGATCTTTAAATTCATCAGTCTTGTATCTCTATACATTATAGTCTTCATTCTTGGTAATTGCATGTTTATATCCTGCATATACATATATATCTAAACTATAATGTTGGTATTTATATTTTATAATAAGTCCTAAGGTTGTTGTCATCAAAACCATCCTTCTTCAGGGCTAACAATCTCCCCCTTTTTGACGATGACAACCTATATTTATAAAATATACTTCTCCTTCACAATAACTCCCCCTAAAACTAATAACTCCCCCTTAATCTAAGCCTAACTACTCTAACTACTCTATTTTATATTTCTCCCTTTTTGTCATAAAAAAAACTAATCCTAAACTAATATAACTCCCCCTTAGTCTTATATTGGAGTACCCGTGACAAATTAAGATGGAGTGTGTGTGTGTATATATATATATAATAACATGAGTTAATTAATGAAAACATAACCAATATGATAGTTTAACTCCAATAAACATTACTATGTTTCATATAATTTTATACATTCCATTCAAATCAAATCAATTCTAATCAAAGCAAACCAAATCAAACAATTTAAATCAAATCAAACAATTTAAATCAAATCAAACAATTCAAATCAAATCAAACAATTCAAAAACAAGCAATTCAAACCATAAGGAGATCAAATATTAGGAACTTCAACCCATCCTTCTTCTCCAAAGATAGGATCCTTTTTAATATCTGTTCGCACAAAAAATAGGCAAATACCTCCAAGTCGTATGATTTAGTTGATTTTATATTGTTTTTAGTGATCTGGATGATTTATGCAAATATGTAAAAAGTAGGGACTAAACTGTAAAAGACACACAGATTTATAGTGGTTCAGCCAGAATATGCCTACGTCCACTTTATATATTATTTCTCCTTTCTTATTCAGATTACAAGTACAAAGCTTTGATACAAGTATATGAAAGTTGTTTGAAAGTTCTATCCGTGCTTGAGCTCTCAAACTTGTTCCCCATTGTTGTACCCCTGCCCCTCTATTTATAGAGTGAGGCTGGGGGTAGGGTTCTTGGATGTATATAGCTGCTGGTGGGCCTGGGCTGATGCAATCTGGCCTGGTAAAGTTGGTGCGGTAGTACGTTGGTTCGGTGGAGGTCGATCCGGTAGTGCGTTGGTCCGGTGGATGTCAGTTCGGTGGAGGTTGATCCGGTGGATGTTGATCCGGTGGATGTCGGTTCGGTGGATGTTGATCCGGTGGATGTTGATCCGGTAGTAAGTGGCCCGGTGGTGGCTTCCCTTGCTTCTGGTTTGGTAGTGGATGGAGGTAGATGATTCGGTAGTGTCTGCGTAGCTTCGACTCGGTAGTTCCAGAAGTGGTTTGGTTCGGTATGTTGGTTGGTTCGGTGGACTTGGTCCGGTGAAGGGTGGAAACGCACCCAACATTTGCACCCCAAAGTGGGGCATAGGCCAACATATGTCGCGCTTTGTTTTGGTTTGGGGGATTCTCATCCGGCTCTGTGTGCCGAACCTGTTGGTCCGGTTATTTGTATTTTGCCTATAAGTATGGGCCTAATGCTTTTGTTATTCCTTATCAGCCGAACCAAACTTCTCGTTTTTTGCCGAATCAAACGTATTAGCCGAGCCAAAATCTCATCTGCCGGACCAGGTGAGGCCCTCTTCCGCCGAATGAGTTTTTACTTTGAACTACCGAATGGACTCGGGGACGTGACATACCGGATGAACTTTAAACCTTTCATAAATTACGAGTGAAATTCCAGACTATATACACCTTCTTGTTTACTTCCCCCATCCTAACGACGCACTTTTTTTTGTGTTTGCAGATAATGTCTCGTAAAGTTGAAACCCATTCCGACAAGAAGAAATCTACGGACAGAAGAGAGTCCCCCGTCGTGCCCCTAGTCCAGCCGAATCCAGAACGACGTGGACCCGCCCCAAGATCGCTAGTGGATGGGTACGTTCCTCAAGAGCTTCTGAACTCACCTCCTGATTGCTCCCCTAGCTCCCTCAAAGATGAGCAGCTTGATGTCATTTCTCGCTCTTTTGGGATTGACACAGCGTTTATGCTGTGGCCGGGGGAAAGAGTGATGCCATATAATCCCCCCGAAGAATATTTCGCTTATAGTAGGTACCATTGTATGTGCGGGGCCATTCCACCGATTAATGCTTGGATAGTCAGCTTCATCACCTACTTGAAGGTGGCTCCATTCCAGCTTCAGCCTAACTCCTACGCCATCTTGGTGAGCATGTTTGTTATCTTCCAGAGGAGATACGGGCGTCCTCCTTCCAACCGGGAAATCCAGTATCTGTACAACTTAAGAGGCTACAAGAAGGGGTCTCCGTATATTAGCTTGGAGTCGGCCGTGTCCTTCAAGCCAGTCCTTGATTTATATTCAAAATTCAGCATGTTCAAGAAGGAATGGTTTTTTATCAAGGATGACTCTGTTTCTATCCGTCGCTTCACCTCTGGCTGTAAGTTGAAGCTTATTTATAATTTTCGTTCTGACTACAGTGCTTCTTCTTATGTGTTCTTATTTCTTGCTAGCGACAGGTGGCTTTGCGGTCGTGGAGAACGATCGCCTGGTTCAGATGGCTGCCAAAATAGAAGCCATTTCGGGAAGGGATATGTCGGCTTCTTACTTGATCAGGAACGCTACACTTCTGGGGCACAACCTGATTCTACCACATCAGTCCGTGGTCAAGCAGAGAGACACGGCGGAGGAGAGGGCTGCCAAAGCTACAGGAGGGGCCACGATGAAGAGCAGCAAAAGGAGACCCTTCTCGATACATCCAGTCGCCGGGGGGAAGAAACTCAAGAAGTCCGATGGACCCTCTCCCAGCACACATCCAGATGTTCAGGAGGAGGAAAATGTGGAGGGGGAAAAAGGCGAGGATGAAGGAGGTGAGGCGGAGAGTGGAAGTGGTAGAGAAGGTGACGGTGATCGTCATGGCAATGATGGTGGCAAAGGACAGGGCGGTGATGGCACCGGGGCTTTGCCTCCTGGGCAGGTAGGCGTGATTCAAGAGTGGACAGATGACGCTCTCCGCCAAACCTTCGAAGAGTTGGAGGAAGGACCGGCCCTGGCGGAGAAGCCCAAGAAAGCTGGTAAGGCCGGGACTGGCGCCGATTTATCTTCCGGGAGTGCTTCTACTGGTGCAACTTCTGCGATTCAAGGTGAATTTCTTTTTATTCTTTTTAATTCTTGAATGATGGTTCAATGCATGCTGGTGACACTTGGTTTTCATTCCAGGAGCGGGCAAAACGGCCAAGACCTCAGATCTTCGGCACAGGCTTGAACAATACAGACTTCTCAAAGCTTCTGCCAAATCGAAGCCTCCTACTAACCGCCCTGGAGACGTAGTCGGCTATCGTCCTCTTCTTGGAGTTATTGAAGAAGATATACAAAAGAGGAAGAGGAGTCGATCTTCGTTTGAATCTCCTCCTGGCCCTCCGGCCCCACTCCAGCCTATTCACGATATTACGGAGGAGGATACTGAGTTTATTCCCTCCCCACATCCGTCTGAGAATCCAACCGTCACCCCGATAGATCACCCTGTCTTGGTTCGTAATTCGTTTGCGGGTCATCCAGGCCTGGACCCGGCCTCTCATGACATCTCCTTCGATGAGGCTACTGGTGAGCACCTTCTCCCTCGTAATCCTATGGTACAGGTGCTTGACGAAGCTAAGTCCTTGGACCTTGATTTTCTTACCACTCGGGTTGTAACTCTGGGGGATGAAGCTAAGGCGAACATCGACCGGGTTGCCGAGGAGACCAGGAAATTGATGGGGCATCATGCCCGACTAGTCAAGGCCGGGGAGGAAATTGGGAGTGCCAACATTCGGTTACGGTTAATGGTTTCCGACCAGGCTAAGCAACTTGCCGATCAAGCCATTCAAATTTCTCAGCACGAGGCCGCATCCAGGCAACTGAAGAAGACTATGGAAGAGGCCAGCAGGGCAGAGTTGCGAAAAATGGAGGCCGCCTGCAAGGAGCGGATTGACATGGCTATTGCGACGGTGGATGAGGTTCGACAAGCGGACCTCGAGCGGGTACAGGAATTATCGGGGAGATTTGAGGCTGCAGAGCTTGCTCAGTCCAGGTTGAAGGAGGAGATGGAGGCGATGAGGATATCCTTTCAGGCTGACCGCTTACGATATCGATCGGAGAGGGATGCTGCCGTTGCAAAGCTGCGTGCTTCTGAGGCCCGAATGAGGGAGCTTGAGGAAAACGAGGGGATGATGGATGAGATGCTCCAGGATATGTATTTCCGTACTTGGAAACAGGGTAACTTATCCTGGATGGATGATTACCCCCGAGTTATGGCCAGGATTTATCTCAGGGCTCTGGAGGAGGCTAGGGCTGATGCGGATAAAGAGGGTGGCGCGGTCTTCAGAATGGATGTGGTCACTGCCCAGTTTACCAAGGAGGAGAAGGTGGCGGTGAAGGAGGGTATGCGGCTGCTTGCTGCTGAGGAGGCAGGTGTGCAAGTAGAGGATGATGATCAGGATGGTCAGGAAGCAGGCGCTGGTAAGTCTTCCCTTCTAGTCTTTCCGTTAACTTGGTTACTTATCACTAACGAATTCTTTCTTTGACCGGACAGGTAGGCAACAGGACAAGGGTAAAGCTCCGATGTAGCCGGCTCCTTGACTTGACCTGGATATCTTTTTGTTGACTTGACATTGTTGTACATGTTAGTCTCAAAATAGTAACGTAACTTTTAGGTTGCAATTATGTTACTTGTAATAAACAACATTATTTTTGGCGTGTAATTTTTTAACTTAAGCTGATTCTGTCGTATTTGAATGCTTTTGTTGTTTTGACATGTTGTATAAGAAATATAGCTATGCATATGCCTGCGATTCAATTGTGTTTGACGCCAAGTTCTTGCTTAAAACATAATTTCATGTCTTGCAATGTTAGTGTGATGTGTGAATAAATTACAGCCATGTATTTATACACGAAAGAAGAAAATACCGCCCTTCATATTTTACTTGTAGATGGCAGCTTTGAATGTCTTGTGTGACTGAGTATGGAATGCGGCCTAGTATCCCGTTGTGAGTTCCCACTCCCATTAGCGAATGTCTCCTATTCTGTGTCATGTACTTTAGGGATCGTTATAGAGGATAGGAGAAAAGTTTTTTAAATAGAATGGGAATATGAGAAATAGTAAAACTTCCAATCACGGAAGGCCTTCGATGTGCTTAAGTTCGTGGCAAATGGGCTTTGTAGTCACTTTCCCTAGCTGTGGGTCTTGGAGACATTTGTCACCCATCTTACGCCTCCGCGGGGAGTTAATCTTTTTTACCACAACCGTACTTAAGACGCATCGGAGCCGAGATCCCGCACAGTAACTACTCGGGCCATTATGGCCCGTAATCGTGGGTATTATTCGATTTACTGTGGCCAGCTAGCGTGGGTGCCGATCGTCAACCGTGAACTACCCCTGGCTGGCCACACCTTATGTTGGGGCTTAAAGTAGGTTCATAGTTGCCGGCGAGCTGAACGCCGTAATGAGCTGCCTTGGCTATAGTCGGCCTTCTTGGTGGCTTATAATCAGCTCATTACAGTTGGCTTTGAGGGCCGTCGCGAGCAATGAGTTAACCCGCAACAGAGGGATGCCGGAGCAAAAGTGTCTCATTGGCGAGGGCATAGATTCGTATAGTACCTGTTAGGTCTTGTCCAGGTGGAGTCGTGTTGCAATGTGTTTTGAATGGAAATGTCATTACACAGGATTTTGTTCAACAGAAAAGGATAAAGTTGACAAGCAGCCAAGATATAAAGGAACAAGTTAAAAAGAGACAAGTTTTTTAAGTGGTTCGGCATGAAAATGCCTACGTCCACTGATTCTCTTTGTTAATTCACTTCATATGGGCAGTACAAGTTAAGAAAAGTATCGACGAAGGTGTTGGATGTTCCATGCCCTCTGGAACACCTCCCCGTCCACTGTTGACAAAATATAAGCTCCATTGTGGAGATCTTTATGAATTACATATGGCCCATCCCAGACTGGATCTAGCGCTTTGGGGCGCGGGAAGATTCGCTTGAGGACAAGATCTCCTTTTTGTAAGCTACGATGCTTGACTTTGGAGTTGTATTGCGTTGCCACTTTTTGCTTGTGAGCTGCTGCTTTGAGGGCTGCATCATTTCTTCTTTCCTCAATTAGATCCAAAGACATGTGGAGGAGCTCTTCATTTTCTTCTGGGTTATAGTGGATCCTACGGTGGGAAGGCATTATAGTTTCAACTGGGAGCATAGCCTCCGATCCGTATGCCAAAGAGAAAGGAGTATGCCCCGTTGATGTTCTGAAAGATGTGCGATAGGCCCACAGTGCCGTAGGAAGTTCATCCACCTAAGCACCTTTTGACTTTTCGAGTTTCTTTTTTATTAGAGTTTTGAGAATTTTGTTGACGGCTTTGACTTGTCCGTTTGCCTGGGGGTAAGCTACGGATGAGAAGCTTTTGTGAATTTCGTGCTCTTGGCACCAGTTGGCGAACTCTTCGCTGTCAAACTGAAGTCCATTGTCCGATATGATTTTGAATGGGACTCCGTACCTGCATAGAACATTTTTGATCAAGAAGTTAATAACTTTTGCTGAAGATACTTTATTTAGGGGTTCTGCTTCCACCCATTTGGTGAAATAGTCGATTGCCACTATAGCATATTTGGCCCCGCCTCGGCCCATTGGAAGTTCGCCAATCAAGTCAATTCCCCATACTTCAAAGGGCTAAGGGCTGGTCATTTGAGTAATCTCAGTTGTTGGTAGCCGCGGAATCTTAGCAAACTTCTGACATCTGTCACATTTTCTGACGAAATCTAAGGCGTCCTTGCTTAAGGTGGGCCAGAAATATCCATATCAGAGTATCTTTTTTGCCAAAGTCTACCCTCCAGTGTGATCTCCACAACTTCCTTGATGGATGTTGGATAAGATTTCCTTGGCTTCCCTTCCGGCGACACACCTTAATAAGGGGTTAGAGAAGCCGCGCCGATAGAGGGTGCTTTCTTGTATTGTATAGCGGGAAGCTTTCCTCAAGATTTTCTTGACTTCGTTACGCCCGTTGGGCAGTGTGCCACTTTGTAAGTAGTCTCGGATGGGAGTCATCCAAGTTGCTTCTTCGGTTGCAGCTATCAGATTCACTTGCTCAAAACTTGGGGTCAGTTGCTTTGAGATGGCTACTGCTCCGGAAATAGCACCATCTCTCATGCTAGCTTGCTTCGCCAATTCGTCGGCCTCTTGGTTCTCTTCCCGAGGGATGTGTTTGATTAAATAGTGATCCAATCGATTGAGAAGCAACTTGGTCTTCTTTAAATATGCTATGAGTCGTTCTTCTCGAGCCTGGAATTCTCCTAGTATTTGATTTACAATAAGTTGAGAATCCCTATGAAGACACAAAGAATTGGCTCTGATTTCTAAGGCAAGTTCTAATCCAGCTATCACTGCTTCATACTCTGCATCGTTGTTGGTGGCAGCGAATTCCAACCTTATAGCATAGTGTAGCTTATTTCCCCTGGGAGTGATTATTACCACACCTGCCCCCGAGCCTTGTTCGTTCGACGCACCATCCACAAAGAGATTCCACTTGATGTCTTCTGCTATTTCCGATTGCTCCTTACCTTCGTTGGTAGTGAATTCGGCAATGAAATCGACCATGGCTTGTCCCTTGATGGCGGTGCGAGGATGGTAGGTGATATCATATTGACTTAGTTCAATGCACCATTTAAGTAGTCGCCAAGAAGTGTCGGGACGATGGAGTACATGCCTCAGCGGTTGATCGGTTAGAACTCTGATGGAATGGGATTGAAAATAGTGTCGTAGTTTTCGTGATGTGATTAGTAGACAGTATGCTAGCTTCTCAAGTTTAGGATATCCGGCTTCCGCCCCTGTAAACCTCTTGCTTACAAAGTATACTGGCCGCTGGGTGCGTTTGTCTTCTCTCACCAATGCGGCGCTTAGAGCATGAGATGACACAGCAAGGTATAAGTATAGTTCTTCGCCTCTGTTTGGAGTTGAGAGTACTGGTGGTCTCTGGAGGTGTTCGATTAAGTTAAGGAAAGCTGTTAAGCATTCGTCAGTCCATTCGAATTTTCCTTTCTCTTTCTTTAGAGCTTCAAAGAAGGGGATGCATTTGTCGGTCGCTTTGGAGATGAATCTGCTCAGGGCGGCCACCTTCCCATTTAGGCTCTGCATTTCCTTTCGGGTAGAAGGTATCCTGATATCTTTCAGAGCTCGGACTTGTTTAGGGTTTGCTTCGATTCATCTGGCATGGACGATGAATCCTAGAAACTTTCCTGATGATACTCCGAAGGAGCACTTTAGAGGATTCAGCTTCATTCCATATTGGCGAAGTACTTGAAACATTTCATCCAGGTGGCTTACGTGATCGTCGGCTTCCCTTGACTTTACCAGCATGTCATCCACATAAACTTCCATAGTTTGTCCTATTAGTCCTGCAAACATCTTGTTGACGAGGCGCTGATAGGTGGCTCCTGCGTTTTTAAGTCCGAAAGGCATTACCTTGTAGCAGTACAATCCCTGGTCAGTGATGAAACTAGTGTGGCCTTGATCGGGAGCATGCATAGGAATTTGGTTATATCCTGAGTATGCGTCCATAAAAGATAAGAGTTCATGCCCGGCTGTGCTGTCCACAAGCTGATCGATTCGGGGAAGTGGGAAGCAATCCTTCGGGCAGGCGTCATTTAAGTTGGAGAAGTCAATGCATGTTCGCCACTTCCCATTAGCCTTTTTTACCAGCACCGGGTTGGCGATCCACTCTGGGTAGATGGCTTCTCGTATGAAGTCATTGGCAAGTAGGTTCTTTACTTCTTCATCGAGGGCTGCCGATCATTCTGCCCCCATACTTCTCTTTTTCTGTTTTACTGGCACCTTGGTAGGATCCATGTTTAGTACGTGGCATGCTATGTCAGGGGAAATCCTGGTCATGTCAGTGTGTGACCATGCAAATACATCCAAGTTGTGGCGGAGGAAGTCAATGAGTCGTTCCTTCAAATCTGCTTTTAGTTGGGACCCGACTTTCAATAGTCTACTCGAGTCATGTCTGTCTACAGATACAAATTCCATAGCCTCTGCAGGCTCGGCGGTGGCCTCCTCCTCTTTGTCCCTGGGGTCTAATTCATTGAAAGGGTCGCTGGTATATCGAAGAGGAGGGGCTTTCGTTAGTTGCTATGCTTCCAAACTTTTTGTGCAGAGGGCAATCTCTACACTCTTCCCTTTATCCTTCCTGTGGTTATTGCGAAGTTCGGTTACATAGCAATCTCGAGCAATATCCTGGTCTCCCTCTACCTCCCCTACTCCATTGTCCGTTGGAAATTTCATCTTTAGGCACCATCGGGCCAGGACAATTTGGAAGTCAGACAAGGCTGGCCTTCCTAAGAAAGCGTTGTAGGCCGAGTGGCTTTCTATCAGCACAAATGTCTGTTTCCGCACAACGGAGCGGGGATGACTTCCAATTTCAACAAAGAGATCCAGTCTCCCGTGGGGCATCTTCCCATTTCCTATGAAACCGTGTAGTGGTTTATTGCAGGGAAGAACATCCTTTAATGACAGCTTCATTTTGTCAAAGGCATGCTTGAATAGGATATTCACTGAGCTTCCAGTGTCTACTAGAATTCGGAAAACCTCGGCTGGACCGAGCCGGGCAGAGATAACCATGGGATCCATGTGAGGGTACTGCCTTCCCTCCAAGTCACGCCTACCGAATGTGATGTCACCATTCTCTATCCGCTTCGGGTGGCGTTCTTCTATAATAGAATTGACGCATTCTTCATTGTTTCTAAGTGAATTTCCGTACCTTTCCATTTCTGCCCAGCTTCCGTCGGCGATGTGCGGCCCTCCCGAGATGGTATGGACCACTATCTTCTCTTGACTGGAGCCGCTGGTGTTGCGATTTCCTCTGCCTATTTCTGGGGAGGGTAGCCTTGGGTTCTCGTTGGCAGGAACTGGAGTCCTATTCTGGCCTTTTACATAGCGTTCTAGTCTTCTTCTTCTGATGTGCTCTTCAATCAAGTCCCGGAGATGATGGCAGTCGTTGGTATCATGCCCATGGGATTCGTGGAAGCGGCAGAATTTTCCAGACTTAATTGTGTTATCTGATTCTTTCTTGTGCGGGGGGCGTTTGTATTTAACTTCGTCTTGAGTGGCCAGGAAGATGTTTTCGATCGTTTCATTCAACGGGGTGTAAGCGTCAAATCTTGGTCCTAGCCGATATAGACGCTTTTCTCCCTTCCTGCCCCCAGCGTTGTCTCTAGAATCATTTCTTCGAACGTCCTTTGCTACAGCGGGCGAGTTGCCATGAGCTGCCTTATTTTGTTGCCATGTCTGCCTCTCAGTGGCAGCATCTTCAAGCCTCATATATTTCCCAGCTTCATGGAAGAAATCGGGTAAAGTAGCTGGTTTTTCTTTGGTCAATCTCCTAGCAAATTTAGTATCCGGATGCACACCGCTACAGAGGGCCATTAGGATAAGCTTCTCATCGGCATCTTGGACTGCGGCCACTGCGGCATTGAATCGGGTTAGATATTGCTGCACTTTCTCTCCAGGTTTCTGTTTGATACTGGATAAGGAATAAGCGTCCTTGGGCTGCTCCACATGAATGCGGAACTGGCTGATGAACTTTTCTTTCAACATCTCCCATGAGCTGATGGACCCTTGGGGTAGATGGCAGAACCAGAAGGTAGCTAGATCTCTTTGATCCCGTTGGACGCACTCTCTGAACAAGCGTGCCATCCATTCATCAGAATTTGGAGCAAATAGAAATGAGTTCGGTTCTGCTCTGTGGGATTGATTCCGTCCGGATGACCTGTAGGGATGGTATCGTCTATCATTCCTGACATTTTCCAGTGGCTGTCTTTGGTCTTCTGGGAGCATGCTAGGGTCAGCTATAGTTGGCCCTTGCCTTGATCTTCCCCTGCTGGGTTCAGATCTAAGCACTTCCTCGGGTCCAACTTCGGGCTGGACTCTAGCTCGGCCCTGTTCACTGGTGTTTCCGTGGTTAGGCAGTACGATAGGCTCGGCTACAGTTGACCTCCGCCCGGTACCTCCCCCGTTGGGTTCGGTTCCAAGCGTTTCCTCAGGTCTAACTTCGGGCTGAGCTCGGTCTCGACTCCTACCATGGCCGCTTCTTGTCGTTAGCTCTTTCGAAGAAGGAAGATCTTTGTTGTCTCTGAGATCCTCCAGACTGGGACTCACCTCATGATTCAGTGTTGCGGTTGGACTCTTCAGCATCCCTTAAGCGTTACATGAGTTGGTCCACCAAGGCTTCCTGCTGGGATGTGAAGCGGTTAGTCACTTCAGCCACAACCCTGTCTAGATCTGCCCTAGTAATTGCTGCCGGCTATTCTGTGGCAGGGGTTGTCGAATTTGCCTGACCTTCATTTGGTACTGCTGCTGGAATGGGACGATTTACTTGATCTGTGACCACTGGATCTGGAACACTACTAGTTGCGATGTTCTTTCCTTTGTTAACGTCTTTTTTCTGCCTTGGAGGCATGTTTTCCAAGCAATGAACGACGCTGTTAGGAAGAAGGTTAAGTGGGAGAAGCTGAAGCTTCGAGCTTCTCGCTCTCAGTGAAAGCACCAAAAATGTTTGCACAAAAAATGGGCAAACACCTCCAAGTCATATGATTTAGTTGATTTTATATTGTTTTTAGTGATCTGGATGATTTATGCAAATATGTAAAAAGCAGGGACTAAACTATAAAAGACACACAGATTTATAGTGGTTCAGCCAGAATATGCCTACGTCCACTTTATATATTATTTCTCCTTTCTTATTCAGACTACAAGTACAAAGCTTTGATACAAGTATATGAAAGTTGTTTGAAAGTTCTATCCGTGCTTGAGCTCTCAAACTTGTTCCCCATTGTTGTACCCCTGCCCCTCTATTTATAGAGTGAGGCTGGGGGTAGGGGTCTTGGATGTATATAGCTGCTGGTGGGCCTGGGCTGATGCAATCTGGCCTGGTAAAGTTGGTTCGGTAGTACGTTGGTTCGGTGGAGGTCGATCTGGTAGTGCATTGGTCTGGTGGATGTCGGTTCGGTGGAGGTTGATCCGGTGGATGTCGGTTCGGTGGAGGTTGATCCGGTGGATGTTGATTCGGTGGATGTTGATCCGGTGGATGTTGATCCGGTAGTAAGTGGCCTGGTGGTGGCTTCCCTTGCTTCTGGTTTGGTAGTGAATGGAGGTAGATGATTCGGTAGTATCTACATAGCTTCGACTCGGTAGTGCCGGAAGTGGGTTTGTTCGGTAAGTTGGTTGGTTCGGTGGACTTGGTCCGGTGAAGGGTGGAAACGCACCCAACAATATCTTCCCAATCTTCATTATCTTGAATTAAAGTTCCTTCAGGATTTGCATCGAGATCATCTTTGTTTAGGGCAGAAATCATCCAACGGAGGGCATCGAAATGCTTCTCCTGTTCTTTTATCATCTGCATTTGACTTAGTTCTAAGTCCCTTTGATTGCGGAGAATAAAAGTAAGTATATTCTTGAATGAATTGAGAGTTTCTTCAAGATTTTCACTTAGAGTTTGGGAAGAGGAAGCCATTTTTGATAAGTAGTTAAAAGATATAAATAAAGATAAGTAGAAATGAAGAGATTACAAATTTCTGGAATAAACAAGTATTTAAATAGGCAGAAATTCATTTAAAATGAATAGACATGAGTTAGTTATTTTAATTTCAAAATTTTAAAAAATAACCAAATCAAACAGTTATATGTCGACATAGTGGGTTGGGGTATGTCGACATGGGTATGTTAATCTATGTGTCTTCTTTGTTTTGTGAGTATGTATATATATAAACTTATATACTATACTAATATTTATTCCAGAGACATGATAAGGTAGAAAAACATAATATAGATAAATGAGTTAATACATGAGATACTACATAACAAGATAAAAGAGAAATACAAGTTCATAGAAAATAAACTAGTACATCACATCCTAGTTTTTAGAATGTGCTAGAGGATGAGGAGGATGATGATAAGACAAGTTTCCGACCAACTTTAGCAAAGAACTTGTTCATATTAGTGGTCATTTAATCCAATTTCTTACTAACGGATCTTTTGAGAATCCGTTGATTTTCCACTATGATCTTTTGATTTTTGAGGAGTGTTTTGTTGGAAGGATTGTTAGGATATTCAATACTTTCCAAGTAGGTATCTTCATTTTCTTCTTCAATTTCCATTTCCTCCCCTTCTTCTTCTTCTTCCTCATTTTCTTCCTCCATCTCTTCATGTGCCAACCTTTCATCCTTTTCGGCAAGAGATTCATATTGTTGAAATATGAAAGGAATTTTCATAAGAGAAATATTGGCATGATTAAACACTTTTCTTGAAATAAATTCTTCCCTTTCGTAATCAACACCAAAATAATTAAAAATCCGAGTGAGATAGATTCCATGATACAAAGTATTCTCACCCATTTCCAAATTTTTAGGACGAAGTTCATCCATAATCACTTGCGCCTAATTAATGTCATAATGACCAAAAATGGAAAAAAGAGCTTTACAAACTTTTAAAGTCGGGTTATTGAAATTTCCCGATCTAGGAGTGATAGTATGTTGCAAAAGAAGATTAACAATACGTGCCTTCGGACGAAAGTTACGATTTTTAAATTCAAAGTTGTCATCTCCTTCGAAAATGTGTTGAAATGTCTCACGATCATGTTCATCAATATTAAAAGTAGAAAGATACATTCCCGAATTCTTACAATTGAGAATGTTGCCCAAAATTTCACAATTTAAAATAATTTTAGTGCCTTTAACACTACTCCAAATTTCATTTTCATTTCCTTCATGAAAACCGCGATTCAAATTTGCATAAAACATTTTAACAAGATTTGGATAACAAACAAAATCATTTTCAGAATTGTCAAAAAGATTAAAAATATGGTTCTCTTCAAGAAGAGTATTGATTTCATATGTAGAGAAATCGCTAAAGATAGCAAACTTTCCCATATGAACTTTTCTGTAATTAGCATAGCTTATATAAGCCTTGATTACTTCCGGATAATTATAGAGATACTCTTTGATGGTTTTAGACAGCCTCATTGTGGATGGAGTGCTTGAAGAAGCCATTTTTGAAGAGAGTAGAAAGTTTGAAAGAGTGAAAGAGAGTTTGAAGTTTAAAATGAAAGTGAAAAGATATGATAAGATAAAGGAAATAAATAGATATTCAATAGTCATGTTCTCTGGTCAAGAGGTACCTTTCCAGAACATTGGAGTTGGTGAAAAGGTGGAGGGAAGTTCAAAGATTTGAATTCAAATTTGAATTTCAAATTTCTGACAGGGATGTCGACATCATGGGTAGGACCATGTCGACATGGGTCAGAGAATTCATGTGACTTATATATTCCTATATAGTTTAATCTCTATATATTTATATATTATTTTTAATGTCTATATATTTTCTGGAGTAATATTTAATATAATAATATTACTTTACTAAAAAAATATTAAAATATTAAAATTAAAATAAACATAATAAAAAATTAAAATTCAAACAAAAACAATCAAATAATCAATCGATTTTAAGTAAACAATTTCAACCAATATATTGTAAACGTGTACCTTTTTCTAGATTCGTGTCTCTGAGATCATCGGAATCATGAATAGCCATAAATCACATATTTGAATTTTCTGTCTTCTAAGCATCATCGCTTGAGGATGAGTCTGAATCGTCTAGTGTAGCAGTATACGCTCTCTTCCTTTTCTTTGTATAATCATTGCTTGCATGAAACTTTTGCTTATCAGGGTGCGGACAGTCTCTTTTGAGATGACCTAGTTCGTCACAGTTGAAACATTTGACGTGGTTTGGTACTTTATTATGATTTCCAGAATTCCTATGATCATTCCTTTTGAAGTTGTTTATCTTTCTGTATTTTAGAAACTTCCAAAAATTCCTTGTCATGAAGGTTATTTCTTCATCATCATCACTTCCCGATTCTGATCCATCTGTTAATGCATTGAATGCAATTGACTTCTTTTCGAATGCCTTGCTATCTCTTCTCTCTTGCATTTGTACTTCAAATGACATTAAATTTCCAATCAATTCTTCAATCTTTAAAGTACTGATATCATTTGCTTCTTCAATTGCAAGAGTTTTCTGATCCCATTCCGGAGTAAGAGAATTTAGTATTTTTCTGACTTGATCTTCTTCGGAAAAACTTTTTCCCAATGATATTAGAGAATGCACAATATCCTAAAATCTAATATACATATCTGAAATGGACTCATTAGAATTCATTTTGAATAATTGAAACTGATTCGTGAGTATGGATATTTTGGTCTGTTTGACTTTGCTTGTTCCTTCATGAGTAACTTGCAAAGTTTTCCAGATATCATATGCAAACTTACAAACAGATACTCTATTGAATTCATTCCAATCAAGTGAACAAAATAAAATATTCATTGCTTTGGAATTATTTTTTGCAATGTCTTTTGCTCAACAGTCCACTATGCAAAATTAATTGTAGGTTCAGAATATTCAGTTTGTGTGATATTCCAAGTGTCTAATCCTATTGAATGTAAATATATTTTCATTCTACATGCCCAATATGCATAGTTACTGCCATAAAAAAGTGGTGGTCTGGCAGTAGACTGACCCTCTACAAATGAACTAGTGATAGTGTTAACAGAACCAGTGTTGGTAACCAATTTTGTTTTTTAAAAACTTTTCAAAATTCAGATTATGAAATCTTTGAAAACCTTGCTCCGATACCAAATGTGAGAAATGCGGATTACAGATCTTAAGGCTGGAATAACACTAGAGGGGGGGGTAAATAGTGTTTTGTGGATTTTCTAAATCTGTTTGAAACTTATGTAAATTTAATCACCAACAAATGCAATTCACAAACACAGATATAATCACAGAATCAGACACAGATGCAAATAATAAATAAAAGCAGTAAAGGAAAGAACACACCAGGATTTTATATTGGTTCAGAGTTACCCTACATCCAGTCCCGCACAAACATACAGATTTTTTATCAAAAATAATCTCCTAGATTACACCCTCGATTTCAAGGCCATGAGGTACACCCTCCTGTATTCGAGTCCGGGGAAAACTCTCTTGATTTACCAGGCCACAAGATCAGCTAATCGATTTCCGTGGCAACAATCACACCCAATTGATTTCAAGGCTCAACCGCACCTTTTACTCAACAGTTTGATTTACAAATAATCTTATAACTCTGAATAGCACTGAGATCTTATGGAGAGAGTGGCAAAGAATCAAACAAGAGATAATCAAGTTTGATTCACTTGGTATTTCGGCAGAGTATAGTTTGAGATTCTTTAGGATAAATGTGGAAGATGAAGAGAAGAGAAAACAAGTGAAATCTGATGATAAATTCGTTTAGAACTACTGGTATTTATAGGAAATCAACAGCCATACCTATTCGTGAAAGGATACGACGAATAGAGACTTCTTTTGAAAATTTGAATTTTGAATTTTACGGGCGCCATATCGACATGGGGTGTTGAGGGATGTCGACATGCTCTAGGAAAAATTGGTGATTTTTATTTTCTTATTAAAATTGGTTTCTATAATTTGTCAAAACAATTTCTAAAACTTTGTAAATATATTTGAATATAGTTTAAACATATAAAAGAGTTTAGAAAGTAATTTTTAATATATATAATCTTAATCTATAAAGTGATTTAAAATCTGAGTAAATATTTTAAAGCTAAATATTTAAAGCAAGAGATAGTTTAAAATCAATGACAATTTTGAACTCAAAATATTAAAAATGATAAAGATAGTTTTGAGGCTAAAATATTTCAAACAAGAGAGATGTCTTTTTGAAAAGAAGGTTTTGAAAACATTTAAGATAAGAGATATATTTTTGAAAAGCATTTTTATAAAATTAGTGGATATCAAAATAGGACCACTATATGTTCCAATAGATATTTTCGTGGGTTCCATCCCACTAGGGTTCCATCCCTTTAACAGGCTCGAAGTGGATTCCATTCCATGAATAAATTTCGAATAAAGATGTAAGTGCTTTCAAGAAGTTTTAACATAATTCTAGACTCAATACTTATCTTGTACTCTTAAAATCTTGAACTCTTGATAACTTGTTTTCTGGATACTCATGAGTCTTCAATCTTGATATCTTTGATCTTTAAATTCATCAGTCTTGTATCTCTAAACTGTACAGTCTTCATTCTTGGTACTTGCATGTTTATATCCTGCATATACATATATATCTAAACTATAATGTTAGTATTTATATTTTATAACAAGTGCTAAGGTTGTTGTCACCAAAACCATCCTTCTCAAGGACTAACAACGGTTACCTGATCCAAAAACCAATTACCTCTTAAAATTGATGAAATAACGTTCCAGCGAAGTCAAATCGTCGGATTGATGGGAAAGCTTGATCCTTAACTTCTAAGAACTAACATCGCTCCTCCAGCACCGGGAAGGCCCAAACCATTGTGTAAATCCCGTAAGCCGCGCACTTCGCTGCGCATCACTTCTTGCACCGTGGAACCGTGCTCTCAAAGCAAGAACACCTTACGTTGCCCGAAGATTGGCAACGTCAAGAAGTTCCAAACTGCTCTGGATCAACGATTCGTATCAATCCCAAAAGCCGTGCATTTCGTACGCCGTGCACTCTCAAAAGCAGTGCATTTCGTAAGCCACGCATTCTCAAAATCCACACATTTCGTAAGCCGCGCACTTCGTAAGCCGTGCACTCTTAAAATTCATGCACTTCATAAGCCATGCAAGCATTGCTTGATGTTGCTCCGGCATCATCATAAAATCGTTAAAATTTTCTATGTACCGGTGTCGTCACGACAACACCGAGAAACTTGTCTATTGTAGTATTAATAGGGAGCAACTCCCGCTACCTAAAAAACCGACATTGCTCCGGTAGTGCCAAAAAGTTAACAAACCAAGAAGTAAACAAAGAATTCTTATCTTTGACCAAAGTTAATGTACAAAATGTCTAAATTCAAGACATCCAAGTCACGAGTTCCCAGAGATAGGAGCTGCAATGTACCTTTGACCGAGGGCATCCAGAGAGCCACCCAGAACATCAAGTCTCACATCAATTGTTCAGAATAATCAGCCCTGTGGATTGAGGGGCACATAACACATTAAAACTTGGTCAGGATAAAAAATTGCTCCAACTTGCAATGAAAGGAAGAACTTACCATCATCCAGAGGTAGACGACAATGGAAGGCATTTCCAGAATCGAACCGTTGATGCATACGTTTCCCAAGACAGTAGCAGGTGCTCGACTGTGGTCTTAAAGCCAAACTTGTAGAAAACCAGTTGTTATCTAAAGACAGACAACGGCAAGGAGAGAACGCTCAAAATCGAGCAGCTAAACCATCGATTTTCAAAGATTGGAACCAATGAATAAGGTTGATATCCACAATAATGCTATTAGCCCAGCATAACGCATATAGCTTGAAACAAGCATGGTTAAGTGTCAAAGATTCAAGACAAACACTACCGAACTCTACCGGTCCGTGATCAGAATAGGAATGAGCACGGTCGTACCAGAGGTAATGTGATGACTCACTTCATTATTTCTAATTTTCTATAAGAATCTAGAATTTGACACCTAGAAATGAAGGGTTCCACAGAAAGAAGTTAGATCATAACAAAAACCGGTTGGAGGAAATCCAATTTCTCATGAATATGAATAACCATGGAATTGGTTAAGAAACAACCCTGCATTTCCAAGGGTAACACTTGACGGTGATAAACAAGGCTAGGCAATGGAAACGCCTGGGACTCCTATCCTTCCAGAACATGGCATATCCCGAAGTTACGCAACGTTGATAAAAATAGCCATGTTGGGTTGAAAGGGATCCACTCAATGATACAGGATTAGATGAATGATTCAATTCTAACAAACATGAATTTAATATTGCCCGAAGACAGGCAACGCTAAGAAAAGACTTCTACAATACAATCATCTAAGTGCAAGTTTTCAAAGATCGAAACTAGCGCCCACCTGGATTAAAAGCATTATCGGATCAGTAGGGAAAATCGAACCCAACCTCTTGAGTGTCGGTGTTGCCCCGACAATGCTAAGGCCTTTTCTCATTTCCTAAGTACCATTGTTGCCCCGGCAACGTTAAGAAATTTTCTATTTCATAAGCATCGGTATTCCCCCGGCAACGCCGAGAAACCCTCTATTTCCTAAGTACCGACATTAACCCGGCAATGCTGGGAAATTTGCTATTCACTATGTACCGGTATTGTCTCGGCAATGCCAGGAAAGCTTTAACCTACAGGTTCGATGAGAAACACTTATCGTAGTAAACTATCAATGCATTAGCTTCTGGAGATAGAAGTCGGTCCTCAACTGAGATTCTACCCTTGTCTTTAGAAAACTACTGTTGCCCGAAAATGGTCAACAACAGAAGACATAACCTTTTATAGGTCAGCCGGATGGTTCGACCTTTCATCATAGGAATCAACTACTGCACAGAAATAAAGCAGCGTTGAAAG
The DNA here is from genome assembly GCA_030737815.1 of Allium fistulosum. NCBI lineage: Eukaryota > Viridiplantae > Streptophyta > Magnoliopsida > Asparagales > Amaryllidaceae > Allium > Allium fistulosum. Next base: position 693,310,239 of record CM060903.1, on the reverse strand, counting down.
GAAATCCTATGATTGAATTGCTCGTGTGCTAATTTCTAAAGATGAAAGCTGGTGCACAACCGAAATTCCTGAATTCAGTTTAGAAAGAATTTAGATACAGCCAAAAGATAGGCGGCCTGGAGGAAGTGTTGCTTGGAACGAAGCCTCTAGGTTATTAATTCCCGAAGACAGGAATTGGCGTATGAACATAATTTCTGTGATGATAGTAATCAAGAAAAGCATGCACAGTTAAGGACATGTAGGGACAATCACGGAAGGTCGAAACTAAAACAATCGGACTTCCTCAATCCTAGAATAGGATTGAAGGCCAGACCAGGGGCAATCGAATCATCTATCCTAAACCTCTCCAACTCTCACAATCACCCAGATATTGGCGTTCTAAATAGCTAGTCCCTTGAGCAGGGATAAACGCACAGATACTTGATCGAAAGAAATGTTACAAAGTCCAAACAAGAATAACCGCGAGGTTGGTTATATAATGGTTCTGTATCGCAAAACAGAGCATTCTGGCAACAAAATCGCTAACAAAGGAAATGAACGATTTAATGTTTAGAAATCAACCGTCGCTCACAGTTTGACGATGACGAGAAGGATCGATGTCCTACTTACAGTCTAACTAGATCATTTGGTTCCAACTAGAAGGAATATGCCATTACCTGAAGTTTGGTGATGTAAAGAAGAAACCCCCAGAATAAAACTACCGATACATCGGCTTTTGAAAACAGAAGCAAGAGTTTGGTTGAATCTTCAGCCCTACCTTATAGCATCTCATGCTATCTGAAGATTCACAACATCAAGGAAAAATCCATAGAGTTGAGTCATCCGTGCATGAGTTTCTGGAGATAGAAACTGATACATGATTAAGGTCTCTACATTGGACTTGGAAGAATTCACTCTAGCAAAAGATGGCGATGATGCGTCTTTCCAGCACATGTACCCAGAATGACATTGGATGACAATGTTAACTTAGAGGAATTCAATGACTGTCACGAAACAGACATTATCGAAAAAATCAGAGCTTGAAATCAAGCAACAAAGTCCCAAGTTTTTGGAGATAGGAGCTATCGTGTCAATCAAACTAGGGTAATCGAACCTATTGCCTAGGAGACCTAATCTCCTGAAAACATGTAGACTTAGTATTCGGAGAAATCAATCCGACGGACTTGGGTAGGTACACCAACACTTTGTTGAAACGAACTCAATTAATCATAAGTAGGGATTAGCTACAGAACTATTTAGACTAAGCAACCTCATAATTTTGAACAAAGATATGAAATAAAATATGCCAAAATGACCGCAAATGTATTACTTACATGTATAGAATTACAGTAAACGAGTATACTGCATATGAACACAAGAGGTGCAACAGCGAGAAAAAGCAATGCTCGGAATCGAGCAATCAAACAAATAGTCCCCGGAGACAGAGGCTGGTATGCAGGTTGAATTCCAAAAAATGCAATGGAAGGATAATCGCAATCGAACAAGTCATGCACTAGTTTCCGAAGATTGAAAGTGTGCCTGATCGAACTTCAACTACAACTCTACAAGAGTAACCGTGCCTTGTAATTTAACCATAATCAATCAACCCAATATGACAGGAATAATAAGCGAAGCCTAAGTTGCGAAGGACCCAGCTTCTAGAGCAGTGGAAGTCTCTTCGCCAAACTAAAGATTAGATGACCAGAAAGTCATTTTCAACAATAAAACTTAGCATTCGACCCTATCGGGTATGTTTTACTTTAAATATCCTCATATAATCAATGCCCAGAATCTAAGGGAAGTCGACGTATGTTGACCAGTCGGTTTTTGAGCATAACCGGGGGCAGATGTAGTGTGTTATCTACATGAGAAGAGTCCAATATTCCGAATACTGCAAATGAACAATCTAGTGTCAATAGCTTGCTTACATTTGAAAAACAATCCATATCGTCCTTTGAAATTATCTTTTCCACGCTTACCTATTATCTATCAATGATTGGTAATGGAGCCGCTATCCTAAGGGATGTAGGAAGCTTTTCTTTTCAGAATCACTGGGGTACAAAAACGGGAACAGCGATATGATTGAATCATCCACTATATCTGATTTTGGAATAAATCATCGCAGTAGAATTCAAAATGGCGATAGGAACTTAACCAAATCCCTAAAAAGAAACTGTTAAAGACCAAGAGCAAGACTTCGCTCCAGAACGGTATACAATTGTTTGAGACAAAACTTAGCTTCACTGTCGGTCGAGTTAAAACTATATTGGTTGACTCCAAACCTACGTCATGCACCCACTTACTGACTTAAACCCTTGTGTAAACTACATAGCAAAGATTGCATCGTCAATACTAGGAATTGAAATTTAGATCAAAATCAAAAAACGAAAGGCTATTAGAAGCCAGTCAATTGAAAACAACATCTTAAGATGGACTCCGACCATTCATTGAAATTCACAGAACAATAATATGAAACTTGTCTTGTTCCAGAGCACACTTTGTTTCCAACGATAGCATACTCTAGGAGGTAAATGTTAACTGGGTTTTAAACCCAGCAGAATTCAACAGGATTTAGAACATCCAAACTAAGCCAGAATGACTTGAAACTTGAACAAGGCATCTAAAAGAACAAGCCAATGGAACTTAAGAGAAACAAGCAAAAAATCCACCATCTCCATGGACCGCTAGCGATCCTAAAGAAAGAATTATGAGTTGTCAATGCCACTTGCATCATGATCTGCTGCCCCTTCTAAGATTACTTGCCAAGTTTCATAGCATTCCAAGCAGTGTAGCTCAAGAAGTAAAGACTCATCTGATTCAAGCCGTTTACCCGCTTTTTGACCAACTAACTTAAAACGGACCTAGAGAACTCATACGAAGTCGGATTAAGTTGAAATTTTGGGAGAACACTTACAAGACATAATAGAAGGCACTTACCTAAAATGAGCTTGATTGGATAAGGATAGATGGGTCTCTAGCGACCTAACTATATGGATCGCTAGCGACCCATGTAGATTGGGCCCCACCACTTGAAATTTTTTGGTAGGTCACTGACACCCTCTAGAGTTTACCAGCAAAGATTTGTTTGATTTTGTTAAGTTTTGAGCGAGTTATGGATGATTCTTCTGGACCGGATGACCCATGAAGATGGATGATCAAAAAAACTCCAAACGACTTGATATTTGGACAAGGCACTTAAATAGAAGATAGGAAGACAACCAAACTAAGATCACTCAAAATATGCTAAATGGATGGATAGCTAGCGATCCATCCCCTATGGATAGCTAGCGATCCATCAAGATAGGTTGGTCGGATTGCCCTCAAACTTTCCAAGCTTCTTCGTAGCACTAAGTAAAGGCTTCTGATAGAAAAATATGCTAAGTTGATGGATATCTTGTAATCCATCCCTTATGGATAGCTAACGATCCATCCCTTATGGATAGCTAGTGATCCATTAAGATAGGTTAGATCGCCCTCAAACTTTCCGAGCTCCTTCATAGCACTAAGTAAAGGCTTCTGGTAGAAAAATATGCTTAGTTGATGGATAGCTAGTGATCCATCCCCTATGGATAGCTAGCGATCCATAGAAATGACTCAGATTGATTTAAGATTTTCGGTGATGACTTGGCATAACAACTGGACTCTTTTGCACCTAAACTTCTGGTCCAAGTGCTCTCCAACCCCTATAAATACAATCCTACCAACAACATAAACAGGATCTTCTGGACTGGTTGCTGGAACTCTGCAGAGTTTATTCTTCACTCTTCTCCCACACAATAGTCATATAGGAGTTCACTGTGATTCTCCTATGAACTCTTGTACTTGTGACTTGATCTGACTTAGAAGATTCAATCATATTGTAATCCGATTCAACTTGTAATAGCAGTAGGTTAATAAAAAGTTAAAAAGTGGACACAGGCTTCATTAACAGCCGAACCACTATAAAAATATTCTTGTCCTTTTACTATTTCTGCTCTTTTTACATTTATTCTCTATATTATTGCTCTGTAAGAACAGGGCTGGTGCTTTCACACTCAATCCAGGATGTTGATCCATTTTTTGGGTTAACAGTTAGTATTCAAGTTAAATGGATTCGCAAAAATTATATCAATCTATACTCAATACTAATTTCCATATTCAACAAATATATAGGTAGAATAACGATGAAATCGCTTTTTCACGTGGATAATACAAGATCCCTCCTTGGACCTTAATATAGAGTTTGACCAGAATATTCTTTATACTATAAAAATCTGATTAAATTAATCCTTTTGAAAATTCCTTACATTTGAAGAAAAAAAAATTAAATGGGATCTTTTTAGAACATCCGGGTTTTCCCTTTCGATCTGTTCCACACCTCGCCTAGAAAGAGAAAACATAGGCCAGGTAAGTTCAGGGCACTGGTTGCTCCATTCCTAACCTTAGTTACACACCTTTTTTATCTTCCCCGATCTCACAGCTGGGACAAAAGTACTAGTTGTTTCCGCTACTCATTTTGTTATTATATTCATGCAAATGGTTTCAATTATATTGTTTAAGTGTTATAAACAATTCCCCTTAACCATTCATTTAAAACCTTATTAAAACTTCCAAGTCATCTTTGAAATAGTCAATTGTTTATTTAAAGACATTTATAAAAGATTTAGGAAATAATAGTTAAGTTTAAATCTATATTTCTAAAGTTTACTGAAACTACTGTGTAAAAGTGCCGCAAATAGTGTTTTATAAGCTTATTCGATTAAAAAAACTTTTCTATCATTTGGAAATCCATATTTATAACTCAAATCTCCATTAAAACACTTTAATTTATTTATCAAATTTATTTCATATTTTTAAACATTTAAAAATATTCATTTTAAAGAATTTTATACTTCGGTCACTTAACTCCAAAAACGCGATTTTCCTGAAAACTTGATTTTGACATATTTTAAAATCTACAAGATGAAATCTTGGTTTATTCTTTTCCATTTGAAAACTATGGTTATAAGGATCCCAAAAATTCTTATTTCGAAAATTTTTGATTTGTACCCTACACAATGATCTAAAATTACGGATCAAAATTTACGAACTACCTCTCCGCAACTGGCTAAATTTTGACTATTTTGGTGAATTGTTCCGGAACTTGTCCGAAACACTTCAATTTTTTTTAAAACCATACTAAAACTATTTTAACTCATTTCAAACAATATTCCATCATTAAATCATATTTTTTAGCTCTTTACCACATATTTGAATATTATATTATTATAATATTCACTTTAAACCTTTTCATAATCATTTTATTTATTTTTCCAAATTTACAACTTAAGCATATTTTTAAAGTTACTAACTTTAAAATTCAAAACATTTACTCCCATTTTTAAAAGTACTTCCAACTTTTAGCTTTAACTTCTTGTTTTCAAATCAATTTCTAACTTTTCCAAAATGAATTCTTTTCTATAGTTAATTTGAAAAGAGGCTTAACTAAGCTAAGTATATTGCATATAATTCTAAACAAATGTGGTCTCAAATCAATTATTATAAATCATGACAAATAAAGTAGCTATAACTAACTTTATTTGAAGTGTTGATAAAACCAACATTAACAAATCATCCATTCATCCAATATTCGTCCATATAACCAAATCTATTATAACATCCCCATTTTCAACCAATAGTGTCAAATCAACATATTATCATTGTATATAAGCATTGGTATCATAACAACAATCAAAATAGCATTTCAATATATAAACAACTTACTCACCTTCGTTTTCACTCGAACTAACTTTAAATCGGCTATAGCTCCGCTACGATCGAATTAAACTTTACAGAATTGAGTTTCAAGGCCTTCAATTGGCTAGGCATAGCCTTGGGAGTGGAGGAGGTGCTCATGGCCTAGCTTATGGATGGAGGAGCTCACGGCCTAGGCAATGGAGGTGGTGGCTGTGGATGAAGAGAGGGGGAAGGAGGAGAATTGAAGCGGTTTTGAGGTGTTTTGACAAATTTATACTTTAATTTATTTTTAATCTATTTTTGCCATTATTTTGCTAAACTTGGAAGACATGAAAATAGAAAGAAGAAGCTTGGAAATGAAGAAGAAGAAGTGTGAATGAAAGTGAAGAAGGAGATATGTATTTATAGAAAAGTTTTGGAATAAAATATTATAACTTGAAATGACCAAAATGCCCTTACTTAACCGTAAAGAAAAACATATTTTTCAACTCTTACCATCACCTTATCACATCATCACTTTATGTCCTAATCACTTAAGGGTTAAGTAAGGTAAAGTAAAGATTTGGTTAGATTTGATGTGATTTGTTTTTTTGTCCTTTCTTACTTACTTTTATTAATGATTTTCTAGAATTTTTAATCTTGTTTAGGAAAAGTAACCTTGTTTAGTCATTTTTTTCATACTTACCATATTATAAAATATGTACATGTCTATGTAATTAAAGGTGCAATAACGTAGCGACACTTATATTGAACCAAACGTTTATTTTCGACAAAAATTTTTACGGTCACATTTTGACGTTTTTGTTAAACTATTATTTATGTAAAAAAAACTTGAAAATAAGTTTCTTATCATCTTTAAATAATTAAAATAAGTTAGTTGAGTTATAAAACCATATTAAATAATATTAAAATCCAATTGTAAAAACATGACTTCGATTTGTCAAAGCGCGACGAAATTTGTCAGTCATTATAAAACAAATTTGTATATTTATAAAACCATTATAAATCTAATTATTATCATTATACAACAATTTTAAAAAGAATTATGTATCATAAAAACAAAAATTGAACGTATATCCGATTTTATCGAAAACTAGCTTTTGTCACTTTTCGATGAAAATCCAAACTTCTTGATTTTGTAATCAAATTATAAAAATAAGTTTATCATTTCTTATTTATTAAATAAAACATGATTATTAAGTTTGAAAATTCTATATCTAAATATTTAAAGTAAATTGAATATCCTATTTTCAAAGTGGTATAATTACAGGTCATTACATTCTCCCCTTCTTAAAAGAATTTCATCCCCGAAATTAAATCGAACCTAAAACCCAAAAGAGTTTGCCTAAAGCATTATTTCATAAACTTAAACCCATAAGATGTACCTAAATCATCTGTATAAAATATTTGATTCGATCACCTATTCGAATACACAAATTTTCTTCACAACTTGTATTGATCCCCCGATCCTCTAGTGTGGACTCTAATCAGGCTTCTTGATCAGAAACCTTTGCTTCCCTTGCATAGTTCTCAACTATTATAAAAAACTCAAGTACCCAACCACAAACCCTCATCAGTGTTCGCATCAAGAATCGAGTGATAAATCCTTTTTCGAATCAGTGTAAACACCTCAAAGTTCCGTACACGAATCTTAGATCAAATTCATGTGATGAAATGATCTATGTACAACTTACATATTTATTCCTATTGGTTTTTTAACTATAAAAATTATTTTTATTCATATCCTTTATTATTTACATTCATTTTTTCCTTAGTATATTTTCTTTGGTACTAATAACACTTAGAAACCCTTCCCTGAAAATTTACTTAAGTTTATAAACACCTACAAACACAACTTTGGTTTAATCAACCCTTTAAAACTTACATTTCACAACCACTTGCTTCATACTAAATCCATTTCTTTTTTTGCCAATAGTATTTATATTCCTAGGTTTTGAAACCTCAAAACATTATTAAATAAAATAAATAAAATTTCTCTTAGTAAAATAATTTCAATTCAAATTTCATCTTCATTTCTTAATTTAGCCTTTGGTCAAAATACCTTATTGGGTCTAATCTTAGTTTATGAATGGGTCTAAGAGAGGTAAATTATGACAAAATTGATTATCAAACAAAGGTTAAATGGAAGTAATGATACATACATACAAATACATACATACATACATACAAACATACAAATATATATGATATTGTTTAAGTAATATCCACCCATACATACATGTTAAGTGGCTCCATGCTAGATGAGAAGTACACTTCAAAAGATTACAAATAACAAAAGATATTAATCCTAGAACAACTTAGGATAGCATTCCTTGGCACTTGCTCGTGATAAACTAATCCTTCCATAACTTCTTTTCCTTTTTCTATGGAAGTAAATGATTTTGTGATGATAACAAAAGGTCTAGGCTGCTCCCCTATCTTGAGTATTGGACAGTTTTTGATGAAATGACCCTTCATGTGGCAGTAGTAACAATCTTTTGGTGCAGTTTTTTTTTTAACCTTTGTCTCTTAAAAGCCTTTGCCTTCACCCCTAAATTATATTCCCTCACAAAGTGATCTCTTTCCCCTCATCTGAAGCAACCATGTTTGGGCAACTTCATCTTGTACCTATGCTGCATTTTCTCAGTTGATACTGCAGTAGTTGATTATGGAATAAAATCTTCAAATTTTAGGGCATTACTTATCATCTCCTTGAATGATTCATAGATATCGTTTACCATGTTATTCTGTAGCTTGTCACACCCGACTAACAAATTCTTAACATCCACGATCGATTCTGAACCAAAAACTTCTTTTAACTTAAATTCCCAAATTCATGGCATAACGAAGCAAAGTTTGTTGGGTTTTGTTCTTCCTCCACATCATATCCCTTAGTTTCACAATTTCTTGTGTTCATAATTCCAGAATTTACATCAAACATTTGATTTTAACTTAACTAAAATATAACATCCTAAAACAACATTTGATAATTCCAGAATTTACATCAAACCATGAAATTCTAATCACCTGATGTTTATACTTAAAATTCTTTTACTAATTTGTTTTTAAACCATCATTCAGAATTACCAATATGTTTAACTTTTCAAAGATATCCTTTGTATTCAAAATTTATTTTATTTAAAAAAGTTTCAAAAATCATTTTTATATAGCATTAACAAATACACGCTCATATATAATACTTCATCATTCTAGGGTATCACTTACCCTATCTCTAATGCGTTACTCACCCTAGGGTATAAATAACTCTATCTCTGATGAATCTCTACCTGTATCAAGCTCAGGTGTTCGCTCAACCTAAGCTCTAATACCATGTGTAACAACCCGCAAAATAGCACCCTTTGAGCCGACAATAAACCACACATGTCCAACCCAAATTGAACGGAAAGAAGGATAGTTATGGGATAGAAAGAAAAAGAAGAAAGAACATAATCTTACTCGAATGGAATAACATATATTATTGAATAATAATTTTTTACAACGAAATTTTTTAAAATACATATATCAGAGTCTAACATAGATTCAACTTGGACAGTCATAATACATGTTCTTACACTTGCTGAAAAATGAACAACATACAATGCAGAGGAAAATAGAGTATGTCCATACATTGATGAAGATCTCCATCTCTCTTTTGGAAACTCCAAGCGTCTTCAGCTAATCCTGAAACTACTCGGATCTGAGCTGAGCATAAAAATACTCTGATCAGTTTGGCAAACCAGCATGAGAAATACGAATCTTAAATGACAATGTCATAGATCAGAGATTTGTGAAAAAAACCTTTTTAAAATAAAGTGTATCTCATAAGACCACGCCGCACATAAACAAGTATGGGTTTTTCCCTTATGATAACCAAAACATTTGCTAAGTAAAATCATTTCATATTTTTTATTGACATTCTTTGAAAACATTTGCAAGTAAATTTATTAATCATAACCAAAATTCTTACATTGATTAAATTCTAGCATACTAGCTACAAAGTAGGTTCTACAATCAAAATGGCAGGCACATACTGGGAAATGTATTTCCAACAAATGAACAGGTGAATGACTACCTTCTGGCAGTACATCTCTAGGGGAATGTACCGAGTCCCAATTGATGGTCCTCTACCAACACAATACTGGCCTACCTCTAACTAGATAGTACCGAATATGTCATCACCATAGTCGTTACCAACCTATCCGAGCGCGCTCTAGCATACACCACATTAATTTAAACCCGAACGTTATAGCAGGTACAAATATATCTTGAAAGGGATGATTATACCCTAATGGTTGCGAACCACGTTGCCTTGTTGCATCTACTTTGTTTTAGCCATTTCCGGGTGTGAGGCCTGAGGTAACGGTTACCTTTCATAGAACATCAACTTTCCACTTTGAATGCCACATTGCGATTCCTTAATCACATAACTGATTTCTACAAACGTATAAGTTCTGAGCTCGTATGTCTCAGGAAAAGGTGTTAAGCTAAGAGAAGTTGCCTTCTCCGCCACCAAACAGATGATACGTTTACATAGATCAATCAATGTGATGTTAAAATGCAGTGTCAGACATTTGCCCATACAAGTTGTCCAGGAATAGAAAAAACCGAAGGTACTCTCGTACCACATCCTATTTGGGAATCATCCCTAGGATCAGTAGAGAAAAGTCCTTGCAATATCGAAGATTTTCATAACAGAGCACTACTGCCACCATAATGTATTATATAATAAATTTCACCAAGGGTCTAGTGGAAAGTAGCCCTACATCATGAAGGTCTTCGTCTTCAATTGTCTTTGTCTTCAACATGTTTTACTTAGAAAGCGTAAATTGGATCGAAGTGGTTTTCGGATAGGAATCACCCAAATTTGATCCCGGTATCTTCGAAATCCAATCATCGTTAAAAATGTGAATATGAGTACACAGGATTGTTAAGCCTCTTTTCATTCTAAAGTTTTATCGGTAAATTAAAACCCTTTTAACTTTAGAAATCTTCGAATCATTTACTTAGGAAAATTTAATTCTTAATCCATTAAAATTTCATCTTTCTGAAACATGTCTTAACTTGGTCAAAAACAATGTTATTTACGATATCGTTTACTGTAACCCAAATTAATTAATATTTAGTAGAAAAAGTACATTATTTAAGACAACCAATTTCCAAATTCGTTTATTTAAATATTTAACAAAGATTTCTTATTTTCCAAATCATATCATTTTTAATAAGTTGAAACAAAGTTATCTAACTTGGAAAATTCAAATTAGTTAGTATTTGAGTTAAATGGATTCGCAGAAATTATATCAGTTTATACTCAATACTAATTTCCATATTCAACAAATACTATAGGCAGAATTACGGTGAAATCACTTTTTTTCACACGGATAATATAAGTTCCCTCCTTGGACCTTAATATAGAGTTTGACCAGAATATTCTTTATACTATAAAAATCTGGTTAAATTAATCCTTTTGAAGATTCCATACTTCTGAAAATTCCTTACTTTTGAAAAAACAACTTAAATGGGATCTTTTAGAGCATCCGGGCTTTCCCTTCTATATGTTCCACCCCTCGTCTAGAAAGAGAAAACAGATGCTAGGTAACTTCAGGGCACTGGTTGCTCCATTCCTAACCTTAATTACACACCTTGTTTTTATCTTCCCAGATCTCACAGGCGAGACAAATGTACTAGTCATTTCCGCATACTCATTTGGTTATTACATTCAAGGAAATGATTTCAATTATATTGTTTAAGTGTTATAAACAATTCCTCTTAACCATTCATTTAAACTCTTATTAAAACTTCAAAATCATCTTTAAAATACTCAATTGTTTATTTACTGACATTCATAAAAGATTCGGGAAATAGTAGTTAAGTTTAAATCTATATTTCTAAAGTTTACTGAAACTACTGTAGAAAATTGCTGCTGATAGTGTTTTAAAAGCTTATTCCATTAAAACAACTTTTCTATCATTTGGAATCCATATTTATAATTCAAATCTCCTTTAAAACGTTTTAACATATTTATCAAATTTATTACTTTTTCAAATAATTAAAAATATTCATTTTATAAAATTTTATACTTTGGTCACTTACCTGCAAAAACGCGATTTTCCTGAAAACTTGATTTGGATATATTTTAAAATCTATAAGATGAAATCTTGGTTTTTCATTTTCATTTGAAAACTATAGTTATTAGGATCTGGAAAATTCTTATTTCAAAGATTTTCGACTTAATTTGCACCTTACACATTGGTTTAAAGTTACGGATAAAAAAATACGAACTGTCGCTACACGACAAGCTCGATTTTGACTATTTTGGTGAATTGTCTCAGAACTTGTCCGAAACACTTCAAAATTGTTTTAAAACCAGATTAAAACTATTTTAACTCATTTAAAATAATATTCCATAATTAAATCATATTTTTTTAGCTCTTTATCACATATTTAAATATTATACTATTATAATATTCACTTTAAACCTTTTCAAAATCATGAAGTTGCTTATTTTTCCAAATTTACAACTTAAGCATATTTCTAAAGCTATTAACTTTAAAATCCAAAACATTTACTTCCATTTTTCAGAGTACTTCCAACTTTTAGCTTTAACTTTTTATTTTCAAATCAATTTCTAGCCTTTTCAAAACGAATTCTTTTTTATAGTTAATTCGAAAAGAAGCTTAACTAAGCCAAGTATATTGCATATAATTCTAAATAAATGTGGTCTCAAATCAACTATTATAGATCATGACAAATAAAGTAGCTATAACTAACTTTATTTAAAGTGTTGATAAAATCAACATTAACAAATCATCCATTCATCCAATAGCCATCTATATAACCAAATCTATTCAAACATCCATATTTTCAACCAATAGTGTCGAATCAATATATTATCATTGGATATAAACATGGGTATCATAGCAACAATCAAAATAGCATTTCAATATATAAAGGGCTTATGCACCTTTGTTTTCACTCGACCTAACTTTAAATCGGCTATAGCTCCGCTACGATCGAATTAAACTTCACGAAATCGAGCTCCAAGGCCTTGAAGTAGCTAGGCATAGCCTTGGGAGTGGAGGAGGTGGTCAAGACCTAGCTTAGGGATGGAGGAAGGCATGGCCTAGGCAATGGAGGTGGTGGTCGTGGACGAAGAGAGGGGTAATGAGGAGATTTGAAGCAGTTTTGAGGTGTTTTGACAAATTAATACTTTAATTTATTTTTAATCTATTTTTTGCCCTTATTTTTCTAAGCTTGGAAGACATTAAAATAGAGAGGAGAACCCTAGAAATGAAGAAAAGAAGTGTGAATGAAAGTGAAGAAGGAGATAGGTATTTATAGAAAAGTTTTGGAATAAAAATATTATAACTTGAAATGATCAAAACGCCCTTACTTAACTATAAATCAAACAATATTTTTCAACCCTTACCATCACCTTATCACATTATCACTTTATGTCCTAATCACTTAAGGGTTAAGTAAAGTAAAGTAAAGATTTGGTTAGATTTGATGTGATTTGTTTTTTGTCCTTTCTTACTTACTTTTGTTAATGTTTTCTAGAATTTTCTAATCTTGTTTATGAAAAGTAACCTTGTTTAGTCATTTTGTTAATACTTACCATATTATAAAATGTGTACATGTCTATGTAAATAAAGGTGCAACAACGTTGCGACAACTTATATTGAACCAAACATTGATTTTCGACCAAATGTTCTATGGTCTCATTTTGACGTTTTTGTTAAACTATTTATTTATGTAAAAAAAACTTGAAAGCAAGTTTCTTATCATCTTTAAATAATTAAATAAAGTTCATTTGAGTTATATAACCATATTAAATAATATTAAAATCCAATTGTAAAAATATGACATCAATTTGTCAAAGCGAGATGAAATTTGTCAATCGTTATAAAACAGGTCTATATATTTATAAAACCATTGTAAATTAAATTGCTGTCATTATATAACAATTTTAAAAAGAATTATTTATCATTAAAAAATTTTTGAACATATATCCAATTTTTCAAAAACCGGCTTTTGTCACTTTTCGACAAAAATCCAAAGTCCTTGATTTTGTAATCAAATTCTAAAAATAAATTTATCATTTCTTATTTATTACAAAAAACATGATTGTTAAGTTTGAAAATTCTATATCTGAATATTTAAAATAAATTAAATACCTAATTTTCAATGTGGTAAAAGTACGGGTCGTTAGAATAACATCCTAACCTTCTCCAACACACCAAAACGAACTCAATTGGCCCCCACACCTTATGTAATGTCTACGCATATAACGATGCACCTATTCTTGAACATTTGTATGCACACACGCACATAACCACATATTTACTTCACAAGTCATATTTCAAGCTTCACCGGGGTGATCGTTTGATCTGGTATTCTCTCTTGCAACTTAGCGCACCCGATAGTCGTTGTGGCTACATGAGATTGCTTGAAACTTAATGATATACCCATATGGATATTTCCATACACATTTACATACATTAAAATAAGCAATTCGATTGTTTAATAATCAATTCCCACTTTTATTTACCAAATCATTTCAATAAAAGTCAAATCGCTTTTCTATTATTTTATAAAATCATTTCATTATTTTATAAAATATAAAACTAGCTTATAATTCATCTTTAAGCCCTTTAAATATATTTTTTCAAAGTTGTATTCTTATTTCCGTTTAGTAGTAATAAAATATATAATAATATTTATATCACTAATTTTGAGTCTAATTAATTTATAATCATGCCATAAATTAATAACATCGATATCTAGCTCTGTTCAATACGAACTGAACACGATATAATTGTATGGGATTTTAATCAATTATCTTTAATATCCACTCAAATAAATCTAATATAATGTGAAAACAATTATATATATATATTTATTTTCTATCTTTACTAGGTAATATTTTTCAATATATATAATAATGTGGATTTATGCTGAAAAATAAATTTAGAGTTATAAATCCACTCACTTGAACCATAAATTCTCAAGCGTCTGAATCCATTCCAAGCCTATACTATGGCTAATCTCACTATGATGTAATGGTGAAGACCATGTCTCGAGTGGACCTCATATGAAGGAGATATGAATTAGATACGGAACAAGGTAAATAAAATAATTAATTAACTTAATTAATTCACTAATCACCTCATTAACACAAAACTTCATCTTCCCCAAATTGTGCACCTCTTGTACATGCACATGCATAGATACAAGAAACCCACTTCCTTCGACACCTTCTCTCCTCGATTTCATGGTCTATACACGACGAAACAACAAGCCGCTTTTGCCAACGTGCTTCTCTATGTGCAAGCTCTACGACGAACCCGATGAAGTAACGCTTGTCACCTCGATATAGAATGCGACCTGCTGCTCGCCTTCCTCAGCCCCACATGTCGCACCCCCGAAACGCAACCGCACCACCCAAAAAATTCCCCCTACTTGTCTCCACAAGAGAAGCACAACCCACTCTCCATTTTTCCTAACTCAGGCTCTAGCACCGTTCAACGCTAACCTTAGTTTGATGTCTCTAATGTCGAACATTGCCATGTCACGTCGTAACCTCCAATGTCACATAGATGTGAAGCCCACTCTTCCCCAAGCTCAATGGATCTTGCCTCATCATTTATCGTTGAATGCGGCTCTTCATTTTAATTTTTGAAGGGGAGGCATGATTTTTGTGTTTTAATGGAAGAGGCAAAGAGGGAAAAATGAAAAGTGTGAGAGGGAAAGAAAGAGTATTGGGGTGCGCTTATATATATATATGTATATGTACACGTATGTATGTATATTAAAATATGCATTTATTTGATTTCTCAAATAAATTGCCACACGTATCAATCTCGTACGATCTCATATCATATCAGATCGCTACGAAACTTGTTGACACACATCGTCTCATTTTTTTGGTCCTGATGGTATAAATTTCGTCGCTATTTGAGATAGCGCTCTATGATCATAATTTCACGCATTTCAAGATCATTTTGGCCATCAGGTCATCCGATTCCAAAAATTATTCAACCATATATTTCATAGTGAAGTTCTCATCCTAGAAACACGGCCATTAGTCGTGATCTCGCCGGACACTACTATGCACATATTTTTATAAAATACGTATACAATACATAAATCACAAAAATATAATGATTCCAAATATAGCGATATTTATACACATTTAAATTCGCAGCGTCTATCTGGACTCAATGGAAGTAGTCTCGAGTCCTGATTCGACCGTATGCGAAAAGTCATGTTTTGGAAATTCAATTCAATAATGATTCCGTATTTAAATTAATTATTTAAATATATTATCGTTAAATATGTAGTTTGTTACATTTTCCCCTCCTTAGAAGGATTCCGTTCGATAAATTCCAAAGTAAGAAAATATCTTCGAACCCTTATGCTTTCAATGCCCTCGTGTTTCGAAAAAAATTGGTAGAACCTCCTTTGCATGGCTAGGTCCGAATAAATCCCAAACAAAAAGATATATATACATCTGATACCTGAGGCATCTCATTTTTGAGGACATACAAGAATACATGCCCAAGTCTACATACAGATCTTATGTACCTCTTTTGTAGCAAGCGCATGCCATTTAGATGCAATAAAAGCGAGTAAGCATCCAAACAGCCAACAACTTCTTCCATGTACCTTCTCATGTACTCAACAAAGAGGATTATATACAACTGCAACATTAACCTGAATTTAAGCATACTAAATCACATACAGCAATCGTCTCTGATGAACATGTTATATCAAATCATGTAACTAGCATTCCTAATGCAACAATAATGAAATTCAAACATGTATAATCCTAATGTAGTACCAATACTACCACAACCATACATGACTATCAATTGGAAAGTAAGCTTAATGAGTTAGTATCCAAATATACTATCAACTCTGAGTCACATCAAAACACAACAGTCTCATATATATCCCCTCATGACCTCTGTAATAGCCTTGGATGGCATGATCTACTCTAGAAAGTTATCGCTATCTCACTCTTTATAAAACTTTAATAGGGGATTTAAATTAAGATACAAGCAACCAAACACATAACAATTAGCAACGGACAACAATAATTTACAAACATACTACCAAGCATATGAAGCATGCAACAGTAGAAATACAAATGAATAACAAACAATAATCAAACAACCGCAAGCAACAATAAGAAACGATAAACAATTAACAAGCAGTAATAAATAGCATATTGTTTGTACCAAAATTGGGCACAACACTCTTTGGAAGTTTTTGAAGAGATAAAGTAAAGAAATTAAATGGAAAAAGAGGATTATCTAATAAAAAACTCCAGAAACAGATAATGAAAGTAATAAGAACGCACAGAAACACAAGAATTTAGAGTGGTTCGGCGTGTTGCCTACGTCCACTATGAAGTTGATTGCTTTATTGATGTTTCTTTGGTGAATACAAGTGAATTCAGTGAGTTACAACAGATAATTATGATTTACAGCAGTGAATTTCGTTAGTAGCAGCAGCAATGGAGTTTAGATCTGGATCTGGTAGAGTTTGGGCGTTCCAGAATTCAAAGAAGAAGAAGATCCCTTTTCCACATGCCCTGGGGCTCTATTTATAGGTGTAGGAGGCTGATATTTCGCTCAGATCTCGGGAGACTCCCTCTGGCACGTGACTAGGCCCGCGCGCCCAAGCCCATGAAGTTTCGGTCCGATCCGTGATCGATACGAACAGATTTTGTATCGATCAAGATTGCGTCCGATGGAGTCAAAATTTGGCGTGGACATTCTCTAGCATGTACGTAGGCTCCTGTGAAAATTTCATATCATTTGGACTTGTAGATTAGGAGATATGATCGATACGAATTAGGATATTCGGTTGGCTGTTTCGTTCGACTCCCTCATCTTGACTCGATCCTATTCGACTCGATCACTTTGAATCGATGGGCGCGCATGATCTGGAGGTGACGTGGCGAGCCTTCCTTGCATCGATCCACTTTCCTTGTCGAGTTGGCCAAGTCATCGTTGATCTTCGCCTTGTTCACATCGAAGTCCGTTGCCCACTTCGAATCGATCATCAGCAGTCCCCTTCGTATCGAGGCACTTGTCTTGTTCTAATCGATGGGAGGTGGCCTATTTCGTATCGATAAGAGTGACCCACCTAGATGGATTCGAACAGCGGCTCTATGATGGAGTCGAACTAGATGGATTCGAACAAAGGCTCTGTGATGGAGTCGAAATAGATGGATTCGAACAAAGGCTCTGTAATGGAGTCGAACTCGATCGATTCGAACAGCGGCCAGGTGATGGACTCGAACTCGATCGAGTCGAATAGTGGCAAGTCGATCGAGCCGAAGTAGGCCATGGCGATCGATTCGAATAGTGGCTAGTTTTCATCAATCTTGCATCGATCGTAACTTGAGCATACGAACTCGGATTGACTTGAAATTTGGAACGTTGGCTCTCATGGCTTCCCTCGTTGTGTCTTGTCGATTGTAGCTCGATCCGAACTTGGATAAAATTCGTCGATATCCATAGTGAGCCTGTGTGTAACCGATCTCTAAGATGAACCGTCATTGGTTTCTAGTCAATTCCTTGGTGTCATGGCCTTGCCAAAAGGCGGGATAAACTTTCACTGAGAAGAACAAGGGAATCTCAGATCTGAAGCTTATTCTATGTTAGGAAGAAGATCCAACTCCAGATCCGAAAGGAAAAATTTAGATCTAAAAAACAGGTTCCTAGATCTAGCTTTTAAAAGATGAAGAAGCCTCATACATGGAAAAGTGCTATCGAAGGAACTCAGCAAAGGGGCAGCCAGGAGGCATCCTCTCATTCAAAATTTCCTTCTACCATAAAGCAAATAGCTGGGGGCAACCAGCAAGGACCAGAAACAGGGGGCATGCAAAGCCTCTCACTCAGATAAGTACCGAACTCTAGGGTCTGCTAATCAAATAGAAATTATCATCAACTGAACTGAACTAAAAAAATGAGATCTAGAAATTAGACTCCTTTCTGCATTTGAATTGTGCATCATTAAAAAAATTCTTTGAAGGTTAGCATTTGGTAAGCGATTTACTCATGTAAGCGATCCTAAATGTAAGCGGTCCAATGCTCTGATTCCTACCCAGGAGCGACACCTTATAAAAAATGATTTCTTGCATAAAACCAGTTTTAAAGGTTAGTGCTTAGAGAACGACTTACACATGTGATTAGCGACCCTGAACGGTCCATAGCCATGCTCTGATTTGTTCCTATGGGCGACACCTTTCAATAATCTTTACAGCATCGTTCTTGCTTTCAATCAAAGTTTATAGAAGCAACCTAAGAACTGCTCTCTAAAGTATCTCTTGAATATGAATGCTCTCGAATAGGAATGATTAAGTCTATCACCTTGTGTAGGAATGGTCCGACACTTAAAATCTGTCAAACATCCAGAGAGATGATAATTTGATGCCAACAAATTTGCTTTCACCAACACAAGTTCTTGAGCGAAGCATACCTCGTTACCAACAAGGCATACTTCGGGAGGCAAATGTTATCCAACAAATTAGTCATCATCCTTGAAGAAGAAATTAAAGATTTACTTCCTGATTTCCTTGCATTTATTACCTTAAATAATTAATAAAAACCAGCCATATCTCCACCATAAATACCAATTCATTACCCATCAAAGCTGGATTTAATGCCCAATAAATGCCATGATAACCTGCTTATTTATTACTAATTAATGCCAACCATTTCCATATCAAATATTCCTTAATTCCCTTCATCCTTACCTTAAATAAGAAGATTATGGTACAATTATATCAACCTAGTCAGCGTCACTACAATTCCACACCATCACTGGGTCAAGGCTTACAACTATAAAGACACCTAGTATTGCAAAAGAAAAAGGAAAGAAAATGAAACATGAAAGATGACTTCTCCTCTCCTCCTCAAAATCTTTTGTAATATGAAACTACAAGCGATAAATAAATTATAAAGTGGATGTAGGCCACATATTTAGCCGAACCACTATAAAATTTTTGTGTCTCTTTTACCTTATCCTCTTTTTTTCTACTTATTTTTGTGATCCGTGTTGCTATTTTCTGGATTGTCGTTAAGGCTGGTGCTTTCACACTCAAATCAGGGTGTTGATCCATTTTTTGGGTTAACACATATAAACTACCAATCATACACAAAGGAAACAACGATAAATCAACAAAAATGAAAATCAATCAATAGCAAACAATAACACACAATAACAAACTACAATCAAATAACAACAAGTAATGAAAAACAACAACTAAACACTAGCAAGCAACAATGAACAACAACAAGCATCAAAGTAATGAAATAAACTATACTGACACACACGATGACCAACAATAGTTGAAACGTGCATAGAAAATTATAAACACCAACGATGCTGCTCGTCATCCAAGATGGACAAAACATTTAAGTGGTGTAACTCCTTTCGTGAATATAATAAACGAAAGACCACTATACCTCCCGCTATTAGAAGGAAAACTTCTATGATATGTTAGATCATTGAGCCTCAAAATTCTTGAATAAACCCAGTAACCACAGTCCGAGTTTTCCTTTCCTTCCAAATAGAACTCATTTTCCAAAAGAGAAAATTCTACTAATTAAATCATCATTTCATAACGATCTATAAATGCTTGGGTTCGCTCGGGTTCAAACTCACCTCAACCGCACAATGTTGATAAGGATAATATATAATGTGTACTATAAGCTTACCTAGGTAAGTTCCATATCACCGCTTAGGATATTATCCGAATCGCCACAAAACTAGTTGAGAAGCCCTTTCCTGAGCTATTGCAAGTATTCCTAACTATACTATACTATACTATACTATACTATACTACAAATAATTTTATAATGAATAAAGATCATCCAAAATAATATACGATACCCAATCTAATCCTTTGTTTGCTCACATGATTTCTTTGTTGAAATAGGGTCGGCCACTTGACTCCTCTCATGCGAACTCTGATCCCGTTCCTTGGTTGGACCACTGTGATTTCCTCGCACGACTGGAATTATGCTTCGGAACTCTTTCAATCGCCCCAAGGATCCAACTCAAATGCTTGCCTCTAAGAAGCGAGTGAGAAACCCTTGCTTAATGGTTGCAAATCAACTAGAAACTCTATGCTCAAACTAGTAATTAGGAACTGGTATGTGAATGGATCAATCTTAAGAAAATATTCCTTTCGGCACATGGGGTTACTCCCATCACCTAAGGTTTACTAACATAAGGAAAACGATTCCAATATGAATGACTTTACGTAGAATGTATAAGCTACCTGGCTGATCTTTGCCCATTACTAGACAATTACCGAACTCTACCTAAATACCAAATCTAAGTCATCATCGATCGACCCTACTCAATCTAGACGCTTGTGCATCAAGTTTGAATGGCAGCATACTTGGTCGTTTTACCTCATTTTAACACTAAGGTTACATATACAAAGTTTTCTCTTTATAAAAGAATTTACCTACTATGACGGGTGTCAAGCTTAGCCTACCTACCAAGTAACTAGCAATGGAAAAATATATCGCTCAAGTATCAAAAAGAACACCAGCAAGTAACTTACAATTTAAAGCGCACCTTGCTATATGAACCTATTTTCTTTTCCCAAGTAGTAAGTTTGCTATGACTCGATAATGCCTACAAGGCATGGATCATCATCACTTACTCACCCATTGAAAATGTAGGAAAATCCTTCCTTTGGCGATCAAGCCAATCGCAATTGAAGCACTTACACTTCACTTTAGCTGGATGATATCCCATGGCATAATGCCCCCATATGCCATGGGAGTGACATACTGGGCCAACTTTCTTCTTCGGATAAGCTCGATATTCCCTTTTATAATGGTCTTTATGATTTGGTTGCTTTCTACTTTTGCTATCTCTAATGGTACCTCGGGTACTCTCACGGAGGAGAACCATTCCAACAAGACTTTCAAAAGTGGGCCCTAATAGGGATATGACTAAGCAATGAATTTCTTGCTAATGCTTTAAAAACCAAGGCAAGCTCCTTTGCCACAGCAATAGAGTAAAGACCATCTTAATCCCCAAATAAAAAAAGATTGGATTGATCAACATACTCCTTCACTGACAAGCTTTCCTGCTTCTAACGGATGAATCCCTCAAATTGCATGCCCTTCTTAGTCAAAAAAATAAATCGAGGCTTGAGGCAATGCTTAGAATCAATCCAAGGCACGGCTTGCTCGTCAGCTCGCTCTCCTATTATATCCTACCAAGCCAAAGCTTCCTCTTTAAGATGTTAGAAGACAATCATCTACAAGAGAACATCCTATAAATCATGTTGGTGAGAGCTATCTCACAAACACATGTCTTAGCAAGTATCACAATATTGGCTCAGAACACGGAAATGGCTTTCCGCCAGGGTTAAAGAAATCTCGGCATAACTTTAGGAATTTAAAAGTTGGTGGAGCTAGAAATACTAGTGCCCTAGGGCTACACCTACTTCATCACATACCGTAAGTTCTGGAATGTTCACAGGTGACGTAACATCTCTTGCGGTAGTCAAATAGTCTCTGAACACTTCTGGCATCCCATACTACCTGCTCGTAGTAACTCTTGTACTCCGTCCACCCATAATGATAGTCGAAAGGAACGTACCCTAGAAAATAGAATTGGAAATAAATTAAAGTCCAAAGGACAAGTGATGTATGCAGTACTATATAGTAGAAAAATACAAGTATACTTTCTCAACGTATCTCCCTCTACCAGTTTGATTAACCCATACTGTTTTACTTGGCCCTAAGTGTTGGACCTAGGTTCTGATACCAACTGTAACAACCCGCTCTTCGTAGTACCTCGAATCAATGTCTAAAAGTATGTCTGACTCAAAAATACCACAAAGACATATTATCGGGAAGGAAAATTAAAACAAACATTATACTAAGGCATATCGACAAAATCTCATAGTGGAATTATAATATATGATATACTAAATATACGTGAACAGAACAGGATAATCAATATATATAAGAGATTGCACTAGCGGAAATAACTGATAAGTGAATATCAATTTAGATAAATCAGAATACATCAACTCCATACAAGTGGAGTTTTGGATACAACATCTAATACAAAAGTTCAAAAATATAATACATACCTATCACGTAATACAATAATAACGTCAAGTACATCTAAGGCATCGTCGTCGCCATCATATAATGCTCCAACTGTCCTGAAAGCATATCCCCAAAAGCACTCGACTCCCAAACTACTCAATCGAGTACTCGAGAGTTGTCATGACATAAACAGACAAGGAAAAAAAGGCGGGTTGGACATAAAGCCTGGTGCGAGGGGAAGTATCCCAAAATATTATATATCAAAACTATATACAAATGAAATAATAAGTTATAAAGATACAATAGATCCTTTCCACAAACGTGGCCCAGGGGTAATCTATACTGCCTATAACCAAGTAAATTAAACTGTTAACCCATAAAATGGATTAATGCCTAGAAATCAAATAAAAGCACTAGTTTAAGTAAAATAAACAAGAAAGCAGTAAAAGAAGACAAATTTTTTATAGTGGTTCGGCGTAATCTACGACCTATGTCCACTTTAATCTCTTTCACTAGTCGTTCACTCTCTGGATTATCACTAATTATCTTAGATCTGACCACAATCTAGTGGATTTCAGATTTACAATGGAGTTTCTTGAGTGTCTGAGGGTCACTGGTACTAGAGTTGCTGATCTAAGTCCTAGAACAACAAATAGTAGCTTCCTAGGTGACTCTAATGGAGGAGATGTTAGATGTAAAGAAAAGGAAGAAGTCTCTAATAGTCGAAAGATCAGATCCAAAGAAAAGAGAAGAAGAAGATCTAGATCCAATTTTGTTTGCAGGTAGGCTGGTATTTATAGAGAAACAAAGGTATGGATTCAGAAGCCCGCTTGCAATAAAGTCTGGAAGTTAGCCCGATGTCACACAGGAAAATTGGGAGCATCACAAGCTAAAATCTCAACTCGGTACCGGCCTAAGCATGGTTAACTCAATATCGAGCTACAGAGTTTAGTGAAAACTCCTCTTCGACTTTTTCTCTACTCTTTTGTCTCTTAGTTGATGTGATTCGAGCTCCTATCCATCGTCCTTAATTTGATTCTAGCGATCTTCTTGATAGTACTTTAGTTACCCTGGTTTCTTTGTTGTCACCTCACCAATCTTTGAATTGATCATAAAAAGTCTAGGAAAAACACTTGATACCAAGTCATTGGAGTTGTATAGGAGTTATGTGAAGTTTGAAGGAGAATGAGGGACATGTGATAGGTCGGTGCTGACTTATAGCCACCAACTCTATACTGGGCTAAGGTTTATACCCCAATCCAACTGAAATTCCTTCTAGTCGCTACTTTATCTTTTCCAAGTGTATTTCCAAGTTCGTGAATCTTCTAAGCCCAGTTGAAACCAATTTTGGTTCGAAGGTGTGTTAATGTTTTCTCTCCAAAGTACGTCTTTCGAATGTAAGGTGTGCTTTGCTCAAGAACAAGTTCCATCAGCAATCATTCTTCGATAGTTGAGCTCTTCGACCTTCCGTTGATCATGACCTTGGTAAATCTCTGGTTCCTTCGGATTCTCTTTTTAATCAAAGGTCATTCTAAACCTGTTATGGCTATATTTGCACCAAAAATTAATGCACACACCTAATAAAGACCTTTTGAAGAGAAATAAATGAAGAACAAAATAGAAACAGTGGATAATAACAAAGAAACAATAATTAATTGAAAGAATAACACGCTCACACAATGATTTATAGTGGTTTGGCCTTGTTTGCCCACGTCCACTTGGAATAGATTGCTTTATTAATTACTTTATAATCTAAGTACAAAGGGATCAGATCAAAATCCTTAGTTATAAAAGAGTATAAAGCAACTAGCAGCATAGAAGTCCCCAAAATAAACAACCAAGATGGTATTTATAGATGAAAATGGCCAAATATCTCTCTGAAAACTTGACAGAAAGACCCTCAAAACCATATGGGCCATAAGAGGGTCGCATGGCCCAATTCCCAAAGAAGAGGGATTGGAACCGATCCCTTCTTTGGTTGAATTTTATGGTGTGATCCTTATAGTGGCTTTCCCATAATAAAATATGTTTAGCCTCCAAATTTCATGCCATTTGGATCAGTGGAGCTCGAGTTATTGCTTGATCTTTGCTTCAATATGGTTTGCATGCTGCTTTCTACTGATCCCTTCCAAGGGAAGTATACAGATCCCTCCATCTTCATCCCCTTGAGGTGTAATCCCTAGGATAGGCTCCCTAGGATCCTTATGTTTCGCTCACAAAATTTCATATGCATTGGACTTATGGATCTTGAGATATTAATCGTTCTCTATAGGAATGCTCTCACTCCCTAAAACATGCCGACCCATATTATTGAAATCAATCTATGCCGATCCCTCTAGGTGTTGAACCATATTTCATATTTTGAACACTCTGCCTTGCATATCCATCAAGTTCCTTCAACATTGACTTCATGTTACCTTCTATGCTTGGCTTCTGGGCCCCACAATCATCACTCTGGAGTCCTCGAACTTGATGGCAATCCAATCTAACTTGTGCAATCAGTTCAATATAGCCGAGTTAAAATGCTGGATAACACTTGCCCCTTAAATTGCGTCTTGTAATGAACATGACGTGCTTTGAATCAAAGCAAGTTAGAGTCATCAAAAAGAAATCTGTCCAGTTTATTGAATAGTCGTTTCCATCCGTCGAATTATTTTTCAAGGTGTTGTATTTCTCATTGGTCGTCAGGACGCTTGGTCGGTTTCCAATAGTATAAATCTAGGGTTATGCTCCATCAGTTGATATATATAAGTCCGGTTCTATAAGACTAACAAACTTTGGTTATCTGGTCTAGTCTCGAACTTGAAGGCTTTAGGTTCGATTTCAATTTCTATCCATTTTAAAAATTGAACTTTTTAGGTCATGCACGTGCACTTTCATATACACGTTCTTTATCATTGGCTCCCAAGCGTGTTCGTAAGTTCACGGGTCATTGCCAATTTTTATTGTATTTTGTATGTACGTGCTTTTAATAATTCCCGTGCTCATGCTGATTTGCATATATGCTCATAGCCGATCCCTCATTTCATCATTTTTTTATTGTTTGTAAAGATCGGCATATGCTTAGCCGATCCCTCCCTCTTTCTTTATGTTTGCAAGGATCGACACCTTTTATGTCGATCCCTCTTCTCTTGCTTAAACCCATGGGCCGACCCCTTCGTTCCCTTATATAAACTAACATCCCTTCTTCCCAACCTTCATGTACCCAACATTTCTAATTTCTTCTCATTCATATCCTTAAGACCAAACTCTCTTTTATCATAAAAAATCCGAACCATTTGTTCCCTACTCAAACATTGCCTTCGTCCAAACATTAACCTTTTAACTTAGCTTTTGATTGTCATCTCGCCTTTCATTCGAACCATACTTCGTTCTTTCTCTTTAATCACCCGTCTCTAACGCATAGGTTATTCATCTTTAAATTTTGATTTTATGATGAGATGATGGATTCTTTTCTATTGGCGACAATATGGAGTTCGATGCAATGGAAAATAAAAGGCAGAAACTACTTAGAGGAGAGGAGAAGTTGAATGTAGTAAGGTTAGACTATAAGTTTGGAAGGCTTGCATGGGAAGGTGGAAGGAGAGGGATCAGTTGCTTTCAATTCACAGGGAGGGTTCGATGGTCTTAATGGATTGAGGAGGGATCGATATCCTTACCGAGCAAAGGAGTGGGCTAGCATGGAAGGTTCGGTATTAGAAGTTAGGAAAGAAGGGATCGGTGGAAATGGGTAGCATGGTGGGATCGGCATATTTTGTTAAAGGAAAGGGATCGGTATCATTTGTCTGAAGAGAGGGATCAGTACCATTGCTTTGGTATAGGGATCGACATATATGGGTCGACATATAGGGATCGACATTTACGTACTTGGCTAATCCTTAGGCTTTGAATTAAACTCAAAACCAAATCCATAATCACTTGTTTGAGTGATTACAACTAATCTCATCTCAATTAACTTGAACATATGACGACAATGAACAATAGGACTTGCATATTCATTATTGTACTCGAATCTGAACGATCAGATCCTTGGGACTTAGAATATGAACTAAAACTCAACATATGGACTTAAATAACAGATTTCAGACTCTGATATGTCGATAGCCGATCCCAAAGCTTACACAATCGATCAATCTCTTCGCTAGTTGAGACGGTCAGCGATGACGGTCACTCTGGTCGGAATCCAAAGTCTTGTCATTTCATTTTGCTTTCTTATTTTAAGCTGCTTTTTTCTATAATATGTTATACTGCACCACACTAGCTCACACTTAGCGTGGGGGGACAGGTAAACTTTTTTAATCCAGATTATCTACTGAGTATAGTTGATATGGACTTCACATGTTCGGAGCTTCTAGCTGCAATGTCTTCTGGATTAGCCTCGCAACATAGCAATCCCGAAGCAGAGTCGAGTTCTACGACCATATCTGGTAGGCTTTCCCTTGGTCATGAAACTGAACAAACGGTCTCTGGTTTGTCAACTAACCTTTTTTCTAATGTTCCCGTCCTCCCGGCGGAAGATGTAAGTCCTGGCCCCGATGCTGTAGAAGGTGTTATACTCTTAGATAACCCGGCAAATTCTCAAGCCTCCAGAATTGATGAGGTCACCCTTCGCAGACTATGGTCCAGACATGGAATTCCATTCGAAGATGTCCTGGCTCCTTCGATAAATGACAGGGCTCACTTGCCCCCAAAGTGTACACAGTATGCAACAAATTCATGTGCTGGACCGGATGTGTGCCGCCCTTTAATTCGTTTATTCGAGAAATGTTAAGATATCTTGGAATAGCTCCCACTCAACTTCACCCGAACAATTACGCCTTTATCCATGGAACTTTTTTACTATTCATGAGTGTTCTATTCCGCTCGCCAACTCCTGAGGACATAAGGTTCAATTATAACTTTAAATAACGATCAGGAAGTCCTTCCTATGTTTTTCTCAAGCCTTAACCCAACTTTCAAGTCCTAACGGGTGCTTGGAACAAACTTACCCTTTTCAAACACGAATGGTTCTACATTCAATGTCCGCTTGGCTTTACAAGGTGATGGTTGGAAGGACGTAAGTGCTGTCTTCGCTTTATTTTCAAATTCTATAATCCAAGTCATATTATGGATCAACTAACATTTTGAATATCTACATGTGTCTGCCCACATCCAGAGGGTACTAGTTTTTCAAGGGTGATCTCCGCAATTCGTGCTACCCCTGTCGAAGACAAGGACATCAGGCTCCTCGTAATCGACAAGTTGTTATCTCTATTTGGGCCACTGGAAGAAGTCGGCAGCATTGGGCTTTCTGGAAGTGCTGCATTACCAAGAAACGTTGTTGAACAAGAAAGGGACATCAATAACCCTGTCATTCCCCCAGTTGAAGGGACTCAGAATGATGCCGAAGAAGACAAAATTAAGGGAACCCAGATCAATGAGCCTGGCGATGCTGATGCAGGCCCAGGCAAGGCACCTGTCGTTGAACCATTAGAAGGCGTGCAACCCTACACACCTGCTGAGAGAAGAAAGAAGCTTGCATATAAGCTTCATAGAAGAAAAAATGCTAAGGATTCGGAGTTCGCTATCACTTTTATCGATGAAGAGTCATCTTCCCAACATTTAGAAAGTTCGATGAAAGGGTTTTCAAATCTCCAAATTCCTGATGACATTATGACTTATGAATTCCCTAACATCAACATCGATAGGATCAATTCTCCCACCAGAGGTGGTAACAGAATTCTTTGTGCTGGCAAAGTAGAGAAAACTCCCATGATCAAGGCTGTAGCAACCGGTCCGTTGAAGGGGACACTAGGACCTCTCAAACGTGCACTTCACCACACGATTTCCATCTATCTTTTGTGCAATTGTCACTTATACTCTGGTATTTGGTTTCTTGCAGGTTCGATGTCTCAATACCGAGATTTTGATTGCTTGAGGGGCTCCTCGACGCAATATGGATCCAAACATGATTCAGAATCGGGCAGGCATAGAGAGAGGGATGACGATCGAGAAAGAAGTCGTCACTCGAGGAATCTTCATCTTCAAAACATAAATCCCAATCTCAGTCATCCCATCAGGAAGTGCAACCTATTCTTCTTATGATAGTGGTGATCTAACCTCTTTTCACGGTACTCCAGCTCCTGCATCGCCTGAGCAATATTCTGGTTCGTCCAGATCCAAGCAGTCACGTGACCGTAGGTCGAGCAAACATCCAATCGTAGCTTTCGATCTAGCTTTGCCGACCGCTACTCCTAAAGCTTCCACGGTAGAGAAATTGGTCGAACTTAAGCTCATTTGGCCAAAGATTTGGTTTGACAGGCTTAAGTTCCTCCCCTCCATTCACACATTTCCAGGGACTGTCAAAGCAAGATCTCACGCATGCATCAGTGATGTTTTCGTGCAGCATGAATCGTTTCAGCACTTAGCCAAAAAAATCTCCGAAGTGTCTATCGAGCGACAACTTGACATAGACCATCTCAAGCTAGAGGCAATCCATGATAAAGATATAATTAAGCACCAAGATAATGAGATCTTAGAGTTGATGACAAAACTAACTAGAGAAAAGAGTGCCGAGGAAACATCTGAAACAGTGAGTCATCTGGACGCTGCCAATAAAAAAGAACTTGATGCCGCCCTCAACCGCAGCAGTGCACTCGCCTTGGAAAAAGATTCCTTACAAGCATTTAGGAGCTTGAAGAGCTTCTTTAGAAAGAGAGGGAAGGGAAGATCGAAGCACAAGAAGAATCACAGAGATATTGCGAAGAAGCTGTTGAGGCTCGGAGTTTGAAGATTAAACTTAATGAGCAACTTGCTCAGATTGAAGTCCACAAGGAAGAGGCGAAGGAAGCGAGCCGCAATGAGATGAGAGAATAGCTTGAGGCCCAGGTGGAGGATGCCAAGGAAGCCGGTCGGAATGAAATCAAGGACATGTTCTATCCCCTGATCATCAAATACAATGCTAAAGTCCATCTCCATCGGGATCTGAGCTTTCTTTGTGAGGGTTATCTTAAGTCACTGGTCGAGGCCTGGGAGTATATTATCGAATATAAAAGAGAGGCCTTGGAAAGCTGATTTAGATAAAGAGGAATTAGTATAGGAGATCCTTTGCAGAAATGAACCTCTAGACCTTGCCGCCGTGAGACTTCGATATTTTGACATTCTAACATCTTCTGGCAAAGGGAAAAATATCGCTGAGTCTTCGGAGTCCGATCCCAAGGGCCCCTCTTATTTTCAAGCAGCTGGAGCATCAGTTTCTTTCGGCCCGGGACTAGATCTAGGATATGATTCAGACAAACCCGATTATCAATCTAAAGTGGTGACCCCTATTCTGGAAGGGGGACCTCGGCGATGACTGAAAATCAGCCGGATGCAGGTATTCTGCTGTACTTTCCACTTTCCGATCGATTTCTTTCTTCATGTCCAATATTTATAGGCTTATCTTCTTGTTTCCACGAATCTATTAGTCTTTTGGTTCCTGGCCAAATTCCAAAAAGTGGTGCCGCCATGGAGCAACAATCGACATCAACTGAGATTCTGGGGGCCACCAATTCTCCAAGGCCCAATGCTCAAGTTATTGGAGCACTCGATGATGTTATGGCTGAAGATCCGCTGCTGGACGAATGTGATGATGCTGTGATCACTGATGCCACTAAACACACTGATGAGTTCAGCTTAAAGGAGCGCGTTGAGAGGGAGGAGTTGTTGAAGAAACAAACCAAGTCTGAATCCGTTGATGTGGATATTGACGATCCAAATCTCATCTAATTACAATTCATCCCACCTGGCCGGTCGATTTGCGAAAACTCCCTTCTACTTTAGAAAGCTCCCCCACCAAAGGCATCAAAGGATCGAGGGTGGACAGGCGAAAGCTTCAGTGGCACCACTCTCAGAAAATCCAAAAAGGAGAGAAGAGAAAAGGAAATAGCCATCATTTCGGCTCTATTTGTACATAGCTTGTATAGCTGTTTTTCTTTTTGTTGGCCGTGATTGTACGAATACAAGCCCCATTTTCTGAATAAACTTATATCATAATTTAAAGCTTATTATGTGAATATAAAAAAATTATTTTCAGTTGAACGCTCGTGTGAATTTTTATCTAAGTAGTTAAGCTATTACTTTCCATTCAATGTACTTGTAAGTCGTTGCTCGTTACTTTAGATGATAATCCGTTCATTCTATCCCAAGGCCTACATGCGGTCATGGCATTGAGTCGTACCAAACACGGGGCTTGAGCCCCAATGTTGTGCTATTAGATTCCATAGTTTGAGGGATTACACTCCCAGTCCAGGGTTAGCGGAGTTAGACGGTGGATGGTCGAACTCCATCCTTTGCGAGTTTATACTCCTTCGGTCGGTTTCAGGCCAGAGTCCATGGGATAGTGAGTGGTCGAATCACACTCGTTTATTTGTTTATACTCAAATCCACACTCTAGGGATATGAATTAGTTAGCGGGTGGTCGAATCGCACCCGGCTTGTGTTTATACTCCAGTCCGCACTCTAGGGCCTCGGAGTTATTTCCAAAAATAGTCAGATCGTACTTTCCTTAATTTATTGATTTTCCCCTAAGGTTCGGAGTTTGATTTAGCGAGCGATCGATCGTGTCACGAACACTTTTGATTTATTTCAGTCCCATCACTCGGCGGGATTTATTCAGTCATCGGATGGTCTAGTCACATCCTTTCCTCGTTATGTATTCCATCCATCAGGTTATGAACGAGTTATCAAATGAACGGTCGGACCATGCTCATCTTGTTTAATTCAATTAAGAACCAACGTAATTGGTTAGCTCCAAACTCTGGAGCTTGTTCAGACATACCGACATCAATCAGTTTCATAATGTAACTAACATGTAATGCTATAGCAAACATAGATATAAAGGAAGTTCTAAACTTCATTTTCTAAACGGAAGGAAATGACATAATATGTCTTATTACATACCCGGAAAATCAAATGCTAAAGCAAATTCTGAAAGTAAATACAACTGAATGAAAAAGAAACAAACTAAGTGAAATAGCATCGTAAATGCTCGCTATTCCATGCCTTTGGGAGTGTGATGCCATCAACAGTCATTAGCTTGAAAGTTCCCTCTCCAAGCCTCTGCTTAATGACATACAATCATTCCCCAAGTAGGATTCATATGCGACGGGGCATGAAAAACCCGTTTTAAAACAAGATCGTCGATTCCAAAGGTTCTAGGTAGGACTTTAGTATTGTAGTATCGGGCAACTTGGTGTCGGTGTGCAGCTGCTCTCAAATCAGTTTCCTCACGCTTCTCGTCTATGAAGTCTAGAGATTCCAAGAGGAGATCTTTATTTGTTCTGGGATTGTAGTAATTCACTCGATGGGAAGGAACTTCAAGCTCACAGGAATAACATCTACGGAACCATAAGCGAGGGCGAAAGGAGTATGGCTAGTCGCGGACTTGTGGGTGGTCCTATAAGCCCATAGTGCTATTGGGAGTTCATCCACCCACTTGCCTCTAGCCTTTTCCAAACACTTCTTCAGAATGGATTTTATGATTTTTTTCATAGCTTCAACTTGCCCATTTGCTTGAGGATGAGCAATTGCCACAGATTTATTTTCAATACGATGTGGACGGTAGAAGTTTTTGAAATCAGCACCGTCGAATTGAGTCCCGTTGTCTGTTACAATAGCCCGTGGAAGACCAAAACGACAGATGATGTTCCGAACAATGAAGTTGATTACTTTCTCCGTTGTGATCGTAGCTAAAGGTTCCGCTTCAACCCATTTGGTGAAGTAATCAACTACGACGATAGCATATTTTGCACCACCTTTAGAGAACGGCAAGGAACCAATAATATCTATGCCCCATATGGCAAATGACCATGGACTGACCATTTGTGTAATTTCCATCGGCGGAGCTCTTGGGACTTTTGCATATATCTGGCACTTGTCGCATCACCTTAAATAATCAGCAGCGTCTCGATTGAAGGTTGGCCAATAATACTCGTAACGATGTATTTTCTTTTCATGAGTTTGCCCTCAATGTGATCTGTAACATCCCCTTTCTTGAGGCCCAAAGCTAAGCGCTACAGATGCTGCAGTCATCCATAGTATTAGCTTCTGGTGACCAAATATGGTAATGTTAATGGTATCCATAATATCAGAAGCACATGAATATGAAATAAAATCATCACAGGTTTCCAAAAATCAACTTTTCCAATTACATTTCAAATCAATATTTCATATTCAGTTACATAATCCCAAAATGATTCCTAGGTTTTGATCAAATATGATTATTACAAATTATGCCAAGAGCGACATATGATGATTCCCCTTTGAATGATCAAAGTATAAATAGACATACCAGTCATAATTACATCACATGTAACGAACCGGAATTTCTGACCCTCGAAATCGACATCAATACGTTCATTGTATAGCATGCCGAATATTCAGTGCCGAAAATATCGATTGCTAGGGGTGAAGAAGAAGAAGAGATAGAAGAAATAGAAAACAACATATATAATCTAACAAATCGCAGCGGAACAATATATGATAGATAAATACAGATCTTCATATAAAAAGAAACTGTAATTGTTGATATACATACAATCATCAGAGTACAACAGTCATCATAGCAATCCGGACAGTTATAATAACTTGTCCTCACAAGTACTGAATATACAGTTTAAAACACATAGCGAAAAATAACCAAGTACGTGTAATACGCCTGAAATCCTCTAGCTCACCTCCTGAGCTCCATAGCATCCTAACCTGAATCTGTAATACTCGGTCTGAAACACCCCGCACCACTTAGTATACCCAAAAAGGACACACTAAAAGATGTGGTGCGCTGTAGGTATAGCTAAAAACTTTAAAGGGACTAAGATACACAAGCCAAAATAAATAAAATAGCGGAAACATTTAAATAGTAATCTCATTATTCAAAATCAAACTTCATAAAATAGAGTCATAAAACCAAATACATAAGATGTCTCAAAATACCAAATACATGTCTTATGAAAAGGAGAATACCATCTCAGTCATATTACCAGAGTACATAAATGAAACCATCCCCCTCATCAATACCAGTACATCCAAACTAAAATAAAACGAAAATTGCAACAGAAGAAGAAGAATACATGAAGAATCTCCAAGAATGTCACTCCTGGAAAGCTGAAAGTCTACTACCCTTGCCTCTGCTAGCCTATGGGGGAAAAGGGGAAAACAGAGGAGTGGGTCAGACTAAAAGTCTGGTGAATGAAAGTAATTACTAATATCTTTAAGCAAGATAACGATAATAGGGTTTGCAACAGTTCTAGTATAAAAGGAAATAAAGGAAAAGATAAAGCTGGAATAAAATATGGTTTAACTGTTTGCTTTGCTTAGATAGTTCGATTGGATTGTTTTCACTTTTCTAAAACTTCTTTGATTTGGCTGAAATCCCAATCCTAGTTTAATTAGGCTGAAGTCCTAATTCTACCCTTTGATCAGCCTTCTATCTCTGTTGTGCCTACTACGGGTCCCACAGCAAAAGACACCTGTTGCTCCCACTTTTGACCTCTTACCTATCCTAAACAGCATAAGCGTGCCCAGCCTCACCTGATGTGTTGTGAGACCATCAGTACTAGTCTGAAAGGGTCCTGTCCAGCCTCACCTAAGTGTGTTGTGAGACGAGCAGTCCTAGTCTGAAAGGGGAATGCTGTCGATACGGGTCATAACAAAAAAAATCTAGTTGCACCCCTTGCCTAAATCCCCTAATTTGAGCATCTATCTATTGGCTCCTTAGTTACCCTAGTTAGCATAAGCGTGTCCCAGCCTCACCTAATCTGTTGTGAGACTATCAGTTCCTGACTGAAAGGGAATGCTATTAGTTATGGGCCCTACTTCTATCTTTGCTTATTAACTTAGTATAAGTCTTTTAAATAAGCCTCTTCTGTTAATTCTGCTCTATTTTCTCATTAACTTATTCTAAGTCTTTAAAATAAGCCTCTTCTATTATCTCTGCTATATTTGCTTATTAACTTGGTGTAAGTCTTTAAAATAATCCTCTTCTGTTTTGTCTCTAATTATAACCTATGTGTTAAAACTTTGCTTATTTACTTAACCCAAGGCCTAAGTTTAAAAATAAGCTACTTCTGATATTTCTTCTATTTTCTCTTTTTAGTTATAATTACATGTTATAACTATGCTTGCAAATGTCTTAAATTTGCCTATTTCAGTCTAAGTCCAATTTATTACAGTTCTTCTTATTTTACATCCCATTTTCTTTAAATTTAGTGTTCTTATATTTTAGTCCATATTAACAAATTATTTTCATCTATTTTCTCTTTTTATTTATAATTATGTGTTATAACTATGCTTGCAAATGTCTTAAATTTGCCTATTTCAGTCTAAGTCCAATTTATTACAGTTCTTCTTATTTTACATCCCATTTTATGTAAATTCAGTGTTCTTATATTTTAGTCCATATTAACGAATTATTTTCTTCCATTTATTCCATTCGCGTAAAAAGGGAAAGAAATTGACATTTACAAAATAAATCCCAATGTAGAATAGATGTAAATAAAACGTAAATAACAGTAAATAATTGTAAATACCGTAAATAACTGTAAATAATTGGAAAAGCTATATTTAACAGTAAATAATTGCAAATAACTCACATAGAATAGCTAATTGAAAATAGACTAGAAAAG
The DNA here is from genome assembly GCA_030737815.1 of Allium fistulosum. Lineage (NCBI taxonomy): Eukaryota > Viridiplantae > Streptophyta > Magnoliopsida > Asparagales > Amaryllidaceae > Allium > Allium fistulosum. Next base: position 693,274,805 of record CM060903.1, on the reverse strand, counting down.
AAGTCTAAAATTTACTTAAAAATAAACTTGCATAAAGGTTATCCCAAAATTGTAGAAAAACTACAACTATTGGAAACCCTATTATTTTAAATTACTTAAAAATCTAAAATAATTACTTAAACACTCACCTGTGGCCCTTAGCTCTTTTCCTTTGCCTTCCCGGGTCCACTTGAAGTGTATAAATATTTTAATTAAAAAGATCTTATCCTCGGAAAAATATTCCTTTTAAGGTCCAGCCTCAGGCAATGAACCCAGATGGAGAAAATATGAATGAGAAAAATAGCTAGGTCTATGGTCTTATTTACAGTGTCACTTGTGGATCTCGGACCGTTGGATTTGGAGATTAAATCTGGTGCAACAACGTCATAGGCTCGATAGGAACCATCGGATCGAAGCACGGACGCACATGATCGAAGAAAAGTTGCAAAATGACGTGTTAAAATCGACCTGGACAAAGCCACGTAGGAGAATGCATTCTTAGGTAGGCGGGTCGACCTACCTGTCGACCTTCACAAGCAATGGTCGACCTATAGGTCGACCTTGCCTATGTGAGGTTCGACGCTAGGGTCGACCTAGCACCTTATATATATATATATATATTCGTTTCTTCATTAATTCATATCTTCTACATACAAGCTCGGATTTTGACGTTTTATATATGGAAATTGACCAGAGAATTACCACGGACACAATGGTGCAACCCCCGTGGCTCAATTCTGATAATTTCACAAAGTTGTTTTATTATTTAATTAATTCGTTAATTAGTTACTATAGCTTAAATTTCGGGTTGTTACACGGTCTGACCCGAGCATTATAGTAAAATAACACTCGAGTCAGTCTGGAAAACCAACGTGAGAAAACACACTCAATTTGAATTTAATTATTTTCAAAAATCCTTTTGAAAACAAAGGTATCTCGTAAGACCATGCCACACATATATACGACGAGTTTTTTACCTTACGATAACCAAAAACTTTTATATCAAAATCATCTGATATTATAATAGGGTCTATAGAAAATAAATTACAAAATAGCTGAAATGCTTGCATCTCACGTTTCAACATATTTGGTATACAACTAAAACCATATGGAGCTTATTGAAGAATGGATTCCATACAATGACTAGGCACTGGGGTACCGCCCATCACAGTAGACCTCTAGAAAAATGCACCGAGATCGAACCTATCGATCCCTGCCAACACAAGACCGGCCTACCACTTACGGGATAGTACCGAATATGTCATCACCCCGGTTGTTCCCAACCTTTTGCTGAGATCTCATGCACAACCAATCCATAAATATGTAGATGTAGGGTTCCTAGAAAGGTGACAACATACCCTAATGGGTGCGACCTACATAGCCTTGCTGCATCTCCCCGGATTTTCAGTCATTCCCAGTTGATGAGGCTTGATGCTACGTATTACCTTAGATTTAGCATTCATATACTTGAAATGCTAACACCACCTTTCAGGCAGCAATGCAATGCTGGCATTCATCCATACAAGTTGTTCTGGGTCTGAACAAACTAATCTCTTCAAAGATCATCGTCTTCATTATCCTTAAGATTTCACAATTTGTAACGCTCAAATCAGATCAAAGTGGTTTTCGGATAATTAAATCCGATTCTGGTCTCTTCAAAACGATCAACAAAAATGGCTAGATTTGATAGTCGATTATTTAACTATCAAATTACACACATAAGCAGCCACTATGCCATATTATAAATCTTTCAAAAACATTTATTTCAAATATCTTTACAAAGATATATATTCAAATCTCTTCCAGTTTTTCAGTATTTGGAAACAATTTCAAATTCTTATATCCATAACAGGATATTTCCAAACCATATCAACACTTAGAAATATCTCCAATTTGAATTTGTGATCCATTACTTAGAAAAATTTATTTCCATAAAATCATTTCGTACTCACTATATTCCAAAATCATTCATTTCAATACTTAGGAAAATATTATAAGTATATTTTCCAAATTATTTCTAATATCAATATAGGAAATATTTCATAACTTATCCCATAAATATTCAGAATATTTTCTAGTTCATTTTTTTACAGTTTCCAACAAACTCGATTATACTTATTTAAAATCCAACTAAAAATTTCTAACTTCTTTTTGTGAATTCAGATTCATTTTCGAAGTTCCCATATTTAAACATTTTGGAAATTCTCTTAAATTTCCAGAATTTTATTATAAGATTTCTCTTATCAAATTTCATCCTTAAAATAAACCTGGTTTACAAATCTCGAGAGTATTTATAAAAATTTCAAACACTTACCTTTAAATCATATATATAAAATAATAAGTATTTTTAAAGAATAATAATTTATTTTCAAAACATTTTTAAGTAATTATTTAAAACATCAAAACCTTTTAAATAGACAACGATAACTAATTTCCAATTCTTTTACATTTTGAATTTTATAACTATTTTCAAATTCCAAAATAGAATCCACTATTTCTTTCTAAACCGATTTCGATATCTCATTTTAAATTCACATTGTGAATTTATATTCCCAATTTATCAAATGATAATCATACCACTTTATTAATAAATATTGTTTATAAATCTATAAACTCGTTCCTAGTTTTTCTCTGTTAATAACAGATTCATATTAAAAACTCCATTTATAAATATAGTCCTTTATAATTTTCCTTATTCTCCCAATCTATTGAAATATTGATTTTTAAAACCCTTTTACATTAATCAAACGTCACTTAAATTTATTGTTTAAAATCTTTTATATACATTATTTCAAAATCACTATTTAAATTATTTCACGGAATAGATAAGTACAAGTTTAAAATCAAATCATTAATTTTATCTAAATCAATTCCTTTTTAAATAATCCAAAACTCAATATAAATCTTTCACTTCCAATATCGCCTTTTAATTTCTTTTCGAATTCAAAATGATATTTATGGTATTTTAAAGTATCATAATTTAGGCCAGTGCTACTATAGCATCCAATAGATCAAATCATATCATAATCTATTAGAGTTTATTCAAACACATCATATATCACTATATATAAAATTAAAATCAACATTTTTGAGGAATCCAGGTGGATCCCTCCAACCTATTTCCCTGCAACCACTGATGTTATATATCATAATAATCCCGCTTCGAGGTAGGATATCGCAATAAAAAGGGTCATCCGCTATTACGCAGAGCGCATAGTGTCTCATCCGCTCCAATCGGTGCGAAACATACTCAAATACTAATATATATATATATATATATATATGTACTAATATATATAATATAACATCCAACTAATAAATTATTATCAATCCATCCAATCAACTAATAAATAATTTTTAACATTTTAAATTAAAACCAGTAATCCAAAATGAGTGAGATTTACTCACCGAAATATTCTATTGTTGCTTCCGTGTTCCGTTTGAATTAAAATTAGACAAGCATTTAATTTTAGTCCAAATTCCTGCTAGCTCCAATCGACTCCAATCCAATTCTTATGCATAGTATTCGCTGACACAAACCCATTGCAACTTTTTTCGTTCGTTTTGGACCTCGTATGAATTAAATATTGCATTGATAAGATTACACAATTTACATATTAAAATAATTCCTTAATTATAGTAATTAACGATTAATTACCCTCATTATAAAACCTAATCGTGCCTAATCCTTCCTCAAATCGCGACATGCCCAAGCACGAACACGAGACTCAACCTCGAATCCAAATCGCTCTGCCATCTCCACGTCGATGACCATCATCGCCGATCGCGAGCCCACCTCCGGATGCCCCTACTCTCCTATGCCCATCGCCAGTAACGCTGATCTCCGACTAAACCTCGATCGTCAGAAAAATGATCCGAAGTCGCTGCCTTCTCCTCCAGATCTGCTCCGCTACAGGCCACGCCATGGTGAACGACGACCATGGATGAACTCCACTGTTCATGCTCCACCAATTGATGTTGAAGACTTCGCTCAACAAGGCTCCAATCAACGTGAGCAATATGGGCCGTAGGATGGAGGAAGAGTGATGATGGCTGGGTTTATAAATTTAGGGTTAGGGTTAAAATAGAGGGGGTTGTCTTCTATTTATAAGCAAATAAAAAATTACCATTCATTCTACTATTTCACGGTTAAATTTCTTGAACTCCATACGAAGCATACCGCCTGGCGTTCTATATGTTATACCCCTATTCCGAACACAATGGAACTAGTCTCGAGGCCTAATTCGATCGTATGTGAAAGGTAGCTTTTTAAATCGACGATTTTAAATTAAATTAATCCTGTGCATTTTCAACTCGCACGGTCAAACGGTAAATCCAATCGCTACGAAATTTGAAATCCTGTAATAATACATTATTATGGATCCAATGGAACTGGATTCATCGAATTCCAAGACTGTTCCCAGGATTGCTATTTTAACGCGTCGATAAAAACGATGATTTTCAAAATCGACGAAATTACATGAAATTCCAATTTTATAAATTACTATTTAATTTCTAATTCAAATAGAACTTATATTCACTTTAAAATTCATTTCGATTTATATTCAACTCAAATTCCAATTATTGTACTATTCGTATTACGATAAACGCTATATTTGAAATTTAAATTTTATTCCACTTATTCGATCGATAAACTTCATATTAAAAATCCATTTACATTCCAAATTCAACATTTAAAATGAATTAAATGTTCAAAATCAAAATGACTGAAAATCCGGGTCGTTACATTCCTTCCCCTTTAAAAGAATTTCGTCCCCAAAATAGCCAAGGTAGAAGAAATGCTCCAAACCCATTAACTTTTCAAAACCCACTTATTTAAACTCAATATATCACGTTCCTAAATATTTTAGTTCCATTCAAAACAATTAGTTTCCGTCCCTGCATCAAAACTCTTTATTTCTCAATTATATTCAAAAATCAAATTTTAGTTAACAAAAATTTTCAAAATTTTTCTAACAACCCAAATTTCTGAAATTTTTTGGAAGAGTCTCCCTTGTACGAAGAGCCTTTTGTAATATGAAAAATATGATAAAAAGATATACATCGGCTCTCATGGCCGGAAAACACAATATATATCAATATTTCTATTTTCCGCGCCCTAAATTTGTAAGCGTACCTTATTTTAGCGTTATTAAGCAAGTTTGTTCAATTTATATGCAATTTGCGCAACCAAAATCTAGCCAAATAGCTCCATGTACCTGTACTTACTCAAATAAAACCCATAAGTCCCCTAATTTATGAATTTTAATAAAATCATCTTTATTTAACTAGTTAAACACATGAATTTATCCAAAATCACAAGGTTCCAACATTCGGTTATTCATTTCAATCGATTTATATACCATTTCATTCCATCTGAATGATTCACAACCAAATTATTGGCATTCAATTCATATTCACATCCATTACATTCATATCCATTACAAATTGGTTCTAAACCAATTTATTCACTTACTATTTATTTACATAATTTTGTTTACTTCCGTTTATGTCAAACAACAATTTTTTTTCATACGAATTTGGTGATATTCATTTAATAAAATAACCATTCCAGTTAATAGCTATATTAAATTGATTCCAAATCAATTTATCAATTTTCTATTAATTCACATTCAATCATTCACAAAATCTTGTTCGCTCAATTTTATATTCAACAACAATCCAATCCATGCCAATTTTTTTACGAACCATTTCATACATTAGTTACTTAAGTTGAATTTCATTCTTATCAATAATATTCCCGACCAAATTCAATTTACAATTAAATTGAATTCATTTATAACTTAAGTCACAACCATTTCTATTTTATTCGATAACATTTCAATATATATCTAACTTGTGACACATAAGTCGAATTCCATTTATAACTCAAGTTCCACATTCAATTTCAATCCACAATTCATTTTACTTAACCAAGTTAAGTCTCATTTCTTTATTCAATTAACTAATTAGTTCACTTCCATTTCATAATTCAAAATCTAATTTTTATTTCAAAAATCACGTCAATTGGGTTGGCTTGAGTTCACTTGATTTTATAATTCAAAACTAGATTTCCATTTCTTTACCAAAATATTAAACCATTATTATTTTGGTCTTACCATTCCTCTTTTTCAATATATAAGTTACACAACTTATTTTTTCACATTTTCATAAATTCTTTACTTGAGTTGATTCCATTTCAAAATTTATAACTAATAGTTATATATCCATTTTACAACTCAAATTTTATATTCAATTCAATTTGATATGAGTTCAAATCCAATTTGATATGAGTTCAAATCCAATCCAATTTTATTTAACTTACCTTAAGTTAAATTCTAATCCATACAATTTCCTTTTACAAATTCAATTTATTTAACTTGCGTAAGTTAAATTTTAATTTCACATTGAAATTCACAATTCCAGGTTATAAGTTCAAAACTTATTTTTCAGAGGTTTCATAAAATATTCAAATGAATATTCTAGAATTCAAACACCTAGTTTCAATTCAAATCATTAGAAATCATATATATATATATATATATATATATATATATATATATATATATATCTGTATACCAAATCACACCTTTTAAATTTAAACCAAACTTGGTTTTTATCCAAAACAAATTCCCTTCGGAATCTCCAAAACAACCTTTGTTTTCAAACAAAAGTCTCCATATCAAATTACTACGGTAGCAATCCAACACTTAGAAACTCGAAAATGAACACCATGATGTCGCGATCATCATCGGAATTATTTTCCAGCGACTGAAGTGAGTTCAGTGCTTTATCACTTCCAAAATACATTTAAAACAATTTTTATTCCAAAAATATTTCAATATAATACAATTTTTATTTTCACAACACTTCGGAAAATATTGTCCAAACTTTCCGGGATTTTAATCTCCAAATTTTGGTTTGAATCGATTTTTATTTATAATTCATTTGCATAAATCATTCTTATACAATCTCTATTTGGTTATATATAACCATTTCAATTTTATCATCTTGTTTGGATTATAATAATAACAACCAAACATTCCAATATACTAAAATAATTTCTAGAAAATTATTTCTTTCATATCAAAATATAGTTTGGGTAAAATTATATCATTTACCCGCTTCAAAAAAATACTACGTCGGTTTACCGGGTTCAAGTGTTTAGAAACCCCTATCGATATCGTGGTGTTCCACATATCGACCAGGATTCATAAGCTGCTCAACAGATAAATTAACACAATATAAAACATTTTTATATTCACTAACAAATATGCGCTCATATCTATAATACACTCAACTCATTCTAGGGTACTACTGACCTTATCTCTAATGAGTAATCCCCACAAAAGCCTAGGTATTCACTCAACCTAAGCTCTGATACCAACTATAAGGAAGCGGAATTTTCGACCCTCGAAATCGACATCAATACGTTCACTGTATAGCATGCCGAATATTCAAGTGCTGGAAATACCGATTGCTAGAAGTGAAAAAGAAGAAGAGATAGAAGAAATAGAAAACAACACATAGAATCTCACAAATCGCAGTGGAACAATATATGATAGATAAGTACAGATCTTTATATAAAAATAAACTATAATTGTTAATATACACACAGTCATCAGAGTACAACAATCATCATATCAATCTGGACAGTTATAATAACTTTTCCTCACAAGTACTGAATATACAGTTTAAGACACATAGCGGAAAATAACCAAGTACTTGTAATACGCCTGAAAGCCTTTAGCTCGCCTCTTGAGCTTCGTAGCATCTTAACCTGAATCTGTAATACTCGGTCTGACCCGAGCATTATAGTAAAATAACACCCGAGTCAGTCTGGAAAAACCAGCGTGAGAAAACACACTCAATTTGAATATAATTATTTTCAAAAATCCTTTTGAAAACAAAGGTATCTCGTAAGACCACGTCATACATAAATACGATGGGTTTTTACCTTACGATAACCAAACCTTTTATATCAAAATCATCTGATATTATAATAGGGTCTATAGAAAATAAACTATAAAATAGCTGAAATGCTTGCATCTCACGTTTCATCATATTTGGTATACAACTAAAACCGTATAGAGCTTATTGGAGAATGGATTCCATACAATTACTGGGCACTGTGGTACCGCCCATCACAGTACACCTCTAGAAAAATGTACCGTGATCGAACCAATCGATCCCTGCCAACACAAGACCAGCCTACCCTTTACTGGATAATACCGAATATGTCATCACCCCGGTTGTTCCCAACCTTTTGTTGAGATCTCATGCACAACCAATCCATAAATATGTAGACGTAGGGTATCTAGAAAGGTGATAACATACCCTAATGCGTGCGACCCACATAGCCTTGCTGCATCTCCCCGAATTTCAGTCATTCTCGGTTGATGAGGCTTGAGGTTATGTATTACCTTAGATTTAGCATTCATATACTTGAATGCTAACACCGCCTTCCAAGCAACAATGCAAGGATATTATTCATCCATAAAAGTTGTTCTGGGTCTGAACAAACCAATCTCTTCAAAGATCACCGTCTTCATTTTCCTTAAGATTTCACAATTCGTAACGCTCAAATCAGATCGAAGTTGTTTTCGGATAATTAAATCCGATTCCGGTCTCTTCGAAACGATTAACGAAATTGGCCAGATTTGATTGTCGATTATTTAACTATCATATTACACACATAAGCAGTCACTAGGACATATAATAAATCTTTCAAAAACATTTATTTCAAATATCTTTATAAAGATATATATTAAAATCTCTTCCGGTTTTTTAATATTTGGAAAAAATTTCAAATTCTTATATCCATGACAGGATATTTCCAAACCATATCAACACTTAGAAATATCTCCAATTTCAATTTGTAATCCATTACTTAGAAAAATTTATTTATATAAAATCATTTCATAGTTACAATATTTCCGAAACCAGTCATTTCAATACTTAGGAAAATATTACAAGCATATTTTCTAAATTATTTCTAATTTTAATACAAGAAATATTTCATAACTTATCCCATAAATCTTCAGAATTTTTATTAATTCTTTTTTTTTACAATTTCCAATAAACTCGATTATACTTATTTAAAATCCAACTAAAAATTTCTAACTTCTTTTAATGAATTCGGATTCATTTTCGAAGTTCCCGTATTTAAACATTTTGGAAATTCTCTTAAATTTACAGAATTTCTTTATATGATTTCTCTTATCAAATTTCATCCTTAAAATAAACCTGGTTTACAAATCTCGAGAGGATTTATAAATAAATATCAAACACTTACCTTTAAATCCTATATATAAAAATAATAAGTATTTTAAAAGAATATTAATTTATTTTAAAAACATGTTTAAGTAATTATTTAAAACATCAAAATCTTTTTAAATAGACAACGATAACTAATTTCCAATTCTTTTACATTTCCAATTTTATAACTATTTCCAAATTCCAAAATAGAATCCATTATTTCTTTCTAAACATATTTCCATATCTTATTTTAAATTCACGCAGTGAATTTATATTCCCAATTTATCAAATGATAATCATTCCACTTTATTAATAAATATTGTTTATAAATCCATAAACTCGTTCCTAGTTTTTCTCTGTTAATAATGGATTCATATTAAACAACTCCATTTATAAATATAGTCCTTTATAAATTTCCCTTATTCTCCCAATCTATTGAAATATCAATTTTTAAAACCCTTTTAAATTTAAACAAACTTCACTTAAAATTTATTGTTTAAAAATATTTTATATAAATTATTTAAAAATCCCTATTTAAATTATTTCACGGAATAGTTAAGTACAAATTTAAAATCAAATCAATTTTTTTATCCAATTCAATTCCTTTTAAAATAACCCAAAACTCAATATAAATATTTCACTTCCAATATCGCCTTTTAATTTCTTTTCAAATTCAAAAATGATATTTATGGTATTTTAAAGTATCATAATTTAGGCCAGTGCTACTATAGCATCCAATAGATCAAATAATATCATAATCTATCACGGATTATTCAAACACATCATATATCACTATATATTAAATTAAAATCAACATTTTTAAGGAATCCAGTTGGACCCTCCAACCTTTTTCCCTGCAACTACAGATGTTATATATCATAATAATCCCTCTTCGAGACGGGGTATCGCAACAAAAAGGGTCATCCGCTATTATGTGGTGCGCATAGTGTCCCATCCGCTCCTATCGGTGGGGAATATACCCAAATAATATTATATATATATAATAATATATATAATATAACATCCAACTGATAAATTATCAATCCATCCAATCAACCAATAAATAATTTTTAACATTTTAAATTAAAACCAGTAATTCAAAATGAGTGAGATTTACTTACCAAAATATTCTGTTGTTTCTTCCGCCTTCCGTTTGAATTAAAATTAAATAAGCATTTAATTTTAATCCAAATTCCTACTAGCTCCAATCGACTCCAATCCAATTCCTATGCGTAGTATTCGTTGACACGTACCCAATGCAACTTGGTTCGTTCGTTTTGGACCTCGTATAAATTAAATAATGCATTGATAAGATTAAACAATTTACATACTAAAATAATTCCTTAATTACAGTAATTAACGATTAATTACCCTCACCAAAACCCTGATCGTGTCTAATCCTTCTTCAAATCGCGACATGCCCAGGCACGAACACGAGATTCGACCTCGAATCCAAATCGCTCCGCCATCTCAACGTCGATGACCATCATTGCCGATCGCGAGCCCACCTCTGAACGCCCCTACTCTCCTACACCCATCGCCAGCAACACCGATCTCCAACTTAACCTCGATCGCCAGAAAAATGGACCGAAGTCACTGCCTTCTCCTCAAGATTTTCTCCGCGACAGGCCATACCACGGTGAACGGCGACCATGGATGAACTCCACTCTTCATGCTCCACTACTTGATGTTGAAGACTTCGCTCAACAAGATTCCGATCAACGTGAGCAATATAGGTGGTAGGATGGAGGGAGAGTGATGATGGCTTGGTTTATAAATTTAGGGTTAGGGTTAAAATGGAGGGGGTTGTCTTCTATTTATAAGCAAATAAAAATTACCATTCATCGTACTATTTCACGGTTAAAATTATTGAACTCCAAACGAAGTATACCGCCTTGCATTCTATACGTTATACCCCTATTCCGAACACAATGGAACTAGTCTCGAGGCCTAATTCGATCGTACGTGGAAGATAGCTTTTTAAATCGACGATTTTAAATTAAAATAATCCTGCACGTTTTCAACTCGCACGACCAAACGGTAAATTTAATCGCTACGAAATTTCAAATCCTGTAATAATAATTTATTACGGATCCAATGGAACTAGTTTCGTCGAATTCCAAGACTGTGCCCTAGATCGCTATTTTAATGCGTCAACAAAAACGACGATTTTCAATATCGACGAAATTAATTGAATTCCATTTTTAAAAATTACTATCTAATTTCTAATTCAAATAGAACTTATATTCACTTTAAAATTCATTTCAATTTATATTCAACTCAAATTCCAATTATTTGTACTATTCGTATTACGATAATCGCTATATTTGAAATTTAAATTTTATTCCACTTATTCGATCGATTAACTTCATATTAAAAATCCATTTACATTCCAAATTCAACATTTAAAATGAATTAAATGTTCAAAATCAAACGACTGAAAATCCGGGTCGTTACATTCCTTCCCCCTTAAAAGAATTTCGTCCCCGAAATTGCCAAGGTAGAAGAAATGCTTCAAACCCATTAACTTTTCAAAACCCACTTAGTTAAACTCGATATTTCACTTTCCTAAATCTTTTAGTTCCATTCAAAACAATTAGTTTCCATGCCTACATCAAAACTCTTTATTTCTCAGTTAAATTCAATCATCAAATTTTAGTTAACAAAAATTTTCAAAATTTTTCTAACACCATAAATTTCCAAAATTTTTGGCAGAGTCTCCCTTGTACGGAGAGCCTTTTGCAATATAAAAAATAAGATAAAAAGATATACATCGGATCTCATGGCCGGAAAACGCAATATATATCAATATTTCTATTTTCCGCGCGCTAAATTTGTAAGCGTACCTTATTTTAGCGTTATTAAGCAAGTTCGCTCAATTTATATGCAATTCGCGCAACCAAAATCTCGCCAAATAGCTCCATGTACCCATACTTACTCAAATAAAACCCATAAGTCCCATAATTTATGAATTTTAATAAGATCATATTTATTTAACTAGTTAAACACATAATTTGCATAAACCAAACATGGAACACATGAATTTATCCAAAATCACAAGGTTCCAACATTCGGTTATTCATTTTAATCGATTTATATACCATTTCATTCAATTCGAATGATTCACAACCATATTATTGGCATTCAATTCAAATTCACATCCATTACATTCATATCCATTACAAATTGGTACTAAACCAATATTTTCACTTACTATTTATTTACATAATTTTGTTTACTTCCGTTTATGTCAAGCGACAATTTTTTTATGCAAATTCGGTGATATTCATTTAATAAAATAACCATTCCAGTTTATAGCTATTTTAAATTGATTCCAAATCAATTTATCAATTTTCTATTAATTCACATTCAATCTATTCACAAAATCTTGTTCGCTCAATTTTATATTCAACAACAATACAATCCATGCCAATTTTTTTTACGAACCATTTCATAAATTAGTTACTTAAGTTGAATTTCCTTCTTATTAATAATATTCCTGACCATATTCAATTTACACTTAAATTGAATTCATTTATAACTTAAGTCACCACCATTTCTATTTTATTCGACAACATTTCAAGATATATCTAACTTTCTACACATAAGTCGATTTCCATTTATAACTCAAGTTCCACATTCAATTTCAATGAACAATTCATTTTACTTAACCAAGTTGAGTCTCATTTCTATATTCAATTAACTAATTAGTTTACTTCCATTTCATAATTCAAAATATAATTTTTATTTCAAAAATCACGTCAATTGGGTTGGCTTGAGTTCACTTGATTTTTTAATTCAAAACTTGATTTCCAGTTTTTTACCAAAATATCAAACTATTTTTATTTTGGTCTTACCATTCCTCTTTTTTAATTTATAAGTTACACAACTTTTTTTTTTTCACATTTTCATAAATTCTTTACTTGAGTTGATTCCATTTCAAAATTTATAACTTATAGTTATATATCCATTTTACAACCCAAATTTTATATTCAATTCAATTTGATATGAGTTCAAATCCAATCCAAATTTATTTAACTTATCTTAAGTTAAATTCTAATCCATACAATTTCCTTTTACAAATTCAATTTATTTAACTTGCGTAAGTTAAATTTTAATTTCACATTGAAATTCACAATTCCAGGTTATAAGTTCAAAACTTATTTTTCACAGGTTTCATAAAACATTCAAATGAATATTCCAGAATTCAAACACCCGGTTTCAATTCAAATCATTTGAAATCATATATATATACATACATATATATATATACATATATATATATATATCTGTATACCAAATCACACCTTTTAAATTTAAACCAAACCTGGTTTTTATCCAAAACAAATTCCCTTCGGAATTTCCAAAACAACCCTTGTTTTCAAACAAAAGTCTCCATATCAAATTACTACAGTAGCAATAAGTCACTTAGAAACTCAAAAATGAACACCGATGATGTCGCGATCATTATCGAAATTATCTTCTTGCGACTGAAGTGAGTTCAGTGCTTTATCACTTCCAAAATCCATTTAAAATAATTTTTATTCCAAACATATTTTCAAAATAGTATCATTTTTTTTCACAACACTTCGGAAAATATTTTCCAAACTTTCCGGGATTTTAATCTCCAAATTTTGGTTTGAATCCATTTTTATTTATAATTCATTTGCATAAATCATTCTTATACAATCTCTATTTGGTTATATATAACCATTTCAATTTTATAATCTTGTTTGGATTATAATAATAATAATCAAACATTCCAATATACTATAATAATTTCTAGAAAATTATTTCTTTCATATCAAAATATAGTTGGGTAAAATTATATCATTTACCCGCTTCAAAACAATACTATGTCGGTTTACCTAGTTCAAGTGTTTAGAAACCCCTATCGATATTTTGGCGTCCCATATATCGACCAGGATTCATAAGCCGCTCAATAGATAAATTAACACGATATAAAACATTTTTATATTCACTAACAAATACGCGCTCATATCAATAATACACTCAACTCATTCTACGGTACTACTGACCCTATCTCTAATGAGTAATCCCCACCAAAGCCTAGGTATTCACTCAACCTAAGCTCTGATACCAGCTGTAACGAACCGGAATTTTCGACCCTCGAAATCGAAAACAACACCTAGAATCTCACAAATCGCAGCGAAACAATATATGATAGACAAATATAGATCTTTATATAAAAAGAAACTATAACTATTAATATACATACAATCATCAAAGTACAAAAGTCAACATAGCAATCTGGACAGTTATAGTAACTTGTCCTCACAAGTACTGAATATACAGTTTAACACAAACAGTGGAAAATAACCAAGTACGTGTAATACGCCTGAAATCATGTAGCTCGCCTCTTGAGCTCCATAGCATCCTAACCTGAATCTGTAATACTCGGTCTGACCCGAGCATTATAATAAAATTACACCCGAGTCAGTTTGGAAAACCACCGTGAGAAAACACACTCAATTTGAATTTAATTATTTTCAAAAATCCTTTTGAAAACAAAGGTATCTCGTAAGACCATGCCACACATAAATACGACGGGTTTTTATCTTACGATAACCATAACCTTTTATATCAAAATCATCTGATATTATAAAAGGGTCTATAGAAAATAAACTCTAAAATAGCTGAAATGCTTGCATCTCACATTTTAGCATATTTGGTATACAACTAAAACTGTATGAAGCTTATTGGAGAATGGATTCCATACAATGATTGGGCACTGGGGTACCGCTCATCATAGTACACCTCTAGAAAAATGTACCGAGATCGAACCTTTCCATCCCTGCCAACACAAGCTCGGCCTACCCCTTACTGGATAGTACCGAATATGTCATGACCCCGGTTGTTCTCAACCTTTTACTGAGATCTCATGCACAACCAATCCATAAATATGTAGATGTAGGGTATCTAGAAAGGTGACAACATACCCTAATGCATGCGACCCACATAGCCTTGTTGCATCTCCCCTGATTTTCAGTCATTCCCTTGATGAGGCTTGAGGCTACGTATTACCTTAGATTTAGCATTCATATACTTGGAATGCTAACACCGCCTTTCAGGCAACAATGCAACAATAGCATTCATCGATACAAGTTATTCTGGGTCTGAACTAACTAATCTCTTTGTTTGTACCAAAATTGGGCACAACACTCTTCGGAAGTTTTTGAAGAGATAAAGTGAAGAAATTAAATGGAAAAAGAGGATTATCTAACAAAAACTCCAAAAAACGGATATGAAAGTAATTAAAATGCACAGAGACTCAAGAATTTAGAGTGGTTCGGCGTATTTCCTACGTCCACTATGAAGTTGATTGCTTTATTGACCTTTCTTTGATGGTTACAATTGCTTTCAGCAAGCTACAGCAGATAACAATGATTTACAGTAGTGAAATTCGTTAGTAGCAGCAGCAATGGAGTTTAGAACTGGATCCGACAGAGTCTGGGCGTTGGAGAATTCAAAGAAGCAGCCAATCCCTTTTCTGTATGCCCTGGGACTCTATTTATAGGTATAGGAGGCTGATATTTCACTCAGATCTCGGGAGACTCCCTCTGGCACGTGACTAGGCCCGCGCGCCCAAGCCCGCGAAGTTTCGGTCCGATCCGTGATCGATACGAATGGATTTCGTATCGATCAAGATTGTGTCCGATGGAGTCGAAATTTGGCGTGGACATTCTTTAGCATGCACGTAAGCCTATGTGAAAATTTCGTAGCATTTGGACTTGTAGATTAGGAGATATGATCAATACGAAATGGTGATATTCGGTAGGCTGTTTCGTTCGTATCGATCATTTCGACTCGATGGCTTCGAATCGATGGCGGCATGTGCTAGCAGATTGACATGGCGCGCGTTCTTCGCACTGATCCATATTTATCGCCGAGTTGATCGAGTCGTTTCCTGGACTTTCGCCTTGTTCGTATCGAGGCACTTTCCTTGTTCGAATTGATGGGAGGTGGCCCTTGTTTCGTACCGATAAAAGATGCACAGTTCGCATGGATGAAGGCTTCTCAGTTCGTATCGATAGTCACGTTCTGTTCGTATCGAGAAAAGTGGTGTGGCTTGACGATCGATACGAATAACCATTATATGATCGATACGAACAGGGACTCTGCGATGGATACGAAGTAGGGTCAACTGATGGATACGAACTATAGAAGCTTGATGGATTCGAACAAAGCTCTTCAGGTGATGGATGCGAAGTAGACTCTGGCTGATCGATACGAAGTGTGTTGTCCCTTGATGGATTCGAAGTAGGTTATGGTGATCGATGCAGAGCTGATCGAGTCGAAGTAGGCCCTGGTGATCGATGCGGAGCCGATCGAGTCGAAGTAAGCTTCCCTGATGGATTCGAACTCGATCGATTCGAACAGAGGCTAGTTGATGGATTCGAACTCGATCGATTCGAACAGTGGCTGGTTTTCAACCAACCTTGCATCGATCGTAACTTGAGCATACGAACTCGGATTGACTTGAAATTTGGAAAGTTGGCTCTCATAGCCTTGCTTGTCATGTCATATCAATTTTAGCTTGAACCGGACTCAGACAAAATTCGTCGATATCCATAGTGAGCCTGTGTATAACCGATCTCTAAGACGAACTATCATTGGTTACTAGTCAATTCCTTGGTGTCACGGTCTTGCCAAAAGGTGGGATAACATTTGCCCCCCAAAGTACGTCTTGTGGAAACATGATGTGCTTTGAATTGCTGCAATCTTCATTCTGAATAGTTATCGTCTCTTCAACGAAAGTTGTAATCTTTGACTGATTTTCTCGATGATGTAAACTGTTGATTGTCAACTACTGTATCTTGTATTGTTGCAACTGATTGCTGCATGCTAGTGATTAGCCGTTCGTTGTTGTAATTATTATCAAATGAGTATCCAATTCCTGTGAATGTCGAAAATTGAATATTAGTCCGACGTATATGCATATACGTTAATCTGACTCTCGCTGACGTTCACGAGTCCTTATCAGTTTATCTTATATTGAATTCTTTATCGATCCTCTCCTGAACCGATGTGAAATTCGTTGTAATAATGCTCGATGGTTGTTTTTGAATGTTCCTTCATAACGATCCTCTCCTGAATCGATGTGAAGGGTTGAAATATTGTCTTTGCATCGATTTTCATTGCATTGATGGATACGAAATGCGCATTTCGAATCGATGGATGTGGGGTTCGATGGATACGAAGCGGCTGTTCGTACCGATAGAATTCAATGCCTTCAGAACATCCCCTGTTGTGTATTTCGAATCGATGGATCTGGTGTCATTGGATACGAATAAACAATTCGTATCGATGGGTTCGAACTGATCGTTTGTATCGATGTACTGGAGATGGAGTCGAAGATGATCGATACAAATAGTGGTTTCATATCGATGGATTTGGGTGACTCAGAAAAGACTTCGTTGGCAACTTCGCTTTGATAAAGGCTCGTGTTGAAGGATTCGAATGGCTTGTTCGAATCGATCCCGTGGTGATGTTTTGCAACCGGTCGAATCTACTGGGATGCGAATCATTTTTTGCCTTCACGCTCGAGTCCATATAAATACTGTGGACTTAGCCACTTCTCACTTTTTACTCTTTACTCTTCTGCCTTGTCTTCGTATCGATAAAGAACTCGAGAAAGTAACATTGCCTTCGAACCAACCAATCCATCGATCGTTCGAATCGATCCAACTTATTCCTTAATCTAGCGCGACAACATCTGACTTTAGGTAAATAAACAACGAATCCATTCTGAAAATGACGACACTCGAATCTTAGTGCCAGTTCGTTCGATGTCGTCACCGATTCTGTCATTGTTGATGTCGGGACTTGGTCGACGTTGAATCGAGAAGGAGTAATGGCACGTTAATTGCTTGGGGAAGAAGGAGTAAGGAGAGATACGATGGAAATGGTCGTTCCGAATTTCGTATCGATCGATTGGGGAAGAAGGTGTTTTGCCTCGTATCGATCTCGAAGGGAAATCTCGTATCATTGTCTTGCTTTGGGCTTCGTATCGATCATGGAGCAGTTACGTAGCATTGGCTGTTTCGAAACGATATTGATCGATTCGAAGTAGGCATTATTGATCGATACGAAGCGGATGTTTCCTGATCGATACGAACTACGTGCCATGGGATCGATACGAAGCAGATGTTCTCTGATCGATACGAACTATGTGTCATGGGATCGATACGAAATTGTCTCTGAACGATCGATACGAACTTGAACCTGAACGATCGATACGAACGTGAACCTGTATCCCAGATGGATACGAACAACTTCATGGATCGGTGTGAACTTGAACTTTGATGATTGACAATGAACCTAACTTCAATGATATCGAAAACTCTTGTGCATTTGAACATCTAACTCCGACGAGCTTCATTTTGGCATAATTGGACTTGACCATTGGGCGGCATATTTGATTTCCCTTCGAAGCTCGCCGATGGAACTGCAACTTTAACAAAATTTTAACAAATTTTAACTTGGATTGATTGCTAATTTCTGGATGGCACGGTTGTGACGGTCAGCGATGACGGTCATTCCGACTGAATTTCGAAGTCTCGTCGTTTATATGCTTTCTCCAATTCTGTAGAACTTCTCAAGTGATATACAGTACTGCACTGCACAACACACTCACACACCTTACACTGGGGGATGCACGAGCGTTATTGTCTGTTTAACAATGATTTTTCATGAGCTAGTTAGTCATGGAACCTTCAAGTTCACAGCAGCAGGAACTCCCGAGTTCAATTCCTTCAACCATCGAGATACCGGTCATTGAAGCCGAAATTATAAATCCAGCTCCGGACGAGCTTCCAGGCACCCGGTTCATTTGTCGTCCACAAGATTATGTGCCGTCCGGCATCTCCGAAGATATGCTAGGACGGATTTGTTTAAGGCACGGCTTGTCGCTTGACGACGTGTTACTGCCTAGGCCAAATGACAGGCCACATGCTCCTCCGGAGGGGTTTACTGCTTTTAACCGTCACGCTTGCACGGCGGGGACACTTCCTCCTTTCAACTAATATATAAGGGAGATGTTATCATTCCTTGGAATAGCTCCATCCCAGCTACACCCCAACGGATACGCTTTGTTGAATAGCACCTTCATTCTGTTTATGGAGATTCTCTTTCGACCATCAAAGCCGATCGAGATTAGATATCTATTTAACATTAAGAGTCATGGAGACAGCCCTTCTTTCACCTTCTTGGAAGCGGTTAGGAACTATCAGATAGTAACTGGGTCCTGGGGAAGGCTGAGTTACTTTAAAACTGAATGGTTCTACATTCGGTGCCCCCTTGGATTTGCTAGGCGATGGTTGGATAGACGTAAGCGTTGCAATCTTTCTCTTGAATTATCGAGATAATAATAACCGACCTCAAAACTGACATACTTCTCTTCTCTTATAGCCGCAATTTCTCGACCCGATGGTGGATATTTTAGAGAGCTAGTTCGGATCCTCCAAGCGTTTCCGGGCAAAAGAGAGGCATATTGACTTGGTTCTGACCGACAAAAACTTGAGAATTGTCGGGTTGATCGAACGTAAGCAAAGCATACGGCTGGAAGGGACATTTAGAGTGGTCTCGAAGAAACGGGTGAAGCTCAAGGCGCTTGGAGTCGTAATAGCTGAAGAAATTGATTCGGAGAAAACACCTACTGATAACGAGCTCCAGGCTGGGCCTTCTTCCGATGTCCAGGATTCAGGAGGAAGGAGAAAAGGCAAGGCAGTTGCTCACAAGCGTTCTAAATCCGTGAGATTAAAATCCGTGGTTATGTCCTTGCCCATCACGGGGATTAGAATCTCGGAGGCTCCTCCCCCGCAAGTAGAAAATCCTTTTGAAGGGCTTGCTGATATTCCGATTCCGGATTATGCGTCGTCTCAACACGACACCGGGATGGAGGAGCTTGACAATGCACTTGAGCTGAGCGGGTCGCTTGCTATGAGTGCAGCTGACATTTCCGGTTGGTCATGGGGTTGCACATACATACACTTCATTGCACTACACGATTTATAACTTGTTATCCCGCCTTTTGGCAAGGCCGTAATACCAAGGACTTAACTAGAAAACGGTGACATATCGTCTCGGAAGTCGGTTACACGTAAGGATCGCTACGGATGTCGATGAAATTTTTTCAGGTCCGGATCGGGCTACAATTGATAAGATATGCTAAGCAAAGCAGTAGGAACCAACGTTCCAAATTTCGAAGCAATCCGAGTTCGTATGCTCGAGTTATCGCCATTGGAAGAACAATGGAGACGTGCTTCAGTTCGAGTCTATCAACATGCCTTGGTTCGACTCCATCGATATGCTTGGGTTCGAATCCTTCTATAATTCGAATCCATCAAAAGAGAATTGCTTCGAATCCATCGGCCCAGAGCCTCACCACGAATCCATCCTCACATAGCTTTCGTTCGAATCGATAGATCATTCGAATCCATGAAACCCCCTCTTACTTCGAATCCATCAAAAGAACTTCGAATCCATCCCTTTTTGTCTGCTTCGAATCCATCGTGGAAGCTTCACTTCGAATCGATAAGACCAAGCTTCACTTCGAATCCAGGAGACATATCTTTACTTCGAATCCAGGAGACACGGCTTGCTCTCGACTCCACCATCTTCGAATCCAAGTCATGGATTCGACCCAGTCAAAGCGGAGTGCAAAGCGGACCGATTCGAAGAAAGCGCACCACGTCACCATCTTCACAAGCAGGAAGATCGATTCGAACGAATCGATTCAAGCATATCGATTCGAACGACTCCAGAATACGAAAAACACCAACTTGAATCGATCATAACTCGAGTTCTACAAGTCCAAATCCCATGAAATTTTCACAGAAGCTCAAATACATGATGAAGAATGTACACACCAAATTTCAGCTCGATTGGATGATTTCTTGATCGATTCGAACCAAGGGTCGAATCGATCCCAGAGTGGGCCCGGGTCTCTAAATTTCGGCCATGTGGGCCCCCTGACGTACCAGAACTGGTCTCCCCACATTTTGGGCGAAATACCGGCCTCCTACACCTATAAATAGACCCCCTGGTCATTCAGAAAAGAGGTCGGAGAATTCTAAGTACTGAAGAGCGCCCAGATTCTGCCAGATTTACTCCAGAACACCGCCGCTGCTTTAGATTGACACTTAGCATTTGAATTCAGTTGTATTACATTATCAACTACTGTAATCTTCAAGTAATCGAGCAATAAAATCATCAAACTTCATAGTGGACGTAGGCAAAACGCCGAACCACTCTAAATCGCTTGTCTTTGCAATTTACTTTCTGTTATTTGGAGTTTTTGTTAGATAATCCACAGTTTTAATTTTCATTCTGCGCGTTTATCTCTTCAAAGACTTCCGAAGAGTGTTGTGCCCATTTTTGGTACAAACACTTTGGTGCTTTCACTGAGAACAAACCAGCTTTTTTTCTCCTGCTCCTTGGATCTACCATCGATACCGGATTGCACAAATCCAAGAGGAAGATCCAGATCTTCGATTCACAGTCCTTCCATTCTACTCAGATTTGCATAAAATCTAGGAAAAGGATTCATCATTCAAAATGGTTAGCACGAGAACCACTTCTGCAGCTCCTGGACAAGAAGGTAGGGATGGACAAAATCCTGCTCAACAGCAGCCATCCAACCAAGACAACACTGCCCACTCAGATCCGTCTGGGGCAGTCACTAGACAAGAATTCCAAGTATTGCTTCAAGAGTTGACTCAGAGTCGGCAACAGTTAGCCGAACAGTTGCGAGCCAATATTGAATTGACGAACCAACTAAACTGCCAGGGCCGTAGGAGGTCCAGAAGGGATGTTGTTTCCCGCTCATCCACTGAAAGTTCTGCTTCATCGGACTACTATCACAGATCTACCCGTCCTCGATTAGACGGGAGTCATGCACAAACGATCGGATATCAACCCGCTCCAACTATTGGACAGTTGGTGGCAGGACCATCAACCAGCTTTCAGGCCGGGCCCTCCACGCAAGGAGGCCCTACTACCCAGCATACCGCGGACAATCATGTCACAGCTGCAACCGCGGAAACAAGGGTCGATGGCCGATATCTTCCAGATTCGGGTAATCAACAGCAAGGACGTACTTCTGAACCATACATCCAGGAAGACGCTGAGCCAAGGAGGCGAAACTTGGACCGTCGACAGCGCCCGGTCCGAACTCGCGCTGTGGAACCCGACCACACCTTAGCTCGGCAAGCTCAAAGTGTAGCAATGCCAGACATCTCGACTATGATACGTCAGATGATCCGCGAAAGCCAAGGCCTTACCAACGATGACTGGGGACTTTCCCGTAGTCACACTCCCTTCACAGACGAGATACTGAGTGCTGAACCTCCCCGGCGATTCAGAATGCCAACCCTTCCTATGTACGAAGGAAATTCTGATCCCAATCAACACATCTTGAAATATGAGTGGTCAATGAGCGCCGCAAGGGCCGATGACGCAGTAAAATGTCGAAGTTTCCCTATCTCTCTAGGTGGAATTGCAACGATGTGGTTCACAAGATTGCCACCTAGGTCTATCTCTTCATTCGATCAACTGGCTAAGAAATTTGTTGAACAATTTCGCATGCATGTCGCTAGACCCAAAGATGTCAACACCTTATCCAGTGTTACCCAAGCTCGTGGGGAAACGCTAAGGCGTTATTTAGAAAGATTCCATGCGGCATGTGTGGAGATTAGTAACCCCAACGATAACTCAATCTTAATGGCATTGACAAAGGGGATTGACCCTGATTCTGAATTTGGAAACTGGTTAGCCGGAAAACCGCCCGCATCGTTGGACCGTTTCTACTCCAAAGCCGCGCAATTCTTACGACAAGAGGACGCGAAACAGTCTAGGAAGCAAGATGATGCGGGACCCAAGAGTGAAGAGATACAGAGCAATGTAGCAGTAAAACAATCAGGAGACAATTTCGGAAATGTTCAGTTGAACATACAAAACAAGCAAACGCAGCCAAGAGGAAACAATGGTCAGAATAAGAAAAGAGATCCAAATCGGGGTCCACGACGTGAGGCCCCAATGTTCGATAATTACACACCATTGAATACATCGTTGGAAAATGTGTACCTACAGACTTGCAATACTATGCAATACAAGAAACCGGCTCCGAAGCAATCGTCGGAGAGGCAGATTCAAACAGGAAAGTTCTGTAGATTCCACGAAAGTTATGGCCACAACACCAATGAATGTCGACACTTGCAAGACCTCGTTGAGAAGTTGATTAGAGAAAGGAAGTTAGATCAGTTTGTGCGGGCACCGCAGTCCGAAGGGGCGGGCCCCTCAAATCAAAATCATGTACAGAACCCAGAAAGACAGGAAGAACCAGGTCGTGTCGGAGGAAGACTGGTGATTAATGCTGTGAGTGATAGTCCTCGTACAGCGAAGCAAAGCTGGGGAAAAATGAAATCATATAACAACTTGGTTAGACGAACAGACTTTGAGTACGATGATAACTTAGACAATAAACCTTCGACCAAACGAAAGAGAGCGACAATTAATGACATCACTTTCCGAGACAACGATACTGGTTATGTCGGAAGCCCAACTACGGACCCACTCGTGATATCGGCACAAGTAGGTCCAGCTTGGATGAAGAGGATACTAATTGACTGCGGGAGTTCCGTGAATATCCTTTTTACACATGCTTATAATCAAATGAGGATAAATCCCAGGGATTTGGAACCTTGCCAAACTCACCTCCATGGATTCAACGGTAGCTCTACCGTACCTATTGGGGTGGTGAAGTTACCAGTTAGGTTGGGATCTAAGGAACATAGGAGAGTTCGAACATTACAGTTCACTGTGTTGAACATAGTTTCGCCGTATAACGCTTTCTTAGGACGACCTGCCCTTACTGAATTCAGAGCTGTAATTGCCCCATGGTGTTTGACCTTAAAGTTTCCCACCGACAACGGAGTTGGAGTCGTCCAGGGCGATCAGGTTGACTTAAGAACAGTCATACACCGAAAACGAGTCGCCCGATTACGCGATGCCGAGGACCGACTTAAAACTTTTGAACGCAATGAGATCGTCATTAAAAAAGAATACCCAGCACTGCTGTACATGAAACCAACATGGAAGGGATCACATGAGATTAAGCAAGAGCTCAGGGATGATTTACATGAGATGACGACCGCTAATGGTCTAGCTTCACCAAAGGCCTTGGACAGCGAAAGACTTCGTCGCCATCGCACATAACAGGCTGTGTTTATCTATTTAGTTTCAATTCTGTTTTAGAATTTGTTTCTGCATTTCGAAATTAGAATTTGTAATAAGGCAACTGACTTTGCCATGTTTTCTTATTTCAGCAATAAAATGCCATCTCTTTGAGCCAGAGCTGTGATTCATTAAATACAATGTACAACATCACGATGCACGAAGAGCTAAATTCCATCATGCAATGGAATTTATTCAAGCAGGGAGTGGCTATGAAGCAATCAACCACTCACCAAATGAAACCCGAGCTCGGGGGCAAGCCATCACATCAGGCCAGAAATGGGTTGATACACGACAACCTTTTTCCTTAAACCCAGCTTCCGAGAGCGCGAACTGGAGTATAAAACATTAACAAACTCCGTACTCCCAGAGTGCGAGGCGGAGTATAAACATTTTCCTAAATCCCAGAGTACTCCGAGAGCGCGAGCTGGGTACAAAACTCATTAACAAACTCCGTACTCCCAGAGTGCGAGGCGGAGTATAAACATTTTTCCTAAATCCCAGAGTACTCCGAGAGCGCGAGCTGGGTACAAAACTTTTTAACTAACTCCGTACTCCCAGAGTGCGAGGCGGAGTATAAACATTTTTCCTAAATCCCAGAGTACTCCGAGAGCGCGAGCTGGGTATAAACACTAACAAACTCCAGCTTCCGAGAGCGCGAACTGGAGTATAAACATTAACTAACTCCGGATTCCGAGAGCGCGAACCGGAGTATAAACATTAACAAACTCCAGCTTCCGAGAGCGCGAACTGGAGTATAAACATTAATTAACTCCGTACTCCCAGAGTGCGAGGCGGAGTATAAACATTTTTCCTAAACCCCAGAGTACTCCGAGAGCGCGAGCTGGGTACAAGCTTTTTACTTAACTCCGTACTCCCAGAGTGCGAGACGGAGTATAAACATTCATCTAACTCCGTACTCCCAGAGTGCGAGGCGGAGTATAAACATTCTCCTAAAAACTCCAGCATCCGAGAACGCGAACTGGAGTATAAACATTAACGAACTCCAGCTTCCGAGGACGCGAGCTGGAGTATAAACATTAATTAACTCCGTACTCCCAGAGTGCGAGGCGGAGTATAAACATTCTCCTAAAAACTCCAGCATCCGAGAACGCGAACTGGAGTATAAACATTAACGAACTCCAGCTTCCGAGGACGCGAGCTGGAGTATAAACATTAATTAACTCCGTACTCCCAGAGTGCGAGGCGGAGTATAAACATTCCTTAACTCCGTACTCCCAGAGTGCGAGGCGGAGTATAAACATTCCTTAACTCCGTACTCCCAGAGTGCGAGGCGGAGTATAAACATTCATCTTACTCCGTACTCCGGAGCGCGAGACGGGGTATAAACATACGTCAACTCCGCACTAATCCCCAATACTGGGGGCAGAACCATAACACACAACAAGTTGGAGACAAAAGGGAATACATTCTCATTTCCACTATCAACAAAAAGAATATGATTACAAAGTGGTTCAAGAAATAGCTACTAGTGGGAGCCGAATCCACATCTATACACGGCTATAGAAGAATCAACAAAATGCTACCCTACACAACAAAGATTTAGGGAAAGAAGTTCATTCTTTCTTCTTCCTTATCTTCTTCTTTGGAGTAGCTCCACCTGATCCGCTGCCCGACTTCTTCCTCGATCGCTTGCTCTTTTCGGGCTTGCCCTCCGGCAGCGATATGATGTCGACATCTTCCTCAGAGCTGGAGGCGACAGAAGTTCTTCTAGGAGGACGAGCTGGGGGCATAGGAGTAGTAGCAGGAGGGGGAACAGGAGCGGTCTCGATCAACACAGTACCACCCGGCGAAATCACCATTAACGGGGCAGGCCCGGGTGGACTAGGACCTACATTCCCTGACGCCATCTCGGCAGCAATCTCAGTTAAAACGTCGTCCTCACGAGATGCTTGGGCCGCATCAGATGTGCCAATAGCTGGCATAGGTACACTAACGGCCGGAGCAGCCTCACTCACAGCATCGGACGGATTGGCAGAGGGATCGATGGGTTCGTTGAGAAGCTCCTCAATCATCTGAGCGCTGAAAGAGAACATATTTGCATCTCCCTCCTCGCCAATCAAAGTAGAAGTCGTGATGGCTTCAGAAAAAACTACCCCTTGTGTTTGATGAGGAACTGATAAAGCAAGGGGCGCAGAAACTATAACTTCGGTCACTGAAATGCAACAAAACGAAGATTGTTAGACAAGTGTATTGCTTAAGGTTCATCACAACAAAACTACGAGAAGCGTTCAAATACCTTCCTTAGTCTGGACCGAAACATGGGTAGAATCATCGGCGGAAGATAACAACGGTTGGTCAGGATTATATGCAGGAACGGATTGGGGGTCTACCGCACCAGTAGTCTCGGGCAATGTTGAGATTACGGCTCCAACACTTGCCTCGTGATGCGCGGTCCCCGAACCTTCGCCTGTCTCTGATGACTGGACGCCGAGTCTTTCTTTCGCCATAGAAATTACCACCTCATGAAGGGCTTTCCTCTCATCCTCAGTAAGCAGGCGCATCTCCAGTTCGAAGTCGTCAAGTGCTCCATCTGGATGCGCCGCTCTCTTCTCGTTCACCAGCCGGGTCCAGGCATTATACAAGATCATGGAGTCATCTCCCAGCCACGCTAGATTTCTGTGTTCCAGCACATTAGCGTTATACGTAACTAAGAGATCGTCAAACTCAGCATCTAGCCTGGACCTCTCCTCCAAGATTTTTTCCTGAATCTCCGCTTCCACAGACTTAGCCTTGATCGCCACCGCAGCTAGTTCGGCCCTGAGGGATACTGCTTGGTCGCAAGCCTCTTGAGCAGTAGCGTTCGCATCGTCTTTCTCCTTCACCATTTCAGCGAATTTGGCCTTGAGCTCGTTCAGCTCTTTAACGGCTAAGTCTCGCTCAGCTGCAACGGTGGTATTGCGATGGCCCATCTCTTCCACTGTGGCACAGTGTTCTTGCTGCATCCTCGCTAGTTTGGCCACGACATCCTCGTGTTTCTTAAGAGTTTCAAGCTCCGACTTTCGGGACGTCTCCACTTCGGATTGAAGAACTTGGATAATGCGTTTCTGCTTCGCAATGTCGACATCACGTTCAGCAATGATTTTCGCCCTGTCGAAAGCTACTCTAGAGGCCTTCACGGCTGCCTTATACCACTCTTTGTACTGAGCATAGAAGTCGTGAATGTAATTATGTGCAGTGGTCTCGGCTTCAGGAGGGATTCTTTTAAAATTAGGAGGGAAGATGTAGCCATCCATGCAAATTTCCGGATAGTCGTTTTTCATTTGGGCAAGCTTAGCGGCTCCCTCGCTTGTCATCTCAGCCGGAGCTTGTTCAATTATAGCCGCTGCCGTTGGTTCCACTCTAGGCCGTTGAGCGTCAGGCCGAGAAGATTGAGAAGGCAATTGTTGCTGATGAGATGGCCCTGGGAGGTCTACTGGAGCCCTGGGAGGCGGAGGAGAACGAGATCGGGGTCGGTACTGATACCCCCGGTCTCTATCAGAATAATCATAACCAGAACGGTTACGCGAGTAATCCCTGTCTCTGTCATAACGTTCTTGACTCGAGTAGCCTCGCCCATGGTCCCTATCTGTCTCTCTCCTACGGGAGTCATAAAATGGAGAAGATTGACGCACGTTCCGAAGCCTATCTAAAGTGGAGCCACGCCCTGACATCTCACCTGCGATAAGAAAGAATTACGGATTAAAATCCCATAAAGCAATGTCTACTATGCGGAAGTCATGAAGTGCCGTGAAAGTGTGTGTAAATGTGTAAACCCCCAAACCGACCGGAAGTGTTGACCGCACTTAAAGGAAAGGGCTCGCTCATATTTAAGACATCTTGTAATTCCTCCAACCCAGGATTATGAGAGATTGATATATAATCTGGGATAGGAATATCGTCAAGCCCTTTGAGAGAATCTCTCGAATGAGAAGGGGCGGCCTCAGAAATCATAACTCCGGAAGCGGGAAGGAACACATCTACAGATTTTCCCCCTCTTGACTTAAGTTTTTTGGAAACGGCGGCCTTGCCTTTCCGTTTTTCTCCCGATTCCTCCAAGTTTCCCGAAAGGTCAGCCATCGGCTCTGAATCCGTCTGAGTTCTTTCTTCGTCACTCGCCTCGATTATTCTGATCCCGAGTGACCTCTTCGCTTTTCTCTTCTTGGGTTTCTTCTTATTTTCCTTCTTGGAGACGGACTTTGAAAATCCCTCAACAACTATGCTTTGATTAATGTCAATCAAACCCAGAACTCTTAAGTTGTAGTCGTTCAACACCGAGTCAATGTGCCTTAGCTCGCTTGGGACTTCTTGAAGACTCCGGACGGTACCCTTGAAACGCCCTCCATCGGGCCTAGAGATAATAGCTGTAAAAGGAATGAAATGTCAATTTTAACACCGAAGAGCTATTGGTCAAGGAAACAGGTTAAGACACTTACGTCTAGACAACCATCGCCTAGCGAAACCCGGAGGGCATCGAACGTAGAACCATTCGTTCTTGAAGTAGCTCAGTCGCGTCCAAGCTCCAACTACAACTTGGCAATTTCTAACTGCCTCCAAAAATGTAAACGACGGGCTATCACCCCTGCTCTTGAAGTTAAATATATGTCTGATTTCATAGGGCCTCGGCGGGCGAAAAAGACAGTCCATGAATATTATGAAGACACTATTCAGCAGCGCGTGCCCGTTGGGATGAAGTTGTGAAGGAGCGATCCCTAAATATGATAACATCCTTCGGGTATATTGATTGAAGGGAGGAAGAGTTCCAGCCGCACAAGCGTGACGGTAGAATGCTGTATATCCTTCAGGTGGATTGTGCGGTCTATCGGTAGCGCTGGGCAATAATACGTCACCCAAAGATATGTTATGCTTTAAGCATATTCGTCCCAACAAGGATTCAGATATGTTGGACTGAACCGAATCAACAGGGTCCTCGATAAATATCGCCTCCGGCAATTCATCTGGAGCCGGATCGATTACGTCGGCAGGGATGTCAGGAATCTCAAGCACAGGAGGAGTCGAGCTCTGCACCTCTTGTTGTTGGGAGCTCGAAGATTCCATAATTAGCTAACTCATCAAAAAGCAACGTTAAGTTCATAACCAGCCCGTACATGCCCCGGTATAGTGTGTGTGCGAACGTGTCGTGCAGTACAAATGATATGCATCACTTGAGCAAATTTAACAGAATAAAACAAGATGTTCGTACAACATATCTTGGGAATTTGAGAATGAAAATGACCGTCATCGCTGACCGTCACTTCCACAACATCCGAACACTACGAACCAACCTCGTGTATAAGTCAGTTGTGTTGTTGGTTAAGTCACAGTTCCATCGACGAGCTTCACAAAGGAGGTCAAATCTTTCGGTCAAGTTCGACTATGCAAGGCCGAAGCTCGTCGGAGTCAAGTATGCTAAAGTTCATTATGTTCGTCGAAATTCAACGTGAAACTGGTCGTAGTTCAGATGTTGGAATAAATCAGAAGAGCAGAAGTTTCGAAAGTCAGGACGTTCGAATCGATTGACTCGAATCGATATGAGTCGAATCAATGAAGTTCGAATCCACTGGCTCGAATCGATGTGAATCGATTCGATAAAGCTAAAATCCAAATACTTCGAATCCGTATGGTACGACTCGATGAAAACTGGAGAAGGAAAGATGCTTCGAATCCATGAGCATGACACAGCTTCGAATCGATCAGAATTTATGTCTTCGAATCGATCAGGGCAACATTGTTTCGAATCGATCGTTTTGATCTATTTTTTCTTTCATGATCATCGATTCGAAGCCTGACACTTAAGACTGATTCGAATTGCACGTTCCCAGATCGATGCAGAGCAGTAAAGAGGAACGAAGTCCATCCATAACAGGTTCCTTTCCCTGGATTCATCGATTCGACCCATCCCAGATCTACTGGTCCTTCATGCTTTTCAGAAGAAAAAATGGAATCGCTGTCAAGTTTTCCAAGTTTTAATGTTCTACACTCGAATCGGTTCCATGTTTACCTGATTGTATTCGACTATAGTCAAAGGCTTGGGAAAATTTGATCAATTCGTATGAGGACGCGAAGGTTTCTTGCTCTGAAGGGTCGAGTCGAAGAAGAAGCTCTCGTAACAGTAAAAAGTGAAAAGTGAGAAATGAATAGGAGCCCGGTATATATAGGGGAGATGTGGCGATTCGCCTCCCGGTATATCTGACCGGCTTTTATAGGTGGGATAATCGACTCGAGTCGATTCGTCGCGACATCGAATCCATTCAGTTCGAATCCCTCCTTTAGTTCGAATCCAACCGGCTTCGAATCCTCTGCCACATCGAATCCATTCCGGCAGCATCGAAACAAAACAACATTGATCCGAACACTCACAACTTCTACTCCATCTACTCTTCGAATCCATCAAAGCGACATTTCCACGAAGCTCATCGATACGAAGCTGCACCGATTCGAACTTCCATCGATACGAAGGAGTTAGCAAAAACAGAATTGAAACCGTCATGTACCTATCGATTCGGAGTGCCAGCCTCATATCCCTCGACTCGCAGCGGTTCGAAGGTCATCGATTCGAATGGGCACTTCGAATCCATCAAAACCATCTGTAAAAATGAACACATCGCTTAGGCATGAAAAGATTACTGGATTACCTTTTTACCTCGATTCAGGAGAGGATCGATACAAGAAGATAATCATAGGCAATCATCAAAGCAATGTTTTAGCTCGAATCTCAAATCTGTCCAGGAGAGGACCGATATAGGTTTCGATAGTGAACCGAACTGACAACGACTTGCGATCACGCAACGTTAATCAAAGCCAAGATAATACACGTATGCACGTATTTCTGACTAATGTTTGATCTTTATCATTTACAGGGATCGAATGTTCGTCTCGTCATGACTCAAAAAAAAAACTGACAGCCAGTTACTACTGTACGACGGTCGATTACAGCAATGCAGAATGTAACTTTCGGTAAAACATGTCATAGCTGTCCAGTGAGAGACTACAACTTTTCAAAGCACGTCATGTTTACACAAGACGTACTTTGGGGGGCAAATGTTATCCCGCCTTTTGGCAAGGCCGTAATACCAAGGACTTAACTAGAAAACGGTGACATATCGTCTCGGAAGTCGGTTACACGTAAGGATCGCTACGGATGTCGATGAAATTTGTTCAGGTCCGGATCGGGCTACAATTGATAAGATATGCTAAGCAAAGCAGTAGGAACCAACGTTCCAAATTTCGAAGCAATCCGAGTTCGTATGCTCGAGTTATCGCCATTGGAAGAACAATGGAGACGTGCTTCAGTTCGAGTCTATCAACATGCCTTGGTTCGACTCCATCGATATGCTTGGGTTCGAATCCTTCTATAATTCGAATCCATCAAAAGAGAATTGCTTCGAATCCATCGGCCCAGAGCCTCACCACGAATCCATCCTCACATAGCTTTCGTTCGAATCGATAGATCATTCGAATCCATGAAACCCCCTCTTACTTCGAATCCATCAAAAGAACTTCGAATCCATCCCTTTTTGTCTGCTTCGAATCCATCGTGGAAGCTTCACTTCGAATCGATAAGACCAAGCTTCACTTCGAATCCAGGAGACATATCTTTACTTCGAATCCAGGAGACACGGCTTGCTCTCGACTCCACCATCTTCGAATCCAAGTCATGGATTCGACCCAGTCAAAGCGGAGTGCAAAGCGGACCGATTCGAAGAAAGCGCACCACGTCACCATCTTCACAAGCAGGAAGATCGATTCGAACGAATCGATTCAAGCATATCGATTCGAAC
Organism: Allium fistulosum; assembly: GCA_030737815.1. NCBI lineage: Eukaryota > Viridiplantae > Streptophyta > Magnoliopsida > Asparagales > Amaryllidaceae > Allium > Allium fistulosum. Next base: position 693,242,532 of record CM060903.1, on the reverse strand, counting down.
GACTCCAGAATACGAAAAACACCAACTTGAATCGATCATAACTCGAGTTCTACAAGTCCAAATCCCATGAAATTTTCACAGAAGCTCAAATACATGATGAAGAATGTACACACCAAATTTCAGCTCGATTGGATGATTTCTTGATCGATTCGAACCAAGGGTCGAATCGATCCCAGAGTGGGCCCGGGTCTCTAAATTTCGGCCATGTGGGCCCCCTGACGTACCAGAACTGGTCTCCCCACATTTTGGGCGAAATACCGGCCTCCTACACCTATAAATAGACCCCCTGGTCATTCAGAAAAGAGGTCGGAGAATTCTAAGTACTGAAGAGCGCCCAGATTCTGCCAGATTTACTCCAGAACACCGCCGCTGCTTTAGATTGACACTTAGCATTTGAATTCAGTTGTATTACATTATCAACTACTGTAATCTTCAAGTAATCGAGCAATAAAATCATCAAACTTCATAGTGGACGTAGGCAAAACGCCGAACCACTCTAAATCGCTTGTCTTTGCAATTTACTTTCTGTTATTTGGAGTTTTTGTTAGATAATCCACAGTTTTAATTTTCATTCTGCGCGTTTATCTCTTCAAAGACTTCCGAAGAGTGTTGTGCCCATTTTTGGTACAAACATAACTGTTAATTGTCCAACCTAAGAAATCACTAACTTTTCCTTCGTCTCTCATTTTCAGGTACGATGTCCGGAAGAGGATCAATGCTCGGGAATCTTCGCTCGGCCCGAAAGTCTTCTACCTATTATGATTGCCGCAGGAGAGATTCAGATAGAGACCGCGATCGCGAGTACTCTAACCAAGATAGGTATGGGCGTGACAGGGACATAGAATACAGATATTGATCTAGATCTCGCTCTCCTCCACTTAGACTTCCATCTCCACCTCTTGTTCTTGTTCCACATCCACTAGAGCCTCTTCGTCACAGGCCATCTTCTCACACTTCCAGATCCGAGACTCATCTCCAGAGAGTCGAAACCACGGCCTCCATATTTACAGAGCAGGTCCCAGCTGAGCCCACAGAAGAAGGGGCCATTAAATTGGCTCAGATAAGGAAGGAGTTTCCGAACATATGCTTCGATGGCTACGTCTTTCCACCTCACTTAAAGAGAATCCCATCTGGAGTGGAAAACACGACGCATGATTATGTTCATGACATCTACACCCAGTATAGAGAGTGGGTAAAGGCTGTAGAGAAAGCTTCCAAGGTGGCCTTTGAGCGAGCCAAAGCGATTGAGAAAATGGAGACCGAACTCGCTCAAAGGGACCGGATCATTCAAGTGCTCACTGCTGAGGCCGAGTCTTCTCGGAAATCTAAAATTGTGGCCACCAAAAAAGCTGATGAAGCAAACATGGCAATGGAGAGGTTGAGGCAGACACATGTGCCTTGGTGGAAGAGATGGGCCATCGGAATACTACAGTCACCGCCGAACGGGATGCGGCGGTCAAGGAACTCAATGAGCTTAAGGCCAAATTCTCTGACATGGCCAAGGAGAAGGATGATGCGAATAACGCCGCCCAGGAGGCGTGCGAACAGGCTGTTCTGCTCCGGGGTGAACGGGATGCGGCTGTGGCTAAAGTCCGCAAGGTGGAGACTGAGGTTGAGGAGAAAGTGAAATTGGCCGAGTCCAGGCTAGAGGCTGATATTGAAGACCTTCTCGTTGTTTACAACGCTAACGTGCTGAGGCACAGGGGTCTAGCCTGGCTCGATGATTATCCGGCGCATCTATACACCGCCTAGGGCCGATTAGTTAAAGAAGAGAAGGAGGTGCATCTGGGTGAGTCTGTGGATGAGTTTGAACTGGAGAATCGCATTCTAAATGAAGTTGAAAGGAAGATTCTTCACGAGTCAATGATTCTGCATGAAAAGGAAAGGCTCGGCACCCAACACTTCGAAGTAGGAGAGGGTTCAGGGGTTGAACATCATGAGGTGAGTCTTGAAGTTCCAGCGTCAACCCAGCCCGAATCCTCGTCTGCGGTCGATCCCCAAGCTATTCCTGCTTACAATCCGGAGCAGCCGCAGATGTCTCCGTCTATAGAGCAAGTTGTTGAAGTCGTTCAGCCGCCTTCAAGTCAAACTGAGGAAGGTATTCTGAACATTCCACATATCTGCCTTAGGTCGGAATCTTTATTTGAATTAAAATTCTGACAGTTCTCTTATTGTTTGTCCAGTGATCGATGTTGCACCTATTGGGCCTCCTGTTACTCAAGAATCACACTAGACGCGAGAGGCTACTGTTACTGAAGCGATCCCTGTAACTACAACTGCCCCACTTGACGATACGCAGGGAAGCATGCTTGTTTTTGATGAGCAGTTGATGGAGGAACTCTTTCGCCGTCATGGCGATCCTTTAGCTGACTTACCGTTTGTCATGGGCGGAGGCGTTCCTGCTACAAGCTTTTCGATGCCAACTGCTGATGCCCCCAGTGTGGCTCGAGCAGTTACTAAAGAGGAGATGTTCGCACAAATCGACACTGAAATGGAAGCAGCGGCTCATGGTTGCAGTTTTGGAGGTGGAACGACGGCACTTGGTCCAGCTCCGCTTAGAATGATATCGCCTGGCGGTTCAGTTTTCGACACCAGTGTGCCCGCTCCATCTTCTACACTTGATCTTGTTCCTCCGACTCCGCCCGCAGGAAGCATTCCTATTCATTCGAGTTCGGAGGAGGATGTTGAGATCATGCCACCGCCTGGAGACTGAGACTGACCACCGAAAGGAAAAGGCTCAAAGAGGAAAGGTAGTGGCGGCTCAAGCGGGTCTACACCGAGAAGGAAGCCAAGGAAGAAGAAAGATTAAACATGCTTTCCTAGTTTATTTTGACTTTCATTTTGTTGGCCATGTATAGATGCGGGTTCGGCCCCTGCTAGTAGGATTTTTGGAACAAACTTGTACACGAATTTCTTTTATGAATAGTAGAAATGAAACTTTTCTTTTTTAGCTTCTTGTGTATTTGCTTAAGCATTTCAATGTTTGAAATGCACTTGTAAAGTCCCAGCTTCCGAGTCAAGTTTGTCTTTTTGCACCAAGTCTAGAAACTGTGGACATGGTTCGCGACCGGGAAGCGAGTTGAATTTTGATGTCGCACTGCTTCAGTCAATATTTGATGCTTAAGTCCTGCCCCCCAGTCTCGGGGATGAGTTGTAGAACATCAGTCAGCGATTGCTTCTCACTTATAACATGTTGAGTCTAGTGCCACTGAATGGATGTCTGAGACAAGCGGAGATTGAGCGGTATATTCACGCTTGTCTGGTTGTTGACGATCATATCCGCACTGCGGGGATCCTCATTGTTTATTGGCGGTTGGTCACGCCGGCTTAAGTTTAAATCATACATCCGCGCTCTAGGGACTCGGAATTGACATTTATACTCCGACTCACACTCTGGGAGTTCGGAGTTGATATTTATACTTCAATTCACGCTCTAGGAACTTGAAGTTGATGTTTATACTCCATTTCGCATTTTGGGAATCTGGAGTTGATGTTTTATACTCCGACTCGCACTCTGGGAGTTCAGAGTCATTGTTTATACTCCGTTTCGCACTCTGGAAATCTGGAGTTGATGTTTATACTCTGACTCGCACTCTGGGAGTTTGGAGTTGTTGTTTATACTCCGTTTCGCACTCTGGGAATCCAGAGTTGATGTTTGTACTCCGACTCGCACTCTGGGAGTTCGGAGTTGGTAAGCAGGCGGTCAGTCACATCTGCTGTATGTTTTTGGATTTCGCTCGCACTCTGGGAACGAAAGGTGTATCAGGATCATGGATGGTCGGATCACATCCACCCTGAGTTAACAAGTGAGGTCGTTAGATGGACGGGTCCACCTTCCTCAAACTTGGTTCAGATATGGACGAAGTCGTTAGGCGGATGGATCCACCCTCTTCGTAGACGTATTTTAATACTCCAGTTCACACTCTGGGAACCGGGAGTTAAGTGAGGGATTGTCCTGTATCAATCCATTTTTAACTTTGATGTGATGGCTTGCCCCCGAACTCGGGTTTCACTTAGCGAGTGACCGGTTGCATCGCAGTCACTCCCTATTTGAATAAATTCCACCGTATGGTGAAACTTAGCTCTCCGTGCATAGTGATGATCATATGAAGCATTTCAAGTAAATCACAGCTCTGGCTCGAAGAGATTGCATTTTATTGCTGAAATAAGAAAATATGGCAAAGTCAGTTGCCTTATTACAAATTCTAATTTTGAAATGCAGAAACAAATTGCAAAATGGAAAATAAACTAAATGAATAAACATAGCCTGTCATGTGTAGTAACGACGAAGACTCTCGCTATTCCAGGCTCTTGGCAGAGTAAGACCGTCAACGGTCGATAGTTTGAATGTGCCATCTCCGAGCCTTCATTCAATAACATACGGTCCTTCCCATGTCGGCTTCATATGCGAAGGAACCGGACAAATTCTTTTCAGGACGAGATCGCCTAGTTCAAAGGTTCGCGGGCGGACCTTGGCGTTGTACAATCGGGCGACTCGACTTCGATGCACGGCTGCCCTCAAATCAGCCTCTTCACGCTTCTCATCTAGTAGATCAAGAGATTCAGCAAGCAATATAGCATTTGTCTTTGGATCATAGTACGTCACACGATGAGAAGGTACTTCTAGCTCAACTTGAATAACGACTTTTGAACCATAAGAGAGAGAGAATGGAGTGTGACCGGTCGCGGTCTTGTGGGTTGTTCGGTAAGCCCATAAAGCCATAGGAAGTTCGTCGACCCACTTGCCCGCGACCTTTTCCAGTTGTTTTTTCAGAATGGACTTTATAACTTTATTAACCGCTTCGACCTGTCCGTTCGCCTGAGGGTGTGCAACTGCAGAGAATTTCTTTTGGATGTGAAATCGTTTGCAGAAATCTTTAAATTCGGCACTGTGGAATTGGGTTCCGTTGTCCGTAATAATGGTGTGTGGGAGACCGAATCGACAGATGATGTTGTGGACTACAAAGTTGATTACTTTCTTCGTCGTTATGGTAGCAAGAGCTTCAGCTTCAGCGCACTTTGTAAAGTAATCAACTGCGACGATGGCGTATTTCGCACCACCTTTTGCCAGAGGTAGAGCACTAATGATGTCGATGCCCCACATTGCAAACGGCCATGGGCTGACCATTTGCGTTATCTCGGTAGGAGGGGATCTAGGAATTCGAGCGTGCTTCTGACATTTATCACACTTCTTTGCATAATCTGACGCATCGCGATTCACAGTAGGCCAGTAATATCCGTATCGAAGTATTTTCTTGGCAAGTGCTTGCCCCCCGGTGTGATCGCCACATTCTCCCTCGTGTACGTCGTGCAATACTCGTTTAATTTCATCGTGAGCGATACACCGGAGTAGAGGAACAGAGTACCCTCTTCTGTACATGATTCCATTCTGGTTGGTGAATCGTGAGGCCTTCTAAAGGACTTGTCTCTTTTCACTCCTGCTCTCCGGCAGGGTTCCGTGCTCAATGTAATTTCTGAGTGGAGTCATCCATGAATCCTTTTCAGGGACGGTTTTGCATACCCAGTCTATTTTTGCCCGGCAATGCTTGGAGAAGACAACGTCTCTACGGGAACGAGTCCCATTTGCTGAGCTTCACCCGTGCTGGCTAGCTTTGCCAATGAATCGGCTTTTTGGTTGCGTTCTCGAGGTATACAGTAAATGGCATAATAATCAAACTAATTCAGTACTTCCTGAACTCGAGCTAAGTAAGCAGCCAACCTTTGATCTCTCACTTGATACTCTCCTCGTACTTAACACACAACTAACTGTGAATCACAATAAATTTCCACAGCGATAATTCTCAAATCTCTAGCAAGTTTCAAACCAGCTAGGAGGGCTTCATATTCAGCTTCATTATTGGTCGCATGAAAATCGAACTTCAAAGCATAACATATAGATCGGCCTTCGGGAGTTTCAAGTACAACACCAGCGCCCGAACACCGGTCGTTTGATGCACCGTCGGCATAAAGCTTCCAAACGTATTCGGGGGATTCACTGGTTTCGGGCAAGTCCTCTGGAACAGTAAATTCAGCTATGAAATCGGCTAGGACTTGTCCTTGAATGGCCCGTCTTGGAGTGTAAGTAATGTCAAACTGGCTCAGTTCGATGTTCCACTTGAGTAACCTACCAGACGTCTCAGGCCGCGAAAGGACCTGTCGTAACGGCTGGTCGGTGTAAACAATAATAGGATGTGCTTGGAAATATGGTCGGAGTTTTCTTGATGCAATTACAAGGCAATAAGCCAACTTCTCTAGTTTCGGATAATTTCTTTCAGCTCCAGTCAATCGTTTGCTGACGTAATATACTGGCTTCTGTATCCTGTCTTCTTCCCGAATTAAAGCAGCGCTGATAGCGTTTTCTGATATCGCCAAGTATATGTATAACTTCTCATGATCAATAGGCTTTGACAGGATAGGTGGTGTGTATAAATGTTGAACTAGTGCTTGGAAACCACCCTCACACTCCGTGGTCCGTTCAAAGTTTCGTTTTCCTTTTCGGATCAGATCGAAGAAGGGAATACATTTGTCAGTGGACTTTGAAATGAACCTGCTCAATGCTGCTACTTTCCCATTGAGGCTCTGGACTTGCTTGATAGTTTTTGGAGTTTCAAGATTTCTGATTGCCCAAATCTTTTCAGGATTAGCTTCGATCCCTCTAGCATTGACGATGAACCCAAGGAATTTTCCGGATGCGACTCCGAAATGACATTTCAATGGGTTGAATTTCATTCTGTAGTCTCGAAGTATATTGAACATAGTTTCCAAGTCTTTAACATGGTCAGTGGAAAATCGTGACTTCACAAGCATGTCGTCCACATATACTTCCATGGTTTTTCTGATCTGATTGGCAAACATCCGATTGACCAATCGTTGGTAAGTAGCCCCGGCATTCTTGAGTCCGAATGGCATAACTTTGTAGCAATAAAGTCCCAAATTGGTTACGAAGCTGGTATGTTCTTGATAAGGTAAATGCATGGGTATATGATTGTAGCCAGAATACGCGTCCATGAAGGATAAGAGCTCATGCCCGGCTGTCGAATCTACTAGTTGATCAATTCTGGGAAGTGGGAAACTGTCTTTGGGACAAGCTTTATTCAGATCGGAGTAATCGACACATGTTCTCCATTTTCCGTTCGAATTTCGGACGAGCACGGGATTCGACAGCCATTCTGGATATAATGCATCTCGAATGAACCCATTCGCTTTAAGCTTTTCTACTTCTTCTTTAAGGGCGGCAGATCTCTCTGGATCCATACCACGCCTTATCTGTTTGACCGGGACATGCCGCGGGTCAATATTCAGAGTGTGGCTCGCGATGTCCGGCGAGATCCCACACATGTCAGAATGCGTCCAGGCGAATACGTCAAGGTTCGTCCGTAGAAATTCAACCAATTCCTCTTGAGTTTGCTGGTTTAGCTGAGACCCAATCTTTATCATTTTCGAATCATCGTCACCGTCAATTGGGACATCAATCGTCAGTTCGGCCGGGGACGCTTGGCTTTCTTTAGATTCTTCTTCATCTTTAGTTTCTCTTGGGTCAATATCCCTTTGGAATTGGTTGGGGTGCCCGGGCCTAGGCCCGGGCGTTAATTGTCAATTATCAGCAAAGCGGATGCAGAGAGATTCCTCTACGCCCTTTCCTTTCTCCTTTCGCTGCGCCTCCCACAGCTCCGCGACATCACAGGCTCTTGCAGCAGCCTGATCTCCTTGATTGATTCCCACTCCACGATCAGTGGGAAACTTTAAAGTCAAACACCACGGGGCAATGGCTGCCCTGAATTCAACGAGGGCCGGTCGGCCCAAGAAAGCATTATAAGGGGAGTCTATGTCCAACACAACGAACTGTAACATTCGTACTCTCCGACGTTCTCCAACCCCCAACTCCACTGGCAGTTCCACCATTCCGGTGGGTATAGTAGCACTTCCGTTGAAACCATGGATTCGAGATTGACAAGGTTTCAAGTCCTTTGCTTCCATTCTCATTTGATCATAAGCTCGTTTAAACATGATATTCACAGAGCTTCCACTGTCAACTAAGATCCTCTTCATCCAAGCAGGACCTACTTGCGCTGAGATGACCAGTGGATCGATAGTGGGGGATTCGACTTTATCAGCATCTCTGTTTCTGAACACGATGTCATCTGTCATAGTCTTCTGCTGCTTGGCCGTAGCCCCTTCATCAAAACTACTACAACACTCGAAGTCTGCATGCCTGATAGAGCTGGCATACGACTCCATTTCCTTCCAACTTCGGTCTGCTGGATGAGGACCACCACATATTGTATTGATAACCAACCTACCACCAGTACGAGCGGGTTCCTCCTGTCTTTCCTGATTTGGCGCACGGTTCTGATTTGATGGGCCCGCACCTCCTGACTGCGGTGCCCGCACATACTGATCCAACTTTCGCTCACGTATCAACTTCTCAATGAGATCTTGTAAATGATGACACTCATTTGTATTATGGCCATAACTTTCGTGGAATCTACAAAACTTCCCTGTTGGACCTGCCTTTTTGTCAATGGCTTCGGGGCAGGTTTCTTGTATTGCATGGTATTACAGGTCTGCAAATACACATTTTCCAGCGATGTATTCAATGGAGTATAATTGTCAAACATGGGAGCTCTACGTCGTGGACCATGGCCTTGATCTCGCTTCTTTCCCTCATTTCCATTGCCCCTCTGCTGATTTTGTTTGTTTTGTATATTCAACTGAACTTTTCCAGAACTCTCCCTTGATTGTTTAACGGCAATGTTACTCTGAATTCCTTCAATGTTAGGCCCTGCGTCATCCTGCTTCCTAGACTGTTTCGCATCCTCCCTTCTCAAGAATTGGGCTGCCTTGGAATAGAAATGGTCCAATGATGCAGGCGGTTTCCCAGCTAACCAATTTCCGAAATTCAAAATCAGGATCAATCCCCTTAGTCAATGCCATCAGGATAGAGTTGTCATTGGGATTGCTTATTTCTGCACACACAGCATGGAATCGCTCCAAGTAACATCTAAGTGTTTCTCCGGGAGCTTGAGTAACACTAGACAGAGTGTTAACATCTTTAGGCCTTGCTACATGCATACGGAATTGTTCAACGAACTTGGTGGCCATCTGGTCAAAATTAGAAATAGATCGCGGTGGAAAACGAGTAAACCACATAGTTGCAATGCCTCCCAAGGAAATGGGGAAACTACGGCATTTTACTGCGCCATCACCTCTCGCAGCGTTCATCAGCCATTCATACTTCAGGATGTGTTGGTTGGGATCGGAACTTCCTTCATAAACTGGTAAAGTTGGCATCCTAAAGCGCCGAGGTGGTTCAGCATACAATATGTCATCGGTGAAAGGGGTGTGACTCCGGGAGATTCCCCAGTCGTCATTAGTGAGACCCTGACTTTCACGGATCATTTGACGAATCATCGTTGGTATATCCGGCATCCGGATATTAGGAGCATGCTGTGCCAAGGTGTGGTTGGGTTCCACAACGCGAGTCTGGACCGGACGCGGTCAACGGTCCGTGCCTCGCCTCCTTGGTTCAACATTTTCTAGGACATAAGGCTCTGGAGTATGATCTCGTTGGCTACGATGAGAATCGACTTGGTTCCTAGCATCAACTCCTTGTTCGGTAGTGGTGGTAGTAGCAATGTTACCAGTGACATGGTAAGGAGCAGCACCTCCTCGGGATGAAGGTCCGGTATGGTGGCTAGTGGATGGTCCAGTTCTGGGTTGTCCTAGATTCGAGGCAGGTTGGTGTCCTGTGCCCTGGGTGTAGCTTACATCCAGCTGTGGGCGTGTGGATCTGTGATGACCGTCAGATGAAGCTGAACTCTCTGTGGAAGAATAAGAACCTTGGTCTCTTATGGATCTTCTTCGCCTTTGGCGATTTAGCTGGTTGGACAACTCTGTGTTGGTGCGTAGTTGTTCAGTTAGTTGTTGCCGATTCTGGGTCAATTCTTGGAGCAGCATCTGAAACTCTTGTCTCGTGACCGGGCCTAATGGATCTGAAGGTCCGGAAGCATCTTGGTTTGATGGAGGCAATTGCGCGGGATTCTGCCTGTCCCGTCCTCCCTGATCAGCAGCTGTAGAGGTAGTTCGTGTACTTACCATGGTGAATTAATGAAAGCCCTTTCCTAGATCTGATGCAAATTTGAATAGAATGGAAGGGCTTCAAAGCTTGAGATCTGGATCTTCTTCTTGGACTTATGCAATCCGATATAGATAGGAGATCCAAAGAGCAGGAGAAAAATTGGGTTTTTTCTCAGTGAAAGCACCAAAGTGTTTGTACCAAAATTGGGCACAACACTCTTCGGAAGTTTTTGAAGAGATAAAGTGAAGAAATTAAATGGAAAAAGAGGATTATCTAACAAAAACTCCAAAAAAACGGATATGAAAGTAATTAAAATGCATAGAGACACAAGAATTTAGAGTGGTTCAGCGTATTGCCTACGTCCACTGTGAAGTTGATTGCTTTGTTGATCTTTCTTTGATGGTTACAATTGATTTCAGCAAGTTACAGCAGATAACATTGATTTACAGCAGTGAAATTCGTTGGTAGCAGTAGCAATGGAGTTTAGAACTGGATCTGGTAGAGTCTGGGCGTTGGAGAATCCAAAGAAGCAGCTGATCCCTTTTTTGTATGCCCTGGGGCTCTATTTATAGGTGTAGGAGGCTGATATTTCGCTCAGATCTCGGGAGACTCCCTCTGGCACATGACTAGGCCCGCGCGCCCAAGCCCGCGAAGTTTCGGTCCGATCCGTAATCGATATGAACGTATTTCGTATCGATCAAGATTGTGTCCGATGGAGTCGAAATTTGGCATGGACATTCTTTAGCATGCACGTAAGCCTCTGTGAAAATTTCGTAGCATTTGGACTTGTAGATTAGGAGATATGACCGATACGAAATGGTGATATTCGGTAGGCTGTTTCGTTCGTATCGATCATTTCGACTCGATGGCTTCGAATCGATGGCCGCATGTGCTAGCAGATTGACGTGGCGCGCGTTCTTCGCACCGATCCATATTCACACCGAGTTGATCGAGTCGTTTCCTGGACTTTCTCCTTGTTCGTATCGAGGCAATTTCCTTTTTCAAATCGATGGTAGGTGGCCCTTGTTTCGTATCGATAAAAGATGCACAGTTCGCATCGATGAAGGCTTCTCAGTTCGTATCGATAGTCACGTTCTGTTCGTATCGAGAAAAGTGGTGTGGCTTGACGATCGATACGAATAACCATTATATGATCGATACGAACATGGACTCTGCGATGGATACGAAGTAGGGTCAACTGATGGATACGAACTATAGAAGTTGATGGATTCGAAAAAAGCTCTTCAGGCGATGGATGCGAAGTAGACTCTGGCTGATTGATACGAAGTGTGCTATCCCTTGATGGATTCGAAGTAGGTTATGGTGATCGATGCGGAGCTGATCGAGTCGAAGTAGGCCCTGGTGATCGATGCGGAGCCGATCAAGTCGAAGTAAGCTTCCCTGATGGATTCGAACTCGATCGATTCGAATAGAGGATAGTTGATGGATTCGAACTCGATCGATTCGAATAGTGGCTGGTTTTCATCCAACTTTGCATCGATCGTAACTTGAGCATATAAACTCGGATTGACTTGAAATTTGGAACGTTGGCTCTCATAGCCTCGCTTGTCGTGTCATATCAATTTTAGCTCAATCCGGACTCGGACAAAATTCGTCGATATCCATAGTGAGCCTGTGTATAACCGATCTCTAAGACGAACCGTCATTGGTTACTAGTCAATTCCTTGGTGTCACGGTTTTGTCAAAAGGCGGGATAACACTCTTCAAAGATCACCGTCTTTATTATCCTCAAGATTTCACAATTCGTAACGCTCAAATTGGATCGAAGTGGTTTTCGGATAATTAAATCCGATTTTGATCTCTTCGAAACGATCAACGAAATTGGCCAGATTTGATAGTCGATTATTTAACTATCAAATTACACACATAAGCAGTCACCATGCCATATTATAGATCTTTCAAAAAAAATTATTTCAAATATCTTTACAAAGATATATATTAATATTTCTTCCAGTTTTTCGATATTTGGAAACAATTTCAAATTCTTATATCCATAACAGGATATTTCCAAACCATATCAACACTTAGAAATATCTCCAATTTTAATTTGTAATCCATTACTTAGAAAAATTATTTCTATAAAATCATTTCATAGTTACAATATTTCCAAAACCATTCATTTCAATAATTAGGAAAATATTATAAGTATATTTTCCAAATTATTTCTAATATCAATATAGGAAATATTTCATAACTTATCCCAAAAATCTTCAGAATTTTTATTATTTCTTTTTTTTCCAATTTCCAACCAACTCGATTATACTTATTTAAAATCCAACTAAAAATTTCTAACTTCTTTTTATGAATACAAATTCATTTTCAAAGTTCCCGTATTTAAACATTTTGGAAATTCTCTTAAATTTCCAGAATTTCTTTATAAGATTTCTCTTATCAAATTTCATCCGTAAAATAAACCTGGTTTATAAATCTCGAGAGGATTTATAAATAAATTTCAAACACTTACCTTTAAATCCTATATATAAAAATAATAAGTATTTTTAAAGAACAATAATTTATTTTCAAAACATCTTTAATTAATTATTTAAAACATCAAAACCTTTTTAAATAGGCAATGATAACTAATTTCCAATTCTTTTACATTTCCAATTTTATAACTGTTTCCAAATTCCAAAATAGAATCCACTATTTCTTTCTAAACCGATTTCCATATCTCATTTTAAATTCACACTGTGAATTTATATTCCTAATTTATCAAATGATAATCATTCCACTTTATTAATAAATATTGTTTATAAATCCCAAAACTCATTCTCGGTTTTTCTCTGTTAATAACAGATTCATAATAAACAACTCCATTTATAAATATAGTCCTTTATAAATTTCCCGTATTCTCCCAATTTATTGAAATATCGATTTTTAAAACCCTTTTACATTTAAACAAACATCACTTAAAATTTATTGTTTGAAAATCTTTTATATACATTATTTGAAAATCTCTATTTAAATTATTTCACGGAATAGTTAAGTACAAATTTAAAATCAAATCATTTATTTTATCCAAATCATTTCCTTTTTAAATAACCCAAAACTCAATATAAATATTTCACTTCCAATATCGCCTTTTAATTTCTTTTCAAATTCAAAAATAATATTTATGGTATTTTAAAGTATTATAATTTGGGCCAGTGCTACTATAGCATCCAATAGATCAAATCATATCATAATCTATCACAGATTATTCAAACACATCATATATCACTATATATGAAATTAAAATCAACGTTTTTGAGGAATCCAGTTGGATCCCTCTAACCTGTTTCCCTACAACCACAGATGTTATATATCATCATAATCCTGCTTCAAGACGGGATATTGAAATAAAAGGGACATCTGCTATTATGCGGGGCGCACAGTGTCCCATCCGCTCCAATCGGTGGGAAATATACCCAAATAATAATATATATAATATAACATCGAACTGATTAATTATTATCAATCCATCCACAACCAATAAATAAATTTTAACATTTTAAATGAAAACCAGTAATCCAAAATGAGTGAGATTTACTCACCGAAATTTTCTGTTGTTGCTTCCGCATTCCGTTTGAATTAAAATTAAACAAGCATTTAATTTTAATCAAAATACTTGCTAGCTCTAATTGACTCCAATACAATTGCTATGCGTAGTATTCGCTGACACGAACCCAATGCAACTTTTTTCGTTCGTTTTGGACCTCGTATGAATTAATTATTGCATTGATAAGATTACACAAATTACATATTAAAATAATTCCTTAATTAAAGTAATTAACGATTAATTACCCTTATTCTAAATCCCTAATCGGGCCTAATCCTTTTTCAAATCGCGACATGCCTAGGCATGAACACGAGACTCGACCTCGAATCCAAATCACTCTGCCATCTCCACGTCGATGACCATCATCGCCGATCGCGAGCCGACCTTCGAACGCCCCTACTCTCCTATGCCTATCGCCAGCAACGCCGATCTCGGACTTAACCTCGATCGCCCGAAAAATGGAACGAAGTTGTTGTCTTATCCTCCAGATCTGCTCCGCTATAGGACACGCCACGGAGTACGGCGACCATGGATGAACTCCACTCTTCATGCTCCACCACTTGATGTTGAAGACTTTGCTCAACAAGGTTCCGATCAACATGAGCAATATGGGCTGCAGGATGGAGGGAGAGTGATGATAGCTGGGTTTATAAATTTAGGGTTAGGGTTAAAATGGAGGGAGTTGTCTTCTATTTATAAGCAAATAAAAATTACCATTCATCGTACTATTTCATGGTTAAAATTCTTGAACTCCAAACGAAGCATACCGCCTGGCGTTCAATATGTTATACCCCTATTCCAAACACAATGGAACTAGTCTCGAGGCCTAATTCGATCGTATGTGGAAGATAGCTTTTTAAACCGATGATTTTAAATTAAATTAATCCTGCGCGTTTTTAACTCGCAGGACCAAACGGTAAATCCAATCGCTATGAAATTTTAAATCCTGTAATAATACATTAGTAAGAATCCAATGGAGCCGGTTTCGTAAAATTTCAAGAATGTGCCTCGGATCGCTATTTTAACGCGTCGATAAAAACGACGATTTTCAAAATCGACGAAATTACTTGAAATTCCAGTTTTAAAACTTGCTATCTAATTTCTAATTAAAATAGAACTTATATTCGCTTTAAAATTCATTTCGATTTATATTCTGCTCAAATTCCAATTATTCGTACTATTCATATTACGATAATCGCTATATTTGAAATTTATTTTTTATTGTTCGATCGATAAACTTCATATTAAAAACCCATTTACATTCCAAATTCAACATTTAAAATGAATTAAATGTTCAAAATCAAACGATTGAAAATCTGGGTCATTACATTACAACAGATGTAATATTAAATAACTCCTACATGGCTAGCTTTGCCTCCTACAAGTCTTCGGAAGCTTATTCGTCCAATCTACTAAACCTGAAAAGTCCTCAACTCTCAATCTACTCAAATTAATTTTGAGTAACCGAGAGTTTAATGGGAATGACATAAACTTCGAGTCAGACTTAAAGCCTGGTGTGAATAATATTATTACATCTCGGTTTACTGATATTAAGTGAGACCACGCCGCTTAGTGGAACAAGTTTCCCCTCACTAATATCCTTTTAAAAGCATATATTTTGTAAATCGAAATCCAACAATCATACTGATTTTAATAGAAAAGGCAGTAACATATATGCATATATAAATCAAGTAATCAATGGACTGTCTATCCAACATTATAGTTTTATCTGGCTAACTATTAACCATTGGCTGACTTAGGCCTACCAAACATAATAAATAATCTAACCTCTATTAGACACAATACTTGACGGTCTGTCCTTAACTTGCTTCTCCTAGGATCAAATGATCCTAAAGGTTTTTCGGGCTCACCAATAAACAATCTTTTCTCTGTATATTCCTTTCTGTGTGTAACATCATTTTAGTTTTACCTGCGACAAAGCCCTACACATTGGAATTTTGGACTTATTTTGCAAGGGGCTAATAGCTAAAGTATATGGCACAAACCAACACCAGTCCCATCTGGTCTTCTAATATTTGAGCCATAAACTTAGGATTAACTACCCCATCCACTTTTCCTTGAAAACATTTCTTTCAAATTGATTTAACCATTTTAAATCATACTAAACAAGGAAAATATACCCTTTGCTTTACTCAAAATACCTTTGCCATGATATATGCTTTACACAAAAAAATGTTGATGAAAACCTAATTCAATAGGGTTATCTACCCCTTTAAAACAAGTTAAAGCCCTTTTAAACTTAGAAAACATTAGGCTTTATAGCCAAGACATTACCTTTGAAACCTTTGTTTAAAACCTTAAACAATACCTTTCGAAATCATTGAAAACAACACCTTCGAAAGCACAACTTATAATCTCAAACATCCTTTTTCTAAACCATTTAAACATATCTTTCGATAAAGAACTTTCCTTTCAAAACACTTAAAACATATCTTTCGAAGCACTTTCAATATACCTTTCGAAAGCATTGGGTTCAAGCAAAGGTTTGTAGAAACATTGCTTCGAAACCATTTAAAATTATCCCTTTTGAAACCATTGAGTTTAACATTTAATATAACTAAGGGTCATAAAAGAACAAAGGAAAAAGCATTGATCCTAATTAAAAGAAAGAGGAAAGTTTCAGAACCTACCCTTTCGAAACCATTGCCTCCGAAACTATTTGAAGCCGCTAAACTCCCCTTTCAAAAGCATTGAGAAGGTAGCCTCAAAGTAAAAAGGCGAAAGCACCCTTTCGAATGCATTGATTTGAAAGGTATGGATGCAGCAGCATGGGTTTCGAATAGGTTCAAAGCGGCTATCCTTTTGAAAGCTTCTTTTAAAACAAAAGGCGGCAACTCATTCGAAAGCTCTTTTCTAAAACAAGGGCAACTTGATTGGTTCGAAAGCTATTAGCTTCAACCCTTTCGAAAGCAAGGTTTCGACATTGTCCGTTTCGCCTTTCTCCAATTCACTATGTATAAATTGCTTGATACCATGTGCATTTGTTTTGAATGGGTTCTTTAGTGGAGGCAAGATATCAAAAGCCAACAAATGGAAGTGGCAAAGTAGTAAATCCAAGAATAACTGATTTTTAGCCTTTAAAAGAAATTTCTTTTCACCTAACTTGCCTTATTTGTCAAAATGTAATTGGTTTCCATTTCTTATCAAAAATCCTTTTCTAAAAGTGCTGCCGAATTCTAAATTTTTAATTAAAAACGTTTTAACAAATAAGCCTTTCTTCTTGATAAAACATTTAAGTCCCTTAACTTAAATAATTTTATAACCATAACAAAATACTTAGAAAGATTTCCCAAAAATCATCATAATTCACTTTTAATATGTATTCTAACATAATTAAATTTCAGACCAAAACCCATTATATAATTGCTATAGATAATTTAAGCCCAATATTAAATATTTTCTTTCATAGAAAATTCATAATAAATCTACAACAACTTAAAAATTTATAAAACCTGAAACCTACTTCTAAAATAATGCTTTTGACCATATCTCAAAAATGCCAGTCATTTGGACGTCATTTAATTGGTTTTTCCAATCTAAACTTATCATAAAATCTATATGAAGCAATATAAATCATCAACAAGCATATATATCTATTTAAATAAATATAACATGGCATATTATTTGCAAAATAATTCAGCCATAATCATAAAACCGAAATCATA
The DNA here is from genome assembly GCA_030737815.1 of Allium fistulosum. Lineage (NCBI taxonomy): Eukaryota > Viridiplantae > Streptophyta > Magnoliopsida > Asparagales > Amaryllidaceae > Allium > Allium fistulosum. The sequence continues at coordinate 693,225,209 of CM060903.1, read as the reverse complement.
GTCAAAATGAGATGTAAGTCTATTATTTACCTTAGCTTGGTGTTAAGAAGGTTGAGATTTGCTCTTTGCTTAATTTCTTCAAGCTTTATACTTGGTTCCTAATGTATCTTCTTTTGATTCCTTTAATGGTGGCCGGTCGAGCTCTTTGGGGGGTTTAGTTTTGTTTGTAATTGTTGAAATGAATAAGAAATGAAGGTAGGAAGGGTTTATGGTATAAGAATAAAGACTATTCCTATTTTGCCCTTATCATATTCCTTTTACTTACTTAGTTTCTATTTCCTTTTGTTTATACATTCATTAAGGCATGGCCCCTTTTCAATTAACAAATCTCAATCCCTTAACTATCTATATTATTATATTTAATTTACCCAACTAAATATTCTAAATAATGTTAGTCAAAATTAGAGTCATTACAGATTCCCCTCCTTAAAGAATTTCGTCCTCGAAATTTTGATAAGGTATTAATAACAGGTAAACATAAAGGTAAAACATACCATCAAACAAGTCAGGATATATATCTTTAAACCTGCTCTTAGTTTCCCAAGTACAGTTTCTATCGTCGTTACTCCACTGGACTTTGACTAATATGACTATCTTGTTCCTTAGTCTCTTCTCATCTCTCGTGACTATATGAACTAGTTTCCTAACTATAATCATATCTGGTTCCACTACTAGATCATCCAACACAGTCGGTGCAATAGTAGTTTCTGTATCTCGAATACACTTCCTTAGATGAGAAATAAGAAAAACATTATAGGCTCCTGCCAAAATATTTGGTAACTCTACTCTATATACGAGTTTCCCGATTCTTTCTATAATAGGAAATGGTCCAACGAATCTCGGTGCCAATTTTCCTGATTTTCCAAATCGGATTACACTATTCATCGATGATAACTTGACAGAATAATCAGAAATCTAAGTATTTCCATGTTTTATCAGCATAATTCTTTTGCCTAGATTGAGCTTCCTTCACCCTAACTCGAACAAACTCAATCTTCTCTGCAACTTCTCTAACCAAATCCGGGTCAAGAACTAACCTATCCCTGGTCTCTAGCCAACAAATGGGGGATTTGCATGGCCTTACATACAAAGCTTCAAATGGTGCCATCCCTATACTAGTCTGATAACTATTGTTATATGAAAAATCGGCTAAGTGTAGATGGTCTTCCCATGATCCCCCAAAATCCAGCACACAAGCTCTTAAGAAATCCTCTAAGACTTTTTTAACTCTTTCTGTTTGCCTATCTGTCTACGGATGGTAAGCAGTACACATCTTGAGCCTGGTACCTAAAGTCTCCTGTAGACTCTTCCAGAACTCGCTAGTGAATAAGGAATCTTTATCACTTACTATACTACTAGGAATTCCATGCGGTCTAACTATATTCATTATGAATAACTTGGCTAAAACAGTTGCCGTCGTAATTGACTTAACTGGAATGAAATGAGCACTCTTGGTCAATCTGTCCATTATAACCCATATACTTTCCTTTCCTCTATTCGACCTTGGCAACCAGTCTATAAAATCCATTGAGATAGAATCCCATTTCCAGATTGGAGCGTCTAAAGGCTGAAGTAACCACTCAGTTTCTGATGTTCAGCTTTTATCTATTGACAGTTCAATCTGCCTCATCCATAAGCCTACATCTCTGTTCATACCTGTTGGGCCGGTTTTATGGCAAGCAAAGGAAGAAGAAGCCTAAGGCAAGCTAATGGAGCAAGAGCCAGAGCTACACAGACCAAACGTTTAGCTCGGCAAAAATGCCGAACAAATCATTTGGATCGGCATGCCGGACCACATATTTGGTCCGGTACCCTATAGTATACCGGACCAAGTATCTGGACCAACATCCTCAGAAGTACTGGACCAAATGTTTGGTCCGGCATTCTCTGGTATGCCGGACCAAATATTTGGTCCGACGACCCACCATTTACTGAACCAAACATTTGGTTCGGTACAATAAACAAGCTGAACCAAAAGTTTGGAGTGGCAAAGAGGATCCTCTGAAGATGAAGATTATCGAACCAAAGGAAGATGAAGATCGCCGAACCAAAGGAAGATGAAGATTGCCGAACAAACAAAGGATGGAGATTGCCGATCCAAGCTTACCGAGCCACTAGTCCCAAACACTAATACCGAATCATACCCAGGCAGCTATAACCTCTCCTCCATACCTCACAATTCCACTCTATAAATACCGGAGCTTCTCAACAACAATGTGGACAGAGGTTCGGGAAGAAAGGGAGAAACTCTGCTAGATCTATCACCCTAGTTATTCTACTTTCTCTAATCATTCCAAGCAATCTTGTACTTGTAACCAAATCTAAGAAGGGATAATAAGATGGAAAGTGGATGTAGGCACATTCTGAATGAACCACTATAAAATCCCTGTGTACTTGTTCTTTCCTTATCTGCTTTTCTGAATCTCGAATTTGTTAATTACTTCGGTATTTGCTAAGGATCATTTCATTATAACTTGAAACGTCTAAAGAGTTGCAAGATAAACACAATCCACCAAGGCTAAACTAAAAATCAGATTAACAAGTGTTTGCCCAATTTTTGAGCAAACATTTTTGGTGCTTTCACTGAGAACGGGCACATAAAGCCAAACTCTCATGTCCATTATTCTTCCAACCTTAGCGCATCATTAGAACATGGCTCCCTCTAAGCGAAATACTGACAAGGGTAAGAATGCATCTACTGCGAATACACTCAACCCCGTCCAAGAAGATCAAGAAAACTCAACTACTCGCTTCCTACCTCCATGCTCAATTTTCACCCGAGAAGACTTAGAAAGGGTTGTGAATGAGATGACTGATCGCTTCGCTGCCCAACAAGAAGCTTTGGTGGACCAACTCATGACACACTTAAGGGGCACGGAGGAATCCATTCACAATACCGGATCCCAGGGTGAATCCCAGTCTAAAGAGTCACGTAGAAGGAACAGATCTCCCTCCAATGATGAGTTCAATCAGGAAGATCCAAGGGCTCGAAGCCGAGCCAGAACTCAACACGAAGCTGGTCCAAAGAGGTCGTCAAGAGCTCGGCCCAGTCAAGGGGGCCCCAGACATGGACCATCTATGGTTGATCCTATCATGCTTCGAACCAATCATCGCCAGTCTAGCCTTAACCAAGGAACCAGGCGCCATCTATCAAAGAGAGGGCCCCGCTTCTCCTATGGCTGCTCCCGAGTCCGAAGAAAGGATGACATGTCTCTTCAAGGAGTACCTCAGGCGCGAACAACTCGAAAGGGGGATAGGCACCAGAGTATCCATCCCTTTCACTAGGGACATAGAGGCAATAACCACGCCTTGAGAATGGAAGATGCCCACCATGGATCCATATAAGGGCACCTCTGACTCAATCATCCACCTACAACGATATCCTCAGCACATGCTTCTGAATGGAGCAACTAAAGGTGTACTATGTAAATGTTTTCTGCTATTCTTGTCAGATTTAGCAACCACATGGTTCTATCGCCTACCTCACGGATCCATCAGTTCTTGGGAAATGTTGAAGGAAAAATTTATAAGCCAGTTTTGAATTGATGTGGAATAGCCTAGAGATGCTTATTCCTTGTCCGACGTAAAATAGAAAATGGGGGAACCTCAGTAGAAATACCTTACCCGTTTCAACGCAACTGCAGCAGCGGTGCAAAACGCGGATGAAAGACTTATATTGATGGCACTATGCGGAGGCGTCCACCCGGACTCGAAACTTGCAAGAAGACTGATGAAGGAGAAGCCTTTAACTCTTCAGGAATTCTACCATGAAGCAGAAAAATATATGAGATTAGAAGGCGCAGCGGCTCTCCGGCATGGCGAGCAACCCGCAGGGGGTTCTGGCTCCCATGGAAAGACGAGAGTCCCACCTTGAGGAGAAGGGAGCAAGCCAAACAACGACGATAAAAGTAACGATCAAGGCAACCCCGGAACTGAAAAAAGTAATAAATGTCGATACAGACCGGGACTGAGATTTGATTCTTACACTCCTCTGAATGACACTATGGAAAACATTTATTTGGCCACTCAACACGAATTGAAGTACAAACGCCCTCCATATAAGAAGGAATAGGAAGCTGCGATTTGGACAGGAAAGTACTATCGCTTCCATGAGTCTCACGGACATAACATAAAAGAATGTCAGCATTTGCGGGACCTTATTGAAGAATACATCCGAAAAAAGAAACTGGAACGATACATGCAGCAAAAACATAACTCTCCTGCTCCGACCCACGAAGGGCCATGGCCGCTCCAACACGGAAATAACAAAGAAGAAGCAAGTGCGAGCCTCTCCAATCAAGAGAAAATAATTGTCCATACTATATCAGGAGGCCCGCATTCAGCTGGCGGAAGTTGGGCCGAGATGGAGAGGTACGGAAAATCTTTAAAGGGTGGAGAAGGATATGTTCATTCCATTACAAAAGGGCGCCTCGCCAAACGAAGAGAAATGACCAATATAACCTTCAGCGATGAGGATTTGGTTGGAAAGCAGTACCCACATACCGATCCCATGGTCATTTCCGCCTGAATCGGCCCAGCAGAGGTGTTCCGCATTTTGGTCAATACGGGAAGCTCGGTGAATATATTGTTCAAACATGCCTTCAATAAAATGAAGTTATCAATGAAAGATGTATCGCCTTGCAATAAGCCCCTACACGGGTTCATTGGAGAAGCCATAATTCCGCTTGGGCAGTTGGATTTGTTTGTTGAACTAGGAAGTCACCCTCGATCCGTTATCCGAAAGCAAACATTTGTGCTGGTAGATAGACATTCTGCTTATCACGCATTTCTGGGTAGACCTGCATTATCAGATTTCTAGATATTCTTAGCCCCTTGGTGCTTGAAAATGAAGTTTCCTACCGATGGGGGAACATGAGAAGTAGAAGGCGACCAAGACGCAGCCCGCGATTGTTATATGACAGAACTCCGCCAGAACAAAAGGAAGGAAAAGGGTAAAAACGTAGAGGTCGCCCTCTGCGCCAAAACTATGGAAGCATAGCAATCAAAGAATTAGATCTGAGAGATAGAGTGGAGGAGGCCAACGCCGAGCCCATGGAGGCTATGGAACATGTTGTAGCAGATAATCACGATGGCACAAGGCTTTTCAAGATAGGTTCCCAGCTAGACAAAAATCTGAAAATCCAATTGATAGGGTTCTTACGTAGGAATTTGGATGTGTTCGCGTGGACCCACAAAGACATGGTAGGAATATCCCTCGATATAGCTTGTCACTACCGGAACATAGACCCAACCAAAATCTCGGTCAAGCAGAAGAAAAGGAGCATGGGGATGGAACGCTCAACTACACTCAACAAGGAAGTAAAAAATCTACTCGCCAACGGTTTTATTTGTGAGGCTATCTACCTCAAATGGATCTCCAACCCGGTTCTAGTGAAAAAATCCAATGGGAAATGGCGAAGCTGCATCGACTTCTCCAATCTCAATGACGCTTGCCCCAAGGAATGTTTTCCCCTGCATCCAATCGACCGACTAGCGGACGAAACCGTAGGGCATGAATTGTTATCATTTATGGATGCCTATTCGGGGTACAACCAGATTCCCATGCATATACCAGACCAAGAACATACTAGCTTTATAACATATCTGGGCCTATATTGCTACATGGGCATGCCCTTCGGGCTTAAGAATGCTAGTGCAACCTATCAACGCTTGGTTAATAAGATGTTTGAGCAGTAGATTGGTCACTCCATAGAAGTGTATGTCGACAACATGCTTGTCAAATCAAGAAAAGAAATAGATCATTTACACCACCTAAACGAAATGTTTCAGATATTGCGCAAATACCAGATGAAGCTGAATCCGTTGAAATGCTCCTTTGGAGTATCCTCGGGAAAATTCTTGGGTTTCATTATGCACGCCTGAGGGATTGAAGCAAGTCCCGAAAAAGTCCAAGCTTTAAAGGACATCAAAATACCAGCCATACGAAGGGAAATGCAGAGTCTAAACGGGAAGGTAGCCGCTCTAAGCAGATTTGTATCCAAGGCAACATACAAGTTCGTCCCATTCTTCGAAGCTCAAAAAAGGTCAAGGGAAAGATTGAATGGACCGGCGAATGCTACTCGGCTTTCCAAAGCCTGTTGGAACACATGCAGAAACCACCAGTGCTCTCCACCCCGGTAAATGGAGAAAGCCTCTACTTGTACTTAGCTGTGTCCCCCCATGTAGTGAACGCTGCCTTGGTACGAGAAGATCACCAGATCCAAAAACCATTGTATTTCATTAGCAAGGGGTTTACAGGGGCAGAGGCTAGATATCCGAAGATCGAAAAATTGGCCTACCGTTTGCTCATAGCGTTCAGGAAATTGCGGCATTACTTCCAATCTCACTCCATAAGGGTCCTAACAAATCAACCATTGCGTCAGGTCCTACATAATCCGGATACATCAGGACGCCTGCTAAAATGGTGTATCGAGCTAAGCCAGTATGACATCACCTACCATCCACGCACCGCAATCAAAGGGCAGGCCCTGGCTGATTTCATAGCTGAATTCACCATTCAGGCCAAGGATATGACCATCGGAACGGAGGAAACAATTGAGTGGAATATGTTTATGGATGGAGCATCCAACGAGCTCGGCTCGGGAGCAGGAATAGTAATCATCATGCCCCGAGGAAGAAAGTTAAGTTATGTGCTGAGGCTAGAATTCACCGTAACCAATAACGACGCTGAATACGAAGCGGTAATAGCTGGCTTGGAAATCACTAGGGAAATAGGGATCGAATCGATATGCATACACAGTGACTCACAGCTAATCGTAAACTAAATCCTTGGGGAATTCTAGACTCGCGGGCAAAGACTTGCCTCTTACCTCAACAAGACTAAAACCCTCCTGAACGAGCTAGACTAATATGTAATCAAACATATCCCACGGGAGGAGAATCGAGAAGCAGATGCCCTCGCCAAAGAAGCTAGCATGAGAAACGAGCCGATGCTGGGGACAACCCCTGTCATGATGCAAGCCACACCAATCTTCAAATGTCTTCAGTTCACGCCCATCAATAGTAGAGAAGAGACATGGATGCCACCCATCATTAAATACTTACAAGAAGGAATCATACCGGTAAATCGCAATGAGATTAGAAAAATCCTAAGAAAGGCATCCCGCCACACTATCCAGGAGGACGTCTTGTACCGTCGTGGGTTTTCCAATCCCCTACCGAGGTGTGTCGCGGGAAACAAAGTGAAAGATATTCTCAACAACATACACCAAGGAAGTTTCGGTGACCACACCGGTGGTCAAACTCTAGCTAGAAAGATCCTGCGCTATGGGTACTTTTGGCCCATACTAAACAAAGATGCGACCGAGTTTACTAGAAAAGGAGACAAGTGCCAGAGATTTGCCAAAATCCTAAGACTTCCACCTACTGGTCTAACCCAGATGGTCAGTCCTTGGCCCTTCGCCATCTGGGGGATTGACCTAATCGGGGAACTTCCCATGGGTCGAGGAGGAGCGAAATACGCCATAGTGGCAGTGGAATACTTTACCAAATGGGTGGAAGCGGAACCTTTAAACAAGATTTCATCTACCAAAATGATAAATTTTCTAATACGTAACATCATGTGCAGGTATGGGGTGCCACATAAAATAATATCGGACAACGGACTCCAATTCGACAGCGAGGAATTCGCCAATTGGTGCCACGAGCATGGGATTGCCCGAAACTTTTCGGCTGTGGTATATCCACAGGCAAACGGACAAGTCGAAGCAGTGAACATGGTGTTGAAAACACTGATCGAGAAAAAACTTGAAAAATCCAAGGGGGCATGGGTCGACGAATTGCCTACGGCTTTGTGGGTCTACCAAACTTCTTATAAAACCGCGACAGGGCACTCCCTATTCGCACTGGCATACGGAACCGAAGCCGTGCTCCCCGTCGAAACAATTTTCCCCTCGCACCGAAGAATACAGTATAATCTAGAAGAAAACAATGAGCTATTAAACATATCACTCGACCTGATCGAGGAGAAGAGAAATGATGTCGCCCTTAAAGCAGCCGCTCATAGACAGAAGGTGGCAAGGCAATACAATTCCAAGGTGAAGCCTCGAACACTGCAAGAAGGAGACTTGGTTCTCAAATGAGTCTTCCCACGACCTGGGGCGTTGGACCCAATTCGGGAAGGACCGTTTGTTGTTCATAAAGATCTTCACAATGGAGCTTACATCATGTCAACGACAGATGGAGAGGTGCTCGGAAAGGTGTGGAATCTCCAACACATCCGTCGATATTTCTCTTGAGTTGTAAAGAAATATGTATTGAATAAAGTAATAAAAGAAAGGCAGTGGACGTAGGCATATTTTGGCCGAACCACTATAAAAATCTTGATGTCTTGAGTTAATTATATTAATTACGTACTTTTTCATTCAATGACAATGCCTACTGTGAGCTATCGCAGGCCGGCAGCAATGAAAATGAGATAGCCATGATCAAGGGCACGAATTAAGCCTATGCAATTCATTGCTAACGATCGACAACCCTAGACCGGCAATGACGAACCGATTATAAGCCACGGATCAGGAAATATTCATAGCCTGGGCAGTTCGTTATTGGCATTCGGCTCGCCGGCAACTGCGAACCGATTATAAACCCCTCGATTAAGGCGTGGCTGCAGCCAAGGGTCATTCGCACTTGACGATCGGCATTACGCCTGCAATGACAAATCGAATAATACTCACAATACGAGCACTAGCCCGAGTAGTTGTTGTTAGCGATCGACCATGAAGAAAAGCACACAATTACGATTTTCAGCATGATAATGAATTAACAAGTCGTAAACATTTCATACACAATCTATAAAAGTCATGCATCACAGAAACAATTACAAGCATGTAAAAAGCATAAATTGAAACATTAAACTTCAGAAACCTTTTTACATACAGAAGTTCTTATCCATATTTACAGGTACAAAACAACCATACATTTCTCACAGACCAAAAACAAAAAGGGGAGAACAAAGCCTCTTCAAGACGTGGGGATATCCTTTCCACTTGGCCCACTTCCTCTAGTAACCTTCGTTGAAGGCTTGACTCATTCCAAAGGAGTCCCTACACAATACGAATGATAAAGATCACGAACTTCTCAATATGGAATAAGTAATGACAAAATAGGAGGATGCGATACCTGCGGTAGCATGAGGTGGATCACCAAGCCCTTCAAGCTTAGAACCATCATCATCACCTTCCTCCTCCTTCAATAACTCATACCCTCTTGCGATGGCTTTGGTTTCGTCCGAGAAAAATTGGCTATTCACAGTCATAACATCATAAGCGGCCTCTCCCTCCTACGCAGCTATACCCTTGGCCTCCTTAATAAGCCGAGCATGAATTCCAACCATCGCCTGAGGGTAGTCATCCATTCACTGAAGGCTCTTTTGCTTCCAGAACATGTAATACATATCCTTCATCATCTGGTTAACAGTGTCGCAAATTTAACTAGCTTTGTCAGCTTTAGTCTGGAGGGATACCACCTTGTTCATATATAGCTCCTTACCTTTCTTCAAGTGTACCAGCTCTACCCTCAGCCTATCAATTTCAGCCCGGTAGGAGTCTTTCTCCTTTAGCCATACACCCCTGGACTCTTTCAGCTCAGCCTGGGCGGTTTCTGACTTCTTTACTCTACCTTTAAGGGAGCGAAGTTGCTCCATATCTTTTTCCCGGGCCTCATCCACGGAGCTGATGGCCAAATCAATTTGGGCTTGACATATAGCGGTAGCCTCCGTCATTTCTTCATCCTTGGCCTCTTTTATGGCTTCTTCCTTGGCCTTTCTCATTTTAGACTCGCGAGATGCTTCAACCACTGCAAATTCATCCTCTTTTTCCCTGAGCGCCTTGAGGGGATCCTCCATCTCTAAATGTAACCGCACGTTAGCACTCCTAACCTCTTCACTAGCTCTGGCCAAGCAAGTCTGATAGTCAACAATATTGCGAGTCTCATCAGTGATCTGAACCATCCTAGTTGTTAGATTAGCAAAATCCAAAGATTTAGCCTCATCTAATATCTGGACCAAGGGGTTGCGAGAAAGAAGCAGCTCGGTATCGGGATCCGCGGTACGATGACCCGCATAATCATGGTTGATATCAGGATGACTTCCGAAAGGATTTCACATGCGTTGCTGATGAGCTGAAGAAGCAGGGTCCGCGATACCTTCTCCCAACTCTCTGGCACTTCATGCACTTCCATACCCGCAGGGAAATGACGGCGACGGTGCGAGGAGGTTTGAGAGCCTGGGGAGGTGGCCTCCTTCTTTGAGGACCTCGCGTGTTTCTGGGAAGCTCCATGGCTCTCTCCCTTATCCAAACCCAACGAGGCCTTACTAACTTCCTCTACCATGGTTGCTTAATCTTGAGGTGCCACCAGGGGAGGAATGGGAGCCGTCTTCATTCGTTTAAATTGTTCCAGATGCCTATACACTTCGTTCCTTCTTGGATTCCTCCCTTTCCTTGAAATATACATAGTCGCATTAGCACTGAGAAGCAAAAAGAATTCAAGAAACAAAAACACTTAAGACGCTAGGAACACTACAAGCTGCTGCAAACCCTTAGAATAAAGTGGATTGTGTGGTCGAGGCGGGATCTCACTCAAGTGGGAAATACACTGGAATGGAACACCACTCGATGGAGGGAGAACTCTCAGAACCAGGGAATCATTGGATTGAGAAACAGGTGGGGGCTGAGAGCCGCCAAAAAATAAAAATTTCTCAAGAAGAATCTCAAAATCCATACAGTAATCGAAAGTACCTGGGGAAAGCCCGAATTCCTCGCCAATGCTAGCTCCACCAGATACCGGAGGAGGCGGCACTTCACTCGAGTCACTCGGAGCCAGGTTTTCTTAAGGAGGGTCTGTAATAGGAAGCGGTCCGGGGACTGAGTCAGGGCATTCCAACTGTTCAGACCACCCCCGCACAGCCTCAACATCCTTTAAAGGATCCACACTAGGGCCTTCACTACCCATTATGTCCACATCTGGAGATGCGCGAGCTTCCCCTATCGTCGCCTCGAAATCACTCTCTGACCCTTCCTCCTCTTCACTCTCCCTTTCCGAATGTAAGCCTTCCTCATCACCAGGAGAGGAGACGTCTTGAATGCGCAAGGATTTCTCAGAGCGGGGAGGGCGAACTGCACCCCTTTTATGTCTCAGCTTTTTCGGGGCCTTAGCCGCATCACCCTCCTCATCCGGACCTTTGCCCTTATCCCCTTCAGCCCTCTTCTCTCTCTCAATCGAACTTGGCCTAATCTTGTACACGGATTACCTAGGCTTAATCAGATTGTAAAACCAAAGGGCTGCATCACGAAGTAGGAACGAGGCCTCTTGCTCAGCCTCTGGAATAGCAAATATCTCCTTCGCCATCTTCCTTAAACCGTCGTCCTCCGCCGCTTTCACACAACCTAGAAGTTATGAAGCGGTAAGTAACCAAGGCAAAAGAAAACTGAAAAAAGGAAAAGTAGCTACTCACATCCAGAGGTGAAAGAATGTTGAGCCACAACGTTGCCACAAACAAAAAATTACTCCTTCTTGAACATGCTAAATTTGGAATACAAATCTAGGATGGGCTTGAACTTGTGTGCAGACTCCAGGCTGATAAAGGGGCTACCCTTCCTATAACTCCTCACGTTGTACAAATACCTGATCTCCCTATGAGTTGAAGGCCTCTGATACCGCTTCATGAATATCAGATAGAGGGACGTCAGGATAACATAAGAATTTGGCTGAAGCTGCATTGGAGCAACCTTCAAATAAATGACAAAGCCTGCAATCCAAGCATTAAGCGGCGGGATCGCTCCACATATGCAATGATATTTGTTGTATGCCATATACCCGCCTGGAGGGAAGGCGCTCTGTCATCCGAGCCAGGCAATAGCATATCTCTACGATTTATCCCGAGCGCGGTAGCTATGGAGTTTAACTTCTCAGTCGTTAGTACACTAGGATAGCACTCAAAAGGCCTAGCCAACATCTGGTTAGGAGCATAACCTTCCACTAGTGAGTAAGCAGAGCTAGGTTGTTTAGGGACGTTAGCTGGAACATCCGCAGAAGAAGAACCTGCTCCCGCGGGCTGTGAAGCTGCAAACTTAGAACGGGTTTCACGACCAGAAGACATGTTCCTGTAAAAAAAGAAAAAAATGAAAAGGGAGGCGAACATCAGCAAAAAGGTCCAAATTATGAACAGAGGTTAAAAACATGTTTGGAATCTCCTATCATCAAACCTAACTAGATTTCCACATCCCCAGCCTCACCAAATTCTGCTCGGCAAACCCATGGACAAAACGCTCGGCGAACTTGGTCCGGCATTGTCAAGAGCCAATGCCGAACCAGATAGGGCCACACACCAATTGCCAGTCCAGAGTGTACCTTCCCATGACATCATCAAGGCAAACCTTAGCCTCCACCAAACAATCAAACAAACAAAATGTGCTAACCCTATGGCCTCTGCTAGTGAAAAATCATTCAGGCAATGGATCGAATACTTTGTGAGCGAATAATTACATGCGCTCACATAACCAATGCGAATCTCCCAACACCTCGAACACCCTTAGGAGAACGAGGATCTAACTACTCCAGTCTCTCAATGATTTAGATCAAGTCACCTAGCATCGAAACCCAAGAATTTCGAAACCTAGTACCGAATAGAGAAAGCACTTACCTCAGGATTGCAAAAACACGTAAGGTCGACGGTGATGAAAGAACATAGAAGCTATTTACAACTAAACGAGATAGATTAGGAAATTTCGATCAAGAAAATAGGAAGAAGAATGGAGAAGGAAGGCTGTATTTAAGGAAGAAGATGGGAAGACGAATAGTCATAGGATGTGGCATTCGGTGATAGAAGCTACTGACCGGACCAGAACAAAACATGCCGATCAAATGCCCAACATGCTTTGGGGGGCAAGTGTTGGGCCGGTTTTCTGGCAAGCAAAGGAAGAAGAAGCCCGAGGCAAGAAAATGGAGCAAGAGCCAGAGCTACCTAGACCAAATGTTTGGCTCGGCAAAAATGCTGAACAAATCATTTGGATCGGCATGTCGGACCGGATATTTGGTCCGCTATCCTATAGTATACCGGACCAAGTATCTGGACTGGCATCCTCAGAAGTACCGGACCAAATGTTTGGTCCGGCATTCTCTAGTATGTCGGATCAAATATTTGATCTGGCATGACCCACCATTTACCGAACCAAACATTTGGTTCGGTACAACAGACACATCGAACCAGATGTTTGGACGGGCAAAGAGGATCCTCCGAAGATGAAGATTGCCAAACCAAAGGAAGATGAAGATTGCCGAACCAAAGGAAGATGAAGATTGCCGAACAAACAAAGGATGGAGATTGCCGATCCAAGCTTACCGAGACACTAGTCCCAAACACTAATACCGAACCAGACCCAGGCAGCTATAACCTCTCCTCCACACCTCGCAATCCCACTCTATAAATACCGTAGCTTCTCAACAACAATGGGGACAGAGGTTCGGGAAGAAAGGGAGAAACTCTGCCGAGATCTATCACCCTAGTTATTCTAATTTCTCTAATCATTCTAAGCAATCTTGTACTTGTAACCAAATCTAAGAAGGAATAATAAGATGGAAAGTGGATGTAGGCATATTCTGGCTGAACCACTATAAAAACCCTGTGTTACTTGTTCTTTCCTTATCTGCTTTTCTGAATCTCTAATTTGTTAATTACTTCGGTATCTACTAAGGATCATTTCATTATAACTTGAAACATCTAAAGAGTCGCAAGATAAACACAATCCAACAAGGCTAAACTAAAAATCAGATTAACAAGTGTTTGCCCAATTTTTGAGCAAACAATACCTTCCCAGAAGAAACTTCTTTTCATATCTTGATACATCTTAGTTCCTCTCGGATGAATAGTGAACTTTGAACAATGGCATTCTCTAAGAACTTCCTTTCTAATGTTTCCCACATTCGTAACACATAGTCTTCCTTTCTTCCTTAATCACCCATTTTGGTCAAGACTGAAATCTTTCAAGTCATCGCTCTTCGTTCCATTTCTTAACTTTTTAATCCGTTCAGCTAATAATGGATCCTCTCCTTGCTTAGAACCAATCCTTTTAATCATCACCGATCAAACTTCTAAACACGCCAACATAGCAAGTTATTGACTATAACTACTCTTAGATCTCCGTTGTACTCCGCATGTAGTCAATGCTACTAAATCTTTCCACTCAGCTATCATTGTCGATACTGCATTCAGATATTTTCTACTAAGTGCATCTGCAACCTTATTCCCTTTTCCTGGTGTGTACTCATTACCAAATTCATAAGCAGCTAAAAACTCTAACCACCTCTAATGTCTCATATTCAACTCCTTCTGAGATAATAAATATCTCAATGACTTATGATCCGTACACAACTTGAATCTTTCTCCCAAAAGGTGATGTCTCCATACCTTTCATGCGAAAATTATTGCATCTAATTCCAAATCATGAGTTGGATATCTAACTTCATGCGGTCTGAGCTGTCGAGAAGTATAGGCAATCACTTTACCTCTCTGCATCAACACAGCCCCTAATCCCGTTCCACATGCATCCGTGTATACCAATAAGTCTTGATTCCCTTCTGGAACAATTAACACAAGGACATTCGTTAATAAGTGTTTCAATTTCTGGAATGCCTCCTCACACTTATCAGTCCATACAAACTTCACATCTTTTCGAGTTAGCTTAGTCATCGATATGCTGCTATCCACAAAAAACCTTATATATCTCTAATAATAACCAGCTAATCTAAGAAAACTCTTTATTTTAGTCACTGTCTCGGTCTCCTCCAACTATTAACTGCCTCGATCTTAGACGGATCTACTGACAACCCTTTTTCTGAGACTGCATGACCGAGAAACTTCACCTCCTTCTTCCAGAAGTGACACTTCAAAAAAATTTCTTTCAGTTGATGCTGCCTCAACGTCTCAAGCACCACTCTAAGATAAATTTCATGCCCTTTCTCATCCTTAGAGTATATCAAAATGTCATCTATGAATACTAACATGAACCTATCCAGATGTTCTCGGAAGATTCTGTTCATCAAGTCCATAAAAAATGCCGGCGCATTAGTTAGTCCGAAAAACATTACTAACAATTCGTATGATCCATATCTTATCCTAAATGCCATCAAAGGAATACTATCCTCTACCACTCTAAGCTGATGGAACCCCGTTGCCAAATCCAATTGAGAAAATACTTTGGCTCCACTCAACTGGTTTAACAAATCGTCAATTCTAGGTAACGGATATCGATTCTTTATCATCTTCTCAACTTACTTATGATAATCGATACACAACCTTAACGATCATTCCGGTTTCTTTGCAGACACTGTAGCTGCTCCCAGGGGTGAACTACTTGGTCTGATAAAGTTCTTACCTTCTAAATCCACCAACTTCACCTTTAGCTCCTTCATCTCGGTAGGTGTCATTCTACTTCGTGGTCTACTCACTGGTTCTACTCCTGGTACTAAATTTATCCAAAACTTAATGACTCGTTTCGACGGTAGTCCTATCATAGGCTCAAAGACATTTGTGAATTCTCTAACAACGAAAACTCAATTCAATTCGTCTTCTGTCTCCATAACACCCAACAAAGCATTTACCTCAAAACTAAGGTTTTCTACGAAGTATATAATCCGATCACTACAACTAGGGTGTCTAAGTGATATTTTCCTATCATGGCAAAATATCCTAGCATCATACTTACTTAACCAATCCATACCCCAAATAATTTCGAACCCTATGAAATCAAATATATGCAAAATGCAAGCAAATATATGACTTAACAACTCAAACTCTAAGTGGTCACATCTCATCCCAAGAGTTGCATACCCTCTAATCAGATTCGCAACCTTTAAGGATGTAACTAGGTATGAGGGTTCTAGGTTAAGCTTATCTACCAAACAATGAGATATAAAAGAATGTGATACACCAATATCAAATAGAACCCTAACTGATACACTATAAATCAGAAGCATACCTTCTAACATAGTTTTCCTTTCTCCTCTGCTATTGGTCTTGAGGTAGCTGGTTCCAATGCAAACATTTTTCCTTTTCCATCCCTGGCTAGTTCCTTGCATTCGTTCTTATAATGTCCAATCTGATTGCGATTGAAGCATCTAATATTCTTCTTCTCGATCACCTTCTTTACATCTCCTGAGCGACATTCATTTGCGAACGCCATTTCTTGTCACACTTGTAGCAGATAATTTCCGTCTTTCCTTTCTTGGCAGCCCCACTCTTCTGAGCTCCCTTCTTATGGAAAATATTTCTCTTCTGGTTATGCCCACCTTGAGTTTCTCGTGCTTTGTTACCATTTAGGAAAGCGGGCATTTCCTCATGTCTCAAAGCCATCTCAACAACGACACCACACGGATCCCTAATATGTGGCAGAGTGGCTCTAGGAAGATCAGGTTTCAATCCATGGATGAACTTCTCATTCCTTTTTATAACCGTATCAACCGTAGCATACCAATGCCTCGATAACTCCTCAAATCTCATAGCATGCTCAACTACTGTCATGTCTCCCTGCTTCAACTCAGCGAACTTCCTAAGCAAATCTAACTTGGCAATCTCCTACATGAATCTTTGCCCGAACCTCCTTCTAAATTCAGCCAAAGTCATGGTCTCCTCATTTACTCCCACAGTGACACTGTTCCACCAGTATAGTGCTGCACTTTAAAACTGCCTAGAGGCAAGTCTCCTCCTTTTCTCATTATTAGGCCCAAAATAAGCAAAAATCCTTTCACAATGAAGCAACCAATTCTCCATTTCAATTGCGTCCTTAGTCCCGATAAATGGTTTTCCTCCAAGTCTAGCATAGTCTCTACTTAATATTGCATAGTTACTGACCACCGGAGCTCCCTGAATTCCTACTTAAGCATTTCCTCCGACTAAACCCACTGCAGCTTCAGCCTGCATCATGTTAACGAAGAACTGATACATAGCTCCCATATCAGCTTACGGCGCTCAAGCACTCACATTTGCAGCTTGTGCCCGACCTGGATTCCTTCTAGTGTTTGGTCTGGCATTTCCATTGGTTGTAATGCTTTGTAACAACCGGTATTTTGGATCTTCAAATTTGAATATTTAATTTGTTTAAATATTCGGATTTGAATTAAATTATAATAAAATCTATGTTTCAATTTAAGACTTGATTTTCAGTGATGTATTTTTAATTTAATTTTTAGAATTTTTCCATAAGTTTTAATTTGGAAAATATTTGAATTTTCGTTTGACGTATTTTACGACAAACGGTGGCATTTTGAAATTTCACAGAATTTAATAACTTGTCTATTTTATTTTTGTTGTGATCATGTAACATTGTTATACACGATCGTTATTTACTTCCTGTCAATCGTAGTTCATAATCGGATGCGATATGGCATGGTGGGTACCGGAATATAATTTAAAATCAAATGCAACTATACAATATATATAGTACACTGCCATTTTTCCCTTTTAGCCACCATCCTGTCCCTTTTACCTTGCCTTCCAGCATCCTCTTTGTCTCCCCAGCCACTATCCTGTTGCCCAAGCCACCATTGTCCCCATTGGATTTTAGTCTTTGAGTTGATTGGTGTACTGGGAATGGTGCTCGGCATGTGTGCGTGCATGTGTGTGTATATATATATATATATATATATATATATATATATGCGTGTGTACATATGCTCATCTTATCCTCTGTTCTTCTCCTCTGTACAAAGAAACCTAGAAATAATCTTCACCTTCTTCGATTATTGTGTAACTACAAAATTGTTCGTTATTGAATCTAGTTTATTTTAAAAATGATTTTAGGAATTTTCGTCGAGTAATTGGAAAGGTATCTTTAAATAATAGCAAGTGGTTGAGAAAACGACCGTTTTCGACTATCACGGATTTGCGAATGCAGGATACAGATGGGTTCATAGCGGCAATTGGGGATTTTTAGAAGCGTTCATGTGATTTTTAGTAGCTTGGTTTTTCGTAGGGAAGCAGATGATCGGAAAACATTTGAAAAATAATTTCCGCCAAACCAGTGGTCGTGGGGTCGAGCGAAGATGTCAAGGAGGAGCCTGAGAATTAGGCGAAGGCAATGACCGTGGCCGATTTCTAATTTACACCATGGAGTATTGGGAATTGTTGATTTAGGGTTTAGGGCATGTTTTTGGGTTGGGTTCGATTTTCCTCGACCTGAGGATAAAGCGCCGCATCGAGAGAGGCCGTGATTAGGGTGTTAATTTTGTACGATTGTCCAATGTTTGTTCATGTCCATGGTGGAAATACGTCCGTCCGAGTTCGTTCGATTTTCAATTAGGACACGAGCTAGGACTACAAAATTTGTACGAGCAAAAATCTCGTCCGGTCCATGTTCGTTCGAATTCGTTTGAATTTTTTATAATTTAGTATATCCTCTATGTTTCTCCAAACATATATGACAACTATATGGTCGGTTAATTAAGTAAGGATTCATTTAGGACACGAGCTAGGACAACAAAAATTGTACGAATATAAATCTCGTTTGGTCCGTGTCCGGTCCGATTTTATTTAGGACAGAAACTGAACACAGCTCCATCTGGTCCGGTCCGACCGATTTACACCCTTAGCCGTGATTGGCTAGGAGTGGCGCCAGAGGTTGGCGGTCAGGTTGGAATTAGTGAGGGTGGTCGTAGATGCTAGTGGTGGTAGCAGCTGCTGGATTTTTGAAGTAGGGGCAGGTTTTCAATCGTAGGTTAGGTAGATGGATTTTGACAGAGCATGGTGATTGTGGGGGCAATGGTGGCAGATGAACGAGGAGGTAGAGGCGGTCTTGCTGGTGGTCTCACGATGATGGACGATAGTTGGGGTGTGCGTACAAGTACACGCATACATGATCGTGCATGGTTATCTTTTGTTCCAAGCAAATTTTTGGATCGAATGTAAATTTAGGAAGAAGAAAGGGAGGTTGTAGCTTTTAGTTGCGGGTGTGTTAAATCTTGGGCCGAGCCCATTAGCTTGGGTGAGCACATTTTGCTTTGTTTCCTTTTTATTTATTTATTAAATGCCATGGTGATCGTTAAGCCTCCTTCAAAATTCGAAAAGTTAATTATTGATTTGAAAGTTAATTTAAGAATAATTATTTAATTATAAGATTTAAAGATAATTATTATTTAGTAATAATATTTAAAAAGGTAATAACTTATCTTTACTATTAATATTTTAAAAATAATTTATAGTAATGTTTAAGTTAATTATTTTATTAATATGATTCTTAAAGGTTATTCCTTAATGCATGTTTAATTATTATTTTAAAGTTATTTAGTTATTGTCTTAAAAATGTTTTTAATTTTAATTTAATTACTTATTTAAAATGATTTAACAATATTTTAATTTTTAATTAAAGTTAATTATTTATATTGATTTAAGTTATTTAGTTATATTTAAAGGATAATTAATTTTTATATTAATATTAGTTTAAAGTTAATTAATTATTGTTTTAATAATGTTTTAAATTAATTAATTATTATATTAATATTGTTTTGAAGTTAACTTATTAATACAATAATAGTGTTTAAAATTAATTTAATATACTATTAAATAGATTCTAAAGTATTATTTTAGATAAGATTTGATTTAAATGAAATAGAAGGATGTTTAAATAGTAATTTGTTATCTAAAGCTATTTTAAATAACTTATGGTTTATCAAGAGGACCTTATTGACTTAAAGAGTCTATTAATGAGTTGGACTAAATATGGGAAGAGTTTTATAAACGGCTTTGGATAATTATAAAAGAATTTGTAAATGAGTTTTAAACAATTTGAGAAGGAGAAGTTTTATAAGCGGGATTTGGGATTTATTAAGAATGTTTTATAAAGGGATTGGTGTTTTGGGTTTCTCCGTTTTAGATGACATTTGGGTTTGATCATTAAATATGATTTCATAATAGTAAATCATTCTAAGTGTTTGGTGAATACACTTATATCATAGTATAAGTGTATGGAAAAGTTTCCAAGTTTTGAAAAGTGAAATGGTTTGTGAATATACTTATACCATTGAGATAAGTATATGGTTATATTTTCTAAGTATCGAAAATACAGTGGTTTGTGAATATACTTATTCTGTTGAGATAAGTATATGGAAGTGATTTCCAAATATTTGAAATGTGATTTTAAATAAATGAAAGATTAATTTAAGAGGCTTAGTGATTTCCATGGGAAATACAATCTTTGTTTGGAATGTTTGTTTATTTGATAGTTAAATAACCGACTATCAAATCTTGGCCTAAATATGTAATCCTTTTTAATTTTGGTGGTAGGGAAATATTCCCTACGTAACACCGAAGGATTTTAACTCTGGAAATATTTAGGGAAAACATGAGGAATATATGGTACAGTTACCATGGGGGTGCTATACTGTACGTATAAACTCGTTTCGTTCTTCTAGGACAAATGATAAGGAGATCCGTCCACTTAAATGGTTAGCAGGTGATCCCCGCTCTTATGTATTATTTGATTATTTCCTAAAGAACTGGTATTGAGTATTCCGAAAATCAGCGTTTGGTTTTGTGGAGCACCTGGGAAGTGGAAGAGTGTACTCATAAGAGATGACTCCAAAACTATGACCAATCCGAAAACCATATACGGTTCTATGGAGGAGATTCATGATATATTGAGATGGTTGGATCCATGTGTGATTCCGAGACTCATTGGGATATGGGAATCTAGGAGTGTTTCCAAGATCTAATGTGGGAATCTATGTGTGATTCCGAGACCCATTGGGGTATTGGAATCCATGTGGGATTCCATGATCTATTTTAATGGCGGTGTGTGAGCTGGAACGCCAGACGTAGCCTCATCAGCGGGAATGACTAAAACTAGAGATAGGAGGCCTGACCAGTAGGGTTGGCAAACCCATAGGGTGTAGTCGGCTCCTCTTAGATGTCACTTATAGTTGTTATGCATGCATGGGGCGATGCACTGGGTCTTAGCGAGACCAACTATGATTTTCCTATGGTACATCACTCGGGATGTATGCTGCTTTGTAAGGATATCTCTGATCCTTGTGCAGGAGGACAGTTCCTCGAAGTACTGAGGGCACCTCTATGGAAATCCTACACAATTAGCGAACGTACCTTATCGATTTTCGATTATATACCTAGCATTGTTGTGATGTACACTCACGAGCATCACAACTACTTGATTATTATTAGTTTCGCCCTTAGACATTATTATAATATCACATCATTTTATGATATAAAGGTTTTTGTTCTCGTAAGGTAAAAACCTGTCCGTGTTTATGTGTGGCGTGGTATTGCGAGATGCCTTTAATTTTAAAGGATTTTATAAGTTAAAATAAATAAAATTCCTTATGATTTAGCTCTCAAGCTTGTTTTACCAGACTAACCTCGGTGTTGTTTTCCTAAAATGCTCGGGTCAGACCGAGTATATTTCTAGGTTTACTTGGATATTTGGAGCTTCAGGAGACAAGGTAGAGGCCTAGAAAGGTATTCACGTACATGGTTATTTTTCTCGTTGCATTCATTGTTGTATTTATTAGAAATTGTGAGGATGGGTTGTTATAACTGCTCGAGCTGAAATAGGTTTGTGTACTCCGATTGATGTCTGTATATATAAAAATTACAGTTTTGTTTTTGTGTAAAGATTTGTTATATATTATAGATCATTCATTCTGATGTGCGATTCTGTGTTGGTTTACTTTCTTCTTGTCTTCTTTCTTGTTTCTTTTCCCTAACTATATGTCTTTCCGTTCAATTTGGGTTGGACATGTGTGGTTTACTGTCAGCTTAAACTGTACGAAAAAGTGGGACATTACAGTTGGTATCGGAGCTTAGGTTGAGCAAACACCTAGGCTTTGGTGGGGTTGACTCATTTGAGATAGGGTAAGCGAGACCCTAGGATGAGTTTGGGAGTATATATATATATATAAGAGCGCGTATTTGTCAGTGATAAAAAAGTTTTGTATTTTTTTGTTTGATTTGTTGAGTGGCTCAAGAATTCTGGTCGATGTGTGTGGCCAACGTTATCGATAGGGATTTCCTAAACACTCGAACAAGACCAATTGACACGGTATTGTTTTAAAATGGGTAAATGAAATAATTTTACCTGGAAATACATTATATATATATATAAGAATAATTTTTCAAAGAAAATTTATTATAGTTATTCTTGGTTGTGCTAGGTTGTTTGGAAAGGATAATATTCCATCATTATCTTCTGGGATTTGATCGGTCATGCTCGCCCATTTCTGAGCATTAACCATTATTCATTAATCTATCTTGAATCTTCCTTTTTGAAATTTGGATTGAGTAGATAGGAAGTTTGGGAACATTGAAATGAATACCTTATGAATTAAGTTTCACAATTTTAATATAAGGCGTTCGTTGATAATGTTGAATTGAAATTGATTTCTAAAGATTGTTTGTTTAACAGAAAATTTGGAATATTTTGAAATAATATTTGGAAATGATTGAACATAAAAGTTGGTTGTTTAATAATTAGGGTTTTATAAAAGAAGTTTATTAAAAGAAAACTTAAATATTTCTTAAATAGTACTTGAAAAATGAATTATATAAGAAAGCTAGAATATTTTTTGAATAAAAATATTTGAGAATGATTTCCTTTAAATGGAAATATTTTATAAAATTGATTTATAAAAATGTGTGTATTAAATAAAAAGGAACTTCATATTCTAAATCCCGGTGATTTTGGAAAATGGTTTTTATGGTTTACAAGTTAATAATAGTAATTGAGAATGTACTTGGGATAAAAACATTTCTAAGTGGGTAGTTTCTACTATTGGGATCTCGCTATATAATTGTTTAGATAAAACAAAATTTGATTTGATTCCAAAAGTATGGTTTGATTTACTATAAAGTAAAAGTGTATATTATTATTTCAAATAATTATGGAGAAAGGAAATAATAGTTTTATTGGAGATAGCTTTGGATCTTAAAGGGGTTTTTGGTGTATCAATATTTTGGAAATAGCTTGCTTAGAAATATATTTAAGTATAAATATATTGAAAAGGAACTTTATATAAAAATGGGTATTCCCTTGGATTTGGTTTGGGGAACGAGTCCCAATTTGTTTTGTGATGATGAAAATAATCTTCTAAGTGACGATCAGATGTTTGCTTAGGCGAATGGTATTGTGCACTTAGTAAATTATTCTCTTTGTCATTGTATGGTTGGAACGAGTTCGAATCCAAACGAATTCAAAGCAAATTGGAATTGGATATTTTGTTCAAATATTTTGCTGGAATATATTTATGATATTGTTTCAAAAAGGGGTTTGAAAGGTAAGAAGTGATTTTCAGTTAACTAGTTCGAGTGGCTCGAAAATAACTAAAAATGGGTAAGATATGCATTCAGATGATAAACGTTTCTCTTAATTATTATCTTTCTGGTAAGGAAATATATAATAGTGTTTGGTAGTACCCAGTTCCTTTTTATACTTTAGGTGTTACTCGAGCTATATATATATATACATATTTGTTATGGATTAAAATATATATAATATCATTTCAAAAGTTTTTGAAATAAATATCCAAGTATTTGACCCTTAAGTTTCCAAAGTATATGGCGTCGTTTCAAAAAGTGTTTTGAATGGAAACCCGGGTGTGTTGTTAAGAGAATTAAAAATAAAAGTTTGAATTTAATAGTTGTGTATACTCTTGTAATGTGGTAGAGTGTTTTATAAGTTTTACAAATTAAACGAAGTAAGATGAAATGTTTTTCATAAATATTTTAATGGGAATAGAATTGGTACTGAAATAACCAATTAAATTAGTATGTAGAATGGATGTAGATCATTTCTATCTCTATATAGTTTGATCTAATATTCGATTATAAGGCTTTGAGGTGTTTCACACCATTTCAAATAAGGATTTATTACTCGATTTTTGATGGCGAACGCTAGATGAGGGTTTTTGGTATGGGAGCAAAGTTTTCTATCATAGCTACAGCTATGTATGGAAAGCAGAGGTTCCTAACCTAGGAGCCTGATCAGGGTCCGCACTAGTAAATCGGGTGAACGATACTGGTTTGGAAGTGGACTCATGTATTCGAGTATTGATCGAATCAGATTCTGTATATAAATGATCTATAAACATCATGCGGGCTTATGAATAATATTTGAGTATTCTTGTACTGCAATTTCGAGGACGAAATTCTTTTTAAGGAGGGAGAGTGTAACAACCCGTATTTTGGGTCTTCAAATTTAAATATTTAATTTTTTTAAATATTCGGATTTGAACTAAAATATAATAAAATCTATGTTTCAAATTAAGACTTGATTTTCAGCGACAAATTTTTAATTTAATTTTTATAATTTTTCCATAATTTTTAATTTGGAAAATATTTGAATTTCCGTTTGATGAATTTTACAGCAAACGCTGGCATTTTGAAATTCCACATAATTTAATAACTTGTCTATTTTATTTTTATTTTGTAATTGTGTAACATTGTTATACGCGATCGTAATTTACTTTCTGTCAATCACAGTTCATAATCGAATGCGATACGGCATGGCGGGTACCGGAATATAATTTAAAATCAAATGCAACTACACAGTATATACAGTACACTGCCCTTTTTCCCTCTTAGCCACCATCCGTCCCTTTTGTCTTGCCTTCCAGTATCCTCTTTGTCTCCCCAGCCACTATCCTATTGCCCAAGCCGCCATTATCCCCATTGGATTTGAGTCTTTGAGTTGATTGGTGTACTGGGAATGGTGCTCGGCATGTATATATGTGTATGCACATATGCTCATTTTCTCCTCTGTTCTTCTCCTCTATAGAAAGAAACTTAGAAATAATCTTCACCTTCTTCCATTCAAAAATCAAAAGCTCCCAAATCCCTCACTTTTAGCTCTGACGTTCAACTACAAAGTTGTTCTTAATCGAATCTAGTTTACTTTAAAAATGGTTCCGGGAATTGTTGTCGAGTAATTGGAGAGATATCTTTAAATAACAACAAGTGGTCGAGAAAACGACCGTTTTCAACCATCACGGATTTGCAAATGGAGGATACGGATGGTTTTGTAGCGGTGATTGGGTATTTTTAGAAGCGCTCGTGTGATTTTTAGTAGCTTGGTTTGTCGTAGGGAAGGAGATGATCAGAAAACGTTTGAAAAATTATTTTTGACGAATCGATGGTCGAAGGGTCGAGCGGAGATGTCGAGGAGGAGCCTGAGAATGAGGCGGAGGGGTTGACTATGGCCGATTTCTGATTTACGCCTTGCAGCATTGGGAATTGCTTGATTTAGGGTTTGGGGCATGTTTTTGGGTTGGGTTCAGTTTTCCTCGACCTGAGGATAAAGCGCAGCATCGAGAGGGGCTTTGATTGGCCAGGAGTGGTGCCAGAGGTTGGCGGTCAGGTTGGAGTCAGTGAGGATGGTCCTAGATGCTAGTGGTGGTAGTAGTTGCGGGATTTTTGGAGCAGGAGCAGGTTTTCAATTGCGGTTTGGGTGCACGGGTTTTGATAGAGCACAGCGATCGTGAGGGCGATGGTGGTAGATGAACGAGGCAGCAGAGGCGGTCTTGTTGGTAGTCTCGAGATGATGGTCGATGGTTTGGGCCATGCGTACACGTGCACGCATGCACGATCGTGCATAGTTATCTTTCGTTCCAAGCAAATTTTCGGATCGAATGTAAATTTAGGAAGAAGGAAGGGAAACTGTAGCTTGTGGATGCAGGTCTGTTAAATCTTAGGCCAAGCCCATTAGCTTGGGTGAGCACATTTTGCTTTGTTTCCTTTTTATTTATTTATTAAATGCCGTAAACTTTGAAACTTGATAACTGGCTCGTTTGAAATCCGATTAACCTTCGGATTTTTGCGTTGTAATCATATTGATGGGTACAACGTTATAGTGCAACTGGTTGATAGCTTTGGACATGTAAAAATTTGTGACATATTTAAACAGACTCGGTTTAAATCATGTTATCTCAGATAATAACGTCGTTTAAATTTATATACCTTAATTATTGATGTTTACTTAGCCAAATAAATTACTGTCGAGTTAAATAGGATTAAATATGTTAATTGGACATCTGTTTAGCTGAATAAAACACCGTTCCCCTAATTAAATTAATTTTGCAATTAATCAGCAGAATAAATCCCCGTTCTGCTATTTTATAGATCTGGACATTCGATTATTATCGTTAATTGATATTCCGCTTTGAATAAGTGATATTTTAACCAATGATGGTTAAGTGTTGGATTTATTTACATATTCGTGGATTAAGTAAATATCTGTTATTGACTTGGAAAGTTAATTGAGTAATATGGTAGCTTATTTAAGTACCATGGTGATCGTTAAGCCTCCTTCAAAATTGAAAAGCTAATTATTGATTTGAAAGTTATTTTAAGAATAATTATTTTATTATAAGATCTAAAGATAATTATTATTTAGTAATAATATTTAAAAAGGTAATAACTTATTATTAATAATAATATTTTTAAAATAATTTATACTAATGTTTAAGTTAATTATTTTATTAATATGATTCTTAAAGGTTATTCCTTAATGCATGTTTAATTATTATTTTAAAGCTATTTAGTTATTGTCTTAAAAATGTTTTTTATTTTAATTTAATTACTTATTAAAATGATTTAACAATACTTTAATTTTTTATTAAAGTTAATTAATTATATTGATTTAAGTTATTTAGTTATATTTAAAAGATAATTAATTTTTATATTAATATTAGTTTAAAGTTAATTAATTATTGTTTTAATAACGTTTTAAATTAATTAATTTTTATATTAATATTGTTTTGTAGTTAACTTATTAATACAATAATAGTGTTTGAAATTAATTTAATATATTATTAAATAGATCCTAAAGTATTATTTTAAATAAGATTTGATTTAAACAAAATAGAAGGATGTTTAAATAGTAATTTGTTATTTAAAGCTATTTAAATAACTTATGGTTTATCAAGAAGACCTTATTGACTTAAAGAGTCTATTAATGAGTTGGATTAAATATGGGAAGAGTTTTATAAAGGCTTTGGATAATTATAAAAGAATTTATAAACGAGTGTTAAAGAATCTAAGAAGGAGAAGTTTTATAAACGGGATTTGGGATTTATTAAGAATGTTTTATAAAGGGATTGGTGCTTTGGGTTTCTCCGTTTCAGATGGCATTTGGGTTTGATCATTTAAATATGATTTTAAAATAGGAAATCTTTCTAAGTGTTTGGTGAATATACATATCATAGTATAAGTATATGGAAAAGTTTCCAAGTTTTGAAAAGTGATATGGTTTGTGAATATACTTATATCATTAGGATAAGTATATGGTTATATTTTCTAAGTATCAAAAATATAGTGGTTTGTGAATATACTTATTCTGTTGAGATAAGTATATGGAAGTGATTTCCAAATATTTGAAATGTGATTTTAAATAAATGAAAGATTAATTTAAGAGGCTTAGTGATTTCCATGGGAAATATAATCTTTGTTTGGAATGTTTGTTTATTTGATAGTTAAATAACCGACTATCAAATCTTGGCCTAAATATGTAATCCTTCTTAATTTTAGTGGTAGTGAAATATTCCCTACTTAACACCGAAGGATTTTAACTCTGGAAATATCTAGGGGAAACACGGGGATTATATGGTACAGTTACCATTGGGGGTGCTATACTGTACGTAAAACTCGTTTCGTTTTTTTAGGACAAATGATAAGGAGATCCGTCCACTTAAATGGTTAGGGGGTGATCCCTGCTCTTATGTATTGTCTGATTATTTCCTAAAGAACCGGTATGGAGCATTCCTGAAATCGATGTTTGGTTTTGTGGAGCACCCGAGAAGCGGAAGAGTATACACGTAAGAGATGACTTGAAAATCGTGACCACTCCGAAAACCATATACGGTTCTATGGTGGAGATTCGCCATACATTGAGATGTTGGGATCCATGTGTGATTTCGAGACCCGTTGGGGTATGGTAATTCGGGAGTGATTCCAAGATCTAATTGAGATGTGGGAATCTATGTGTGATTCCGAGACCCGTTGGGGTATTGGAATCCATATGGGATTCCATGATCTATTTTAATGGCGGTGCGTGAGCTGGAATGCCGGACGGAGCCTCATCAGCGGGAATGACTAAAACCAGAGATAAGAGACATGGCCAGTAGGGTTGGCAAACCCATAGGGTGTAGTCAGCTCCTCCTAGATGTAACTTATAGTTCTTATGCATGCATGGGGCGATGCATTCAGTCTTAGCGAGACCAGCTATGTTTTCCTATGGTACATCACTAGGGATGTATGCTACTTCGAAAGGATATCTCTGATCCTTGTGCAGGAGGACCGTTCCTCGAAGTACTGAAGGCACCTCCATGGAAATCCTACACAATTAGCAAACGTGCCTCATCGATTTTCAATTATATAACTAGTATTGTTGTGATGTACGCTCACGAGCATCACAGCTACTTGATTGTTGTTATTTTCGCCCTTAGACTTTATTATATTATCACTGCATTTTCTGATATAAAGCTTTTTGTTATCGTAAGGTAAAAACTTGTCCGTGTTTATGTACGGCATGGTCTTACGAGATGCATTTGATTTTAAAGGATTTTACAAGTTAAAATAAATAAAATTCCTTGTGATTTGAGTTCTCATGTTAGTTTTACCAAACTGACCCGGGCTTTGTTTTCCTAAAATGCTCGGGTCAGACCGAGTATATTTCCAGATTTACTTTGATATTTGAAGCTTAAGGAGACGAGTTGGAGGCCTATAGAAGTATTTACGTACATGGTTATTTTTTCGCTGCATTCATTGTTGTATTTATCAACAATTATGAGGATAGGTTATTATAACTGTCTGAGCTAAAATAGGTTAGTGTACTCTAATTGATGTCTGTTTATATATAAATTACAGTTTCTTCTTTGTGTAAAGATTTGTTATATATTTTAGATAATTTATTTCGCTGTGATATTCTGTGTTGGTTTAGTTTCTTTTTGTCTTCTTTCTTCTTTATTTTCCCTAACTATCCGCCTTTCCATTCCATTTGGGTTGGACATGTGTGTTTTATTGTAAGCTTAAACTGTACGAAAAAGTTGGTCGTTACATGCTTCCTCCACCAATTTTAACTCTTCCACTCCTAGCATCCACATCTTAGTTCCTTAAAATCTGCATTAGAGTCTTTGTAAGATACATAGGAATAGCCTAAGAGAGATGAAGAATAGAGATAAAGCGTATACTTATATATATATATAGCAAATACAAGTACGTTATTATAGCGTTATCACAGACCCTTGTCTTTTCTCTAATTCCTTAGGATTATGTTTTCAAAATCATTTTAGGTTTGAAATTTATTTTAAGTTTTCATAAACCTATGCTCTGATATCAAGTTATAACATCCCATATCTTGAGGCCCGAAGCTAAGCGCTACAGATGCTAGAGTCATCCATAGTATTAAATTCCGATGATAAAATACGATAATGTTAATGGAATACATAGTATCAGAAGCACATGAATATGAAATAGAATCATCACATGTAACCAAAAACAACTTTTCCGATTACATTACAAATCGATATTTCATATTCAGTTACATATTCCCGAAACGATTCCCAGGTTTTGATCAAATATAATTATTACAAATTACGCCAAGAGCGACCTATGAAGATGCCTCTTGGATGATCAGAGTACTAAATAGACATATCAGTCATAATTGCATCATAATGGATATAATATTAAATAAAATCTACATTGCTAGCTTTGCCTCCTGCATGTCTTCGGAAGTTTATTCGTCCAACCTGCTAAACCTGAAAAGTCTTTAACTCTCAATCTACTCAAATTAATTTTGAGTACCCGAGAGTTTAAGGGAAAAAACATAAACTTTGAGTTAGACATAAAGCCTGGTGTGAATAATACTATTACATCTCGGTTTACTGATATTAAGTGAGACCATGCCGCTTAGCGGAACGGATTTCCCCTTAGTAATATCCTTTTAAAAGCATATCTTTTGCAAATCAAAATCCTACGATCAAACTAATTATAATAGCAAGGGCAATAACATATATGCATTTTTAAATGTGGAAATTAGGAAGGCATCCCTATCATACTTTCATATTGTAAAGCGGGTCCCTGTCAAAGTTTCATTGTAAAGCGGGTCCCTGTTTTCTGGAAACGAAGAAAAATTATTGCTGAAATGTCAGCAACTTTTATAAATAAGTGCTGATATTTCAGCAACTATCTGTGTCAAAGTTTTATTGTAAAAACAAAGAAAAATTATTGCTGAAATGTTAGCAACTTTTATAAATAAGTGCTGATATTTCAGCAACTATCTATGTCAAAGTTTTATTGTAAAAACAAAGAAAAATTATTGCTGAAATGTCAGCAACTTTTATAAATAAGTGCTGATATTTCATCAACTTTCATAAACTGTGTTCACAGTGTACATAAATGTTGCTGAAATATCAGCAACTTTTATAAATAAGTGTTGATATTTCAGCAACTTTCATACACTATGTTCACAGTGTACAGAAATGTTGCGGAAATGTCAGCAACTTTTATGAAATGTTGCATCATGCTCTGCAATAATCGTGAATAAAAAACAGGGACCTAATTTACACTGAAATTTAGTGAAGGACTTTTCGTGAATTTTGAAACTTAATAAGGACCTGTGCCAAAAGTACCCTTTTTAAATTAGGTAATCAATGGACTATGTATCCAACATTATAATTTTATCTGGCTAACTATTAACCATTGGCTGACTCGGGCCTACCAGACATAATAAATAATCTAACCTCTGTTAGACACAATACTTGACGGTCTGTTCTTCACTTACTTCTTCTAGGGTCAACTGATCCTAATGGTTTTGCAGGCTCACCAATAACCTTTCTTTTCTCTATATATTTATTTCTGTGTGTAACATCATTTTAGTCTTACTTGCTACAAAGCTCTACACACTATAATTCTGGACTTATTTTAGCTAGGGCTAATAGCTAAATTATAGGATGCGACCCTACAACATTCCACATCTGGTCTTCTAATATCCAAGTCATAAACATAGGGTTAACTACCCTATCCACTTTTCCTTGAAAACATTTCTTCCAAATTGATTTCACCCTTTTAAATCATACTTAAACAAGGAAAATATACCTTTTTCTTTACTCAAAATACCTTTGTCATGATATATGCTTTACACAGAACAACGTTGATGAAAACCTAATTCAGTAAGGTTATCTATTCCTTTAAAATCTTAAACAATACCTTTCGAAATCATTCAAAACAACCCTTTCGAAAGAACAACTTAAACCTCAGACATCCTTTTTCTTAACTATTTAAACTTATCTTTCGAAAGCAAAGAACTTTCCTTTCAAAACAGTTAAAACATATCTTTTGAAGCACTTCTAATATACCTTTCAAAAGCATTGGTTTAAGTAAAGGTTTGTGGAAACATTGCTTCGAAACCATTTAAAATTATCCCTTTCGAAACCATTGATTTTAACATTTAATATAACTAAGGGTCATAAAAGAACAAAGGCGAAAGCATTACTTTCGAAAGCATTGATCCTAAATAAAAGAAAGATGATAGTTTCGAAACCCATCCTTTCGAAACCATTGCCTCCAAAACTATTTGAAAGCGGCTAAACTTCCCTTTTGAAAGCATTGAGAAGGCAGGCTCAAAGTAAAAAGGCAAAAGCACCGTTTCGAATGAATTGATTCGAAAGGTATGGATGCGGTAGCATTGGTTTCAAATAGGTTCAAAGCGGCAATCCCTTCGAAAGCTTCTTTTAAAACAAAAGGCGGCAACTCATTCAAAAGCTCTTTTCTAAAACAAGGGCAAGTTGATTGGTTCAATAGCTATTGGCTTCAACCCCTTCGAAAGCAAGGTTTCGACACTATCCCTTCCGCCTTTCTTCAATTCACTATGTTTCAATTGCTTGATACCATGTGCATTGGTTTCGAATAGGTTCTTTAGCGGAGGCATGATGTCAAAAGCCAACAGATATAAATGGTGAAGTAGTTAATCCAAGCAAAACTGATTTTTTGCCTTTAAAAGAAATTTCTTTTCACCTAACTTGCCTTATTTGTCAAAATGTAAGTGGTTGCCATTTCTTTATCAAAAATCATTTTCTAAAAGTGCTGCCGAATTGAGAATTTTTAATTAAAAACGTTAACAAATAAGCCCTTCTTCTTGATAAAACATATAAAATGTTTAAATCCCTTAACTTAAATAATTTTATAACCAATAAAATATTTAGGAAATGTTTTCAAAAATCATCATAATTCACTTTTAATATGTTTTCTAACATATTTAATTTTAGAGTCAAACCCCTTATATAATTGCTTTAGCTAGTATAAACCTAATATTAAATATTTTCTTTCATAGAAATTCATAATAAATCCACATCAACTTAAAAATTTATGAAACTTGAAACCCACTTCTAAAATAATGCTTTTGACCATATCTCAAAAACGCGAGTCAACTAGATGTCATTTAATTTGTTCCAATCTAAACTTATCATAAAATCTATATGAAGCAATATAAATCATCAACAAGCGTATATATCTATTTAAATAAATATAACATGGCATATTATTTGCAAAAAAATTCGGCCATAATCATAAAACCGAAATCATAGTCAAAATGAGTTGTAAGTCTATTATTCACCTTAGCTTGGTGTTAAGAAGGTTGAGATTTGCTCTTTGCTTAATTTCTTCAAGCTTTCTACTTGATTCCTAGCTTATCTTCTTTTGATTCCTCTTAATGGTGGCCGGCTGAGCTCTTTGGGGGTTTTAGTTTTGTTTGTAATTATTGAAATGAATAAGAAATGAAGGTAGGAAGGGTTTAGGATATAAGAATAATGACTATTCTTATTTTGCCCTTATCATATTCCACTTACTTACTTATTTTCTATTTCCTTTTGTTTATACATTCATTAAGGCACGACTCCTTTTCAATTAACAAATCTCAATCCCTTAACTATCTACATCACTATATTTAATTTACCCAACTAAATATTCAAATAATATTAGTCAAAATTAGGGTCATTATAGATCACCACATTCTCCTTCATGAACTTTTTTTAGGACTCGTTTTATCTCATCATGAGCGATACATCGGAGTAGGGGAACTGAAAAACCCTTTCTATACATAACTCCTTCCTGTATGATATATCGTAAAGATTTACTAAGGACTTGTCGCTTTTCATTTCTTTGTTTAGGAAGGACTCCTTGTTGCAAATAGTTTTTAATCGGAGTCATCCATGATTCCCTCTCAAGTTCTGTCTCTTGTACTTGTCGATTTCCATTAGATTTATACTCGAGGCATTTAATTCTTCGACTGGAACCAAGCCCATCTATTATGCATCCTAGGTGCTAGCAAACTTTGCCAATGAATTAGCCTCTCTGTTTTGATCCCGAGGAATGTGGTAATGTCGTAGTACTCAAAGTCAGTCAACAACACCTAGACATGGGTAAGGTATGGAGTAAGCCGTTGTCCTTTAGATTAGTAATCTCCTCTGACTTGGTATACTACCAATTGTTAGTTGCAAATGATTTCAAGAGACTCTATTCCCAGTTTTTTGGCGAGTTTAAGTCCAGCAATCAGAGCCTCATACTCAGCTTCATTGTTTGCTATAGGGAAATCAAGCTTTAAAGAATAGAAAATTAATCGATATTGGGGAGTTACAAGCATGATCCTAGCTCCAGAGCAATGATCATTAGATGCTCCATCTGTATACAACTTTCACCACATGGTATTGGTTTCATTGCTCTTTGGGAAAATCATCTTGCATGGTAGATTCTACTATAAAACCTGCCAGTGCCAGCCCTGGATAGCTCTGTGGGGAAGATAAGTGATGCCGATTTGGCTAAGCTCGATATTCCACTTGAGTAACCTTCCAAACATCTTAGGTCGCTGGAGGACCTGTCGTAATTACTGGTCAGTGTAAATATTGATAGGGTGCGGTTAGAAGTAAAGGCGGAGCTTTCATGATGCAATCAGCAAATAGTATGCTAATTTCTCTACCATTGGAAAGTTCCTTTCAGCTCATGTCAATCGCTTGCTAACATAATAGATCGATCTCTGGATTCAATTCTTCTCTCGAAGCAACGCGACACTTATAGCGTGTACTGACACGGCTAAGTAGATATATAAATCTTCATGATCCACTGGTTTTGATAAGATGAGGGTTTCTCTAAGTGGTTCACCAAATCTTGGAATGCGTCTTTACAATCCTATTGTAACACCCCTAATTTTAATAGCATTATTCGAGAGATTTAATTAGATAAATTAAATAGAATAATGTAAAGATTAGAGAGATAAGAAGATGAGATTTGAAAACTTAAAATAGAAGTCGTGCTTAACTAAGTATAAACTTAAGAGAATGGGTTTATGTAAATGGTTTTCTAGGTTAACTAATAAGGGAATAAGACAAGGGTATTATAGGGAATAACCGTCCACCATAACCCTTAACCCCTAAACCCTTATTCCTATTTTCATTTCATAAGTTCAAAAACTCTACCACATAAACTAAGGAGCAAGCCGGCCATTACCTAGGGGAAAGAAGAGAAAAAATCAATTAAAAGCTAAGGGATCAAGCTATGAGAATTAAAAAAGATCAAATCTTAAGTACTTATCCAAATCAAGGTGAATAATAATCAAAACCATCTCTATTTTCGTTTTTAAAAGAGCATTAGATTTTGTATTTAAGTTTAAATCCATTATGAAGATTTTGATGATGATATGCTTGGATTACATGATATGTTATAATCAAACAAGTTTGTTTAATAAATGTTTTTTTGATTTTAAGGCTAAAATAATTTATATTGGGTTTCGAATGCCATGAGGATTTAATATGTTATGTAAACATTATTTTGGAGATGGGTTTAATTTTTCATAATTATCCAAGCTATAAATAATTTATTATGAATTTTCAAAGGAAAATATGAATAATTGGGTTTATAAATTAATTTCTGTAATTATATAAATGAATTTGGGATAGAAATTTATATATGCTAGATAAAATAATAAAAGTGAATATTGATTATTTTTTGGGATTTATCCTAAGTAATTTACTAGGTAAATTTTTTATTTAAGATGGAAGATTTAAAAGTCTCAATTGTTTGGTTAAAGGGAAGGGCTTCTTTGTTAATTATCTTTAATTAATTCCTAAATAAATTCGACAGTCTTTTTGAAAAGATTTTGCTAAAATTTATGGCAACCAATCATAGTTTTACAAATAGGCAAGTTAGTTGAAAAGTATTACTTAAAAAGGCAATAAAAAACAGTTTTGCATAAGTTTATTGTTTCGCCACTTCCAATGGCTACCTTTCGACCTTATACTTCCGCCCCAACCAAGTCAAAATCAATACAAAAGGTATCAATGCATTGGTACGTAGTGGATTAGAGAATGGTGGTAGGTATGGAGTGGAAACCATGCTTTTGATGGGGCCGAGACTAATTTAAATAGCTTTCGAAGGTCTTTTGTTTTGCTTTCAAAAGAGCTACCGCTTACCTTGTTTTTAAATGAATGCTTTCGAAAGGGTCTTTTATATAGCTTTCGAAGGGGTTGCCGCCTTCTTGTTTCAAAAGGGTAGTTTTCGAATGAGTCGCCTTAGATATGTTTTAAAGAAAAGCTTTCGAAAGAGTAGTTTTAAACCAAATTGAAACCTTGCTGCTGTCTATATATCTTTCGAATAGCTTGAAGTTTCAATGCTTTCGAAAGGCCAATTTTTGTTTTATAAAATCTAACAAGCTGCTTCTCAATGCTTTCGAAAGGGCTCCAATAGCCACATATACTAAAGGTTTCGAAGGCAATGGCTTCGAAAGGGGTTTCGAAGCTATCCTTTCAAATGTTTTATTTAAATGATTAAAGCTTTCGAAAGGATGGTGCTGAACCCTTCAATTTTCCATAATCACTTTTACTTCAAGGTTATGGTTTCGAAAGGGGAATTTTCGTTTATATTCACTTTGATCCAAAAGTTATTTTAAGGATAAAACCAATGGTTTCGAAAGAGGTACTTTCAAATGGTTTCGAAGCTATGCTTCTATATGTTGGAAAGATATACTTCAATATTTTCGAAAGGAATGTTTTGATGGTTTCGAAAGAGATGTTTTAAAACGTTTCGAAAGGCATATGCTTAGTGTTTTGAAAAGAAGATTTGAATGCTTTCGAGAGAGGTTTTCCAATGGTTTCGAATGTAAAGGTCTAAGATTTCGAAAGCCTTAGTTTTGAAAACAAAGAACCCAATCTCAATTTTTAAAAGGTAAAACCCATGGCATTATAAAAGAGCTTTTAAACGCTTTTAAATTGGAGTTTTGAAGAAGCTTACCATGATAAAAATAATGTGTTAAAGGGATTAACCAAATTCCGAGGGGAAATGGTTTCAAGGGTATTAAACCAAAGATATTGGTATTATTTTTGTATATGCTTCTTCTATAAATATATTCACTCTGAATGGTCCCATAACTATATTTTCGTGAACCCATGAAAACTATATCCGGATTAAGTTATTGGCAGAATTCAATAGGTTCATAGTCAACCCATGAAAACTATGATATAAGGGGAGTTATTAGAGACACAAATAGGTTTAGGGAGAACCTATAAAGTAATTAAATGAAGTTATTGGCCGAGGCCAATAGGTTCTTAGTGATCCCACGAAAACTATGAGACCGGACCGATCGTCCATGAGCTTTAAACAGGTTATTAGTCAGCCCATGAAAACTAATAGGTTAATAGTCACCCTAGAAAACTATAACTGAGACAAATAGTCAAATGAATGGTGGTGGGAAATCCAGAATAATTTACTTGTTTGCATATCATCATAATATTTTAAATTGCTATGTTTTAACCATTATGGATGCAGGAACACAATATATGGTTCTTATAATTTTTGGATAAGATTCTAGTGAGAGGAAAACCCGTTCCGCTAAGCGGCGAGGTCTTACTAGATATCTAAATGGGTTGAGATGGTGGGTTATTCTTCATACCAGGCATTATGTCTGACTCGAAGTTTATGTTTTCCCCTTAAACTCTCGGGTGCTCAATTAACTTTGAATAGTTTGAGAGTTGAAGTTTTCAGGTATTTCATAGACGAATCAGCTTTCAGAAGCATGCAGGAGGCAAGGTATATATTAGGTGTTCCTTCTATTTTGATTCCACTGTGTTTTTATGTAAAGGTAAAGTTGTTTAATTGCCTAGATATATATACTCTGATCATCCAAGGAGGCATCTTAATATGTCACTCTTGGCGTATGTTATAATAACTATATATTTTCTTTGAACGTGGTTCTCGAAATTTGGGATTATGTAATGAATTTGAAATGATTTGAAATGGAATGAGAAATTTGTTCAATGATTTTAAAATTTTCTTCATATCCATGTGTTTCTGTTATATCAATGTATCTAACATTATCGTATATTGTCGCCGATGGTTAGTAACTATGGATGACTGCATCATCCATAGCCGTTAGTTTTGAGCCTCCAAGTGGGGGATGTTACAAGTTGGTATTAGATCATAGGTTTATGTAAACTTAAGAAATTTAAACCTAAAAGATTTTCAAAACATAATCCAATGAATCAGAAAATAAGATCGGGGATTGGGTTAACGTTGTAGTAACGTACTTGTATTATATATATATATATAAGTACGCATTCCCCTCTCTTTTGGACCGTTCTTCTCTATCTTACTAAGGCTCGTATGTAGATTTACGAGAAAGGAAGATATGGAGGCAGGAAATGGAAGAGGAAATCTCGGTGGAGGAAGCACCACGACAAACAGAAATGCTCGACCCACTAGGAGGAACCCGGATCGACAGGCAAATGCTTATCAAAATGCAGATGCCAGCGTAGGTGCTGGAAATCCGTCAATAGATATGGGGATGATGTATCAGTTCTTCGTCAATCTAATGCAAGTTAGAGCAGCTGCTGGAGTAGCTGGGAATGTAGCAGAGATTACACCAGTCTTGGTGGGAAGCCATTTATGGGAACAAAGGATGCCATAGAAGTTGAGAAATGGTTGTTGCATTGTGAGAGAATCTTTGCTAACTTTGGATTGAATGATGAGCAGAAGAGGAGACTAGCCTCTTAGCAGTTGCAAGGATCAGTGCTTCATTGGTGGAATAGTGTTACTACCGGAGTTCCCGAGGAAGAGTTGACTTGGGCAGGATTTTGAAGGAGATTCGAGCTGAGGTTTTTGTGTAAAGTTACTAAGTCAGTATTGTTGAGAAAGTTCATGGATTTGGTGCAGGGAGAGATGTCGGTAGTTGATCTTGCTACTAAGTTTGTTGAGCTGTCAAGATATGGGTATGCTACCATTGACACCATCATCAAGAAGAATGGGAAGTTTATTCAGGGATTGAGATCCGAGATTACTAGGGCGACCATGCCACATCTTCATGATCCTTGTAATGTTCTTGTGGAGATGGCAATTCGACATGAGGAAATGATTGCTATTTATGGGAAGGAGAAGTCGGTTGAAACCCAGGGTTCTCAGGGTAAGAAGAGGAAGTTCTTTAAAAAGAAAGGAACCCAGAAGGGGGAAGCTGCCAAGAAGGCAAAAGCTAACCTGGTTTTTTATAAGTGGGACAAGAAAGGTCATTATGCTCATGAATGTAGAACTGGCAATGGGAAGAAGGCCGCAAATAAAAAGAGTGTGAAATGCTTTAACTGCGACCAGGTTGGGCATTATAAGAATCAGTGTTCAGAACCAGTCAGGGCAGATAAGGGAAAAGTTTTTGCTGTTGGACAATCATCTGCTGGGCCAATTGCTGCTAAGAAAGGGAAGATTGTGATGGAAGGTGCACTTTTGATTCAAAGTATACCAGTTATGGTACTATTTGATACCGGTGCATCGCATTCATTTATATCTCAGTGTCTGTTTGATAGGTTATGTTTAGAACCCATCTACCTTGTTACTTCCTTAAGGGTTGTGAATCTGATAGGAGGTTATGCAACTCTAGGAATAAGATGTGACCAGTTAGAACTTGATTCGTTAGGTCATAAGTTTGCAAGCAGTCTGTATGTTTTGATTTTGTAGATTTCGAAATCATTTTAAGTATGGATTGCCTGGGTAGGTATGAGGCTAGGATATTTTGCCAAGATTGGTAAATATCATTGAGATACCCTCATAGTCATAACCGAATTATATTCCCAGTGGAGGATTCTGACCGGAATACTTGTACTATGTTGAGTGCCATGGAAGAAGAAGAGTTAAGATAGGTATGGATAGCAAGAGAATTCGCAGATGTTTTTGAGTAGATTACAGGACTGCCACCGAAACAAGCCGTTGAGTTTCGGATAGATCTTGTACCAGGAGCAAAACCTGTAAGTAGACTACCTAGCAGGATAACACCGGCCGAGATGAAGGAATTGAAGGTGCAACTAGTGGATCAAGAAGGGAGAAATTTTATTAGACAAGCAGTTCACCCTGAGGAGCGGCCGCTTTGTTTGTGAAGAAACTGGATGGGTCGTCAAGGATGTGTATCGACTATCGTAAGTTGAACGAGAAGACGATCAAGAATAAGTATCTTTTACCAAAAATTGACGATCTATTTGATCAGCCGTGTGAAGCTAGAGTGTTTTCCCAATTGGATTTGGCGATAGGTTTCCATTAGTTAAGAGCGGCAGAGGACAGTATTCCATTAACTGCATTTCGAACTAGGTATGGTTTGTACGAGTGGTTAGTAATGCCATTCGGGTTAACAAATGCACCAGCTTTCTTCGGGATCCGATGAACCGAGTTTTTCGAGGGTACTTGGATAGGTTCGTGTTAGTGTTTATATATGACATTTTATTACACTCTAAGGATGAAAGGGAGCATTAAGCCGATCTTAAAGTAGTGCTTGAGACGCTGAGCTAGCATCAGCTGAAAGCGAAGTTTTCCAAGTGTCATTTTTGGGAGAAAGTGGTTAGATTTCTTGGTGATGTGGTTTCAGAGAAGGGTTTGTTAGTCGATCCAGATAAGATCGAAGCTGTTAATAACTGGAAGAGACCAGGAACGGTGACTAAGATTAGAAGTTTTCTTGGACTTGCTAGCTATTACCCCGAGATTCATTAAGGATTTCTCGCGGATAGCAGCACCTTTGACTAAATTAACCAGGAAGGACGTGAAGTTTTTCTAGTTCGACAAATGTGAGGAAACATTCCTTAAGTTAAAGCATTTGTTGACCAATGCACATGTGTAAGTAGTTCCAGACGGAAACCAAGGGTTGGTAGTGTATACCGATGCATGTGGGACGGGATTAGGAGCTGTGTTGATGGAGAAAGGTAAACTCATTGCCTACGCTTCATGACAGCTTAGACCACATGAAGTAAGATATCCTACTCATGATTTGGAGTTGGTAGCGGTGATCTTTGTGCTGAAAATATGGAGACAATATCTCTTAAGGGAGGTATTTGAGCCATACACATATCATAAGTCCTTAAGGTATTTATTCTCTCAAAAGGAGTTGAATATGAGACAACAGAGGTGGCTGGAGTTTTTAGCAGCTTATGATTTTGGTATAGAGTATACACCTGGGAAAGGAAATAAAGTAGCGGATGCTCTTAGCAGAAAACATCAGAATGTGGTGTTGGCTATGTTGGCAGAATGGAAAATTTTAGAAGCTTTGGCCACTTGTAGTGTGCAGTTAAGATCGACTACTAGTTCTAGTCAGAGTACTGCTATATTGTCCTATTTAGAAATTCGACCAGTGTTGATCGAAAGAATTGCTTCTAAGCAGAAAGAGGATCCATTATTAGCCGAGAAGATTAGAAGGCTTTAGATTGGATCGGAGTTTGATGATCTAAAGGACTTTAGTCTTGACCAAATGGTTGAGAAAGAAGGGACAGTTGTATGTCCCGAACGTTGAGGACTTAAGGAATGAAGTTCTTAGGGAATGTCATCGAGCCAAATTCACGATTCATCTTGGAGGAACCAAGATGTACCAAGATATGAAGAGGAGATTTTAATGGGAAGGTATGAAGAAGGATGTTGGCTTGTGGATTAGATAGTGTACAAACTGTCAACAAGTGAAGGCCAAACATCAAAAGCCGAGTGGATTGCTTCAACCTCTGGAGATACCAGTTTGGAAATGGGATTCGATATCCATGGATTTTGTAGACGGGTTGCCAAGGTCAAATAGAGGAAATGAAAGTATATGGGTCATAGTAGACAGATTCACCAAGAGTGCCCATTTCATTTCAGTTAAGTCAACCAGGACGACACCTGTTTTAGCTAAGCTGTTCATAAAGAACATAGTTAGACTATATGGAATTCTTAGTAGTATAGTTAGTGACTGAGATGCTTTGTTTACTAGTGAGTTTTGGAAGAGTCTACAAGATGTGTTAGGTACCCAGCTTAAGATGAGTACTGCATATCACCCTCAGACAGATGGGTAGACAGAGAGAGTCAATAAGATACTCGAGGATTAATTGAGGGCTTGTGTGCTAGACTTTGGTGGATCTTGGGAATATCACCTACACTTAGTTGAGTTTTCCTATAATAACAGTTATTAGACTAGTACAAGAATGGTGCCTTTTGAAGCTTTGTATGGAAGGTCATGCATATCACTAGCATGTTGGTTGGAAACTGGAGACAGATTAGTCTTGGGTCCAGATCTGGTAAGAGAGGCGACAAAGAAGATTGAGTTGATCCGAGAAAGGATGAAGGAAGTTCAGTCTAGACAGAAGAGTTATGCAAATAAAATTCGTAAAGATCTAGAATTCTCCACTGGAGACAGAGTTTTCATTAAGGTATCATCAATGAAGGGTGTGGTATGATTCAGAAAGTCAGGGAAACTAGCATCGAGATATGTTGGACCATTCCCAATTATAGAGAGGATCGGAAAGCTCGCATACAGAGTAGAGTTGTCGAGCAATATGGCAGGTGTCTATAATGTATTTCACGTATCTCATCTTCGCAAGTATGTGCATAATCCAGAGGCTACTATTCCTTCGATAAAGTTGGAAGATTTGATAATAGAAACGAATTTGACTTTTATTAGACAACCAGTTCGGGTTGTGGCGTGAGATGAGAAGAGGTTAAGGAATAAGACAGTCAAGTTGGTGAAAGTTTAGTGGAGCGACAACGAGAAGGACTATACTTGGGAGACAGAAGACATGATTAGAGATACTTATCCTGATCAGCTAAGATGGTATGTTCTATAATTGCTTTATATAGATTATTGCTAGTCTGGTAGACTAGTATAGCAGTTAGGAGATGATACAGATGATTGCTATGTTTTGTATTTAATCCATACTGAATTTCCTCTAATTTTAATAGCATTATTCAGGAGATTTAATTAGATAAATTAAATAGAATAATGTAAAGATTAGAGAGATAAGGAAATTGAGATTTTAAAACTTAAAATAGAAGCTATGCTTAACTAAGTATAAACTTAAGAGAATGGGTTTATGTAAATGGTTTTCTGGTTAACTAATAAGGGAATAAGGCAAGGGTATTATAGGGAATAGTCGTCCACCATAACCCTTAACCCCTAAACCCTTATTCCTAT
This sequence comes from Allium fistulosum, assembly GCA_030737815.1. Lineage (NCBI taxonomy): Eukaryota > Viridiplantae > Streptophyta > Magnoliopsida > Asparagales > Amaryllidaceae > Allium > Allium fistulosum. The sequence goes on along the minus strand of CM060903.1, from coordinate 693,182,757 downwards.
TTTTATTTCATAAGTTCAAAAACTCTAACACATAAACTAAGGAGCAAGCCGCCATAACATGGGGAATAGAAGAGGAAAATTTAACTAAAAGCTAAGGGATCAAGCTAGGAGAATTAAAGCAGATCAAATCTCAAGTCCTTATCCAAATCAAGGTGAATAATAATCAAAATCATCTCTATTTTCGTTTTTAAAAGAGCATTAGATTTCAGAATTAAGTTTGAATCCATTATGAAGATTTTGATGATGATATGCTGGGACTAAATGATATGTTATAATCAAACAAGTTTGTTTGATAAATGTTTTATTCGATTTTAAGGCTAAAATAATTTAAATGGGGTTTCGAATGCCATGAGGATTTATTATGTTATGTATAAAATTATTTTCAAGATGGGTTTAATTTTTCGTAATTAACCAAGCTATGGATAATTTATTATGAATTTTCAAAGAAAAATATGAATAATTGGATTTAGAAATTAATTCGGTAATTATATAAAGGAATTTGGGTCTGAAATTTATATATGTTAGATAACATAATAAAAGTGAATATTGATGATTTTTGGGGATTTTTCTAAGTAATTTACTAGGTAAATTAATTTATTTAAGATGGAGGATTTAAAAGTATCAATTGTTTTGTTAAAGAGAAGGGCTTCTTTGTTAATTATCTTTAATTAATTCCTGAATAAATTCGGCAGTCTTTTAGAAAAGATTTTGCTAAAGTTTATGGCACCCAATCATAGTTGAAAAGTATTGCTTAAAAAGGCAATAAAAAACAATTTTGCATAAGTGTATTGTTTCACCACTACTAGTAGCTACCTTTCGACCCTATACTTCCACCTCAACTAAGTCGAAACCAATACACAAGGCATCAATTCGTTGATACATAGTGGATTGGAGAATGGAGGCAGGTATGGAGTCGAAACCATGCTTTCGAAGGGGTCAGGACCAATTTAAATAGCTTTCATAGGTCTTTTGTTTTGCTTTCAAAAGAGGTGTCTCTTGCCTTGTGTTTAAATGATGCTTTCAAAAGGGTTTTTTATATAGCTTTCGGGTTGTCGCTTTCTTGTTTCGAAAGGGTAGCATCCGAATGAGTTGCCTTAGATCATGTTTTGAAGAAAAGCTTTCGAAATGGTAGTTTTAAACCAAATTGAAACCTTGCTGCCGTCTTCATACCTTTCGAATAGGTTGAAGTTTCAATGCTTTCGAAAGGCCATTTTTTGTATTACAAAATCTAACAAGCTGCTTCTCAATGCTTTCGAAAGGTCTCCAGTAGCCACTTATACTAAAGGTTTCGAAGCTATCCTTCCAAATGTTTTATTTAAATGATTAAAGCTTTTGAAAGGATGGTTCCGAAGCCATTAGTTTTCCCCAATCACTTTTACTCAGAGGTTATGGTTTCAAAAGGGGCACTTTCATTTATATTCACTTTGATCAAAAGTTATTTTAAGGATAAACCTAATGGTTTCGAAAGAGATAAAATGGTTTCGAAGCAATGCTTCTATGTGTTGGAAAGATATTCTTCAATATTTTCGAAAGGAATGTTTTGATGGTTTTGAAAGAGGTTTTAAAGTGTTTCGAAAGGCGTATGCTTAGTGTTTTGAAAAGAATATTTGAATGCTTGCGAAAGAGGGTTTCCAATGGTTTCGAAAGTAAAGGTCTAAGGATTCGAAAGCCTTAGTTTTCAAAACAAAGAAGCCAATTTCAATTTTTAGAAGGTCAAACCAATGACATTAAAAAAGAGCTTTTAAATACTTTTAAATTGGGGTTTTGAAGTAGCTTACCTTGATAAAAATAATGGGTTAAAGGGATTAACCAAATTCCAAGGGGGAAATGATTTCAAGGGTATTAGACCAAAGATGTTGGTATTATTTTTGTACATGCTTCTTCTATAAATATATTCACTATGTAATGGACCCATAACTATATTTTAGGGAGTAAGGGCAGAATAACCAGGTAGGTTGACCCAGTAGTGAATATAAGCTACGTAACTCCTGAATGAATAAAGTTGCATCTGGGAGGTCGGGTAGACCAGAATATAGGATACCCAAAGACTAATTAAGAAGTTGTCAGTTTAGCCAGGTTCATATTGAACCCATGAAAACTATGTTTAAAGAGATATACTGGCAGGGGCCAACAGGTTTTAGTGAACCAGTGAAAACTATATCTGGATTAAGGTATTGACAGAAGTCAATAGGTTCATAGTCAACCCATGAAAACTATGATATAGGGGTAGTTATTAGAGATACTAATAGGTTTAGGGAGAACCCATGAAGTAATTAAATGAAGTTATTAGCAGGGTCCAATAGGTTCTTAGTGATCCCATGAAAACTATAAGACCAGACCAATCGTCCCTGAACTTTAAACAGGTTATTAGTCAGCACATGAAAACTAATAGGTTAATAATGACCCTAGAAAACTATAACTGAGACAAATAGTCAAATGAATGGGGATGGGAAATCCATAATAATTTACATGTTTGCATATTATCATAATATTTTAAATTGCTATGTTTTAACCATTGTGGATGTAGGAGCACAGTATATGGTTCTTATAATTTTTGGATAAGATATTAGTGAGGGGAAAAGCTGTTCCGCTAAGTGGCGAGGTCTTACTAGATATCTAAATCGATTGAGATGGTAGGTTATCATTCATACCAGGCTTCATGTTTGACTAGAAGTTTATGTTTTCCCCTTAAACTCTCGGGTGCTCAATTAACTTTGAGTGGTTTGAGAGTGGAGGTTTTCAGGTATCTCTTTAGACGAATAAGCTTCCGGAGGCATGCATGAGGCAAGATAGCTATTAGGAGCTCTTTCTATTTTGATTCCGCTGTATTTTAATGTAAAGGCATAGCTGTTTAATTGCCTAGATATATATACTCTAATCATCCAAGGGTGCATCTTCATATGTCGCTCTTGGCGTATTTGTAATATTTATATTTTCTCTGAACGTGGTTCTTAAAATTTAGGGTTATGTAATGAATTTGAAATGATTTGAAATGGAATGAGAAATTTGTTTAATGATTTTAAAAATTTCTTTATATCCATGTGTTTCTGTTATATCAATGTATCTAACTTTATCGTATTTGGTCGCCGAGGATTAATAACTATGGATGACTGCAACATCCTTAGCCATTAGTTTTGGGCCTCCAAGTGGGGGATGTTACACCTTTGTCCATTCGAAATTCCTTTTTCATCTCCTAATCAAGTCAAATAAAGGAATGCATTTATCGGTAGCTCTGGAAATGAATCAACTTAAGGCAGCAACCTTCCCATTCAGGTTTTGTACTTGTCTGATTGTCTTTGGCTCTTGGATATTACAAATAGCTTGGATCTTCTTGGGATTAACTTCGATCCCATGGGCATTTGTGATGAAACCCAAGAACTTCCCTGATGTAATGCCAAAGGAGCATTTCAGAGGATTAATCTTCATTTTATAATGTCAGAGGAAGTCGAACATTTCTGCCAAGTCTCTAATATGGTCGCTAGACCGTCATGACTTCATGAGCATATCGTCGACATATAGCTCCATCATTTTTCCGATCCGATCTTTAAACATTCTGTTAACTAGGTGCTGGTAGGTCGCTCCTGCATTCTTTATTCAAAACGGCATCACCACATAGCAATATAATCCAACATTGGTAATGAAGTTGGTGTGCTCTTGATCGGGAATGTGCATCGGGATTTGGTTATATCCTAAGTATGCATCCATGAAAGATAACAATTCCTGTCTCGCGGACGAGTCTACCAGCTGGTCGATCCTTGGAATGGGGAAACTATCTTTCAGGAATTCCTTGTTCAAGTTCGAGTAATCAATGCAGGTCCGCCATTTCCCATTCGCCTTTCTCAGTAGTACAGGATTAGATACCCAATTATTGTAGAGGGCGTTGCGAGTAAACCCATTATCTTTGAGTCTATCAACCTCCCCTTTAAGAGCGGCAGATCTCTCTGGATCCATGCCACATTTTTTTGTTTCACCGGGACATGTCTCGGGTCGATATTCAATGTGTGGCTCGCAATGGAAGGCGAGATCACACACATGTCCGAGTGAGTCCAAGCGAATATGTCGAGATTCGCTCGGAGAAATCCAACATGCTCTTTCATCATCGAGGGGCTGAGCTGTGATCCAATCTTTAAGACCTATGATGGGTCATCGTGGCTGACAGTGATGTCAATTGTCAAATCAGCCGGTGCAGCCTCGGTCTCTTTGGGCTCCTCCTCGTCTCTCTTGGATCTATATCTCTATAGAGCCGACTATGGCGCCCGAGCCAAGGCTTAGGTGCTAGTTGTCAATTTTCAGTGGCTTGGATGCGGACTAACTTATCCACACTCTTACCTTTCTCCTTTCATTGAGAAACCCTCAATTCAGCAAAATAATAGGCATGTCCAGCCGACTGATCACCATGAAAAATTCTGACACCATTATCTATCGGAAACTTCAAAGTTACGCACCATGGGACAAGAGCTGCCAGGAACTCGGCTAGGGTCTATTGGCCCAGAAAAACATTGTATGGAGAGTCAACATCCAAAACAACAAATGGAAGAATATGCACTCTCCTACGGTCACCTTCTCCTGACTCTACAGTTAATTCAATATAACCAACAGCTTCAGTTGCCACACTACTAAAGCCATGAATGCAGGCTTTAGACGGTTTCAAGTCCTTGGCTTCCATCCTCATCTGATCATAAGCTTTTTTGAAAATTACATTACAGAACATCCATAGTCAACCAATATCCTTCTCACTAAAGCAAGGTCGATCATGGCGGAAATGACCATTGGGTCGACCGTTGGAGCCTCCAACTTATATGCATCTCTGTTTCTAAACATGATACCATCTGCAATTGTACGCTGTTGTTTTGCCGAAGCTCCATCTTTTGTATTAGAACAACATTCAAAATCCATGTGCTTAATCGCACTAGCATTGTGCTCCATTTCATGCCAACTCTTATCAGCCGCATGCAGTCCTACGACTATTGTATTTGTTATCCCGCCTTTTGGCAAGGCCGTGACACCAAGAACTTGACTAGAAACCAATGACAGTTCGTCTTGGAGATCGGTTATACGCAGGCTCACTATGGATATCGACAAATTTTTTCCGAGCCCGGATCGAGCTAAATTTGATATGACACGACAAGCAAAGCTATGAGAGCCAACATTCCAAATTTCAAGTCAATCGGAGTTAATATGCTAAAAATATTGATCGATCACGGTTGAAAAATCCAAACTTGCATCGATCATAACTCGAGATCTACAAACCCAAATGCCACCAAATTTTTACAGGAGCTTAAATATGACCTGAAGAATGTTCCTGCCAAATTTCAACTCAATCGGAGAAAGTCTTGACCGAGTCGAAATTCGTTCGTATCGATCGCGGATGGAAAAACTCCAACTTGCATCGATCATATCTCGAGATCTACAAGTCCAAATGCTATGAAATTTTCACAACAGCTTAAGTACAACATGAAGAATGTTCCTACCGAATTTCAACTCGATCGGAGCAAGTCTTGACCGAGTTGAAATTCGTTCGTATCGATCGCGGATGGAAAAACACCAACTTGCATCGATCATATCTCGAGATCTACAAGTCCAAATGCTATGAAATTATCACAGCAGCTTAAGTACAACATGAAGAATGTTCTTGCCAAATTTCAACTCGATCGGAGCAAGTCTTAACCGAGTCGAAATTCGTTCGTATCAATCGCGGATGGAAAAACTCCAACTTGCATCGATCATCTCTCGAGATCTACAAGTCCAAATGCTATGAAAATTTCACAGCAGCTTAAGTACAACATGAAGAATTTTACTGCCAAATTTCGACTCGATCGGAGCAAGTCTTGATCGAGTCGAAATTCGTTCGTATCGATCGCGGATGGAAAAACTCCAACTTGCATCGATCATATCTCGAGATCTACAAGTCCAAATGCTATGAAATTTTCACAGCAACTTAAGTACAACATGAAGAATGTTCCTGCCAAATTTTGACACGATCGGAGCAAGTCTTGACCAAGTCGAAATTCGTTCGTATCGATCGCGGATGGAAAAACTCCAACTTGCATCGATCATATCTCGAGATCTACAAGTCCAAATGCTATGAAATTTTCACAGCAGCTTAAGTACAACATGAAGAATGTTCCTGCCAAATTTCGACTCGATCGGAGCAAGTCTTGACTGAGTCAAAATCTGTTCGTATCGATCACGGATCGGACCGAAAACTTCACGGGCTTGGGCGCGCAGGCCTGGTCACGTGCCAGAGAGGGTCTTCCGAGATCTGAGCGAAATACCAGCCTCCTACAGCTATAAATAGACCCCCAAAGCCAACAGAAAAGGGGTTCTTCTTCCTCTTTGAGGTCTCCAACGCCCGGACTCCACCAAATCCAGATCTGAACTCCATGGCTGCTGCTACCAGCGAATTTCACTGCTACAAATCATTGTTATTCGCTGTAATTCATTGAAATCAATTGTAAACATCAAAGGAAGGTCAATAAAGCAAACTACTTCATAGTGGACGTGGGCAATACGTTGAACCACTCTAAATTCTTGTGTCTCCCTGCATTTTAGTTATTCTCATTTCTGAAATTTGGAGTTTTTGTTAGATAAATCCTCTTTTTACATTTAATTTCTTCACTTTATCTCTTCAAAGACTTCCAAGAGTGTTGTGCCAAATTTTGGTACAAACACTTTGGTGCTTTCACAGAGAAAACCTTTCTTTTCTCCTGCTCTGTGGATCTACTACCGTAGTTGGATTGCAAAAATCTAAGGAGGAGATCCAGATCTTTCGTCAAGTGGTTCCATCTATTCTATTTAGATTGCTCCAGATCTAAGAGGAACTGCATTCATCAAGATTTTTGTATCCATATTTTCGTATCCATGAAAATATGGTAATTTTCGTATCCATGTTTTCGTATCCAGAAAATATGATGATTTTCGTATCCATGTTTTCGTATCCAGAAAATATGATGAATTTCGTATCCATGTTTTCGAGTCCAGAAAATATGGTGAATTTCGTATCCATGAAAATATGATCATTTTCGAATCCATCATATCGTATCCAGAAAATATGGTCATTTTCAAATCCATCATTTCGTATCCAGAAAATATGGTCATTTTCGTATCCATCATTTCGAATCCAGAAAATATGATCATTTTCGTATCCATCATTTCGTATCCAGAAAATATGGTAATTTTCGCATCCATCAGAGAGCATGTGTTCGACTCGATCCGCTTTGCCTCCATCAAAAGCCAACTTCGACTCGCTCACTTCGACTCGCTTCACAGCCATCAGAAGTGACCATTTCGACTCGCTTCACAACCATCAGAAGTGACCATTTCGACTCGCTTCGCAACCATCAGAAGTGACTGCTTCGACTCGCTCTGCTTCGCCTCCATCAGAAGCCAACTTCGACTCGCTTCACTGCCATCAGAAGTGACCATTTCGACTCGCTTCACAACCATCAGAAGTGACCATTTCGACTCGCTTCGCAACCATCAGAAGTGACTGCTTCGACTCGCTTCGCAACCAACAGAAGCCAACTTCGACTCGCTCCCTTCGACTCGCTTCGCGACCATCAGAAGTGACTCCTTCGACTCGCTCTGTTCGAACCACTGTTCGACTCCATCAACTTCGACTCCATTGGCGAAGCCACTGTTCGAATCTCTCAAGAAGCTCCACTTCGACTCGCTCTATCGATGCACACTTCGACTCGCTCAATCAATGCACAGTTCAACTCGACTGAAACAACATCAAAAGCAGAATGACCCAAAGACTCGAGCGCCACGTCATCGAGTCGAACGGAAGCGAGTCGAACCAAATAGCCTACCGAGAATCCCAATTCGTATCGATACTCACACGTTATTCGTATCGATCCATCTGCGTCCAATTCGTATCGATATGAAAAAAATAAATTCGGGTACGACCCAGATTTCCTAAAAAGAGGCAAAAAAAAAATTTAATGATGGAACACCCACATAGTGAATTCAAAGCTCAATTTAATGAAGGAACATTCCATCCGTGCTTCTGATTGTTCCATGACTGAACAAGACACAGGAGATCACAACAATAAATGCTGAATTGCAATCAAGGAATGGCTATGGTACGATGGCTAATATGACGACTCCCCTGCACTGTCTACTCTGCTAACTCAAAACATAGCTAGTCACCGCTGAACCATCTTCAAATGCCCGCATCTTAATCATTCCACGTCCACATGAATAAAAGCATGACATACAACCTCAAGAGGACTTCCTTAATACCCTATATAAGTCTCCTATCTGGATGGAAGTTTGGGAAAAACACCAATCTATTAGCCCATTTTAACCAACTCGCCGTCCAATCGGCGTTACCAACCACTCAAACGTTGGACAATCGTGCATACATCATTCACCAGTGTTACAAGACCCCTTGGCAATAAAATGGACCTGATCATAATGTCGATTGGAGAATCTTTCCCAGTCGAGACCTATTCGTTCAAACCATCCTACATGCAGAACTTCCAGTGAAAATTCAACATGTTAACTACGTCGGTGCACTATGGAAATACAACCCTCGACACTACCTTATGAAGTGGGAATGGCGCGTGGATTTCTCCAAGGGCGATGAATGTCATCAAATGCAGATGTCTTCCCTCATTCCTCAGAGAAGACTGTCAATCACGACTTTGGTAAGAGAATTGGTGGATAGCCGCCGACGACTACACCAACATGTCTAGGCCAATATTGAGTTGATGAATCGGATGAAGGATCAACATAGCAAGATAAGGAGGGGACCTACTCCATACTCTAGATTAGAAAACTCCTCTTCTCTAGATGGCTACCATGAACGCCAACGCCATAAGGCTGCTCCGGAAAGGATAGCTCCAACAATATGTGCAAGCCCTATAAAACGAAGGACCGGGAACATCCGACCCCTATCGATCAAGGACTTTGATCAAATTGAACCATTTGCGTTAGACTTCCAACTGAGAAGGGCTGGACTGAAGTGCAATAGCGAGCATACGACGCTGCCTCACTTATTAATGAGATTTGATCTGATCTCTTTTGAATTATTTCTAATTCAATTTCATTTACGTTGCGAAATATGACCTACTTGAATTAAACTACTTGCAAATGATGCAGGTAATCGAGTACTTAAGATTGAGTGCAAAACAACCTCCGTGGACTATGATCAAATCATTGAGGTATCATCGTGACGAGCATGATTCAACCACTCATCGGCTACTATATGCCCCTGACTAGGGGCAAGGCATCAAAGCGGAAGAGACCGACAAGGTCAGGACTCTTGTACAAAGTGGATGCAACCGACCATCCCCTCATCCGCCTATGCAATTTAATTAGAAGATTTAATAAATACTTGGAGTTATATGTCCCAACAATGCACTCTCCATCTCGTGTTTGAAGCTCGCCAAAATACTTATGCTTCTTCTGATGCCCGATAAAATCGGAATCACACCAAGGGTGGATGTGATGTCACCATCCATGCATCCAATCCTACATTGGACATTTGGGATTATTTGAGGGAACATATGTTTTAAGGTCCAACCCTCTATTTAAAGTCATCAACGACTGACTGCCTACTCGCTAACCATCACGAGCTGTCATTTCAACTCTCTTCCTTAGCTCGATCGAAAGAATGCAAAGTATAAATTGGACGTGACTCGACTGTCTGCTCTCCAATTCTTGCACCCGACTTAAGGGAAAATATACAACTCAAAGTGGATGTAGTTCGACTATCCTTTCCTATGCTCGAGCACAAAGCTTGCCAGAACACTAATCTTACTCCTTAGGCTTAGCAAAAGTGGAATCCAAGCGAACATGGACGTGATCCAACCATCCATAAACTAAATCTCATCCTTCGTGGAGGGGCCTATAAGTGGAAGTTAATCGGGATCCCACCGATCACCCGCTAAGTGAAACCCCGAGCTCAAGGACAAGCCATCACACTGCGGCAATAAGGGACTGATACACGACAATCCTCTAACTAACTCCGGCTCCCAAAGTTTGAGCTGGAGTATAAACTTACGGACATGGGCTCGAGGAGGATGGATCCGTCCATCTAACAACTTCGCCCGCGTTCAACCTAAACCCGAGGAGGATGGATCGGTAAATCTAACGACCTCGCCTTCCATATTTACAAGCTCGAGGAGGATGGATCCGTCCATCTAACGACTTCACTTGCCTACTCAAGGCGGATATGATACAACCGTCCACGTACCTGATCAACTAACTCCAGATTCCCAGAGTGCGAACTAGAGTATAAACATCAACTCCGAGTTCCCAGAGTGCGAACCGGAGTATAAACATCAACTCCGAGTTCCCAGAGTGCAAACCGGAGTATAAACATCAACTCCGAGTTCCCAGAGTGCAAAGTGGAGTATAAACATCAACTCCGAGTTCCCAGAGTGCGAACCGGAGTATAAACATCAACTCCGTATTCCCAGAGTGCGAACCGGAGTATAAACATCAACACCAGATTCCCAGAGTGCGAACTAGAGTATAAACATCAACTCGGGATTCCCAGAGTGCGAAACGGAGTATAAACATCAACTCCGAACTCCCAGAGTGCGAGTCGGAGTATAAACATTAACTCCAGATTCCCAGAGTGCGAACTGGAGTATAAACATCAACTCCAGATTCCCAGAGTGCGAAACGGAGTATAAACATCAACTCCGAACTCCCAGAGTGCGAGTCGGAGTATAAACATCAACTCCGAACTCCCAGAGTGCGAGTCGGAGTATAAACATTAACTCCAGATTCCCAGAGTGCGAACTGGAGTATAAACATCAACTCCGAACTCCCAGAGTGCGAAACGGAGTATAAACATCAACTCTGCACTCCAGAGTGCGAGTCGGAGTATAAACATCAACTCCAGATTCCCAGAGTGCGAACTGGAGTATAAACACTAACTCCAGATTCCCAGAGTGCGAACTGGAGTATAAACATCAACTAACTCCAGATTCCCAGAGTGCAAACTGAACTCCAGATTCCCAGAGTGCGAACTGGAGTATAAACATCAATTAACTCCAGATTCCCAGAGTGCAAACTGGAGAATAAACTTCAACTAACTCTAAGTCCCCAGAGTGTGGACTGGAATATAAACACCAATTGGGTGCGAATGACCACCCATCAACTTGCTTCGGTCCCGAGAGCGTAGGCTAGAGTATAAACACCAAATGGGTGTGACTACCAACCCATCAACCAACTCCAGTCCTCAAAGCATGGTTTGGAATATGAATACCAAAAGGGATGTAATTCGACTGTCCATCTATCGGCTATAGTTCCTCATCAAGTTCTGTAGTACAAAAAGCAGATGCGGTTCGACCGTCTGCTTTCCAATCTTCCCCTGACATGGGGGCACACTTAACACACAAAATTGGATGCGATCCGACCATCCAGCACTAAGCGGGCGTGACACAACCGTCCAAGCATCAACTCTTATCCCCGGCAAGGGACCCATAACGTAAATTTTATACGGATGCACTCCAACCCCACAAGACAAAATTTCTTCCTTGATTCGACAAAGAGACGCAGATTCGCAAAAGAACCTAGCTGAATGTCCTATTCTAAATGGATGCGACTACCCGTTCTACTGCAAACGAACGTGGCACGACCGTTCATCCGCTAAATCTCCCCTATGATCCAAAGGGCTGTTTGTGCAACATGGACGGATGTGACCTAACCATTTGCCAATCGATTCCTTCCTACAGTTCAGTGGGAGAAGCATCAAATTAAAGTTGTTGTAATGTGATCGACCACACTCCGACTTTCGCCATTGACTAGTGCTAGAGGGATTAATTGAGGAAAATGCGGTCCGACCATTTTCTACTAAAACTCTTAGTCCCCAGGGTGTGGACAGGGGTATAAACATCAAATAGGTGTGATGAATGGCCCTTCAACTGACTCTGATCCCCAAAGTGTGGCTACAAGAATAGACAAACAAATGAATGTGATTCGACCATTCATTCACCAACTCTGACCTTGACTCGACATGAGCAATATAAACTCACTACAGGTGCAATTAGACCATCCACGAACTAACTCTTCTAACTCAAGACTGGAGGTAGAAGTACAAATCACCGAAAGAAGAGAAAGGTGACTCGCTACATCTCCAGCTTTGCGTCCTCTACAACTTAAGGCAACGACTACAAGGAGACCCTAATGCTAACCAATCAGTATGATGCCCAAAGTTCTGGGCAACCAATTATATCGTACCGCCGGATCGACGGGCAATATCGATCTGCACCTTTCACATCGTACCATTGAATCGATGGTCAATTTCGGTCCTCTTCATCTACAAGTCGATGTGACCCGAACTCCATCGAATACCTTCCACCAACAGAGCATGGATAGAAGAATAAACCACGAATGGGTGTGACTTGACCATTCGTCCTCCGTTACCTTCCTTCGATCCGTCACGAAGAGCATGAGACCAGATGAGCATGAATGACCACATTCGAGCTAACTTTATTCCTAAATCTGACAGGAGAACGTAAATCGGAATGGACATGGTTGATCACCCAACTCCAAATGAATGAAACGCGACCATTCATTCATTGAATCTTACCATGATCCAACTAAATGAGCAATTCAAGACAAGTGCAACCTAAACATCTACACACTGATTCTTACCCTGGATTCAACAAGGGAAGCATCAATCCTGCATTGGATCTGATTGGACGATTCACTCTTCAGTTTTTGCACAAAGTATGGCAACATAAGTAGCGAAGTGAATGTCATTGACCGTCCAGAATCTAACTTATGTCTGAATGTCGGCGTAACAATGTATTCCGCCAATAGGAGAGAACTAGAACATAATACAAGATAGGCACGACTCAGCCTTCCATCGGTTAACTCGATCCCATGGTTCAATGGGATAGAATACAAAATTGAAGCGGGAATTATCTACCCTACCACTTATCGAGATATTCCCCAGACTTGGGGGCACGAACAAGAAGATAAGATTAATATGATTCAACCATTCATCAGTCAACCCTGGTTCTTAAAGCTTGAAATACAGTATAGACATAGCTAGGACGAGACTAGACCATCCGCGTAATGCATCCGCCAACCCGAGACTGGGGGCAAAAGAGTAATTATCCGAGATTTGACTATTTGAACCTATGACCCATGCCTGATATTCATAACAACTCAAGGTTATGACTGAAATGATGCCTAGAGATAGAATCATCAGATCAATACCCGAACTCATGGCCGACTGATCATCATTCCCGCCCTTACAATGAGCAACGGATCACGAGTACATTGAATGAAAAGCGCATCATTCAGAAACACAAGTGAATTCAATCTCAAAGCTGGAACCAGCTATGTAGCAGCGTGCAGTACAAGGCTAAGTTCAACTAATCCTTTGATTCAACATCCTTATAAGCCTGATCATTTACCATTGCAAATAAACACATGAGGCGCCTACAAGCCATCACGAGTATTGTAGATCAGATCACAACTCTGCACAATGATGAAGAAAGAGTCAACTGTTTTACTTCAGGTGAATCTTGATGTGTTCGCTTAGACTCGATCTCATATATATATATATATATGGACTCTCGCCAGCCATGAAGAACCCAACATTAAATGTCGACCCGAGGCATATCTCGGTGAACAAAAGCGATGCGACATGGATTCGGAGAGATCTGTTGCAATTAAAGAGGAGGCGAATCTGCTCAAAACCAGTGGGTTTATCCATGATGCCCTCCAACCAAAATGAGTATCCAATCCTTTACTTATAAGAAAAACAAACAGGGAGTGGAGGATATACGTCAACTACTCAGATTTGCATGGGGTATGACAAAGCACAGCTTTCCACTTCCAATGATCAACCAACTGATGGACCCGACCATCAGACATGAATTACTCACATCCATGGAAGCAAACTCTAGATACAATCAGATATGAAGCATGTCCCAGACCAGGAATACAACTGTTTCGCTACTAACCTGGGCCTATAGTGCTATGCTGCAATCTATAGATTCAAACTTAAGGACACTTGTGCTACTTACAAAATGACGATTAACAGATCATTCAAAAATTAGATCGACCGATCGATAAAGGTAGATTTGGTTAATATGCTCGTGAGATCATGACTATCAAACAACCGCATCGATGACTTGGCAGAGATATTCAGTGCTCTCCAGAAAATGCAGGATCAAACTCAATCCTTCGAAATGCTCTTTCACCATTACATCAGAAAGATTCTTTGTTTTCATCATCAATTCTCATGGAATCAAGACTAATTTCTAGAAAATTCCGACAATTAGAGACACCCATGTACCAAGGACAACCAAGCAGCTCTGATAGATCGCTTAAAGAGACCTCCCATTTTACCTAAACTTTTGGATCGCGAAGATTTATACATCAATTGGGCCATGTCAACACACGCCGTAAGCGTCGTAATACTATGTGAAAAGAGACGAATCCAAAGACCCGTATATGATGAAGGCTGGCTATTGGCAAGCTCACCCCATTAACATCCATATCGACCAACCGTTATGATAGGTCCAATAGAAACCTTAGATGTCTGAAAAGTTACTCAAGTGGAGTATCAAGCTAAGCCAATTTGATATCACTTATCTCTCTCAGAGAGCTTTCCATGGTCAAACATTAGCATACTTCATATCTGAATTCACTACATCGGACGATTATCCGAAGAACAGTGGAGAAACGTCCAACCGACGGAGAACGTACACCGATGGAACTTCCAATAATCAGCTTTCTAACATCGAAGTTGCGTTAATGACTCCTAAGGAACGAACGATCTGCTACGCCCTGAAACTCAACTTCCCTGCAACAAATAAAGAAGCTGAGTATGAAGCCTTGGCGCTCAAACTTGTAAGAAAACTAGGAGTGGAAACTTTACATGTCTTATGTGATTACCGGTTAGTAGTATGCCAAGTCAAGGAAGATTATCTGACTAGGGGGCAACGTCTTGCTCCTTATCTCAACCGGGTCCAAAAGCTACTGGCCGACTTCGACTGTTGCACCACTACACAAATCTCAGAGAACAAAATGAGAAGGCCGAATCACTTGCCAAGCTAGCCAGTTATGGGGATGCGCGACAAATAGACTTTGTCTCAGTTGAAATGCTTATTATTCCAAGCATTGACATATGAAGATCAACTAGATCTTGGGGACATATCTAGAAAAAGAGTCATGGATGACTTCTATCAAAGATTATCCACAATCGGGGATTCTTATTGAATAAAGGAATGAGAAATGGCATATCCTCCGTGAAGCGTCACTACATGATTATGTCTCGATCGTTGGACTCCATCGATACAAAGCATTACTCCTGTATCCACCAGTCCGAGACCCAATATGACGTATCCATCGATACAGAGCATACATTCCAACATCTCAGATCGATCCAGGAGAGGATCGATACAAAGGAAGGACTTAAAACAACCATCGAACGTTGTTACAACTCGAATTTCACATCGATCCAGGAGAGGATCGTTACGAAACTCGAAAAAAAAACTTGACAACGACCCATGAACGTGCAAACGTTGATGGGAGTCAGGTTAACATACGTACACGAATGACGAACTAATATTCAATTTTCAAAATTTACAGGAATTGAATGCTCACTTGATGACAATTACAACAGCGAACAACAAATCGCTAGCACTCGACACTCAGTTACGACAATGCACTACATAATCATTGGCAGTCAACAAATCAACATTTATATTACTGAAAATCAATCGAAGGTTACATCTTTTGACGAAAAGATAACAACTACTCAACGAATCAGATAGAACTTTTTCAGAATGAAGGATGCAGCATTTCAAAGCACATCATGTTCACACAAGACGTACATTGGGGTGCAAATGTTATCCCGCCTTTTGGCAAGGCCGTGACACCAAGAACTTGACTAGAAACCAATGACAGTTCGTCTTGGAGATCAGTTATACGTAGGCTCACTATGGATATCGACAAATTTTTTTTGAGCCCGGATCGAGCTAAAATTGATATGACATGACAAGAAAAGCTATGAGAGCCAACAATCCAAATTTCAAGTCAAGCAGAGTTCATATGCTAAAAATATTGATCGATCACGGTTGAAAAATCCAAACTTGCATCGATCATAACTCGAGATCTACAAACCCAAATGCCACCAAATTTTCACAGGAGCTTAAATATGACCTGAAGAATGTTCCAGCTAAATTTCAACTCGATCGGAGCAAGTCTTGACCGAGTCGAAATTCGTTCGTATCGATCGCGGATGGAAAAACTCCAACTTGCATCGATCATATCTCGAGATATACAAGTCCAAATGCTATGAAAGTTTCACAACATCTTAGGTACAACATGAAGAATGTTCCTGCCAAATTTCGACTCGATCGGAGTAAGTCTTGACCGAGTTGAAATTCGTTCGTATCGATCGCGGATGGAAAAACTCCAACTTGCATCGATCATATCTCGAGATCTACAAGTCCAAATGCTATGAAATTTCAAAGACAGCTTAAGTACAACATGAAGAATGTTCCTGCCAAATTTCAACTCGATCGGAGCAAGTCTTGACCGAGTCGAAATTCGTTCGTATCGATCGCGGATGGAAAAACTCCAACTTGCATCGATCATATCTCGAGATCTACAAGTCCAAATGCTATGAAATTTTCACAGCTGCTTAAGTACAACATGAAGAATGTTTCTGCCAAGTTTCGACTCGATCGGAGCAAGTCTTGACCGAGTCGAAATTGGTTCGTATCGATCGTGGATGGAAAAACTCCAACTTGCATCGATCATATCTCGAGATCTACAAGTCCAAATGCTATGAAATTTTCACAGCAGCTTAAGTACAACATGAAGAATGTTCTTGCCAAATTTCGACTCGATCGGAGCAAGTCTTGACCGAGTCGAAATTCGTTCGTATCGATCGCGGATGGAAAAACTCCAACTTGCATCGATCATATCTCAAGATCTACAAGTCCAAATGCTATGAAATTTTCACAGCAGCTTAAGTACAACATGAAGAATGTTCCTGCCAAATTTCGACTCGATCGGAGCAAGTCTTGACCGAGTCGAAATCTGTTCGTATCGATCACGGATCGGACCGAAAACTTCACGGGCTTGGGCGCGTGGGCCTGGTCACGTGCCAGAGAGGGTCTCCCGAGATCTGAGCGAAATACCAGCCTCCTACACCTATAAATAGACCCCCAAAGCCAACAGAAAATGGGTTCTTCTTCCTCTTTGAGGTCTCCAACGCCCGGACTCCGCCAGATCCAGATTCGAACTCCATTGCTGCTGCTACCAGCGAATTTCACTGCTACAAATCATTGTTATTCGTTGTAATTCATTGAAATCAATTGTAAACATCAAAGAAAGATCAATAAAGCAAACTACTTCATAGTGGACGTAGGCAATATGCCGAACCACTCTAAATTCTTGTGTCTCCCTGCATTTTAGTTATTCTCATTTCTGAAATTTGGAGTTTTTGTTAGATAAATCATCTTTTTACATTTAATTTCTTCACTTTATCTCTTCAAAGACTTCCAAAGAGTGTTGTTCCCAATTTTGGTACAAACGGTATTGATCACCAATCTTCCATCAGTCTACGCAGGCTCCTCAGCCCTGTGCGGTGCTTGTCCTCAGTTGGGGTCAGATATCCCCTGCCCGCCATCTTGTGGGGTTTTCCCAAAGTGTTGTAGCTTCCTTTCTTAAATCAGCTCTTTCATAATATCCTGGAGATGCCTGCATTCATTTGTGTTATGCCCATAGCATTTGTGAAACTGACAATATTTCCAAGTTTGTTTCTGCTTTTCTGTTGACTCTTTTGGAGTTGGCTTCCTGTACAGCATGGTATTGTAGGTAGACAAATAGATTTTCTCCAAGGACGTATTCAGTGGCATGTAAGTATTGTACATCGGAATCCTAGGCTTCCGTCTTCCAGAATACCTCTTTCGTTCTCAGCTCCTATCTCCGCCTTTCTTATGTTGATTCAGTTTGTTTTGGACATTCACTTAAACTTTTCCAGTGCTTTCATTAGGCTGCTTTCCAGCAATATTACTATGTACTCCCTCTCCATTCAGTCCTATAACATTCTTCTTCTGGAGGATTTGGCTTCCTCCTTCCTTAAATACTGAGCCGTTGCGTAAAAGCATTCCAACGTTGCAGATGGCTTGCCAGCTAACCAATCGCCAACATCAGATTCTGGATCAATCCATCTTATCACGGCCATCAATATTGCATGGTCATTTGGATTATTGATTTCTGTAACAGTTGTATGGAATCTCTGTAAATAATCTTTCAACTATTCTCTTAGAGCCTAGATCACGTTGGACAGGGACGTCACATCTTTGGGGCGAGTTACATGCATTCGGACTTGCTCCACAAACCTTATTGCCAATATCAAATCTAGAGATTGACCACGGGGGTAGCCTTGTAAAACACATCGTTGCTATTCCAGAGAGAGTTATGGAAATACATCTACACTTGGTTGCATCATCTACTCATGCGGAATCCATTAGCCATTCATATCTCATGATGTGCTGCCTGGGGTCGGTTTTTCCCTCGTAGGTAGGCATCGATGGCATGTTGAACCTCCTTGGATACTCTACATGTAGGACATTATCATTAAACGGGGTATGGCTTCTCGAGATTCCCTAGTCATCATTGATCAAGCCTTGCTCTCTCTTACTAATGGTCTGACCATAGTCGACAAGTCCGATGTTTGGATAGTTGGTGCCAAGCGGGGGTCGTGTTCCACCTCACGTGAATGGTCCGGTCGATGTTTATAGGCCGTTCCACGTCTTCTTGGTTCAACATATTCCCGATGTGTATCTCAAAATTCACTTCATCGTCAATCCGAGGAAGCACTTAGTCAACATATAACTGAACTCCTTCATCAAAATCGACCGTAGAAGCTCCAGCTCGAATCCCAGTGTGCATAGGTAAGTTCCCTCCTTTGGAGGAGGGATCGGCACCGATCGGTCCTGGCAGACCCCGATGGTATGTCTGTTATTGCCCCGAAGTTTCTACGCGATATCCGTCTGTTCTACGGTGCCTATGTCTGTGATACTCATCCGATGAACTAGAACTCTCCAATGCCGAGTAAGGGGTAGAGTCCCTCCTAGATTTTCTTCATTGTTGCTGATTGGGTTGGTTGATTAGGTTGATATTGGTCTGAATCTGCTACTTTAATTATCGACGGCTATCCATTAGCTCTCCCATCAGATTTTGGAATACATCTCTTGTAATAGAATCAGATGGATTTAGAACTTCAACTGGTTCAACATTCACATCCATTGGTTGACTGCACGGTGCTTCTTGCTGGATACTAGCGTTCTTATTTCCTTCTACGTTTTGAGAAGTAGATCAAGTGTTGATCACCGTTGTTGATAGCTTTGCTTAGGTTTTTGCAAATCTGAGTAGAACAATCAAACTTCCTGAAGATAACTATGGATCTCCTTTGGAGGATTTATGCAATCCAGTAGCAACAAAGGGATCCTAATAAGCTGAGAATCAAGGTTCTCAGTGAAAGCACCAAAATGTTTGCACCAAAAATTGTTACGAACACCCAATAGAGACTTTTGAAGAGAAATAAATGAAGAACAAAATAGAAACAGTGGATAATAACAAAGTAACATCAATTAATTGAAAGAATAACATGCTCACACAATGATTTATAGTGGTTCGGCATTTTTGCCTACGTCTACTTTGAATATATTACTTTATTAATTACTTTATAATCTTAGTACAAAAGGGATCGGATAAGAATCCATAGTTGTAAAAGAGTAGAAAGCAACAAGCAGCTTAAAAGTCCCCAAAATAAACAACCAAGCGAGTATGTATAGATGAGGATATCTAAATATCTCTCTGAAAGCTCGGCAAAAAGGCCCCCAAAACCATATGGGCCCACAAGAGGGTTCGCTTGGCCTAATTCCAAAGAAGAGGGATTGGTATCGATCCCTTCTCTGGTTGAATTATTGGGTGCGATCCCTATGTTGACTTCCCCATTCTAAAATATGTTTAGCCTCCAAATTCATTCCAACTGGATCGGTGGAGCTAGACTTATTGCTTGATCTTTGCTTCGATATGGTTTGCATGCTGCTTTCTCCTAATCCCTCCAACATCATCACCTTAAGTTGCAATCCCTGAGGTAAGCTTACTAGGATCCCCATGTCTTGCTCACAAAATTTCATATGCATTAGCCTTGTGGATCTCGAGATATTAATTGTTTTCTATAGGAATGCCACTCCCTAAAACATGCCGACCTATATTATTGAAAACAATCTATGTCGATCCCTCTAGATGTTGAACCATATTTCATATTTCGAACACTCTTCTCAACTATCCATCAATTTCCTTCAACATTGACTTCATGTTACCTTCTGTACTTGAATTTTGGGCCCCACAATCATCACTCTGGAGTCATCGGCCTTCATGGCAGTCCAATCTGACTTGTGCAATCATTCAATATAACCGGGTTAAAATGCCAGATAATAGCTAAAGACTCTGCATAAGTGTTATTTATACATCATAATCATTCCAATTTCTTTTGGAGTTATTACATCACATATCAAATCGTCCCCTGCTCATCCAGGTTTGTCTATCTTTTTTTAAGTACAAGGCATTCAAATCCTTTTATCAAATTTACATCCGTTCTATAGTTTGATCTCTTCGGATCATTTTTCATTTAATTTAACGTGCGATCTCTTTGAATCATTCATTATCCAATCCAGGATTTGATCTCTTCAGACCATTTAACTTCCAATCTAGGGCTCGATCTCTCTAGATCATTTAACGGCTGATCTAGGGTTTTGATCTCTCCGAATCCTTGCTGAATCCACTTGCTCTTTGAAAAAGGAACTCAACGACCAAACAAGCTCATCCGCTTACTTTTCCGTGAGGGTACTTACTTTTTGTACAAGCCTATCCATTTGTTCTCTGGCAAAGGAGCTTGCACCCTACACTCTGGTCCCGCCTGTCTGAATGGGACTTAAAGCGATCAATATCGCGCAAGTCCAACGGCTCATTTTCCGATGAGGTGACTTGCACCTTGGACTTCAGTCCTACCTCTCCAGACACATGTAAGCGGTCCGAGATTATTATTGTCCTAAATAGTTGTCCCAAACATCCGACACAGAGCATGCCTAGAGAACAATCTGGGCCTGGTACACCTGTAAGCGGTCTGAGGTTATCATTATCCTAATTATTCAAAGCAAGAAAAGGTGAAGCAAGGGAATCGATCCTGACTCTCGACCATCACGATCATGGGATTTTGAGTCTCTAACTAGATCCCTGGTTGTTCCTTGATGTGTTCACACCAGATGGTGGTTTCTTCAGCTGCACCATTGCAGTTCGGGTCCTCACGACTGCTGCAACTAATTGCTCCGAACCTGTTATTCTATCAGATCACAAAGGTGTCGTTACTCATTTGTTTCATGTCCCTCCAGCTCATGGAAGATGCAAAACATTCCAGATCTTTTCTGCCGATCAATGTGCTCTCTCCTAGTTGGCTTTTGATAAGGGATATGCCCCCTGGTGTCCAGATGTATCCTTTTCGGGATCTTTGTTAAATTAGTGTAGGAAGAGAATTTCGACTCCCTCCTTTGTCATTTCAGTTTCACGAAGTCACACCAGCGCTTCTTTTTCCTTTTCCTTTTCGGTTTTCCATTTCGGATAGTCCCCTGTCATCCATAACATTAATTTCAGCATCCTTGGCTTTGACATCTTCTTGATGCAAATATCTCTCAGCTTCATGGTAGAATTCTGTGAGATCCATCGGTTGATTCCTTTCCAATTGTTTTCGACTCTAGATACTACCTCCATTAAGATTATAGACAGATCTAGTTTGTCAACGATGGAAGTTGCCACATTGAACCTTGTCAAATAGCTTCTCAAGGTCTCTCCAACTCTTTATTTAATGCTTGATAGCGTCATTACATTCTTCGATCGCGGGACATGAACTCTGAACTCTCTTAAAAATTTATTCACCAAATTGGTCCACGTGCTTATGGTCCCATTCTCTAGTTGTCTGAACTGAATCACTTCCAAGTTCGTTGAGTATAATGGGAATCACTGCCCCATTACCTCCTCACTCCATATATCAGAATCAGATCCAACATTTTGTCATATATTTCCAATGTCAAAAGCTTGAAATCAGGAGGATTTCTCATGTTCCGAATATTAGAAGTAAATGGATTCTTGTTTACATCCTCCAAACTCTGGTTTAGGGGTCCACCTCTAATTATTCTCCTTACCAATTCAGCAATTCGGTTTTCACCATCCATTGAATGTCTTTGACCAAAAGCAATGTTCTGTCCCCTGCTCCTTTGGGGGAACATCGGCACATACTCTAGCACCTACTCCTCTTGCTACACGTTAGTGTTTCGACATTCTCCTCTAGTTTCATTCTATCCTCCATTCCTACGAAGATGTTCTGGTACATACTTTTTCGGTCGTTGCCCGTTCACATTCTAATTTCTATTTCTAGCTCCATCATCATTTGCTTCTGGCATTCCAGCATGTTCCAATTTCACACCAGCATTGCCCCCAAGTATAATTATCTCAGTACCAAGTTGATTCAGGTTGGTACCAAGTTGTACTATTGGTGGAGGCACCATTTTAGTTTGCTCTACTATAACTTCAGATTTTCCTGCATTTGCTCCTAGCACTTGGTTCTGCATTTCAGCTCTAGCTATTTCTTGTTATCCCATTCTTTGAAAAAAATACCTCAAGCATTTCCTACTATCGAGTCATTAATCCACCTTGCATTTCTTTTATCATTTTCTCCATCTCTTCTCTGGTCACATAGATGGATTGATGAGAATTTGAGGACATTTCTTGGCTGCCCCATGCTCTGGTTGGCTTGCTCGAACCTTAGATCTAGTGTTGGGTCTCTTAATCTTCTCCAAATCTCAGATTCAAGCTTCAAGTCTTCGGAACTAGTTCTTTGCACTCAATGAAAGCACCATCATGTTAACCTAGAAAATGCATCAACATGTAAAAATCCTATGAAAGCACCAGTTCAAGTAAAATAAACAGGAAAGCAATAAAAATACACAATTGTTATAGTGGTTCGGCATAATCTGTGACCTACGTCCACTTTAATCTCTTTTGTTAGTTGTTCTCTCCCTGGATTAAAAACATTATCTTAGATTTGACCACATTCTAGTAGACCGCATAATTACAATGAAGTTTCTAGAGTGTTTGAGGGTCACTAGTACTAAAGTTTACTCATCTAAGTCTTAAAACAATAGGTAGTAGCTTCCTTGGTCACTCTAATGGAGGAGATGTTAGATGTGAAGAAGAGGAAGAAGTCTCTAATGGTTGAAAGATTGGATCCAGAGTGAAGAGAAGAAGAAGATCCAGATCCCATTTTGGTTATAGGTAGGTTGGTATTTATAGAGAAACAAAGGTATGCAATTAGAAGCCCACTTGCAATGAATTCCAAAAGATAGCCCGATGTCGCATAGGAAAATTGGGAGCATCATGAGCTAAAAACTTAACTCGGTACCGACCTAAGCATGGTCAACTCAGTACCGAGCTATGGAGTTTAGTGAAAACTCCTCTTCGACTTTTGCTTTGCTCTTTTGTCTCTTAGTTGATGCGATTCGAGCTCTTATCCATTGTCCTTGAGTTGATTCTAGTGATCTTCTTGATAGCACTTGAGTTACCCTTATTTCTTTGTTGTCACGTCACCAATCTTTGAATTGATCATACAAACTCTAGGAAAAGTACTTGATCCCGATTCATTACAGTGTATAGGTTTTGTGTGAAGTTTTGGAGGAGAATCAGGGAGATGTGATAGGTTGGTGCCAACCTATGGTCACCAACTCGGTACTAAACAAAGGTGTATGCCCCAATCCAAGTGAAGTTTCTTTAAGTCGCTTCTTTAACTTTTCCAAGTGCATTTCCAAATTCATGAATCGTTTCGTACTCGGTTGATCTTCTAAGCCCAATTGAAATCTGCTTTGGTTCAAAAGCGGGTTAATATAAACCTATGTCAGGGTGATAGGAAATCATACCAAAACCTACTCTTCTCCTATCATCAACAAGAAAGCATAACTCATGATGTGACTGAACGTAATGGTATACTATAATAGGGTAATATGTATATAATAAAATGTAAGTCTACTCTAAAATACACAGCAATGAAAGCAACCAACTATTATAAACTAGCAATGAGAAACAACCAAATAATACAAATTAATACCCATTATTACTGATGGATGAAGACACAGTAAATACATGCCCAAGATAAATAGAATTGGTACCTAAGTGTACCATATACCCCAAGTCGCATTCAGTGCGATCGAACGTGCAGGTCTCACCATACCCCTATAATAAGCTTTGGTGATATATGACCTACTCTATTTACTTGAATCTACATCCGTGTTAGACGTCACTTATCATTCAAATTATCATGATCCAATGATTCCCTTCGAGAGTTCAAGATAATAGAGTCTATGACTGAATGTACCATAGACCCTGAGCCACATCTTGAAAGATGGGTCTTGTATATATCTCATTAAACCCCCATAATGAGATTTGGTGATATATGATATACTCTATATACATGAAACCTATTCCCATAATAAATAGAATAGTGTTGAATGTACCATAGACCCCGAGCCACGTCCTAAATGATTGGTCTCATGTAGATCTTATTGTAACCTAATAGTGAGCTTTAGTGATATATGATCTAATCTAAATACTAGGGACCTTTGTGGATCACACTGTACCCCTATAATGAACTTTGGTGATATTTGATTCCATAGTAGATGATTGTCATCATCCCCCCTAAGACATCATGGATTTCTTGACAGACTTGTATAACATCTCCACCAAAGAGAATGGCTGACGTGTCTCGTGTAATATGCTATCAAGACCATAAAGGAACACCAACGTTGTATAGATGTAAGCACACATCAAATACAAAATTGCATAATCAAATACATCCATTCCAAGGTCAAAGCAATGGGATGAGGATTGCTTTGCTCGATTATACGCGCTCATCGGATGTGATCGATTATTATACCGATCTCGTGCATGATCGTTGTCGATTTTTGATCACATATAAATCACATTGCACTTATGTTCAGATTTCGAGCTTCATCATGCCTTCCACTTCCTTGAGTAGCCCAAAACCATCCAGAAGTTATATCAAAGCCCCACGAAGAACCGTACACGAGACGGGGTAAAATACCCAAAGCCATACACCTGACCTGGACTTATTTCCTAGGTCAGTGCACCTTCAGTCGACTAGGAAGCTTTCCTGGTCAACTTGCCTCAGTCGACTGGTGGTACACAGCAGTCGACCGAGTCAGGAAATTCCTAGGTAGTAAGCCCAACCCAACGAGTTAAGTCGGCCACCGCTCGTCGATTCGAGCCTCGTTTTCTCCGTCACTTCGCCCGATGAGTCTTCTAGCTCCCATAGTTTGCCTTCGCTGCAACGAAGTTCATTGGGTGACATTTTTGAAGTGGTTTCTTAAGTATTCAAAAACTGATTTTGATACCAAAATCCACTCTTTGCACATTTAGATTTTTATAGGCAAATACAACGATCCGGCCTTCTCAAAGCCAAAACAAATTCAATTAAGCCCCACACCTCATGTGATGTTGCACATGTACCGATGCACCCATTTGTGAACATTTGTATGCACACACATACATAACCACATATTTACTTCACAAGTTGTAACGACCCATGTAACTTCCCCCTACTTGGAGGCCCAAAACTAACTACTATGAATGCTGCAGTCATCCATAGTTATTAATCTTCTACGACCAAATACAGCGAAGTTAGATTCATTGATACACAGAAACACATGAATATGGAAAAAAATTAAACTTCAAAAAAAATCAAATATCATTTCAAAATATTTCCAAATCATTACATAATCCCAAATTGGCGAATCATGTTCAGAGAAAATATATTTATTACAACATACGCCTAAGAGCGACATATGAAGATGCCCCCTTGGATGATCAGAGTATATACAAGAAATATAACAACTTTTCCATTACAAACAACAAGCTGAATCAAAAGAAAAGAAAACCCTAAATAGCTATCATACCTCCTACACGTCTCCGAAAGCTTATTCGTTTTAAGAGGTACCCGAAAACCTCAATTCTCAAACTACTCAAAATCAATTGAGTACACCAGAGTTTAAGGGGAAAACATAAACTTCGAGTCGGACATAAAGCCTGGTATGAATAATAATCTACCATCTCAAATCATTTAGATATCTAGTGAGGCCACACCGCTTAGCGGAACGGGTTTTCCCCTCACTAGTATCTCAAAACCTTTAAAAAACCATATAATGTGCTCCTGCATCCACAATGGTTAAAATGATTCAAAACAGTATAATATGATGATATGCCAAACAAATGAATCAATTCTGGATTACCCATCCACATTCATTTTAGACTATCTGTCTCAATTATAGTTTCTAGGATTACTATTAACCTATTAGTTTTCATGGGCTGACTAATAACCGATTAAACATTTAAGGACTCCTTGTCCAATTACATAGTTTTCATGGGATCACTAAGAACCTATTGGTAACTCCAATATCTTACTCTTATCCTAGTTTTCATGGGTTGACTAGGAACCTATTAGTGACCCCAATATCCTTTCTTCTTATCCTAGTTTTCAGGGGTTGACTAGGAACCTATTGACATATGTCAATATCTTTATCTGGATATAGTTTTCATGGGCTAACAACAAACCTACTGGCCTCTGCCATTATCAAATCATAGTTTTCATGGGCTTACTATGAACCTGTCTTTCTGACAACTTCCTTTATACATAGTTTTCATGGGCTAACTATGAACCTATTAGCCCCTGCCAATATCTTTTCCAATACATAGTTTTTATGGGCTTACTAAGAACCTATTGGCCCCTGCGAATATCTTTCTTTTATATTTTGGCATCATATATTCTAGTCTTCCTGACCTCCAGGATGCAATTCTACTCATTTAGGAGTTTAATCAATTTATATTCACTACCGGGTTAACCTAGCTGGTTCTTTTACCCTTTATCCCTCAAAATGCAGTTATGGGTCCATTATAAAATGAATATATTTATATTTTAAGAAGCAAACATAACCTTATAGCAATACCACTCCTGTGGGTTTAGTATAAAACATGGTTAACCCCTTTAACCTATTATTTTATCAAAGAAAGCTTCTTCTTAAAACCATTATAAAAACTCCTTTAATTTAGCCATGGGTTTACCTTTTTAAAATTGAGTTTGGGTTATAAAACCTTTCGATACCTTCGATACCTTTCAACTTCATAGGATGACCTCCTTCGAAAGCATTAAATTCTATCTTTAAACCATCAGGCTCCTGTCTTTATAATAGTTTAAAACCTTCCGTTCAAAACCTTTTGATTGTAGTAAAGTATTAATATTTAACTATAGAAGCTTAGCTTCAAAACTAGTTGAAAGTACCCCTTCGACACCATTGGAAGTAACCCTTTCGAAACCATTGAAAGTCCCCCTTTCGAAAGCATTGGGTTTATACTTAAAACGGTATTTGGGCCAAAGTGATTATAGTCGAAAGCAACTCTTTTGAAACCATCCTTTTTCATTTATAAAAACATTGGGGAAACATGATGGCGTCGACACCATCTCTTTCGAAAGCATAAAAACATCGGGGTAAAGTAATGGAAGGTTGGCGTCGAAACCCCTTTCGAAACCATTGCCTTCGAAATCCCTAACTCCTTTTGAAAGCTACATGAAGTGGCTCTAATTTATAAAAAAGTACCTTTCGACAGCATTGATAACTTCAACACCATTGAAAGGACAAAGAATGGCGGTAGGGTTTCGAATAGGTCGGAAATCCTTCTTTCAAAAATTCTTTCATAAGTAAAGGAACACAATCGAAAGCAAACTTAAGTTAAGGGCAACCCATTCAAAACCTTTTAAAAACTCTTTCGAAACCATATGCTTCGACTCCTTCGAAGGCTAAAACAAAACGAAGGCAGGCGCTTTTCTTTTTTTAAAACAAACCAAGTTTTCGACTCCTTTTAAAGCTATGCTTTCACACCTTAGCTTTCGCCTTTCTCCAATACACTGTGTACCGTCTTTGTGATACCTTGTGCATTGGTTTCGGCTTAGTAGGTTCTGACTAGGTTGAAGGTGGAAGATTATGTGTCGAAAGGTACTTCCCAAAATAGGCGGAACCAAATTTCCTGAGTAAACCTGGTTTAGTTCTTCTTAAAGTAAACTTTTCTCGACTAACCTACCACGTGTCAACACCAGATTGGTTGTCTTAACTTTTTCCAATTCTTGACTAAAATAACTGGCGCTAATTTCAGATCTAAACCATGGTTAAGTTAATCAATTAAGCCCTTCCATTAAATAAACCAATTTTGCAAAGAAGTCCCTCTTCTAAAATAATTTAATTTGCATAGAAAATCACTTTGGAAAAATCCCCAAAAATTTTAGAAATTCACATTAATCATGTTATCTAACATATCAAAATTCCAGACCCAAATTCTCAATATATTTTCCAAAATAAATAAATAAACCCAATAACCATATTTTCCTTTGAAAATTCATAATAATCTTTCCATGGCTTGGAAAATTATCAAAATTGAAACCCAACTCCAAAATCATGTTTCTCATAACATAAATTTTTCCCATGGCATTTAAACATAATAAAATTTCGGTTTTGCCCTATTGTCTTTTAAATAATCTTGTTTAAGCCATATAAATTATAAATCAAGCATATCATCAACCAATATATCATAAAAACGAATTTACCTTTAAATCCGAAAATATATGATTCAAAACAAAATAAAGATGGAATTATTATTCACCTTGATTTAGATAAGAAGATTGGATTTAGATTGATTTCCCCTAAGCTTGATTCTCTAGCTGTTAATTTGAATTATTCTTGTTAATGGCCGGCCTCTCTCTTGCATTTAGTTTTCAAAATGACGTGAATGAGAAGAAAAATGGTAGGAACAAAAATATATAAGGGTAAGGGTTATGGGCGGCAATTTCTTATATACCCTTATGTTGTTTGATTAACCTATGAATCATTCTTAAGCCCATTAATTATTATATTAGGCTCGGC
This sequence comes from Allium fistulosum, assembly GCA_030737815.1. Lineage (NCBI taxonomy): Eukaryota > Viridiplantae > Streptophyta > Magnoliopsida > Asparagales > Amaryllidaceae > Allium > Allium fistulosum. The sequence continues at coordinate 693,153,724 of CM060903.1, read as the reverse complement.
CTTAATTAAATTAATTCAAGTCTCAATCCCCTTATCACTTAACATTTACACTATTCCATTTAATTTATATAATTAAATCTCGTAAATAATGTTATCAAAAATTAGGGGTGTTATAGGCTCTCATCCTTTAAGAATTTCTTCCTCGAAATTCAGTAAGGACTAAATACTAAACATAACAATCAACTGTAACGACTCCTAACAACCGTACTAGTCTACCTGACTAGGTATTATTTATATAAATCTTATATAGACATACCATCAAAGCAGATCGGGATAAGTATCTCGAATCATGTCCTCTGTCTCCTAAGTACAATCTTTCTCGTTGTCGCTCCACTGAACTTTCACCAATTTGACTGTCTTGTTCCTCAATCTCTTCTCATCTCTCGTTACAATCCAAACTGGTTGTCTGACAAAAGTAAAATTAGGCTCTACTACTAGATCTTCCAACTCTATCGGAGGAATAGTAGCCTCTGGATCATGCACATACTTGTGAAGATGAGACACATGAAATACATAATGGACACCTGCCATACTGCTCGGCTACTCAACTCCGTATGCGAGCTTTCCAGTCCTCTCTATAATCTGGAATGGACCAACATATCTTGGTGCCAGTTTCCCTGACTTCCCGAATCGTATCACGCCCTTCATTGGTGACACCTTTATGAAAACCCTGTCTCCAACTGAGAACTCAAGGTCCTTATGCCTTTTAACTGCGTAAATCTTCTATCTGGATTGAGCTTCTTTCATCCGTTCTCGGATCAACTCAATCTTATCTAATGCCTCCCTTACCAAATCTGGACCTAAGACCAATCTGTCTCCAGTCTCCAACCAACATACAAGGGATTTGCATGGCCTTCCATAGAAAGCTTCAAAAGGCGCCATCCATATACTAGTCTGGTAACCATTATTATTGGAAAACTCAACCAAATGCAGGTGATCCTCCCAAGATCCACCAAAGTCCAACACACAAGCTCTCAACAAATTCTCGAGCACCTTATTGACTCTCTCTGTCTACCCATCAGTTTGTGGGTGATATGTGGTACTTATCTGGAGCTTAGTGCCTAACACATCCTGTAGACTCTTCCAAAATTCGCTAGTGAATAAAGCATCTCTGTCGCTGACTATGCTACTAGGAACTCCATGAAGTCTAACTATATTCTTCATGAACAACTTTGCCAAAACAGGTGCCGTCCATGTCGATTTTACTGGAATGAAATGGGGCACTCTTGGTCAATCTGTCCACTATGACTTATATAATTTCATTCCCTCTTCTTAACATTGGCAACCCATCTATAAAATCCATGGATATCGAATCCCATTTCCATACTGGAATCTCTAAAGGCTGAAGCAACCCACTGGGCTTCTGATGTTCGGCTTTCACTTGTTGCCAGTTTAGACACTGTCTAACCCATAAGCCAACATCCATTTTCATGCCTTCCCAATAGAAGCTTCTCTTCATATCTTGATACATCTTGGTCCCTCCAGGATGAATCATAAACTTGGATTGATGACATTCCCCAAGAACTTCTCTCCTTAATTTCTCAACATCTGGAACACATATTTGCCCCTTCTTTCTCAACCATCCTATCCGGTCAAGAAAAAAATCTTTCAATTCATCGATCTCAGTTCCAACTTCAAGCCTTCTGATCCTCTCGGCTAATAGTGGATCCTCCTTTTGTTTAGAAGAAATTCTCTCAATCAATACTGGTCGAACTTCTAAACAAGACAACATGGCAGTAATCTAACTAGAACTAGCAGTCGATCTTAAGTGCACACTGCAACTGGCCAAAGTTTCTAGGCCCTTCCATTCTGCCAACATAGCCAACACCACATTCTGATGTCTTATGCTAAGAGCATCAACTACCTTGTTACCTTTCTCTGGTGTATACTCTATACCAAAATCATAAGCAACCAAAAACTCCAACCACCTCTGCTGTCTCATATTCAACTCTTTCTGAGAGAATAATTACCTTAAAGACTTATGATCGGTATACAACTCAAATCTCTCCCCCAAGAGATAATGCCTCCAAATCTCCAAGGCAAAAATCACCGCAGCCAACTCCAAGTCATGAGTAGGATATCTTACTTCATGCAATCAAAGCTACCTAGATGCGTAGGCAATGACTTTGCCTTTCTGCATCAACACAGTTCCCAATCCAGTCCACATGCATTGGTGTACACTACCAACCCTTCGTTTTCTTTTAGAACAACAAACATGGAAGCGTCAACAAATTCTTTAACTTGAGGAATGATTCCTCACATTTGCCGGACTAAACAAACGTCACTTCCTTCCTGGTAAGCTTAGTCAAAGGCGCTGCTATCCGTGAGAAATCCTTGATGAATCTCCGGTAGTAGCTAGCAAGCCAAGAAAACTTCAGATCTCGGTCACTGTTGCTCGACGAAAATTCTATCGAGTTAGAAAACCGTCGAAAGATTTCAAATTAAAATATAACCGCAAGCGCACGGCATACACTTGTAGTACGTGGTGAATACGGGTCGATCCACAGGGAATTGATGGTTTTAAAAAATCTATTCAATCAAACTAGACCAAATGGAGGAGAAATTGTTAACTAGAAGTAAAATGAAGCTAAAACTAGAATTGAAATTTGATTTTTAAAAACTATTGAACTAGAGAACAATTTAGAGGCAAATCCACTCTCATAATTTTTGGAAATCAACAAACAAACAATTTGTGATCTCTAGCTTTTGATATTAAGTGAAATATTGTTGTATTTATCATAAGTATGATTTTTTTATGTTATTAATTAACATAACTCAAACCATCAACCTATAATACAACAAATAAACCACTTATAATTCTCATGAAAATGAAGCCAAAGCAAAAGCTATTTTAAGTATGATCTATTTACTATTGTAACTAGTAATATAGATCATCAAATATCATTTTAACTTTAATTTCACAATCAAAAATGGATTAGCAAATGATGATGCAAATTGTTTTTATGTTGAATAAGAATAGTTCATTTGCATAAGCAATATGAGCTATCAAACCCACTTGTATAAACTTGCATCAAAATTCACTTTCATAAAGCACAAATAAAGAGATCAAAAATCATAACAAATGTTGAAATTACATAACATTTGAGAGCTTCATTACCCCTAAATTGAAGGGGTTTTGCTACTCATTTGTGACATTGAAGCAACACAAGTAAATTTCCACATTTAAAAGAGAAGAAAATAGAAAAATAGCAAAGAAGAGAATGTAATTAAACAACTTACAACAAAAGTAATTAAGCTACACTACTTGCATGAATGTAAAACTATTCTACTAACAAAGAAAAGAAAAGAACATAAATAAAAGCATTAACATGAAAAAAAAGAGAAGCATGTAGAAAAGAGAGGAAAAAGAGGCTTGGAAGCCATTTTTATTTCATATAGCATTGAGCTCACAATTTGATCTCTTAATTTCCTAAGTAAAATGAAAGAGTAGAAGATAGTTTCATGTACATAAGAGGGTTATTTATACATGCATAAAAGCCTAATTCTATTTTTAGGGGGCTTCCCAAAATACCCCTTAGGAAGTGTGGAGGCCAAGTAATCATTAGCTTCTACTAATCATCATTTAGGTGTACATGAAGCCATTAATTCCATAACCATGATCATTAGCCTCTAATTTGTACATTAAGGTAGGTGGGGTCCTCCATGATCTTCACTTTGAATTATTTCCCTCTTCTTTCCTTTGTATTCATTTGTGCATGCATGTATCTTCATATAAGCCTCTTCCATATGCATCCAAATTCCTATAAAAATCATCAAAAATATCCAAGTAAAAATTCTCAAATTTACACATGCACAAAAATGACCATTTTGCTCCTGAATGAAGATGAAAATATGATGGTTTGAAAAATAATTGAATTTTGGTTTTAACATGTACAAATGCCCAAATATGATGTTTATTTAAATAAAAAGAGATAAAATATGGATGTAAATATATGCACATTTACGTGCACATCAAATACCCCCACACTTATCTTTTTATTCGTCCTCGAATAAAGGAAAACTAAGATAAATCCGTTTTCGTAGGGAGCACGATTGCATTGAGCGTATGCAACAAGCCGTTAAACCTCTGGGTGTCCCCAGTAGGACGAGTGTTGTCTCGTGAAGGTTTTCAGCGGATACTACCCACAAAATCCAGATACAAAGTGAAAATATTTACAAAATGCAAGATTTATTTACAATGGGATGAATGCAAGTTCTTTAAAATATTTACAAATGATGGATTTACTCTTAAATCGACACAAAGAAGTTAAATATAAGTCTTGGTCATTATCTTGAAAATTTAAGTCATTTAATTGTCAAAATTTCCAACAAAAATCAAGTCATCATAACAAATAGATAATAGTTTAACTCGTTGTTTCGGTTGATAACAAAATGTAACTATGAAATAAATCCTTAGTTGATTATCAAAGTTTGTCAAAGTGGTATTCTCGTTTCTTTTCAATAACAAGTTAAATCAAACAAGTTAAAATGGTGCTTGGATTTCAATTGCTTACTCTCTCTTACTTGAAAATTTCATTGATATTGAAAATATTTACATATGCCTAACTCAGGTAAACTGAGGCCAAATATATTACCCGTGCACTGCCTTGCGGACTGATGTGAGGGGAATACAGAGCGTGGCGAGTGAACACACAAGTGTGAACACTTATCGACTGTAGGCGTTATTAAAAAGAATTTTTATATACATACACCTAACTCAGATAAACTGAGGCCAGATATACCGATCATGCACTGCCTTTCGGGCTTACGTGAGAAGGGTACAGAGCCTGGCGAGTGAACACACGAGTGTGAACACATGACTCTAGGTGTTAAAAATATATATATACATATATAAAAATGTTTTTTTAGAAAAAGAGGGTTTTGCAAAATCATCTTAGCACCATTTAACTTAGAAGATAAAAATGTTATATCCTTTACTTTAAATTTACAATTTTTTTAACAAAGATTTTCAATTAGAACATACTTCATAATTAACACATATGAACCTTCCTATATACTAGTTAAACCATTATTATTTGTAATCAAACTTCATTTTTATTTTTGTTAAGACAAATAAATTTTCCAAAATTTCAATTTATTAACCAAAACTTATACTTATACCATAGTGTTTCCTCAAAAATATATCAAAATGCTAAAAAGAAAATGTTTTTGATATTTTGAAATTTTGAGATTTTATTTTTAAGTTAAAAGAAAAATGAAAGTTCAAAAATGCCATGAAACTAAGAAAATGAAAATGAGACTCCCCCCACACTTAATTTTGACTGTGTCCCCACAGTCAATGCATGATATAATGAGTGTAACGGGGAAAACTATGTATATATTTACTAGGGGTGGGCATTTAACCGACCGAACCGACTTAACCGACCAAACCGATCTTAATCGAACCGACTTAACCGACCAAAACTATGTATATATTTACTAGGGGTGGGCATTTAACCGACCGAACCGACTTAACCGACCAAACCGATCTTATTTAGTTTCATTAACCTGATATACTATTAATTTAGCACATTAAGGTGTACATATGTAACGTCCCACTATTTTGGACCATTCAAATCGACAATAATCCACACATGTCAGACTTGAATAATGCAAAATAATAGATTGTAATAAAATTTGGAGCAAATAAAATCATTCACAGATCACAGACACAGAAATATCAGAATAACTCGCAGCGGAATTTAAAAATAACATAGTGGTTCATGAAGCCACTAAATACATAGTCTAAAATCAAATACAAAATACATAGTCTGAAACCCAATACAGTTCTGAAACAAGTACAATAGAAATCCCAAATACACAAGTCTCTAAAACGAAAGCTGAAATAAGACAACTGAAACTGAAATAGGAAGATAACTAGATAAGCAGAATCTCCAGTGATTCCGAGCTCCAGAAAGGTGAATCCAAAGCTGTGAATACTCAGGCTGACCCGAGCGTAAAATAAAACATAACACTCGAGTCAGGATATACATACTTATACAATGTAAACCAACTCAAATGAACTGTAGTAAAGGTACAAGTAACTTAGAAGATGCTTGGGACCGCCCATCCTCTAAGGATCCGTTAAACTATCTACTATGTAGTAATATTCGCTATTATAATAGTGTCTACATAGGTAAAGTATAATCATATCGGAAAATAGCGTTAAGGGGATGGAGAACCTTAACGCGGTCGGATCTTAAAATCATAATCGTAGTAAAGCTCGGTATGGTAGGTGACACGGCACAACTAGGCAATGCCAGGGTAGATATACCAATTACGCACACGGACTGATGGATACGCATAGCAGCCACTACCGTTCCACCTCGAACAACATTCCCAAATCGGAGGATGGCCATCTAGTCAAATCACAAGTAAGAGTATAATGTCGAAGGAATGTGTCCGAGAAGAGGTGCTACCTCACTGGTCCGAGATCGCTCCTGTTTTAGCCACCTTATGCCAACTCACGGAAGTTGGGTCCACGTAATACCTTAAGGACGTCGCCACCATCCTACTTCATTCTAGAATCTCCACCGCGTACACGGTTGTCAAAGTGGTTTTCGGTATCGACAGAGAGTATGTCCATATCCGATCCCGGTCTCTTTGCCAACCAATCGTTATTATAACCCGTGGTTATAGATTTTAAAACAATTTATCAAATATACTTCGAATTAAATCATAAAAAAAAAAACAAAACATTATTCCTTTAAACATCAAATATTAAATTTCCAAAATCTAACCCTTTCGGAGTTCACTTATTCACTTAAAACAATAACTCTAAAATTTTCAGCTTTCACGGCATTTAAAATGCGACGATAAGTTATATTTGAAAACAATTTTATTCAACAAAACAACATTTATAAACTGCTATAACAATTCAATTTTAAACAAAAATCATATTTCAGCCTACTGCAGTCCTTAACAAGTGCTACAGTAGTCCTTTTATTAGTTCAGGTTCAATTTTAGTTTCAGCTACAACAGCACTTACCAAGTACTATCATAGCCTTAGTTCATTTTAGTCTTTTAGTTCACTTATACAATCCACAACACTTAACAAGTGCTACGGATTCTACCTAGTTAAACTTATAAAATCATACATTAAAAATGTTCATTTTCAATCCTTTAACTAATTTATTTAACGAGAAATTTTACAGGTAAAACCAAACTTACAAATTTTCTTATTACGTTCATTTCAACTTTAAACTTAACCTCATTTTTTTTTTCACCAATTTAAAACTAAATTTCATTTTTATTTAAATTAACTTAAATTTCCATCTTTCTTTTTATCAAAATTCAAATTTAAGTTTCGTTTAAAAATCAATATTCCTCCATTTATTTATATTTATCACATAGAAAAATCATTTCTATTTTTAAATAAATCACTTAAAAATTCGGTTTAAATCAATTTAATATTATTACAATTTTTAAACTATTTAAAATATTCAGAAAATACAGAAAAATAACCACGGGTCTGTATAATATTTTCTAGCCTAATTCAAGTGATACGGATACTATATCATTTCAATCCGTAATTTACAAAGAAAAATCCGGGTTTTATCATTTCCAACCCGCAATCCCAAGTAAATGACATTTAATTGAAAATCGCTCAGGCCTATCATTTCAGCCCATAACGACCTTCCCTTATTCTAAAGTCCGTTCGGGTATGTATCATTTCAACCCATAGTGATTCTATTCTACAGGGAACTTGCAGTGTGATTTAACAGGATAGAATAACAGTAAAATAAGAACAGAATATAACAGATGATACGATATGCAGGTTTAACAATTAACATCAACTATAAATAAATCACAGGTAGTTATAACATCATTTATTTATTTATTTATTTATTTCTACACATTCAGTTGCGGTCGTTTCACAATTATATAAGTATGAATATTCGTGTGAGATTTACTCACCTCTACGGAGCTGGAGATTCGGAAAAAGAAATACGATTCCTATCGAAAGCACGCGGAAAGCACGATCAATTGTTAGCGGATGCGCCAACTAGATTCAAACCAAAAACACAATAAATAATCAAATCTAAAATTGCACGAATGACGAATTTTCAAATGAAGCGACAAACGAAAAAGAACAAGTTGAAAAATCGAAACAATATAGCACGACCACTTTTTAAAAATATAGATTATAACTTTATATTTGTAAAGTGACAAAACACATTTTTTTTCCACAGAAATGGCCAAGTCAAAATATAACCAAGATACCAAAGATTCAAAGGACATAACATTTCATTTCTCAGATACAAATAACAGGCTCTGACTTGGCAGTAAAATTTCAAGAATGCGACAACAAATCATGAGTTCAAAAAAAACAAAGTTGACAAAACCCGATCTCGTGACAAAGCAACCTTCTCATTCCCCTTTTCTTTCAAACAAAGCCAGTGAGACCAAAGTACATCTTTTTTTTTTCTCAACAGAAAGTCAGACTTTTACTAAAACCAAAATACAAAAAAGTAACCACTACCGCTTGTTCATTTTCATGCCCAAGCACAAGGCTTAGCTTCGTGGAGTTGGTCAGGCGTGGGGTGGGGCGAGGAGTTCGTGGCTGGTGATTGGGAACTGATGATGGCAGGGTTCGGTCTGGAGGCGTGGTGGTGGACTGGGGTACGGTGGCTGGTCTCGTGGTGGTGGGCTGGTGGTGAATAGGTAGGGGTTCGGTCTGGGTTGGTCTCCGCCTTGGCATGGGGTTGTGGTGGTACCTGATGGCGAATGGGGCTGGTCACGGTTTGGTGGAGGAGGTAGATCTGGCGAAGGGGATTGGCTGACGTGGTGGTGGTCTCGGCCTGGAGTGGGGTAGGCTGATGGGTAGGCGCATGGGAAACAAAGCGGAAGGCATGGGATAAGTCTCGCATGGAGGCAGAAGAACAAAGTGATAGAATAACAGAACAGAATATGAAAACAAAAATGAAAGAGGGCACGTGGCCATTTACCTGGAAGAAGAAATGTTCACACAGAAGCAAATGGAACTGAAAGAAAAGTTGGATCTGGTAATTATTTGAACGCGAAGGAAATATAACCAGCTGTTCACGTGATTGAAGTAGGAAAGGCAAGAATAAATTGCTCTGAACGGTAGGGAATTCAAGACAATTTAATTATATTAAAAGCTGGAACGAAACTTATGGAATGCAAAAAGGAATGGAATAATAATTCTCACGTGAATGATTCAATGCAAGGCTTTATTAAAATTTTCAAACTGAAAATATACAGCTGAAATTTTGTGAAGTCAACGCATATAAAATCAAATAGACAAAGGCACAACGAACGTAAAGTGTAACGCCCAAAGTAACGTACAACCGTTACTTGTTTCTTTTATTTAATAAATTTAAAAATGATAAAATAACGTATCATTTCAAACTAAAAATAAAATAGCTATTATCATCATTAATAAAATTTGATTCCAATATAAAGTTAAGAACGGACATAAATATACGTAATGAAATGTAAAGTTTAAATTTTTCGTTTCACACAAATTACTACACTTTATATTTAAATCAATATTTCAAAATTGTATAATTTTAATAAAATTTCGTTTAAAAATTTTGGGCTGTTACACTCTCCCCCACTCAAAGCTTTTCGTCCTCGAAAAGGAACGAAGAAAGGAAACAAAGAAAGATAAGATAGAATAGCAAAAGTACCTGAAATAAACAATTCCGGATTCGAAGCACGAATGCTCTCCTCCGTCTCCCAGGTGCAATCCCGTTCATCAGTGCTCCACTGCACTTTGACCAGGTTGACAGATTTTCTTCTTAGCTGCTTCGTACCTCGATCGACGATACGAAGTGGCTTCCTCTCAACAGTCAGATTTGGCTCAATATCCAAACTATCAAGAGCAGAAGGCTGAATAATAAGAGATGGATCATGCAGATAGCGACGAAGATGAGATACATGAAAGACGTTGTGTATTCCAGAAAATTTCTCGGGTAAATCCAGACGATAAGCAAGAGAACCAATTCTTTCCAAAATGCGGAAAGGACCAACAAATCTAGGAGAAAGCTTTCCTCTACGACCGAAACGAATAACATTCCTTAAGGGAGAGACCTTAAGGAAAACCAAATCACCAACAGCAAACTCTAAACTCCGTCTTCGACGATCGGCGTACTTCTTCTGTCTATCTTGAGCAATCCTCATCTTCCTTTTAATCTCTTCAACTCTCTCTGAAGCTTCCAAAACCATCTCAGGACCAAGAACCAATCGATTACCGGATTCAATCCAACAAGAAGGAGATCTACAAGGTCGTCCGTAAAGAGCAGAAAATGGAGATGTCTCAATACTGGCCTGATAACTATTGTTATAAGTGAATTCGACAAGATGGAGATGATCTTCCCAAGATCCTCCATAATCAAGCACACAAGCACGAAGAAGATCTTCTAAAATCTGATTCACCCTTTCCGTTTGACCGTCGGTCTGTGGATGGTAAGCAGTGCTCAGATTTAGATGAGTACCCAAAGAATCCTGAAAGGCTTTCCAAAATCTACTAGTAAAGATAGGATCACGATCACAAACGATACTGAGAGGAACACCGTGGAGACGAACAATCTCCCTCATGTAAATCTCAGATAAACTAGAAGCTGAACGGGTAGACTTGACCGGAATGAAATGAGCTGATTTGGTCAATCTATCCACAATAACCCAGATACTCTTGTTACCCTTCCTAGTCCTCGGTAACCCATCAATGAAATCCATAGAAACTTGTTCCCACTTCCAATTGGGAATCTCAAGAGGCTGCAGTAAACAAGGGGTCTTCTGATGATCTGCCTTGACTTGCTGACAAGTCGCACACCTATTGACAAAAATGGAAATATCCCGCTTCATACCTTTCCACCAATATAACTTCTTCATATCCTGATACATCTTGGTCACGCCTGGATGAATCGAAAGTCTGGACTGATGATTCTCCCGAAGTAACTCCTGTCTCAATCCATCAACATTCGGGACACAAATCCTATTATTGATCCTCAATACACCCTTATCGTCAATCTGAGCTCCATTACCATCAAGACTACTACTTCCAACTCTGCTTTGAACACTCTCCTTAATCAATCTAAGCATCCGATCTTCATCCTGTCTAGCCATAATACGATCCACAAGAGGTGAAGAAACAACAATCTGACACAACAAAGCTTTCTTCCTACTCAAAGCATCCGCCACAACATTAGCCTTTCCCGGTGTATAGTTGATGTCGAGGTCATAAGAAGCAAGGAACTCTAACCACCTAACTTGTCTCTGATTCAAATCCTTCTGAGAGAAAATATACCTCAAAGACTGATGATCTGTGAAAAGCTCGAACTTGGTACCCAACAGATGATGTCTCCAAAGCTTCAAAGCGAAAACAACTGCAAGCAACTCTAGATCATGGGCAGCATAATTTACTTCATGAGTCTTCAACTATCTACTAGCATAAGCAATCACTCTACCATCCTGCATCAGAACAGCTCCCAAACCTTCTCGACAAGCATCAGTGTATACCGTTAATCCCTCATCTCCATTTGGAACGGTAAGAACAGGTGCGGAAGTAAGCTTGTCTTTTAACTCATTGAATGCGGCTTCACACTTACTATTCCAAATAAACTTAGCATTCTTCCGAGTTAAAGCAGTGAGAGGTGCAGCAATCCGAGCGAAATTCTCAATGAATCTCCGGTAATAACCGGCGAGGCCCAGAAAACTACGGATATCAGTAGGAGTCTTAGGAGTTTCCCAATCCTGTACAGAATAGGGAAAAAGAAGGATAATAGAAAAGATAGAGTAAATTGAAATGAAGCAAATGAAGAGAAAGAAAGAGAACTTACATTGATCGCAGCGATCTTGACTGGATCAACTGAAACTCCATTACTAGAAACAATATGCCCGAGAAATCGGACTTCATCCTTCCAGAAATGGCATTTGGAAAATTTAGCTTTTAACTGATGCTTTCGAAGAGTCTCAAGAACAGATTTCAAATGTGACTCATGTTCTTCTTCAGACTTAGAGAATATGAGGATATCATCCACGAAGACTAGAACAAATTTATTAAGCACATCACGGAATACACGATTCATCAAGTCAACAAAGAAAGCAGGAGCATTAGTCAAACCAAAAGGCATGACTAACCATTCGAAGAATCCATTTTCAGTACGGAAAGCAGTCTTAGGAATACTTTCCTCAGCAACTCTGAGTTGGTGAAAACCTGTGGCAAGATCAAGTTGAGAGAAAACAGTAGCACCATAAAGCTGATCAAACATGTCATTGATGCGAGGCATTGGATATCTATTTTTCATAGTGAGTTTGTTCAACTCCCTATAATCAACACACATCCGAAGAGAACCATCGGACTTGGTGACGAATACCACCGCAGCTCCCCATTCAGAAAAACTAGGTCTGATCAGACCCATGGAAGATAGGTCTTCAATTTGTTTCCTTAACTCAACCTTCTCGCGGGGTGCCATTCTTCTAGGAGGAAGAACTATAGGTCGAGCTCCAGGAATGAGGTCAATGCGGAAATCAATTTCCCGCTTGGGAGGTAAAGCAGTAACTTCACCAAATACATCCGGGTAGTGATTAACTACACGGGTCGACTGAAGATCATCAATAGAAGCATCTAGAGAAAAGATAAAGCTACCAGCATAATCATGAGGCATACGGCCCTGAATAAGCAAAGAATTTCCTCGATCATCCTTAAGAGAAACAATTCGGGATTTGCACGAGATACGGGCATCGTGTCCATCAAGCCAATCACTTCCAAGCAACAAATCAAAAGCATCGAAACCAAGGATATAGAAATCGCCACTAAAACTATGATCGGAATGGAGGAGTTTCACATGTTTACAAATCTTATTAAGATTTGCAGGACCACCAATAGGATTAGAAACACATAGAGGAACAGAAGCATACTCAGGGGAAAGGAGATGTTCAAACTTATTACACAGGTCATCAGAAATAAAACTATGTGAAGCCCCAGTATCAAATAAAACACGAACTGGATGATGAAATAAAGTAAAGGTGCGTTGAAGAGTACCTTGACTATCGCTAGGAGCAGGGGTAGGTGCAGGAGCAGGTGATGAAGCAGATGTGACAGCAAATACGCCAGATGGCTTTCCCTTCTGATATAAAGGACAGTCCTTCCTAAAATGACCCGGCTGAAGACAAACATGACAAAGATCGTTCCTGGTAACCTGGGGTGGAGGAATAGCAGCACTGGACGGATTAGGGCAACTATTGGCATAATGTCCCTTTTGGTCACATTTGAAGCAAGTAATGGAGGAAAGATCAATAGGATGTCTCTGGGAAGGAGCAGATGCTGAAGATCCCAAGCCCGCATGTTTGATCCAATTCTTCTTCTGCTGGTGGAAGTTGGGCTTTCTCTTCTTGGAATTTGCAGAGGAAGATTGTAAGACATGAGCACCAGAAGTAGTGGGACCCTTGGAAGTAGGGTTCTCATAGCGAATAGCCATATCCATGAGCTCAGTAAATGTGCCATGAACATGTGAAATAAGGCGATCGTAGAACTCTGGGCGAGCTCCAGAAATGAACTTCTCATTCTTTTTTAGCTGAGTGTCGATAAGACCAGGACCGAATTTTGAAAGTTCATTGAACTTCCGTTCATACTCTGAAAAAGACATGGTACCCTGCTTGAGGTCCATGAATTCCCGGTAAAGCTGAGATTTCCCGGCTTCGGGCATCCATTTTGCCACAAAAGCCTCCCTGGAAAGAAGATACAGAAACTGAACTTAAGATGAATTCAAAAGGAAAGGAAAAGGGAAAAATTCAAGTTAACTCAAAGGATACCTGAACTGCTCCCACGAAAGATCACCTTCATTAGTGCGAGTCGTAACAGACTCCCACCAATCTAGGGCTGACTCTTGCAGCTGCCATGCTGCTAACTGACGCTTCTGGGCATCAGTGATCTCTAAGCCAGTAAAGATTCTTTCCAAACTTCTTAGCCATTGCTGGGCTTCGATGATACTTTCTGAACCGGTGAACTTAGTGCCACCGAGCTGAGAGAATTCTTTGCAAAGAACTGTGAACTTAACGGGTGCAACAGGTGGAGGAACTGGGGCAATACCACGACCCCTACCTCTAGCATTTCCACGATTCATCCTAGAAATATCAAGAATAAATTTAGGACAAGGTACAGAGAAGACAAAGATAAATTAAGATAAAATACGATAAGGTCACTAGGATGAATATCCTAATAACAAAATTCCTAACAAGGTAGATACGGAAAGAAGGAAGTTTAGAAAATTTCTTCTTAAACAAGAAAACTTTATATCAAAATAATCTTTGAAAAATCATTTGAAAAATCATTTAAAATCATTTTATACTTTGAAAATACGTTCACTCACAAGGAAATGATTCTGAGTTTGATTTCACTCATTCTAGGGTATTTCTACCCTATCTCTAATGAGTTTTTGCTCCATAGGCTAAGGTTTGCCTAAACCTGGCTCTGATACCAAATGTAACGTCCCACTATTTTGGACCATTCAAATCGACAATAATCCACACATGTCAGACTTGAATAATGCAAAATAATAGATTGTAATAAAATTTGGAGCAAATAAAATCATTCACAGAATCACAGACACAGAAATATCAGAATAACTCGCAGCGGAATTTAAAAATACCATAGTGGTTCATGAAGCCACTAAATACATAGTCTAAAATCAAATACAAAATACATAGTCTGAAACCCAATACAGTTCTGAAACAAGTACAATAGAAATCCCAAATACACAAGTCTCTAAAACGAAAGCTGAAATAAGACAACTGAAACTGAAATAGGAAGATAACTAGATAAGCAGAATCTCCAGTGATTCCGAGCTCCAGAAAGGTGAATCCAAAGCTGTGAATACTCAGGCTGACCCGAGCGTAAAATAAAACATAACACTCGAGTCAGGATATACATACTTATACAATGTAAACCAACTCAAATGAACTGTAGTAAAGGTACAAGTAAATTAGAAGATGCTTGGGACCGCCCATCCTCTAAGGATCCGTTAAACTATCTACTATGTAGTAATATTCGCTATTATAATAGTGTCTACATAGGTAAAGTATAATCATATCGGAAAATAGCGTTAAGGGGATGGAGAACCTTAACGCGGTCGGATCTTAAAATCATAATCGTAGTAAAGCTCGGTATGGTAGGTGACACGGCACAAC
This sequence comes from Allium fistulosum, assembly GCA_030737815.1. Classification (NCBI taxonomy): domain Eukaryota; kingdom Viridiplantae; phylum Streptophyta; class Magnoliopsida; order Asparagales; family Amaryllidaceae; genus Allium; species Allium fistulosum. The sequence continues at coordinate 693,138,571 of CM060903.1, read as the reverse complement.
TAGGCAATGCCAGGGTAGATATACCAATTACGCACACGGACTGATGGATACGCATAGCAGCCACTACCGTTCCACCTCGAACAACATTCCCAAATCGGAGGATGGCCATCTAGTCAAATCACAAGTAAGAGTATAATGTCGAAGGAATGTGTCCGAGAAGAGGTGCTACCTCACTGGTCCGAGATCGCTCCTGTTTTAGCCACCTTATGCCAACTCACGGAAGTTGGGTCCACGTAATACCTTAAGGACGTCGCCACCATCCTACTTCATTCTGGAATCTCCACCGCGTACACGGTTGTCAAAGTGGTTTTCGGTATCGACAGAGAGTATGTCCATATCCGATCCCGGTCTCTTTGCCAACCAATCGTTATTATAACCCGTGGTTATAGATTTTAAAACAATTTATCAAATATACTTCGAATTAAATCATAAAAAAAAAACAAAACATTATTCCTTTAAACATCAAATATTAAATTTCCAAAATCTAACCCTTTCGGAGTTCACTTATTCACTTAAAACAATAACTCTAAAATTTTCAGCTTTCACGGCATTTAAAATGCGACGATAAGTTATATTTGAAAACAATTTTATTCAACAAAACAACATTTATAAACTGCTATAACAATTCAATTTTAAACAAAAATCATATTTCAGCCTACTGCAGTCCTTAACAAGTGCTACAGTAGTCCTTTTATTAGTTCAGGTTCAATTTTAGTTTCAGCTACAACAGCACTTACCAAGTACTATCATAGCCTTAGTTCATTTTAGTCTTTTAGTTCACTTATACAATCCACAACACTTAACAAGTGCTACGGATTCTACCTAGTTAAACTTATAAAATCATACATTAAAAATGTTCATTTTCAATCCTTTAACTAATTTATTTAACGAGAAATTTTACAGGTAAAACCAAACTTACAAATTTGCTTATTACGTTCATTTCAACTTTAAACTTAACCTCATTTTTTTTTCACCAATTTAAAACTAAATTTCATTTTTATTTAAATTAACTTAAATTTCCATCTTTCTTTTTATCAAAATTTCAAATTTAAGTTTCGTTTAAAAATCAATATTCCTCCATTTATTTATATTTATCACATAGAAAAATCATTTCTATTTTTAAATAAATCACTTAAAAATTCGGTTTAAATCAATTTAATATTATTACAATTTTTAAACTATTTAAAATATTCAGAAAATACAGAAAAATAACCATGGGTCTGTATAATATTTTCTAGCCTAATTCAAGTGATACGGATACTATATCATTTCAATCCGTAATTTACAAAGAAAAATCCGGGTTTTATCATTTCAAACCCGCAATCCCAAGTAAATGACATTTAATTGAAAATCGCTCAGGCCTATCATTTCAGCCCATAACGACCTTCCCTTATTCTAAAGTCCGTTCGGGTATGTATCATTTCAACCCATAGTGATTCTATTCTACAGGGAACTTGCAGTGTGATTTAACAGGATAGAATAATAGTAAAATAAGAACAGAATATAACAGATGATACGATATGCAGGTTTAACAATTAACATCAACTATAAATAAATCACAGGTAGTTATAACATCATTTATTTATTTATTTATTTATTTCTACACATTCAGTTGCGGTCGTTTCACAATTATATAAGTATGAATATTCGTGTGAGATTTACTCACCTCTACGGAGCTGGAGATTCGGAAAAAGAAATACGATTCCTATCGAAAGCACGCGGAAAGCACGATCAATTGTTAGCGGATGCGCCAACTAGATTCAAACCAAAAACACAATAAATAATCAAATCTAAAATTGCACGAATGACGAATTTTCAAATGAAGCGACAAACGAAAAAGAACAAGTTGAAAAATCGAAACAATATAGCACGACCACTTTTTAAAAATATAGATTATAACTTTATATTTGTAAAGTGACAAAACACATTTTTTTTTCACAGAAATGGCCAAGTCAAAATATAACCAAGATACCAAAGATTCAAAGGACATAACATTTTCATTTCTCAGATACAAATAACAGGCTCTGACTTGGCAGTAAAATTTCAAGAATGCGACAACAAATCATGAGTTCAAAAAAAACAAAGTTGACAAAACCCGATCTCGTGACAAAGCAACCTTCTCATTCCCCTTTTCTTTCAAACAAAGCCAGTGAGACCAAAGTACATCTTTTTTTTTTTCTCAACAGAAAGTCAGACTTTTACTAAAACCAAAATACAAAAAAGTAACCACTACCGCTTGTTCATTTTCATGCCCAAGCACAAGGCTTAGCTTCGTGGAGTTGGTCAGGCGTGGGGTGGGGCGAGGAGTTCGTGGCTGGTGATTGGGAACTGATGATGGCAGGGTTCGGTCTGGAGGCGTGGTGGTGGACTGGGGTACGGTGGCTGGTCTCGTGGTGGTGGGCTGGTGGTGAATAGGTAGGGGTTCGGTCTGGGTTGGTCTCCGCCTTGGCATGGGGTTGTGGTGGTACCTGATGGCGAATGGGGCTGGTCACGGTTTGGTGGAGGAGGTAGATCTGGCGAAGGGGATTGGCTGACGTGGTGGTGGTCTCGGCCTGGAGTGGGGTAGGCTGATGGGTAGGCGCATGGGAAACAAAGCGGAAGGCATGGGATAAGTCTCGCATGGAGGCAGAAGAACAAAGTGATAGAATAACAGAACAGAATATGAAAACAAAATTGAAAGAGGGCACGTGGCCATTTACCTGGAAGAAGAAATGTTCACACAGAAGCAAATGGAACTGAAAGAAAAGTTGGATCTGGTAATTATTTGAACGCGAAGGAAATATAACCAGCTGTTCACGTGATTGAAGTAGGAAAGGAAAGAATAAATTGCTCTGAACGGTAGGGAATTCAAGACAATTTAATTATATTAAAAGCTGGAACGAAACTTATGGAATGCAAAAAGGAATGGAATAATAATTCTCACGTGAATGATTCAATGCAAGGCTTTATTGAAATTTTCAAACTGAAAATATACAGCTGAAATTTTGTGAAGTCAACGCATATAAAATCAAATAGACAAAGGCACAACGAACGTAAAGTGTAACGCCCAAAGTAACGTACAACCGTTACTTGTTTCTTTTATTTAATAAATTTAAAAATGATAAAATAACGTATCATTTCAAACTAAAAATAAAATAGCTATTATCATCATTAATAAAATTTGATTCCAATATAAAGTTAAGAACGGACATAAATATACGTAACGAAATGTAAAGTTTAAATTTTTCGTTTCACACAAATTACTACACTTTATATTTAAATCAATATTTCAAAATTGTATAATTTTAATAAAATTTCGTTTAAAAATTTTGGGCTGTTACAACATATCTGGATAATTTATTTTCTATGCAAACATTTCAAAATTGCAATTGCAAATAATCAATCGGTTAACCGTTCTAACTTTACCGGTTAACCGATTAACCGTTTAACCGCAAATAATTGTCGATTAACCATTCTAGGTGACCGGTTAACCGCGGTTTAAATATTGCGGTTCGGTCGATACTACCAACATCATTTAACCGAATATCGGTTAACCGAACCGCATATTAGTTTAGGTTAACCGCAAAAATTAACCGATTTGTGCGGTTAATCAACCGCGACCACCCCTAATATTTACAAAAGAGGGTTAACATTCTTACTAGACGTAGCTTGGCTCATGAAGGATCATGAGCTCCTCCTCTTGGTTATTTGGCAATTCCAAGAAAGGTTTCAGACGATGACCGTTGACTTTGAAAACCGATCCATCCTTGGGGTTTTCTATTTCTACGGCACCATATGGAAAAATAGTTCGTACCACAAATGGTCCAGTCCATCTCGATTTAAGTTTCCCAGGGAATAAATGAAGTCTTGAGTCATATAAAAGAACTTTTTGGTTAGGCGAAAACGTTTTCCTTAGGATTGACTTGTCATGAAAAACTTTGGTTTTTTCTTTGTAAATTTTCTCGTTTTCATACGCGTCGTTCCTAAGTTCTTCTAGTTCGTTGAGTTGTAGTTTTTGGTTTTCGCCAGCTTTCTCAAGATCAAAGTTTAAGTTCATAATTGCCCACAGCGCTTTGTGTTCGATTTCAACGGGTAAATGGCAAGCTTTACCGTAAACTAAACGAAATGGGGACATCCTAAGGTTTGTTTTAAAAGCTGTACGGTAAGCCCAAAGCGTGTCGGTCAATTTTTGAGACCAATCTTTTCGATTTTTATTGACAGTTTTCTCCAAGGTTTGTTTTATTTGTCGATTTGAAACTTCAGCTTGGCCACAAGTCTGAGGATGATACGGAGTGGATAACTTGTGGGTTATCGAGTATTTTTTCATTAAAGTTTCAAAAGAACGGTTGCAAAAATGGCTCCCGTTATCACTGATTATTGTGCGAGGTGTGCCGAACCTCAAAAAGATGTTTTCTTTAAGAAATTTCACAACGATTTTATGGTCGTTGGTTTTGCAAGGAACGGCTTCGACCCATTTTAAAACGTAATCGACAGCGAGAAGGATATACAAGTTTCCAAAAGAATTGGGAAAAGGTCCCATAAAGTCTATACCCCATACATCAAAGATTTCAATCGTAAGAATGGGGTTTAGAGGCATCATATCTCGTCGAGAAATTCATCCAAGCATTTGACATCGATCGCAAGTTTTACAAAATTCAAACGAGTCTTTGAAAAGAGTAAGCCAATAGAAACCACACTAAAGCACTTTTTCCGCAGTTTTTCAAGGACCGAACTATCCACCACACGCTTGATCGTGGCAAAATGAAAGAACACTCCTAATCTCATTATCTGGAATGCAACGTCGGATGATTTGGTCGGGACAATATTTGAACAAGTATGGATCGTCCCAATAGAAATACTTCACTTGGGACATGAATTTGTATTTGTCCTGTTTGGACCACGATGAGGGAGTTTCTTTAGTGACTAAGTAGTTCACTATATCAGCGTACCATGGGTCGATAGAAATCGAAAGGAGTTGTTCATCGGGGAAGTTTTCATTGATTTGTAAAGAAGATGGTGCGTTCGGAAGATGAGACAAGTGATCGGCTATGATGTTATCGGATCCTTTTTTGTCTTTAATTGCAAGGTCAAATTCTTGAAGTAAAAAGATCCAACGAATCAAGCTGGATTTGGCATCCTTTTTAGCGAAGAGATATCGAAGCGCAAAGTGGTCCGTGTACACAGTAATGTGTGACCCTATCAAGTATTGTCAGAATTTTTCGAGAGCAAAAACGACAGCTAGAAGCTCTTTTTCGGTTGTTGTGTAGTTGAGTTGAGCATTGTTCATAGTCATACTCGCGTAGTAAATCACGTGAAGGATCTTGTTGATGCGTTGTCCTAAGACAGCACCAATGGCAAAGTTCGAAGCATCACACATTATTTCGAAAGGAAGATCCCAATTGGGCGCACAAATGATTGGAGCAGAAATGAGTTCGTTCTTAAGACGTTCAAAAGAAGAGATACAATCAGAGTTAAAATTGAAAGGAACGTCTTTTCCAAGAAGAGTCGTCAAAGGACGAGCAATTTTGCTAAAGTCTTTCACAAAGCGTCGGTAAAAGCCAACATGTCCAAGAAATGATCGAATGTCCTTAACAGTTTTGGGAATGGGTAGATTTGCAATAACATCAATTTTCGCTTTATCTACCTCAATGCCTTTATTTGAGATGATATGTCCAAGGACTATGCCTTGTTTGACCATAAAGTGGCATTTTTCCCAATTCAAAGTCAAATGTTTTTCTTTACATTGATTTAGAACCAATTCGAGATGATGTAAACATTGGGAAAAAGAATCGCCAAAGATTGAGAAATCGTCCATAAAAACTTCTAGAAAGCATTCAATCATGTCGGAAAAGATTCCAACCATGCATCGTTGGAAGGTCGCAGGAGCATTACAAAGTCCGAATGGCATACGTCGATAAGCAAAGTTACCGAATGGACACGTGAAAGTTGTTTTCTCTTGATCTTCGGGAGCGATGGGAATTTGGTTATAGCCGGAATAACCATCAAGGAAGCAGTAAAATTCGTGTCCGGCTAAACGTTCGAGTATTTGGTCAATGAAGGGAAGAGGGAAGTGATCTTTTCATGTTGCGGCATTTAGTTTTTGATAGTCAATGCAAACACGCCAACCCGTTTGAGTATGAGTTGGAATAAGTTCGTTTGAATCGTTCTTGACAACGGTTAGCCCAGACTTTTTCGGTACAATGTGAATTGGGCTAACCCATGAACTATCGGAGATTGGGTAAATGATTCTGTTGTCGAGAAGTTTAAGAATTTCATCACGCACCGCATCTTTCATTTTTGGATTAAGCCTTAGTTGCGCGTCACGAACAGGCATGACATTGTCGATTAAATGGATGCGATGTTGGACAAGAGCGGGACTAATTCCCTTTATATCGGAAATGGACCACCCTAATGCTTCCTTGTTTTTCAAAAGAATAGAGAGTAACGATGTTTCTTGATTAGGAGAGAGAGTTGTGGAAATTATGACGGGCAACGTTTCGTATTCACCTAAGTATGCGTACTTAAGGTGATCGGGAAGTGGTTTGAGGTCCAACTTTGGGAGTTTTTCGATCAACAATTTGGGTTGAGATTCGGACTCAACTAGAAGCGATTCAAAAGGAAGAGTGTATTCAATCTCGTTGGGAATTTCGTGAAACAATTTTTCGTACTCGGCCTCGCGTTTGTCGTCAAGATCAAGTGTCTCATTTTCAAAGTTTTCGTGAATGGCACTAACTTTGAATGTTTGGTCACGAGGGTCATTTGATTGGCTTTCAAGATTGAAAATATTAAGATCCAAAGTCATGTTTCCAAAAGAAATTTTCATCGATCCGTTACGACAATTGATTAAGGCATTTGAGGTGGCTAAGAATGGTCGGCCTAAAATCAATGGAATTTGACTCAAGGGATTCATTATGGGTTGTGTTTCGAGAATGATAAAATCAACGGGGAATATGAATTGCCCTACTTGAATGAGCACGTCCTCGATTTCTCCCACGGGTTTCTTAATCGAGCGATCGGCAAATTAAAGCGTGACTTTTGTGGGTTTGAGCTCACCTAAGCCTAATTGTTCGTACATAGAGTATGGAATCAAATTGACACTCCCGCCTAAGTCTATCAGACATTTGTTAATCATCTTGTCTCCAATTGTACATGAAATCGTAGGGCAGCCAGGATCTTTGTATTTTACGGGCATGGATTGGGACAAGACTTCACTCAAACTAGCGGCTAAGAAGACTTTTTTGGGCACTTGAGTTTGTCGCTTTTGGGTACACAAGTCCTTAAGAAATTTCACGTAAGTGGGAACTTGTTGAACAATGTCAAGAAGCAGAATGTTAACTTTGACTTGTTTAAAAATTTCCAACATCTTTTCCATTTGGTCCGAGTGTTTCTTTGGTCGAAGACGATGTGGAAATGGGACACAATACTCGGTAGGCGGGTCTACTCGAGTAGAAGAAGAAGAGTTTTGATTGGCATTTGATTCAACGTTTGGCTCCACGTTATGTTCAGATCCATTCATTATTTTAGAAGTATCGAGAGAAGTTTCCGGTAAATCGTTTGGATTAACGACTTGATTATCGATTTGTTTCCCGGAACGAAGAGTTGTGATAGCATTCAATTGGGTGACGTTGCTATCTTGAACAACATGGGCTTGATTTGAATTTGCGTTTTGATTTCTGGGATTTGGAAGGGGCTGGCTTAGGAATGTTCCTCGTTCGCGTTCACTTACAGATGTGGCTAATTGACTCATTTGCATTTCGAGTTTTGCAATCGATTGGTTTGTGTTTTGCATATATGAAGTCAATAAATTTTGCAAATTGCTGTTTGATTGAATTCTATCGAGTTAGAAAACCGTCGAAAAATTTCAAATTAAAATATAACCGCAAGCGCACGGCGTACACTTGTAGTACGTGGCGAATACGGGTCGATCCGTAGGGAATTAATGATTTTTAAAAATCTATTCAATTAAACTAGACCAAATGGAGGAGAAATTGTTAACTAGAAGTAAAATGAAGCTGAAACTAGAATTGAAATTTGATTTTAAAAAACTATTGAACTAGAGAACAATTTAGAGGCAAATCCACTCTCATAATTTTTGTAAATCAACAAACAAACAATTTGTGATCTCTAGCTTTTGATATTAAGTGAAATATTGTTGTATTTATCATAAGTATGATTTGTTTATGTTATTAATTAACATAACTCAAACCATCAAACTATAATACAACAAATAAACCACTTATAATTCTCATGAAAATGAAGCCAAAGCAAAAGCTATTTTAAGTATGATCTATTTACTATTGTAACTAGTAATATAGATCATCAAATTTCATTTTAACTTTAATTTCACAATCAAAAATAGATTAGAAAATGATGATGCAAATTGTGTTTATGTTGAATAAGAATAGTTCATTTGCATAAGCAATATGAGCTATCAAACCCACTTGTATAAACTTGCATCAAAATTCACTTTCATAAAGCACAAATAAAGAGATCAAAAATCATAACAAATGTTGAAATTATATAACATTTGAGAGCTTCATTACCCCTAAATTTAAGGGGTTTAGCTACTCATTTGTGGCATTGAAGCAACACAAGTAAATTTCAACATTAAAAAGAGAAGAAAATAGAAAAATAGCAAAGACGAGAATGTAATTAAACTACTTACAACAAAAGGAATTAAGCTACACTACTTGCATGAATGTAAAACTATTCTACTAACAAAGAAAAAAATATAAATAAAAGCATTAACATGAAAACAAAGAGAAGCATGTAGAAAAGAGAGGAAAAAGAGGCTTGGAAGCCATTTTTATTTCATATAGCATTGAGCTTACAATTTGATCTCTTAATTTCCTAAGTAAAATGAAAGAGTAGAAGATAGTTTCATGTACATAAGAGGGTTATTTATACATGCATAAAACCCTAATTCTATTTTTAGGGGGCTTCCCAAAATACCTCTTAGGAAGTGTGGAGGCCAAGTAATCATTAGCTTCTACTAATCATCATTTAAGTGTACATGAAGCCATTAATTCCATAAGCATGTTCATTAGCCTCTAATTTGTACATTAAGGTAGGTGGGGTCCTCCATGATCTTCACTTTGAATTATTTCCCTCTTCTTTCCTTTGTATTCATTTGTGCATGCATGTATCTTCATATAAGCCTCTTCCATATGCATCCAAATTCCTATAAAAATCATCAAAAATGTCCAAGTAAAAATTCTCAAATTTACACATGCACAAAAATGACAATTTTGCTCCTGAATGAAGATGAAAATATGATGGTTTGAAAAATAATTGAATTTTGTTTTAACATGTACAAATGCCAAAATATGATGTTTATTTAAATAAAAAGAGATAAAATATGGATGTAAATATATGCACATTTACGTGCACATTAGTCACCGACTCTGGTCTCTTCCAATTGTTCACAACTTTGATCTTATCTGGATCGATTGACAATCCTTTATCTAAAACCACATGACCAAGAAACTTAGCCACTTTTTTCCAAAAGTGGCACATGGAAAACTTTGCCTTTAGCTGATTCTGCCTCAGCGTCTCAAGTACAACTCTAAGATGATCCTTATGCTCTCTTTCATCCTTAGATATACCAAAATGTCATCTATAAACACCAACACGAATCTATCCAAATACTCTCGAAAGACTCGGTTCATCAAATCCGCAAAGAAAGCAGGTGCATTCGTCAACCCGAATGGCATCACTAACCACTCATACGAACCATATTCGAAATGCTGTTAAACGAATACCGTCCTCTGCCACTCTCAACTGATGGAACCCTGTCGACAAATCCAACTGGGAGAACACCTTGGCTCCACTCAACTGATCAAACAGATCATCAATTCTCATCAAAGGATACTTATTCTTTATTGCCCTTTTGTTCAGCTTACGATGGTCGATACACATTCTTAACGACCCATCTGGTTTCTTAATGAACACCGCGACTGCTCCCCAAGGCGAACTACTTAGTTTAATAAAATTCCTTCCTCCTAGATCCACTAGCTGCACCTTCAATTGCTTCATCTCAGTCGGATTCATCCTACTAGGTGGTCTACTCACAGGTTTAGCTCCTGGCACAAGATCTATCCGAAACTCAATGGGTCATTTCGGTGGTAGTCCTATGACTTGCTCAAACACATCCGCAAAATCTCTTGCAATTCGAACCTGACTTAGCACTTCTCCCACTTCTATTGCACTTAACAAAGCACAACTACTCTGGTCAGAATTCTCTACTAAGAATATAATTCGGTTATGACTATTAGGGTGTCTCAAAGATATCTCTACATCCTAGCAAAATATCCTAGCCTTATACCTTCTTAACCAATCCATACCCAAAATGATTCTGAAATCTACGAAATCGTAAACATACAAACTGCATGCAAACTTATGACCTAACAAATCAAGTTCTAACTAGTCACATCTCACCACCAAAGTTGTGTACCCTCCTATTGGATTCACAACCCTTAAGTGAGTAACAAGGTATATGGGTTCTAAGCATAACCTATCAACCAAACACTAGGATATAAATGAATGTGATGCACTGGTATCAAAAAGTATCCTAAATGGTATACACTGAATTAAAAACATACCATCCATCATAGTCTTTCCCTTATCGGCTGCAGTTGGCTTAGTTGAAGATCCAACAACAAAGACCTTCCGCTTGTCCGCCTTGACTGGCTCTGGACACTAGTTCTTATAGTGCCCAACTTGATCACGGTTAAAGCATTTCACATTCTTCTTGTCTGCAGCCTTCTTCCCTTGCCTGACCAGCACTCACTTGCATAATGACCCTTCTTGTCACATTTGTAGCTTACCAAATCAGCCTTTGCCTTCTTGGCAGCATTCCCTTTCTGGGATCCCTTCTTCTTAAAGAATTTCCTCTTCTTTCCCTGAGGACCGTGGGATTCAACTGGCTTTTCTCAAGCAGAAACAGCAAGCATTTCTTCATGGCGAATGGCCATCTCCACCACCACATTACAAGGTTATCGGATATAAATCATGGTCATTCTAGCAAGCTCAGGTCTCAGTCCTCGAATGAAATTCTCATTCCTTCTGACGTCAGTGTCAACCATAGCTAATCCATATCGAGACATGTCATCAAACTTAGCGGCATACTCAACCATTGACATCTCTCCTTGAACTATATCCATGAACTTCCTCATCAATGCCGACTTAGCAACCTCAGACAGAAACCTCTGCTCAAACCTCCTTCTGAAATTAGCCCATGTCAACTCTTCCTCCGGTACCCCGACGGTCACATTATTCCACCAGTGAAGCGCTGCCCCTTGCAACTACCTAGAGGCCAGCCTCCTCTTTTGCCCATAATCCAATCCTGGATCGATAAAGATTCATTTACAGTGCAATAGCCAATTTTCAACCTCAACAGCATCCTCCGTAACAACAAACGGCTTTCCACTCAAACTGGTGTAGTCTCTGGTTAGTTTACCATAGTTATTCCCAACTAGAGCCACAGGATTAGCTCCTCCAACATTACCAGCAACTCTAGCTTGCAAAAGATTGGCTAACAACTAATACACCATCCTCACATCTACTAGCGGATTTCTAGCACCTACATTGGCTTCAGCATTTGGATTAGCATTAGCCTGTCGACCTTGATTCCTCCTGGTATTAGGTCGAGCATTTCCATTGGTTGTGGTGCTTCGTCCACCTAGATTTCCTCTTCTGTTTCCTGTTTCCATATTTTCTTTCTCGTAAATCTATATATGAGCCTTAGAAAGATACATAAGAACGGTCTAAGAGAAAGGGGAACACGTACACACAGACACATATATATATATATATCAAATACAAGTACGTTACTATAGCGTTAACCCAAACCCCGATCATATTTTCAAATTCATTGGATTATGTTTCAAAATCTTTTTGGTTTAACTTTCTTTTGAAGCTTCATAAACCTATGCTCTGATGCCAACTTGTAACATCCCCCTACTTGGAGGCCCAAAACTAAAGGCTACGGATGCTGCAGTCACCATAGTTATTAATCTTTGGCGACCAAATACGGCGAAGTTAGATTCGTTGATCACAAAAACACATGAATATGGAAAAAAATTAAACTTCAAACAAAATCACATATCATTTCAAAATATTTTCAATTCATTACATAATCCCAAATTCACGAATCACGTTCAAATAAAATATATTTATTACAACATAAGCCCAGGAGTGACATATGAGGATGCCCCCTTGGATGATCAGAGTATATACAAACAATATAACAACTTTGCCATTACAAATAATACAGCGGAATCAAAAGAAAAGAAAACTCTAAATAGCTATCATGCCTTCTACACGTTTCCGAAAGTTTATTCGTCTTAAGAGGTACCTGAAAACCTTAACTCTCAAACTACTCAAAATCAATTGAGTACCCCAGTGTGTAAGGGGAAAACATAAACTTTGAGTCAAACATAAAGCCTGGTATGAAAAATAATCTACTATCTCAAATCATTTAGATATCTAGTGAGACCACACTGCTTAGAGGAACAGGTTTTCCCCTCACTGGTATCTCAAAACCTTTATAAAACCATATATTGTGCTCCTGCATCCACAATGGTTAAAAGAATTCAAAACAGTCTAATATGATGATATGCCAAACAAACGAATCAATTCTGGATTACCCATCCCCATTCATTTTAGACGATCTGTCTCAATTATAGTTTCTACGATTACTATTAACCTATTAGTTTTCATAGGATGATGACGTAGCGGATTAATCAAAAACAATGTCGATCGTTGAAAGTAGCAATTGATGGATTGGAAGATACTGAAATGCACGAATTCGTTGATCCGAAGATACCGAATTCTAGCTATCCCGAACTCGTTGATCGCGAACGATACCGGGTTCAAAGATCTGCGATTCTTCACACGTTGATCTAGCGCACTAGATTCCGTGAATCGGCTTCTGCAGTCGTTGAATCGAGCGCACTCGATTATCCGAAAGAGGAGATAGGAGATTACACTCGACTACCAATTGGGTGAAAGCACAAAGCTAACAAAACAAGAGTTTTATTTCAAATCAACTAAACTATTACAAATGGCACCACCGGCCTATTTATAGAGATTACAAAACAAAACAAAAATTCTGTACAACTCTTAAGTCGGAACCGACTTATCACGAACGACTCAAAGAAATACAGACGACATACGACTTACAGAAATACAACACATAGTACATAGCGACTTAACAACCTCCGCATCTTAAAGAATCAACGGCCTAGAATAAGGCGGCATAAGAATCTACGGTTTCCATCGTCGGCGACTTAACTTAGGTGTGTAACGACCTAAAAATACATAGCGACTTAAGAACAGCGGTTCAGATTAACTCGGCAGGAGAATCCATGGCTTCAGGTTTCAGCGACATAAGATGGTACGACTTAACTAAGTCGTAACTCGATACCGACTTACCACTTGACTCGTTAAGTCGTTCTCGACCTAACACTTCATCAGTTTGCTCTGCCTTCTCACTGCATAACTCGGTAGATCGTCCTGGTGACTTAAGAGTTTCGCTAACCCGCATATCTCTACTGAGTCGTTGCCGAGTTATACTAAGTCGGTCACGACTTATCGTTTCACTAGGTCGGTTTTCACTAGGTCGGTTACGAGTTAGGCCTTCTCCCCAGTTGAGTCATAGCTCCTTTTCATCTGAACTGTTAGATCGAAGATGACTCAATGTCGTTTCATTAACTCGTGCATTTCCTTGGTTATCTCGTGGCGCTCCTTTGAGTCGTGGACGACTTATGCTATCTCGTGTACGACTTATGTCTTTGCCTTGGTTAAGTCGGTTACGACTTAGACCTTCCATTTCCTTAAGTCGGTCACGACTTAGTACTTGGCCTGCATCATCCTCCCCTGGTTGAGAGAAATTCGTCCTCGAATTTGCACTTTCCTCCTCCGCGACACACTCATCCCCATGATAAGGTACGAGATGCTTAACATTGAATACATCCGACGTGTACACACCCTCTGGCAGCTTCAATTTATAAGCATTTCATTAATCCGTTTCACGATTTCTACAGGACCAATTTTTCTGGCTTTCAATTTGTTATAAGCGCCCACTGGAAAACGATCTTTTGTTAACACCGCATATACCAAATCTCCTTCATTAAACTCAACCTTTCTTCGCTTCAGATCTGCAGAGCGTTTATACTTCTCATTCGCTTTCTCCAAGCATTCCTGAACGATTTTATGACATTCCGTCAACCCCTCAACAAAGTCAGCAGCTTTCTTAATTGTCCCTTTCGAGTGTGGTATTACCGTTAAATCCAACGGCCCCTTTGGTAAGCCTGAATAAACAATCTGGAATGGACTGAATCCAGTACTTCGATTCACTGCATGATTATGAGCAAATTCTGCTTGACATAACTTCACATCCCAACTCTTCAGATTATCGTGCACAAGACACCTCAACAAATTTCTCAATGATCTGTTAACCACCTCTGTTTGCCCGTCAGTTTGCGGATGGTAAGCGCTACTAAAATTCAACTTCGTTCCCACCATCTTCCACAAACTTAGCCAAAAATGACTCAGAAAACGAGTATCCCTGTCTGACACAATTGATTCTGGTAATCCATGAAGTCGATAGATTTCTTTGAAAAATAATTGAGCAACATGAACAGCATCCGCCGTCTTCTTACAAGCAATAAAATGTGCCATTTTCGAAAATCGGTCAACCACCTCATAAATGGAATCGTTACCACGCTGTGTTCTCGGCAACCCCAACACAAAGTCCATACTCACATCAACCCATGGTTTAGTTGGTACAGGTAACGGCATATATAAACCAGCATTAGTCGCAGTTCCTATCGAAACCTGACAGATATGACATCGTTCCACAAACCTTTCCACTTCTTTCCTCATCGATGGCCAAAAGTAAGACTGTGAAACCAACTGTAAGGTATGGTCTCTCCCAACATGTCCTTCTTCATGTAGCTCTTTTACAATCTTCATTCTCAAACTACAGTCAGGTATGCACAATCGATTTCCTTTGAACAGAAAACCATCTACTATCAAAAACTCATCTGTCTCCCCATTCTTGACCTTATCAACAAACTTTACAAAGGATCTTCGTCAAATAACTCTGGTCACACATCAAATCCTGTTACTTCAACTTTCATTGTAGTTAACAAGTGATTCCTTCGGCTCAAAGCATCAGCTACATGATTCGTCACTCCAGATTTGTGTTTAACAACAAACGTAAACTGTTGCAGATATGCAATCCATGATGCATGTCTCGCTGAAATCTTGTCTTGCCCTTGTAAATGCTTCAATGCCTCATGATCAGTGTAAAGAACAAACTCTTTCTGAAATAGATAGTGTCTCCAGTGTTTAATAGATTGCACAACAACATAAAATTCCACATCATATGTACTGTATCTCATCTTTGCTCCTGATAACTTCTCGCTAAAGTATGCAATCGGACGTCCCCTCTGACTCAACACTCCTCCAATCCCAACCTTGGATGCATCAGTATGTAGTTCAAACACTAGCTGAAAATATGGTAATATTAGAATTGGTGCAGACGTCAAAAGTCCTTTGATTCGATCAAAAGCAACCCCGGCTTCCTCCGTCCATGCAAACTGTTTACCCTTCATACAATCAGTCACAGGCGCCATCACACCACTAAAGTGTGGAATAAACCTTCGATAAAATGAAGCCAACCCGTGAAAACTACGAACTTCCGTTATCGTCTTGGGTTGCGGCCAATCTCTGATAGCTTCGACTTTACTTTGGTCAACCTGTATTCCATCTTCCGACACAACATACCCCAGAAATAAAACACTTCTCGCCATAAAAACACACTTCTTTGTAGCAGCATAGAATTGTTCTTCACGAAGAATAATTAGAACTTTCTTCAAATGCTGAACATGCTCTTCTGTACTAGCACTGTAGATCAGAATATCATCAAAGTAAACCACCACAAATTTTCCAATGTACGGTCTGAAAATTTTATTCATCACCCTCATGAATGTACTCGGTGCATTCGATAGACCAAACGGCATTACCAGCCATTCATACAAGCCTTCCCTCGTCTTGAATGATGTCTTCCATTCATCCCCTGGTCTAATGTGAATCTAATGATAACCGCTCTTCAAGTCAATCTTAGAAAAGATTACGGACCCACTGATTTGATCCAATAGATCATCAAGCCTCGACATCGGAAATCTGTATCTGACTGTGATCTTATTCAATGCTCTACTATCTGTGCACATCCTCCACGTTCCATCCTTTTTGGGTACCAATAAAGCTGGTACAGCACAAGGACTTAAACTCTCCTGCACATGCCCCTGTTCAAGCAATTCTTCCACTTGCCTCCTCAATTCTTCATGTTCCTTTGGACTCATTCGATAATGTGGTATGTGTGGCAACACAGCACCTAGAACAAGATCTATCTGATGTTGTATATCCCTCAACGGTGGCAACTCCATTGGTAACTCCTCTGGAAATACATCGTCAAATTCTTTCAAAACTGGCTTCGCTTCTTCCGGAATTTCAACCTCTTCACTGCTCTCTCGTCCAATCAACAAAAACACTTCAGGCTCCTCCTCTACTTCCTTCACAAACTCCTTCAAAGATTAGAAAGTATTAAGCTCTTCAATCTCCTCCAACTTGTTTTCCTCCTGTTGTCGCTTCTTTGGAACTAAAGTAATCTTTGTGCCTTCAAACATGAAACTGTAACTGTTGGTACGCCCATTATCCTGCACCGCCCTATCATACTGCCACGGTCTCCCCAGCAACAAATGACAGACATCCATATCTACCACATCGCACCAGATTTCATCTTTGTATTTCTTTCCAATTGAAAACTTCACACAAGCCCTTCGTCCAACCTTCACCTCCCCGCCTTTCCTCAACCAAGCTAGCTTGTACGGTTTCGGATGTTTCTCAGTCTTCAACGCCAACTTCCTCACAGCTTCTGAAGAAATTATATTATCACAGCTTCCAGCATCAATAACAAATTTGCAAACCTTCCCCAGAATGGTACATGTTGACTGAAAAATAATGCTCCTTAACCAACTACAATCCTCCTCTTTCTTTGGTGTTAAACAGGACCTCTTCATCATTAGATTGTAACCTTCGTCTCCCGACACTTCTTCTTCCTCCTCATCAGGTGGTGAATTGGAACATTCAGCTTCTTCATCCTCAACCTCCGCTATCATAGCTCTCTTCTTCTGCTTTGGACATTCGCTACTTTTGTGGCCCATTTCTTGGCAATTATAACACTTGAAACCATTACTGACTTTCATCTTCCCAACCTCATTCAAAACTGGTTTCGCAACAGCTTTTGAAACATTAGAACTTCCACTAACACCCTTCACTTGATTATTGGAATTTGTAAACACACCACCTCCTCGTCGTCCCTGTTTCTCCCAAGCCAGCGCTTTCTGATGTGCTTCCGCTACAGATCTGGGATCAAACATGTTAACCATATCCTGAATCTGCATTCGCAATCCCCCAATGAATCGAGATGTCAGCTGCTCTTCCGTTTCCATAATATCATTCCTCGCAATAAGCTGATAAAATTCATCCGCGTAATCATTAACATTCTTTGTGCCCTGCCTCAAATTCTGCAAACGTTGATACATCAAAGATTGATAATTGTAAGGTAAGAACGTTGCTTTCATCAATTTCTTCATCTTCTCCCAAGATTCAACTTTTGACTTCCCCATTTGTTCACGTGTAAGTTTGGTTTGCTGCCACCATGCCAAAGCTCTACCTCTCAACCTTGTAGCAACCAACTTCACTCTACGATGTTCTGGAACTTCTTTGAAATCAAAAATTTCTTCAACATTAGCTACCCAATCCAAAAACTCTTCAGCTTGCATACCACCTTTAAACTCTGGTATTTCCGTCTTCATCCCAGACTCCCACTTGTGATCATACTCTGAATAATTTCTTCCTTGACCTCGTCCTTGAATACTACCACCATCATACTCCTCTTCAAAATCAGATGTATATCGTTGTCTATTTCGTCCACCCACATCTCTACTACCATCACGTCTACCACCATTATCCCTTCTATTTACATTCCTCCATTCACGATCATTCACATTCCACCCACGCCTTTGATCATCATCAACACTTCTGTCTCGATTGGAATGTGGCGAGACTCTACTTCCCCCATGGTTAGATTCAGGTGAAACCCTTCTCCGATTTTGATTCATCTCTAACATCATCTTCTCTAACCGACCAATTCCTTCGTTAAGCTTTTCACTAAAATTTTCATTGATTCTTTGCTCCATCTCATTAGCTTCTTCTCTTCGAGACAATGCTTCTACATTTTGGTGACGATTAGCTCTTCTCGGCGGCTTGATTTGAAACTTCTACAAACTCTTCAACACTTCAAAATTTAAACACAATTCGAACTTAGATCCAAAATGGAATGGATCGAAAACTCCCACTTTGTTGCAACTTCGCGATGAACACGATGAACACTACTTCTCCAAATGAGGCAAATTTGATCTCCCACTCTTCTACTTAGCTCAGCTTCTCACTTCAAGCTCGTCTATCACTTGATCTCTTCAAACTTCTTCAAAGAATTGGCTCCAAGGACTCGATTTAGCTATGATTGGCTAAGACAAGCTCTGATACCAAAACTGACGCAGCGGATTAATCAAAAACAACGTCGATCGTTGAAAGTAGCAATTGATGGATTGGAAGATACTGAAATGCCCGAATTCGTTGATCCGAAGATACCGAATTCTAGCTATCCCGAACTCTTGATCGCGAACGATATCGGGTTCAAAGATCTGCGATTCTTCACACGTTGATCTAGCGCACTAGATTCCGTGAATCGGCTTCTGCGGTCATTGAATCGAGTGCACTTGATTATCCGAAAGAGGAGATAGGAGATTACACTCGACTACCAATTAGGTGAAAGCACAATGCTAACAAAACTAGTGTTTTATTTCAAATCAACTAAACTATTACAAATGGCACCACCGGCCTATTTATAGAGATTACAAAACAAAACAAAACTTCTGTACAACTCTTAAGTCGGAACCGACTTATCACGAACGACTCAAAGAAATACAGACGACATACAACTTACAGAAATACAACACATAGTACATATCGACGTAACAACCTCCGCATCTTAAAGAATCAACGGCCTAGAATAAGGCGGCATAAGAATCTACGGTTTCCATCTTCAGCGACTTAACTTAGGTCGGTAACGATCTAAAAATACATAGCGACTTAAGAACAGCGGTTCAGATTAACTCGGCAGGAGAATCCATGGCTTCAGGTTTCAGCGACATAAGATGGTACGACTTAACTAAGTCGTAACTCGATACCGACTTACCACTTGACTCGTTAAGTCGTTCTCGACCTAACACTTCATCAGTTTGCTCTGCCTTCTCACTGCATAACTCGGTAGATCGTCCTGGTGACTTAAGAGATTCGCTAACCCGCATATCTCTACTGAGTCGTTGCCGAGTTATACTAAGTCGGTCACGACTTATCGTTTCACTAGGTCGTTTTTCACTAGGTCGGTTACGAGTTAGGCCTTCTCCCCAGTTGAGTCGTAGCTCCTTTTCATCTGAACTGTTAGATCGAAGACGACTCAATGCCGTTTCATTAACTCGCGCATTTCCTTGGTTATCTCGTGGCGCTCCTTTGAGTCGTGGACGACTTATGCTATCTCGTGTACGACTTATGTCTTTGCCTTGGTTAAGTCGGTTACGACTTAGACCTTCCATTTCCTTAAGTCGGTCACGACTTAGTACTTGGCCTACATCAGCTGACTAATAACCGATTAAACATTAAAGGACACCTTGTCCAATTACATAGTTTTCATGGAATCAATAAGAACCTATTGGTAACTCCAATATCTTACTCTTATCCTAGTTTTCATGGGTTGACTAGGAACCTATTGGTGACCCCAACATCCTTTCTTCTTATCCTAGTTTTCAGGGGCTGACTAGGAACATATTGACATCTGTTAATATCTTAATCCGGATATAGTTTTCATGGGCTAACTACAAACCTACTGGCCCCTTACAGTATCAAATAATAGTTTTCATGGGCTAACTATGAACCAGTCTTTCTGACATCTTCCTTTATACATAGTTTTCAAGGGCTAACTATGAACCTATTGGCCCCTGCCAATATCTTACCGTATACACAGTTTTCATGGGCTTAATGAGAACCTATTGGCCCCTGCCAATATCTTTCTTTTATATTTTAGCATCCTATATTCTGGTCTTCCTGACCTCCTGGATGCAATTCTACTCATTCAAGAGTTTAATCAATTTATATTCACTACTGGGTTAACCTAGTTGGTTCTTCTGTACTTTATCCCCAAATTGTAGTTATGGGTCCATTATAAAGTGAATATATTTATATTTGAAGAAGCAAACATAACAACATAGCAATACCACTCCTGTGGGTTTAATATAAAACATGGTTAACCCCATTAACCTATTATTTTATCAAAAAAGCTTCTTCTCAAAACCATTATAAAAACTCCTTTAATTTAGCCAAGGATTTACTTTTAAAAAAAATTAGTTTGGGTTATAAAACCTTTTGATACCTTCGAAACCTAGCTGTCGACTTCATAGAATGACCTCCTTCGAAAGCATTAAATTCTATCTTCCAAACATTAGGCTCCTGCCTTTATAATACTTTAAAACCCACCTTTCAAAACCTTTCGATTGTAGTAAAGTATTAATATTTAACTTTAGAAGCTTAGCTTCGAAACTAGTTGAAAGTACACCTTCGACACCATTGGAAGTAAACCTTCCGAAACAATTGAAATTCCCTCTTTCGAGAGCATTGGGTTTATACCTAAACATATTTGGGTCAAAGTGAATATAGTTAAAAGTGACTCTTTCGAAATCATCCTTTTTCATTTGTAAAAGCATTGGGAAAACATGATGGCATCGGTACCATCTCTATCAAAAGCATAGAAATATCTGGGTAAAGTAATCGAATGTTGGCGTCGAAACACCTTTCGAAAACATTTCCTTCGAAACCCCTAACCACTTTCGAAAGCTACAGGACGTGGCTCTAATTTATAAAACAAAGTACCTTTCGACAACATTGATATCTTCAACACCATCGAAAGGTCAAAGAACGGTGGAAGGGTTTTGACTAGGTCGGAACCCCTTCTTTCAAAACATTCTTTCATAAGTAAAGAACCCAGTCGAAAGCAAACTTAAGTTAAGGGCATCCCTTTCGAAACCTTTTAAAAACTCTTTCGAAACCATATGCTTCGACACCTTCGAAGGCTAAAATAAAACAAATGCAGTCGCTCTTCTTTTTTTTTAAAAACAAACCAAGGTTTCGACTCTTTCGGAAGCTATGCTTTCAACACCTTACCTTTTGCATTCCTCCAATCCACTACTTACCATCTTTGTGACACCTTATGTATTGGTTTTGGCTTAGTAGGTTTTGACTAGGTTGAAGGCGGAAGCTTTTGTGTCGAAAGGTACTTCCCAAAGTAGGTGGAACCAATTTTCCTGAGTAAACCTGGTTTAGTTCTTCTTAAAGTAAACTTTTCTCTAACTAACCTACCAAAGTAACTACCGCTAATTTCGGATCTAAACCATGGTAAAGTTAATCAATTAAGCCCTTCTATTAAACAAAACCAATTTTGCAAAGAAGTCCATCTTCTAAAATAATTTAATTTGCATAGTAAATCACTTTGGAGAAATCCCCAAAAATTCCAAAAATTCTCTTTAATCATGTTATCTAACATATCAAAATTCTAGACCCAAATTCTCAATATATTTTCCAAAATAAATTTATAATCCCAAATAACCATATTTTCCTTTGAAAATTCATAAAAATCTTTCCATGGCTTGGAAAATTATCAAAATTGAAACCCAACTCCAAAATCATGTTTCTTATAACAAAAATTTTTCCCATGGCATTTAAACATCATTAAATCTCGGTTTTTCCCTAAAACTATGCATAGGCTCTTTTAAAAAATCTTGTTTAAACCATATAAATTATAAATCAAGCATATCATCAACCAATATATCATAAAAACGAATTGACCCTTAAATCCGAGAATATATGATTCAAAACAAATAGAGATGGAATTATTATTCACCTTGATTTAGATAAGGAGATTGGATTAAGATTGATTTCCCCTAAGCTTGATTCTCTAGCTTTTAATTTGAATTCTTCTTGTTAATGGCCGGCCTCTCTCTTGCGTTTAGTTTTCAAAATGACGTGAATGAGAAGTAAGATGGTAGGAATGAAAATATTAAGGGTAAGGGTTATGGGTGACAATTCCTAATATACCCTTATGTAGTTTGATTAACCCAAGAATCAGTCTTAAGCCCATTTATTATTATATTAAGCTCGGCCTTAATTAAATTAATTCAAGTCTCAATCCCCTTATCACTTAACATTTACACTATTCTATTTAATTTATCGAATTATATCTCCTAAATAATGTTATAAAAAATTAGGGGTGTTACAGGCTCCCCTCCTTTAAGAATTTCGTCCTCGAAATTCAGTAAGGACTAAATACTAAACACAGAAACCATCTGTAATGACTCCTAACAACCATAATAGTCTACCTGACTAGGTATTATCTATATAAATCTAATATAGACATACCCTCAAAGAAGATCAGGATAAGTATCTCGAATCCTGTCCTCTGTCTCCCAAGTACAATCATTCTCGTTGTCGCTCCACTGAACTTTCACCAACTTGACTGTCTTGTTCATCAATCTCTTCTCATCTCTCATTACAACCCGAACTGGTTGTCTAACAAAAGTTAAATTAGGCTCTACTACTAGATCTTCCAACACTGTCGGAGGAATAGTAGCCTCTGGATCATGCACATACTTGCAAAGATGAGACACATGAAATACATTATGGACACCTGCCATACTACTTGGCAACTCAACTCTGTATGCGAGCTTTCCAATCCTCTCTATAGTCTGAAATGGACCAACATATCTTGGTGCCAGTTTCCCCGACTTCCCGAATCATATCACACCCTTCATTGGTGATACCTTTATGGAAACCCTGTCTCCAACTGAGAACTCTAGGTCGTTATGCCTTTTATCCGCGTAATTCTTCTGTCTGGATTGAGCTTCTATCATTCGTTCTCGGATCAACTCAATCTTCTTTGACGCCTCCCTTACCAAATGTGGACCTAAGACCAATCTATCTCCAGTCTCCAACCAACATACAAGGGATTTGCATGGCCTTCCATACAAAGCTTCAAAAGGCGTCATTCCTATACTAGTCTGGTAACTATTATTATAGGAAAATTCAACCAAATTTAGGTGATCCTCCTAAGATCTACCAAAGTCAAACACACAAGCTCTCAACAAATCCTCGAGCACCTTATTGACTCTCTTTGTCTGCCCATCAGTGTGTGGGTGATATGCGATACTTATCTAGAGCTTAGTGCCTAACACATCCTGTAGACTCTTCCAAAATTCGCTAGTGAATAAAGCATCTCTATCGTTGACTATACTACTAGGAACTCCATGAAGTCTAACTATGTTCTTCATGAACAACTTCGCCAAAATAGGTGCCTTCCAGGTCGATTTTTCTGGAATGAAATGTGCACTCTTAGTCAATCTGTCCACTATGACCCATATACTTTCATTTAATCTGCTTGACTTTGGCAACCTGTTTAAAAAATCCATGGATATCGAATCCCAATTCCATATTGGAATCTCTAAAGGCTGAAGCAACCCACTCGGTTTCTGATGTTCGACTTTCACTTATTGATACATTACACACTGCCTAACCTACAAGCCAACATCACTTTTCATGCCTTCCCAATAGAAGCTCCTCTTCATATCTTGATACATCTTGGTCCCTCCAGGATGAATCCTAAACTTGAATCGATGACATTCCCCAAGAACTTCTCTCCTCATGTTCTCAACATCTGGAACACATATTCGCCCCTTCTTTCTCAACCATCCTCTTTTGTCAACACAAAAATCTTTCAAATCATCGATCTCGGTTCCAACTTCAAGCCTTCTGATCCTCTTGGCTAATAGTGGATCCTCCTTCTGTTTAGAAGCAATTCGCTCGATCAATACTGGTCGAACTTCTAAACAAGACAACATGGCAGTGCTCTGACTAGAATTAGCAGTTGATCTTAACTGCACACTGCAACTGGCCTAAGCTTATAGGTCCTTCCATTCTGCCAACATAGACAACACCACATTCTGATGTCTTCTGCTAAGAGCATCAGCCACCTTGTTACCTTTCCCTGGTGTATACTCTATACCAAAATCATAAGCAGCCAAAAACTCCAAGCACCTCTGCTGTCTCATATTCAACTCTTTCTGAGAGAATAAATACCTTAAATACATATGGTCGGTATACAACTCATATCTCTCCCCCAAGAGATAATGCCTCCAAATCTTCAAGGAAAAAATTACCGTAGCCAACTCCAAGTCGTGAGTAGGATATCTTACTTCGTGCTGTCTAAGCTGCCTAGATGCGTAGGCAATGATTTTTCCCTTCTGCATCAACACTGCTCCCAATCCAATACCACATGCATCAGTTTACACTACCAACCCTTGGTTTCAATCTGGAACTACTAACATTGGAGCATTGGTTAACAAATGCTTTAACTTAAGGAATGCTTTCTCACATTTGTCGGACCAAACAAACTTCACTTCCTTCCTGGTAAGCTTAGTCAAAGGCCCTACTATCTGCGAGAAATCCTTGATGAATCTCCGGTAGTAGCCAGCAAGTCCAAGAAAACTTCTGATCTCGGTCACCGTCTCTGGTCTCTTCCAATTGTTCACAGCTTCGATCTTATCTGGATCGACTGAAAATCCTTTCTCTGAAACCACATGACCAAGAAATTAACCTCTTTCTTCCAAAAATGACACTTGGAAAACTTCGCCTATAGCTGATTCTGCCTCAGCGTCTCAAGTGCAACTCTAAGATGATCCTCATGCTCTCTCTCATCCTTAGAGTATACCAAAATGTCATCTATAAACACCAACACAAATCTATCCAAATACTCTCGGAAGACTCGGTTCGTCCAATCCATAAAGAAAGAAGGTGCATTCATCAACCCGAATGGCATCACTAACCACTCATACGAACTATATGTAGTTTGAAATGCTGTCAAAGGAATATTATCCTCTGTCACTCTCAACTGATAGAACCCTGTCGCCAATTGCAACTGGGAGAACACCTTGGGTCCACTCAACTGATCAAACAGATCATCAATTCTCGGCAAAGGATACATATTCTTTATCATCCTTTCGTTCAGCTTATGATAGTCGATACACATTCTTAACGACCCATCTGGTTTCTTCACGAACACCGCGGCTGCTCCCCAAGGCAAACTACCTGGTCTAGTAAAATTCCTTCCTTTTAGATGCACTAGCTGCACCTTTAATTCCTTTATCTCAGTCGGTGTCATCCTGCTAGGTGGTCTACTCACAGTTTCATCTCCTGGCACAAGTCTATCTGAAACTCAACAGCTCGTTTCGGTGGTAGTCCTATGACTGGCTCAAATACATCTGCAAACTCTTTTGCAATTCAAACCTGACTTAGCTCTTATCCCACTCCTATTGCACTTAACAAAGCATAACTACTCTGGTCGAAATTCTCTACTGAGAATATAATTTGATTATGACTATCAGGGTGTCTCAAAGATATCTCCCCATCCTGGCAAAATATCCTGGCCTTATATCTCCTTAACCAATCCATACCCAAAATGATTCCGAAATCTACGAAATCATAAACATACAAACTGCATGCAAACTTATGACCTAACAAATCAAGTTCTAACTGGTCACATCTCATCCCCAGAGTTGCATATCCTCCTATTGGATTCGCAACCCTTAAGGAAGTAACAAGGTATGTGGGTTCTAAGCATAACCTATCAATCAAACACTGGGATATAAATGAATGTGATGCCCTGGTATCAAAAAGTATCCTAACTGGAATACTCTGAATCAAAAACGTACCTTCCATCATAGTCTTTCCCTTATCAGCTGCAGTTGGCTTAGTTGAAGATTCAACAACAAAGACCTTCCCCTTGTTTGCCTTGACTGGCTCTGGACGCTGGTCCTTATAATGCCCAACTTGAACACAGTTAAAGCATTTCACATTCTTCTTATCTGCAGCCTTCTTTCTCTTGCGTGACCAGCACTCACTTGCATAATGTTTCCTGGAGATTTGACCAGGCAACTAAGTACTCGGCATCCAGGAGTACTCGGCATCCAGGAGTACTCGGCATCCACGTAGCGCTCGGCGTTGGCAAGCGCTCGGCATCCAAGGAGCGCTCGGCATCCAGGAGTGGTCGGCTTCCAGGTTCGTCCGGCATCCAAAGGTTGTTCGGCATTCATCTAACCTCAGTCAACTTCAATCATTGCTCGGCATACACTCCCTACTCGGCACCTCACCTCTGTTCGGCATAAGAAGATTGTTCGGTATTCTTCTCAGCTTGTCCGGCTACAATTATTGCTCGGCCCACTCTTCCCACATAACAAGCATCGTTCGGCATGCGGAAGATGGTTCGGCATCCGACCGTTCGGCTTGTTTGGTTCGACATATAGAGATCAGTCAATCTGGACCGAGTTATTCAGCTACCAGTCCCACCAGAGAAGTCCAACCCACCTTTGTCTATAAATAGAGAGGCAGGGGCACAGTGAAATGGACCTTTTTTCGGGAACACTGGGGAGACTCTGCCGCTTTCAAGACTCATCTTCTTTACTTATCAATTGTATTCAAGTATTTGGTCTACGGATTGTATCTGTAATCAATCATCAAGTAAAGAAATAAAGTTTAATCCCAAAGTGGACGTAGGCAATTACGCCGAACCACTATAAATCCGGTGTTCTTACTTTCTACATTCAAATTAGCATATTCTTCCTTGTTTAATTTATCTTCATCACTTATTTCTCTACACAATTTTTCTTAATGAGGTTAGTGACCAATTTTGGTGCTAACACTTTGGTGCTTTCACTGAGAATTGAATTCTCAGACCTCAAGGATCTGCTTTGAAGCTACTGGATTGAATAAATCCCCCAAAGAAGATCCGACTCATTCATAGGACGTCCGTTGATTCTACTCAGAGTTCATACCAAAAACTCTACAATGGCGAGACCACGTACTAGATCAGCTTCTCATAATGCGGACGCCCACGAGACTGCTAGCGTGCAACAAGCAGGACCTAGCAATCAGCATGCAATTCCAGGTGCAGGGACTACCGCCCAGGACCAAATCCCGGTTGTCACCAGAATAGAGTTCAACGACTTGATGAGAGAACTTAGGGAAAGCAGGAGACAACTAGGAGAGCAGATGCAAGCTAACGCCAACCTCATGGCACAACTCACTCAACAACAGCAACAGAATGCTGAGGGCAATCCCGCTCCTTATTCCTCATCCGACAGCTCAACTTCCTCCGATGAACGTCCCAGGCGTAGACGCTGTAAGACTGAAACTGCACGGGCAGGTGTTGCTGTTCGAACAGTTGGAGACTGTGACCAAGCCAGAGCTGGAAACTTAGGAGTCGGAGTGCAGGTGGAGGCTGGAGGGCCAGACCATCAAAACGCTGACGATGTCGAACCTCAAGATGCACGCTTGGCAGATCGCCAGGAGAGGAGGCATCAGCATGATCAGTCACGTAGAACAGACTCCAACCTCCACCTTCCATACAAACACCAGACCTGACAACCATGATCAGGCAATTGATGAAAGAGAATCAAGGCTTATCGAATGACGATTGGGGAGTGTCGAGAAGTCATACTCCGTTCACAGACATTGTTCTACAGGCAGCGTACCCTAGAAAGTTTAGTATGCCAACTATCCCGACTTATGAAGGAAAGACTGATCCCAGACAGCATGTCATGAGGTACGAGTGGATGATGGATTTAGCTAGAGCAAATGATGCAACCAAGTGTAGATGCTTTCCAATTACTCTATCAGGGATCGCTACTATGTGATTCACCCAACTTCCTCTGCGGTCCGTATCCAGTTTCGAGGAGTTGGCGAAGAAGTTTATAGAGCAGTTCAGGATACACACTACTCGTCCAAAGGACGTGATGTCTCTATCAAGTGTAATCCAGACTCCTGGGGAGTCATTGAAGGAGTATTTACAAAGGTTCCATGTTGCGGCGACTGAAGTTAGTAATCCCAATGATCATGCAATTCTAATGGCTGTGATGCGAGGTGTGGATCCGGATTCTGAGTTTGGAGACTGGTTGGCAGGAAAACCCCCGACTACGCTAGAGCATTTTTACTCAAAGGCACACCAGTTCATAAGGAGAGAGGAAGCCAGGTGGGTAAGGCAAGATAAGGCACCGGGACCTGTCCAGGAGTCCGTGAAAAGAAACATTGCTGTGAAGCAGTCCGGAGACAACTCTGGAAAACTCCAAGTCAATATCCAGAACAAGCCCGAGAAGCCTAAGGAATACGGAGGAAGAAGTCAAGGGAAGAAGAGAGAAGCGGGGAAGTGGAAGCCGAGAATTCCAAGCTACAACGAGTATACCCCGCTGAATGTGTCTCTTGAGAACATTTACCTATCAACCTGCAATACCTTTCAGTACAGAAAGCCACGTCCAAAAGAGTCAACCGAGGAACAGAAGCGGACTGGGAAATATTGCCGCTTCCATGAGAATTATGGGCACAATACGAAAGAGTGCAAACACCTACACGACGCTATAGAGAAGTTGATCAGACAGAAAAAGTTACAGGAGTTTGTGAAGGATCCATAGGAAGGAGAACAGGGAACATCCAACCTAGGTCGTGCACCAGCTCCGCGTCAACCCGAGGAGCCTGCCCGAACTGTGGGTAGACTAGTCATAAACACGATCATCGACGGGCCTCACCCCGCGGATAAGAATTGGCAAGAGATGGAGCGGTATGCTAGTTCCCTGAAGCATGCAGATTTCGAGTGTTGTTCCAACGTAGAGGATGGGACCCCTGCTAAGCAGCTGCGCATGATGACAGACGATATAGTATTCAGAAACAGAGATGCTGACCAAGTGGAGGCTCCAACCATCGACCCGATGGTCATATCTGCGACAATCGGACCGGCTTATGTGAAAAGAATTTTGATTGATTGTGGTAGTTCTGTCAACATCATCTTCAAGAAGGCTTATGACTAGATGAAGATGGAAACGAAGGATTTGAAACTGTCTAAAGCTCGTATACATGGCTTTAATGGCGCAGCGACCGATGCAGTGGGGTATGTTGAGTTACCAGTTGAACTGGGACAAGGCGAACGTTGGAGGGTGCGAATCCTACCCTTCGTAGTTTTGGATATGGATTCTCCGTACAATGTGTTCTTTGGGCGACCGACCCTGGCTGAGTTTAGGGCAGCATTAGCCCTGTGGTGCTTAACTTTGAAGTTCCCAACTGACAAAGGAGTAGGTGTTGTTCATGGTGACCAGGCGACTGGCCGTGCCTGTTATGTGGCTGAGCTCCGAGAGGCCCATCGGAGGGAGAAAGGAAAGGTTGCGGACAATCCCGTCCGCATCCTTAATACTGATAATTGACAAGTAGTGCCCGAGCCCTGGCTCGGGAATAATTCTCGGATCTTCAGAGACATAGATCCGAGAGACGACGATGACAAACCCAGGGAAGAAAAGGCAGCGCCAGCTGAATTAACAGTTGACATTCCAGTCAGCCGAGACGACCCATCGCGAGTACTGAATATCGGATCACAACTCAGCCCCGCAATGACTGAAGACCTTAGTGATTTCCTCCGGGCGAATCTTGATGTTTTCGCCTAGACGCATTCTGATATGTGCGGGATTTGTCCTGCTATTACGAGTCATATGTTGAACATAGACCCGAAATATGTCCTGGTTAAACAAAAGAGGAGAGGAATGGACCCAGAGAGGTCCGCTGCCCTCAGAGAGGAGGTGGACAAACTCAAAGCCAATGGGTTCGTCCGCAACGCCCTCTACCCCGAATGGGTATCGAACCCCTTGCTGGTAAAAAAGGCAAATGGGAAATGGAGAACTTGCGTAGACTATTCCGATTTGAACAAGGCATGCCCCAAGGACAGTTTCCCGTTGCCTAGGATTGATCAGTTGGTCGACTCCACTGCAGGACACGAGCTGTTATCATTCATGGATGCATACTCAGGCTACAATCAAATCCCGATGCATATTCCGGACCAAGAACACACCAGTTTCGTCATAGACATCGAGCTATATTGCTATGTAGTAATGCCTTTCGGATTAAAAAACGTAGGAGCAACTTATCAGCGTTTGGTGAATCGAATGTTCAAAGACCAGCTTGGTAGAACGATGGAAGTCTATGTGGATGACAGTCTCGTGAAGTCACGACAGTCAAACGACCACATTCGAGACTTAGCAGAGATGTTCGATATACTCAGATATTACGGGATGAAGATCAACCCTCTGAAGTGTTCCTTCGGCGTTGCGTCAGGAAATTTTTGGGATTCATTGTTAATGCTAGGGGAATTGAAGCTAACCCGGAAAAGGTTCAAGCTATTCGAGATGTTCAAGCGCCCGGAACTATAAAACAGGTGCAAAGCTTGAATGGAAAGGTGGCTGCGTTGAGTCGATTCATATCCAGAGCCACAGACAAGTGAATTCCTTTCTTCGATATAATAAAGAAGGGGAAGAGAAATTTCGAATGGACATCCAACTGTGAGGAAGCGTTCCAAGATCTGGTGAGGCATTTAGAGAGTCCTCCAGTGCTGTCGAAACCAGTAGACCACGAGATGCTGTATGTATACTTGGCTGTATCCCCGCATGCAATAAGCGCGGCTTTGGTCCGCGATGAGGACCGAGTCCAAAAACCGGTGTATTACGTTAGCAAACGTTTAACGGGGGTAGAAAGAAATTACCCTAAAATTGAGAAATTGGCCTATTGCTTGGTGATTGCATCACATAAGCTGCATCCATACTTTCAAGCACACTCAGTCAGTGTCTATACCGATCAGCCCTTGCGGCAGGTACTCCAACGACCAGAAAATTCTAGAAGGATGTTAAAATGGAATATCGAATTGAGTCAGTTCGATATTACCTACCTACCACGAAGAGCCATACAAGGGCAAGCATTAGCAGATTTCATCGCTGAGTTTACTGTACCTGACGAACCAGATAATCACAGTATCATTCCCCCCGTTCGATGGAAATTGTACACCGATGGGGCATCAAACGACCGTTGCTCCGGAGCTGGCGTAGTTCTTGTAACCCCAGAAAATCGATCGATCTGTTACGCTTTGAAGCTCAATTTCCCGGCTACGAATAATGAAGCAGAATATGAAGCACTGGTTGCTGGCTTAAAACTAGTTGGAGAACTTGGGGTTAAATCAGTTGAGATCTTTTATGACTCGTAGCTGGTGGTGTACCAAGTGCGAGGAGACTACCAAGCAAGGGGACAGAAGCTTGCTCCGTACCTTGTTCTGGTTCAGGAACTATTATCGAACCTCGAACATTATGACATTTCGCATGTCCCACGTGAACAGAACAAAGAAGCCGACTCATTGGCTAAATTCGCAAGCACTGGCGATACACAGCAAATGGGATTGTTTCCCGTTGAAACCTTGCATGCTCCAAGCATTGACGCAATGAAAGTTGATTTTGTGTTTGAAACAGGACTCGAGAGAGAATCATGGATAACCCCATTCAAACTATACCTGACAACCGGGACTTTACTAGAAAAAAGGAGCGAAAGACGACAGGTCATTCGAAAGGCCGCGCGATATGTGATACAAGATGGACTAATGTATCGAAAGGGGTTCTTGGTCCCCTTATTACGATGCATTGCCCATGATGAGACAAAGCGGGTCTTGAAGGAGGTTCACGAAGGAGATTGTGGCGACCATACTGGGGGGCAGACACTAGCAAAAAAGATCCTCCGCTATGGATATTATTGGCCAACCGTAAATCAGGACGCTGCAGACTACGCAAGGAAATGTGACAAGTGTTAAAGATATGTGAAAATCTCGAGAGCTCCACCAACAGAACTCACACAAATGGTTAGTCCTTGGCCATTTGCAATCTGGGGAATCGACATAATCGGCTCTCTGCCTATATCCAAAGGTGGTGCGAAATACGCGATAGTTGTAGTCGATTATTTCACTAAATGGGCCGAGGCAGAACCTTTAGCCACAATCACCTCTAAGACGGTCATTCATTTTGTTGTGCGAAACATTATATGCCGCTTTGGCCTCCCTCGAACTATCATTACGGACAACGGAACGCAGTTTGAAAGCAGAGAGTTCAAAGAGTTCTGTTTAAAGTATGGCGTTGAGAAGAAGTTCGCCGCTGTTGCACATCCAAAAGCTAACGGACAAGTCGAGGCCGTAAACAAAATAATCAAGTCCATACTAAAGAAGCGTTTGGAAAAAGCCGGAGGCAAGTGGGTAGATGAACTCCCGACAGCATTATGGGCTTATAGAACTACCCACAAGTCCGCGACTGGCCACACTCCATTCACCTTGACATACGGATCGGAAGCCGTTATACCTGTGCAACTTGAAGTTCCATCGCATCGAGTGACATATTATGATCCCAGGATGAATCAGGATCTCTTGTTGGAATCACTGGACTGCATCGATGAAAAACGTGAAGAGGCTGAATTAAGGGCGGTAGCACATAGGCACCGAGTCAAGCGTTATTACGACGGCAGAGTCCGCCCAAGGATTTTTGATGTGGGCGATCTCGTTTTGAAACGAGTTTTCCCGGTACCATCACGTATGAATCCCAACTGGGAAGGTCCATACGTCGTTGAACGGAAGCTTGGAGAGGGAACATTCAAGCTAGCGACCGTTGATGGCGTGACACTCCTCGAGCGTGGAACAGTGAACATTTGCGACATTATTACATTTAGCATGTTTCTTTCCTGTTTTAGGCACAGTTATTTCCTGTATGTTTTCGTTCCGTTATCACTTAGTTTCTTTTTGACCATGTAATCAGGCAGTTTAGTTGTTTTTCATTAATAAAGGCTTGAAGCCGTCTTTCCCATAAATTACTAATGTTTCAATATCTCACAGTCGGGAGATGTATTGCTGGAGTTACATTATTCTGTATGATGTACGAACTCATATAAATGACTTCAATCTCCGAGTCCCCTGAGTGCGGACCGGAGTACTCTAAGTCCCCAGAGCGCGGACTAGAGTATAAACGACTTCAATCTCCGAGTCCGCTGAGTGCGGACCAGAGTACTCTAAGTCCCCAGAGCGCGAACTAGAGTATAAACGACTTCAATTTCCGAGTCCCCTGAGTGCGGACTGGAGTAATCTAAGTCCCTAGAGCGCGGACTAGAGTATAAACAACTTCAATCTCCGAGTCCCCTGAGTGCGGACCGGAGTACTCTAAGTCCCCAGAGCGCGGACTAGAGTATAAACGACTTCAATCTCTGAGTCCCCTGAGTGCGGACCGGAGTACTCTAAGTCCCCAGAGCGCGGATTAGAGTATAATCGACTTCAATCTACGAGTCCCCTGAGTGCGGAACGGAGTACTCTAAGTCCACAGAGCGCGGACTAGAGTATAAACAACTTCAATCTTCGAGTCCCATAAGTGCGGACCGGAGTACTCTAAATCCCCGGAATGCGGACTGGAGTATAGGCAATTCAAATCTCCGAATCCCTTGAACGCGGATCAAATTACCCTAAATCCCTGGAGCGCGGGTTTAAAAAAAATTCTAAGTACTCAAGAATGTGGAACAAGAAATATGCCGCTCCAAAGAATGTTCGAACAATGTAAGAACGGATTGGGAAATTATGCAACTCATAAGAACTTGAGTTTTGACCACGGTTATTCAAAAAACCAAAAAAGAAAAAGAATCGTTCAAGTGACAAAGAAACTGAACTTCGTTTAATAGTCCAAAATGGGGTTACACAATTATTCCTCCAAAACTTGGAGTCAAAAATCTATCTACACAAACTACGGAAACGAAAATATAAAAAGTAGTTACAAGAACTAAGCAAAATCTCGTTGAACGAGTATAGCGACTATTTCTTCGGTTTTTTGTTCTTGTCCTCCTTCGTTTTCTCAGATGATTCCTCTCCCCCACACTTCTTCTTGGATTTCTTTCTTGCTAAAGAAGCAGAGTCAGGAGTGGGAGAAGGAACATCCAGCGGTTTGGATTTGCCAGGGAGAATGATCTTCAGAGGTCTATTCCGCGGGTCGGTAAGTTCCAATATTTGAGGCTCGACCTTGATCTCGACTTTCTTTTTGTCCTCTTCTGCGAGACGCTCCTTCATGCTCATCTTCGAAGTATATTCGGAGGCGCCATTGATCTCGATTTCATAACTCCCTTCGATGGGAGATGAAGCGTCAAACTTATCATCATCTAGCGCCCCGATCACTTGAGCGTCAGGGCCAGGAGTTACTCCTGCATGAGCAACATCGCTTGCTTTCTCTGCCTCCTCCTTGGCGTCGTCGCTCCTCGGAGTTGGTTCAGGATCAGAGCAGCCTGCATGAAAACATAAAGAATGAACATTAGGACAAATAACTACTACCAAAAAGTGACAGATCTTTTAACTTCTAAAAGAAGAATTTTGTACCGGGTTCTGGCTGGCTATCAGTTGCGCGTGGAGTTTCACCCTCTAGAATAGGGGATAACACATGAACGCCAAGCCCGGGATCTTCTGGATCATAGCCGGCATGCTGCTCAAATGGGTAAAGTGTTGGCCGACCGGCCGATTGAGCAGAAGGAGGAGCAGTAGAAGGAGGAGCTACAGCATTAGCCCCAGATGGACCAGCTTCGTCGTTTTTCTCTTTTTGTAGGGGAGAACCTTTGCTATAAAGAGCCAAAGCTGCAGATAGGTCCGCTGGCTCGTTCCCCCTGAGAAATTCTTTCACCAGAGCGTCCTCATCGACTTCCTCAGAGCCCGACTCGATCTTTCTGATCTTTATTAAAGTTTCCCAGGCTTCAGCTAGAGATTCAAGATAGCCCTCGCCTAGGAATGTCAAGTCGCGGTGCATAAGAACGCGGGCGCTGTACTCTGCGATTAGTGGGTCAAACATGCACTTGACCTCTTCTCTACCCGCCTCTGCAGCTGCCTCGAGACGGGAGTCAATCTCCTCAGAAGCTTTTCTCCTGCCCTCCTCACGGGCTTCGTCTTTCATTATCTCAACCTTAGCAAGTTCATCATCGAGCTTGGTCTTTAAGAGCCGTGTAGCAACAATTTCGTCGCTGTATCGTTGAAACTCTTCTAGAGCGACTATTTTCTCCTCTTTCTCCTTAGAGAATAGCTCTTTCAACTCTCTAACTTGCAGGGCGAGCGCGTCCCTTTCTTTCTGGATAGAGTCTTTTTCTAAGGCAAGAGCTCCACTGCGCTGGACTGCTTCATCAAGTTCCTTTTTATGGGTCGCCTCTAGACGAGTGACGGCCTCTGTAGTGTCTTTTACACTTTGCTCTGCGGCTTCAAGTTTCGACTTATACGAAGCAAGCTCTTCATCTTGACTCTTGATGATGTCCTTGTCAAAGCCAGCTTCCAACTTCAAACGATCAATCTCTTGTTGGCGCTCAACAAATACTTCCGAGACTTTTTCGACCAAGTGTACGAACGCGTCATGTTGAACATAGACATCGTTGTTGCAGGCGATGACACTCTGCTTGACGTGCCCAGGGATATGATGAATAGCTGGGAGGAATTTCAGGCCATCAAAGCAGATTTTTGGGAATTTGGCCTTAAGATCGACCATCTTCTCTGCTATAGTTGGGTCAGCCGCAGGAGTAGGGGGAGGAGGCTTTGAAAGTTCTGTTCTTTTCCGATGCTCCCGAGTTTGCCTTGTGCTCGACGAACCAGAATGTTGTTCTCGAGAGACATCGGGTTGAGACCCCTTCTACGAAGGCTTTTCTCTATCTGACTCAGTTTGAGGAGGAGGATCACGAGAATATAAAGACTGGGAATATGTTTTCTTTCGATAAGACGAATCGCGAGGACGGTTGTCTCGATCCTCGTAATCGTCTCTGTCCCTACGTCTACCTGAGCCTGAATCCCGTCCGGGATGGTGAAATATAGAAGAACCATGGAGGCGATCGAGTCCGTGGGAGCGCCCCATGTCACCTACAAAGAATAAAAATAACAACGAGTTAGGAAAAATCGGGGTAATGGAAAAACTTGAAGTGTATGGTGAAGTGTGTGTGTGTGTGTCCTAGTGTTCCCCCCGACAGACCGGTTCCTTTATCTTTACTGATTGGGGTGTTATCTCCCTGAACTG
This sequence comes from Allium fistulosum, assembly GCA_030737815.1. Taxonomy (NCBI): domain Eukaryota; kingdom Viridiplantae; phylum Streptophyta; class Magnoliopsida; order Asparagales; family Amaryllidaceae; genus Allium; species Allium fistulosum. Next base: position 693,102,458 of record CM060903.1, on the reverse strand, counting down.
GGGGTTGAATTCCCGCGTTGCCTCTAGCGGGCGAATGAAACTTAAGGGCTTCCGGATCGTCGAAACCATAGTTGAGTAGATCGTCGGGAATGGTGAGGTTTGACAAACCCTTTAAAGAACTTTCCATGTGCTGTGAAGAAGTCTCTTTCTCTGACGGGATGAGCGTAACTTTGGAAGTTCCGCCAACTTTCTCCTTCCGTATCTTGTACGTCAATTTCTTTTTCCCCTTCGAAGGGGAAGATGACGTTTCAATATCGTGCACTTCGATCGCCGAGTCCCAAGCGGGACCCACATTCTCGCCTTGTGTCTCAGGAGCTTCATCCTCTTTGTTTTCTCCCTCTTCATGTGCATCGGGGGTATGACGTGATGACGATTCAACTTGTTTTTTTCCCTTTAACGGATGCGGACTTGGGAATGGAAAATCCCTCAGGAAGGCTAATCCGGCGACCTCCTGCTAACAGTCCGAACCTCGACAAGGATTCATTTGAAATGATGGTTCGGATGTCCCGTTCCTCGGCAGGAAGAGCTCTAATGGCTTCGATGGTCTTAGAATATCCTCGGCCCTCAGGACGCGGGTTGATACCTGAAAAGATGAAACGAGAAGTTAGAAAAAGCATAGATCCGATTGAACGCAAATGTCGAATCAGGGAAGAGACTTACTGCATTCGACCCATCTCCTCGTGAAACCAAGAGGGCAGCGCACATAGAACCATTCCTGTTTGTACAGGGCGAATTTGCTACATGCTCCGGTCAAAATCTGGCATTTGTGGTACGGCTCGAGGAACATAAAGGAGGGGCTATCTTTCCACTTCTTGATTATATAGATATATATGATGTCGCCGGGAGTTGGAGGCCTAGAGAAGACAGCCATGAAAAGTAGGTATGTCCCGTATATGAACGCATGACCGTTTGGATGCAGCTGCGACGGGCGATGTCTATGTATTGCAACACGTCCCGAAGAAATAAATTGAATGGAGGCACGCTGCCTATCCATCACATAAACTTATTACAAGAAGTATATCCGACTGGGGGCAGATGAGGATGATCATGTCTCGACGGGACCAACACATCGGCAAAAGGGATTCCGTGGATGGAACATATTCGCCGAAGCGCGACTTCGTTAATCTTCGAAGCCTGTGAGTCGATCGGATTGTCCAAGAGAATCGATGCCTCCAGGGCATCAAAAGCTAAGTTATGAGTAGGGGAAGTCGACGGATTTGAAGTATCCGCGACTTCTTGCCTTGAAAATGGCCCTGGCCTATCAGATATAGTGGCGGAGCTGGATTTTTTAGACATCTCCAATAAATAGTGAATCTGGCTAAGCGCCTGTGAAAACTATACTTGAAAAATGTTCAGCGTTAGAATTAACAACATGAATATTCACCCCACGTGGTGTGTGAACTAGTGCAAGCAATCATGTATAAGCGTTGAGAATTTGAAAGTCGCAAAGATACAAAACTGAGCTTCGAATCATCGCCTTCGAAGACCGTCATCGCTGACCGTCCCCAAAAGCCTGCCTTGTGGTGATTATAGTTTTAGATTCAGAAAACATATGTTAATCTAAGTTCAGATTTATGTCTACTAAAGATAGGGAGTTAATGATCCAGGTCAGTTTCATATGCTGGTAGGCTAGGGTCCTTGGCCTTGTTTTGTTATGTGATCAGGCAAGGCAAGTGTTGTTCGGCACTCATGATTGTTCAGCATTTGTATTGTTCGGCCTAAGTGTGGTTCGGCATTTATGTTGTTCGGCACTTATGATTGTTCGGCATCTGTATTTTTCGGCACTCATGATTGTTCGACATTTATGTTGTTCGGCACTTATTATTGTTCGGCCTAAGTGTTGTTCGGCACTTATGATTGTTCGGCATTTGTATTGTTCGGCCTAAGTGTGGTTCGGCATTTATGTTTGTTCGGCCTAAGTGTGGTACGGCATTTGTGACTGTTCGGCAAAGCATCGTTCGGCCAAAATCTTGTTCGGCCGAGACAACGCTCGACACACCATCCTTAACAGCGACCACATTCCCCTCTTCTTCCTCCATCCACACCTAACCACGAGGACGAATCGTTCGGCAAGTCATGCCAGACCTTAACATTCGACGCCCCTAACCATCTCCTACTTCTCATATGTTCTTTCTTCCTCCAATCTCGTTCGGCACAAAAGATTTATGCCGAACCACAACACGTCTACCAACAGCTTCCTAGAAAGCTCATCTCTACTCACTTTTCCTTCCACCCTCATCGTGTAACTCTGAAAACTTTTAGGATACCTTAGTCAAGGCTCGATTCACCCTATCAATTAAGGAACTCGAGCGTAAAGACCGTTTTAAGCTATGGGGATTTAGGTGGAAGAATCGATACCTAATTGGTAGGTTGAAGACTTGGAAAGGATCGATGAATCGTTGAAGGATGATTAACTGGAAACGTCAGCAGGTGTAAGGCAGAGGTGTTAAAAGTGTGAAAAGAGAAGAAGGAAGAAGGTGACCGCTTTTATAGGGAAGAAGAAGAAGTCGAAAAGGCTATATCCGGTGGAATCGGTCAAAGCCATAGCGTTTGGCTTCGGCATACAAAGTCGTTCGGCACATGAGAAGTGTTCGGTTTCGACTGACTCGTTCGGCATTTATAACACGCTCGGCACACACCTCCACCACTGATATTCTCTAGAAGGCATCTCCAAGAAGAGTTAACCTAGATTCGAAGCGAAGTACAAGGGATATGTAATTCAAAGCGTATCACGATTCGGTCACGTAATACACTTTAGGGGGCAAGTGTTTCCTGGAGATTTGACCAGGCAACTAAGTACTCGGCATCCAGGAGTACTCGGCATCCAGGAGTACTCGGCATCCAGGAGTACTCGGCATCCACGTAGCGCTCGGCGTTGGCAAGCGCTCGGCATCCAAGGAGCGCTCGGCATCCAGGAGTGGTCGGCTTCCAGGTTCGTCCGGCATCCCAAGGTTGTTCGGCATTCATCTAACCTCAGTCAACTTCAATCATTGCTCGGCATACACTCCCCACTCGGCACCTCACCTCTGTTCGGCATAAGAAGATCGTTCGGTATTCTTCTCAGCTTGTCCTGCTACAATTATTGCTCGGCCCACTCTTCCCACATAACAAGCATCGTTCGGCATGCGGAAGATGGTTCGGCATCCGACCGTTCGGCTTTTTTGGTTCGGCATATAGAGACTAGTCAATCTGGACCGAGTTATTCAGCTACCAGGCCCACCAGAGAAGTCCAACCCACCTTTGTCTATAAATAGAGAGGCAGGGGCACAGTGAAATTGACCTTTTTTCGGGAACACTGGGGAGACTCTACCGCTTTCAAGACTCATCTTCTTTACTTATCAATTGTATTCAAGTATTTGATCTACGGATTGTATCTGTAATCAATCATCAAGTAAAGCAATAAAGTTTAATCCCAATGTGGACGTAGGCAATTACGCTGAACCACTATAAATCCGGTGTTCTTACTTTCTGCATTCAAATTAGCATATTCTTCCTTATTTAATTTATCTTCATCACTTATATCTCTACACAATCTTTCTCAACGAGGTTAGTGACCAATTTTGGTGCTAACACATAATGACCCTTCCTGTCACATTTGTAGCATACCAAATCAGCCTTTGCCTTCTTGGCAGCATTCTCTTTCTGGGCTCCCTTCTTAAAAAACTTCCTCTTCTTCCCTGAGGACCCTAGGATTCAACTGGCTTTTCTCTAGCAGAACCAACAAGCATTTCTTCATGGAGAATGGCCATCTCCACCACCACAATACAAGGTTCTTGGATATGGGTCATGGTCATTCTAGCAAGCTCAGTTTTCAGTCCTCGAATGAACCTCTCATTCCTTCTTACGTCAGTGTCAACCATAACATATCCATATCGAGATAGCTCGTCAAACTTAGCAGCATATTCGACCACTTACATCTCTCCTTGAACAAGATCCATGAACTTCCTCATTAATGTCGAATTAGCAACCTCGGACAGAAACCTCTGCTCAAACCTCCTTCTGAAATCAGCCCATGTCAGCTCTTCCTCAGGTACCTCGGCGGTCACACTATTCCACAGGTGAAGCGCTGCCCCTTGCAACTTCCAAGAGGCCAGCCTCCTCTTTTTCCCATCATCCAAGCCTAGATAAGTAAATATTCTTTCACAGTGCAATAGCCAATTCTCAAACTCAACAGCATCCTCCATTCCAACAAATGGCTTTTCAACCAAACCGGTGTAGTCTCTGCTTAGCTTAGCATAGTTATTCCTAGACGGAGCCACATGATTAGCTCCTCCAACATTACTAGCAACTCCAGCTTGCAAAAGATTGCCTAACAACTGATACACTATCCCCACATCTACTGGCGGATTTCCAGCACATATATTGGCTTCAGCATTTGGATTCGCATTAGCCCGTCGACCTCGATTCCTCCTGGTATTAGGTCAAGCATTTCCGTTGGTTGTGGTGCTTCCTCCACCTAGATTTCCTCTTCCGTTCCCTGCTTCCGTATCTTCTTTCTTGTAAATCTACATACGAGCCTTAGTAAGATATAAAAGAACGGTCTAAGAGATAAGGGAACACGTACTTACATATATATATATCAAATACAAGTACGTTACTATAACATTAACCTAAACCCCGATCATACTTTCAAATTCATTGGATTATGTTTCAAAATCTTTTAGGTTTAACTTTCTTTTAAAGTTTCATAAACCTATGCTCTGATACTAACTTGTAACATCCCCCTACTTGGAGGCCCAAAACTAACAGCTATGGATGTTGCAGCCATTCATAGTTATTAATCCTCTACGACCAAATACGACGAAGTTAGATTCATTGATACACAGAAACACATGAATATGGTAAATTTTAAACTTTAAACAAAATCACATATCATTTCAAAATATTTCCAATTCATTACATAATCCCAAATTCGCGAATCACATTCATAGAAAATATATTTATTACAACATATGCCTAAGAGCGACATATGAAGATGCCCCCCTTGGATGATCAGAGTATATACTGAAAATATAACAATTTTGCCATTACAAACAACATAGTGGAATGAAAAGAAAAGAAAACTCTAAATAGCTATCATGCCTCCTGCACGTCTCCAGAAGCTTTATTCGTCTTAAGTGGTACCTGAAAACCTCAACTCTCAAACCACTCAAAATCAATTGAGTACCCAAGAGTTCATGGGGAAAACATAAACTTCGAGTCAGACATAAAGCCTGGTATGAATAATAATCTACCATCGCAAATCATTTAGATATGTAGTGAGACTGCGCCGCTTAGCGGAACGGGTTTTCCAATCACTAGTATCTGAAAAACTTTATAAAACCATATACTGTGCTCCTACATCCACAATGGTTAAAACAATTCAAAACAGTATAATATGATGATATGCCAAACAAATGAATCAATTCTAGATTACCCATCCCCATTCATTTTAGACTATCTGTCTCAATTATAGTTTCTAGGATTACTATTAACCTATTAGTTTTCATGGGCTGACTAATAACCGATTAAACATTTAATGGCTCCTTGTCCAATTACATAGTTTTCAAGAAATCACAAAGAACCTATTGATAACTCCAATATCTTACTCTTATCCTAGTTTTCATGGGTGTACTAGGAACCTATTGGTGACCCCAATATCCTTTCTTCTTATCCAAGTTTTCAGGGGCTGACTAGGAGCCTATTGACATCTGTCAATATCTTAATCTCGATATAGTTTTCATCGGCTAACTACAAACCTACTGGCCCCTTCCAGTATCAAATCATAGTTTTCATGGGCTTACTATGGACCTGTCTTTCTGACATCTTCCTTTATACATAATTTTCATGGGCTAACTATGAACCTATTGGCCCCTGCCAATATCTTTTCCTATACACAGGTTTCATGGGCTTACTGAGAACTTATTGGCCCCTACCAATATCTTTCTTTTATATTTTAGCTAGCTGGTTCTTCTACCCTTTATCCCTAAAATGCAGTTATGGGTCCATTATAAAGTGAATATATTTATATTTGAAGAAGTAAACATAACAATATAGCAATACCACTCTTGCAGGTTTAATATAAAACATGGTTAACCCCTTTAACCTATTATTTTATCAAAGAAAGCTTCTTCTCAAAATCATTATAAAAACTCCTTTAATTTAGTCGTGGGTTTACCTTTTTTAAAAATGAGTTTGGGTTATAAAACCTTTTGGTACCTTTAAACCCTAGCTTTCGACTTCATAGGATTACCTCCTTCGAAAGAATTAAATTCTATCTTCAAAACATTAGGCTCCTGCATTTATAATACTTTAAAAATTTCCTTTCGAAACCTTTCGATTGTAGTAAAGTATTAATATTTAACTTTAGAAGCTTAGCTTCGAAACCAGTTGAAAGTACCCCTTTACACCATTGGAAGTAACCCTTTTGAAACCATTGAAAGTCCCCCTTTCGAAAGCATTGGGTTTATACATAAAACATTATTTGGGTCAAAGTGAATATAGTCGAAAGCAACTCTTTCGAAACCATCTTTTTCATTTATAAAAACATTGGGGAAACATGATGGCTTCGGCACCATCTCTTTCGAAAGCATAAAAACATCTGGGTGAAGTAATGGAAGGTTGCGTCGAAACCCCTTTCGAAACCATTGCCTTCGAAACCCCTAACCCCTTTCGAAAGCTATAGGAAGTGGCCCTAATTTGTAAAACATAGTACCTTTTCGACAGCATTGATATCTTTAAAACCATCGAAAGGTCAAAGAACAGCAGTAGGGTTTCGACTAAGTCGGAACCCCTTCTTTCAAAACATTCTTTCATAAGTAAAGGAACCCCGATCAAAAGCAAACTTAAGTTAAGGGCAACCCTTTCGAAACCTTTTAAAAACTCTTTTGAAAACATATGCTTCGACTCCTTCGAAGGCTAAAACAAAACAAAGGCATGCGCTCTTCTTTTTTTTTAAACAAACCAAGGTTTCGACTCCTTTGGAAGCTATGATTTCGACACCTTACCTTTCGCCTTCCCCCAATCCACTACGTACCATCTTTGTGATACAATGTGTATTGGTTTCGGCTTAGTAGGTTTCGACTGGGTTGAAGACGGAAGCTTTTGTATCGAAAGGTACTTCCCAAAGTAGGCGGAACCAATTTTCTTGAGTAAACCTGGTTTAGTTCTTCTTAAAGTAAACTTTTCTCTAACTAACCTGCCACGTGTCAACACCGGATTGGTTGCCTTAACTTTTTCAAATTCTTTACCAAAATAATTGCCGCTAATTTCAGATCTAAATCATGGTTAAGTTAATCTATTAAGCCCATCCATTAAACAAAACCAATTTCGCAAAGAAGTCCCTTTTTTAAAATAGTTTAATTTGCATAGAAGATCACTTTGGGAAAATCCTCAAAATTCCAGAAATTCACTTTAATCATGTTTTCTAACATATCAAACTTCCAGGCCCAAATTCTCAATACATTTTCAAAAATAAATTTATAAACCCAAATAACCATATTTTCCTTTGAAAATTCATAATAATCTTTCCATGGCTTGTAAAATTATCAAAATTGAAACCCAACTCCAAAATCATGTTTCTCATAACATAAGTTTTTCCCATGGCATTTAAACATCATTAAATCTCAGTTTTTCCCTAAAACCGTGCATAGCCTCTTTTAAACAATCTTGTTTAAACCATATAAATTATAAATCAAGCATTTCATCAACCAATATATCATAAAAAGGAATTTACCCTTAAATCCCAAAATATATGATTCAAAAAAAGTTGTAATTATTATTCACCTTGATTTAGATAAGGAGATTAGATTGAGATTGATTTCCCCTAAGCTTGATTCTCTAGCTTTTAATTTGAATTCTTCTTGTTAATGGTCGGCCTCTCTCTTGCGTTTAGTTTTCAAAATAACGTGAATGAAAAGTAAAATGGTAGGAACGAAAATATATAAGGGTAAGGGTTATGTGCGGCAATTCCTAATATACCCTTATGTAGTTTGATTAACCCAAGAATCATTCTTAAGCCCATTAATTATTATATTAGGCTTGGCCTTAATTAAATTAATTCAAGTCTTAATCCCCTTATAACTTAACATTTACATTATTCTACTTAATTTATCTAATTTAATCTCTTGAATAATGTTATCAAAAATCAGGGGTGTTACAACCCACCCTTCGACCCTCGAAAGTCGACACTAATACATCCACGATATTCAGGTATCGAACATCCAAATGCCGTAAATAGAGATTATTGGGGGAAAAGGAAAGAAAAGACAGAATAGAATCTTAAATCGCGACGAGTAATATTTAATATACAACAGATCTTTACGAAGAAAAACTGTAGTATAAATATATTAAATCAGAGTACACTAATCAGTCATTAGCCTGGACAATTATAACAACCCGTCCTTACAAATGCTGATAAATGTAAACAACCAGTGCAATGGAAAATAAAATATACACGAGTACGTCTTGGAGGACCTTTGCTCCTCTTCTAAAGCTCCAAAGCATCCAAAAATAGATCTAAAGATATAATCGATCTGACCCGAGCATTATAAGAAAATAACGCCCGAATTAGTCTGGTAAACCAGTGCTAGAAAACACACCTCATACGGATTTTAATGTTATAAAACCTTTCAAAATAAAGGTATTTTGAAGGCCGCCGCACATAAACACGGATGGGTTTTTACCTTACGATAACCAAACCATTTCATAGAAAATCTTCTAATATTATAATAATTTCTAAGGTTTGAAATAAATATTGAATCATAGTCGAAATTATTACGTTAATTAAATTCTAGCATAATAGGTATATAACTAAGTCCGAAAGGCACTTATTGGAGAATGGATTCCATCAATGACAAGGTAAGGGACTACCTTCTGTACAATAGACCTCTAGATAAAATGTACTATGGTCAAACTTATCGAACCTTACGGATTAGGACCGAGCTACCCCTTACTGGATAGTAACCGAATATTTCATCACCCCGGTTGCTTTGCAACTTTTTCCCAAGAGTTGTCATGCACAACCAAATCCATAAATAATAATCTAGAAGGGTGATGACAATACCCTAATGGGTGCAACCCACATAGCCCTATGGCACCACCCTGTTTTTGTCACTACCGGTTGTGAGGCTTGAGGCCATGTTTACCTTTCTTCAACAATTCCCACTTGTAATGCTAACACTACCCTTCAGGCAACAATGCAATGCTAGCATTCGTCCATACAAATTTTTAGGATATTAACAAACTGAAGGCACTACTTCTACTACATCCATTGTGGAATCTCCCTGAGGATTGGTAGCAAGTAGCCCTTGCACTTCAAAGATCTATGCCTTTGATTTTATCATCTTCAATATGTCTTCCATTCAAACGCTTATGCCTGTTCGAAGTAGTATTCGGATGAAATATCTGATCCCGATCTCTCCAAATCGACAACGATAGTTTCAAAACTGGTCAAGGTTTGATAGTCGGTTATTTAACTACCAAATAAACAAACAACCAAGACATAGATTTTACCAAGCATGGTTAAGTTCAAGCAACCCCTAAGCCTCTATAATTAATCTTTTCATTAATTATAACCCTTTTCAAATATTTTGTATTAAGTACCTTTTCAAAAGATATATTCACAAACCCTCTTTACTTTTTCAATACTTAAAAATATTGATATACTTATCTCAACCATATAAGTATGCCCAAAAATTATATCATTTTCAAAACTTAGAAAAGTTTCCCATATAGGTATATTCACAAAACACTGCACTTTCAATACTTAGAAAATGCATAATATAATTATCTCAACGGTATAGGTATATTCACTAATTTAAGAAAGATTTCATTTCCAAAACCACACTTATTAAGGTTAAAACAAATGCCATTTAAAAACATTAATAACAATAGACCCAAAACACTTTTGGTGTAAGTAAATTGGTCGTATAGAAACTAGACCAAATATAATTACCACAACTTTCCAATTTCAAACAGTACTATCCGTCAATTAACAATGAAATTGGACAAGTTAGAAAACTATCCATGCCTCGATACACATTCTTAATTCTGAAGATAGAGACGAGTTTTCATACTCCGAGGAATTTTGTGTTAAGTATGGAAAGAATATTTTCCATACCACCATAAGTTGAAATGATCGTTTATGGAAATCGGGCCTCATTCTTTTTATAAATCCCTTTTATAAAATTCCTTTATAAAACTCCTTAGTATTTATAAAAATCCATTTATAAATCTCATTTCATTTATAAAAATCATTTTATAAATCCCCAAATATAATTATAAATTCCTTTAATAAATCTTCAAATATATAATTTTAAAACTCATACACTTTCCATAAATATCAAAATATAATTATAAAAATCCTTTACCAAAATGCATTTTTATAAATCTTATATCCCTAACACAAATCTTCATCTTCGAGATAAGACCAAATACTTTCATAAAACGATCATTTCCTATATAACCATAAACTCACAAATGTAATTAATCATTCCAATTTATCAAAATGATATTAATTTACTTTTTGTAGAATATCATTTATAAACCCTTCTTTTATTTATAAAACACTATTTATAAAACTATCTTTTACTTATAAAATAATAATTATAAATCTATCCTTTTCTACAGCATTTGATATAAAACATTTCACAGATATTTATTCCAAAATATTTCTACCTTCTTTTAAAAACAAAATCAATTTAAAATAAAGGATAACCCCCTTTATTTCATTTAAAATAAACATTTATTATTACAACAACTTCTCTATAAAGGTAAATACTTTTCAACTAATTATAAAAATTTACATATATACATATATTAGAAAAGAATAAATAAAGAAGTATAAGTAAAATAGAGAAGTTCAAAAACCATTTTTAAATAAAATATCGCAGGAAATCCAAAAGGTCTGGTTTAAAATCATTTTTCCAAATCGAAACCATTTTTAGATCAAAACAACAATTAATAGTATTTTTCAAAATACTATAATGAGGCCAATAGTTACTATAGCACTTAACTAATGCTATTACTACCTTTTCTACTAAAACAATTCAAATTTTAACATACGTCAATGTCACATCCAATATGGCCAAATAATCAAATTTATCATTTAACAACCTAGATACCATGTATATAACTGAAAATAAAATTAACAAGTATGTACTAAAATTAAAAATCACTACGGTGAAAAATATGAATCTCTTTACAAATTTTCCGTGTATTTAATTTTAAGTGAGATTTGCTTTTCAAAAGCGGATATTTAACCAAACCAAGCCAATAATTCATCCAAACACAAACAATAAATTTTTACCTAAGTATATCATATTGATTATCCAAAAATGTGAGTTTAACTCACCAAAATTCTAGTTGACGCCGAAGCATTCCGGACTAGACTAAAATCGAACGATGTTCTATTTTAGCCTAAAATTACACTTGCTTCAAATTTGACCAAACAAATTCGATCGCGTTGCTATTGCCATTACGAGCATACTACAAAACGTCTCACCTTAATTGGACCTCATACGGAAAAGTTATTCATTTTAATAAGTTATGAGATTTATTTAACACAAATAAATTTCTTAATCACACTTAATAATATAATTACTCAAATTATACGTCTTCTTCCCCAATTTAAAAAAAGAAAAATCCCGCTCCTAAACCCCTTCAGGTTTCGGCCAACGATCCACCACACCATCTCGAACCACCAAAGCTCCTACCATCACCACAATCGCTCAACCCATCGCGAGCCTAACATGTCGGGCCCCTTATTACCGGCATTCTAGCCCGGCTATATCGAACTAGCTGAACGAGTTAGATCCGACTGCTATCAAGGCCGATGATTCTGGAGCGATGATTGTGGGACCCAAAAGTCAAGTACATATGGTTATATGAAGTCAGGATTGAACGGAATTGATAGATATGCAACGTAGAATACTCAAAAGTATAGGATATGGCTCCATGGATGGAAGGGGTCGGTATAGTGTGGCTCATTAAGAGGGTTCGGCATGCGTCATGAAGGATGGATCGGCAGGCTTCATGGAAGAGGGATCGGCATACAACAAAATACTATAACATCTATGCAGAAAACAATAAATATCTTGAGATCTACAAGTCAAATCCTTATGAAATTTGGAGAGCAAGGTATGTGGACCCTAGGTAACCTACACTAGGGATCACATGTCAATAAGATAGAATGAGAGGGATCGGCAGTTACCCCTATAGAGGGTTCGGTTGCAAGCAGTGCACAAGTGATATCAAGTCGAAGATCAAGCAATAACAGGTATTCCATTGGTCCAAATGACATGAAAATTAGAGGCCAAACACATTTTAGCATGAAGAAGCCACTATAGGGATTGCTGCCCAAAAAATTGACCAATGAAGGGATCAGTACTAATCCCTCCTCATTTGGAATTAGGCCTAGCGATCCTTCTAGTGGGCCCATGTGGATTAGAAGGTCCTTCAGCTGAAGTTTCAGAGAGATGGGTGGTCGTCTTCACCTATAAATACGGGCCTAATGGGTCATTCTGAGGATCTTTACGTTGCTTGTTACTCTAGATTGTATTGTAATCAAGTGTTTGCTGTTTCCTACTACGGAAATCAGATTTATAAGTGATTAATAAAGGATAATCTTCAAAGTGGACGTAGGCATACAATGCCGAACCACTATAAATCTTTATGTCTCTGGTTATTGCTTTTTATCTATTACTAGTTTCATCATTTCCTCAGTTTAATTTAATTTTTCTTCACTTACTTCTCTACATAAATCTGTTCTTGGGTGTTTGTGACCAATTTAGTTGCAAACATTTTGGTGCTTTCACTAAGAACCTTGATTCTCAGCTTGCTAGAATCCCTTTGTTACTACTTGATTAGATAATGCCCTAAAGGAGATTTGTAGTTATCTTCAAGAAGTTGCTAATACTACTCAGATTTATAAAAATCTAAGCAAGGCTATTAAGAATGGTGAGACAAACTAGATCTACTTCTCAGAACGTGGAAGGAAATGAGAATACTTGCATTCAACAAGGAGATCAAAGCAATCAACCACCAAATCTGAATGTTGATCCGGTTGAAGTTCAGAATCCCACTGATTCTATTACAAGAGCTGAATTTCATAATTTAATAAGAGAGTTGATCGAGAGCTGTCGACAACTAAATCAACAAATTCAGACTAATATCAACTTGATGAACCAAATCAATCAACAGCAGCAGGGGAAAGCTAGGAGGGACCCCACTCCTTACTCGGCATCGAAGAGTTCTGGCTCATCAAACGAGTATCATAGGCATAGGCGACGTAGAACAGACGAATATCGCGGAGAAACTTTGAGGTGTTAACTAGCATACCATCATGGTCTGCCGGGATCGATCGGTGCTGACCACTCCACAGGGATCGGTACTGATTCCTCCACTAGAAGAGGGAATTCATCCATGCCTTATAGAATCAAGCTGGAGCTCCTACGATTGGTTTGGATGTTGGAGTCCAATTGAATCTTCACCAAGCTCTTACCCGGAATGACGATGAAGTGAATTTACAAGATACACATTGGGAAGATGGTGAACCAAGAAGGCGTGAAATGGCCCACAAACATCGACCGGACCATTCACGTGAGGTGGGGCGCTACCACCGCTTGGCAACAACCATCCAAACGCCGGACTTATCGGCAACAGTCAAACAGTTAGTGAGGGAGAGCCAAGGCTTAACCAACAATGACTGAGGAATTTCGAGAAGCCGTACGCCATTTACTGATAATGTATTACATGTGGAATATCCAAGGAGGTTCAACATTCCATCAATGCTCGCCTACGAGGGAAAACCCGACCCAGGCAGCACATCATGAGATATGAATAGCTGATGGATTCTACACGAGCGGATGATGCGACCAAGTTTAGATGCTTTCCCATAACTCTCTCTGGAATAGCGATAATGTGGTTCACAAAATCACCCCTAAGATAAATTTCTAGATTTAATGATTTGACAACCAAGTTTGTGAAGCAGTTCTGGATGCACGCGACTCGTCCTGAAGATGTGATGTCCCTTTCCAGCGTGATTCAGGATCCAGAAGAGTTGTTGAAAGATTATTTGGAGAGATTTCTTACAGCTATTACGGAGGTCAGTAATTCGAATGATCATGTGCCGTGACGAGAGGGATTGACATAGAGTCTGAGTTTTGCGATTAGTTAGCCGGTAAGCCACCCGCAACGTTGGAGCGCTTTTACGCAAAGGCAGCTCGGTATTTGAGAAAGGATGAAGCCAGGTCATCCAGAAAAAAGAATGTTGTGGGACCAAGTGGAGAGGGAGTACAGAGTAACATTGCAATAAAACACTCTGATGACAGTTCTGGAAAAATTCAAGTGAATGTCTAGAATAAACCAAATCAGCAAAAGGAAGGTGGAGATAGGAACCATGAGCGAAAGAGGGATTCTGGACAAGGGAAGCTTAGGAATCCGTTGTGTATTACTTACAAGCTGTTGAATAAATCCTTAGAGAATATCTATCTGTCAACTTGCAATACCATGCAGTATAAGAAGCCCCTCTGATAGAATCAATAGAGAAGAAGAAACAGACCAGGAAATATAGTCGGTTTCACGAGTTCTATGGTCACAATACCAATGAATGCAGTTATCTCCAGGATGTTATGGAAAAGCTGATCCGAGAAAGAAAATTAAAATAGTTTGTGAAAGCTCCCAGGATGGTGGGAAAGGGACATCTGGCCCCAACCGAGGACAAGCACCGCGTAGGGCTAAGGTGCCTGCACGGACTGGCGAAAGACTGGTGATAAATACGATAGTTGGAGGACCGCACCCAACAGATAAGAGTTGGCAAGAGATGGAGCGCTATGCTAGCGCGATTAGGCATGTGGATTTTGAATGCTGTTCAAATACGGAAGATGGAGCTCCGACAAAACAAAAACGCACGATGGCGGATGATATTGTGTTTTGGAACAAAAATGCAGATAAGGTCGAGGCTCCGACAATCGACCCAATGGTCATTTCGGTCATGATTGGCCCCGCTTTGGTGAGAAGGATATTGATTGATTATAGAAGTTCAGTAAATATAATCTTCAAAAAGACTTACGATCAAATGAGGATGGAAGCTAAAGATTTAAAACCATCTAAACTTGGACACACGGCTTTAACGGAATTGCAACTAAAGTTGTTGGTTATGTGGAATTACCTGTAGAATTTGGAGAAGGTGAACGAAGGAGAGTGCGGATCTTGTCGTTTGTTATTTTGGATGTTGACTCTCCATACAACGTTTTCCTGGGTCGACCGGCCCTAGCTGAATTTTGGGCAGCTCTTGCCCTATGGTGTTTGACTTTGAAGTTTTCGACAGATAATGGTGTTGGAGTTGCTCATAGCGACCAGGCGACTGGACGTGCCTATTATGTAGCTGAGTTAAGGGATGCTCAGTGCAAAGAAAAGGGTAAGGGTATAGACAAGACTGTCTGCATCTAAGCTGCCGAAGATTGACAACTAGCGCCTGAGCCTTGGCTCGGGTGCCACGGTCAGTTCTATAGTGATATAGATCCGAGAGATGATGAAGAGGAACCCAAAGAGACCAAGGCTGCACCGGCTGAGCTGACAATTGATATCACGGTCAGCCATGACGACCTATCACGGGTCCTAAAGATTGGATCACAGCTCAGCCCCCTGATGATGAAAGAACTTGCTGGTTTTCTCCGAGTGAATCTAGACGTGTTTCGCTAGGACTCACTCTGATATGTGTGGAATCTCGCCTTCCATTGCGAGCCATGCATTGAATATTGACCCGAGGCATGTCCGGTGAAGCAAACAAGACGCGGTATGGATCCGAACAGATCCGTTGCTCTCAAAGAGAAGGTGGATAAACTAAAACACAACGGGTTTATCCACGATGCCCTCTACCCTAAATGGGTATCTAATCCTATACTTGTGAAATAAGCGAATGGGAAGTGGAGAACATGTATTGATTATCCAGATTTGAACAAGGTGTGTCCAAAAGACAGCTTTCCCCTTTCGAGAATTGACCAGCTAGTGGATTCAACCACGGGACACAAATTGCTATCTTTCATGGATGCGTACTCAGGATATAACCAAATCCTTATACATATTCCCGATCAGAAGCACACTAATTTCATTACTGATGTTGAATTGTACTGCTATGTAGTAATGTCGTTTGGATTAAAGAATGCGGGAGCGACTTATCAGCGCTTAGTCAACAAGATGTTTAAAGATCGGATCGGAAAAACAATGGAAGTGTATATGAATGATATGCTCGTGAAGTCATGACGATCAAGCGACCACATTAGAGACTTGGCAGAAATGTTTGAGATCCTCCGATATTAAAAGATGAAAATTAATCCTTTGAAGTGTTCTTTTGGTGTTGCATCAGGGAAATTCTTGGGTTTTATTGTTAATGCCCGTGGAATTGAAGATAATCTCATGAATATTCATGCTTTCCGCGATATCCAAGCGCCAAGGACTATTAAACAAGTCCAGAGTCTGAATGGGAAAGTTGCTACCTTAAGCCAATTTATCTCCAGGGCTATGGACAAATGCATTCCTTTCTTTGATTTGATTAGGAAAGGGAAAAAACTTTGAGTGAACGTCGGATTGTAAAGACGCATTTCAAGCATTGGTGAATCATTTGGAGAGACCCCCTATATTGTCAAAGCTGGTGGATCATGATGATTTGTACATTTATTTGGTCGTATCAGCAAACACTATAATTGTTGCATTGCTTTGCGAGGAGGATCGGATCCAGAGGCCGGTGTATTATGTCAGCAAACGATTGATGAGAGCTGAAAGAAACTATCTGAAAATAGAGAAACTGGTATACTTCTTAATGATTGCATCACAAAACTTCGTGCGTACTTCTAGGCACATCCGGTCAATGTTTACACCGACCAGCCATTAAGATAGGTCCTACAGTGACCTGAGACGTCTAGAAGGTTACTCAAGTGGAATATTGAGCTTAGTCAATTCGATATTACTTATCTCCCTTGGAGGGCTATCCAAGGTCAGGCACTGGCCGATTTTATAACATAGTTTATTGTACAGGATGATTCTCCAAAAGGCAGTGAAATCCCTCCCATACGGTGGAAATTGTATACTGATGAAGCATCTAATGATCATTGTTCTGGAGTTGGAATTGTTCTCATAACTCTCGAGGATCGGACAATCTGTTATGCTTTAGAGCTCGATTTCCCAATGATAAACAACGAAGCTGAGTATGAAGCTTTGATTGCTGGACTTAAACTCGCTAGAAAACTCGGAATAAAATCTCTTGAAATATTTTGTGATTCGTAGTTGGTAGTTGACCAAGTCAGAGGAGATTATCAAGCTAAGGGACAACGGCTTGCCCCATATCTTACCCAAATCCAAGAGTTGTTGGAAAAATTTGAGTACTAAGACATTTCGCATGTTCTACGGGATCAAAACAAAGAGGTTGATTCATTGGAAAAATTTGCTAGCACTGGTGACGCACAGTAGATGGGCTTAGTTTCGGTTGAAGTATTAAATGCCCCAAGGATAAACATGATGGAAATTGACCAGACACTGGAAGCGGAGCTTGAGAGGGAATCATGGATGACCCCAATCAAAGATTATTTACTACATAGAGTCCTACCAGATAAAAGAATTGAAAAGCGACAGGTCCTTCGTAAAGCATCACGGTATGTCATGCAAGAAGGAATTATGTACAGAAAAGGTTTTTTAGTCCCCCTACTCCGGTATGTCGCTCATAATGAGATAAAATGTGTCCTAAAAGAAGTTCATGAAGGGGAATGTGGCGACAACACTAGGAAGCAAACTCTGGCAAAGAAAATACTTTGATACGAGTATCATTGGCCAACTGCCAATTGAGATGCCGCTAACTTTGTAAGATGATGCGATGAGTGCCAGATATATGCAACAGTTCCAAGAGCTCCGCCGACGGAAATCACGCAATGGTCAGCCCATGGCCGTTTGCTATGTTGGGTATAGACATTATCAGTTCCTTACCGATATCTAAAGGTGGCGCAAACTATGCTATCGTCGTAGTTGATTACTTCCCCAAATGGGCCGAAGCAGAACCTTTAGTTATGATCATAACCAAGAAAGTAATCAACATTATTCTCCGAAACATCATATGTCGTTTCGGTCTTCCACGAACTATTGTAACAGATAATGGGACTCGGTTCAACAGTGTTGAATTCAAAGACTTATGTCGAAGGTATCGTATTGAAAAGAGATTTGCAGCGGTCGCTCACACTTAGGCAAATGGACGGGTTGAAGCTGTAAACAAAATTGTAAAGTCCATTCTGAAGAAGCGTTTGGAGAAGGCTAGAGGCAGGTGGGTGGATGAACTTCCTATATCATTGTGGGCTTACAGGAGCACCCACAAGTTCACGACTAGCCATATTACATTCACCCTTGTTTACGGTTCCAAAGCCGTCATTCCTATTGAACTTGAAATCTCTTCTCATCGAGTGACTTACTATGACCCTAAAACGAATAAAGATATCCTCTTGGAATCTCTTGACTTTATAGATGGGAAGCGGGAGGAAGCCGATCTGAGGGCAGTCGCGCATCAACACCGAGTCGCCCGGTATTACAACATTAAAGCCAAACCTGGAACCTTTGAAATTGGCTATCTCATCCTGAAACAGGTTTTTCCTACCCCATCGCACATGAATCCAATCTGGGAAGGACCATATGTCATTGAAAAAGGCTTGGAGAGGGAATCTTCAAGATAGCGACTATCGATGGCATCACACTTTCAAGGGCGTGGAACAGCGAGCATCTACGATGCTATTTCACTTAGTTTATTTCTTTTTCGTTTCAATTGTATTTGCATTCAGAATTTGCTTTAGCATTTGATTTTCCAGAGGAGTAATAAGACAGTTTATGTAATTCCTTTCCATTTACCGAAGAAAGTTTCGGACTTCCTTTATATTTATGTTTGCTGTAGCATTATGTATTAGTTACATGACGAAACTGGTTGATGTCGATGTGTATGAACAGGCTCCCAGAGTTTAAAATTAATCAATCATGCTAATTCCCAATAGGACGAAACAAGATGAGCTTGGTCCACTTGTTCATTTGATAACTCCCGTTCATAATCCAACAGACGGGATACACAATGAAGATTATATATGGCTCAACCATCTGATGATCGAATAAATCCTGCAAAACTATAGAACTAAGATAAAATGAGAGCGACCGTGACACGACAGATCACTCGCTAAATCAAACCCTAGACCATGGAAGGCAATTCAATCAATTAAGGAGAGTATGATCTGATTGCTCTTCAAAATAACTCTAAGTCCCCAGAATGTGGACCAGAATATAAACAAAAGTCGGGTGTGAATCGAACACTCGCAACATAACTCTAAGTCCCCAGAGTGCAGACCAGAGTATAAACATAAGTCGGGTGTGAATCGACCACCCGCAACAAACTTTAAGTCCCCAGAGTGCAGATTAGAGGAGTGTGGACCAGAGTACAAACATAAGTCGGGTGTGAATCGACCACCCGCAAAATAATCTAAGTCCCCATAGTGCGGACCAGAATATAAATGTAAACAAGGTGCGAATCGACCACCCACGTAATAACTCTAAGTCCCCAGAGTGCGAATCGGAGTATAAATGTAAACCGGGTGTGAATTGACCACCCTCGAAATAACTCTAAGTCCCCAGAGTGCAGGCCGGAGTATAAACCCGAATCGGATGTGAATCGACCACCCATGAAATAAATCTAAGTCCCCAGAGTGCGGATCGAAGTATAAACGTAAACGGGGTGTGAATTGACCACCCGCGAAATAACTCTAAGTCCCTAGAGTGCGGACTAGAGTATAAACATAGATTGGGTGCGATTCGACCACCCATCAACTAACTCTTATCCTCAGAGTGCAGATATGAGCATAAACAGATAGTTGAATGAAGTTCGACCGTTCACTATTCCATGAACTCCGACCTGAAACCGACAGAAGGAGTATAAACTCGCTAAGGATAGAATTCGACCATCCAATGTCTAACCCGGCTAACCTAAGATTGGGGGCAGGAGTATAGTTACTTAAAAATCGCTGAATTCAACGACGTAACACTAAGGCTCGAGCCTAGCGTTTGAAACGACTCAAGGTCACGACCACATGGAGGTCTTGGGATAGAGCTAGTGGATTTTTACTAGAATTGATAAACAACAAATTACAAGTACATTGAATGGAAAGTAATAGTTCAACTACTTAAATAGCAATTCACACGAAACCTCAACAGGAAATAAAAACATTTGTTCACATGACAGGTTTCAAGACTGTGGTACAAATTATTTCAAAAAGCGGGAATCATACTCCTGCAACCACAACTAATAAAAGAAACAACGAACAAACAGTAGTGCAAACTATGTACCTGCCAAGCCAAAGTGACGACTATTTCTTTAATCTCCTCTCCTTTTTGGATTTTTCGAGAGTGGTTCCACATGATCCCTTGATGCTTCTCTTCCTGGATCCTTTGCCACCTTTTGCAAGAGATCTTAAAGAGGTAGGAGGGAGTTTATTGGGAATCGACCCACCAGGTGGAATAACTTGTAGTGTCACAAGATGTGGATTGTCGATGTCCACCTCGATGAGCTCAACTTTAGCCTTTTTATTCAACAACTCCTCCTTTTCAATACGCTCTTTGATGCTAATCTCATCAATGCGTTCGGAGGCACCATAATCACAACGTCGTCAGATTTATCCACTAGGAGCAAATATTCAACCTTATCATCGTCAAGAGCTCCGATGACTAGAGCATCGAACCCGGTACATCAGTGGTCACTGTAATTTTTGCTAGTTTCTCTTGTTGCTCCACAGCAGCATCGCTTTTAGAAGTTTGACCGGGACTTGGAAGACCTGCAAAATTTGTTAAAACAGGGAGATAAGCTTAAAACAAATGGGCGCTAAGAACAAAACCTTTCATAAATTGGAGAGTAAAGTGAATCACATGTATCCTGCTGGCTCTCGGTGGTAGTTGGAGTGCCACCTTCCAGAAGACAACACCTTGGATTGATAACCGGGCTTATCTGGGTCATAGCCCAAGTCCTACTCTAGGCCAAAAGAAACCGATGCTCCAACCGCTTGAGAAGAAGAGAGGCCCTTAGGATCGGCCTTCGAGGATCCGATAATATGTTCTCCTTTGTCAGAAAGCGTAGAAAAGACAAACTACCGGAGTCTCGCGGCGTCAAGATCTAGGGGCTTGTTTCCATGGAAGATCTCCCGCACCAATTTTTCTTCATCAAGCTCAGCTCCACCTAATTCACTCTTTTTCGTCTCAATGATGTGCTCCTAGGCTTCCTTATGTGATTTGAGATAACCTTCACCAAGAAAACTCAAGTCGCGGTAGATGAGGACTTTGGCGTTGTATTCGATGAGATCAAACAAGTCCTTAATTTCATTCAGACCAGACTCTTTAGCATCTTCTACTCGGGTTTCAATTTCTTCCATCATCTCCTTGCGGCCTTCCTCTCATGCCTCCCCTTTAAGAGATTCTAATTTAGAGAATTTCTCATCAAGCTTAATTTTCAGGCTCTTGGCTTCGAGGGCCTCTTCGCAGTACCTTTACAATTCTTCCTAAACTTTAATTTTCTCTTCCCTTTCTTTCTTGAGAAGCTCCTCGGGTTCCTCAATGCGGCAGGCCAAGACATCTTTTTCCTTTTGTAAGGAATCTTTCTCCAAAGTGAGTGCCCCGCTACGAATGAGGGCAGCATCGAGTTCTTTCTTATGGGAAGCTTCTAAACGGTTCACTGCCTCCGACATTTTCTTGGCACTTTTCTCCGCCTCGGCAAGTTTTATTGTCAATTCTGATAGTTCGTCATCTTAGTGTTTGATTATGTCTTTATCATGTATCGCCTCCAGCTTGAGATGATCTATTTCATATTATCTCTTGATTGACACTTAGAGATTTTTTCCGCCAAGTGTTGAAACGATTCATGCTGCACGAACTCATCATTAACACACGCCAGAGAACTTGCTTTGGCGTGCCCTAGGATAATATGTACTGTGGAAAGGAATTTAAGCCCATTGAAACAGATTTTTGGGAATTCGGAATTTCTCCGCTATAAAAGTGTCAGAAGTAGCAGTCGGCAAGGATGGATCGGAAGCGCCAATTGGATGCTTGCTCGATCTACGGTCGCGAGACTGCTTTAAGCTCGAAGAACCAGAGTATTGCTCATGTGATATGGCGATTTGAGGGCCGTGGTAGAGAGGCTAGTCTCCGCTATAAGCAGAAAATTAGGCTGAACTCCCTGGCAAGATGTATGAGATTGGGATTTGTGCTTGGAGGAGGAGGATTCCCTTAAATGATAGCTTCTTTCTCATCTATTTTCTTTTTTCCTGCGCCTACCAAACTCTGAGTCATGACTAGATCGACGATATGTTGAAGAACTTCTTAAGCGATCAAAGGCCCAGGATGGAGTAATCGCACCTGCAAAGACCAAATGAGAACATGTGAGTAATTATCATGTAAAGGATTAATGAAGAGCGTGTAGTGAAGTGGGTCGTGAGTGTCTTAGTGTTCCCCCTTGACAGACCGGTGGCTGTAGCCTTGCTTATGGGTGTTCTCTCTCCTTTATCAGTAGGATTAATGTCTTCACCGCTCCTAATAGGAGAATTGAGCCCTTCGATATTGATATTTGGAAAGTCATACGTCATGATATCGTCGGGAATTTGGAGATTCAAAATTCCCTTTAGTGAACTCTCCAAGTGTTGGGAAGAAGATTACTGTTTAATAGGAGTGATGATGAATTCTGGATCTGTGGCAGTTTTTCTTCTACAAAGTTTATATGCCAGTTTTTTCTATCTCTTGGTTGGTGTTTGAGATTGCATGCCTTGTGGTGATTCGACCACAGACGCCTTGCCTGGGCCCGCATCATCATCGCCATGTTTATTGGCTTGGGAGTCCCTAATCTCACCTTCTTCAGTGTCGTCCCGAGTCCTCTTAGCTTGGGGCACGACAGGATTGATTGCATCCCTCTCTTGCTTTATGATATTTTTCGTCAATGCTCCACTTCCGAGGAGCCCAATGCTACGACCCTCTTCCAGCAGCCCTAATAAAGATAGTAATTCATCGGTTATAAGAAATTTAATGTCCCTATCCTCGACAAGGGTAGCGTGAATAGCAACGACTTCTCTTGAAAAACTAGTGCCTTCAGGACATGAGCGGACACTTGTAGGAATCTAGGATGTTAATAGATTCCAAAATATGACTTGGGTTAACAGATTTAAGAATGAAATGAAAGTAACACTTACATCCTTCGAACCATAGCCTCGTGAAGCCAAGTGGATATCGAACATAGAACCACTCATGCTTGAACAGAGAGAGTTTATTCCAAGCGCCTGATAAGACTTGGCAGTTACGCGAAGGTTTGATAAAAACGTAGGAAGAACTTCCTGAACGTTGTTTAAAGTTGTAGATGAATCTTATGTCCTCGGGAGTTGGAGGATGAAATATAACATTCATAAATAGTAGAAAGGTTCCATGTAGGAAGGCGTAACTGTTTGGATGGAGTTATAACACCCCATATTTTTATAACATTATTTAGAATGTTTAATTAACAAAATTAAATAAAATAATGTAGAGATTAATAAGTTGAGAATTTATTAGCTAAGGGTAGTCGTGCCATGTTAGTGTATAAACTAAAATGAAATAACATAAGCTAATGTGTTCGAAAACGAGAAGGGCAATATGGGAAATAGGAAGGGCTTATCCCTAAACCCTTAGAAATAAAACTCACGTTCATTTAATTTTTACTCTAACTAAAAACATACCAAGGCCGGCCACCATTATTGTTCTCTCAAGGAAAGATTAAAGCTAGGATTCAAGTGAAGGAAGATAATCAACATAATCAACATCAAATCTCACATCTTATAATCTCAAAGCTAAGGTGAATAATTACTACATCCCATTTTCATATAGCTTTCGGTTTTGATTAGATTAGAAATTTTTTGCAAGTATATGTCATGTTTTGATGATTAAAGTTATACATATGCTTGTTGATGAATTATATATGTTCTTGTTAGTTTTTAAGATATGTTTGACGTGAAAACCCTATTAGATGACGCCCAAATGCCTTAAAAATTAAGTATAGGTCAGAAAAGATATTTTAGAGATGGGTTTCAATTTTCATAATTTTCTGAATTAATGTGGATTTTATATAAATTTTCTAGTGAACAAAATGATTTATTGGGTTATAAATTATTTACGGCTAAAATAATAATTATTTTTATTTGAAATTTTTATATGTTGGAAAACCTATTGAGATGGATTTTTTAGGATTTTTCCTAAGTTATTTGATGAATATATAAAATTATTTAAGGTATGAGACTTAAATGTTTTAAATATTTAATTAAGGAGAAGGGACATTTTATAAAATAAAATGATTATTTAATTCTGAAAATAGTGGTAGCACTTTTCTGAAAAGTATTTGTTAACCAGTGAGAATTTGACAAATAAAGGCAAGTTAGTTGAAAATTATCCTTTTTAAGTTAAAAACAAAGAAATCATACTTTTGCCATGTTTCAGCCAATTCTGGTATTAAACCTTCCGACCCAAACCTTCCGACAAAGTCGAAAGGTTAGCTTTCGACAAGGTCAAAGTTCAATGCATATGGTGTCAAGTATCTTGGTACGTAATGAATTGAACAAGGTCGAAGGGTTCCTAGTCGAAAGGTTGGTTGCCAAAGAGGTTGAAGTATGTTTGTTTTATAAACTAAAGCTTTCACCTGCATTGCTTTCGAATTAGAGCTTTCTACTTGGTTGCTTTCAACCAGGTCAAACGTTTAAAATAAAGGTTTTAAACCTATCGACACAGTCGAAAGGTTACTGTTGTTTTATCGCAATTTTGTTTTGAAACCTTTTGACAAAGTCGAAGGGTTACTACCGCTTTATAAATGTTTTTTTTTAACCTTTTGATAAAGATTAAAGGTTTATTTGTTTTAAACCGGTCGCTTCTCTCAATGCTTTCGAAAGGAAGCTTTCGACTTAGGTGATTTACCTTGTTTTATAAGTAAAGTATAACCAAGCTTTCGAAGTAGAGCTTTCGACTTAGTCGAAAGGTTTTAAAAGAAGGTTTTTCACTTGTTTTAGATTGAGCCTAGTAAGTCTTAGAAAGGTTTATGTTTTAAAAGGTTCGATGACTTCGAAAGGTTTAAATTGAATGGCTTCGAAAGGTCTAAGTGAATGATTTCGAAAGGTTTTAGTTGAATGACTTTGAAAGGTTTAATTGAATGATTTCGAAAGGTTTTAGTTGAATGTCTTCGAAAGGTTTTAGTTGAATGACTTCGAAAGGTTTAAGTGAATGATTTCGAAAGGTTTGAATTCAATGATTTCGAAAGGTTTTTATTCCATGATTTTGAAAGGTTTATTTTGAATGAATTCGAAAGGTTTGAGATGGAAGGTTTTCAATAGTTTTTCTAAGGAAATGTTTTAAAGTGATTTTAAAGAAGGATGTCTAAGTTTTATTGTTTTCGAAAGGTTTGATTTTGAACTGTTTGATGTTTGATTTTGAAAGAGAGGATTTCAAAAGTGTAGAAAGAGGTTCTTTCAAATGGTTAAATGTTTTCATCAACTAAAGTTTGAGTAAAGAATATATATATATATATATATATATGAACATGGTGATATGATTTTGAGTAAAGTATAAAGATTATATACTTCTCCTTGTTTAAGTTTGATTTAAAGGTTTTAAATCATTTTGAAAATGTTTTCAAGGAAAATTATGGGAGGGGATCCTTAAGTGAAAAACGACTCAGATATTTGAATACCAGATGGGACTAGTATAGGGTCGCGCCCTATACGTTAGCTATTAGCCCCAGCTAATTGTTGTCCAAAATTCCAGTGTGTAGGGCTTGGTCACAGGTAGACTAAAATTATGATTACACGCCGAAAGGAATATATGTTGTATACAGATAGGTTATTGGTGAGCTCGAAAAACCATTAGGATTAGGAAGACCTGGGAGATGATTAAGTTAGGGACAGACCGTCTAGAAGAGAAGTATTTAATAAATTATTAAGGACAGACCATCCAGAAGTGAAGTATTTAACATATAGTTAAGGATAGATAATCCAAAAGAAGAATAGCTAACAGATGTTAGATTAATTTCGATTATATTGTCTGATAGGCCCGAATTAGCCAAAGGTTAAAAGTTATCCAAACAAAACTTATGTGTTTGAACAGATAGTTCATTATTACCTGATGTTTTTGTATGTTTACATAATGATGTTTTACTATGTTTAATCAGTTTTGATTACAGGAATTTTTTTTGCAAAGATAGGTTTTAAAAGGATGTTAGTGAGGGGAAACCCATTCCATTAAGCGGCATGGTCTCACTTAACATATATATTCCAGGATGTATAGGATTATTCGTACCAGGCTTTATGTCTGACTCGAAGTTTATGTTTTCCCCTTAAACTCTCGGGTGCTCAAAATTAATATGAGTAGGCTGAGGGGTTAAGGTCTTTTCAAATTTTAGTAGGATGACAAGTGTAACAACCCTGTATTTTTCAAATATTTTTAAATTGATTTTTCCAGATTCAAAAGCTTTGTTTATGAAAAAGAATAAATTTTGTTATTTTAAGTATAAACTTTGATTTTGATGTGGATTAGAATTCCAAATATGACTAAATTTAATATTTCCAAAAATTGTGAATTTTGGTCAAATAGTCAAACTTTGACTTTTAAATTTAAATTTTAAATATTTGAAATTATAAATTTTATCTTTTATTATGACAATAGATTTAATAACTTGAATATTGCTTTTCATTTCGTTGGAAACAGAGTTAAAATGTAAAAGTTATGTACATTTCAATTTTTAGTATAATTTGTTTTATTGTGCAATTTTGCCTATTTTAAATTTTATAAATCATATTTTTCTTTCTTATATTTTATTTAATATGTGTCAGTATGTTAATTTATGTATATTTTCATCTCTAAATATTTCAAAAATAATAATAGAATTTTTCCAATGTTTACTGTGTTGATTTCCTATTTTTAAAGGCTGTTTTCTTATTTTCTGCTATTTTCTTCATTAAAATTATATTTAAATTAACTTTTATATATTTATTTTTTGAATATATTTTTATTTTATGTTATTATTTATGTTTAGAAATATATTACAAGCTCATATGAATTTTTCTAAAATTTATTCTATTCAATTTCAAATTTTCTAGACTAGTTTACTATTTTTAGCTAGTTTCTTAATTTAACTTTATATGATTGATAAATATTTATATAAACTATTATATTTTGATAAAATTTCGAAATTTTATCTGGGATTATTTTTTTTTCAGAAATATAAAGTTATAAAAATAGAATAGAGTAATATGAAAGGCCCTAAACCTTCTATCTTCCTATGGGCTTTTATAGTCCATTTTTTTTTATGTTTTAACCTAACCTTTCACCAATTAACCCTAACTATTCCTCATTCCTTTTTTTCCAACCGTCTTCCTCCTGTTATTTACGAATTTTCAAGCTCCAAAACCCTAAAAAAATTCATGGCCTCCATCTTGAAAAAAATTAGGTAAATCCCTCTTTTCTTTCTACTTTTTTTTATTACTTTTTCTATGCAATTTTGCCTTGTTTTCTCCCTTGTTTAGATCGGCCTCTCCCCCTTGTTCCACGGCCACCACCTCCTTCCATCTCTTCCAGACCACCACCACCATCTACCCCACCAGATCTGACCTTGGCCGAACCACCTTGATGGCCAAACCCCTCAAACTACAACCTAGATGCCTAGATCCATGCTTATTTCACCTCTACATGCTCATCCACTTCAACTACCACCCAAACCACCACCACTCCCCTGACCTGACCTCGACACACCCCTCCCCACCTCTGTCCAGTCATGACACACCACAGGCCGAGCCCAATCCCCATGGCCGAGCCCTTGTTTTGACCAAAAACCACCTAGTTGCCTTCAAAACCACATCACCTCCTCATGTACAAACTCCACCTTGTCTTGCCTTGAACCCGAGCTATGTTAGCCCAAACCTGACCCAAAACTTGACCACATCTGAACCACATCAGACCCCAAAGCCATACCAAACAATAGAGAAGGCAAAGCAAAAGACTGCGTAGTCGTATCTCCTTTTATTTCAATGTTATTGCATTTTAAAGTCGTATTGAATTTTGCTGTTTTGATTGTTTCTTTTGGGTTGAACACAAGAGTTGTAGATTGGATTCGCTCTCCACTCAAGTCCGTAGTCTTGTCATCGTGCTTTTGTTTCCATTGTGTCATTGGTTTTGATATCTCCAGCACAAACAAGTGAGTTATTCTCACCAGACAATATGTACCTATATAACTAGTAAATTGACACCCTGTGAATCTGCAGAAATATATTATCATGTTATACTTGACTATGTTATGATCATATGATGTTTACACCTATTATATCATATGTTACTGTTATTTAATGTTATTCTGTTATTTATATCAGTTATCACCATTGCAAGTTCCCTATAGACTAGAATCACTATGGGTTGAAATGATACATACCCGAACGGACTTTAGAATAGGGAAAAATCGTTATGGGCTGAAATGATAGGCCTGAATGGTTTTTTATTTAATTTATTTTAACTTGGGATTGTGGGTTTGAAATGATAGAACCCGGATTTTTCTTTTTAAACTACGGATTGAAATGATACATATCCGTATCACTTGACCTAGGCTAGAAAACTATATACAG
The DNA here is from genome assembly GCA_030737815.1 of Allium fistulosum. Classification (NCBI taxonomy): domain Eukaryota; kingdom Viridiplantae; phylum Streptophyta; class Magnoliopsida; order Asparagales; family Amaryllidaceae; genus Allium; species Allium fistulosum. Next base: position 693,073,809 of record CM060903.1, on the reverse strand, counting down.
GCCCGTGGTTATTTTATAAAGTGTTTTGAATATTTTTAAGTATTTTAAAAATATAAATTTATGAAATTTGATTTAAACAGATTTTGAAATATTTTGAATTAAAGAAATTATGATTTTTCTATGTGTTAAAAATGTAATTAATGAATGGTTTAACTGGATTTTTGAAATATAACTTAAGTTGGAAATTTGGAATTTTGGTTAAAAATGATATTTAAGTTATATAAATAAAATGAAAATTTAATTATATTTGGAAAATGGTAAATATGATAATTTGATTAAATTTGAATTTAAGCGATTTATTAAATTATTATTGATTTTTCTATGAGTTTAAGTGGTTAAATAAATGAATGTTTAAAAGTGATCTTTTAAAATATAACTTGACTAGGAAATGTGAAATTTGGTTTTAATTAAAGGTTTAAGTTAATTAAATAAAATTGGAAATTTAGTTAAATTGTGAAATGGTAATTTAAATTTGAAGTGTTAAGTTTATTTGTTGAACTGTGAAGAATTGGACACTTTTACACTAAAATTTATTAAGTAAATTATTGAAAATTGGATTTGATTATAAGAAATTTATTGTGAAAAGATATATGTTAAATGATATGTAAATGAACATTTTAAATGTTAAAATATGATTTTAAAAATGTTTATGTGTTTTAAATTAAAGTTATTTAATTGCTGGAAATACACTATCACTTGAAATTAACTTTTAATAGCATTCAGAAATGCTATAGATTCTGTTTTGAACTAAAATTGTGTAAAAAGGAGCTATTACAGCATTTCTAGAATGTTGTAGTTGCTGTAGTTGAACTTATAGGCTAATATTGAACTCAGGCCTATTATAGCATTCTCTGGAAATGCTATAATGGTCTGCAGTCTATGTTGAAATCAAATTTAACCCTTGTTTTGAAATCTGAACTACCGCGGCACTGCTGAAATGCTGTCTTTTCTATTTTGAACTATAATTCAACTAAAACTGAGTTTTAACAGCAGTTTTAAGTGCTATCTTTGCTGAATTAAAAATGTTTTCAAATATAACTTATAGCAGTTGTTTTTAAATGCTGTGAAATGCTGAAATTTTAATAATTAGGGTTTTTTACTTAGTAAACGAACTCAGAATGGTTTGAAACTTTGGAAATTGAATACTTGATTTGAAAATATAATAATTACACTTTTAAAAGGTTTAAATGAATTATTTTGATTGGAACATAAACTATTTAAAGGTGATTTGAAATGATAGTAAATGAACGATATCTTTGAATTTAAAAGGTATTTAAAGTTGAATATTTGGATTTGAACTGATAGGATATTTTATTTTATTAAAATGATTTGAAATGAAGTTTTGAAATGATATGAAAATTTAAATATATGGAAATGGTTTGGAATTGATTTAATCTTTATTTTGATAAAGATATGGTTTGAAATGATATTTTATTTTGAAGTAAAGTATTGTTTTTAAAAGTTATAACCACGGGTTATAATAACGATTGGTTGGCAAAGAGACCGGGATCAGATATGGACTACTCTCTATCGATACCGAAAACCACTTTGACAACCGTGTACGCGGTGGAGATTCCAGAATGAAGTAGGATGGTGGCGATGTTCTTAAGGTATGTTACGTGGACCCAACTCCCGTGAGTTGGCATAAGGTGGCTAAAACAGGAGCGATCTCGGACCAGTGAGGTAGCACCTCTTCTCGGACACATTTCTTCGATATTATACTCTTACTTGTGATTGATTAGATGGCCATCCTCCGATTTGGGAGTGTTGTTCGAGGTGGATGGTAGTGGCTGCTATGCGCTCCATCAGTTCGTGTGCGTAATTGGTATATCTACCCTGGCATTGCCTAGTTGTGCCGTGTCACCTACCATATCGAGCTTTACTACGATTATGATTTTAAGATCCGACCGCGTTAAGGTTCTCCATCCCCTTAACGCTATTTTCTATATGATTATACTTTACTGATTAGACACTACTGTATATAGCGTATATTACTATATAGTAAATAGTTTAACGGATCCTTAGAGGATGGGCGGTCCCAAGCATCTTCTAAGTTACTTGTACCCTTATTACAGTTCGCTTGAGTTGGTTTACATTATATAAGTATATATTGTCCTGACTCGAGTGTTTTGTGTTTTGCTTTACGCTCGAGTCAGCCTGAGTTATTCACAGATTTGGATTTCCACTCTCTTGGAGATTTGAATCGCTGGAGATTATCTGCTTGTCATGTCCTATCTATTTCAAATTCCGTTGTTCTACTCAGCTTGTACTTGGTTATTATATTGAGACTTTTGTTGTATTCTATTTCTTCTGTTATATCTCATGTAACTCTGATATATTTATATAGTAGCTTCATGAACTGCTATTTCTTTTACTTCCGCAGCATTATTTTACTCTGTGTCTGTGATCTATGATTATATTTATTTACTGTATATTCTGAGATTTGCCAAATTTTATTTACAACGCGGTATTTTGAGCAATTCAACTCCAGCATGAGTGTCTGCCTATACACTTATAATGGATGCGAATGGTTGAAAATATCGGGTCGTTAAAGTTGGTATCAGAGCTTTGGCTTTGAGGCAAAACTTAGAATGTATGGTAAATTTATTTACAGAATCACTTTCGTTCAAGTTTGAATCTCTTCCTTTTGATTCGATTTCCTTTGAATTTTGGAACGTTCCCTACGGTTCCAAAATCCATTATTGTTCCTCACTATTCATCTTCTTTTGATTCTGGAGTATCTCATAACTCCACTTCGAATGATCTTTGTAGTGAATTGGCGGTCTCGCCAATATTCTAATTTTCTTGTAAAGGGGTGAAACTCCTTTACAATAGCATCGATTCACCAAAGATTTTATATCCTCGGTTTAGATGCTAGTATCGCTTACTATCCCAAACTCTATCTCTTGAGGTCGAATGTAGATTTACCCTAGAAATCCACATCGATCTTATTCTTTAAGTCACGGTTGACCCGGTTAAGGTTGCCCGTGATTTATATAAGCTTATCCATCTTCCTATTATGTTATTTAATCATCTCATCCTTGTTCCAACTTATTTTCAAATCAGAATTTCATTTGATTTGAGTTAACCAAATTTGAATCTCTATCCTTCTTTGAAAATCAATTCCTGTATAGTGTATTTGTAAACTAATATTTAAAATTAAAATGTTTAAATATTGTGTTGTTTGAGTTGTTGATGTTGAATTGGGTTTCCGATTGATTCGTCTGATCAACGCTATCGATAGGATTTCTAAAACACTTTGACAGAACAAACTGACACAATATTATTTTAAAATTTGGTTAATGAAATAAATTTTGAGAAATAAGTAAATTTATGGAACTTATCATTTATAGTTCTATAAATGAATTTATAAATAGTTGTTTATAAATTTATTTGGGAACTGAAATGAATTTAAAACAAGAAATTTAAGAATTTAATTTCCGATGGATTTCAAACCTTGTGTTTAAAGTTGTAAAAGGATATATTATTTAAAGTATTTCTAAGTAGAAATATATTTCTAAAGGATTTTAAAGTTTAAAAATTTAGTGCTCTTCTCTTTGTCGCTGGAAAATAATTTCGGTGATGACTGCAGCATCATCGACATTCATTTTCGAGTTTTGAACTGAAGAGACCGTTCTGTAGTCTTACTACAGCTTTGTTTTGAAAGATTTAATTTATTTGAATTTCTAAATATGTTTTGATTGATAATATATATAGATATATGATTTAAATTGATTTGACATATTATGTACATATATTTATTTATCTCTAACTGGTTTAAAGGAAATCGGAAATTAATTCTTACATTTTTTTTCTTCTTAAAGAATAATTTCAATTATAAAAAGAAAAATAAAAATTTGGATAAATGATTCAAACTTGAGATAATTAAATTGGAAAGTTTTACTTGTATAACACACAATTTCATTCCAATATAACTTACCAAAATTACACAGAAGTTGAATATGAAATTGGATAATATACAATATAGAAAGGATTTTTATAAATAAAATTTGAGTGGTTATAATAAATGTTATACACTTAAATTTTAGTTATAAAAGATTAACAGAGGTAAATAGTGAAAAAGGGATTTAAAGAGATTTTATTTAAATAACTTAATAATCAAATTTGATTTAATATGGAACCTTAAGTCTAACCTAGGAATTTTAATAAAAGTTTTTTCCTGAAATGAATATGTTGTATAATAAATAATGTATCTTTGAATAGATAAAATAAAAAAACACATTTGAATTGGACATTTTGTAATAAAGTTTATTTAACTTGAATTCATAGTTTAATTGATGTCTAAATGAATAAATGTGTAAAGAAATTTGATTGTTATATTTGCTATGACAAATATTTTATTTATGAAATTGATATGTCTTGAAAAATGAATAATTATGATTTAAATAGTTAAAATGTATTTTAACATCACTAAAACTTGATAATTGAGAATTTGGTTTTCAAATGGAAATTTTAAGTGTAACTTATTAAAGGAATATCTATTTGTGAAATGGGTATTTTAAAATAAAGTGTTAGGTCATGTGTTAAATTAAGAGTTAAGTAAAATAGTGAACTTTTGACTTAATAAACGAAGTATAGTTTAAATTGGATACTCCATTCATAAAGGTTTGTTTTAATAAGTCATAAGTTAAATGATATCCAAATAAATATTTCTGAAATTAAACTGATTTGAAATACTAATATATCTATTGTAGCATTTTATAAGTGCTACTATTTTGAAAATACAATGTTTTGGAAATTTTATAATTGAATGAACTTAGAAATGTTACAACTTTAAAATGAATATTATTTGACCTTGAATTAAAATGGTTTAAATAAAGATTATTTAAAAAAAAAAGATGTTATGATTTTCTAAGTATTATGTTTTTTTTATAACATTTCCAAAGTGTTATGATTTTAGTAGTATGATTTCCAAATGATAAACATCCCTAAATTGTTATGATTTCAAAGCATTATGGTCTCAAATTTATTATCTTATTTTTTTTTCAAACTATCTTTTGGTTGTCCTTATTTCTCTTATCTTGTTACATAATGGGAAGGCTATTGCTTATACCAGTCTATTTAGAAATCTTTCTATAATCTTTGTTACTCATCTGGATCTGAACACTGTTTTTCTATTCATAGACCGTCGGTCAAGGGAAAAGGGTGATTCAGACTCTAGAGGATCTTTTTCGTGCTTATATTCTTGATTTGATCACCTCCATCTTGTTAAACTTACATATAACAATAGTTATCAGGTGTAATTCCAATCTTCTTATCATCTTATTTTAATCTTATTTCATTCTATCTTTTTCTGTGCTTTCCCGTACCTCGTTCCTTTTCGGGGACGAAAAGTTTTGAGTGGGGGAGAGTGTAACAACCCTGTATTTTTCAAATATTTTTAAATTGATTTTTCCAGATTCAAAAGCTTTATTTATGAAAAAGAATAAATTTTGTTATTTTAAGTATAAACTTTGATTTTGATGTGGATTAGAATTCCAAATATGACTAAATTTAATATTTCCAGAAATTGTGAATTTTGGTCAAATAGTCAAACTTTGACTTTTAAATTTAAATTTCAAATATTTGAAATTATAAATTTTATCTTTTATTATGACAATAGATTTAATAACTTGAATATTGCTTTTCGTTTCGTTGGAAACGGAGTTAAAATGTAAAAGTTATGTACATTTCAATTTTTAGTATAATTTGTTTTATTGTGCAATTTTGCCTATTTTTAATTTTATAAATCATATTTTTCTTTCTTATATTTTATTTAATATGTGTCAATATGTTAATTTATGTATATTTTCATCTCTAAATATTTCAAAAATAATAATAGAATTTTTCCAATGTTTACTGTGTTGATTTCCTATTTTTAAAGGCTGTTTTCTTATTTTCTGCTATTTTCTTCATTAAAATTATATTTAAATTAAATTTTATATATTTATTTTGTGAATATATTTTTATTTTATGTTATTATTTATGTTTAGAAATATATTACAAGCTCATATGAATTTTTCTAAAATTTATTCTATTCAATTTCAAATTTTCTAGACTAGTTTACTATTTTTAGCTATTTTCTTAATTTAACTTTATATGATTGATAAATATTTATATAAACTATTATATTTTGATAAAATTTCGAAATTTTATCTGGGATTATTATTTTTTCCAGAAATATAAAGTTATAAAAATAAAATAGAGTAATATGAAAGGCCCTAAACCTTCTATCTTCCTATGGGATTTTATAGTCCATTTATTTTTTTACGTTTTAACCTAACCTTTCACCAATTAACCCTAACTATTCCTCATTCCTTTTTTTCCAGCCGTCTTCCTCCTGTTATTCATGAATTTTCAAGCTCCAAAACCCTAAAAAAAGTCATGGCCTCCATCTTGAAAAAAATTAGGTAAATCCCTCTTTTCTTTCTACTTTTTTTTCTTACTTTTTCTATGCAATTTTGCCTTGTTTTCTCCCTTGTTTAGATCGGCCTCTCCCCCTTGTTCCACGGCAACCACCTCCTTCCATCTCTTCCATACCACCACCACCATCTACCCCCACAAGATCTGACCATGGCCGAACCCCCTTGATGGCCAAACCCCTCAAACTACAACCTAGATGCCTAGGTCCATGCTTATTTCACCTCTACATGCTCATCCACTTCAACCACCACCATAGCCGCCACCACTCCCCTGACCTGACCTCGACACAACCCTCCTCACCTCTGTCTAGTCATGACACACCACAGGCCGAGCCCAATCCCCATGGCCGAGCCCTTGTTTTGACCAAAAACCACCTAGTTGCCTTCAAAACCACATCACCTCCTCATGTACAAACTCCACCTTGTTTTGCCTTGAACCCGGGCTATGTTAGCCCAAACCTGACCCAAAACTTAACCACATCTGAACCACATCAGACCCCAAAGCCATACCAAACAATAGAGAAGGCAAAGCAAAAGACTGCGTAGTCGTATCTCCTTTTATTTCAATGTTATTGCATTTTAAAGTCGTATTGAATTTTGCTGTTTTGATTGTTTCTTTTGGGTTGAACACAAGAGTTGTAGATTGGATTCGCTCTCCACTCAAGTCCGTAGTCTTCTCATCGTGCTTTTGTTTCCATTGTGTCATTGGTTTTGATATCTCCAGCACAAACAAGTGAGTTATTCTCACCAGACAATATGTACCTATATAACTAGTAAATTGACACCCTGTGAATCTGTAGAAATATATTATCATGTTATACTTGACTATGTTATGATCATATGATGTTTATACACCTGTTATATCATATGTTACTGTTATTTAATGTTATTCTGTTATTTATATCAGTTATCACCATTGCAAGTTCCCTGTAGACTAGAATCACTATGGGTTGAAATGATACATACCCGAACGGACTTTAGAATAGGGAAAAATCGTTATGGGCTGAAATGATAGGCCTGCATGGTTTTTTATTTAATTTATTTTAACTTGGGATTGCGGGTTTGAAATGATAGAACCCGGATTTTTCTTTTTAAACTATGGATTGAAATGATACATATCCGTATCACTTGACCTAGGCTAGAAAACTATATACAGGCCCGTGGTTATTTTATAAAGTGTTTTGAATATTTTTAAGTATTTTAAAAATATAAATTTATGAAATTTGATTTAAACAGATTTTGAAATATTTTGAATTAAAGAAATTATGATTTTTCTGTGTTAAAAATGTAATTAATGAATGGTTTAACTGGATTTTTGAAATATAACTTAAGTTGGAAATTTAGAATTTTGGTTAAAAATGATATTTAAGTTATATAAATAAAATGAAAATTTAATTATATTTGGAAAATGGTAAATATGATAATTTGATTAAATTTGAATTTAAGCGATTTATTAAAGTATTATTGATTTTTCTATGAGTTTAAGTGGTTAAATAAATGAATGTTTAAAAGTGATCTTTTAAAATATAACTTGACTAGGAAATGTGAAATTCGGTTTTAATTAAAGGTTTAAGTTAATTAAATAAAATTGGAAATTTAGTTAAATTGTGAAATGGTAATTTAAATTTGAAGTGTTAAGTTTATTTGTTGAAATGTGAAGAATTGGACACTTTTACACTAAAATTTATTAAGTAAATTGTTGAAAATTGGATTTGATTATAAGAAATTTATTGTGAAAAGATATATGTTAAATGATATGTAAATGAACATTTTAAATGTTAAAATATGATTTTAAAAATGTTTATGTGTTTTAAATTAAAGTTATTTAATTGCTGGAAATACACTAACACCTGAAATTAACTTTTAATAGCATTCAGAAATGCTATAGATTCTGTTTTGAACTAAAATTGTGTAAAAAGGAGCTATTACAGCATTTCTGGAATGCTGTAGTTGCTGTAGTTGAACTTATAGGCTAATATTGAACTCAGGCCTATTATAGCATTCTCTGGAAATGCTATAATGGTCTGCAGTCTATGTTGAAATCAAATTTAACCCTTGTTTTGAAATCTGAACTACCGCAGCACTTCTGAAATGCTGTCTTTTCTGTTTTGAACTATAATTCAACTAAAACTGAGTTTTAACAGCAGTTTTAAGTGCTGTCTTTGCTGAATTAAAATTTTTCAAATATAACTTATAGAAGTTGTTTTTAAATGCTGTGAAATGCTGAAATTTTAATAATTAGGGTTTTTGACTTAGTAAACGAACTCAGAATGGTTTGAAACTTTGGAAATTGAATACTTGATTTGAAAATATAATAATTACACTTTTAAAAGGTTTAAATGAATTATTTTGATTGGAATATAAACTATTTAAAGGTGATTTGAAATGATAGTAAATGAACGATATCTTTGAATTTAAAAGGTATTTAAAGTTGAATATTTGGATTTGAACTGATAGGATATTTTATTTTATTAAAATGATTTGAAATGATATGAAAATTTAAATATATGGAAATGGTTTGGAATTGATTTAATCTTTATTTTGATAAAGATATGGTTTGAAATGATATTTTATTTTGAAGTAAAGTATTGTTTTTAAAAGTTATAACCACGGGTTATAATAACGATTGGTTGGCAAAGAGACCGTGATCAGATATGGACATACTCTCTGTCGATACCGAAAACCACTTTGACAACCGTGTACGCGGTGGAGATTCCAGAATGAAGTAGGATGGTGGCGACGTTCTTAAGGTATGTTACGTGGACCCAACTCCCGTGAGTTGGCATAAGGTGGCTAAAACAGGAGCGATCTCGGACCAGTGAGGTAGCACCTCTTCTCGGACACATTTCTTCGATATTATACTCTTACTTGTGATTGATTAGATGGCCATCCTCCGATTTGGGAGTGTTGTTCGAGGTGGACGGTAGTGGCTGTTATGCGCTCCATCAGTCCGTGTGCGTAATTGGTATATCTACCCTGGCATTGCCTAGTTGTGTCGTGTCATCTACCATATCGAGCTTTACTACGATTATGATTTGAAGATCCGACCGCGTTAAGGTTCGCCATACCCTTAACGCTATTTTCTATATGATTATACTTTACTGATTAGACACTACTGTATATAGCGTATATTACTATATAGTAAATAGTTTAACGGATCCTTAGAGGATGGGTTGTCCCAAGCATCTTCTAAGTTACTTGTACCCTTATTACAGTTCGCTTGAGTTGGTTTACATTATATAAGTATATATTGTCCTGATTCGAGTGTTTTGTGTTTTTCTTTACGCTCGGGTCAGCCTGAGTTATTCACAGATTTGGATTTCCACTCTCTTGGAGATTTGAATCGTTGGAGATTATATGCTTGTCATGTCCTATCTATTTCAAATTCCGTTGTTCTACTCAGCTTGTACTTGGTTATTATATTGAGACTTTTGTTGTATTCTATTTCTTCTGTTATATCTCATGTAACTCTGATATATTTATATAGTAGCTTCATGAACTACTATTTCTTTTACTTTCGCTGCATTATTTTACTCTATGTCTATGATCTGTGATTATATTTATTTACTGTATATTCTGAGATTTGCCAAATTTTATTTACAACGCGGTATTTTGAGCAATTCAACTCCGGCATGAGTGTCTGCCTATACACTTATAATGGATGCGAATGGTTAAAAATATCGGGTCGTTACAACAAATAGGGCTACCGGAGGCTTGCAAGAGGCAAACAGATAGCTATTTAGGAGTTGTAGTTATTGTTTTATGTTTTGAAGTATTTCCGCTGTGTTTTGTATTAAATTTATTATAACTCTATAAATCTGATCATCCAAGGATTTATCTTCATATACCGCTCTTGGCGTATTTTGTAATAAATATATTTTATCTGTGCCTGGGAACGTATTGTGTAATGACCCGTAAGTTTTAATATATTTTTTTATAACAAATTTAATTGAATTTTTGAGAAATTTTAAATGATAATATTTTGAAATAAAACTTTAATATTTGGAATACGTCTAATTAAATATAGCAAGTTGTAAATTTTCAATTAACAATATTGAAGTTTATTTTATTGTATAGAATTTTATTTAAATTTATATCAGTTAATATTTGAGAATAATAAAATGTTTTTCAAACCTGAATATTTTTCTATAGAAAAATTGTAAATCATCTTCTGAGCAAGACGTCATACTTCGTTCCTCCAAATTTTGACTGTTATTGCTCCGTCGATCTTATTTTCGACGAAATAATAGTGAATTTAAAAGTATTCCGAAACCTAAATATGTCAACATAAGAAAATTTATTTAGAACAGTCTGAATAAGACTGCGTAATTCGTTTCGCAAATTTCAGACGTTTCTAGCTCCGTTTGGATTTTTTCGTACGGAATAGCAACATATATCAGCGTCCGTATCGACTTTTGAACGGATAATCATATCGTTGATATCTGTATACCGTTTTGATCGTCTCGTCGTGCTGATCTTTACGGTATATTCAATTCTGTGTTTTGAGGTCCGGTACGCGATGGAAACAATAAAACTGTTTGTCGTACCGGTACCGAAATTGTGACTTTTACATTCCCAATCCTTCTTGAATCTTTACCGTGCAGCTCAAGCAATTAATCAACTGCATTGAATAGCTTTTCAGCTGAAATCAAGGGAATTGAACCGTTACCAGAATTCAAAGCATACCTGCTTTTAGTTTCACATCCATTCCAAACATCAATCGGCTCCATTTCATTTTCGTTCGTTTATACTCAGAGAAATAAAATAAAATAGTGTTGCCTTTGTTGTCTTCTCAATCAAGCCATCTCTTTCCATACTCGTCATCCCTTCATTTGTGCCGCCACCATCACCTTCGGCCATAAGCAGCAGCTCCTCTTCCATTCCTCGTCGTTCATCTCCTCAACCACTACCAACCAACCGCCCCATCCAAACGATTGACCCAATGCCATCACCTTCCGCCCCATGCCAAGACCCCACCAGCCTGTCATCTATCGTGCACCCAGCCTCTACCATGAGAAACCAACCATGCCCACACCCCATCACCAACCACTGATGGCCAAGCTTTCACACTACTCCTCCTCTCCACTTCCTTCTTTTGTCGTGCAATATTATTCCCCACCTCTTGTTTATACGTATGCAGGTACGCATGTTTATAAACGTTGCTGTACAGTGTATATTGAATAGAGTAATATATATATAGTTTTAAAAACAATACTTTTCTGCAGTTTCTCTTTTATATATATGGAGTTATATTTTGTTGGAAGTATTGATTTCGTTTTGTATATATATATTTTATTGTATATATATAAAGTTGTTTATGTACATACTAGTTTATATACTACTAGTATATACGTATATGTTTTACATTGGTTTACACGATTTTGGGAAGGTTATATAATTATTTTCTTTCACCCAGTTTTCCCTGAGCCTGCACGGGTTTGGTCGCAAGTATATATATATATATATATTTTGGTATATATGTTTATTCATAGATTGGTTTGCAGTATTGATTTCATTTAGTATATATAGGTAAGTATATATATTTTATATAGTTCTGTTATATTGAAATGAGATGAGTTTGTATGTATAGATTTTTGTTTTAATCTGTTGAGTTTACTTTATAAGTTAAGTATATATATGTATGTCCCGTTATACAGTTTTTAAACTTATAAAATTACAAAGTTGTTAACAATATATTAGTTATATACAATGATCTGCCGTTTATAATATGAGTTATATAAGTTTCGAGTTTATGCAAGTTATATATTTTATATACGTGATGCGTTTATATATATATTGTATACATGGGTTTGATTTTCCATACATATACTATGTATATATTTTAAGATCTGACGTATATATATATGCTATAGTATATATGAGGATTACAGTAATTATATGTGATTAAGTTTCATTTATGGTTTAAGTATTGTTTTAAAAATATAATATATATATATATATATATATGTTGCTTATACTCGTGTGCGGTGACTTTGTAGTGTATCTGTAATATGGTCTGTTAGTATTTGAAAGTGTCTTAAATTAAAGAATGATTTTGTAATATAATATATGGACTTTATGCTATATGTTTTAAATATTGATTTCAAATATATTCGGATATTGATTTTTGATTATAGGTAAATATATATAAATTTTTAATGTGTACATATTTTGCATTTTATAAGTATATATATAAGTATTTATTTAATATAAAACTTGTTTGAATTTAGAATATAATTTATATATATAAATAGTTATATATAGTTATATCTAAGTTCACTGATACCATTTATCTTCATCGATCTTGTTCTGATTTGATTTTGTCAACTTCTATTTATCAGCTTCTTCGTCAAATTCTTGCCCATATAGCTTTGTTTTGGAAGTCGTGCTTGCTTTTCGTAACTCAATTTCATTGTCTATCCTCTCTAGCCTCGAAAGGTGAGCAATCACTCACGATTAACGTTCTTATATTTATTAAATTTGATTTCAATTGAAACGACAATTGAAATATGCTGCTGTAGTTATTTAAATTGTTATATTTATGCTGTTATCTATAACTGTTCACCTATGGGATATGACACCATATCCTATTGTTTATATTATACCATTATTGATGATATATGCCTGTTATATTATTATATTATCTGTTATCACTCTGCAAGTTCCCTGTAGTTTAGAATTCACTATGGGTTGAAATGATACATACCCGAACGGATTTTTATAATAGGAGAAAATCTTTATGGGTTGAAATGATAGACCCAAGCGATTTTCATTTGGAATTGAATTTGGGATTTCGAGTCGAAATAATATCTACCCGTATATACTTCAAATACGGATTGAAATGATAAATATCCGTATCAATTGACCATAGAATAGGAAATTATACGACACCGTTGTTCCATATATAAATATTTTGAAAATAAATTCTATGGTTTTGGAAAGAAATATATGGTTTTATTAAATGTTGATTCTTAAATTATTATATAAATAATAATGATATATATAGGTTTAAAAATATTTAATTTAATTAAGATTGATTTAATACATATCATATGGTTAAGTATTTAAATTTTATATTTCAAAATAGATTTTGGTAATAGTTTGAATAAGTTAAGGTTGGGAAGATAATTTGAATTTAGTTGAAATTGTATTCAATAAAGAATTTATTTAATTAAACCGATTTGAAACTTATTGAAATTGTGATTTAAGATATGATTTATAACTTGGGTTTAATTTAAGTAATTTAATGAATATTTCTTATAAAAAAATTTTAAGGAAATATTTAGTAAATGTAATTTAAGGTTAGTTAAATGATATTGAATTTATTAAGTGAATATTCTATGATTAAATAATAATGAAGTTAAATCAAGGGCTATATGAAACTATTAAATTTAACTTTGAAAATGTTGAATATTAAAGCTTTGAAATATATTGAAAATTCAAATGGTCTATTGAGAACTGAATTGAATTGATGAATTGAGCTTTGAATAAATTTGAATTTGAAATTTGAGTTAATTTGAATCGATTTGTGAGACTTGAGGAAATTATAAATACTTTACTTTGTAAATTATTTAAATCTGTATATACTATTTTGGAAAATAGATATATTTGAAATGAAAATGATATTTTGGTTTGAAGTTTAAATAAATTTGAAATGACCACGGTGTTATAGTGTATATTTCTACATTGTAGATAGTTCCACGGATCCTTAGAGGATGGCTATCCCAAACATCCTTTGGGTTACTTGTATTTCAGTTGATATTTCACTTGAGTTGGATTTATTGATATAAGAATGTTAATCCTGACTCGAGTGTTTTGTGTTTTGCTTTACGCTCGGGTCAGACTGAGTGTTACAACATTTGAGACTCACCTTTGGAGTTTGGAGTTTCGTTTGGAGATCCAACCATCGATTCAGCTTTCAGCTTTCCAGTTGATTTGTTCAGAAAGGTCATCTATTTGTACTGGAGACTTCACTGTATTTGAGATATTCTGTTGTATTTTATTCTGACTCTGAGGTTATATAGTAGCTTCATGGACTACTATTTATTTATTCCGCTGTGTATTATTGTATTACTCTATGTCTGTGATTGATTTATTTACTGTATATGCTGAGTTTTGCCAAATTTAAATTAACAATCTGATATTTTGAACAATTCAAGTCAGACATGTATGGTTTTATTGTCGATTTGAATGGTCCAAAATAGCGGGTCGTTACAGTTGGTATCGGAGCAGGTTTTACGCAAAACTTAGCATATGTAGTAGATTTAATTACAGAATCACTTTCGTTCGAGCTTGAATCCCTTACTCTTCGATTTGGTTTCCTTTGAATTTTGGAACGGTTCCCTCGGTACCAAAATCCATTCTTGTCTCTCCCTATTTGTATTCTTTCGAATGACCTTTATAAAGGTCGGCGATCCTACCAATCTTTGAATGATTTGTAAAGGGGTAAAACTCCTTTACAATTGGCATTGATTCACCAAAGATTTTTGTATCCTCGGTTATGATGTTATCTATCTCCTGCTATGCCTGAATTCTATCTTTGGTGATCGAATGTCGATTTGCCCCAGAATTCTACATCGATCTTATTTTGAAGTCACGGTTGACCCGATTAAGGTCGCCCGTGATTTATGTAAGCATATCCATCTTCTATTTTGAAATTAATTATCCCATCTTCGAATCAGAATTCTATTTGATTAGAGTCCCTCTAATTTGAACCTCTATCCTTGTTTTGAAATACATTTTGAATCATCCTTTGAAAAATCGGGTTTGTTTGTATTTTGAAATTGTTTTATATATCGAAATTATTATTTTGATAAGTATGATTATATTCTATATATAAAAGTGAAAATGTTTTCGATAAGGATTATATACCTATATATAAAATGAATAAGAAATGTCTATTATATATATAAAAGTTTCGAAAGGATTTGAAATTTTGAATATTATATAAGAATTTGATTTATATAAAAATGATTTATAACTGAAGGGTTTTGAATTTGAAATTCGAGGAATTGAACTTCGGTATTTTGAAAATTGGTTTTAAGATTTTGGAAAATATATAATAATACGATTTAAAGGTATTTTCCGAATAAGAAATGTTTCAAATGACTTCAAATGAGTTCTTATGATTTCAAAGAAATTTAAAGAAGCTTTCAAGAAAATAGAAGTCCAGAACTAACTTATGTCGCTGGAGAATAATTTCGGTGATGAGTGCACGCATCATCGACATTGATTCTCGAGTTTCAGAGTGGGGGAGAGGCCACTTTAGTAGCATTGCTATGCGAGTGATTTTGTGAAACCATTTTGATTTCAAAATTCTGAAGTATAATTTGATATTCAAAAGAGATATGTATATATATTTGAAATGATTTGAAGTGTACCCGGTGTTCAGTCCTCGAGTTTCGGATTTAACCCTATATATAAAAAAAATTGGTTTACTGATTTGTTGCTGATTTCCAACTCTTGGATTTGAAATATGATTTCACCGACTATTTTGAATGTTCGAACACTTCCAAATCGAGGTTTAATTTTCAAAGCTAAGTAATTTCGAAAGGTATATATTATTTGATAAAGTATATAAGTTTGGTTTGTATGCTTAAAGTATGAGGTAATATGATTTAAATAAGTTTGAAATTGTTCTGTTAAGTAAATGAATGAGACTATTTTGAATTATACTAATATGGAATTTAATTTTGAAATGTTTTGAATAAATTTAGTTTTAAATGTATTTAACTTAGTAACATCTCCTGTAAAACCATATATATATATAGAATAATAATTTTTAAAAGGTTAAATTGGATCTTTAAAAAAAAATAGTTTAAAGATTTTAAAGGGGATGGTTTTAAACTTAGTAATCATTTTTGGGTATAATTAATTTTGAGAAAAATGTTTGGTTTCGAAAATAGATTGGAATTTAAAAACCCAGTATTTATATGATGATTTTGAAAATGAATTTGTTTGACATAAATTAAGTTGATTTGGAAACGAGGATAACTTTTTAAACCTATTATTTTGGAAACTTTGAAACTGAAGATATTTAGTGTAATAATTTGGTGGGATTGTATATGATTTTGAAACTGAACTGATATTGAAACAAATTGAAATTTGAGAACCTTGTGTTACTAAGTACTTGATTTGGGAGTTATCAAACTTATATAAAAAAATTTGGTTTGTATAAGTATGATGTTGGTTCGAAAACTATGGATTTGAAAAGGTACTCAATTTGAAAAGTGAAATCTTATATAATTGAAGTCTATATAAGTGTGATTTGATATACTATTGATTTTGGAAAGTATTTGATTTGAAAATGAAATCTTATATATAAATGGACTTTATATAAGTATGATATTTGAAAGTGATTTGAAAAGGTACTATATGATACATATTTTCGAAGTAAAGATATGGAAAGTGCCTTCTGCTTGATATCCACTTTGTGGCCACATTGTGGATTCATTCTATCGATATTTCTCTGATTTTTGGTTTTCCGGATATGATACTCGAGTTTCCATCGAATTCCATGGCGTTACCCATGGTCTTACGAGCGCGAATGCATAGCGTAATTCACCTGGCTGGATGGCCCAGGGGTACGGATGTTTCCTGGGGGATTCAGGCGTAACCATTGTGTATCCTGTGATCTATGTAGGTCGTATTAGAAGCGAAATCCGCAGGGCTGAGAAAGCTTACGGATACGGATGTTTCCTGGGGGGATCCAGGCGTAACCTTTGTGTATCTGCGGTCTACTAGTCATCATGGCGTAATTCGCAGGGCTGAGAAAGCTTACGGATACGGATGTTTCCTGGGGGATCCAGGCGTAACCTTTGTGTATCTGCGATCCATGGTTAGACAAAGGTTTTGTTTGTTTTTGTTTGGATTATACTTTCCATATCTATTTTTTTTAAGTTTTCCAGTATTTTCACTGGGTGTTGAAACAAGTCTACTAAGTACCTGGAGAATTCTAGCTTTGCGCCTGATCAACGCACTACCAGAGTCTACAGGAACGAGGATAAACTTGTTGAAACATCGAGTTATAAAAGTATTTTCGGAAGGAAAATTTGTTTCGATATGAAAGTATTTTATTATAAAGGTATTTACTATAAAAGTATTTCCAACAAAGAAACTTTGTATTAATATTTGAAATTGAAATTCTTGTGGTTTGAATTAATTATTCATGCCCGATACTATTCCTTTGAATCTACCTTATTTGCTCAGCTTTATTTATTCACCGATATTCTGTTTTTCCAGATCCTCCGTCTTTTCCTTGTTGACTATATTTTTTTTAAAATATTGTTTATTTATATACTACATGGTTTAATAGAAAATTTTAGTGTTATAAATATTTTAGAAGTTATTAATTTAATAAAACATATTTAAGGTAGATGATTATTAATAATGATTGAAAAGTATCTTGAGATAAATTAATAGATTTGTGAATTATGGATTTAATGTTTCCAATAGCTTCTTTGTAAATATAACTAAGGATGTAAATAATTGTTTTCAAATAGTTTTCATATCTTTATAAAGGTGTTATTTAAACATATAAATGGTATTTATAAAGGAAGCAAGAAATTTTACAAATGGGTTTTGAAAAGTATTAAAGATTATTGATTTGCAAATAAAGTTTTCAAATGAATATTTCAAGTAAAATTTATATAGCTTTAAATATATAATTTAATCTTGACTTTCAATCTATTTTTCTTTCTGGTTGTTTCTATTCTCCTACCTCCTTCCTTTTCGAGGACGAAAAGTTTTGAGTGGGGGAGAGTGTAACGACCCGTAAGTTTTAAAAAAAAATTTATAACGAATTTAATTGAATTTTTGAGAAATTTTAAATGATAATATTTTGAAATAAAACTTTAATATTTGGAATACGTCTAATTAAATATAGAAAGTGGTAAATTTTCAATTAACAATATTGAAGTTTATTTTCTTGTATAAAATTTTATTTAAATTTATATCATTTAATATTTGAGAATAATAAAATGTTTTTCAAACCTGAATATTTTTCTATAGAAAAATTGTAAATCATCTTCTGAGCAAGACTTCATACTTCGTTCCTCCAAATTGTGACTATTATTGCTCCGTCGATCTTATTTTCGACGAAATAACAGTGAATTTAAAAGTTTTCCGAAACCTAAATATGTCAACATAAGAAAATTTATTTAGAACACTCTGAATAAGACTGCGTAATTCGTTTCGCAAATATCGGACTTTTCTAGCTCCGTTTGGATTTTTCCGTACGGAATAGCAACGTATATCAGCGTCCGTATTGACTTTTGAACGGATAATCGTATCGTTGATATCTGTATACCGTTTTGATCGTCTCGTCGTGCTGATCTTTACGGTATATTCAATTCTGTGTTTTGAGGTCTGGTACGTGACGGAAACAATAAAACTGTATGTCGTACCGATACCGAAATTTTGTCTTTTACTTTCCCAATCCTTCTTGAATCTTTACCGTGCAGCTCAAGCAATTAATCAATTGCATTGAATAGCTTTTCAGCTGAAATCAATGGACCGTTACCAGAATTCAAAGCATATCTGCTTTTAGTTTCACATCCATTCCAAACATCAATCGGCTCCATTTCATTTTCGTTCGTTTATACTCAGAGAAATAAAATAAAATAGTGTTGCCTCTGTTGTCTTCTCAATCGAGCCATCTCTTCCCATACTCGTCATCCCTTCATTTGTGTCGCCACCATCACCTTCGACCACAAGCAGCAGCTCCTCTTCCATTCCTCGCCGTTCATCTCCTCAACCACCACCGACCAACCGCCCCATCCAAACGACTGACCCAACGCCATCACCTTCCACCCCATGCCGAGACCCCACCAGCCTGTCATCTACCGTGCACCCAGCCTCTACCATGAGCAACCACCCATGCCCACACCCCATCACCAACCACTGATGGCCAAGCTTTCGCACTACTCCTCCTCTCCCCTTCCTTCTTTTGTCGTGCAATATTGTCCCTGCCTCTTGTTTATACGTATGTAGGTACACATGTTTATACACGTTGTTGTACAGTTTATATTGAATAGAGGAATATATATAGTTTTAAAAACAATAGTTTTCTACAGTTTCTCTTTTATATATATGGAGTTATATTTTGTTGGAAGTATTGATTTCATTTTGTATATATATATTTTATTGTATATATAAAGCTGTTTATGTACGTACTAGTTTATATACTACTAGTATATACGTATATGTTTTACATTGGTTTACACAATTTTGGGAAGGTTATATAACTATTTTCTTTCACCCAATTTTCCCTGAGCCTGCACGGGTTTGGTCGCAAGTATATATATATTTTTTGGTATATATGTTTATTCATAGATTGGTTTGCAGTATTGATTTCATTTAGTATATATATGTAAGTATATATATTTTATATAGTTCTGTTATATTGAAATGAGATGAGTTTGTATGTATAGATTTTTGTTTTAATCTGTTGAGTTTACTGTATAAGTTAAGTATATATATGTATGTCCCGTTATACAGTTTTTAAAGTTATAAAATTACAAAGTTATTAACAATATATTAGTTATATACCATGATCTGCCGTTTATAATATGAGTTATATAAGTTTCGAGTTTATGCAAGTTATATATTTTATATACGTGATGCGTTTATATATATATATATTGTATACGTGGGTTTGATTTTCCATACATATACTATGTATATATTTTAAGATCTGACGTATATATATATATATTGTTATCCCGCCTTTTGGCAAGGCCATGACACCAAGGAATTGACTTGTAATCGATGACGACCGGTCCTAGAGATCAGTTATACACGGGCTCGCAATGGATATCGACGAATTTTGTCTGAGTCCAGATCGAGCCAAAATTGGTAGGACATGACGAGCTAAGCCATGAGAGACAGCGTTCCAAATCTCAAGTCAATCCGAGTTCGTATGCTCAAGTTATGAAGGATACAAGATTGGACGAAAATCAATTACCGTTCGACTCGCTCCTTCGACTCGCTCCCCTCGACTCGATCCATATCCCTCAGACATCAACTTTGACTCGCTTCGCTCAGAGGCCTTCTTCAACTTGTTCCTGTTCGACTCGCTTCACAGCCATCTGAAGTACCTACTTCGACTCACTTCTCTCAGAGGCCTTCTTCGACTCGCTCCATTCGAACCACTGATCAACTCCATCAACTTCGACTCCATTGGCAAAGCCACTGCTCAAACCTTTCAGGATGCTCCATTTCGACTCGCTCGACCAGTGCGTACTTCGACTCGCTCGACCTGGGCACGCTTCGACTCGCTCGACCAGTGCATACTTTGACTCGCTCGATCTAGGCATACTTCGACTCGCTCGACCAGTGCGTACTTCGACTCGCTCAAAACAACATCAAGGGGAGAGTGAGATTCAAGCGCCACATCATCGAGTCAAAACAGAAGCGAGTCGAAGGGAACAGAAGCGAGTCGAAGGAAACAGCCTACCGAAAACCCCATTTCGTATCGATCATATCTCCCAATCTACAACTCCAAACGCTATGAAATTTTCACAGAAGATTACGTGCATGCTAAAGAATGTCCACGCCAAATTTCGACTCCATTAGATGAAATCATGACCGAGTCGAAATCTGTCCATGTCGATCACGGATCGGACCGAAACTTCACGGGCTTGGGTGTGCGGGCCTGGTCACGTGCCAGAGAGGGTCTTCCGAGATCTGAGCGAAATATCAGCCTCCTACACCTATAAATAGACCCACAAAGACAACAGAAAAGGGGTTCTTCTTCCTCTTTGAGATCTCCAACGCCCGGACTCCGCCAGATCCAGATCTGAACTCAATTGCTGCTGCTACCAACGAAATTCATTGCTGCAAATCATAATAGCCCGCTGTTAATCATTGAATTCACTTGTAAACACAAAAGAAAGATCAATAAAGCAAACTACTTCATGGTGGACGTAGGCGATATGCCGAACCACTCTAAATTCTTGTGTCTCCTTGCACTTTAATTATTCTCATTTCTGAAATTTGGAGTTTTTGTTAGATAATTCTTCTTTTTCTATTTAATTTCTTCACTTTATCTCTTCAAAGACTTCCGAAGAGTGTTGTGCCCAATTTTGGTACAAACACTTTGGTGCTTTCACTGGGAAAAAACCCAATTTTTCTCCTGCTCTTCGGATCTCCTATCTATATTGGATTGCATAAATCTAAGAAGAAGATCCAGATCTAGAACTTTGAAGCCCTTCCATTCTATTCAGATTTGCAATCAAATCTAGGAAAGGACTTCATCAATTCATTATGGTGAGCACACGTACCACTTCTACGGCTGCTGATCAAGGAGCACGGGATCGACAGAATCCCGTGCAGTCATGTCCATCCAACCAAAATGCTGCAGGACCTTCAGATCCGTCAGGTCCAATCACTAGACAAGAATTCCAGACGTTGCTTCAAGAGTTGGCCCAAAGTCGACAAAATCCCGTGCAGTCACCTCCATCCAACCAAACTGAAGCTCCACCATTGATCGACACGAAGGCCTCTGCCTCATCATCTCGAAACCATCACTCCAGATCGGCACGAAGCTAAGGCCATGGACTCTTTGATCGATCACGAATCTGATCGATTTAGTGTTAAGAATCGAGTCTCCTCATTTACAAGATGTTTTCGCTCGATGGATTACCTCAATTCGTTAATTGGTTCGAATAATCGAAGATGTAAAATCAGTTCGAAGGCGAGAGTATTTTTTCTTTGCTTTCTCTAAAGTCACAGAGTGATGCGAAGGCTAGGAAGGTATGGATGAAAAGTAAAAAGTGAAAAAAGGCTAAGTTCCAGGTATTTATATGGAGTCGAAAGCAAGGGGGATAACCGATTCGAATTCCAGTAGGATCGAACACGTGCTTTGAATCCCTCTTCAGTGCGCTGATGCGGAGCTCCCTTTTGTTTCGCTCCTTCGACTCCATCCCCGTGACTAGTTCGACTCCCTCATGTAGCCATAAAAGACATCACTTCGACTCGCTCAATCGATGAACGTCTCGACTCGCTCCTCTGCCTCCTGTGTACTTCACTCGCTTCTCTGCGATTCGAATCCATGACCGAGTCGAACGACCAGTTCGACTCCATCAAGGAGTCAACATCGACTCACTCAGTTCAAGTGCGTCATCGACTCAACGTCCTTACTTCTCATCCACAAATCCAATGAAAATTATCTTCGACGTTTCAATCCTTCACAACGATTCAGGAGAGAATCGTTACGAAGGGACATTCAAAAACAATCGTCAAGCATTGTTACAATGGATTTCACATCGGTTCAGGAGAGGATCGGTACGGAATTCAAAAACAATAAACTGACGACGACTCGAGAACGTACAGATGTCAGCGGAAATCAGATTAACATACATGCATGAATGACAGACTAATATTCAACATTTCAAATTTTTAAGAATCATAAATTCATCCGGTAACGACTACAACAGCAAACGAATAACCACTGGCATACAGCAATCAGTTGCAACAATACAGGGCACAACAGTCGACAGTCAACAGTTTACATTATCAAGAAGAACGGTCAAAGATTACAACTTTCATCGAGAAGACGATAACTATTCAGAATAAAGATTGATGCACTTCAAAGCACATCATGTTTTCACAAGACGTACTTTGGGGGGCAAATGTTATCCCGCCTTTTGGCAAGGCCGTAACACCAAGGAATTGACTAGTAACCAGTGATGGTCCGTCCTAGAGATCAGTTATATACGGGCTTACTACGGATATCGATGAATTTTGTCCGAGTCCGGATCGAGCCAAAATTGGTAGGACATAACAAGCTAAGCCATGGGAGCCAACGTTCAAAATCTCAAGACAATCCGAGTTCGTATGCTCAAGTTATGAAGAATACAAAATTGGACAAAAATCAGTCACCATTCGACTCGCTCCTTCGACTCGCTTCGCAACACCTAGGAGAAGCCTACTTCGACTCGCTCCACGCCCCTCAGAGCTACTCAACTTCGACTCGCTCCACGTCCCTCAGAGCTACTCAACTTCGACTCGCTCCAGTTTGAAACCATCGAAAGTGCATATTTCGACTGGCTCCGCTCAAACAACTGTTCCACTCCATCAACTTAGAATCCACTGCTCAAACCTCCTAGGATGCCCCACTTCGACTCGCTCGACCAATGCTTGCTTCGACTCGCTCTCCCAGTGCTAGCTTCGACTCGCTCGACCAGTGCTAGCTTCGACTCGCTCGACCAATGCTTGCTTCGACTCGCTCGACCAAGTGCTTACTTCGACTTGCTCGAAGCAACATCCAGGACAGAGTAAGAATCAAGTGCCACGTCATCGAGTCGAACAGAAGCGAGTCGAAGGAAACAGCCTACCGAGAACTCCATTTCGTATCGATCATATCTCCCAATCTACAAGTCCAAATGCTATGGAATTTTCACAGAAGACTACGTGCATGCTATAGAATGTCCACGCCAAATTTCGACTCCATTGGATGAAATCTTGAGCGAGTCGAAATCTGTTCGTGTCGATCACGGATCGGACCGAAACTTCACGGGCTTGGGCGTACGGGCCTGGTCACGTGCCAAAGAGGGTCTCCCGATATCTGAGCGAAATATCAGCCTCCTACACCTATAAATAGACCCCCAAAGCCAACAGAAAAGGGGTTCTTCTTCCTCTTTGAGATCTCCAACGCTCGGACTCCGCCAGATCCAGATCTGAACTCGATTGCTGCTGCCATAAACAAGATTCACTGCTGCAAATCACAATTGACTGCTGTAAAATATTGAATTCATTTGTAAACACAAAAGAAAGATCAATAAAGAAAACTATTTCATAGTGGACGTAGGTTATACGCCGAACCACTCTAAGTTCTTGTGTCTCCTTGCACTTTAATTATTCTCATTTCTGAGATTTGGAGTTTTTGTTAGATAATTCTTCTTTTTCCATTTAATTTCTTCACTTTATCTCTTCAAAGACTTTCGAAGAGTGTTGTGCCCAATTTTGGTACAAACACTTTGGTGCTTTCGCTGAGAAAAACCCAATTTTTCTCCCACTCTTTGGATCTCCTATCTATATTGGATTGCATAAATCTAAAAAGAAGATGTAGATCTAGAACCTTGAAGCCCTTCCATTCTATTCAGATTTGCAATTAGATCTAGGAAAGGACTTCGCCAATTTATTATGGTGAGCACACGTACCACCTCTACAGGTGCTGATCAAGGAACACGGGACTGACAAAACCCCGTGCAATCACCTCCATCCAACCAAAATGCTGCAGGACCTTTAGATCCATCAGGTCCAATAACTAGACAAGAATTCCTGACATTGCTTCAGGAGTTGACCCAAAGTCGACAGCAGCTAGCATAGCAACTACGCGCCAACACGGAGTTGACTAACCAGCTAAATCGGCAAAGGCGAAGAAGATCTAGAAGAGACCAAGGTTCTCACTCCTCCATAGAGAGCTCAGTCTCCTCCGATGGCCAAACTAGATCCACACGTCCACGGTTAGGTGGAAGCTACACCCAAGCCATGGGACACCAACCTACTTCGAACCTTGGGCAACCTAGAGCTGGACCATCCATTAGCCTCTGCACAGAACCTTCAACTCGGGGAGGAGCTGCTCCTTATCATGTTACCGGCAACATTGCTACTACCACCACTGCTGGACGAGGAGGTGATGCTAGGAACCAAGCTGATCCTCAACATAGTCGACGGGAGCAAACTCCTGAACCTTATGTCCCTGAGGATGTTGAACCAAGGAGGCGAGGCACGGACCGTCGACCGCGTCCGGTCCAGACTCGCATTGTGGAGCCCGACTACACCTTGGCACAACATGTTCCGAGTGTCCAAACGACAGATATACCAGCGATGATCTGCCAAATGATCCGTGAAAGTCAGGGTCTATCTAATGATGACTGGGGAATCTCCCGAAGTCATACCCCTTTCACCGATGATGTTTTATATGATGAACCACCTCGGCACTTCAGGAAGCCAGCTTTGCCAGTTTATGAAGGGAGCTCTGACCCCAATCAACACGTCCTAAAATACGAATGGCTGATGAATGCTGCTAGAGCTGATGACGCAGTAAAATGTCGTAGTTTCCCCATTTCCCTAGGGGGCATCGCTACCATGTGGTTCACTCGTTTGCCACCACGATCCATCTCTAACTTTGACCAGATGGCCACCAAGTTTGTCGAACAATTCCGTATGCATTTGGCAAGGCCGAAGGACGTTAACACTCTGTCTAGTGTTACGCAAGCTCCCGGAGAAACGCTTAGACGTTACTTGGAGCGATTCCATGCCGTGTGTGCAGAAATAAGCAATCCCAACAATAACTCTATCCTGATGGCTCTGACTAAGTGGATTGATGCTGATTCTGAGTTCGGGAGTTTGTTAGCTGGGAAACCACCTGCGTCATTGGACCGTTTCTATTCCAAGGCAGCCCAATTCCTGAGAAGGGAGGATGCGAGACAGTCTAGGAAGCAGGATGATGCAGGACCCAACATCGAAGGTATCCAGAGTAACGTCGCTGTTAAACAGACCGGAGATAGTTCTGGAAAAGTTCAGTTGAACGTCCAAAATAAGCAGAATCAGTAAAGGGACAATAGAAATCAGAACAAAAAACGCGATCAGGATCGTGGACCACGGCGTAGAGCTTCCATGTACGAAAACTACACTCCATTGAACACATCGTTGGAAAATGTGTACTTGCAGACCTGCAATACCATGCAGTATAAGAAGCCTGCCCCGAAACCACCAACTGAAAGACAAATCCAAACAGGAAAGTTCTGTAGATTCCATGAGAGTTATGGCCACAACACCAATGAGTGTCGTCACCTACAAGACCTCATTGAAAAACTGATACGTGAGCGGAAGCTGGATCAATATGTACGGGCGCCGCAATCCGGTGGTGCGGGCCCATCAAATCAGAACCATGCACCGAATCAGGAAAGACAGGAAGAACCCGCTCGTGCGGACGGGAGGTTGGTCATCAATACAATAAGCGGTGGTCCTCACCCGACAGATCGAAGCTGGAAGGAAATGGAGTCGTATGCCAGTTCTATCAGGCATGCGGACTTCAAGTGTTACAGTAGTCTTGATGAGGGGGCTCCGACCAATTAACAGAAAACAATGATGGATGACATCGTGTTCAGGAACAGAGACACAGATAAAGTCGAAGCTCCCACTATTGATCCACTGGTCATCTCAGCACAAGTAGGTCCCGCTTGGATAAAAAGGATCTTAGTTGACAGTGGAAGCTCTGTGAATATTTTGTTCAAACGAGCTTATGATCAAATGAAGATTGAAGCCGCATACTTGAAGCCTTGTCAATCTCGAGTCCATGGTTTCAACGGAAGTGCCACAATCCCCACTGGGATGGTGGAACTGCCAGTGGAGTTGGGAGTAGGAGAACGTCGGAGAGTACAAATGTTGCAATTCATTGTTCTGGACATAGACTCCCCTTACAATGCTTTCTTGGGCCGACCGGCCCTTGCTGAATTCAGAGTACCCATTGCCCCATGGTGTTTGACCTTGAAATTTCCCACTGATCATGGAATAGGAATCGTTCATGGAGATCAGGCCACTGCTAGAGCCTGCTATGTTACTGAGCTACGGGAAGCACAACATACGGAGAAGGGAAAGGACGTAGAGGAGTCTCTCTGCGTCCGTTTCGCCGACAATTGACAATTAACGCCCGGGCCCAGGCCCGGGCACCCCATCCAATTCCTCAAGGACCTTGACCCGAGAGAAACTGAAGACGAAGGAGAATCTAAAGAAAATCATGCATCCCCAGCCGAACTGACGATTGATGTCCCAATTGACAATAACGATGATTCAAAAATAATAAAGATTGGATCTCAGCTAAGCCAGAAAATTCAAGAGGAATTGGTTGAATTTCTATGGGCAAATCTTGACATATTTGCCTGGACACATTCTGATATGTGTGGGATCTCGCCGGACATCGCAAGCCACACTTTGAACATTGACCCGCGGCATGTCCCAGTCAAACAAAAAAGGCGCGGTATGGATCCAGAGAGATCTGCCGCCCTTAAAGAGGAAGTAGAAAAGCTTGAAGCGAACGGATTCATTCGAGACGCGCTATATCCCGAATGGGTGTCAAATCCCATGCTCGTCCGAAAGCCAAATGGGAAGTGGAGAACATGTGTCGACTATTCCGACCTGAATAAAGCATGCCCCAAAGATAGTTTCCCACTTCCTAGGATTGATCAACTAGTGGATTCGACGGCTGAACATGAGCTCTCATCCTTCATGGACACGTATTCGGGCTACAATCAGATACCGATGCATTTACCCGATCAAGAATACACCAGCTTCATGACCAATCTGGGACTTTACTGTTACAAGGTTATGCCGTTCGGACTCAAGAACGCCGGAGCTACTTACCAACGGTTGGTCAATCGGATGTTCGCTAATCAAATCGGGAAGACAATGGAAGTATATGTAGACGACATGCTTGTGAAGTCACAACTCTCCACTTACCATGTAAAAGACCTGGAAACTATGTTCAACAAACTTCGGGAATACAAAATGAAGCTCAACCCACTGAAATGTCACTTTGGGGTTGCATCCGGAAAGTTCCTTGGGTTCATCGTTAACGCCTGGGGAATCGAAGCCAATCCCGAAAAGATTTGGGCAATCAGAAATCTTGAAACTCCCAAAACTATAAAACAAGTCCAGAGTCTTAATGGAAAGGTAGCAGCATTGAGCAGGTTCATTTCAAAGTCCACTGGCAAATGCATTCCCTTCTTCGATCTGATTCGAAAAGGGAAACGAAACTTTGAATGGACCACGGAATGCGAGGGCGCTTTCCAAGCACTAGTTCAACATCTATCCACACCACCAATACTGTCAAAGCCTATCGATCATGAAAAGCTGTTCGTATATTTGGCGATACCAGAAAACGCTATCAGCGCTGCATTAATCCGAGAAGAAGACAAGATACAGAGGCCAATATACTATGTCAGCAAACGATTGACTGGGGCTGAAAGAAATTATCCGAAGCTGGAAAAGTTGGCTTACTGCCTTGTCATCGCGTCAAAAACTCCGACCATACTTCCAGGCACATTCCATTATTGTTTACACCGACCAACCGTTACGACAGGTCCTTTCGCGGCCTGAGACGTCTGGTAGGTTACTCAAGTGGAACATCAAACTGAGCCAGTTTGACCTTACTTACGCACTGAGACAGGCCATACAAGGACAAGTCCTAGCCGATTTCATAGCTGAATTTACCATCCCGGAGGACTTGCCCGAAGCCAGTGAATCCCCCGAATACGTCTGGAAACTTTATACCGACGGAGCATCAAACGACCGGTGTTCAGGCGCTGGTATTGTGCTTGAAACTCCCGAGGGTCGATCCATATGTTATGCCTTAAAGTTCGATTTCCATGCGACTAATAATGAAGCTGAATATGAAACCCTCCTAGCTGGCTTGAAACTCACTAGAGATTTGAGGATTATCGCAGTGGAAGTTTATTGTGATTCACAGTTAGTAGTGTGTCAGGTACGAGGAGAGTATCAAGCAAGAGATCGAAGGTTAGCTGCCTACTTAGCTCGAGTTAAAGAAGTACTGGACCATTTCGATTACTATGCCATCTACAGTATACCTCGAGAACGCAACCAAAGAGACGATTCGCTGGCGAAGTTAGCTAGCACGGGCGAAGCTCAACAAATGGGACTCGTACCCGTAGAAACGCTATTTTCCCCAAGTATCGACCAGGCAGAAATAAACCGGGTATGCGAAACTATCCCCGAAAAGGATTCATGGATGACTCCACCCAAAAATTACATTAAGCACGGGACCCTGCCGGAGCGTAGGAGTGAAAAAAGACAGGTCCTTCGAAAGGCCTCAAGATTTACCATCTAGAATGGACTCATGTACAGAAGAGGGTACTAAGTTCCCCTACTCCGATGTATCGCTCACGGTGAAATTAAAAAAGTGTTACGCGATGTACACAAGGGAGAATGTGGCGATCACACCGGAGAGCAAGCACTTGCCAAGAAAATACTTCGCTACGGATATTACTGGCCTACCGTGAATCACGATGCGTTGGACTATGCAAAGAAATGTGATAGGTGCCAGAAATACGCCCGAATCCCTAGGGCTCCCCCTACTGAGATAACGCAAATGGTCAGCCCATGGCCGTTCGTAATGTGGGGCATCGACATCATCGGAGCTCTACCTTTGGCAAAAGGTTGTGCGAAATACGCTATCGTCGCAGTTGATTACTTTACAAAGTGGGCTGAAGCCGAAGCTCTCGCTACCATTACAACGAAGAAAGTAATCAACTTTGTGGTTCGTAACATCATCTGTCGATTCGGTCTCCCACACACCATAATCACGGACAACGGAACCCAATTCGACAGCGCTGAATTCAAAGATTTCTGCAAACGATTTCACATCCAAAAGAAATTCTCCGCAGTTGCACACACTCAAGCGAATGGACAGGTCGAAGCAGTTAATAAAGTCATAAAGTCCATCCTGAAGAATCGACTAGAAAAGGTCAGGGGCAAGTGGGTTGATGAACTTCCTATCGCTCTATGGGCTTAACGAACAACCCACAAGACCGCGACCGGCCACACTCCGTTCTCTCTTTCTTACAGTTCAGAGGCTGTTATTCCAGTCGAGCTAGAAGTACCTTCTCATCGTGTGACATACTATGATCCGAAGACAAATGCTATATTACTTGCTGAATCTCTTGATCAACTGGATGAGAATCGTGAAGAGGCTGATTTGAGGGCAGCTGCGCATCGAAGTCGAGTCGCCTGATTGTACAATGCCAAGGTCCGTCCACGAACCTTCGAACTAGGCGATCTCATCTTAAAAAGAATCTATTCGATTCCTTCACACATGAAGCCGACATAGGAAGGACCGTATGTTATTGAACGAAGGCTCGGAGATGGCACATTCATGTTATCGACCGTCGACGGTCTTACCCTGCCAAGTGTTTGGAATAGCGAGAGCCTTCGTCGCTATTACACCTGACAGGCTATCTTTATCCATTTAGTTTACTTTCCTTTTCTGCAATTTGTTTACGCATTTCAAAATTAGAACTTGTAATAAAGCAACTGACTTTGCCATACTTTCTTATTTCGGCAATACAATGCAACCTCTTCGAGCCAGAGCTGTGATTTACTTGAAATACTTCACATGACCATCACTATGCATGGAGAGCTAAGTCTCATCATACGGTGGGATTTATTCAAATAGAGAGTGGCTGTGGTGCAACCAATCACTCCCTAAGTGAAACCCGAGCTCGGGGGCAAGCCATCACATCAAAGTCAAAAAAGGGATTGGTACACGACAACCCTTCATCAACTCCGAACTCTCAGAGCGCGAGTCGGAGTATAAACATTCAACTCCATGTTCCCGGAGTGTGAAGTGGAGTATAAACATCCAACTCTGAATTCCCACAGTGCGAACCAGAGTATAAACATTCAACTCCGAATTCCCAAAGCGCGAACCGGAGTATAACATCCAACTATGTATTCCCAAAGCGCAAAGCAGAGTATAAACATCCAACTCTAAATTCCCAGAGCGCGAACCGGAGTATAAACATTCAACTCCGTATTCCCAAAGTGCGAAGCGGAGTATAAACATCCAACTCTGAATTCCCAGAGCGCGAACCGGAGTATAAACATTCAACTCCGTATTCCCAGAGTGCGAAGCGGAGTATAAACATCCAACTCTGAATTCCCAGAGCGCGAACCGAAGTATAAACATTCAACTCCGTATTCCCAGAGTGCAAAGCGGAGTATAAACATCCAACTCCGAATTCCCAGAGTGCGAACCGGAGTATAAACATTCAACTCCGAATTCCCAGAGCGCGAACCGAAGTATAAACATCCAACTCCGTATTCCCAAAGCGCGAAGCGGAGTATAAACATCCAACTCCGAATTCCCAGAGCGCGAACCGGAGTATAAACATTCAACTCTGTATTCCCAGAGTGCGAAGCGGAGTATAAACATCCAACTCCGAATTCCCAGAGCGCGAACCAGAGTATAAACATTCAACTCCGTATTCCCAGAGTGCGAAGCAGAGTATAAACATCCAACTCCGAATTCCCAGAGCACGAACCGGAGTATAAACATTCAACTCCGTATTCCCAGAGTGCGAAGCGGAGTATAAACATCCAACTCCGAATTCCCAGAGCGCGAACCGGAGTATAAAAATTCAACTTCGTATTCCCAGAGTGCGAAGCGGAGTATAAACATCCAACTCCGAATTCCCAGAGCGCGAACCGGAGTATAAACATTCAACTCCGAATTCCCGGAGCGCGAACCGGAGTATAAAAATTCAACTCCGTATTCCCAGGGTGCGAAGCAGAATATAAACATCCAACTTCGAATTCCCAAAGCGTGAAGCGGAGTATAAACATCAACTCCAGATTCCCAGAATGCAAGTGCCAATTCCAAGTCTCCCGATCGCAGACATATGATCGAAACTTAAGCCAGCGTAACCAGCCACTGATGAATGAATGGGAATCCCCGGAGTACGAAAATGATTATCGACAATCAAACAAGCATGGACGCATTACTCAAGCTCCGCTTGCTTCAGACATCCGTTCGGTGGCGCGAGACTCAACGTGTTACAAGTAAGAAGCGATCGTCGGCTGACGGTTTACAACTCATCCCCAAGACAGGGGGCAGGACTTAGGCATCAACCACTGATTGAAGCAATGCGATTGTCAGAATTCAACTCGCTTCCCAGTCGCAAGCCATGTCCACAGTTCCCGAACTTGGCAAACCAAAACAAACTTGATTCGGAACCTGAAACTTCACGAGTGCATTTCAGACACTGAAACACTTAGACAAATACA
Organism: Allium fistulosum; assembly: GCA_030737815.1. Classification (NCBI taxonomy): domain Eukaryota; kingdom Viridiplantae; phylum Streptophyta; class Magnoliopsida; order Asparagales; family Amaryllidaceae; genus Allium; species Allium fistulosum. The sequence continues at coordinate 693,041,581 of CM060903.1, read as the reverse complement.
CAATGACAAAAAATAAAAAGTTTCATTTCTATTGATTATAGAAGACGTTCGTGTACAAGTTTCCAAAAAATTCCTACTAGTAGGGGCCGAACCCGCCTCTATACACGGCTAACAAAATGCAAAATCAAAATACGCCATATGATCATGCCTAATCTCTCTTCTTCCTTGGCTTCCTCTTCAGTGCGGACCCGCTGGAGCCATCGCCAATCTTCCTCTTCGAGCCTTTACTTTTCGGCGGTTGGTCTTCAGGCGAGGGCATTATGTCGACGTCCTCCTCCGAACTCGTGTGAATAAGAATGCTCCCTACGGGCGGAGTCGGAGGAACGGGATCAACTACAGAAGGTGGAATGGGCAGGCTGGTGAGAAAGACAGAACCACCAGGAGACATCATTCCGAGCGGGGCAGGTCCCGATGCAGCCATCCCACCTCCAAAGCTGCCGCCATAACCCGCTGCTACCAGTTCGACGTCAATCTGAGTGAACATCTCCTCTTCGGTTACTGCTTGAGCCCCGCCGGGGGCATCTGCAGTCGGCATTGAAGAGCTTGCAGCAGGATCGGTTCCGCTCATAACAAATGACAAGTCAGCACGAGGATCGCCGTGGCGGTGGAAGAGTTCATCCATCAGCTGCACGTCGAATGCGATCGTACCACCCTGCAGATCGCCAAGCAGGGCAGCTGTACTCATGGTGGTTGCCTCAGTCACGATAGCCTCCTGCATTTGATATGACTCTTGAGTAGCAGAAGGCATGGCCGGTGCGGCATCGATCACTGGACAAAGAATAAAAGAATTGTTAGAACTTAAAACTCGATCGAAGACTTCGACTCATGAAAGACATGTGGAATGTTCGGAGTACCTTCCTCAGTTTGGCTTGTAAGCGACGGGGCGGCTTCAGTCATTTGCGCTGTAGTCGGAGGCATCTGCGGCTGATCCGGGTTATAGGCAGGAACAGCTTGAGGATTAACCGCAGGCAAAAATTCGAGCTGAGTTGACACCGGAAGATCAAGACTTGCATCGTGATGTCCAACCCCGGAGCCCTCTCCTACCTCCAGGTGCTAGGTGCCGAGCCTCTCCTTCTCATAAGAGATCATTGAATCATGGAGAATCTTCTTTTCGTCATCAGTTAACAAACGATTCTCGAGCTCGAATTCATCCACAGACTCACCCTGGTGCGCCTCTTTCTCTTCCTCAACCAGTCGGCCCCAAGCGCTATGGAGATGCGTCGAATAATCATCGAGCCAGGCCAGACCCCTGTGCCTCGGCACATTAGCGTTGTAAACAACAAGGAGGTCCTCAATGTCGGCCTCTAACCTGGACTTGGCCAACTTCACCCTCTCCTCGACCTTAGTCTCCACTTTCTGGACTTTGGCCACCGCCGCATCCCGTTCTCCCCCTGAGCAGAATAGCCTGATCGCACGCCTGCTGGGCTGCGTTGTTCGCATCATCTTTTTCTTTGACCAAGCCGACAAATTTGGCTTTTAGTTCATTTAGCTCCTTGACCGCCGCATCCCGCTCGGCAATGACTTTGGTATTCCGGTGGCCCATTTCCTCCACCAGGGCAACATGTGCCTTACTCAACCTCTCCATTTCTGCCTTCGCTTCGTCAGCCTTCTTAATGGCCTCAATCTTAGATTTCCGAGAAGACTCGGACTCGGCGGAAAGTACTTGGATAATGCCATCCCTTTTTGCAAGCTCAGTCTCCATCTTCTCAATCTCTTTTGCCCGCTCGAAGGCCAATTTAGAAGCTTTTTCGGCAGCCTTCGCCCACTCTCGATATTGGGTACAGATGTCGTGGACAAAGTCATGCATCGTGCCTTCTACCGACGATGGAATTCTCTTCAAGTGGGGAGGGAAAACATAACCGTCGAAGCAAATATTAGGAAAATCTTTCTTCATTTGAGCCAACTTAAGGGCCCCTTCTCCAGTGGGATCAGCGGGGACCTGCTCCGTAACCATGGAAGATGTAGTCTCGACTCTCTGGAGATGGGTCTCAGATCTGGAAGTGTGAGAAGAAGGCCTGTGACGAGGAGGCTCCGGTGGATGTGAAGTTTGAACGGGAGGAGGAGATGGAAGCCTAGGAGGAGGAGAACGTGATCTAGACCGGCGTCGGTATTCTCTATCCCTGTCACACCCATACCTATCCTGACTAGAGTGCTCGCGATCGCGATCCCTATCAGAATCCCTCCTGCGGGAATCGTAGTAACCAGAAGCCTTTCGGGCTGAACGAAGACTGTTCAGCATTGATCCTCTTCCAGACATAGTACTTGAAAATGAGAAGCGAAGAAAGAGTTAGCAACTTCCTAAGTTGGACGAAGTACAGTTGTGAATCATGTAGTGTAGTGAAGTGTATGCATGTGCAATCCCCCGACCAACCAGAAATGTCGGCCGCACTCATAGCAAGCGACCCGCTCGGTTCAAAAGCACTATCAAGCCCTTCCATCTCGGCGTCGTGTGGAGACGACACGAAATCTGGGATCGGGATATCATTAAGCCCTGCAAAAGGACTCTCCATTTGAGGGGGAGGAGCTTCTGAAATTCTGATCCCCTGGAAAGGTAAAGACACGGTGACGGATTTAAATCTCTTAGATTTAGGGCGTTTGTGAGCAGCGGCCCTGCCTTTTCTTCTTCCACCCGAGTCCAGGACATCGGCAGAAGGCCCAGCTGGAAGCTCGGTATCGATGGGCGTTCTTTCTAGGTCAACTTCTTTGGTGATCACAACTGCGAGCGCTTTGCGCTTCACACGTTTCTTCGGGATCACTCTATGTACCACTTCTAGATGTATGCTCTGTCTCCGCTCTATTAGCCCGACAGCCCTCAAATTCCTGTCGGTCAGGACTAAGTCTATGTGCCTTTCTTCGCTCGGAAACGCTTGAAGAATCCGAACAAGCTCTCTGAAGTACGCGCCATCGGGACGAGAGATTGCAGCTGTAAGAAGGGAAAAGTGTGTCAGTTTTTGAAGTCAGTTACTAGTATCTCAATGACTCAAGAGAGAAGTGGCAACACTTACGCCTATCCAACCACCGCCCAGCAAATCCAGGGGGGCACCGAACGTAGAACCATTCGATTTTATAACAACTTAGCCTTCCCCAGGAGCCCTGTACAATGTGGCAGCTCCTAACCGCTTCTAGGAAGGTGAAAGAGGGGTTGTCTCCACGGCTCTTGACATTGAATAAATATCGGATCTCGATCGGCTTCGGTGGTCGAAAAAGGATCTCCATGAAGAGAACAAAGATGTTGTTCAATAAGGCGTACCCGTTGGGATGTAGCTGGGATGGGGCTATGCCAAGAAACGCTAACATCTCCCTTACATAGTCATTGAAGGGAGGAAGTGTCCCCGCAGTGCAAGCGTGACGGTTAAAAGCGGTATACCCCTCTGGGGGATTGTGTGGCCTGTCAGTGGGCCCAGGAAGTAGCACGTCGTCAAGCGACAAACCATGCCTTAAGCAAATCCATCCAAGCTTATCTTCAGAGATACCCAATGGCACAGAATCTGATGGATTGAGTATAAACCGAGCACCTGGACGCTCATCCGAAGCTGGCTCTATGACTTCGGCTTCGATAACTGGTATCTCCATGGTTGGAGGAATAGAACTTGGAATTTTCGGTTGCTGAGAACTTGAAGGATCCATAACCAGCTAGCTTATAAAAAAATCATTGTTAAACTGACAAATAACACTCGTGCATCCCCCAGTGTAAAGTGTGTGAGCGTGTTGTGCGGTGCAGTGCTGTATATTATTTGGGAAAATCAACCGGATTAAGGGAAACGTGTAAACAACGAGACTTCGGAATTCGGTCGGAAGGACCGTCATCGCTGACCGTCGAAACCATGCCATCTAGTTATTAGCTATCAGTCCGAACTAAAATATGTTATTATTTTTGTAAGTTCCAGTTTCATCGACGAACTTCAATAGGCAATCAGGTGTGCGGTGATACAATTAAGTCCAGTTAAGTAAATCTGAAGTTCATCGGAATTAAGTGGCCAAAGGCGTTATAATTTTCGATATTGTCGAAATTAAACCAATGGTCAAACATCAAAAGTTCAAGTTCAAGACAATTATTCAGGTTCGAATTCAAATCGTTCACTAAGGCTCGAGGTCGAATCGATCATTTGGGAGTATGAACTTCGACTCGATCCAAGACCATGTCCTTCGACTCGGTCCGAAGTCACGCACTTCGACTCGCTTCGAAGCCTCTGCTTCGACTCGATCAAGAGCTACGCAGTTCGACTCGATCTCCAGGCACTCCTTTTTGAACCATCCCAGGCCTATACTTCACTCGATCAAAAGATATACCTTTCGACTCGATCTAGGGCCATTGTTTCGAGTCCATTAGACACAGCCCCTTCATGTCGATCCACATGTCTAAACCCTTCGACTCGATGCGAAGCTCCACCATCGATCGACACGAAGGCCTCCGCCTCATCATCTCGAAACCATCACTCCAGATCGGCATGAAGCTAAGGCCAGGGACTCTTCGATCAATCACGAATCTGATCGATTTAGTGTTAAGAATCGAGTCTCCTTGTTTACAAGATGTTTTCGCTCGATGGATTACCTCAATTCGTTAATTGGTTCGAATAATCGAAGATGTAAAATCAGTTCGAAGGCGAGAGTATTTTTTCTTTGCTTTCTCTAAAGTCACAGAGCGATGCGAAGGCCAGGAAGGTAAGGATGAAAAGTAAAAAGTGAAAAAACGGCTAAGTGCCAGGTATTTATATGGAGTCGAAAGCAAGGGGGATAACCGATTCGAATTCCAGTAGGGTCGAACATGTGCTTCGAATCCCTCTTCAGTGCGCTGACGCGGATCTCCCTTTCGTATCGCTCCTTCGACTCCATCCCCGTGACTAGTTCGACTCCCTCATGTAGCCATAAAAGACATCACTTTAACTCGCTCAATCGATGAACGTCTCGACTCGCTCCTCTGCCTCCTGTGTACTTCGACTCGCTTCTCTGCGATTCGAATCCAAGACCGAGTCGAACGACCAGTTCGACTCCATCAAGGAGTCAACATCGACTCGCTCCACCTCGACTTGCTCAATTCAAGTCCGTCATCGACTCAACGTGCTTACTTCGCATCCACAAATCCAATGAAAATTATCTTCGACGTTTGAATCCTTCACAACGATTCAGGAGAGAATCGTTACGAAAGGACATTCAAAAACAACCGTCAAGCATTGTAAAAACGGATTTCACATCAGTTCAGGAGAGGATCGGTACGGAATTCAAAAACAATAACTTGACGATGACTCGAGAACGTACAGACGTCAGCGGAAATTAGATTAACATACATGCATGAATGACAGACTAATATTCAACATTCCAAATTTTTAAGAATCAGAAATTCATCCGGTAATGACTACAACAGCAAATGGATAACCACTGGCATATAACAATCAGTTGCAACAGTACAGGGCACAGCAGTCGACAGTCAACAGTTTACATTATCAAGAAGAATGGTCAAAGACTAAAACTTTCATCGAGAAGACGATAACTATTCAGAATAAAGATTGAAGCACTTCAAAGCACATCATGTTTTCACAAGACGTACTTTAGGGGGCAAATGTTATCCCGCCTTTTGGCAAGGCCGTAACACTAAGGAATTGACTAGTAACCAGTGACGATCCGTCCTAGAGATCAGTTATATACGGGCTTACTACGGATATCGATGAATTTTGTCAGAGTCCGGATCGAGCCAAACTTGGTAGGACATAACAAGCTAAGCCATGGGAGCCAACGTTCAAAATCTCAAGACAATCCGAGTTCGTATGCTCAAGTTATGAAGAATACAAAATTGGACAAAAATCAGTCACCATTCGACTCGCTCCTTCGACTCGCTTCGCAACACCCAGGAGAAGCCTACTTCGACTCGCTCCACGCCGCTCAAAGCTACTCAACTTCGACTCGCTCCACGTCCCTCAGAGCTACTCAACTTCGACTCTCTCCAGTTTGAAACCATCGAAAGTGCATATTTCGACTGGCTTCGCTCAAACAACTGTTCGACTCCATCAACTTCGAATCCACTGCTCAAACCTCCCAGGATGCCCCACTTCGACTCGCTCGACCAATGCTTGCTTCGACTCGCTCTCCCAGTGCTAGCTTCGACTCGCTCGACCAATGCTTGCTTCAACTCGCTCGACCAAGTGCTTACTTCGACTCGCTCGAAGCAACATCCAGGACAGAGTAAGAATCAAGTGCCATGTCATCGAGTTGAACAGAAGCGAGTCGAAACAGAAGCGAGTCGAAGGAAACAGCCTGCCGAGAACTCCATTTCGTATCGATCGTATCTCCCAATCTACAAGTCCAAATGCTATGAAATTTTCATAGAAGACTACGTGCATGCTAGAGAATGTCCACGCCTAATTTCGACTCCATTGGATGAAATCTTGAGCAAGTCGAAATCTGTTCGTGTCGATCACGGATCGGACCGAAACTTCACGGGCTTGGGCGTACGGGCCTGGTCACGTTCGAGAGAGGGTCTCCCGAGATCTGAGCGAAATATTAGCCTCCTACACCTATAAATAGACCCCCAAAGCCAACAGAAAAAGGGTTCTTCTTCCTTCTTGAGATCTCCAACGCTCGGACTCCGCCAGATCCAGATCTGAACTCAATTGCTGCTGCCATAAACAAGATTCACTGCTGCAAATCACAATTGACTGCTGTAAAATATTGAATTCATTTGTAAACACAAAAGAAAGATCAATAAAGAAAACTATTTCATAGTGGACGTAGGTTATACGCCGAACCACTCTAAATTCTTGTGTCTCCTTGCACTTTAATTATTCTCATTTCTGAGATTTGGAGTTTTTGTTAGATAATTCTTCTTTTTCCATTTAATTTCTTCACTTTATCTCTTCAAAGTCTTCCGAAGAGTGTTGTGCCCAATTTTGGTACAAACACTTTGGTGCTTTCGCTGAGAAAAACCCAATTTTTCTCCCACTCTTTGGATCTCCTATCTATATTGGATTGCATAAATCTAAGAAGAAGATCCAGATCTAGAACCTTGAAGCCCTTCCAATCTATTCAGATTTGCAATTAGATCTAGGAAAGGACTTCGCCAATTCATTATGGTGAGCACACGTACCACCTCTGCAGCTGCTGATCAAGGAACACGGGACGGACAAAACCCCGTGCAATCACTTCCATCCAACCAAAATGTTGTAGGACCTTCAGATCCATCAGGTCCAATAACTAGACAAGAATTCCAGACATTGCTTCAGGAGTTGACCCAAAGTCGACAGTAGCTAGCGGAGCAACTACGCGCCAACACGGAGTTGACTAACCAGCTAAATCGCCAAAGGCGAAGAAGATCTAGAAGAGACCAAGGTTCTCACTCCTCCACAGAGAGCTCAGCCTCCTTCGATGGCCAAACTAGATCCACACGTCCACGGTTGGGTGGAAGCTACACCCAAGCCACGGGACACCAACCTACTTCGAACCTTGGGCAACCTAGAGCTGGACCATCCATTAGCCGTTACGACAGGTCCTTTCGCGGCCTGAGACGTCTGGTAGGCTACTTAAGTGGAACATCGAACCGAGTCAGTTTGATATTACTTACACTCCAAGATGAGCAATACAAGGACAAGTCCTCACTGATTTCATAGCCGAATTCACCATTCCAGAGTACTTGCCCGAAACCAGTAAATCCCCCGAATATGTCTGGAAGCTGTATACCGATGGGGCATCAAACGACCGGTGTTCGGGCTCTGGTGTTGTACTCGAAACCCCCGAAGGTAGATCTATTTGCTACGCTTTGAAGTTTGACTTTCATGCAACCAATAATGAAGCTGAATACGAAGCCCTCTTAGCTGGCTTGAAACTCGCTAGAGATCTGAAAATCATTGTTGTGGAAATTTATTGTGATTCACAATTGGTTGTGTGTTAAGTACGGGGAGAGTATCAGGCAAGAGATCGAAGGTTGGCTGCTTACTTAGCTCGAGTTCAGGAAATACTGAATCAGTTCGATTACTACGACATCTATTGTATACCTCGGGAGCGCAACAAAAAGGCCGATTCATTGGCATAGCTAGCCAGCACAGGTGAAGCTCAACAAATGGGACTCGTTCCCGTAGAAACGCTATCTTCTCCAAGTATCGACTAGACAGAAATAAACCGGGTATGCGAAACCGTTCCCGAAAAGGATTCATGGATGGCTCCACTCAGAAATTACATTGAGCACGGAACCCTGCCGGAGCGCAGGAGTGAAAAGAGACAAGTCCTTCGGAAGGCCTCACGTTTTACCATCCAGAATGGGCTCATGTACAGAAGAGGGTACTTAGTTCCCCTACTCCGGTGTATCGATCACGATGAAATTAAACAAGTATTGCGTGACGTGCATGAAGGAGAATGTGGCGATCACACCAGAGGGCAAGCACTTGCCAAGAAAATACTTCACTACGGATACTACTGGCCTACCGTGAATCGTGATGCGTTGGACTATGCAAAGAAATGTGATAGGTGCCAGAAATATGCCCGAATTCCTAGAGCTCCTCCTACCAAGATAACGCAAATGGTCAGCCCGTGGTCGTTCGCAATGTGGGGCATCGACATCATCGGTGCTCTACCTCTGGCAAAAGGTGGTGCGAAGTACGCCATCGTCGTAGTTGATTACTTTACAAAGTGGGCTGAAGCCGAAGCTCTCGCTACCATTACAACGAAGAAAGTAATCAACTTTGTGGTTCGTAACATCATCTGTCGATTCGGTCTCCCACACACCATAATTACGGACAACGGAACCCAATTCGACAGCGCTGAATTCAAATATTTCTGCTAACGATTTCACATCCAAAAGAAATTCTCTGCAGTTGCACATCCTCAAGCAAACGGGCAGGTCGAAGCAGTTAATAAAGTTATAAAGTCCATCCTGAAGAAACGACTGGAAAAGGTCGGGGGCAAGTGGGTCGATGAACTTCCTATGGCTTTATGGGCTTACCGAACAACCCACAAAACCGCAACCGGCAACACTCCGTTCTCTCTTTCTTACGGTTTAGAGGCCGTTATTCCAGTCGAGCTAGAAGTACCTTCTCATTGTGTGACATACTATGATCCAAAGACAAATGCTATATTACTTGTTGAGTCTCTCGATCTACTAGATGAGAAGCGTGAAGAAGCTGATTTGAGGGCAGCTGCGCATCGAAGTCAAGTCGCCCGATTGTACAACGCCAAGGTCCGTCCGCGAACCTTCGAACTAGGCGATCTCATCTTAAAAAGAATCTATCCGGTTCCTTCGCATATGAAGCCGACATGGGAAGGACCGTATGTTATTGAACGGAGGCTCGGAGATGGCACATTCAAGTTATCGACCGTCGACGGTCTTACCCTGCCAAGAGCTTGGAATAGCGAGAGCCTTCGCTGCTATTACACATGACAGGCTATTTTTATCCATTTAGTTTACTTTCCATTTCTGCAATTTTTTTATGCATTTCGAAATTAGAACTTGTAATATGGCAACTGACTTTGCCGTACTTTCTTATTTCAGTAATAAAATGCAACCTCTTCGAGCCAGAGATTTACTTGAAATACTTCATATGACCATCACTATGCATGGAGAGCTAAGTTTCACTGTACGGTGGGATTTATTCAAATAGAGAGTGACTGCGATGCAACCAATCACTCGCTAAGTGAAACCCGAGCTCGGGGGCAAGCCATCACATCAAAGTCAAAAAAGGATTGACACACGACAATCCTTCATCAACTCCGTATTCCCAGAGTGCGAAGCGGAGTATAAACATCCAACTCCGAACTCCCAGAGCGCGAGTCGGAGTATAAACATCAACTCCGAATTCCCAGAGTGCGAAGCGGAGTATAAACATCCAACTCCGTATTCCCAGAGCGCAAAGCGGAGTATAAACATCCAACTCCATATTCCCAGAGTACGAAGCGGAGTATAAACATCCAACTCCGAATTCCCAGAGCGCGAACCTGAGTATAAACATCAACTCCATATTCCCAGAGTGCGAAGCGGAGTATAAACATCAACTCCATATTCCCAGAGTGTGAAGTGGAGTATAAACATCCAACTCCGAATTCCTAGAGCGCGAACCGGAGAATAAACATCAACTCCGTATTCCCAGAGTGCGAAGCGGAGTATAAACATCAACTTCGTACTTCCAGAGCGCAAGTCAGAGCATAGGCATCGACTCCGGATTCCCAGAATGTGAAATGGAGCGTAACCACCAACTTCAGGTTCCCGAAGCGCGAGTCGGAGTACAAATGCCAAGTCCCCAGATAGCAGACATATGATTCAAACGCCAATCCAACGGCACTAGACTCGGCATGCTATAAGAAGAGGCAAATCGCTGACTGATGTTTTACAACATACCACCAAGACTGGGGGGCAAGACCTAAGCGTCAACCATCGACTGAAGCAATGCGATGTCAAAATTCGACTCGTTTCCTGGTCACAAACCATGTCAACAATACCTGAACTTGGCGAACGGAAACCAACTTCGTTCGGAAATTGAAACTTCACAAGTGCAGCTCAGACACTGAAGCACTTAGACAAATACACAATGACAAAAAAGAAGTCAAAAAAGAAAAGTTTCATTTCTATTGATTATAGAAGAAGTTCGTGTACAAGTTTCCAAAAAATTCCTACTAGCAGGGGCCAAACCCGCATCTATACACGGCTAACAAAATGCAAATCAAAATACACCGGGAGAGTGTGCCTAATCTTTCTTTTCCCTTAGCTTCCTCCTCGGTGTGGACCCGCTGGAGCCATCGCCAGTTTTCCTCTTCGAGCCTTTGCTTTTTGGCGGTTGGCCTTCAGGCGAGGGCATTATGTCGATGTCCTCCTCCGAACTCGTGTGAATAAGAATGCTCCCTACGGGCGGAGTCGGAGGAACGGGATCAATTATAGAAGGTGGAATGGGCAGGCTGGTGAGAAAGACAGTGCCACCAGGAGACATCATTCCGAGCGGGGCAGGTCCCGATGCTGCCATCCCACCTCCAAAGCTGCCGCCATAAGCCGCTGCTGCCAGTTCAGCGTCAATCTGAGCAAACATCTCCTCTTCGGTTACTGCTCGAGCCCTGCTGGGGGAATCAGCAGTCGGCATTGAAGAGGTTGTAGCAGGATCAGTTCCGCTCATGACAGATGACAAGTCAGCACGAGGATCGCCGTGGCGGCGAAAGAGTTCATCCATCAGCAGCTCGTCGAACGTGATCGTACCTCCCTGCAGATCGTCAAGCGGGGCAGCTGTACTCATGGTGGTTGCCTCGATCACGATAGCCTCATGCCTTTGATATGGTTCTTGAGTGGCAGGAGGCATGGCCGGTGCGGCATCGATCACTGGACAAAGAATAAAAGAAATGTTAGGACTTAACTCGATCGAAGATTCCGATTTAAGAGAAGTGGAATGTTCAGAATACCTTCCTCAGTTCGACTTGTAGGCGGCAGGGCGACATCAGTAACTTGCGCAGCAGCCAGAGACATCTGCGGCCGATTCGGATTGTAAGCAGGAACAACCTGGGGATCGACCGTAGACGAGGATTCGGGCTGGGTTGACACGGGAACTTCGAGACTTGCTTCATGATGGTCAACTCCAGAACCCACTCCCACTTCAAAATGCTGGGCGCCAAGTTTTTCCTTCTCACGTAGAATCATCGACTCATGTAGAACCTTCTTTTCATCATCAGTCAGAATGCGATTCTCAAGTTCGAATTCATCTACGGACTCGCCCTGATGCGCCTCTTTCTCTTCCTCAACCAGTCGGCTCTAAGCATTGTGGAGATGCGTCGAAAATTCGTCGAGCCAGGCTAGGCCCCTGTGCCTCAGCACATTAACATTATAAACAACAAGGAGATCTTCGATGTCGGCCTCTAGCCTGGACTCGGCCAGCTTCACCCTCTCCTCGACCTCAGTCTCCACCTTCTGGACTTTAGCCACCGCCGCATCCCGTTCATCCCTGAGCAGAACAGCTTGTTCGCATGCCTCCTGGGCTGCATTGTTCGCGTCGTCTTTCTCCTTGGCCATATCAGCAAATTTGGCCTTGAGTTCATTAAGCTCCTTGACCACCGCGTCCCGCTCAGCAATGACTTTAGTGTTCCGGTGGCCCATCTCCTCCACCAGGGCAACATGTGTCTGCCCCAACCTCTCCATCTCCGCCTTTGCCTCGTCAGCCCTTTTGACGGCCTCAATCTCAGATTTCCGAGAAGACTCGGACTCAGCGGAGAGTACTTGAATAATCCGATCCCTTTTTGAGAGCTCGGTCTCCATCTTCTTGAGCGCTTTGGCCCGTTCAAAGGCCACTTTGGAAGCTTTCTCGGCAGCCTTTGCCCACTCCCGGTACTGGGTGTATATGTCGTGAACAAAGTCATGCACCGTGTTTTCCACCCCTGATAGGATTCTCTTTAAGTGTGGTGGGAAGACGTAACCATCGAAACAGATGTTCGGAAAGTCCTTCCTCATCTGAGCCAACTTAAGAGCTCCTTCCCCTTTGGGTTCAGTAGGGACCTGATCAGTAATCATAGAGGTCGTGGTCTCGACTCTCTGAAGATGAGTTTCGGACCTAGAAGCGTGAGAAGACGCCCCGTGACAAGGATGCTCTGGTGGATTTGAAGTTTGAACAGGGGGAGGAGATGGAAGTCTAGAAGGAGGAGAGCATGATCTGAATCGATGTCTATGCTCTCTGTCAAGCCCATACCTTTCATGGTTAGAGTATTCGCGATCGCGATCTCTATCTGAATCCCTCCTGCTGGAATCATAGTAACCAGAAGATTTTCGGGCTGAGCGAAGATTCCCGAGCATAGATCCCCTTCCAGACATGGTACATAAAACGGTAAACGAAGAAAGAGTTAGTAACTTCCTAAGCTGGACGAGGTACAGTTGTGAATCATGTAGTGTAGTGAAGTGTATGCATGTGCAATCCCCCGACCAACCGGAAATGTCGGCCGCACTTGTAGCAAGCGACCCGCTCAGTTCAAAAGCGCTATCAAACCCCTCCGTCCCGACGTCGTGTGGAGACGACACGAAATCCGGGATCGGAATGTTAGCAAGCCCTGCAAAAGGACTCTCCACTTGCGGGGGAGGAGCCTCTGAAATTCTGATCCCCTGGAAAGGTAAAGACACGACCACAGATTTAAATCTCATAGATTTAGGGCGTTTGTGAGCAGCGGACTTGCCTTTTCTTCTTCCTCCCGAATCCAGGACATCATCAGAAGGCCCAGTTGGGAGCTCGGTATCAGTGGGCGTTCTTTCCGGATCAATTTCTTCGGCGATCGTGACTGCGGGCGCTCTGCGCTTCACCCGTTTCTTAGGGACCACTCTATGTATCCCTTCCAGATGTATGCTCTGTCTCTGTTCTATCAGCCCGACAGCCCTCAAATTCCTATCGGTCAGCACTAAGTCTATGTGCCTCTCTTCGCCCGGAAACGCTTGAAGGATCCGAACAAGCTCTTTGAAGTATGCGCCATCGGGACGAGAGATTACAGCTATAAGAAAGGAAAAGTATGTCAGTTTTGAAGTCAGTTACTAGTATCTCAACGATTCAAGAGAGAAATGGCAACACTTACGTCTGTCCAACCACCGCCCAGCTAATCCAGGGGGGCACCGAACGTAGAACCATTCAGTTTTATAGTAACTTAGCCTTCCCCAGGAGCCCAGTACAATGTGGCAGCTTCTGACCGCCTCCAGGAAGGTGAAAGAAGGACTGTCTCTATGGCTCTTGACATTGAATAAATATCTGATTTCGATCGACTTCAGCGGTCGAAAGAGGATCTCCATAAACAGGACAAAGGTGTTGTTCAACAAGGCATACCCATTAGGATGTAGCTGAGATGTAGCTATGCCAAGAAACGATAACATCTCCCTTATATATTCATTGAAGGGAGGAAGTGTCCCCGCTGTGCAAGCGTGACAGTTGTAAGCAGTAAACCACTCCGGGGGATCGTGTGGCCTGTCAGTTGGCCCAGGAAGTAGCACGTCATCAAGCGACAAACCATGCCTTAAGCAAATCCGTCCTAGCATATTTAGAGATACCCGACGGCACAGAATCTATTGGATTGAGAATAAACCGAGCACCCGGACGCTCGTCCGGAGCTGGCTCTATAACTTCAGCTTCGATAACCGGCATCTCTATGGTTGGAGGAATAGAACTTGGGAGTTCCGGCTGCTGAGAACTTGAAGGGTCCATGACTAGCTAGCTTATAAAAAATCATTGTTAAACTGACAAATAACACTCGTGCATCCCCAGTGTAAAGTGTGTGAGTGTGTGCTGTGTGGTGCAGTACTGTATATCATTTGGAGAAGATCTACAGGATTAAGGGAAGCATGTAAACGACGAGACTTCGGAATTCAGTCGGAAGGACCGTCATCGCTGACCGTCACAACCGTTCCATTAACTATCAGTCCGAGTTAAAATGTGTTATTATTTTAGTATGCTCCAGTTTCATCGACGAACTTCAATAGGCAATTAGGTGTGCGGTGAAACAATTAAGTCCGGTTAAGCAAGTCTGAAGCTCGTCGGAGTTAAGTGGTCAAAGGCACTAGAATTTTCGGTATCATCAAAATTAAATCAATGGTCAATCATCAAAAGTTCAAGTTCTAGACAATCACTCAGGTTCAAGTTCGAATCTGGCTCGAGTTCGAATCGATTGTTCAGGGTTATGCAGTTCGACTCGGTCCAAGACCACGTCCTTCGACTCGGTCCAAGGCCACGTCCTTCGACTCGGTCCGAGGCCACGCGCTTCGACTCGATCCAAAGCATCCACTTTGACTCGATCCAAGACAGCTGCTTCGACTCGACCCAAGGCCATCCACTTCGACTCGATCGAAAGCCACCATTTCGAATCGATCAAACACAGCCCCTTCGTATCGATCCACAGATTCAAAGCGTTTGACTCAATGTAAAGCTCCACCATCGATCGATACGAAGGCCTCTGCCTCATCATCTCGAAACCCCTACTCCAGATCAACACGAAGCTGAGGCCAAGGAATTTTCGACCGACCATGACTCTGTTGGATTTGGTGTTAAGAATCCGATCTCCTCGTTTACGTGATGGTTTCGTTCAATGGATTACCTAAATTTGTTAATTGGTTCAAGTAATTGAAGATGTGAATCAGTTCGAAGGCGAGAGTGCTTTTCTTCTTTGTTTTCTCGAGTCTCAGAGCGATACGAAGGCAAGGCAGGAGAACGAAAAGTAAAAAGTGAAAAATGGCTAAGTACACACTATTTATATGGACTCGAAAACAAAAGGAATAGACGATTCGCATCCCGGTGGATTCGAACGCGCGCTTCGACTCCGTTCCAGTGCACCGATGCGAAGCTCCCCTTCATATCGCTTGACTTCGACTCCCTCTCCGATACAACATTACAAGCCATCACTCTGACTCGCTCCTCCGTCTCCTGTGCACTTCGACTCGCTCCTCCGTCTCTTGCGCATTTCGACTCGCTCCCCTTCGACTCCGTCTCCGGTGCGTTTCGACTCCGACTCCTATGCAGTTCGAATCCAAGACCGAGTCGAACAAAGCAGTTCGAACCAAAATCGAGTCGAACAACCAGTTCGAATCCATAGAACCATGACTTCCAGAGGCCAACTCCATCGACTCGACATACTTACTTCACATCCATAAATCCAATGAAAATCATCTTCGTTGTTTGAACCCTTCACATCGATTCAGGAGAGGATCGTTATGAAGGAACATTCAAAAGCAACCATCGAGCGTTGTTGCAGCGAATTTCACGTCGGTTCAGGAGAAGATCGATGCGTAATTCAAAAGTAAAATAAACTGACAACGACCCGTGGCCGTACGAACGTCAACGAGAGTCATGTTAACATATATGCATGAATGTCGGACTAGTATTCAATACTCCAGATTTTCAAGAATCAAAAACTCATCCAATAACGATTACAACAGCAAACGGCTAATCACTAGCATACAACAATCAGTTTCAACAGTACAGGGTACAGCAATTGACAGTCAACATT
Source organism: Allium fistulosum (assembly GCA_030737815.1). Classification (NCBI taxonomy): domain Eukaryota; kingdom Viridiplantae; phylum Streptophyta; class Magnoliopsida; order Asparagales; family Amaryllidaceae; genus Allium; species Allium fistulosum. Next base: position 693,025,663 of record CM060903.1, on the reverse strand, counting down.
TTACATTATCGAGGAAAATCATTCAAAGATTACAACTTTCATCGAAAAAAGCGATAGTTATCCAGACTAAAGATTGCAACTTTTCAAAGCACATCATGTTTCCACAAGACGTACTTTGGGGGGCAAATGTTATCCCGCCTTTTGGCAAGGGCGTGACACCAAGGAATTGACTTGTAATCGATGACGACCCGTCTAAGAGATCAGTTATACACGGGCTCGCAATGGATATCGACGAATTTTGTCCGAGTCCGGATCGAGCCAAAATTGGTAGGACATGACGAGCTAAGCCATGAGAGCCAGCGTTCCAAATCCCAAGTCAATCCGAGTTCGTATGCTCAAGTTATGAAGGATACAAGATTGGACGAAAATCAATTACCGTTCGACTCGCTCCTTCGACTCTCTCCCCTCGACTCGATCCATATCCCTCAGACATCAACTTCGACTCACTTCGCTCAGAGGCCTTCTTAAACTCGTTCCTGTTCGACTCGCTTCACAGCCATCTGAAGTACCTACTTCAACTCGCTTTGCTCAGAGGCCTTCTTCGACTCGCTCCATTCGAACCACTGATCAACTCCATCAACTTCGACTCCATTAGCGAAGCCACTGCTCAAACCTTTCAGGACGCTCCATTTCGACTCGCTCAAACAGTGTGTACTTCGACTCACTCAACCTGGGCACGCTTCGACTCGCTCGACCAGTGCGTACTTCGACTCGCTCGATCTGGGCATACTTCGACTCGCTCGACCAGTGCGTACATCGACTCGCTCGAAACAACATCAAGGGGAGAGTGAGATTCAAGCGCCACGTCACCGAGTCGAAACAGAAGCGAGTCGAAGGGAGCAGAAGCGAGTCGAAGGAAACAGCCTACCGGAAACCCCATTTCGTATCGATCATATCTCACAATCTACTACTCCAAATGCTATGAAATTTTCACAGAAGACTACGTGCATGCTAAAGAATATCCACGCCAAATTTTGACTCCATTGGATGAAATCTTCAACGAATCAAAATCTGTCTGTTTCAATCACGGATCGGACCGAAACTTCATGGGCTTAGGTGTGCGGGCCTGATCACGTACCAAAGAGGGTCTCCCGAGATCTGAGCGAAATATCAGCCTCCTACACCTATAAATAGACCCCCAAATCCAACAGAAAAGGGGTTCTTCTTCCTCTTTGAGATCTCCAACGCCCAGACTCCGCCAGATCCAGATCTGAACTCAATTGCTGCTGCTACCAACGAAATTCATTGCTGCAAATCATAATTGCCCGTTGTAAATCATTGAATTCACTTGTAAACACAAAAGAAAGATCAATAAAGCAAACTACTTCACAGTGGACGTAGGCGATACGCCAAACCACTCTAAATTCTTGTCTCTCCTTGCACATTAATTATTCTCATTTCTAAAATTTGGAGTTTTTGTTAGATAATTCTTCCTTTTCCATTTAATTTCTTCACTTTATCTCTTCAAAGACTTCCGAAGAATGTTTTGCCCAATTTTGGTACAAACATATATGCTATAGTATATATGAGGATTACAGTAATTATATGTGATTAAGTTTCATTTATGGTTTAAGTGCCGTTTTAAAAATATAATATATATATATATATATGTTGCTTATACTCGTGTTCGGTGACTTTGTAGTGTATCTGTAATATGGTATGTTAGTATTTGAAAGTGTCTTAAATTAAAGAATGATTTCGTAATATAATATATGGACTTTATGCTATATGTTTTAAATATTGATTTCAAAATATATTCGGATATTGATTTTTGATTATAGGTAAATATATATAAATTTTTAATGTGTACATATTTTGCATTTTATAAGTATATATATATAAGTATTTATTTAATATAAAACGTGTTGAATTTAGAATATAATTTATATATGTAAATAGTTATATATAGTTATATCTAAGTTCACTGATACCATTTACCATCATCGATCTTGTTCTGATTTGATTTTGTCAACTTCTATTTATCAGCTTCTTCGTCAAATTCTTGCCAATATAGCTTTGTTTTGGAAGTCGTGCTTGCTTTTCGTAACTCGATTTCATTATATCCTCTCTAGCCTCGAAAGGTGAGCAATCACTCACGGTTAACATTCTTATATTTATTAAATTTGATTTCAATTGAAACGACAATTGAAATATGCTGCTGTAGTTATTTAAATTGTTATAATTATGCTATTATCTATAATTGTTCACCTGTGGGATATGACACCATATCCTATTGTTTATATTATACCGTTATTGATGATATATGCATGTTATATTATTATATTATATGTTATCACTCTGGAAGTTCCCTGTAGTTTAGAATTAACTATGGGTTGAAATGATACATACCCGAACGGATTTTTAGAATAGGAGAAAATCGTTATGGATTGAAATGATAGACCCAAGCGATTTTCATTTGGAATTGAATTTGGGATTTCGGGTCGAAATAATATCTACCCATATATACTTCAAATACGGATTGAAATGATAAATATCTATATCAATTGACCATAGGATAGGAAATTATACGACACCGTTGGTCCATATATAAATATTTTGAAAATAAATTCTATAGTTTTGGAAAGAAATATATGGTTTTATTAAATGTTGATTCTTAAATTATTATATAAATAATAATGATATATATAGATTTAAAAATATTTAATTTAATTAAGATTGATTTAATACATATCATATGGTTAAGTATTTAAATTTTATATTTCAAAATAGATTTTGGTAATAATTTGAATAAGTTAAGGTTGGGAAGATAATTTGAATTTAGTTGAAATTGTATTCAATAAAAAATTTATTTAATTAAACCGATTTGAAACTTATTGAAATTGTGATTTAAGATATGATTTATAACTTGGGTTTAATTTAAGTAATTTAATGAATATTTCTTGTAAAAAAAAATTTAAGGAAATATTTAGTAAATGTAATTTAAGGTTTGTTAAATGATATTGAATTTATTAAGTGAATATTCCGTGATTAAATAATAATGAAGTTAAATCAAGGGCTATATGAAACTGTTAAATTTAACTTTGAAAATGTTGAATATTAAAGCTTTGAAATATATTGAAATTCAAATGGTCTATTGAGAACTGAATTGAATTGATGAATTAAGCTTTGAATAAATTTGAATTTGAAATTTGAGTTGATTTGAATCGATTTGTGAGACTTGAGGAAATTATAAATACTTTACTTTGTAAATTATTTAAATCTGCATATACTATTTTGGAAAATAGATATATTTGAAATGAAAATTATTTTGGTTTGAAGTTTAAATAAATTTGAAATGACCACGGTGTTATAGTGTATATTTCTACATTGTAGATAGTTCCACGGATCCTTAGAGGATGGCTATCCCAAACATCCTTTGGGTTACTTGTATTTCAGTTGATATTTCACTTGAGTTGGATTTATTGATATAGGAATGTTAATCCTGACTCGAGTGTTTTGTGTTTTGCTTTACGCTCGAGTCAGACTAAGTGTTACAGCATTTGAGACTCACCTTTGGAGTTTGGAGCTTTGTTTGGAGATCCAACCATCGATTCAGCTTTCATCTTTCCAGTTGATTTGTTCAGAGAGGTCATCTATTTGTACTGGAGACTTCACTATATTTCAGATATTATGTTGTATTTTATTCTGACTCTGTGGTTATATAGTAGCTTCATGAACTACTATTTATTTATTCCGCTGCGTATTATTTTTATTACTCTGTGTCTGTGATTCAGTGATTGATTTATTTACTGTATATGCTGAGTTTTGCCAAATTTAACTTAACAATCCGATATTTTGAACAATTCAAGTCAGACATGTATGGTTTTATTGTCGATTTGAATGGTCCAAAATAGCGGGTCGTTACATATTGGGATTATGTAAGTTGAATATGGAACGTTTGTTTAAATGTAATGAAGTAAAAGTTGGTTGAAATCCGTGTTTTGTTTCATATTCAATTGCTTCTAATATTATAGATACCATTAACATAGCCGTATTTAGTCGCCGGAAGCTAATATTATAGATGACTACAACATTTGTAGCGCTTAGTTTCGGGCCTCTAGATAGGGGATGTTTCAGCTTGGTATCATAGCATGGTTTATGAAATACTTTAATTAAAAATGGTTTTGAAAACATAATCTCTAGTAATTAGAGTTAAGATCGGGGTATGGGATAACGCTATTGTAACGTACTTGTATTTGATATATATATATATATATATATATATATATATATAAGTATACGCTATATTTCTAGACTCCTACCTTAGTTAGGCTATTCATCTATATCTCACGAGGTTTGAATACAGATATGGAAGGAAGAAGAGGCAGAGTTAATCTTGGAGGAGATAACATCACCACTAATGGAAATTCCCGACCAATTCTAGAAGAGGTCCAGGTCAGGCTCAAGCTGAAAACGTTGGTGTTGGGGTTCCCCAAGTGGATATGGGAGCCATGTATCAGTTTTTTGTAAACATGATGCAAGCTGGAATTGCAGCTGGAGTTGTTAGAGGAAATGATGTTGGAGGTGGAGTTCAGGAAGCTTCGATGGTAAACTAGTATGCTAACTTGAGTAGAGATTACACCAGGCTTGGAGGAAAGCCGTTCATTGGAACTGTGCGATCGAGGTGGAAACCTAGCTGCTACATTGTGAGAGGATTTTTGGTGAGTTAGGATTGAATGACGAGCAAAAGAGGAGATTAGCTTCGAGACAGCTTCAAGGAGCTACTCTATTTTGGTCGAATACTGTTGTAGCCGGTGTTGATGAGAAAACCATGACTTGGATGGAGTTTAGGAGAAGGTTTCAAGAAAGGTTTATGTCGATGATGGCGCAGTCGGCATTGGTTAGGAAGTTTGCTGAGCTGGAGCAAGGAGAGATGTCCGTTCTAGAATATGCAAGAAAATTTGAAGAGTTGGCCCAGTACGAGTATGCTTTGGTTGATACGGTGTTCAGGAGGAATGAAAAGTTTACAAGAGGCTTGAGGCTGGAATCGATAAGTGCTACCTTGCCGCACTTAAGGGATCCAAGTGATGTAGTGGTAGAAATGGCACTGAGGTAGGAAGAGGCGTTAGCTTGTTTGAGGAAGAAAATGAAGGAGGCCCAAGTGGGATAGGGTCAGAAAAGAAAGTTTTTCCATAAGAAGAATGCTCAAAAGGGAGGAGCACGAAAGAAGGGAAAAGCTGAGGTGGTTTGTTATAAATGTGATAAGAAGGGACATTATGCTAATGAGTGTCGAACCAGAAAGGGAAAAGAGAAAGGAAAGGAGGTGATTGGAAAGAAGAACATCCGATGCTTTAATTATGATGAGATCGGCCATTATAAGAACTAATGCAAGGAGCCTGCTAAAGAAGGTAGGGACAATTTTATGCATTTGAGCCCGCAACTTCAAGGCCAGTTGTGCACGAAAAAGGGAAGGCTATTATGGGAGCTCGCTACAGATTTACGGTATATCTGTTAGCGTTCTATTTGATACTGGTGCATCACATTCTTTTATTTCTCGATGTTTAGTAGACAAGCTTAACCTAGAGAACTCATACTTAGTTACTTCCTTAAGGCTTACAAATCCAATAGGAGGGTATGCAACACTTTGGATGAGGTGTGACCATTTAGACTTTGATTTTCTAGGTCATACTTTTGATTGTTGTTTGCATGTGTTTGATTTTGTGGGATTTGGTATTATCCTTGGGATGGATTGGTTAAGTAAATACGATGCTATGATATTTTTCCATGATAGGAAAATATCACTTAGTCACCCTAGTTGTAGTGATCAGATAGTTTATAACGTAGAGAACCCTAGTTGCGAAGTAAATGCTTTACTGGGTATCATGGAGTTGAAGGATGAGTTTCATGGAGTCTTTGTGGTTAGAGAATTTGCTGATGTGTTTGAGCCAGTAACTGGACTGCCACCAAAATGAGCCATAGAGTTTCGGACTGATTTGGTGCCTAGAGCAGAATCGGTGAGTAGGCCACCAAGCAAGATGGCACCTACAGTGATGAAAGAGTTGAAGGTGTCGTAGGTGGAATTGGAAAGCAAGAGTTTTATCCGACCAAGTAGTTCTCCATGGGGAGCTGCCGCGGTGTTTGCTAAGAAGCCGAACGGATCGTTATGGCTATGTATCGATTATCATAAGTTGAATGAGAAGAGGATAAAGAACCGGTATCCGTTGCCGAGAATTGACGATTTGTTTGATGAGTTAAGTGGAGCCAAAGTATTCTCTCAGCTAAATTTAGACATGGAATTTCATCAGCTTAGAGTAGCAAAGGATAGTATTCCTTTGTTGACGTTTAGAACAAGATATGGATCGTACAAATGGTTAGTTATGCCATTCGAACTAACTAATGCGCCGACATTCTTTGTAGATTTGATGAATCGAATTTTCCGAGAGCACTTAGATAGATTTGTGTTGGTCTTCATAGATGATATTTTGATATACTCTATGGATGAGAAGGAGCATGAAGTTCATCTTAGAGTTGTGCTTGAGACATTGAGGGAACATCAGTTGAAGGCTAAGTTTTCGAAGTGTCATTTTTGGAAGAAGGAAGTGAAGTTCCTTGGTCATGCAGTCTCAAAGAACAGGTTGTCTGTAGATCCAACTAAGATTGTGGCGGTGAATAATTGGAAGAGACCCGAGACAGTGACCGAGATAAAGAGTTTTCTTGGATTGGCTAGATATTATCGATGGTTTATAAAGGATTTTTCGCGGATAGCTGCACCGATGACTAAGCTTACACAAAAGGATGTGAAGTTTGTATGGACTGATAAGTGTGAGGAAGCATTCCAAAGCATGAAACACTTATTGACCCATGCACCGGTGTTAGTGGTTCTGGAGGGGAATCAAGATTTGGTTGTTTATACGGATGCATGTGGAACTGGATTGGGAGCTGTGTTGATGCAGACCACATGAAATGAGGTATCCTATGCATGATTTAGAGTTAGCTGCTGTTATATTTGCTTCGAAGGTATGTAGGAATTGTCTTTTGGGAGAGCGATTTGAGCTTTATATAGATCATAAATCGTTGAAATACTTGTTCTCTCAGAAGGAGCTGAACATGAGACAGCAGAGATGGTTAGAGTTTATTGCTGATTATGATTTTGGAATTGAATACACACCAAGGAAAGGAAATAAGGTAGCAGATGCACTTAGCAGGAAACATCAGAATGCAGTATTGGCTATGATTGCTGAGTGGAAAGATTTAGAAGCATTATCATCTTGTAGAGTGCAGTTTAGATCCGAGGCAGGTTCTAGTGAAGGAAGTGTTGTATTGTCTTGTTTAGAAGTTCGGTCGATAATGATTGAGAAGGTAGCTTCTAAACAGGAGGAGGATCTAGTTTTGGCTGAACGGATCAGAAGGTTAAGGGAAGGAACAAAGGGCAATGACTTAAAGAATTTCAGTCTTGACCAAAATGAGTGGTTGAGAAAGAAAGGAAGGTTGGGTTTTTCGAATGACGGAGACATGAGGAAGGAAGTTTTGGATGAATGCCATCGTTCGAAGTTCACTATCCACCTAGGAGGAACGAAGATGTATTAGGATATGAAGAGAAGTTTCTTCTGGGAAGGTATGAAACGGGACATTGGTGTATGTGTTAAGCAGTACTTGAATTGCCAACAACAAGGCTGAACACTAGAAGCCAAGTGGATTGCATCAACTGTTGGAAGTTCAATTATGGAAGTGGGATTCTGTCTCTATGGATTTCATAGATGGGTTGCCAAGGTCTAGTAGAGGGAATGGAAGCATAAGGATCATAGTAGATAGACTGATAAAGAGTGCTCATTTCATTCCCGTAAAGTCAACTAGGACGGCACCTATTTTGGCAAAGTTGTTTATGAAGAATGTGGTTAGACTGCACAGAATTCCTAGTAGTATTGTCAGCGATAGAGATTCATTGTTTACTAGTGAGTTCTGGAAGAGTCTACAAGAAGCATTAGGAACCAAGCTCAATATGAGTACCGCTTACCATCCACAAACTGATGGGCAAACAGAAAGAGTTAACAAAGTCTTGGAGGATTTGTTAAGAGCTTATGTGTTGGATTTCAGGGGATCATGGGAAGACCATCTCTATTTAGTCTCGTTCTCGTATAACAATAGTTATTAGACTAGTATTGGAATGGCACAATTTGAAGCTTTGTATGGAAGACCATGCAAATCCCCTGTCTGTTGGTTGGAGACCGGGGATAGACTGGTTCTTGGTCCTGGTTTGGTGAAAGAAGCCGCAGAGAAGATTGAGTTGATCCTAGCTAGGATAAAAGAAGCTCAGTCTAGGCAGAAAAGTTATGTTGACAGAAGAAGGAAAGATTTAGAATTCTCGGTTGGAGACTATGTGTTTCTTAAGGTTTCACCGATGAAGGGTGTGATTAGATTTTGAAAATCAGGGAAGTTAGCACCTACGTTGGACCTTTATGTATTGTTGAGAGGATCGGGAAACTCACTTATAGGGTAGAGTTATCGAGTAGTTTGGCTGGTGTCCATGATGTATTCCATATTTCTCAACTTAGAAAAAGTATTAGGGACCCAGAGACTGCTATAGCACCTACAGTATTAGAGGATTTAGTAGTAGAGCCGGACTTGACTATAGTTAGAAAGCGGATTCAGATTGTGACCAGAAATGAGAAGAAGTTAAGAAACAAGACAAATAAATTAGTAAAGGTCCAGTGGAGTGATGATGCTAGAGACCGTACTTGGGAGACTGAGAGCAAGATTAGAGATGCTTATCCAGAGTCGTTAGATGGTATGTTTTACCTTTGATTGTTTTGATTATATACCTTATCGTAATTTCGGGGACGAAATTCTTTAAGGTGGGGAGTCTGTAACACCCCATATTTTTATAACATTATTTAGAATGTTTAATTAACAAAATTAAATAAAATAATGTATAGATTAATAAGTTGAGAATTGATTAGCTAAGGGTAGCTGTGCCATGTTAGTGTATAGGCTAAAATGAAATAACATAAGCTAATGTGTTAGGATATGAGAAGGGCAATATAGGAAATAGGAAGGTCTTATACCTTAAACCCTTAGAAATGAAACTCACGTTCATTTCATTTTTACTCTAACTAAAAATATACCAAGGTCGGCCACCATAATTGTTCTCAAGGAAAGATTAAAGCCAGGATTCAAGTGAAGGAAGATAATCAACATAATCAACATCAAATCTCACATCTTATAATCTTAAAGCTAAGGTAAATAATTACTGCATCCCATTTTCATATGGCTTTCAGTTTTTCATTAGATCTGAAATGTTTTTGCAAGTATATGTCATGTTTTGATGATTAAAGTTATACATATGCTTGTTGATGAATTATATATGTTCATGTTAGTTTTATGATATGTTTGACATGAAAACCCTATTAGATGATGTCCAAATGCCTTGATAATTTAAATATAGGTCATAAACGGTATTTTAGAGATAGGTTTCAATTTTCATAATTTTCTGAATTAATGTGGATTTTATATAAATTTTCTAGTGAAGAAAATGATTTATTGGGTTATAAATTATTAACGGCTAAAATAATAATTATTTGGGGTTGAAATTTTTATATATTGGAAAACATATTGAGACAGATTTTCTGGGATTTTTCCAGATTTTTCCTAAGTTATTTGATGAATATATAAAATTATTTAAGGTATGGGACTTAAATGTTTTATATATTTAATTAAGGAGAAGGGACATTTTATAAAATAAAATGATTATTTAATTCTGAAAATAGTGACAGCACTTTTCTGAAAAGTATTTGTTAACCAATGAGAATTTGACAAATAAAGGCAGGTTAGTTGAAAATTATCCTTTTTAAGTTAAGAACAAAGAAATCATACATTTGGCATGTTTCAGCCAATTCCGATATTAAACCTTCCGACCCAAATCTTTCGACAAAGTCGAAAGGATAGCTTTTGACAAGGTCAAAGTTTAATGCATATGGTGTCAAGTATCTTGGTACGTAATGAATTGAACAAGGTCGAAGGTTTCCTAGTCGAAAGGTTGGTTTCCAAAGAGGTTGAAGTATGTTTGTTTTATAAACTAAAGCTTTCACCTGCATTGGTTTCGAATTAGAGCTTTCGACTTGGTTGCTTTCAACCAGGTCAAACGTTTAAAATAAAGGTTTTAAACCTTTCGACATAGTCAAAAGGTTACTGCTGTTTTATCACTATTTTTGTTTGAAACATTTCGACACAGTTGAAGGGTTACTGCTGCTTTATAAATGTTTTGTTTTGAACCTTTCGACAAAGATGAAAGGTTTACTTTTTTTAACCAGCCGCTTCTCCCAATGCTTTCGAAAGGAAGCTTTCGACTTAGGTGATTTACTCTTGTTTTCTAAGTGAAGTATAACCAAGTTTCGAAGCAGAGCTTTCGACTTAGTCGAAAGGTTGCTTCTAATGGAATCGAAAGGTTTTAAAAGAAGGTTTTTCACTTGTTTTAGATTGAACCCCGTAAGTCTTCAAAAGGTTTATGTTTTAAAAGGTTTGATGACTTTGAAAGGTTTAAATTGAATGACTTCGAAAGGTCTAAGTGAATGATTTCGAAAGGTTTTAGTTGAACAATTTCTAAAGGTTTAAGTGAATGATTTGAAAGTTTTTAGTTGAATGACTTCGAAAGGTTTAAGTGAATGATTTCGATAGGTTTGAATTCAATGATTTCGAAAAGTTTTAATTCTATGATTTCGAAAGGTTTATTTTGAATGGATTCGAAAGGTTTGAGATGAACGGTTTTCCAAAAAATTTCTAAGGCAATGTTTTAAAGTGATTTTAAAGAAGGATGTCTAAGTTTTATTATTTTCGAAAGGTTTGATTTCGAAAGGTTTGATGTTTGATTTTGAAAGAGAAGATTTCAAAAGTGTAGAAAGAGGTTCTTTCAAATGGTTAAATGTTTTCATCAACTAAAGTTTGAGTATAGAATATATATATATATATGACATGGTGATATGATTTTGAGTAAAGTATAAAAATTATATACTTCTCCTTGTTTAAGTTTGATTTAAAGGTTATAAATCATTTTGAAAATGTTTTCAAGGAAAATTATGGGAGGGGATCCTTTAGTGAAAAATGACTCAGATATTAGAATACCAGATAGGACTAGTATGGGGTCGCGCCCTATAATTAGCTATTACCCCAGCTAATTGTTGACCAAAATTCCAGTGTGTAGGGCTTGGTCACAGGTAGACTAAAATTATGGTTACACACCGAAAGGAATATATGTTGTATAGAGATAGGTTATTGGTGAGCCCGAAAAACCATTAGGATCTGGAAGACCAGGGAGATGATTAAGTTAGGGACAGACCGTCCAGAAGAGAATATTTAACAGCTAGTTAAGGACAGACCGTCCGGAAATGAAGTATATAACATATAATTAAGGATAGATAATCCAAAAGAAGAATAGCTAACAGATGTTAGATTAATTTCGTTTATATTGTCTAGTAGGCCCGAGTCAACCATAGGTTAAAAGTTATCCAAACAAAACTTATGTGTTTGAACAGATAGTTCATTATTACCTGATGTTTATGTATGTTTACATAATGATGCTTTACAGTGTTTAATCAGTTTTGATTGCAGGATAAAGTTTTGAAAAGATAATTTTTAAAGGATGTTAGTGAGGGGAAACACGTTCTGCTAAGCGGCATGGTCTCACTTAACATATATATTCCGGGATGTATAGTATTATTCATACCAGGCTTTATGTGTGACTCGAAGTTTATGTTTTCCCCTTAAACTCTCGGGTGCTCAAAATTAATGTGAGTAGGCTGAGGGGTTAAGGTCTTTTCATATTTTAGTAGGATAACGAATAAGGCTACCGGAGGCTTGCAGGAGGGAAAGTGATAGCTATTTAGGAGTTGCAGTTCTTATTTTATGTTTTGAAGTATTTCCGCTGTGTTTTGTATTAAGTTTATTATAACTCTATGACTCTGATCATCCAAGGGGGTATCTTCATATACCGCTCCTCGCATATTTTGTAATAAATATATTTTATCTGTGCCTGGGAACATATTGGGATTATGTAAGTTGAATATGAAACATCTGTTTTAAATGTAATGAAGTAAAAGTTGTTTGAACTCTGCGTTTTGTTTCATATTCAAGTGCTTATGATATTATAGATACCATTAACATAGCCGTATTTTGTCGCTGGAAGCTAATATTATATATGACTGCAGCATCTGTAGCGCTTAGTTTTGGACCTCTAGATAGGGGATGTTTTAGGAGTTGAGTGAAAGCTATTCCAAGATATCTCAACATCTCTTGAATAAATGAATTAAAGGGCGGTAAGCATCCGGCCCAGCACATAAATTTGTTACACGCCGCGTACCCCTCTGGGGGCAAGTGAGGCATGTGTTTATTGAAGGAACCAAGACATCTACGAATGGAATTCCATGTATGGAACACAATCGATAAAGAGTAGCCTCGCCAATTCGGGAGGCTTGAGAATCTATCGGGTTATCTAGAAGAATGACATCCTCTACTGCATCGGGAGTAGGACTTATATCCTCTACCAGGAGTACTGGAACATCAGAGAAAAGGTCGACCGACGGGTCAGAAATTTTCGTATGTTCTGCTTGATGACTGGGACAAAGCCTGCCGTATATAGTTGCAGAACTTGATTTTTCTTTAGGATCGATGTGTTGCATGGCCAGTTCGGAAGATATACCAGCTAAACTCTCTAAGCGTCTGGGGTCCATATTAGCTATACTCAGTATATAATCGAGGTTCGAAAGCTTACATGTTCCCTCTGTGTGAAGTGTAATATAGTGCAGTGTAGTGATGTGTATAGCAGAAATAAATAGCTGAAATTCCAAAAATGAAGTTAAAGGACGAAACTTTGGGTTTCGACCAGAGTGATCGTCATCGCTGACTGTCACCACTGGCAAGAAGATTGATCGGTTGTGAAAGCTTTGGGATCAACTATCGGCATGACAAAGTGTAAAGTTTGTCATTCAAGTCCACGTGCAAGTTTTTAGTATATGTTAAAAGTTCCAAGAATTTGATTGTTCAGTCTCAAGTTTAATAGGAAGTATGCAAGTTTTATTGTTCATCATCATCATATATCCAAGTTCACTAAGGTGAATTATTGATAATTGTCCGAACAGATAAGGTTGGATTAGATTGCAAGTTTAAAAGGTTCCTTATGCTGATACCTATTCTTATATCGATCCTTATGTTCATGCCGATCCCTATGTTCGTGCCGACCCCTATGTTTAGGCCAATCCCTATGGATATGCCGATCTCATACCCAAAGCCTCATGACTAATCCCTCTCTTCGACCTAATCCCACCGATCCCTCTTTCACAGCAAGAGTTTCCAAACCCAAAACATAATGATCCTTCACTTCGTCTTCAACTCATTTAGCCTCTACGCCGAGGGATTGGCATAGCTCGAAACATCCAACACTTATCCCTCCTCCGCTCCCTCTTCTTCTTCCTCTTTCATCATTCTGTCAAGCTCTACTCCTTTTCACGCCTCATCTTCCGCAGACAACCTATGCCCCCCAATCATTCACTTCGTCACATATCAAACTATCATCAACAAAGTAGAATCCATTGCCTCGTCTTAAAATCGAAAGTGAAAAAGGAAGCTTACCTAAATTTATCGAAGGCGAATTGTAAAAAGGGACAAGGATTAGCCTGCGATTTGATTGGAAGATGAAATAATGGTCTAAGATTAATTTAGAAGGTGGATTAATTGGTTAGAGAGATGGTTGAGTGGAGGGGAAGGGGTCGGCTTCTCTTTTTAAAAAAAAGAGAGGTTGGAAGAGTTTGGTTGTGAGAAAGTAGGAGGGTGGCAAGAGAATGAAGCAAGTGAAGGTAAAGGGAAGTTGGTGTGCTACTTTATATATGTGGTCTAGGGGTTCGGCCCAAGTGCTGACATTTGAAGACAGAGAAGGATCGGCAAGAGGTATACCGATCTTTGTAGCAGTGAGAATTGGAAAGGAGGGATCGACATGGTGCATGCCGACCCCTACAAATGTTTTTAGAAAAAAAGGAGTGAGAGGGATCGGCTAAGCATATGCCGATCCCTGCAAAAAAAATGGTTTTAAGGGTTCGGCTATGAACATGTACATACAAAATGAAGGGAAGTTAGCAACAACTCGTGAACTTGAAGCGCGTCTAGGAGCCAACAACAAAAAATTTGTATGTGAATGTGCACGTGTATGACCTAAAAGTTCAATTTTTGAAATCAACGGGAATTGAAGTCAAACCTGAAACTTTCAAGTTTTAGACTATACCAGATAACAAAAGCGTCTCGCATAACCGGACTTATATATATCAATTAGCGGAATATAGCGCTAGATTTATATTATTGAAAATCAAACAAGCGTCATGTCAATCAATGAGAAATTCGACACCCCGAAAAACGATTCGATAAAGGAATAGCAACTGTTTAGAAAGCTAGATGGATCTCATTCTCAGCGATTCAAAGCACATCATGTTAATCAAAAGACGTACTTTAGGGGGCAAGTGTTACCCAGCATTCTAGCTTGGCTATATCGAACTGGCTACACGAGTTAGATCCGAATGCTATCAAGGTCGATGATTCTGGAGTGATGATTGTGGAACCCATAAGTCAAGTACAGATGGTTATATGAAGTCAGGATTGAACGGAATTGATAGATATGCAATGTAGAATACTCAAAGTATGGGATATTGCTCCATGGATGGAAGGGGTCAGTATAGTATGGCTCATTAAGAGGGGTCAGCATGCGTCATGAAGGATGGATTGGCAGGCTTCATGGAAGAGGGATTGGCATACAACAAAATACTAGAAAATCTATGCAGAAAACAATAAATATCTCCAGACCTATAAGTCAAATCCTTATGAAATTTGGAGAGCAAGGTATGTGGACCCTAAGGAACCTACCCTAGTGATCGCATGGCAATAGGATAGAATGAGAGGGATCGACAAACACCCCTATAGAGGGTTTGGTAGCAAGTAGTGCACAAGTGATATCAAGTCAAAGATCAAGCAATAACTCATGTTCCATTGGTCTAAATGACATGAAAATTGGAGGCCAAACACATTTAGCATGGTGAAGTCACCATAGGGATCGCTTCCCAAAAATCAACAAATGATGGGATCGGTACCGATCCTTTGTCATTGGGAATTAGGCCCAGCGATCCCTCTAGTGGGCCCATGTGGATCAGAAGGTCCTTCAGCCGAAGTTTCGGATAGATTGGTGGTCGTCTTCACCTATAAATACTGGCCCAATGGGTCATTCTGAGGATCTTTATGCTACTTGTTACTCTAGACTCTATTGAAATCAAGTGTTTTCTATTTCCTACTACTATAATCATATTTATAAGTGATTAGTAAAGGATAATCTTCAAAGTGGACATAGGCATACAACGCCGAAACACTATAAATCTTTGTGTCTCTAATTATTTCTTTTTATCTATTATTAGTTTCATCATTTCCTCATCTTAATTTAATTTTTCTTCACTTTCTTCTCTACATAAATCTGTTCTTGGGTGTTTGTGACCAATTTAGTTGCAAACACCCCTCTATATCGACTCCGCACCCTCCCAATAGATAATGACACACAAACACCTCACCCATGTCAAGGGCCTGGACGTGATCCACCTCAAGGGATCGGACCTTCCACCGACCACACCAAAAGGTGCAGCCTCACCTGAAAAGCACATCGACGGTCACTACATCACCCATCGTCTCCTGAATCCACCTCATACCCAAATCCTAGGTCGAAACTAGTCTCAATCAAACTATCGAACCTCTCAAAACTCCACCGAATCTATACAAACCTCTACCAAAACGTAGATTGCCTCAATACGAATGCAAAGATCCTAACTTTATAATTTTTATTTGAGTGGATTGTGACATTTAATTTTTAGAAGATAAAGTTTGTTTTGTTTTCTATATTTTTCCTCATTGGAACATGCAAACAATAGGAGGGAGGGAAAAGAAAGAAAAGTTGTTGATTTGTTTAAGGGTTGAGATATATTTAGTTTGAAATTTCCAACATCTCACCGCATAGATTACATTCGCGTACAAATCACGAGCACAAAACAAAAATATGATCGTGTGCTAAAAAGCGACACGAATCCAAACAATAATAATATACACTGGTTATCCTATTTTGTAAAATTTCAAAAATATCATCGTTTGTCGAAAAATCATCAAATGATAATATAAATATCTTCCAATTTAAAATTACGGAAAAATCAAGTAAATTAAAATAAAAATATGTCAATAAAAATCGAGTCATTATATTAAAAATTTGTTTTCTTATTATTTATTAAATTCGAATCAAATCTGAATAATTAAATAAATTAAATATTCACATTCGAGATGTTAAAAAATTCATGGTCATTATATTCTCCTCCCCCCTCAATAGAATTTCATCATCGAAATTCCAAAAGGAAGAAAAAATATCCTCTCGCCCTTAACCTTTAAAACTAATTGATTAAAGTGAGTTATCAAACTTTTAAAATCTCAAATGTTACGGAAAATTTCGGCAGCACCTCATTTGCGCGGCTCGATCTGAAAAATTACAACTTGCCACAACAGGCCCAAACCAATAAATAAAAAATAAATGCCCAAAAGTGGCATTCCATATCTGGGACATAAAATCATCAACAATAATATAAAAGTGTACCTATTAGTCAAGCCATCAAAATTTACTTATGAAACCAAAAGTAGCAAGCTAGAATTTGCTTCCATAAACCTATATCTCACCTACAAATTATCCAACCATATAACTTGCATTTTCCAAATAAAGAAGCACATAATTTATTAAAGCCCGTATGATGTAAATATTCCATCCGTATGCAATACCGAATCTGATCACTCACTTGATCGCATAAATTTCACTTTCGAAGTAGCATTGCTCACTCAACTTCCCAAGCGCAGACTCCGATCAGGTTCCTTGATTAGAAACCTCTGTTCTCCTTGCACAGTCATAAAGTATGATAAAATCTTCAGAACCTTATCAAAAATCTGTAACTAGTGTTCGCCGTTGAGAATCGAGTGAAAAATCCTATCTCGGATCGGTGTAAATCACCTCGAAATCATGTGCTCGAATTTGGATCAAGAATAGTTATGCGAATAAAATGATCTACGTATAGCTTACGTATTTATTCAATTGGTTTCTTAACTAAACCAATTTTCTTTTAATTTAAATCACATTCATTTTTACTTACAGTATATTTCCTTTGATACTAAAATCATTTATGAAAATATTTTCACAAAACATTGCCTAAGTTTTTGTAAACATTTCATAAAGACCTATCTTTATTTTAAAACCATTACATACTTTGGTTCATATTCGTATAACACTCTTCTACATCTTAAGAGTATATATACAATTTCATTTTTTTACTTAACCAGGATGTTCGACAAGTTTAAACTTGTTTTGACTCACTATTTCTTCAGATTTATAAGTTACAAAAACTTATTTCTTATAAATTCACCAAAAACACTTAGCTTTAATTTGTCAATTAACTCAGAAGTTTTTCGACAATCCAAAATCACCAAAAACTTCATTTCATTCCAACGAATGAAAATTATCAATCAACATATCAAAATGAGATGCACAACCCAAACTATCCTAATGCATAGGATGCATGAGTCCATATAATAAATTAATTGAAAATTGTAGAACTAAACACTGGGTTTTTATTTCAATTCATTGTTGAAATAACAATAGTATACATGTCTTCCTTTTGTATATTAAATCATACCTTTGGAATCTAAATCTAAATCTATTTTGCATAACAATCCTATAGCAAACTACTATGGTACCTGTTAGCCATAAAAACCACTTAAGAATAGAAGTATTAAAGAAGGTTAATGAAAATGTCAGGCTCTACTATTGTTCGACCGAACCTGAACACAGCTCCATCTGGTCCGGCTCGACCAATTTACACCCTTAGCCGTGATTGGCTAGGAGTGGCGCCAGAGGTTGGCGGTCAGGTTGGAGTTAGTGAGGGTGGTCGTAGATGCTAGTGGTGGTAGCAGTTGGTGGATTTTTGAAGTAGGGGTAGGTTTTCAATCGCAGGTTGGGTGCATGGATTTTGACAGAGCATGGCGATCGTGGGGGCAATGGTGGCAGATGAACGAGGCGGTAGAGGCGGTCTTCCTGGTGGTCTCACGATGATGGCCGATGGTTGGGGTGTGCGTACAAGTACACGCGTACATGATCGTGCATGGTTATCTTTTGTTCCAGGAAATTTTTTGGATCGAATGTAAATTAAGGAAGAAGAAAGGGAGGCTGTAGCTTTTAGATGCGGGTGTGTTAAATCTTGGGCCGAGCCCATTAGCTTGGGTGAGCACATTTTGCTTTGTTTCCTTTTTATTTATTTATTAAATGCCATGGTGATCGTTATGCCTCCTTCAAATTCGAAAAGTTAATTATTAATTTGAAAGTTAATTTAAGAATAATTATTTTATTATAAGATTTAAAGATAATTATTATTTAGTAATAATATTTAAAAAGGTAATAACTTATTTTTACTATTAATATTTTAAAAATAATTTATAGTAATGTTTAAGTTAATTATTTTATTAATATGATTCTTAACGGTTATTCCTTAATGCATGTTTAATTATTATTTTAAAGTTATTTAGTTATTGTCTTAAAAATGTTTTTAATTTTAATTTAATTACTTATTTAAAATGATTTAACAATACTTTAATTTTTAATTAAAGTTAATTAATTATATTGATTTAAGTTATTTAGTTATATTTAAAGGATAATTAATTTTTATATTAATATTAGTTTAAAGTTAATTAATTATTGTTTTAATAATATTTTAAATTAAATAATTATTATATTAATATTGTTTTGAAGTTAACTTATTAATACAATAATAGTGTTTGAAATTAATTTAATATAATATTAAATAGATTCTAAAGTATTATTTTAGATAAGATTTGATTTAAATGAAGTAGAAGGATGTTTAAATAGTAATTTGTTATCTAAAGCTATTTTAAATAACTTATGGTTTATCAAGAGGACCTTATTGACTGTTATCCCGCCTTTTGGCAAGGCCGTAACAACAAGGGATTGACTAGTAACCAGTGACGGTCCGTCCCAGAGATCAGTTGTACATAGGCTCACCACGGATATCTATGAATTTTGTCCCAGTCCGGATCGAGCCAAAATTGGTAGGACATGGCAAGCTAAGCCATGAGAGCCAACGTTTCAAATCTCGAGTAAATCCAAGTTCGTATTCTCAAGTTATGGACGATGCAAGAATGGACTGAGATCAACTACCAATCGACTCGCTCCTTCGACTCGCTCCTTCGACTCGCTTCACGACATCTAGTTTGAAGCCAACTTCGACTCGCTTCACAACGCCCAGGTTTGGCATCTTCGACTCGGTCCACCCAAAGGCCAACTTCAAGTCAACCAGGTTCGACTCGCTCCACGTCGCTCAGAGCTGCTCTCTTCGACTCGCTCCAGTTTGAAGCCATCAAGAGTGCACACTTCGACTCGCTCCGCTCGACAACTGTTCGACTCCATCAACTTCGACTCCATTGCTCAAACCTCCCAGGGTGTCCCATTTCGACTCGCTCGACCAGTGCTTGCTTCGACTCATTCGATCTGGGCACGCTTCGACTCGCTCAAGTCAGAGTACACTTCGACTCGATCAATACAGCGTTAAATGCAGAGCGATCCAGGAAGCGCCACGTCATCGAGTCAAGAGGAAGCGAGTCGAAATCTGCTCGTGTCGATCACGGATCGGATCGAAACTTCACGAGCTTGGGCGTGCGGGCCTGGTCACGTGCCAGAGAGGGTCTCCCAAGATCTGAGCGAAATTCCAGCCTCCTACACCTATAAATAGACCGCCAAAGCCAACAGAAAAGGGGTTCTTCTTCCTCCTTGAGATCTCGAACGCCCGGACTCCGCCAGATCCAGATCTGAACTTTGTCGCTGCTGCTATCAACAAGATTCACTGCTGCAAATAATAGCCAACTCTTGTAATTCATTGCATTCACTTGTAAACATCAAAGGAAGATCAATAAAGCAAACTACTTCATAGTGGACATAGGCTATACGCCGAACCACTCTAAATCCTTGTGTCTCCTTACACTTTAATTATTCTTATTTCTGAAATTTGGAGTTTTTGTTAGATAAATCCTCTTTTTACATTTACTTTCTTCACTTTATCTCTTCAAAGACTTCCGAAGAGTGTTGTGCCCAATTTTGGTACAAACACTTTGGTGCTTTCACTGAGAAAACCCAATTTTTCTCCCACTCTTTGGATCTCCTATCTATATTGGATTGCATAAATCTAAGAAGAAGATCCAGATCTAGGACTTCGAAGCCCTTCCATTCTACTCAGATTTGCAATCAGATCTAGGAAAGGACTTCATCAATTCATTATGGTGAGCACGCGTACCACCTCTGCAGCCGCTGATCAAGGAGCACGGGACCGACAAAACCCCATGCAATCACCTCCATCCAACCTAAATACTGCAGGACCCATCGGGTCCAATCACTAGACAAGAATTCCAGACATTGCTTCAGGAGTTGACCCAAAGTCGACAGCAGCTAGCGGAGCAACTACGCGCCAACACGGAGTTGACTAACCAGCTAAATCGCCAAAGGCGAAGGAGATCTAGAAGAGATCAAGGTTATCACTCTTCCACAGAGAGCTCAGTCTCCTCCGATGGCCAAGCTAGATCCACACGTCCACGGTTCGGTGGAAGCTACACCCAGGCCACGGGACACCAATCTGCTTCGAACCTTGGGCAACCGAGAGCTAGACCATCCATTAGCCTCCGCACATAACCTTCAACTCGAGGAGGAGCTGCTCCTTATCATGTTACCGGAACATTGCTTCTACCACCACCGCGGGGCGAAGAGGTGACGCTAGGAACCAAGCTGATCCTCAACATAACCAACGGGAGCCGACTCCTGAACCTTATGTCCCAGAGGATGTTGGACCAAGGAGGCGAGGCACGGACCATCGACCGCGTCCGGTCTAGACTCGCGCTGTGGAACCCGACCACACCTTGGCACAACATGCTCCGAGTGTCCAAACGACAGATATACCAGCGATGGTTCGCCAAATGATCCGTGAAAGTCAGGGTCTATCTAATGACGACTGGGGAATCTCCCAAAGTCATACCCCTTTCACCGATGATGTTTTATATGCTGAACCACCTCAACACTTCAGGATGCCAGCTTTGCCAGTTTATGAAGGGAGTTCTGACCCCAATCAACACGTCCTAAAATACGAATGGCTGATGAATGCTGCTAGAGCTGATGACGCAGTAAAGTGCCGTAGTTTCCCCATTTCCGTGGGAGGCATCGCTACCATGTGGTTCACTCGTTTGCCACCGTGATCCATCTCTAACTTTGACCAATTGGCCACTAAGTTTGTCGAACAATTCTGTATGCATGTGGCGAGGCCAAAGGACGTTAACACTCTGTCTAGTGTTACGCAAGCTCCCGAAGAAACGCTTAGGCGTTACTTGGAGCGATTCCATGCTGCGTGCGTGGAAATAAGCAATCCCAACAATAACTCTATCCTGATGGCTCTGACTAAGGGGATTGATGCTGATTCCGAGTTCGGAAGTTGGTTAGCTGGGAAACCACCTGCGTCATTTGACCGTTTCTATTCCAAGGCAGCCCAATTTATGAGAAGGGAGGATGCGAGACAGTCTAGGAAAAAGGATGATGTAGGACCTAACATCGAAGGCATCCAGAGTAACGTCGCTGTTAAACAGACCGGAGATAGTTCTGGAAAAGTTCAGTTGAACGTCCAAAATAAGCAGAATCAGCAGAGGGACAATAGGAATCAGAACAAAAAACGCGATCAGGATCGTGGACCACGGCGTAGAGCTTCCATGTACGAAAAATACACTCCATTGAACACGTCGTTGGAAAATGTGTACTTGCAGACCTACAATACCATGCAGTATAAGAAGCCTGCCCCGAAACCACCAACCGAAAGACAAATTCAAACAGGAAAGTTTTGTAGATTCCATGAAAGTTATGGCTATAATACCAATGAGTGTCGTCACCTACAAGACCTCATTGAAAAGATGATACGTGAGCGGAAGCTGGATCAGTATGTACGGGCGCAGCAATCCGGTAGTGCGGGCCCATCAAATTAGAACAGTGCGCCGAATCAGGAAAGACATGAAGAACCCACTCGTGCGGACGGGAGGTTGGTCATTAACACAATAAGCAGCGGTCCTCACCCGGCAGATCGAAGCTGGAAGGAAATGGAGTCGTATGCCAGTTCTATCAGGCATGCGGACTACGAGTGTTGCAGTAGTTTTGATGAGGGGGCTCCGGCCAAGCAACAAAAAACGATGATGGATGACATCGTGTTCAGAAGCAGAGACCCAGATAAAATCGAGGCTCCCACTATCGACCCATTGGTCATCTCTGCACAAGTAGGTCCCGCTTGGATAAAGAGGATCTTAGTTGACAGTGGAAGCTCTGTGAATATTTTGTTCAGACGAGCTTATGATCAAATGAAGATGGAAGCCGCAGACTTGAAGCCTTGTCAGTCTCGAGTCCATGGTTTCAACGGAAGTGCCACAATTCCCACTGGGATGGTGGAACTGCCTGTGGAGTTGGGAGTAGGAGAATGTCGGAGAGTACGAATGTTGCAATTCATCGTTCTGGACATAGACTCCCCTTACAATGCTTTCTTGGGCCGACCGGCCCTCGTTGAATTCAGAATAGCCATTGCCCCATGGTGTTTGACCTTGATATTTCCCACTGATCATGGAATAGGAATCGTTCACGGAGATCAGGCCACTGCTAGAGCCTGCTACATTGCTGAGCTAAGGGAAGCACAACGGAAGGAGAAGGGAAAGGACGTAGAGGAGTCTCTCTGTGTCCGTTTCGCCGACAATTGACAATTAACGCCCGGGCCCAGGCCCGGGCACCCCAGCCAATTCCTCAGGGATCTTGACCCGAGAGAAACTGAAGACGAAGGAGAATCTAAAGAAAGTCAAGCATCCCCAACTGAACTGACAATTGATGTCCCAATTGACAATAACGATGATTCAAAAATAATAAAGATTGGATCTCAGCTAAGCCAGCAAACTCAAGAGGAATTGGTTGAATTTCTGCGGGCAAATCTTGACGTGTTTGCGTGGGCACATTCTGATATGTGTGGGATCTCGCCGGACATCGCAAGCCACACTCTGAACATTGACCCGCGGCATGTCCCGGTCAAACAAAAAAGGTGCGGTATGGATCCAGAGAGATATGCCGCCCTTAAAGAGGAAGTAGAAAAGCTTGAAGCGAACGGATTGATTCGAGATGCGCTATATCCCGAATGGGTGTCAAATCCCGTACTCGTCCGAAAGCCAAACGGGAAGTGGAGAACATGTGTCGACTATTCCAATCTGAATAAAGCATGCCCCAAAGACAGTTTCCCGCTCCCTAGGATTGATCAACTAGTGGATTCGACGGCTGGACATGAACTCTTATCCTTCATGGACGCGTATTCAGGCTACAATCAGATACCGATGCATTTATACGACCAAGAACACACCAGCTTCGTGACCAATCTGGGACTTTACCGTTACAAGGTTATGCCGTTCGGACTCAAAAACGCCGGAGCTACGTACCAACGGTTGGTCAATCGGATGTTCGCTAATCAAATCGGGAAGACAATGGAAGTATATGTAGACGACATGCTTGTGAAGTCACGACTCTCCACCGATCATATAAAAGACCTGGGGACTATGTTCAACATACTTCGGGAATACAAGATGAATCTCATCCCACTGAAATGTCACTTTGGAGTTGCATCCGGAAAGTTCCTTTGGTTCATCGATAACGCCCGGGGAATTGAAGCCAATCCCGAGAAGATTTGGGCAATCAGAAACCTTGAAACCCCCAAAACCATAAAGCAAGTCCAGAGTCTCAATGGGAAAGTAGCAGCATTGAGCAGGTTCATTTCAAAGTCCATTGACAAATGCATTCCCTTCCTCGATCTGATTCGAAAAGGGAAATGAAACTTTGAATGGACCACAGAGTGCGAGGGCGCTTTCCAAGCACTAGTCCAACATCTGTCTACACCACCGATACTGTCAAAGCCTATTGATCATGAGAATTTGTTCATATATCTGGCGATATCAGAAAACGCTATCAGCGCTGCATTAATCCGAGAAGAAGACAGGATACAGAGACCCGTATACTATGTCAGCAAACGATTGACTGGGGCTGAGAGAAATTATTCGAAGCTGGAAAAGTTGGCTTACTGTCTTGTCATTGCATCAAGAAAACTCCGACCATACTTCCAGGCACATTCCATTATTGTTTACACCGACCAGCCGTTACGACAGGTCCTCTCGCGGCCTGAGACGTCTGGAAGGTTACTCAAGTGGAACATCGAACTGAGCCAGTTTGACCTTACTTAGGCTCCGAGACAGACCATACAAGAACAAGTCCTAACCGATTTCATAGCTGAATTTACCATCCCAGAGGACTTGCCCGAAGCTAGTGAATCCCCCGAGTACGTCTGGAAACTTTATACTGACGGAGCATCAAACGACCAGTGCTCAGGCGCCGGTATTGTGCTTGAAACTTCCGAAGGTCATCCATATGTTATGCCTTAAATTTCGATTTCCATGCGACTAATAATGAAGCTGAATATGAAGCCCTCCTAGCCGGCTTGAAACTTGCTAGAGATTTGAGAATTATCGCAGTGGAAATTTATTGTGATTCACAGTTGGTTGTGTGTCAAGTACGAGGAGAGTATCAAGCAAGAGATCGAAGGTTGGCTGCTTATTTAGCGTGAGTTAAGGAAGTACTAGACTATTTCGATCACTACGCCATATTCAATATACCTCGAGAACGCAACCAAAAGGCCGATTCGTTGGCAAACTTAGCCAGCACAGGCGAAGCTCAAAAATTGGGACTCGTACCCGTAGAAACACTATCTTCCCCAAGTATCGACCAAGCAGAGATAAACCGGGTATGCGAATCCATCCCCGAAAGGGATTCATGGATGACTCCACTCAGAAATTACATTGAGCGCGGAACCCTGCCAAAGCGCAGGAGTGAAAAAAGACAGGTCCTCCGAAAGGCATCAAGGTTTAACATCTAGAATGGACTCATGTACAGACGGGGATACTCGATTCCCCTACTCCGATGTATCGCTCACGATGAAATCAAACAAGTGCTATGCGATGTGCATGAGGGAGAATGTGGCGATCACACCGGGGGGCAAACACTTGCCAAGAAAATACTTCGCTACGGATAATACTGTCCTACCGTGAATCGTGATGCGTTGGAATATGCGAAGAAATGTGATAGGTGCCAGAAATATGCCCGAATTCCTAGAGCTCCTCCTACTGAGATAACGCAAATGGTCAGCCCATGGCCGATCGCAATGTGGGGCATCGACATCATCGGTGTTCTACCTCTGGCAAAAGGTGGAGCGAAGTACGCCATCGTCGTAGTTGATTACTTTACAAAGTGGGCTGAAGCCGAAGCTCTCGCTACCATTACAACGAAGAAAGTAATCAACTTTGTGGTTCGTAACATCATCTGTCGATTCGGTCTCCCACACACCATAATTACAGACAACGGAACCCAATTCGACAGCGCGGAATTCAAGGATTTCTACAAACGATTTCACATCCAAAAGAAATTCTCCGCAGTTGCACACCCTCAAGCGAACAGACAGGTCGAAGCAGTCAATAAGGTTATAAAATCAATCCTGAAGAAACGACTGGAAAAGGTCGGGGGCAAATGGGTCGATGAACTTCCTATGGCTCTATGGGCTTACCGAACAACCCACAAGACCGCGACCGGCCACACTCCATTCTCTCTTTCCTACGGTTCAGAGGCCGTTATTCCAGTCGAGCTAGAAGTACCTTCCCATCGTGTGACATACTATGACCCAAAGACGAATGCTATATTACTTGTTGAATCTCTTGATCTACTAGATGAGAAGCGTGTGGAAGCTTACTTGAGGGCAGCTGCGCATCGAAGTTGAGTCGCCCGATTGTACAACGCCAAGGTCCGTCCGCGAACCTTCGAGTTAGGCAATCTCGTCGTAAAAAGAGTCTATCCAGTTCCTTCACATATGAAGCCAACATGGGAAGGACCGTATGTTATTGAATGAAGGCTCGGAGATGGCACATTCAAGTTATCGACCATCGACGGTCTTACCCTGCTAAGAGCTTGGAACAGCGAGAGCCTCCGCCGCTATTACACCTGACAGGCTATCTTTATCCATTTAGTCTACTTTCTTTTTCTGCAATTTGTTTATGCATTTCGAAGTTAGAACTTGTAATAAGGCAACTGACTTTGCCACACTTTCTTATTTCAACAATAAAATGCAACCTCTTCGAGCCAGAGCTGTGATTTACTTGAAATACTTCATATGACCATCACTATGCACGGAGAACTAAGTCTCATCATACGGTGGGATTTATTCAAATAGAGAGTGGCTGCGGTGCAACCAATCACTCCCTAAGTGAAACCCGAGCTCGGGGGCAAGCCATCACATCAAAGTCAAAAAAGGGATTGGTACACGATAATCCTTCCTCAACTCCGAACTCCCAGAGTGCGAGTCGGAGTATAAACATTCAACTCCATATTCCTGGAGTGCGAAGTGAAGTATAAACATCCAACTCCGAATTCCCAAAGCGCGAACCGGAGTATAAACATTCAACTCCATATTCCCGGAGTGCGAAGTGGAGTATAAACATCCAACTTCGAATTCCCAAAGCGCGAACCGGAGTATAAACATTCAACTCCATATTCCCGGAGTGTGAAGTGGAGTATAAACATCCAACTCCAAATTCCCAAAGCGCGAACCGGAGTATAAACATTCAACTCCATATTCCCGGATTACGAAGTGGAGTATAAACATCCAACTCCGAATTCCCAAAGCGTGAACCGGAGAATAAACATTCAGCTCCATATTCGCGGAGTGCGAAGTAGAGTATAAACATCCAACTCCGAACTCCCAGAGCGTGAGTCGGAGTATAAACATCAGTCTCGAATTTCCCGAGAGCAAGTCGAAGCATATATGTCAACTCCAGATTCCCCGAATGTAGGACGGAGCCTGAACACCAACTTCAAAGTTCCCATAGCATGGACCGAAGTATAAGTTTCGACTCCAAACTCCCGGAGCGCGAGTCGGAGTACAAAAACCAATCCCAAGTCCCCAGACGGCGGGCATGTGATCGAAACTCAAGTCGGCATAACCATTCGCCGGTAAACAAATGAGGATCCCCGGAATGCGGAAATGATTATCGGCAATCAAACATGTATGGATGCATTACTCAATCTCCACTTGACTCAGACGTCCGTTCGGTGGCACAAGGCTCAGCATGGTATAAATAAGAAGCGATCGTCGAGTGACAGTCTACTACTCATCCCCAAGACTGGGGGGCAGAACTCAAGCATCAACCATTGATTGAAGCGATGCGACGTCAGAATTCAACTGCTTCTCAGTCACAAGCCATGACCACAATACCCGAACTTGGCAAGCAAGAACAAACTTCAATCGGAAACTGAAACTTCACAAGTGCAGTCCAGACACTGAAACACTTAGTCAAATACACATTGACAAAAAAGGAAGTCAAAGAGAAAAAATTTCATTTCTATTGATTATAGAAGACGTTCGTGTACAAGTTTCCAAAAAATTCATACTAGCAGGGGCCGAACCCGCATCTATACACGGCTAACAAAATGCAAAAAGAACTCAAAATACGTCAGGTAATTGTGCTTAGTCTCTCTTCTTCCTTGGCTTCCTCTTCAGTGTGGACCCGCTTGAGCCGTCGCCAATCTTCCTCTTCAAGCCTGTGCCTTTCGGCGGTTGGTCTTCCGGCAATGGCATTATGTCAACGTCTTCCTCTGAACTCGTGTGAATGAGAATGCTTCCTACGGGCGGAGTCGGAGGGACGTGATCAATTACAGACGGTGGAATGGGCAGGCTGGTGAGAAAGACAGAACCACCGGGAGACATCATTCCAAGTGGAGCAGGTCCCGATGCTGCCATCACACTTCCAAAGCTGCCATCATAACCAGCTGCTGCCAGTTCAGCGTCGATCTGGGCAAACATCTCCTCTTCAGTAACAGCTCGAGCCCCACTGGGGGCATCAGCAGTCGGCATTGAAGAGCTTGCAGCAGGATCGGTTCCACTCACGACAGATGGAAAATCAGCGGGGGGATCACCATGACAACGAAAGAGTTCCTCCATCAAGTGCTTGTCGAACGCCATTGTATTCCCCTGCATATCACCCATCGGGGCAGCTGCGCTCACAGTGGTTGCTTCGGTCACGATAGCCTCCTGCATCTGATATAAGCCTTGAGTATCAGGAGGCATGTGCGGCGCAGCGTCAGTCACTGGACAAGGAGTGAAAAAATTGTTAGAACTTAAACTCGATCGAAGACTTCGACTCATGAAAGACATATAGAATGTTCGGAGTACCTTCCTCAGTTTGGCTTATAAGCGACGGGGCGGCTTCAGTCGTTGGCGCTGCAGTCGGAGACATCCGCGGCTGATCCGGATTATAGGCAGGAACAGCTTGAGGGTCAGCCGCAGGCAGAGGTTCAAGCTGGGTTGACACCGGAATGTCAAGATTTGCATCATGATGTCCAACCCCGGAGCCTTCTCCTACTTCCAGGTGCTGAGTGCCGAGCCTCTCCTTCTCATAAGAAATCATTGAATCATGGAGAGTCTTCTTCTCATCATCAGTTAATAGGCGATTCTCAAGCTCGAATTCATCCACAGATTCACCCGGGTGCGCCTCTTTCTCCTCCTCGACCAATCGGCCCCAAGCACTTCGGAGATGCACCGAATAGTCATCGAGCCAGGCTAAGCCCCTGTGCCTCAGCACATTAGCATTGTAGACAACAAGGAGGTCCTCGATGTCGGCCTCTAGCCTGGACTCGGCCAATTTCACCCTTTCCTCGACCTCAGTCTCCGCTTTCTGGACTTTGGCCACCGCCGCATCTCGTTCTCCCCTGAGCAGAACAGCCTGATCGCACGCCTCCTAGGCTGTGGTGTTCGTATCATCTTTTTCTTTGACCAAGCCGGCAAATTTGGCTTTTAGTTCATTAAGCTCCTTAACCGCCGCGTCCCGTTCGACAATGACTTTGGTATTCCGGTGGCCCATTTCCTCCACCAGGGCAACGTGTGCCTGACTCAACCTCTCCATTTCTGCCTTCGCTTCGTCAGCCTTCTTAATGGCCTCAATCTCAGATTTTCGAGAAGACTCGGACTCAACAGAAAGTACTTGGATAATGCGATCCCTTTTTGCAAGCTTAGTCTCCATCTTTTCGATCTCTTTTGCCCGCTCGAAGGCCAATTTAGAAGATTTTTCGGCAGCCTTCGCCCACTCTCGATATTGGGTATAGATGTCGTGGACAAAGTCATGCATCGTGCCTTCTACTGACGATGGAATTCTCTTCAAGTGAGGAGGGAAAACATATCCGTCGAAGCAAATATTAGGAAAATCCTTCTTCATTTGGGCCAACTTAAGGGCCCTTCTCCAGTGAGATCAACAGGGACCTGCTCTGTAACCATGGAAGATGTAGTCTCGACTCTCTGGAGATGATTCTCGGATCTGGAAGTGTGAGAAGAAGGCCTATGACGAAGAGGCTCCGGTGGGTGTGAAGTTTGAATGGGAGGAGGAGATGGAAGCCTAGGAGGAGGAGAGCGTGATATAGACCGGCGCCGGTATTCTCTATCCCTATCGCGCCCATGCCTATCCTGACTAGAATGCTCGCGATCGCGATCCCTATCAGAATCCCTCCTACGGGAATCATAGTAACCAGAAGCCTTTCGGGTTGAACGAAGACTGTTCAGCATTGACCCTCTTCCAGACATAGTACCTGAAAATGAGAAGCGAAGAAAGAGTTAGCAACTTCCTGAGTTGGACGAAGTACGGTTGTGGATCATGTAGTGTAGTGGAGTGTATGCATGTGCAATCCCCCGACCAACCAGAAATGTCGGCCGCACTCATAGCAAGCGACCCGCTCGGTTCACAAGCACTATCAAGCCCTTCCATCCTGGCATCGTGAGGAGACGACATGAAATCCGGGATCGGAATATCATCAAGCCCGGCAAAAGGACTCTCCACTTGCGGGGGAGGAGCCTCTGAAATTCTAATCCCCTGGGAAGGTAAAGACACGACCACAGATTTAAATCTCTTCGATTTAGGGCATTTGTAAGCAGCGGCCTTGCCTTTTTTTTCCTCCAGAATCCTGAACATCGGAAGGAGGCACGACCATGAGCTCAGTATCGGTGGGAGTTCTTTCTGGATCAACTTCTTTGGTGATCACAACTTTGGGCGCTTTGCGTTTCACACGTTTCTTCAGGGCCACCCTATGTGTCACATCCAGGTGTATGCTCTGTCTTCTTTCTATTAGCCCGACGGCCCTCAAATTCCTGTCGGTCAGGACTATGTCTATGTGCCTCTCTTCGCCCGGAAACGCTTGAAGAATTCGAACAAGCTCTCTGAAGTGTGGGCCATCAGGGTGAGAGATTGCGGCTATAAGAAAAGAAAAGTATATCAGTTTTTGGAAGTCGATCACTAACATCTCAGTAGTTAAAGAGAGGGTGGCGACACTTACGTCTATCTAACCAACGCCTAGCAAACCCAGGAGGGGACCGAACGTAGAACCATTCGGACTTGTAATAACTTAGCCTCCCCCAGGAACCCAGCACAATATGGCAGCTTTTGACTGCCTCCAGGAAGGTGAAGGAAGGGCTATCTCCGCGGCTCTTAACATTGAATAAATATCTAATCTCGATCGGCTTCGGCGGTCGAAAGAGGATCTCCATGAACAGGATGAAGGTGCTGTTTAGCAAGGCATACCCGTTAGGGTGTAGCTGAGACGGGGCTATGCCAAGAAACGATAATGTCTCCCTTATATAGTCGTTAAAAGGAGGGAGCGTCCCCACCGTGTAGGCATGACGGTTAAAAGCAGTATACCCCTCCGGGGGATTGTGTGGCCTGTCGGTTGGTTCGGGAAGTATCACGTCGTCAAGAGACAAACCGTGCCTTAAGCAGATCCGGCCTAGCATGTCTTCAGAAATACCCAACGGCACGGAGTCTGATGGGTTAAGGATGAACCGAGCCCCTGGACGTTCATCTGGCGCTATTTCAATAACTTCGACTTCTATAACCGGTATCTCTATGGTTGGAGGAATATAACTTGGATTTTCCGGCTGCTGGGAACTCGAAGGATCCATAACCAGCTAGGTTATAAAAAATCACTGTTAAACTGACAAATAACACTCGTACATCCCCCAGTGTAAAGTGTGTGAGCGTGTTGTGCAGTATAGTACTGTATATTATTTGGAAAGATCAACCGGATTAAGGGAAACGTGTAAACGACGAGACTTCGGAATTCAGTCGAAAGGACCGTCATCGCTGACCATCACAACCATACCATCCAGTTGATTAACCATCATTTCAAGTTAAAGTTTGGTGTCAATGTGATAAGTCCCAGTTCCGTCAACGAGCTTCGATAGGCAATCAGATATGCGGTGAAGCGGTTAAGTCCAGCAATACAATTTTGAAGCTCGTCGGAATCAACTGTTCTAATGAGTAGGAAGTTTTAAATTTTTGTAATGTTCAAATCGTGTCGCTTACGGATGCCATGTTCACATCAATAAACTAAGGACGTGTGCATATGAGCCAGGCTCGTTCGACTCACTCCTGAGACCATCAAGTTCGAATCGGTGCCAAGACACGCAGTTCGACTCGCTCCTGAGATCATCGAGTTTGAATCGGTGCCAAGACACGCATTTGGACTCGCTTCCGAGACTGCACAGTCCGATTCGCTCCCTTCGACTCGGTCCCAAGATCACGAGTTCGACTTGCACCCAGGCTCTCCACTACAACTCGATCCAGAAACCATCCACTTCGACTCGCTCCGAAGCTACACACTTCGGTTCGATCGAAGGCCATCGATTCAAATTGATCAAGCACAGCCCCTTCGCGTCGATCCATAGATTCGGGGCGTTCGACTCACTACGAAGCCCCACCATCGATCGACGCGAAAACCTCTGCCTCATCCTCTCGAAACTTCCCACTCCAGATCGATTCGAAGCCAAGATCTTGAAACTTTCGATCAATCACAACTCAGGCTGATTTAGTATTTGAAAACTGAGTCTCATCGTTCACGCGTTGGATTCGTTTAATGGATTACCTAGATTCCGTCAGATTATTTCGATTAATTGATGGTGGGAATTGATTTGAAGTCAAGGATTTTCGTTCTTTCCTCTCGAGTCTCAGAGCGATACGAAGGCAGGGAAGGTAAATAAGAAAAGTAAAAAAGTGAAAAAAGGCAAAGTATGGAGTATTTATATGAAGTCGAAAACAGGAGGAATAACCGATTCGAATTCCAGTAGGGTTGAGCACGTGCTTCGACTCCCTCTTCAGCGCACTGATGCAAAGCTCCTCTTCGACTCGCTCCTTCGACTCCATCCCCGTGACTAGTTCGACTCCCTCATGCAGCTACGAAAGACATCACTTCGACTCGCTCAATCAGTGAACGTCTCGACTCGCTCCACTTCGACTCGCTCAGTTCGAGTCCGTCATCAATGCAACATACTTGCTTCCCATCCAGAAATCCAATGAAAGTTATCTTCGACGTTTCAACCATTCACATCGATTCAGGAGAGGATCGTTACGAAGGAACATTCAAAAAACAGTCATTGAACGTTGTTGCAACGAGTTTCACGTCGGTTCAGGAGAGGATCGGTACGGAATTCAATATAAAATAAACTAACAACGACTCGTGAACGCACAAACATCAACGAGAGTCAGGTTATCATATATGCATGAATGACTGACTAATATTCGACATTCCAGATTTTTAGGAATCCGAAATTTATCCAGTGACCACTAGCACACATCAATCAGTTGCAACAATACAGGGCACAGCAGTCGATAGTCAATAGATTACATTATCAAGAAGGATAGTCAAAGATTACAACTTTCATCGAGAAGACGATAACTATTCAGAATAAAGACTGCGGCACTTCAAAGCACATCATGTTTTCACAAGACGTACTTTGGGGGGCAAATGTTATCCCACCTTTTGGCAAGGCCGTAACAACAAGGGATTGACTAGTAACCAGTGATGGTCCGTCTCAAAGATCAGTTGTACATAGGCTCACCACGGATATCTTTGAATTTTGTCCGAGCCCGGATCGAGCCAAAATTGGTAGGACATGGCAAGCTAAGCCATGAGAGCCAACGTTTCAAATCTCGAGTCAATCCAAGTTCGTATTCTCAAGTTATGGACGATGCAAGATTGGACCAAGATCAACTACCAATCGACACGCTCCTTCGACTCGCTCCTTCGACTCGCTTCACAACATCCAGTTTGAAGCCAACTTCGACTCGCTTCGCAACGCCCAGGAGTGGCATCTTCGACTCGGTCCGCCCAGAGGCCAACTTCAAGTCAACCAGGTTCGACTCGCTCCACGTCGCTCAGAGCTGCTCTCTTTGACTCGCTCCAGTTTGAAGCCATCAAGAGTGCACACTTCGACTCGCTCCGCTCGATAACTGTTCGACTCCATCAACTTCGACTACACTGCTCAAACCTCCCAGGGTGTCCCATTTCGACTCGCTCGACCACTGCTTGCTTCGACTTGTTCGATCTGGGCACGCTTCAACTCGCTCAAGTCAGAGTACACTTCGACTCGATCAATACAGCGTTAAAGGCAGAGCGATCCAGGAAGCGCCACGTCATCGAGTCAAGAGGAAGCGAGTCGAAGTGGAAGCGAGTCGAAGGAAACAGCCTACCGAAGACTCCAGTTCGTATCGATCATATCTCCCAATCTACTAGTCCAAATGCTATGAAATTTTCACAGAAGACTACATATATGCTAAAGAATGTTCACGCCAAATTTCAACTCCATTGGATAAAATCCTGAGCGAGTCGAAATCTGCTCGTGTCGATCACGGATCGGACCGAAACTTCACGGGCTTGGGCGTGCGGGCCTGGTCACATGCCACAGAGGGTCTCCCGAGATCTGAGCGAAATACCAGCCTCCTACACCTATAAATAGACCCCCAAAGCCAACAGAAAAGGGGTTCTTCTTCCTCCATGAGATCTCGAACGCCCGGACTCCGCCAGATCCAGATCTGAACTTTGTCGCTGCTGCTATCAACAAGATTCACTGCTGCAAATAATAGCCAACTCTTGTAATTCATTGCATTCACTTGTAAACATCAAAGGAAGATCAATAAAGCAAACTACTTCATAGTGGACGTACGCTATACGCCAAACCACTCTAAATCCTTGTGCCTTCTTACACTTTAATTATTCTTATTTCTGAAATTTGGAGTTTTTGTTAGATAAATCCTCGTTTTACATTTACTTTCTTCACTTTATCTCTTCAAAGACTTCCGAAGAGTGTTGTGCCCAGTTTTGGTACAAACATTGACTTAAAGAGTTTATTAACGAGTTGGATTAAATATGGGATGAGTTTTATAAATGGCTTTGGATAATTATAAAAGAATTTGTAAATGAGTTTTAAAGAATTTGAGAAGGAGAAGTTTTATAAGCGGGATTTGGGATTTATTAAGAATGTTTTATAAAGGGATTGGTATTTTGGGTTTCTCCGTTTTAGATGACATTTGGGTTTGATCATTAAATATGATTTCATAATAGTAAATCTTTCTAAGTGTTTGGTGAATACACTTATATCATAGTATAAGTGTATGGAAAAGTTTCCAAGTTTTGAAAAGTGAAATGGTTTGTGAATATACTTATACCATTGAGATAAGTATATGGTTATATTTTCTAAGTATCGAAAATACAGTGGTTTGTGAATATACTTATACTGTTGAGATAAGTATATGGAAGTGATTTCCAAATATTTGAAATGTGATTTTAAATAAATGAAAGATTAATTTAAGAGGCTTAGTGATTTCCATGGGAAATACAATCTTTGTTTGGAATGTTTGTTTATTTGATAGTTAAATAACCGACTATTAAATCATGGCCTAAATATGTAATCCTTTTTAATTTTGGTGGTAGGGAAATATTCCCTACGTAACACCGAAGGATTTTAACTCTGGAAATATTTAGGGAAAACATGAGGAATATATGGTACAGTTACCATGGGGGTGCTATACTGTACGTATAAACTCGTTTCGTTCTTCTAGGACAAATGATAAGGAGATACGTCCACTTAAACGGTTAGCGGGTGATCCCCGCTCTTATGTATTATTTGATTATTTCCTAAAGAACTGGTATTGAGTATTCCGAAAATCAGCGTTTGGTTTTGTGGAGCACCTGGGAAGCGGAAGAGTGTACTCATAAGAGATGACTCCAAAACTATGACCAATCCGAAAACCATATACGGTTCTATGGAGGAGATTCATGATATATTGAGATGGTAGGATCCATGTGTGATTCCGAGACTCATTTGGATATGGGAATCCAGGAGTGTTTCCAAGATCTAATTGAGATGTGGGAATCTATGTGTGATTCCGAGACCCATTGGGGTATTGGAATCCATGTGGGATTCCATGATCTATTTTAATGGCGGTGTGTGAGCTGGAATGCCGGACGTAGCCTCATCAGCGGGAATGACTAAAACCAGAGATAGGAGGCATGACCAGTAGGGTTGGCAAACCCATAGGGTGTAGTCGGCTCCTCTTAGATGTCACTTATAGTTGTTATGCATGCATGAGGCGATGCACTGGGTCTTAGCGAGATCAGCTATGATTTTCCTATGGTACATCACTAGGGATGTATGCTGCTTTGTAAGGATATCTCTGATCCTTGTGCAGGAGGACAGTTCCTCGAAGTACTGAGGGCACCTCCATGGAAATCCTACACAATTAGCGAACGTGCCTTATCAATTTTCGATTATATACCTAGCATTGTTGTGATGTACACTCACGAGCATCACAACTACTTGATTATTATTAGTTTCGCCCTTAGACATTATTATAATATCACATCATTTTATGATATAAAGGTTTTGGTTCTCGTAAGGTAAAAACCCATCCGTGTTTATGTGTGGCGTGGTCTTGCGAGATGCCTTTAATTTTAAAGGATTTTATAAGTTAAAATAAATAAAATTCCTTATGATTTGAGCTCTAGAGCTGGTTTTACCAGACTGACCTCAGTGTTGTTTTCCTAAAATGCTCGGGTCAGACCGAGTATATTTCTAGGTTTACTTGGATATTTGGAGCTTCAGGAGACAAGGTAGAGGCCTAGAAAGGTATTTACGTACATGGTTATTTTTCCGTTGCATTCATTGTTGTATTTATTAGAAATTGTGAGGATGGGTTGTTATAGCTGCCCGAGCTGAAATAGGTTTGTGTACTCCGATTGATGTCTGTATATATATAAATTACAGTTTTGTTTTTGTTTAAAGATTTGTTATATATTATAGATCATTCATTCTGATGTGTGATTCTGTGTTGGTTTACTTTCTTCTTGTCTTCTTTCTTGTTTCTTTTCCCTAACTATCCGCCTTTCCGTTCAATTTGGGTTGGACATGTGTGGTTTACTGTCAGCTTAAACTGTACGAAAAAGTGGGTCATTACAGTTGGTATCAGAGCTTAGGTTGAGCAAACACCTAGGCTTTGGTGGTGTTGACTCATTTGAGATAGGGTAAGCGAGACCCTAGGATGAGTTTGAGAGTATGTATATATATAAGAGTGCGTATTTGTCAGTGATAAAAAAGTTTTGTATTTTGTTGTTTGATTTGTTGAGTGGCTTAAGAATTCTGGTCGATGCGTGTGGCCAACGTTATCGATAGGGGTTTCCTAAACACTCGAACAAGACCAATTGACACGGTATTGTTTTAAAATGGGTAAATGAAATAATTTTACCTGGAAATACATTATATATATATAAAAGAATAATTTTTCAAAGAAAATTTATTATAGTTATTCTTGGTTGTGCTAGGTTGTTTGGAAAGGATAATATTCCATCATTATCTTCTGGGATTTGATCGGTCATGCTCGCCCATTTCTGAGCATTAACCATTATTCATTAATCTATCTTGAATCTTCCTTTTTGAAATTTGGATTGAGTAGATAGGAAGTTTGGGAACATTGAAATGAATACCTTACGAATTAAGTTACACAATTTTAATATAAGGCGTTAGTTGATAATGTTGAATTGAAATTGATTTCTAAAGATTGTTTCTTTAACAGAAAATTTGGAATATTTTGAAATAATATTTGGAAATGATTGAACATAAAAGTTGGTTTTTTAATAATTAGGGTTTTATAAAAGAAGTTTATTAAAAGAAAACTTAAATATTTCTTAAATAGTACTTGAAAAATGAATTATATAAGAAAGCTAGAATATTTTTTTAATAAAAATATTTGAGAATTATTTCCTTTAAATGGAAATATTTTATAAAATTGATTTATAAAAATGTGTGTATTAAATAAAAAAGGAACTTCATATTCTAAATCCCGGTGATTTTGGAAAATGGTTTTTATGGTTTACAGGTTAATAATAGTAATTGAGAATGTACTTGGGATAAAAACATTTCTAAGTGGGTAGTTGCTACTATTGGGATCTCGCTATATAATTGTTTAGATAAAACAAATTTTGATTTGATTCCAAAAGTATGGTTTGATTTACTATAAAGTAAAAGTGTATATTATTATTTTAAATAATTATGGAGAAAGGAAATAATAGTTTTATTTGAGATAGCTTTGGATCTTAAAGGGGTTTTTGGTGTATCAATATTTTGGAAATAGCTTGCTTAAAAATATATTTAAGTATAAATATATTGAAAAGGAACTTTATATAAAAATGGGTATTCCTTTGGATTTGGTTTGGGGAACGAGTCCCAGTTTGTTTTGTGATGATCAAAATAATCTTCTAAGTGACGATCAGATGTTTGCTTAGGCGAACGGTATTGTGCACTTAGTAAATTATTCTCTTTGTCATTGTACGGTTGGAACGAGTTCGAATCCAAACGAATTCAAAGCAAATTGGAATTGGATATTTTGTTGAAATATTTTGCTGGAATATATTTATGATATTGTTTCAAAGAGGGGTTTGAAAGGAAAGAAGTGATTTTCAGTTAACTGGTTCGAGTGGCTCGAAAATAACTAAAAATGGGTAAGATATGCGTTCAGATGATAAACGTTTCTCTTAAGTATTATCTTTCTGGTAAGGAAATATATAATATTGTTTGGTAGTACCCAGTTCCTTTTTATACTTTTGGGGTTACTCGAGCTATATATATATATATACACACACATATTTGTTATGGATTAAAATATATATAATATCATTTCAAAAGTTTTTGAAATAAATAACCAAGTATTTGACCCTTAAGTTTCCAAAGTATATGGCGTCGTTTCAAAAAGTGTTTTGAATGGAAACCCGGGTGTGTTGTTAAGAGAATTAAAAATAAAAGTTTGAATTTAATAGTTGTGTATACCCTTGTAATATGGTAGAGTGTTTTATAAGTTTTACAAATTAAACGGAGTAAGATGAAATGTTTTTCATAAATATTTTAATGGGAATAGAATTGGTACTGAAATAACCAATTAAATTAGTATGTAGAATGGACGTAGATCATTTCTATCTCCATATAGTTTGATCTAATATTCGATTACAAGGCTTTGAGGTGTTTCACACCTTTTCAAATAAGGATTTATTACTCGATTTTTGATGGCGAACGCTAGATGAGGGTTTTTGGTATGGGAGCAAAGTTTTCTATCATAGCTACAGCTATGTAAGGAAAGCAGAGGTTCCTAACCTAGGAGCCTGATCAGGGTCTGCAATAGTAAATCAGGTGAACGATACTGGTTTGGAAGTGGAGTCATGTATTCGAGTAGTGATCGAATCAGATTCTGTATATAAATGATCTATGAACATCATGCGGGCTTATGAATAATATTTGAGTATTCTTGTACTGCAATTTCGAGGACGAAATTCTTTTTAAGGAGGGAGAGTGTAACAACCCGTATTTTGGGTCTTCAAATTTAAATATTTAATTTTTTTAAATATTCGGATATGAATTAAATTATAATAAAATCTATGTTTCAAATTAAGACTTGATTTTCAGCGACAAATTTTTTATTTAATTTTTATAATTTTTCCATAATTTTTAATTTGAAAATATTTGAATTTCTGTTTGATGTATTTTACAGCAAACGTTGGCATTTTGAAATTCCGCATAATTTACTAACTTGTCTATTTTATTTTTATTTTGTAATTGTGTAACATTGTTATATGCGATCGTAATTTACTTTCTGTCAATCACAGTTAATAATCGAATGCGATACGGCATGGCGGGTACCGGAATATAATTTAAAATCAAATGCAACTACACAGTATATACATTACACTGCCCTTTTTCCCTCTTAGCCACCATCCGTCCCTTTTGTCTTGCCTTCCAGTATCCTCTTTTTCTCCCTAGCCACTATCATATTGCCCAAGTTGCCATTATCCCCATTGGATTTGAGTCTTTGAGTTGATTAGTGTACTGGGAATGGTGCTCGGCATGTATATATGTGTATGCACATATGCTCATTTTCTCCTCTGTTCTTCTCCTCTGTAGAAAGAAATTTAGAAATAATCTTCACCTTCTTCCATTCAAAAATAAAAAGCTCCCAAATCCCTCACTTTTAGCTCTGACGTTCAACTACAAAGTTGTTCTTAATCGAATCTAGTTTATTTTAAAAAATGGTTCCGGGAATTTTTGTCAAGTAATAGGAGAGATATCTTTAAATAACAGCAAGTGGTCGAGAAAATGACCATTTTCAACCATCACGGATTTGCAAATGGAGGATACGGATGGATTTGTAGCGGTGATTGGAGATTTTTAGAAGCGCTCGTGTGATTTTTAGTAGCTTGGTTTGTCGTAGGGAAGAAGATGATCGGAAAACATTTGAAAAATAATTTCCGACGAATCGGTAGTCGAGGGGTCGAGCGGAGATGTCGAGGAGGAGCCTGAGAATGAGGCGGAGGGGATGACTGTGGCTGATTTCTGATTTACGCCTTGCAGTATTGGGAATTGCTTGATTTAGGGTTTGGGGCATGTTTTTGGGTTGGGTTCAGTTTTCCTTGACCTGAGGATAAAGCGCAGCATCGAGAGGGGCTTTGATTGGCCAGGATTGGTGCTAGAGGTTGGCGGTCAGGTTGGAGTCAGTTAGGGTGGTCCTAGATGCTAGTGGTGGTAGTAGTTGCGGGATTTTTGGAGCAGGAGCAGGTTTTCAATCGCGGTTTGGGTGCACGGATTTTGATAGAGCACAACGATCGTGAGGGTGATGGTGGTAGATGAACGAGGCGGCAGAGGCGGTCTTGTTGGTAGTCTCGAGATGATGGTCGATGGTTTGGGCCATGCGTACACGTGCACGCATGCACGATCGTGCATAGTTATCTTTTGTTCCAAGCAAATTTTCGGATCGAATGTAAATTTAGGAAGAAGGAAGGGAAACTGTAGCTTGTGGATGCGGGTCTGTTAAATCTTAGGCCGAGCCCATTAGCTTGGGTGAGCACATTTTGCTTTGTTTCCTTTTTATTTATTTATTAAATGCCGTAAACTTTGAAAATTGATAACCGGCTCGTTTGAAATCCGATTAACCTTCAGATTTTTGCGTTGTAATCGTATTGATGGGTACAACGTTATAGTGCAACTGGTTGATAGCTTTGGACATGTAAAAATTTGTGACATATTTAAACAGACTCGGTTTAAATCATGTTATCTCAGAT
The DNA here is from genome assembly GCA_030737815.1 of Allium fistulosum. Lineage (NCBI taxonomy): Eukaryota > Viridiplantae > Streptophyta > Magnoliopsida > Asparagales > Amaryllidaceae > Allium > Allium fistulosum. Next base: position 692,985,060 of record CM060903.1, on the reverse strand, counting down.
AATAAGGTCGTTTAAATTTATATACCTTAATTATTGATGTTTACTTAGCCAAATAAATTACTGTCGAGTTAAATAGGATTAAATATGTTAATTGGACATCTGTTTAGCTGAATAAAACACCGTTCCACTAATTAAATTAATTTTGCAATTAATCAGTAGAATAAATCCCCGTTCTGCTATTTTATAGATCTAGACATTCGATTATTATCGTTAATTGATATTCCGCTTTGAATAAGTGATATTTTAACCAATGATGGTTAAGTGTTGGATTTCTTTACATATTCGTGGATTATGTAAATATATGTTATTGACTTGGAAAGTTAATTGAGTAATATGGTAGCTTATTTAAGTACCATGGTGATTGTTAAGCCTCCTTCAAAATTGAAAAGCTAATTATTGATTTGAAAGTTATTTTAAGAATAATTATTTTATTATAAGATCTAAAGATAATTATTATTTAGTAATAATATTTAAAAAGGTAATAACTTATTAATAATAATAATATTTTAAAAATAATTTATACTAATGTTTAAGTTAATTATTTTATTAATATGATTCTTAAAGGTTATTCCTTAATGCATGTTTAATTATTATTTTAAAGCTATTTAGTTATTGTCTTAAAAATGTTTTTTATTTTAATTTAATTACTTATTTAAAATGATTTAACAATACTTTAATTTTTTATTAAAGTTAATTAATTATATTGATTTAAGTTATTTAGTTATATTTAAAAGATAATTAATTTTTATATTAATATTAGTTTAAGGTTAATTAATTATTGTTTTAATAATGTTTTAAATTAATTAATTTTTATATTAATATTGTTTTGTAGTTAACTTATTAATACAATAATAGTGTTTGAAATTAATTTAATATATTATTAAATAGATCCTAAAGTATTATTTTAAATAAGATTTGATTTAAACAAAATAGAAGGATGTTTAAATAGTAATTTGTTATTTAAAGCTATTTAAATAACTTATGGTTTATCAAGAGGACCTTATTGACTTAAAGAGTCTATTAATGAGTTGGATTAAATATGGGAAGAGTTTTATAAACGACTTTGGATAATTATAAAAGAATTTATAAACGAGTTTTAAAGAATCTGAGAAGGAGAAGTTTTATAAACGGGATTTGGGATTTATTAAGAATGTTTTATAAAGGGATTGGTGTTTTGGGTTTCTCCGTTTTAGATGGCATTTGGGTTTGATCATTTAAATATGATTTTAAAATAGGAAATCTTTCTAAGTGTTTGGTGAATATACATATCATAGTATAAGTATATGGAAAAGTTTCTAAGTTTTGAAAAGTGATATGGTTTGTGAATATACTTATATCATTGAGATAAGTATATGGTTATATTTTCTAAGTATCGAAAATATAGTGGTTTGTGAATATACTTATTCCGTTGAGATAAGTATATGGAAGTGATTTCCAAATATTTGAAATGTGATTTTAAATAAATGAAAGATTAATTTAAGAGGCTTAGTGATTTCCATGGGAAATATAATCTTTGTTTGGAATGTTTGTTTATTTGATAGTTAAATAACCGACTATCAAATCTTGGCCTAAATATGTAATCCTTCTTAATTTTAGTGGTAGTGAAATATTCCCTACTTAACACTGAAGGATTTTAACTCTGGAAATATCTAAGGGAAACACGGGGATTATATGGTACAGTTACCATTGGAGGTGCTATACTGTACGTAAGACTCGTTTCGTTATTTTAGGACAAATGATAAGGAGATCCGTCCACTTAAATGGTTAGGGGGTGATCCCCGCTCTTATGTATTGTCTAATTATTTCCTAAAGAACCGGTATGGAGCATTCCTGAAATCGATGTTTAGTTTTGTGGAGCACCCGAGAAGCGGAAGAGTATACTCGTAAGAGATGACTTGAAAACCGTGACCACTTCGAAAACCATATACGGTTCTATGGAGGAGATTCGCCATACATTGAGATGTTGGGATCCATGTGTGATTCCGAGACCCGTTGGGGTATGGGAATTCTGGAGTGATTCCAAGATCTAATTGAGATGTGGGAATCTATGTGTGATTCCGAGACCCGTTGGGGTATTGGAATCCATGTGGGATTCCATGATCTATTTTAATGGCGGTGTGTGAGCTGGAATGCCGGACGGAGCCTCATCAGCGGGAATGACTAAAACCAGAGATAAGAGACATGGCCAGTAGGGTTGGCAAACCCATAGGGTGTAGTCGGCTCCTCCTAGATGTAACTTATAGTTCTTATGCATGCATGGGGCGATGCATTCGGTCTTAGCGAGACCAGCTATGTTTTTCCTATGGTACATCACTAGGGATGTATGCTGCTTCGGAAGGATATCTCTGATCCTTGTGCAGGAGGACCGTTCCTCGAAGTACTGAAGGCACCTCCATGGAAATCCTACACAATTAGCGAACGTGCCTTATCGATTTTCAATTATATAACTAGTATTGTTGTGATGTACGCTCACGAGCATCACAGCTACTTGATTGTTGTTATTTTCGCCCTTAGACTTTATTATAATATCACTACATTTTCTGATATAAAGCTTTTTATTATCGTAGGTAAAAACTTGTCCATGTTTATGTACGGCGTGGTCTTACGAGATGCGTTTGATTTTAAAGGATTTTACAAGTTAAAATAAATAAATTCCTTGTGATTTGAGTTCTCATACTGGCTTTACCAAACTGACCCAGGCATTGTTTTCCTAAAATGCTCGAGTCAGACCGAGTATATTTCCAGATTTACTTTGATATTTGGAGTTTAAGGAGACGAGTTGGAGGCCTATAGACGTATTTACGTACATGGTTATTTTTTCGCTGCATTCATTGTTGTATTTATCAATAATTGTGAGGATAGGTTATTATAACTGTCCGAGCTAAAATAGGTTAGTGTACTCTAATTGATGTTTGTTTATATATAAATTACAGTTTCGTCTTTGTGTAAAGATTTGTTATATATTTTAGATCGTTTATTCCGCTGTGATATTCTGTGTTGGTTTAGTTTCTTTTTGTCTTCTTTCTTCTTTATTTTCCCTAACTATCCGCCTTTCCATTCGATTTGGGTTGGACATGTGTGGTTTATTGTAAGCTTAAACTGTATGAAAAAATTGGTCGTTACATGCTTCCTCCACCAATTTTAACTGTTCCACTCCTAGCATCCATATCTTAGTTCCTTAAAATCTGCATTAGATTCTTTGTAAGATACAGAAGATTAGCCTAAGAGAGATGAAGAATAGAGATAAAGCGTATACTTATATATATATCAAATACAAGTACGTTATTATAGCGTTATCACATACCCTTGTCTTTTCTCTAATTCCTTAGGATTATGTTTTCAAAATCATTTTAGGTTTGAAATTTATTTTAAATTTTCATAAACCTATGCTCTGATATCAAGTTATAACATCCCCTATCTTGAGGCCCGAAGCTAAGCGCTACAGATGCTAGAGTCATCCATAGTATTAAATTCCGATGATAAAATACGATAATGTTAATAGAATCCATAGTATCAGAAGCACATGAATATGAAATAGAATCATCACATGTAACCAAAAACAACTTTTCCGATTACATTACAAATCGATATTTCATATTCAGTTACATATTCCCGAAATGATTCCCAGGTTTTGATCAAATATAATTATTACAAATTACGCCAAGAGCGACCTATGAAGATGCCCCTTGGATGATCAGAGTACTAAATAGACATATCAGTCATAATTGCATTACAGTGGATATAATATTAAATAAAATCTACATTGCTAGCTTTGCCTCCTGCATTTCTTCGGAAGTTTATTCGTCCAACCTGCTAAACCTGAAAAGTCTTTAACTCTCAATCTACTCAAATTAATTTTGAGTACCCGCGAGTTTAAGGGAAAAAACATAAACTTTGAGTTAGACATAAAGCCTGGTGTGAATAATACTATTACATCATGGTTTACTGATATTAAGTGAGACCATGCCGCTTAGCGGAACGGATTTCCCCTTAGTAATATCCTTTTAAAAGCATATCTTTTGCAAATCAAAATCCTGCGATCAAACTAATTATAATAGCAAGGGCAATAACATATATGCATTTTTAAATCAGGTAATCAATGGACTATGTATCCAACATTATAATTTTATCTGGCTAACTATTAACCATTGGCTGACTCGGGCCTACCAGACATAATAAATAATCTACCTCTATTAGACACAATACTTGACGGTCTGTTCTTCACTTACTTCTTCTAGGGTCAACTGATCCTAATGGTTTTGTAGGCTCACCAATAACCTTTCTTTTCTCTATATATTTATTTCTGTGTGTAACATCATTTTAGTCTTACTTGCTACAAAGCTCTACACACTATAATTCTGGACTTATTTTAGCTAGGGCTAATAGCTAAATTATAGGATGCGACCCTACAACATTCCACATCTGGTCTTCTAATATCTGAGTCATAAACTTAGGGTTAACTACCCTATCCACTTTTCCTTGAAAACATTTCTTCCAAATTGATTTCACCCTTTTAAATCATACTTAAACAAGGAAAATATACCCTTTTCTTTACTCAAAATACCTTTGCCATGATATATGCTTTACACAGAACAACGTTGATGAAAACCTAATTCAGTAAGGTTATCTATCCCTTTAAAATCTTAAACAATACCTTTCGAAATCATTCAAAACAACCCTTTCGAAAGAACAACTTAAACCTCAGACATCCTTTTTCTTAACTATTTAAACTTATCTTTCGAAAGCAAAGAACTTTCCTTTCAAAACAGTTAAAACATATCTTTTGAGGCACTTCTAATATACCTTTCAAAAGCATTGGTTTAAGTAAAGGTTTGTGGAAACATTGCTTCGAAACCATTTAAAATTATCCCTTTCGAAACCATTGAGTTTAACATTTAATATAACTAAGGGTCATAAAAGAACAAAGGCGAAAGCATTACTTTCGAAAGCATTGATCCTAAATAAAAGAAAGAAGATAGTTTCGAAACCCATCCTTTCGAAACCATTGCCTCCAAAACTATTTGAAAGCGGCTAAACTTCCCTTTCGAAAGCATTGAGAAGGCAGGCTCAAAGTAATAAGGCAAAAGCACCCTTTCGAATGCATTGATTCGAAAGGTATGGATGTGGTAGCATGGGTTTCGAATAGGTTCAAAGCGGCAATCCCTTCGAAAGCTTCTTTCAAAACAAAACTCGGCAACTCATTCAAAAGCTCTTTTCTAAAACAAGGGCAAGTTGATTGGTTCGATAGCTATTGGCTTCAACCCCTTCGAAAGCAAGGTTTCGACATTGTCCCTTCCGCCTTTCTCCAATGCACTATGTTTCAATTGCTTGATACCATGTGCATTGGTTTCGAATGGGTTCTTTAGCGGAGGCATGATGTCAAAAGCCAACAGATATAAGTGGCAAAGTAGTTAATCCAAGAAAAACTGATTTTTAGCCTTTAAAAGAAATTTCTTTTCACCTAACTTGCCTTATTTGTCCAAATGTAAGTGGTTACCATTTCTTTATCAAAAATCATTTTCTAAAAGTGCTACCGAATTCAGAATTTTTAATTAAAAACGTTAACAAATAAGACCTTCTTCTTGATAAAACATATAAAATGTTTAAATCCCTTAACTTAAATAATTTTATAACCAATAAAAAATTTAGGAATTTTTTTCAAAAATCATCATAATTCACTTTTAATATGTTTTCTAACATATTTAATTTTAGAGTCAAACCCCTTATATAATTGCTTTAGCTAGTTTAAACCTAATATTAAATATTTTCTTTCATAGAAATTAATAATAAATCCACATCAACTTAAAAATTTATGAAACTTGAAACCCACTTCTAAAATAATGCTTTTGACCATATCTCAAAAACACGAGTCAACTGGATGTCATTTAATTTGTTCCAATCTAAACTTATCATAAAATCTATATGAAGCAGTATAAATCATCAACAAGCGTATATATCTATTTAAATAAATATAACATGGCATATTATTTGCAAAATAATTCGGCCATAATCATAAAACCGAAATCATAGTCAAAATGAGATGTAAGTCTATTATTCACCTTAGCTTGATGTTAAGAATGTTGAGATTTGCTCTTTGCTTAATTTCTTCAAGCTTTCTACTTGATTCCTAGCTTATCTTCTTTTGATTCCTCTTAATGGTGGCCGGCCGAGCTCTTTGGGGGTTTTAGTTTTGTTTGTAATTATTGAAATGAATAAGAAATGAAGGTAGGAAGGGTTTAGGATATAAGAATAAAGACTATTCTTATTTTGCCCTTATCATATTCCACTTACTTACTTATTTTCTATTTCCTTTTGTTTATACATTCATTAAGGCACGACCCCTTTTCAATTAACAAATCTCAATCCCTTAACTATCTACATCACTATATTTAATTTACCCAACTAAATATTTAAATAATATTAGTCAAAATTAGGGTCATTATAGATCACCACATTCTCCTTCATGAACTTCTTTTAGGACTCGTTTTATCTCATCATGAGCGATACATCGGAGTAGGGGAACTGAAAAACCCTTTCTATACATAACTCCTTCCTGTATGATATATCGTAAAGATTTACTAACGACTTGTCACTTTTCATTTCTTTGTTTAGGAAGGACTCCTTGTTGCAAATAGTTTTTAATCGGAGTCATCCACGATTCCCTCTCAAGTTCTGTCTCTAGTACTTGTCGATTTCCATTAGATTTATACTCGAGGCATTTAATTCTTCGACTGGAACCAAGCCCATCTGTTATGCATCCTAGGTGCTAGCAAACTTTGCTAATAAATTAGCCTCTCTGTTTTGATCCCGAGGAATGTGGTAATGTCGTAGTACTCAAAGTCAGTCAACAACACCTAGACATGGGTAAGGTATGGAGTAAGCCATTGTCCTTTAGCTTAGTAATCTCCTCTGACTTGGTATACTACCAATTGTTAGTTGCAAATGATTTCAAGAGACTCTATTCCCAGTTCTTTGGCGAGTTTAAGTCCAGCAATCAAAGCCTCATACTCAGCTTCATTGTTTGCTGTAGGGAAATCAAGCTTTAAAGAATAGCAAATTAATCGATATTGGGGAGTTACAAGCATGATCCTAGCTCCAGAACAATGATCATTAGATGCTCCATCTGTATACAACTTTCACCACATGGTATTGTTTTCATTGCTCTTCGGGAAAATCATCTTGCGCGGTAGATTCTACTATAAAATCTACCAGTGCCAGCCCTGGATAGCTCGGCAAGGAAGATAAGTGATGCGATTTGGCTAAGCTCGATATTCCACTTGAGTAACCTTCAAGACATCTTAGGTCGCTGGAGGACCTGTCGTAATTGCTGGTCAGTGTAAATATTGATAGGGTGCAGTTAGAAGTAAAGGCGGAGCTTTCGTGATGCAATCAGCAAATAGTATGCCAATTTCTCTACCTTTAGAAAGTTCCTTTCAGCTCCTGTCAATCTCTTGCTAACATAATAGATCGATCTCTGGATTCAATTCTTCTCTCGAAGCAACGCGGCACTTATAGCGTGTACTGACACAGCTAAGTAGATATATAAATCTTCATGATCCACTGGTTTTGATAAGATGAGGGTTTCTCTAAGTGGTTCACCAAATCTTGGAATGCGTCTTTGCAATTTTGTTGTAACACCCCTAATTTTAATAGCATTATTCAAGAGATTTAATTAGATAAATTAAATAGAATAATGTAAAGATTAGAGAGATAAGAAGATGAGATTTGAAAACTTAAAATAGAAGTCGTGCTTAACTAAGTATAAACTTAAGAGAATGGGTTTATGTAAATGGTTTTCTAGGTTAACTAATAAGGGAATAAGACAAGGGTATTATAGGGAATAATCGTCCACCATAATCCTTAAGCCCTAAACCCTTATTCCTATTTTCATTTCATAAGTTCAAAAACTCTACCACATAAACTAAGGAGCAAGCCGGCCATTACCTAGGGGAAAGAAGAGAACAATTCAATTAAAAGCTAAGGGATCAAGCTATGAGAATTAAAGAAGATCAAATCTCAAGTACTTATCCAAATCAAGGTGAATAATAATCAAAACCAACTCTATTTTCATTTTTAAAAGGGCATTAGATTTCGAATTTAAGTTTAAATCCATTATGAAGATTTTGATGATGATATGCTTGGATTACATGATATGTTATAATCAAACAAGTTTGTTTGATAAATGTTTTTTCGATTTTAAGGCTAAAATAATTTATATTGAGTTTCGAATGCCATGAGGATTTAATATGTTATGTAAACATTATTTTGGAGATGGGTTTAATTATTCATAATTATCCAAGCTATAAATAATTTATTATGAATTTTCAAAGGAAAATATGAATAATTGGGTTTATAAATTAATTTCTGCAATTATATAAATGAATTTGGGAACGAAATTTATATATGCTAGATAACATAATAAAAGTGAATATTGATTATTTTTGGGGATTTATCCTAAGTAATTTACTAGGTAAATTGTTTATTTAAGATGGAAGATTTAAAAGTCTCAATTGTTTGGTTAAAGGGAAGGGCTTCTTTGTTAATTATCTTTAATTAATTCCTAAATAAATTCGACAGTCTTTTTGAAAAGATTTTGCTAAAATTTATGGCAACCAATCATAGTTTTACAAATAGGCAAGTTAGTTGAAAAGTATTACTTAAAAAGGCAATAAAAAACAGTTTTTCATAAGTTTATTGTTTCGCCACTTCCAGTGGCTACCTTTCGACTTTATACTTCCGCCCCAACCAAGTCAAAACCAATACACAAGGTATCAATGCATTGGTACGTAGTGGATTAGAGAATGGTGGTAGGTATGGAGTCGAAACCATGCTTTCGATGGGGCCGAGACTAATTTAAATAGCTTTCGAAGGTCTTTTGTTTTGCTTTCAAAAGAGCTACCGCTTACCTTGTTTTTAAATGAATGCTTTCGAAAGGGTCTTTTATATAGCTTTCGAAGGGGTTACCGCCTTCTTGTTTCAAAAGGGTAGTTTTCGAATGAGTTGCCTTAGATATGTTTTAAAGAAAAGCTTTCGAAAGGGTAGTTTTAAACCAAATCTAAACCTTGCTGCTGTCTATATACCTTTCGAATAGGTTGAAGTTTCAATGCTTTCGAAAGGCCAGTTTTTGTTTTATAAAATCTAACAAGCTGCTTCTCAATGCTTTCGAAAGGGCTCCAGTAGCCACTTATACTAAAGGTTTCGAAGGCAATGGCTTCGAAAGGGGTTTCGAAGCTATCCTTTCAAATGTTTTATTTAAATGATTAAAGCTTTCGAAAGGATGGTGCCGAACCCTTCAATTTTCCACAATCACTTTAACTTCAAGGTTATGGTTTCGAAAGGGGAATTTTCATTTATATTCACTTTGATCAAAAAGTTATTTTAAGGATAAAACCAATGGTTTCGAAAGAGGTGCTTTCAAATGGTTTCGAAGCTATGCTTCTATATGTTGGAAAGATGTACTTCAATATTTTCGAAAGGAATGTTTTGATGGTTTCGAAAGAGATGTTTTAAAGCGTTTCAAAAGGCATATGCTTAGTGTTTTGAAAAGAGGATTTGAATGCTTTCGAGAGAGGTTTTCCAATGGTTTCGAATGTAAAGGTCTAAGATTTCGAAAGCCTTAGTTTTGAAAACAAATAACCCAATCTCAATTTTTAAAAGGTAAAACCCATGGCATTATAAAAGAGCTTTTAAACGCTTTTAAATTGGAGTTTTGAAGAAGCTTACCATGATAAAAATAATGGGTTAAAGGGATTAACCAAATTCCGAGGGGAAATGGTTTCAAGGGTATTAAACCAAAGATATTGGTATTATTTTTGTATATGCTTCTTCTATAAATATATTCACTCTAAATGGTCCCATAACTATATTTTGGGGAGTAAGGGCAGAATAACCAGGTAGGTTGACCCAGTAGCTAATATAAATTATGTAACTATTGAATGAATAGAGTTGCATCCAGGAGGTCAGGTAGACCAGAATATAGGATGCCAAAAAACTAATTAAGAAGTTGTCTTTTTAGACAGGTTCATAGTGAACCCATGAAAACGATGTTTAAAGAGAGTTATTGGCAGGGGCCAACATGCTTATGGTGAACCCATGAAAACTATATTCGGATTAAGTTATTGGCAGAATTCAATAGGTTCATAGTCAACCCATGAAAACTATGATATAAGGGGAGTTATTAGAGACACCAATAGGGATAGGGAGAACCTATAAAGTAATTAAATAAAGTTATTGGCCGAGGCCAATAGGTTCTTAGTGATCCCACGAAAACTATGAGACCGGACCGATCGTCCATGAGCTTTAAACAGATTATTAGTCAGCCCATGAAAACTAATAGGTTAATAGTCACCCTAGAAAACTATAACTGAGACAAATAGTCAAATGAATGGGGGTGGGAAATCCAGAATAATTTACTTGTTTGCATATCATCATAATATTTTAAATTGCTATGTTTTAACCATTATGGATGCAGGAACACAGTATATGGTTCTTATAATTTTTGGATAAGATACTAGTGAGAGGAAAACCCGTTCCGCTAAGCGGCGAGGTCTCGCTAGATATCTAAATGGGTTGAGATGGTGGGTTATTCTTCATACCAGGCATTATGTCTCACTCGAAGTTTATGTTTTCCCCTTAAACTCTCGGGTGCTCAATTAACTTTGAGTAGTTTGAGAGTTGAAGTTTTCAGGTATTTCATAGATGAATCAGCTTCCGGAAGCATGCAGGAGGCAAGATATATATTAGGTGTTCTTTCTATTTTGATTCCACTGTGTTTTTATGTAAAGGTAAAGTTGTTTAATTGCCTAGATATATATACTCTGATCATCCAAGGAGGCATCTTAATATGTCACTCTTGGCGTATGTTATAATAACTATATATTTTCTCTGAATGTGGTTCTCGAAATTTGGGATTATGTAATGAATTTGAAATGATTTGAAATGGAATGAGAAATTTGTTCAATGATTTTAAAATTTTCTTCATATCCATGTGTTTCTGTTATATCAATGTATCTAACATTATCATATATCATCGCCGATGGTTAGTAACTATGGATGACTGCATCATCCGTAGCCGTTAGGTTTGAGCCTCCAAGTGGGGGATGTTACAAGTTGGTATCAGATCATAGGTTTATGTAAACTTAAGAAATTTAAACCTAAAAGATTTTCAAAACATAATCCAATGAATCAGAAAATAGGATCGGGGATTGGGTTAACGTTGTAGTAACATACTTGTATTATATATATATATATAAGTACGTATTCCCCTCTCTTTTAGACTGTTCTTCTCGATCTTACTAAGGCTCGTATGCAGATTTACGAGAAAGGAAGATATGGAGGCAGGAAATGGAAGAGGAAATCTCGGTGGAGGAAGTACCATGACAAACAGAAATGCTCGACCCACTAGGAGGAACCCGGATCGACAGGAAAATGCTTATCAAAATGAAGATGCCAACGTAGGTGCTGGAAATCCGTCAATAGATATGGGGATGATGTATCAGTTCTTCGTCTATCTGATGCAAGTTGGAGCAGCTGCTGGAGTAGCTGGGAATGTAGCAAAGATTACACCAGTCTTGGTGGGAAGCCATTTATGGGAACAAAGGATGCCATAAAAGTTGAGAAATGGTTGTTGCATTGTGAGAGAATCTTCGCTAACTTTGGATTGAATGATGAGCAGAAGAGGAGACTAGCCTCTTGGCAGTTGCAAGGATCAGTGCTTCATTGGTGGAATAGTGTTACTGCCGGAGTTCCCGAGGAAGAGTTGACTTGAGCAGGATTTTGAAGGAGATTCGAGCTGAGGTTTTTGTGTAAAGTTACTAAGTCAGTATTGTTGAGAAAGTTCATGGATTTGGTGCAGGGAGAGATGTCGGTAGTTGAGCTTGCTACTAAGTTTGTTGAGCTGTCAAGATATGGGTATGTTACCATTGACACCATCATCAAGAAGAATGGGAAGTTTATTCATGGATTGAGATCCGAGATTACTAAGGCGACCCTGCCACATCTTCATGATCCTTGTAATGTTGTTGTGGAGATGGCAATTCGACATGAGGAAATGATTGCTATTTATGGGAAGGAGAAGCCGGTTGAAACCCAGGGTTCTCAGGGTAAGAAGAGGAAGTTCTTTAAGAAGAAAGGAATCCAGAAGGGGGAAGCTGCCAAGAAGGAAAAAGATAACCTGGTTTTTTATAAGTGGGACAAGAAAGGTCATTATGCTCATGAATGCAGAACTGGCAATGGGAAGAAGGCCGCAGATAAGAAGAGTGTGAAATGCTTTAACTGCGACCAGGTTGGGCATTATAGGAATCAGTGTCCAGAACCAGTCAGGGCAAATAAGGGAAAAGTTTTTGCTGTTGGACAATCATCTGCTGGGCCAATTGCTGCTGAGAAAGGGAAGACTGTGATGGAAGGTGCGCTTTTGATTCAAAGTATACCAGTTATGGTACTATTTGATACCGGTGCATCGCATTCATTTATATCTCAGTGTCTGTTTGATAGGTTATGTTTAGAACCCATCTACCTTGTTACTTCCTTAAGGGTTGTGAATCCGATAGGAGGGTATGCAACTCTAGGAATAAGATGTGACCAGTTAGAACTTGATTCGTTAGGTCATACGTTTGCAAGCAGTCTGTATGTTTTTTATTTTGTAGATTTCGAAATCATTTTAAGTATGGATTGCTTGGGTAGGTATGAGGCTAGGATATTTTGCCAAGATTGGTAAATATCGTTGAGATACCCTCATAGTCATAACCGAATTATATTCCTAGTGGAGGATTCTGACCGGAATACTTGTACTATGTTGAGTGCCATGGAAGAAGAAGAGTTAAGATAGGTTAGGATAGCAAGAGAATTTGCAGATGTTTTTGAGCGGATTACAGGACTGCCACCGAAACAAGCCATTGAGTTTCAGATAGATCTTGTACCAGGAGCAAAACCTGTAAGTAGATCACCTAGCAGGATGACACCGGCCGAGATGAAGGAATCGAAGGTGCAGCTAGTGGATCAAGAAGGGAGAAATTTTATTAGACAAGCAGTTCACCCTGAGGAGCGGCCGCTTTGTTTGTGAAGAAACCGGATGGGTCGTCAAGGATGTGTATCGACTATCGTAAGTTGAACCACTACAACAAAATTCACTACTTATTACGCCAATAGATAGCTCGATATGGTAAAGCGCTATTAATGTGGTTAACTCTCATTCAACTCTCTACTGACTTAATCAATTTCCTAACCCAAACCTAAGTAACGCTTTGCAAAAGAGAGCCCGCCCCCCAAATATACATTTCCCTCCATCATGCTTCATTTCCCTCCATCACGTAGACGTTGTTTTAATCAATTTCATTCCAAATTTCCAAATTTCCAACCCTAAATTTGACAACTTCCGATCTTTCATCTCCGTTATTTTAATCAATTTCCACGTCTCTACTGTTCGATCTCTCCTCTCACGGCCAGAGGCGACCGCGTTCCACTGTATTCAATTAGCCGCGTTCCACTGTATTCAAGAAGCGTCGCGAGGAGGTGAGCGCTCAATTTTATTTTTTGATTTTTCTAATTGGTTATTAGTCTGTTTTATGATTTTAGGCATGCTTTTGAGGGTTGTTTTGAACAAGTGCTTGCTGGAATAAATACTGAAAAATAGCGTGATTTTCTCATCTGTTATGTATAGATTGAAGGCTACTATTCCTATATCAAAGATGCATCCAATTATTTCTCGTCTATTAAACATAGATGATCTTATGGTTTTCTCTTCTTAAAATACTGAAAGTGCAAATGCTATTACTACTATATTGGGATTACTGGAAAGAAATGTTGGATTATATGTGAATCAGATTAAATCAAAGATACATTTAAGTGTCGCGGTGAACATAAAGAACATATTATGAAGATTTTAAATGTGACACAAGGAAATAGCACGGTAAAAAAAATTGTTGGTACCTCTGTCCTCTGATTATTTACACTACTGTGAGTGCACCAATCTATTTCAAAGAGTATAAGACAAACTTGATAATTGGGATTCTGAATTACTATCAATGGATGGTAGAGCAGAGCTCGTACAACCAGTTATAACTCGTATGAGTATATTATTGGCTAATCATTTATTTACCAAAACCCTACGGCTAAATTCTACCTTATTTCTTGAAAACGAAGTAGCCAAACTATACATCACTTTCCAGCATGAAAATCAATACGAACAACTGGTGGCGTGCTCAATTGTCACTGTAATATATCACATCTGGGACAAATAAAACCATAGCATATATCAGAATAAAAGCAGACCGAAGATTGAGGTAGCAAAACCCATCCAATTGAACGTTAACTTATTGGTGGATGAGAGCTAACGGTGATTCGGGTTTTGGATTGTCGACCCTAAAAAACATGTAGTTATGTATTTTATTTCTGTTATTGTTGAAGGTTGAATTGAGTTAAGGTATAGTTCTTTTGCACATGAAAACAATTTGGCAATTGTTGTTTGCTATTTTTCCTACATGGGAAATTATTGTTGTTGGCATTTTCAGATAGTTTGAGCATTGATAGCTATTGTTGACTAATGGTTGTCAACGGCTCACGTTTTTTGTTCCCTTATACTGAACTAGAGATTACACCGTTACGTTTTACATTTTTATCATCAATTTAAGTGGAAATGTAGGGGCTTCCTTATATTTGAATTTTACTGTAAGCCACACATTGATGATGATGATTTAGGGTACTTAACTATATTTGAATTTGTGTGGTAGGTTTTATTTAAATTTGCATTTGATTAGAATGTGTTATTTTAAATTTGTATTTGATTATTAATGTATATGCTTCATATTCTAGAAACTTGCTTGTTTCCACATTATATACGTTGATGGAAAAAGATTGGGTTCATTTACACAGGTAAATAGATAATACAATATTTTAAATGATGTTTAATTTCAAAAATAAAAATATATTTGATATTAAATATTAATATTTATGTCTTTATATTTTTCATTGAAGAGCAACTAAGGAGTACGAGCAGGGGGCTAGGTGTTTTGTTGATGCTGCAAAGAAAAAGTTAAGAAATGTGGAGAAACTTTTATGCCCTTGTGTGGATTGTCGGAATCTTAGTCGACATCATGATGACATTATCGTTGAACATTTGATTATAAGAGGGATGGATCTTAAGTACAAGAGCGGTAGGTGGTATAATCATGGCGAACAAGTCAATGTAGGCAATGAAATCAAGTTGGATAATACATATGACTTACTTAAAGCCATTCAGTATGAAGATGAAGATTTTTTGAATACTACTTTTTTTTCCGATGATAAAGAAAAGGAGGATGTAAAGAAACGAGAGGATGATTTAGTTAAAAATTTGGAAGATGCAGAAACCCCTTTATATCCTGATTGCATAGATCAAACTAAACTATTTGCCATAACTGCTTTGTACAATCTTAAATGCGAGACCGGATTATCCGATAATGGGTTTGATAAGCTTTTGGCCTTGTTACAGTTGTTGTTACCAAAGAATAATGTACTTCCTAAGACTATATATGATGTAAAGAAATTCCTCAAAGTATTTGACATGGGATTCGAAAAGATTCATGCTTGTAAGAATGATTGTTGCCTTTTCAGAAATGAGTACCAAGATTTAGATAGTTGTCCAAAATTAAACTCTTCAAGATGGAAGATAAATGATGACTCAAAGGAGATTATGCTAGGAGTTACAGCTAAAGTGTTGAGATACTTTCCAATCATTCCAAGATTTAGGAGAATGTATAGATCTCAAAAAATGGTAGAAGACCTAAGGTGGCATTTCAATAATAAAAGTAATGATGAAAAAATGCGTCACCCTGTAGATTCTGTAACATGGAATGTAGTATATGAGAGGTTTAAATCATTTTCATCTGACCCACGCAATCTTAGACTTGGTCTTGCCACAGATGGTGTTAATCCATTTGGTTCGATGAGCTCCAAATATAGTTGCTGGACAGTCATGCTTGTGACATATAATCTCTCACCTATGTTGTGTATGAAGAAGGAAAATATTATGCTAACATTACTAATTCCTGGTCCAAAGCAACCCAGAAACGATATAGATGTATATTTGGCACCATTGATAGAAGACTTGAATCATTTATGGAATAATGGAATTGATATTTATGATGCGTTTAGTAGAACCGTTTTCAATTTAAGAGCAATTTTACTATGGACAATAAATGACTTTCCGACCTATGGAAATCTTGCAGGATGTTGTATGAAAGGTGAAAATGGTTGTCCATTATGTGGTGTCAATACGCATCATCGATGGTTAAAACATAGTCGAAAGATTGTTTATATGGGACATAGAAGATTTCTAGATCCTTCACATCCATGGAGGAAACAAAAAACTTGGTTTGATAACACCGTAGAGAAAGGCAACAAGCCTAGAATTCTCACGGGAAGAAACATTTCTGTAATTTTGAAAGGCTTTCCAAATGTTTTTGGAAAAGATAAGAATAGAGAAACCAAAAAGGGGAAGACCAAGAAGAAGTTAAATATGAAGTTGAATAAGAAGATAACAAGTAAAAAGAGGAAGAGTAAGCACAATAGAAAAGATGATGAGCAAGATGAGCTATTAAGGTGGAAAAAAAGATCAATCTTCTTTGATTTGCCATATTGGGAGGTTAGTATTTAAATTATACCTTTTTCTCATTAGCCTAACAATAATTTTTTTATCTCATTGAAGTGTTATATTATTGATATTTGTAGGAACTTCCCTTGCGGCATAATTTAGATGTAATGCATATTGAGAAAAATGTTGCTAAAATCCTGTTAGGCACAATGTTGCATGATAGTAAATCGAAAGATGGAACTAATTCTAGAAAGGATTTGGAGGATTGGGGTATTCGATAAAGTCTTTATGTTCAACCTCGTGGGAATAGAACATATCTTCCACCAGCTCCATATACATTGTCTTTGTCTGAAAAAAAAAATTATTTTGTAAAAGATTATATGATTTTAAGGGTCCAGATGGTTATTGCTCAAATTTCAAAAGATTTGTTTCATTAGAAGACTGCAAAGTTAGCGGTTTGAAGTCACATGATTATCATGTTCTAATGCAACAATTGTTATTCGTTGCAATTAGAGGATTACTTCCAAAGAAAGTCAGAACAACAATAATCCGTCTATGTTCTTTTTTCAATAAAATATGTCAACGTGTTCTTCAACAAGAGAAGTTACGACATCTTGATGATGAGATTGTTGGAATTTTGTGTGAGCTTGAAAGATATTTTCCACCCTCTTTTTTTGTTATAATGATACATTTGACAATTCATCTTGGAAGAGAAGCGCAATTGTGTGGTCTGGTTCATTTTCGTTGGGTGTACCCATTTGAAAGATACATGAAAACACTTAAAGATTATGTGAGGAATTATGCTCGACCTGAAGGGTGTATTGCAGAATCTTATCTTGTAGAAGAGTCAATGAGATTTTTTGGTGAATTTCTAAAAAAGAAAGTACAAATGGAGGAGAGAGAAGTTCAAAATGAAGATTACGAGAACAATTTGATACTCGAAGGACGTCCACTTTTGAAATCGAAGACAATAGAATTGTCATCTAATGAAAAAGATATTGCTCATTTGGCCATGTTAATGAATATGGCTGCGGTGGAACCATATTTAGAGTAAGTAGATATTATATTTTGATTCTATTTTTTTGTGAAATTATATCGTTAAATATTACTTAAACAATTTTTTTTGAACATCAGTATGCATTTGGAGGAGTTACAAAATTTGGATAAGCGTTTAGAAAAAAATGCTACATTGCTTTGGAAAAAACATACAGATAATTTCTCTGATTGGATTAAAAAGAAGGTTAGTTTAATTTTAATTTATCATTTCATTAGCAAGAAAACATTTTTTTCAAAATTTATATTTAATGAATTTTTTGCAGATACCTTTTCACTCAACGAGCGATGAAATATTAAAATGGATTGCCTTTCGTCCGAGTAGTAATGCATTGTCCTATAAAAGGTATGTAATTAACGGACAACGTTTTCACACAAAAGACATCGAGAGAGAAACTCAAAATTATGGGGTGACTTATGATGCGACTACCATGTGTAGGGCAAGTGCAAAAGATATTTCTCAAAGAGTCGATGTGGTCACTTATTATGGGATAGTGACTGATATAATCTTGTTAAACTATCATGTTTTTTATATTCCCGTATTCAAGTGTCATTGCGCAAATATAGGAAACGGGGTGAAGGTCGAAGACGGATTTACTCTTGTCTATTTACATCAAAGTCAAGCTTCATTTGTAAAAGATCCATATATCCTTGCATCTCAAGCAAAACAAGTTTTTTATTCAAGAGAGAATGATAATTCTAATTGGTATGTTGTAATGAAGGCACCACCAAGAGGTTTTCATGAATTAGAGACAGATGATCATGTTACGGAAGTTAGCTTTGTTAGGGAAGATTGTGAAGAAACTGATATGGATATTGATTCCATGGAAAATATTAGTTATGTTAGAGAAGATTGTGAAGGCATATTTGAGTAAATTTCGAAGTATGAATCTTTTGTTTAAAATCATGTTTGTTAGTCTGTCTTTAATTTAAAATCATGTTTCTGAATTTGAACTGAAAAAAAATTGACATGTTGATAGTTTATGATAACTAGTGATATGCAATTTTTTGTGCACTTCATCTTGTTGCTATGTTTTTTTTTTCATCCAGTCTTTTCTACCTGCATTCATTTAATCTGAAAATTGATGCTGTCAATTATATCCAGTCTTTTCTATCTGCATTCATTTAATCTGAAAAAACAATCTGAAAAAACAATGATGTTTTTTCTATGCCATAGTAAAGTTGTAATCGTGTATTGCTAGTCAGGTCTGGTCATAGTTTTTGCGCTTCTAGTTTCAAGCTATGATAATCCTATTAATTCTCTGTGTGAGTTGTGTTTGCTTCGGCAGCTTGCTATTTCCCTTTTGGGAATAATAAAAAGTGGACATGTACCAACCTGTTGTGTACATAGTAAGCCTCTAATATCACTGGCGTAGGTGCTTAAAATATCGATCGTATTTGTTATTAGGATGGTAAACTGATGACAGTGATGATGACTTTCAATTGACAATGTTTTAAATCATAAAATAAATAATTGGGGAAGAATTTTGATAATAAACTTCATGCCAAATCATCAATAGTAGTGGTTGACTTTACTATTAAATAACTAGTTGAATCCTATTGATGGGGTTTTATTTATTCATGAAGAGCCACTTAAGTACACATTTGAAAATAAAAAGTCTTCATAGTGCATGATCCATTGTTTTTTATTAATAGAGGTTCTCATGTCTTTGTTCAGGTGAAGACAGTAATGTATATGTATGTTGTATGTGCAGGGTAATTTTTATGAGCTAAATATTCTAAAACATGCCATCATGATGTTACGTGGTCGTATGATAGAATAAAATTAACCAAATTTTGATTTTTCTAAAGAAAATAGACATTTTCTTAAGAAGATTATAGTATTTTTCTGACAGTTTTTTCTCTTCTAGAAATTGGTTTTTATATTAAGATTATTGGTGAAATTTCCCAACAACTATAAATTTTTGTAATCAATTATTATTTCTTCCAAATTTCGATTTATTGAATGCGAGTATAAGAGAGTTGTTGGCCGCTATATACTGGCATGATTGACCGGTGCTATAATGTGATATTCATGAATCTTAACATGATCAATTTGTATAATAGAAAATGAGCAGGACTATGAAAAAGAGAAAGCGCACTGACATGCAAAAAGAAGTCAAAGACCCCAAATCTACACCAAACAAACGCATTGCAAGAGATAATGAGATTCATAACGAAGACAACCCACAAGAATTGGAAAATGATCAGTTGAAAAACGAACAAAACAACAATGCTTAACTACATGACAGCCCACAAATAGTCGAAGACAATGCAATTCAGTCGGAAGAAAATATTGAAGATGCAGTGAATGATGAGAGACATATGCAAGGTCGCGATGCATGCCTAAATGGGGGAAAAAAGAGTAGAGGACCAACTACAGTTAGAAGGCTTCCATTCAGCTCTCAGGAGGTAATCGAAGTTGAATTTAATGGTGCAGGTGAAGCAATAGGAGATGGGTCAATCAAGTTGTCTTCCTTTCTAGGACCGCTTGTACGAGAAGTGGTTCCGGTTACATTAACTGATTGGAGGCAGCTTGGTGATGATTTGAAAGATGTTCTATGGGAAAGCATTCAGGTGACATATATATTTTTAGCTACAGCTTATTTAACTAATAAATGTTTTACCTGAAAATATGTTTTAATATCAGTTTGAGTCAAGCTGTCCCATACAGAAATTTGTGATGTTCATTTTCAACGGTTTTAATGCTTCAACTGCTACCTGCTTTTTTCTCCTGTAGTTAAAAGCTCAATTATTATTATTAAAAATCAACTACTTATGTCTGTACAACCATTTTCTCTCACTAAGTCCTAATCAAAAATTTTTGTTAATAAAATAGTTTATTTATGTCTGTACAACATCTTATGTCTGTATAAGACAAACTTATTGATTTTTAAACTTAGTCTGTACAACATCTGGAAATCGTCATGTCACTATTCGTCATGTCTGTACAGCTATTCGTCATGTCACTTTGCCGTCATTGCAACCACAATTTTTTTACCACCCAGTTATCCCTATTTTTGTAGTTTGCCACTTTCCTTCTCCGACCATATGCTCTGAGTCTTCTGTTTCCTTCGCACTTATTCTGACATGCCACTTTTTTCGTCAAATTGCTATATGAAGTAAGCCTCATGAAATTATGCTCCTCTCTGTCTATCACTTCCCTTACCTATTTTAGTTGTATCATAAAGTTAGTCAAATTTTATCCCTTGCGTTTACACAGTTTACAAAATGTTTTTTTACTATAACTTATCTGCATAACCTGTTAGATTGTACTTTGTTTGGTTCATAAATTATTCGAAGTTATAAACCACATGACCGTATAGGACAGGGCAGCTGTAATGTAGCAGCCACTGTCGTTCAAGTCAGATTATTCTTTAAACATATGTTTCATTTTTCATTTACGCATCAACTGCAATGCTTTTTGTTCGTCTTTACCACAAAATTATTATGTCTGGCTATCAGTTACACGGAAAATGTTTTGTAGCATTGACTGTACTTCAATTCAGATTAAGCTTGAAACAAATGCACCATTTTTTCATTTATGCATCAACTATTTTGTTAATAAGTTTCAAAAATAGTCTGCTTTCCAAAATTGATTTTTAAACTTAGTCCTAATCAAAAAAATTTCATTCAACAATTAATAACTAATTTTTGATATTGTTATAAATTTTGCTCTATGAACTGGTCCCAATATTGGATTTGGGTGATCATTAAATCAGTCCCTTAATTTATATAACAAATGCTAAGCATGGCTAAAAGCAAGTGTTGCTTCGTTATCAACTGTAGATGAACTGGTGCCACATGAAAATTAAAAACTATATTTAAAAAGCAATTAGCAGGCACACTTGTTTTAAGGAGGGCATCGTTATGATTCTTTTAGTTCGATTTAAATGGTTTTTATTTTTATTTTTATTTTTATTTTTTAAAATTCAGAATGAATAGATTTTGACTTTCAAAAAGAAAAAAAAAATACTTATATAAATTGATCAGGCCTTGGCAAATAGAATTGATGTGCCCCTAATTTGATATTTATTTCTTAATTAATTATTTGTTAATTTCATGAATTTTATCGAAACTGTACACACACTCTTTAATTAAAATGCTTAATGAACTAGTTATGGCACAGTGCATGCATCTTTAATAATTTGTAAACTTTATTTTAGAATGGCATCGTTATACATATAGTCATACCAGCTCCAAAATACAATTGTAAAATAAAAAAAAATAAACTATATTTGAATATCAGTTTCCAAGCACAATAAAACTTCACCCAAAATATATATAGTTTGATGCAATACTTACTTTATTCATCACTTCCATACTAAAGTCTAAGTTCGTTCATACTTCATGTACTGAATTTTTATATCGTGGTTACACAATACGAGGTTCCAGATATCGTGGGTAGATTTTTTCCCCCTTCTTTATCCTCTTAAAAAAAAGTTTTCATATACAGAACCGTACAACAGTCTTAATCAGATTGTTTAAAAAGCTTAAGGCATTAATTATGTTCCGAGGAATATGTAACGGTTCCTGACTGACACTTCCCATCCATATATATCTTGACTAGTAACTAACATTTTGAATATTTAACCTTCTGAAATGTTACTTAACTGAAACCAGTCTGGAGGCATAGCTGTGTATATGATGCAATATGCATGTTAGCTTTATTCTTCCAATAGTGAAATCTTTTAAAATACATAACAGGTATCAGATATATACCATTTATAATAGACGTACAAACAAATATTTTATATTGTTGCTGAGTGTTATGTAGGTAAGAGCACCCATTATTACTTTTTGACACTTGTTATGAAAAATGTTGCAGGCGAGGTTTAAACTGGATGCAGATTGGCAAAAAACATTGATATTTAAGCAACTGGGAGGTATTTGAAGGGCGTCAAAATGTAGACTAGTTCGCCAAATAGTAAAAGCAAAGTCCATGGAGGAAAAACTTCAGTTGAAACCAAGTAACATCAAAAGTATGACTGAATGGAAGAAATTTGTAAAGTCAAAAACAAGTGTGGAATTTCAGGTATTTTTTATTACTATTATCTATTTTTTTGTAAAAGTTTAAGAACATAAACGATATTGATAATGTATTTAAATCTCTTATTTCAGGCATTAAGCATGAAGAACAGAGCTATTAGAGACAAACAGTTGCCATATACATGCAGTCGTAAAGGAATGGCTCGACTTGCTGAAGATATGGCAAAAAAAGAGTAATTTTATTTACTGTAATATTTGCGAACTTCTTAGTTAATACGTTTGTTATATGATGTTCTTTTGAATGCAGAAAAAGCAAAGTGGCGATTGCTCTTCCATCACGAGAAGTCAAGTTTGGATCAAATCTCGCACACGGAAAAATGGTGAACCAGTGAATATGACTGTTGTAGATACTATAGTAAGTTGATAAAAACTTGTGTTTATAGCATATATTTAAATGTATATAAGGTCTCATATGCATATGCACTTTCATATATACATGGTTTTAAAAGCATTCAGTTTCAAATATCTTTATTTTAAAAGTGTGGAGTCTCCTATATGACTAGTTTTCATGTATAAATCTGAAGTATAGTTTTACATAAAGCAATTTCCATACAAGTCTACAATTTGCTATATGTAGTCTATAATATTGTATCGAGTTCATCATCCACACTTTGCCCATAGCGTACATGCTCTTAATCGAGTTCAGTGCTTCTTTTCCTCCACATGCTGCTATGTACTGCTGCACTATGTATTTCGCCATGGACGCTTCCTAAACATAAGTTTCGATTCTGAATAAAGTCTTAGTAAATAAATATACAAATGAAAGTGGTTAAAGAAAGAGATAGTACAAATGATATTGTGATTTTCCATACACAATTAAATGATATTTTCTTTCTGTTAAATGATATTTTCTTTATGTTACTTAAATGTAGGACATACTTATGGGATTTTCCATACACAATATTTATAACTATGTGCGTTAACTTTTGTAGAAAAAGATTAAAAAAGTTGAAACTGTTCCACAATCGAGCTCGGTAATCAATTACAAAGAAGATGCACTTTCTAAAGTATTGGGACAAGATAGACCGGGTCGATTAAGAGCAATGGGAAGAAATATGAACATCAGTAGGGCTACTTTAGCACAGGTTAAGGATAAGCATACAATGCAACACGAAAGAAATTTTTTGGAGTTAGAGTAGAAATTTCTCGTGATGGTGAAAAATCAGGTTTGTTCTCACTTGTACACCTTCTACTTTCACATTGAGTTCTTTTACGTTCACAATGAACCCTAAACCTAGTTAAGCAATATATATATGAAAATAACAACTTCAATTGTAAATTATTGTTCAAGTTCAAAAATTTATACGTTTAATTTGTGAAGACCATGGCATGCCTTCCATTTTTACAGCAAAAATCACACCAATTCAAGTAATTTTTACTTAGACTGGAAGGAAGGATTGATGGAAAACTAAGTTGAAAAGAGAGGTTGAAGAAAGGATTTGGAATGGACAGGCTATTTAATTTGAAAGGTTTTTCCTACATGCACAATTTGAAATTGCGCAAGTAGGATTTTCTTTTCTTTCTTTCCTTTTTAATGAAAAAAGTATAGCTTAATAGCACTAAGTAGATATTATATTTTTCTTAGAAAAGCAAGTAGGAAGTAACTAAGTAAGTTATCGAGGATATATGAATAATTTAATATTATATTAAATTTTCTATCTAATTATGCGAGCTTTGTAGAATTAATTTTGCTGCGACTACTAAGTAGATAAGTCTTTTGTTATTAATAACATAATAACTTACAGCCAGTTCTAAGTGTTCATCGCAAATAATGATTTAATAACTTTGAATATCATTGAACGTGGAACTGATATATATATATATATATAAAGGAGACCTGACTCACTAAAAACGTAAACATACACGGTTATTGGATTATATTGGATTATAATTGGATCATAAAGATTTACATTGTTAATCCCAAGCATTTGAATAAAAACAAAGAAAACAATAGTGATGATTCCTTTTAATGAAGCACATTTTTTTCGTATTGGAAATAGAAATTTGTAATTTTTTGTAGCAGCCTTTAAAAACTTAAAAATAAAAAATTAACAATTGTACGTTTTGCGGTGAATATGCATTTGATAATATGGGATTAGCAGTACGTTGATAAAATGCAATGATCACCCTCAATATTTGAATATGCAATAGATCCACCTACACTTTTGCATTATTATGTATAGGATATGAACCTAAATAGCACAATCTGGAACTATTACTTAATTCAACTTATAAGAAGAATACAGTGTATAACAAAACGCATGACGTTTCATGCAACTTATATACACTCAGCAATAACAAACGCTTCATATGCACATATAATTGGGTCGTAGAAGAAAATTGTATATTTCTTATCGTTTGGATCACAACATCAAAATGATCATGTATCTACTATGAACGAATTTATTGAGTCTAATACATGAACAAATTTAAAATAGCCATATGCTCGAATTTCCAAAATATAGCAAGACTGTTCCCTTAGTACTTTTTCCATTTTAGTGCATCTCTCAATTATCAAATACTCACATCATGTTGTCGATAAACATTATCAATTATCAATTTCTCAATTTAGTATCCAATAAGCATGATGATGTTCAAATCATTTTTAAAATCCATAAAATAAAAAAATATAGCAAGACTATGGGAACAGTACTATGGGAACCACGTATCATCATCAACAGTCTTGCTATATATTTTTTTTAAAATGTACTATGGGAACTTCCAAAATCATATGCTCGAATTCTCGTTTTGATGTATCGTATGCTAAAAGTTCAGTTAATTTCTTAATTCATTTTCCATTTTTCATGTAGCCATGTGAAAATGTTTAACAGCCCCAATGATATAAATAAGGTATTTAACTACCTGCTTTGATTTTTTCATGAGTGTGAACTCATGTTGAACTGCATTTATTTATAAATAAGGTATTTAACTACCTGCTTTGATTTTTTTATACACTTTGTATCATGTACATGAAGTAGTGAGATCAAATACTTTCATTTTTCGTCAACTTCTATTAATTAATTCTTCGATTCAATATCTCGGTTTTGCAGGGTAGAGACAGCTGGACAGAAGTAAACACACCTCCTATACGTTGTATTATTGATCTCACATCATTTTTATTTAATTTTTTTCAGTAATTAATATCTTATTCTTTTTGATTAATTACAGTGCAAGTATGATAAAAAACTCAAGAAATGTGATTTATTGGATTGGCGAGGGAATGAAGATATTGTTGCCGAAGGAAGAGTCGTGTCGAAGGATCCAAACAACCTTGTTAATAACATTCCTTTAGGACCGGATGCTATGGTAATTCGAATAGACTTACCAAAAAAGGCTGATGTTTTTTTATGGAGACCTACATCTAGGTTCACACTTATTAGGGAAGCAAAGGATGATTTAGTGGCATGGCCAGCGAATAGAGTTGTTTTACATCCAAGTGATCACCTTGAAGAAGAAGAGGACGTGGTAAATAATTTTCTTTAGGAAATGATATATTATTTTAAAATATACAACTTTTACTGAGTAAATCATTTTTCTCTAATAGAGTAAAAGTGGCAACTTAGAATGCAAATGCAAAATTTATGATTGGGGAGGGAGCAAAGAATTAGTGGCTGAAGGGCGATTACACTCGAGTGACTCAAATGAAATTATTAATGATCTTCCTCTTGGACCATGCGCCATGATTGTTTGGATAAATAACCCAATAAAAAAAAGATGCTTTTTTGTGGAGGCCAGCCCCTGTAATGATACATGTTGAAGAAGCTGTTGGTAGGAAGGTAGCATGGCATGAATCCTAAGTAGTTGTTGAGATGGTTAATGTTTCAGCATCTCCTACGCGTCAGACCATAGTGCAAACATTTATGGTACTTGATTTTTATGCATTGTCATGTCTTTTAAATTATGTTTTTATAATGATTAATCGATATATTTTATCAACATAAACCAACTACAACATATCCTTTTTGTTAATTTACAGACGGCAAATTCAAGAACGAACAATAAATGCAAGCTGATGGATTTATCAAAAAAGGAAAAAAATAGTTACTGTAGGACGTGTAGAGTCAACTGATCCAAAAGCACTGGTCCATTTTAAACCACTGGGACCAAATGCAGTCAAAGTTTGGATAGAGGTTGTCAAAGAGCCAACTGCTGTGCTATGGAGACAAACATCTGAATTACAATACATGGAAGACGCCATTGGTTCTATAATAGCTTGGCCTGCTGCACACGTTGTAATGACATGAATTTTCAGTAAGTATAATCTACTTTGTTTATAAACATATATATATATATATATATCTATGTTTAAGGTCTAGCTTTATTTGCCAAGTAAATTTAGAGGGCTAGCTTTATTTGCCAAGTAAACATCCATGAATTTGGTTACTCCATAAATTTAGAGGGCTAGCTTTATTTTCCAAGTAAAATTGTATGGAAATCATGTGGCAGTGGAAGTTATATAAATGATAGCTAGGCAGGATATAAAAAGGAATACTGGTGATTGAAGTGATTAAGCAATCTAGTTGATGATAGGCAGTGGGTGATAGAAGTGATTGCGTGATTGCATTGTGGATTGTAGGGGGTGAGGAGGTAAGCAGCAGTATAGTTGAAACTGGGTTGTAAGTTGATGGATAAGGGATGGTGTTGATTTTGGGTCTGGCGTGGGAGATAAGGTTGTTGTTTTGATTGGATGGAGGCATGGTGATGGTAGGTAAATATTTTAGGTTGGGGAGTTGTTTGAGGAATTTCTGGAAACATGGAAAATAAAGTAGTGATGAATGTTGCATATTTTTGGCAGTGGAGTTGTTTGACGTGTTTGGTCTTTGTTGCGGGGTGATTGAAGAGGGATGGTTGGAATGGTTTGGCTTGTTCAGTTGCAGTGATATGTAGGGTGTGATTGAAATTGGTGATTTTGGTTAAGGGAGGTTATTTGACTGAAATGGGCAGGCCATGAGTGAGGAATGTTGTAGAGATTTAGACGAGGGTGAAGTGGAAGTTAGTGAAGTAGTGGAAATTTTTGAAGTAGTGACAGATTGAATAGTTGGTAGTTTTAATGAGTGGTTGGAAGGTTTCTGTTATGATGATGTGAGGGAGTTTGTATGATGAAGTGCAGGCAGCTACGGATAGGGGAGATGTTGAGGTGTGTATTATTAAATATGGTCCTAGTGAATTTTATAAAATTTCTGGCATATGGTCCTAGTGAATTTTATAAAATTCCCACGTCAACATGCATCTACATGCATCTTTTCCTAGGCTTTCGTACTATACTCTATAGACATAAAGCAATAATATTGGAAATAACTATAACAACACCAAAATAGAACACAAACAAATGCTGCCAGAATGCAGACAACCAAATTTGTATATCGACAAACTGTTCAGCCTAAAATTAGCAATGTTCATCCATAAGCATATTCCATCTTGCATTTAACCACTACTGTCTAATGACTACTCTCATATACTTAAATAATTAAATTCTTCGACAGCTACATAGAACATACAAATAGTTGCAGCATCCCGTAGATTCTACTACTGCAAGTGTTCAAACTTCTAATTTACACTTTAGCATTTTAAATTTTACATTTAACTAAACCAAAAAAATTTAATACATACATGATTTAATATGGAATGTTAGTATAAAAAATTGATTTAGTAACATGCCACTAATTAAGTGAATTAAAAAGTGAAAATCAAAATTAAAACATCATGATTAAAGCTGAAAGTTTGCTAGAGCAGAACGGTATATAACATGACACGAAATACACCACAATTAAACAGTTCATAAATTATATTGATTTATCTCCAAAATCCTACTTCCCGTACACATCATCTATCTGATTAAGTATAAGATATGCATAAAAGTAATACTGAAAAGAGCAAACTTATGCCAGAAATTTTGATGTAGATTTAAATGGATAGTAACATGTACGAATATAAAATGAGACATGCAATAATATGCAATAATTTAGTTTTTTGTTACATGTAAAAACATCTATCATTAATTATGTATCGTTCTTAATGTAATTATTTATCTTATTTGCAGGTGTGTGAAAGAAGAAGATGCTAAAGTTGTGATCTTCATTTTAATGCAAACAATCAAATATGTACTTGTTTTTTTTGTTAAACTATGCTACTATTTTTTGAGGTGTGCTTAATATATTTGCTACTACGTTTTGATGTGTATGAATATTTGGTATGTCTAATGTAATGTGTTACATCTCTATATTTATTATCTTTTATTATTATTATTGTGTTTTTTGATATTGGTATTTAATACTGCAGTTTATTAGTAGGATGCGGAAAATTTTTGAATTGTGAAATTAAATCATAGCACTTCAAAACCGCTATAATATTTAATAGCGCCTAATGGCCGCTATCAAATCTGTTAGTATTAAAGATGCAGACCATAAAAAGCGCTATGGTATTACAAAAAGCGCTATAAATAATGATGAATGATAGGTCAGTAAGCGCTATAAAATAAGATATTATAGCATAGTACAAGCGCTATTGTAGCTGACTTTTTATAGCAGCATATTGGAGTTGTGACAAGTCACCATCTACAATAACCTGTTCAAATACAGCGCTAATAATCCGCTATTAACACTTTCTATAGCGCAATATTAGTGCTTTTCTTAGAAAAAACAAAAAGTATTTTGTGGCTAATAACGAATTTCATAGCGGGCTAATAGCGCTGTGATATTAATCAATAACGCCTATTTTGCCCCTATAAAAATAAATAACATAGCGCAATATTTGCGCTATGAAATTAACAATTTTTATAGCGCTTTTTTTGTGCTATCTAATGTTGGTTGTTTTTAATCACATGTCGTTATACAGCGTTTATCGAACCGCTATAATATCCTTTAATAGCGTTTTTCGGGCGCTATCGTAGGGTCTTTTTGTTGTAGTGAACGAGAAGACGATCAAGAATAAGTATCCTTTACCAAAAATTGACGATCTATTTGATCAGCCGTGTGAAGCTAGAGTGTTTTCCCAATTGGATTTGGCGATAGGTTTCCATCAGTTAAGAGCGGCAGAGGACAGTATTCCATTAACTGCATTTCGAACTAGGTATGGTTTGTACGAGTGGTTAGTAATGCCATTCGGGTTAACAAATGCACCAGCTTTCTTCAGGATCTGATGAACCGAGTTTTTCGAGGGTACTTGGATAGGTTCGTGTTAGTGTTTATAGATGACATTTTATTACACTCTAAGGATAAAAGGGAGCATTAAGACCATCTTAAAGTAGTGCTTGAGACGTTGAGGCAGCATCAGCTGAAAGCGAAGTTTTCCAAGTGTCATTTTTGGGAGAAAGTTGTTAGATTTCTTGGTGATGTGGTTTCAAAGAAGGGTTTGTTAGTCAATCCAAATAAGATCGAAGCTGTTAATAACTGGAAGAGTCCAGGAACGGTGACTAAGATTAGAAGTTTTCTTGGACTTGCTGGCTATTACCATAGATTCATTAAGGATTTCTCGCGGATAGCAGCACCTTTGACTAAATTAACCAGGAAGGACGTGAAGTTTTTCTAGTCCGACAAATGTGAGGAAACATTCCTTAAGTTAAAGCATTTGTTGACCAATGCACATGTGTAAGTAGTTCCAGACGGAAACCAAGGGTTGGTAGTGTATACCAATGCATGTGGGACCGGATTAGGAGCTGTGTTGATGGAGAAAGGTAAACTCATTGCCTACGCTTCACGACAGCTTAGACCACATGAAGTAAGATATCCTACTCATGATTTGGAGTTGGTAGCGGTGATCTTTGCGCTGAAAATATGGAGACAATATCTCTTAAGGGAGATATTTGAGCTATACACATATCATAAGTCCTTAAGGTATTTATTCTCTCAGAAGGAGTTGAATATGAGACAGCAGAGGTGGCTGGAGTTTTTAGAAGCTTATGATTTTGGTATAGAGTATACACCTGGGAAAGGAAATAAAGTAGCGGATGCTCTTAGCAGAAAACATCAGAATGTGGTGTTGGCTATGTTGGCAGAATGGAAAATTGTAGAAGCTTTGGCCACTTGTAGTGTGCAGTTAAGAACGACTACTAGTTCTAGTCAGAGTACTGCTATATTGTCCTATTTAGAAATTTGACCAGTGTTGATCGAAAGAATTGCTTCTAAGCAGAAAGAGGATCCATTATTAACTGAGAAGATTAGAAGGCTTTAGATTGGATCGGAGTTTGATGATCTAAAGGACTTTAGTCTTGACCAAATGGTTGAGAAAGAAGGGATGGTTGTATGTCCCGAACGTTGAGGACTTAAGGAATGAAGTTCTTAGGGAATGTAATCGATCCAAATTCACGATTCATCCTGGAAGAACCAAGATGTACCAAGATATTAAGAGGAGATTTTAATGGGAAGGTATGAAGAAGGATGTTGGCTTGTGGATTAGACAGTGTACAAACTGTCAACAAGTGAAGGCCAAACATCAAAAGCCGAGTGGATTGCTTCAACCTCTGGAGATACCGGTTTGGAAATGGGATTCGATATTCATGGATTTTGTAGACGGGTTGCCAATGTCAAATAGAGGAAATGAAAGTATATGGGTCATAGTAGACATATTCACCAAGAGTGCCCATTTCATTTCAGTTAAGTCAACCAGGACGACACCTGTTTTAGCTAAGCTGTTCATAAAGAACATAGTTAGACTATATGGAATTCTTAGTAGTATAGTTAGTGACTGAGATGCTTTGTTTACTAGTGAGTTTTGGAAGAGTCTACAAGATGTGTTAGGTACCCAGCTTAAGATGAGTACTGCATATCACCCTCAGACAGATGGGTAAACAGAGAGAGTCAATAAGATACTCGAGGATTTATTGAGGGCTTGTGTGCTAGACTTTGGTGGATCTTGGGAATATCACCTACACTTAGTTGAGTTTTCCTATAATAACAGTTATTAGACTAGTATAAGAATGGTGCCTTTTGAAGCTTTGTATGGAAGGTCATGCATATCACTAGCATGTTGGTTGGAAACTAGAGACGGATTAGTCTTGGGTCCAGATCTGGTAAGAGAGGCGACGAAGAAGATTGAGTTGATCCGAGAAAGGATGAAGGAAGTTTAGTCTAGATAGAAGTGTTACTCAGATAAAATTCGTAAAGATCTAGAATTCTCCACTGGTGACAGAGTTTTCATTAAGGTATCATCAATGAAGGGTGTGGTACGATTCAGAAAGTCAGGGAAACTAGCATCGAGATATGTTGGACCATTCCCAATTATAGAGAGGATCGAAAAGCTCGCATACAGAGTAGAGTTGTCGAGCAATATGGCAGGTGTCCATAATGTATTTCACGTATCTCATCTTCGCAAGTATGTGCATAATCCAGAGGCTATTATTCCTTCGATAAAGTTGGAAGATTTGATAATAGAAACGAATTTGACTTTTATTAGACAACCAGTTCGGGTTGTGGCGAGAGATGAGAAGAGGTTAAGGAATAAGACAGTCAAGTTGGTGAAAGTTTAGTGGAGCGACAACAAGAAGGACTGTACTTGGGAGACAGAAGACAGGATTAGAGATACTTATCCTGATCTGCTATGAGGGTATGTTCTATAATTGCTTTATACAGTTAGGAGATGATACAGATGATTGCTATGTTTTGTATTTAGTCCATACTGAATTTTGAGGACAAAATTCTTTAAGGAGGGGAGACTGTAACACCTCTAATTTTAATAGCATTATTCACGAGATTTAATTAGATAAATTAAATAGAATAATGTAAAGATTAGAGAGATAAGGAAATTGAGATTTTAAAACTTAAAATAGAAGCTATGCTTAACTAAGTATAAACTTAAGAGAATGGGTTTATGTAAATGGTTTTCTGGTTAACTAATAAGGGAATAAGGCAAGGGTATTATAGGGAATAGTCGTCCACCATACCCTTAACCCCTAAACCCTTATTCCTATTTTTATTTCATAAGTTCAAAAACTCTAACACATAAACTAAGGAGCAAGCCGCCATAACATGGGGAAAGGAAGAGGAAAATTTAACTAAAAGCTAAGGGATCAAGCTAGGAGAATTAAAGAAGATCAAATCTCAAGTCCTTATCCAAATCAAGGTGAATAATAATCAAAATCATCTCTATTTACGTTTTTAAAAGAGCATTAGATTTCAGATTTATGTTTGAATCCATTATGAAGATTTTGATGATGATATGCTGGGACTAAATGATATGTTATAATCAAACAAGTTTGTTTGATAAATGTTTTATTCGATTTTAAGGCTAAAATAATTTAAATGGGGTTTCGAATGCCATGAGGATTTAATATGTTATGTATAAAATTATTTTCGAGATGGGTTTAATTTTTCGTAATTAACCATGTTATGGATAATTTATTAAGAATTTTCAAAGAAAAATATGAATAATTGGATTTAGAAATTAATTTGGTAATTATATAAAGGAATTTGGGTCTGAAATTTATATATGTTAGATAACAAAATAAAAGTGAATATTGATGATTTTTGGGGATTTTTCTAAGTAATTTACTAGGTAAATTAATTTATTTAAGATGGAGGATTTAAAAGTATCAATTGTTTTGTTAAATAGAAGGGCTTCTTTGTTAATCATCTTTAATTAATTCCTGAATAAATTCGGCAGTCCTTTAGAAAAGATTTTGCTAAATTTTATGGCACCCAATCATAGTTTTACAAATAAGCGAGTTAGTTGAAAAGTATTGCTTAAAAAGGCAATAAAAAACAATTTTGCATAAGTGTATTGTTTCACCACTACTAGTAGCTACCTTTCGACCCTATACTTTCGCCTCAACTAAGTCGAAACCAATACACAAGGCATCAATTCGTTGATACGTAGTGGATTGGAGAATGGCGGCAGGTATGGAGTCGAAACCATGCTTTCAAAGGGGTCGGGACCAATTTAAAATGCTTTCATAGGTCTTTTGTTTTGCTTTCAAAAGAGGTGTCGCTTGCCTTGTTTTTAAATGATGCTTTCGAAAGGGTCTTTTATATAGCTTTCGAAGGGGTTGCCGCCTTCTTGTTTCGAAAGGGTAGCATCCGAATGAGTTGCCTTAGATTATGTTTTGAAGAAAAGATTTCGAAATGGTAGTTTTAAACCAAATTGAAACCTTGCTGTCGTCTTCATACCTTTCAAATAGGTTGAAGTTTCAATGCTTTCGAAAGGCCATTTTTAGTTTTACAAAATCTAACAAGCTGCTTCTCAATGCTTTCGGAAGGTCTCCAGTAGCCACTTATACTAAAGGTTTCGAAGCTATCCTTCCAAATGTTTTATTTAAATGATTAAAGCTTTTAAAAGGATGGTTCCGAAGCCATTAGTTTTCCCCAATCACTTTTACTCAGAGGTTATGGTTTCAAAAGGGGCACTTTCATTTATATTCACTTTGATCAAAAGTTATTTTAAGGATAAACCTAATGGTTTCGAAAGAGATAAAATGGTTTCGAAGCAATGCTTCTATGTGTTGGAAAGATATTCTTCAATATTTTCGAAAGGAATGTTTTGATGGTTTAGAAAGAGAGGTTTTAAAGTGTTTCGAAAGGCGTATGCTTAGTGTTTTGAAAAGAATATTTGAATGCTTGCGAAAGAGGGTTTCCAATGGTTTCGAAAGTAAAGGTCTAAGGTTTCGAAAGCCATAGTTTTCAAAACAAAGAAGCCAATTTCAATTTTTAGAAGGTAAAACCAATGAAATTATAAAAGAACTTTTAAATACTTTTAAATTAGGGTTTTGAAGTAGCTTACCTTGATAAAAATAATGGGTTAAAGGGATTAACCAAATTCCAAGGGAAATGATTTCAAGGGTATTAGACCAAAGATGTTGGTATTATTTTTGTACATGCTTCTTCTATAAATATATTCACTATGTAATGGACCCATAACTATATTTTGGGGAGTAAGGGCAGAATAACCAGGTAGGTTAACCCAGTAGTGAATATAAGCTACGTAACTCCTGAATGAATAGAGTTGCATCCGGGAGGTCGGGTAGACCAGAATATAGGATGCCCAAAGACTAATTAAGAAGTTGTCAGTTTACACATGTTCATATTGAACCCATGAAAACTATGTTTAAAGAGATATACTGGTAAGGGCCAACAGGTTTTAGTGAACCCATGAAAACTATATCTGGATTAAGTTATTGACATAAGTCAATAGGTTCATAGTCAACCCATGAAAACTATGATATAAGGGTAGTTATTAGAGATACTAATAGGTTCAGGGAGAACCCATGAAGTAATTAAATGAAGTTATTAGCAGGGGCCAATAGGTTCTTAGTGATCCCATGAAAACTATAAGACCAGACCAATCGTCCATGAGCTTTAATAAGGTTATTAGTCAGCACATGAAAACTAATAGGTTAATAATGACCCTAGAAAACTATAACTGAGACAGATAGTCAAATGAATGGGGATGGGAAATCCATAATAATTTACCTGTTTGCATATTATCATAATATTTTAAATTGCTATGTTTTAACCATTGTGGATGTAGGAGCGCAGTATATGGCTCTTATAATTTTTGGATAAGATATTAGCGAGGGGAAAACCCGTTCCGCTAAGCGGCGAGGTCTTACTAGATATCTAAATCGATTGAGATGGTAGGTTATCATTCATACCAGGCTTCATGTCTGACTAGAAGTTTATGTTTTCCCCTTAAACTCTCGGGTGCTCAATTAACTTTGAGTGGTTTGAGAGTGGAGGTTTTCAGGTATCTCTTTAGACGAATAAGCTTCCGGAGGCGTGCATGAGGCAAGATAGCTATTAGGAGCTCTTTCTATTTTGATTCCGCTGTGTTTTAATGTAAAGGCATAGCTGTTTAATTGCCTAGATATATATACTCTAATCATCCAAGGGTGCATCTTCATATGTCGCTCTTGGCGTATTTGTAATATTTATATTTTCTCTGAACGTGGTTCTTAAAATTTAGGGTTATGTAATGAATTTGAAATGATTTGAAATGGAATGAGAATTTTGTTTAATGATTTTAAAAATTTCTTTATATCCATGTGTTTATGTTATATCAATGTATCTAACTTTATCGTATTTGGTCACCGAGGATTAATAACTATGGATGACTGCAACATCCGTAGCCATTAGTTTTGGGCCTCCAAGTGGGGGATGTTACACCTTTTTCCATTCGAAATTCCTTTTTCCTCTCCTAATCAAGTCAAATAAAGGAATGCATTTATCGGTAG
Organism: Allium fistulosum; assembly: GCA_030737815.1. Lineage (NCBI taxonomy): Eukaryota > Viridiplantae > Streptophyta > Magnoliopsida > Asparagales > Amaryllidaceae > Allium > Allium fistulosum. Next base: position 692,949,232 of record CM060903.1, on the reverse strand, counting down.
CTCTGGAAATGAATCAACTTAAGGCAGCAACCTTCCCATTTAGGTTTTGTACTTGTCTGATAGTCTTTGGTTCTTGGATATTACAAATAGCTTGGATCTTCTTGGGATTAACTTCGATCCCATGGGCATTTGTGATGAAACCCAAGAACTTCCCTGATGTAATGCCAAAGGAGCATTTCAGAGGATTAATCTTCATTTTATAATGTCAGAGGAAGTCGAACATTTCGGCCAAGTCTCTAATATGGTCGCTAGACCGTCATGACTTCATGAGCATATCGTCGACATATAGCTCCATCATTTTTCCGATCCGATCTTTAAACAATCTGTTAACTAGGTGCTGGTAGGTCGCTCCTGCATTCTTTATTCAAAACGGCATCACCACATAGCAATATAATCCAACATTGGTAATGAAGCTGGTGTGCTCTTGATCGGGAATGTGCATCGGGATTTGGTTATACCCTAAGTACGCATCCATGAAAGATAACAATTCCTGTCTCGCAGTCAAGTCTACCAGCTGGTCGATCCTTGGAATGGGGAAACTATCTTTCAGGAATGCCTTGTTCAAGTTCGAATAATCAACGCAGGTCCGCCATTTCCCATTCGCCTTTCTCATGAGTACAGGATTAGATACCCAATTATTGTAGAGGGCGTTGCGAGTAAACCCATTATCTTTAAGTCTATCCACCTCCCCTTTAAGAGTGGCAGATCTCTCTGGATCCATGCCACATTTTTTTGTTTCACCGGGACATGTCTCGGTTCGATATTCAATGTGTGGCTCTCAATGGCAGGCGAGATCACACACATGTCAGAGTGAGTCCAAGCGAATATGTCGAAATTCGCTCGGAGAAATCCAACATGTTCTTTCATCATCGAGGGGCTGAGCTATGATCCAATCTTTAAGACCTGTGATGGGTCATCGTGGCTGACAGTGATGTCAATCGTCAATTCAGCCGGTGTAGCCTCGGTCTCTTTGGGCTCCTCCTCGTCTCTCTTGGATCTATATCTCTATAGAGCCGACTGTGGCGCCCGAGCCAAGGCTTAGGTGCTAGTTGTCAATTTTCAGTGGCTTGGATGCGGACTAACTTATCCACACCCTTACCTTTCTCCTTTCATTGAGAAACCCTCAATTCAGCAAAATAATAGGCATGTCCAGCCAAAACAACAAATGGAAGAATATTCACTCTCCTACGGTCACCTTCTCTTGACTCTACAGGTAATTCAACATAACCAACAGCTTCAGTTGCCACACTACTAAAGCCATGAATGCAGGCTTTGGACGGTTTCAACTCCTTGGCTTCCATCCTCATCTTATCATAAGCTTTTTTGAAAATTACATTTACAGAACATCCATAGTCAACCAATATCCTTCTCACTAAAGCGAGGCCGATCATGGCGGAAATGACCATTGGGTCGACTGTTGGAGCCTCCAACTTATATGCATCTCTGTTTCTAAACATGATATCATCTGCAATTGTACACTGCTGTTTTGCCGAAGCTCCATCTTTTGTATTAGAACAGCATTCAAAATCCATGTGATTAATCGCACTAGCATTGTGCTCCATTTCATGCCAACTCTTATCAGCCGGATGCAGTCTTACGACTATTGTATTGATCACCAATCTTCCACCAGTCTATGCAGTCTCCTCAGCCCTGTGCGGTGCTTGTCCTCGGTTGGGGTCAGATATCCCCTGCCCGCCATCTTGTGGGGTTTTCACAAAGTGTCGTAACTTCCTTTCTTAAATCAGCTCTTTCATAATATCCTAGAGATTCCTGCATTCATTTGTGTTATGCCCATAGCATTTGTGAAACTGACAATATTTCCTAGTTTGTTTCTGCTTCTCTGTTGACTCTTTTGGAGTTGGCTTCCTGTACAGCATGGTATTGTAGGTAGACAAATAGATTTTCTCCAAGGACGTATTCAGTGGCATGTAAGTATTGTACATCGGAATCCTAGGCTTCCGTCTTCCAGAATACCTCTTTCGTTCTCGGCTCCTATCTCCGCCTTTCTTATGTTGATTCAGTTTGTTTTGGACATTCACGTAAACTTTTCCAGTGCTTTCATCAGGCTGCTTTCCAGCAATATTACTGTGTACTCCCTCTCCATTCGGTCCTATAACATTCTTCTTCTGGAGGATTTGGCTTCCTCCTTCCTTAAATACTGAGCCGTTGCGTAAAAGCATTCCAACGTTGCAGATGGCTTGCCAGCTAACCAATCGCCAACATCAGATTCTGGATCAATCCCTCTTATCACGGCCATCAATATTGCAAGGTCATTTGGATTACTGATTTCTGTAACATTTGTATGGAATCTCTGTAAATAATCTTTCAACTATTCTCTTAGAGCCTCGATCACGTTGGACAGGGACGTCAAATCTTTGGGGCGAGTTGCATGCATTCGAAATTGCTCCACAAACCTTATTGCCAAATATCACATCTAGAGATCGACCACGGGGGTAGCCTTGTAAAACACATCGTTGCTCTTCCAGAGAGAGTTATGGAAATACATCTACACTTGGTTGCATCATCTACTCATGCGGAATCCATTAGACATTCATATCTCACGATGTGCTGCCTGGGGTCGGTTTTTCCCTCGTAGGTAGGCATCGATGGCATGTTGAACCTCCTTGGATACTCTACATATAGGACATTATCATTAAACAGGGTATGGCTTCTCGAGATTCCCTAGTCATCATTGATCAAGCCTTTCTCTCTCTTACTAACGGTCTGACCATAGCCGACAAGTCCGATGTTTGGATAGTTGGTGCCAAGCGGGGGTCGTGTTCCACCTCACGTGAATGGTGCGGTCGATGTTTACAGGCCGTTCCACGCCTTCTTGGTTCAACATCTTCCCGATGTGTATCTCATAAATTCACTTCATCGTCAATCCGGGGAAGCACTTAGTCAAAATATAACTGAACTCCTTCATCAAAATCGACCGCAGAAGCTCCAGCTCGAATCCCCGTGTGCATAGGTAAGTTCCCTCCTTTGGAGGAGGGATCGGCACCGATCGGTCCTGGCAGACCCCGATGGTATGTCTCTTTTTGCCCTGAAGTTTCTACGCGATATCCGTCTGTTCTACGGTGCCTATGTCTGTGATACTCATCCGATGAACTAGAACTCTCCAACGCCTAGTAAGGGGTAGAGTCCCTCCTAGCTTTTTTTCATTGTTGCTGATTGGGTTGGTTGATTAGGTTGATATTGGTCTGAATCTGCTACTTTAATTATCGACGTCTATCCATTAGCTCTCCCATCAGGTTTTGGAATACATGTCTTATAATAGAATCAGATGGATTTATAACTTCAACTGGTTCAGCATTCACATCCATTGGTTGACTGCACGGTGCTTCTTGCTGGATATAGTGTTCTTATTTCCTTCTCCGTTTTGAGAAGTAGATCAAGTGTTGCTCACCATTGTTGATAGCTTTGCTTAGGTTTTTGCAAATCTGAGTAGAACAATCAAACTTCCTGAAGATAACTATGGATCTCCTTTGGAGGATTTATGCAATCCAGTAGCAACAAAGGGATCCTAATAAGCTGAGAATCAAGGTTCTCAGTGAAAGCACCAAAATGTTTGCACCAAAAATTGTTACGAACACCCAATAGAGACTTTTGAAGAGAAATAAATGAAGAACAAAATAGAAACAGTGGATAATAACAAAGTAACATCAATTAGTTAAAAGAATAACATGCTCACACAATGATTTATAGTGGTTCGGCATTTTTGCCTACGTCTACTTTGAATATATTGCTTTATTAATTACTTTATAATCTCAGTACAAAAGGGATCGGATCAGAATCCATAGTTGTAAAAGAGTATAAAGCAACAAGCAGCTTAAAAGTCCCCAAAATAAACAACCAAGCGGGTATGTATAGATGAGGATATCTAAATATCTCTCTGAAAACTCGGCAAAAAGGCCCCCAAAACCATATGGGCCCACAAGAGGGTTCGCTTGGCCTAATTCCAAAGAAGAGGGATTCGTATCGATCCCGTCTTTGGTTGAATTATTGGGTGCGATCCCTATGTTGACTTCCCCATGCTAAAATATGTTTAGCCTCCAAATTCATTCCAACTTGATCGGTGGAGCTCGACTTATTGCTTGATCTTTGCTTCGATATGGTTTGCATGCTGCTTTCTCCTAATCCCTCCAACTTCATCACCTTAAGTTCCAATCCCTAGGGTAAGCTTCCTAGGATCCCCATGTCTTGCTCACAAAATTTCATATGCATTAGCCTTGTGGATCTTGAGATATTAATTGTTTTCTATAGGAATGCCACTTCCTAAAACATGCCGACCTATATTATTGAAATCAATCTATGTCGATCCCACTAGATGTTGAACCATATTTCATATTTCGAACACTCTTCCCTACATATCCATCAAGTTCCTTCAACATTGACTTCATGTTACCTTCTGTACTTGAATTTTGGGCCCCACAATCATCACTCTGGAGTCATCGGCCTTCATGGCAGTCCAATCTGACTTGTGCAATCAGTTCAATATAACCGGGTTAAAATGCCGGATAATAGCTAAAGACTCTGAATAAGTGTTATTTATACATCATAATCATTCCAATTTCTTTTGGAGTTATTACATCACATATCAAATCGTCCCCTGCTCATCCAGGTTTATCTATCTTTTTTTAAGTACAAGGCATTCAAATCCTTTTATCAAATTTACATCTGTTCTATAGTTTGATCTCTTCGGATCATTTTTCATTTAATTTAACGTGTGATCTCTTTGAATCATTCATTATCCAATCCAGGATTTGATCTCTTCAGACCATTTAACTTCCAATCTAGGGCTCGATCTCTCTGGATCATTTAATGGCTGATCTAGGGTTTTGATCTCTCCGAATCCTTGCTGAATCCACTTGCTCTTCGAAAAAGGAACTCAACGACCAAGCAAGCTCATCCGCTTACTTTTCGGTGAGGGTACTTACTTTTTGTACAAGCCTATCCATTTGTTCTCTGGCAAAGGAGCTTGCACCCTGCACTCTGGTCCCGTCTGTCCGAATGGGCTTAAAGCGATCAATATCGCGCAAGTCCAACGACTCATTTTCCGATGAGGTGACTTGCACCTTGGACTTCATTCCTATCTCTCCAGACGCATGTAAGCGGTCCGAGATTATTATTGTCCTAAATAGTTGTCCCAAACATCCGACACAGAGCATGCCTAGAGATCAATCTGGGCCTGGTACACGTGTAAGCGGTCTGAGGTTATCATTATCCTAATTATTCAAAGCAAGAAAAGGTGAAGCAAGGGAATCGATCCTGACTCTCGACCATCATGATCATGGGATTTTGAGTCTCTAACTAGATCCCTGGTTGTTCCTTGATGTGTTCACAGCAGATGGTGGTTTCTTTAGCTGCACCATTGCAGTTCGGGTCCTCACGACTGCTGCAACTAATTGCTCCGAACATGTTCCTCTATTAGATCACAAAGGTGTCGTTACTCATTTGTTTCATGTCCCTCCAGCTCATGGAAGATGCAAAACATTCCAGATCTTTTCTCCCGATCAGTGTGCTCTCTCCTAGTTGGCTTTTGATAGGGGATATGCCCCCTGGTGTCCAGATGTATCCTTTTTGGGATCTTTGTTAAATTAGTGTAGGAAGAGAATTTCGACTCCCTCCTTTGTCATTTCGGTTTCACGAAGTCACACCAGCGCTTCCTTTTCCTTTGCCTTTTCCATTTTCCATTTCGGATAGTCCCCTGTCATCCACAACATTAATTTCAGCATCCTTGGCTTTGACATCTTCTTGATGCAAATATCTCTCAGCTTCATGGTAGAATTCTGTGAGATCCATCGGTTGAATCCTTTCCAATTGTTTTCGACTCTAGATACTACCTCCATTAAGATTATAGACAGATCTAGTTTGTCAACGATGGAAGCTGCCGCATTGAACCTTGTCAAATAGCTTCTCAAGGTCTCTCCAACTCTTTGTTTAATGCTTGATAGCATCATTACATTCTTCGATCGCGGGACATGAACTCTGAACTCTCTTAAAAATTTATTCACCAAATTGGTCCACGTGCTTATGGACCCATTCTCTAGTTGTCTGAACTGAATCACTTCCAAGTTCGTTGAGTATAATGGGAATCACTGCCCCATTACCTCCTCACTCCATATATCAGAATCAGATCCAACATTTTGTCATATATTTCCAATGTCAAAAGCTTTAAATCAGGAGGATTTCTCATGTTCCGGATATTAGAAGTAAATGGATTCTTGTTTACATCCTCCAAACTCTGGTTTAGGGGTCCACCTCTAATTATTCTCCTTACCAATTCAGCAATTCGGTTTTCACCATCCATTGAAGGTCTTCGACCAAAAGCAATGTTCTGTCCCCTGCTCCTGTGGGGGAACATCGGCACATACTCTAGCACCTACTCCTCTTGCTACACGTTAGTGTTTCGACCTTCTCTAGTTTCATTCTATCCTCCAGTCCTACGAAGATGTTCTGGTACATACTTTTTCGATCGTTGCCCGTTCACATTCTAATTTATGTTTCTAGCTCCATCATCATTTGCTTCTAGCATTCAAGCATGTTCCAATTTCACATCAGCATTGCCCCCAAGTATAATTATCTCGGTACTAAGTTGATTCAGGTTAGTACCGAGTTGTACTATTGGTAGAGGCACCATTTTAGTTTGCTCTACTATAACTTCAGATTTTCCTGCATTTGCTCCTAGCACTTGGTTTTGCATTTCAGCTCTAGCTATTTCTTGTTATCCCATTCTTTGAAAAAAATCCCTTAAGCATTTCCTGCTATCGAGTCATTAATCCACCTTGCATTTCTTTTATCATTTTCTCCATCTCTTCTCTGGTCACATAGATGGATTGATGAGAATTTGAGGACATTTCTTGGCTGCCCCATGCTCTGGTTGGCTTGCTCCAACCTTAGATCTAGTGTTGGGTCTCTTAATCTTCTCCAAATCTCAGATTCAAGCTTCAAGTCTTCGAAACTAGTTCTTTGCACTAAATGAAAGCACCATCATGTTAACCTAGAAAATGCATCAACATGTAAAAATCATATGAAAGCACCAGTTCAAGTAAAATAAACAGGAAAGCAGTAAAAATACACAATTGTTATAGTGGTTCGGCATAATCTGTGACCTACGTCCACTTTAATATCTTTTGTTAGTTGTTCTCTCCCTGGATTAAAAAAATTATCTTAGATTTGACCACATTCTAGTAGACCTCATAATTACAATGAAGTTTCTAGAGTGTTTGAGGGTCACTAGTACTACAGTTTACTAATCTAAGTCTTAAAACAACAGGTAGTAGCTTCCTTGGTCACTCTAATGGAGGAGATGTTAGATGTGAAGAAGAGGAAGAAGTCTCTAATGGTTGAAAGATTGGATCCAGAGTGAAGAGAAGAAGAAGATCCAGATCCCATTTTGGTTATAGGTAGGTTGGTATTTATAGAGAAACAAAGGTATGCAATTAGAAGCCCACTTGCAATGAATTCCAAAAGATAGCCCGATGTCGCATAGGAAAAATGGGAGCATCACGAGCTAAAAACTTAACTCGGTACCGACCTAAGCATGGTCAACTCAAAACCGAGCTATAGAGTTTAGTGCAAACTCCTCTTCCACTTTTGCTTTGCTCTTTTGTCTCTTAGTTGATGTGATTCGAGCTCTTATCCATTGTCCTTGAGTTGATTCTAGTGATCTTCTTGATAGCACTTGAGTTACCCTTATTTCATTGTTGTCACATCACCAATCCTTGAATTGATCATACAAACTCTAGGAAAAGTACTTGATACCGAGTCATTACAGTGTATAGGTTTTGTGTGAAGTTTTGGAGGAGAATCAGGGAGATGTGATAGGTTGGTGCCAACCTATGGTCACCAACTCGGAACTAAACAAAGGTGTATGCCCCAATCCAAGTGAAGTTTCTTTAAGTCGCTTCTTTAGCTTTTCCAAGTGTATTTCCAAATTCATGAATCGTTTCGTACTCGGTTGATCTTCTAAGCCCAATTGAAATCTGCTTTGGTTCAAAAGCGGGTTAATATAAACCTATGTCAGGGTGATAGGAAATCATACCATAACCTACTCTTCTCCTATCATCAATAAGCAAGCATAACTCATGATGTGACTAAACGTAATGGTATACTATAATAGGGTAATATGTATATAATAAAATGCAAGTCTACTCTAAAATACACAGCAATGAAAGCAACCAACTATTATAAACTAGCAATGAGAAACAACCAAAGAATACAAATTGATACCCATTATTACTGATGGATGAAGACGCAGTAAATACATGCCCAAGATAAATAGAATCGGTACCTAAGTGTACCATATACCCCAAGTCGCATTCAGTGCGATCGAACGTGCAGGTCTCACCATACCCCTATAATAAGCTTTGTTGATATATGACCCACTCTATTTACTTGAATCTACATCCGTGTTAGACGTCACTTATCATTTAAATTATCATGATCCAATGATTCCCTTCGAGAGTTCAAGATAATAGAGTCTATAACTGAATGTACCATAGACCTTGAGCCACATCTTGAAAGATGGGTCTTATATATATCTCATTATACCCCCATAATGAGATTTGGTGATATATGATATACTCTATATACATGAAACCTATTCCCATAATAAATAGAATAGTGCTGAATGTACCATAGACCCCAAGCCATGTCCTGAATGATTGGTCTCATGTAGATCTTATTGTAACCTTATAGTCAGCTTTAGTGATATATGATCTAATCTAAATACTTGGGACCTTTGTGGATCACACCGTACCCCTATAATGAACTTTGGTGATATTTGATTCCATAGTAGATGATTGTCGTCATCCCCCCTAGGACATCATGGATTTTTTGATAGACTTGTATAACATCTCCACCAAAGAGAATGGCTGACGTGTCTCGTGTAATATGCTATCAAGACCATAAAGGAACACCAACGTTGTATAGATGTAAGCACACATCAAATACAAAATTGCATAATCAAATACATCCATCCCAAGGTCAAAGCCATGGGATGAGGATTGCTTCGCTCGATTATACGCGCTCATCGGATGTGATCGCATGGTCGATTATTATACCGATCTCGTGCATGATCGTTATCGATTTTTGATCACATATAAATCACATTGCACTTATGTTCAGATTTCAAGCTTCATCATGCCTTCCACTTCCTTGAGTAGCCCAAAACCATCCAGAAGTTATATCAAATCCTCACGAAGAACCGTACACGAGACGGGGTAAAATACCCAAAGTCATACACCTGACCTGGGCTTATTTCCTAGGTAAGTGCACCTTCAGCCGACTGGGAAGCTTTCCTGGTCAACTTGCCTTAGTCGACTGGTGGTACACAACAGTCGACCGAGACAGGAAATTCCTAGGTAGTAAGCCCAACCCAACGAGTTAAGTCGGCCACCGCTCGTCGATTCGAGCCTCGTTTTCTCCGTCACTTCGCCCGATGAGTCTTCTAGCTCCCGTAGTTTGCCTTCGCTGCAACGAAGTTCATTGGATGACGTTTTTGAAGTGGTTTCTTAAGTATTCAAAAACTGATTTTGATACCAAGATCCACTCTTTGCACATTTATATTTTTATAGGCAAATACAACGATCCGGCCTTCTCTAAGCCAAAACGAATTCAATTGAGCCCCACACCTCATGTGATGTTGCACATGTACCGATGCACCCATTTGTGAACATTTGTATGCACACACATACATAACCACATATTTACTTCACAAGTTGTAACGACCCATGTAACATCCCCCTACTTGGAGGCCTAAAACTAACTACTATGAATGCTGCAGTCATCCATAGTTATTAATCCTCTATGACCAAATACAGCGAAGTTAGATTCATTGATACACAAAAACACATAAATATGGAAAAATTTAAACTTCAAACAAAATCAAATATCATTTCAAAATATTTCCAAATCATTACATAATCCCAAATTGGCGAATCATGTTTAGAGAAAATATATTTATTACAACATACGCCTAAGAGCGACATATGAAGATGCCCCTTGGATGATCAGAGTATATACAGGCAATATAACAACTTTTCCATTACAAACAACATAGCTGAATCAAAAGAAAAGAAAACCCTAAATAGCTATCATGCCTCCTGCACGTCTCCGGAAGCTTATTCGTTTTAAGAGGTACCTGAAAACCTCAATTCTCAAACTACTCAAAATCAATTGAGTACCCCAGAGTTTAAGGGGAAAACATAAACTTCGAGTCGGACATAAAGCCTGGTATGAATAATAATCTACCATCTCAAATCATTTAGATATCTAGTGAGGCCACACCGCTTAGTGGAACGGGTTTTCCCCTCACTAGTATCTCAAAACCTTTAAAAAACCATATAATGTGCTCCTGCATCTACAATGGTTAAAATGATTCAAAACAGTATAATATGATGATATGCCAAACAAATGAATCAATTCTGGATTACCCATCCCCATTTATTTTAGACGATCTGTCTCAATTATAGTTTCTACGATTACTATTAACCTATTAGTTTTCATGGGCTGACTGATAACCGATTAAACATTAAAGGACTCCCTGTCCAATTACATAGTTTTCATGGAATCAATAAGAACCTATTGGTATCTCCAATATCTTACTCTTATCCTAGTTTTCATGGTTTGACTAGGAACCTATTGGTGACCCCAACATCCTTTCTTCTTATCCTAGTTTTCAGGGGCTGACTAGGAACCTATTGACATCTGTTAATATCTTAATCCGGATATAGTTTTCATGGGCTAACTACAAACCTACTGGCCCCTTCCAGTATCAAATAATAGTTTTCATGGGCTTACTATGAACCTGTCTTTCTGACATCTTCCTTTATACATAGTTTTCATGGGCTAACTATGAACCTATTGGCCCCTACCAATATCTTTTCCAATACATAGTTTTTATGGGCTTACTGAGAACCTATTGGCCCCTGCCAATATCTTTCTTTTATATTTTGGCATCATATATTCTGGTCTTCCTGACCTCCAGGATGCAATTCTACTCATTTAGGAGTTTAATCAATTTATATTCACTACCGGGTTAACCTAGCTGGTTCTTCTACCCTTTATCCCTCAAAATGCAGTTATGGGTCCATTATAAAATGAATATATTTATATTTGAAGAAGCAAACATAACAATATAGCAATACCACTCCTGTGGGTTTAATATAAAACATGGTTAACCCCTTTAACCTATTATTTTATAGAAGAAAGCTTCTTCTTAAAACCATTATAAAAACACCTTTAATTTAGCCATGGGTTTACCTTTTTAAACATGAGTTTGGGTTATAAAACCTTTCGATACCTTCGAAACCTTTCAACTTCATAGGATGACCTCCTTCGAAAGCATTAAATTCTATCTTTATAACATCAGGCTCCTGTCTTTATAATACTTTAAAACCTTCCGTTCAAAACCTTTTGATTGTGGTAAAGTATTAATATTTAACTTTAGAAGCTTAGCTTCAAAACTAGTTGAAAGTACCCCTTCGACACCATTGGAAATAACCCTTTCGAAACCATTGAAAGTCCCCCTTTCGAAAGCATTGAGTTTATACTTAAAACATTATTTGGGCCAAAGTGATTATAGTCGAAAGCAACTCTTTTGAAACCATCCTTTTTCATTTATAAAAACATTGGGGAAACATGATGGCGTCGACACCATCTCTTTCGAAAGCATAAAAACATCGGGGTAAAGTGATGGAAGGTTGGCGTCGAAACCACTTTCGAGAACGTTTCCTTCGAAATCCCTAACCAATTTTGAAAGCTACATGAAGTGGCTCTAATTTATAAAACAAAGTACCTTTCGACAGCATTGATAACTTCAACACCATTGAAAGGACAAAGAATGGCGGTAGGGTTTCGAATAGGTCGGAACTCCTTCTTTCAAAAATTCTTTCATAAGTAAAGGAACACAATCGAAAGCAAACTTAAGTTAAGGGCAACCCATTCAAAACCTTTTAAAAACTCTTTCGAAACCATATGCTTCGACTCCTTCGAAGGCTAAAACAAAACTATGGCAGGCGCTCTTCTTTTTTTAAACAAACAAACCAAGTTTTCGACTCCTTTTGAAGCTATGCTTTCACACCTTACCTTTCGCCTTCCTCCAATACACTGCGTATCGTCTTTGTGATACCTTGTGCATTAGTTTCAGCTTAGTAGGTTTTGACTAGGTTGATGGTGGAAGATTCTGTGTCGAAAGGTACTTCCCAAAATAGACGGAACCAATTTTCCTGAGTAAACCTGGTTTAGTTCTTCTTAAAGTAAACTTTTCTCCAACTAACCTGCCACGTGTCAACACCAGATTGGTTGTCTTAACTTTTTCCAATTCTTTACTAAAATAACTGGCGCTAATTTCAGATCTAAACCATGGTTAAGTTAATCAATTAAGCCCTTCCATTAAATAAACCAATTTTGCAAAGAAGTCCCTCTTCTAAAATAATTTAATTTTCATAGCAAATCACTTTGGAAAAATCCCCAAAAATTCAGAAATTCACTTTAATCATGTTATCTAACATATCAAAATTCCAGACCCAAATTCTCAATATATTTTCCAACATAAATAAATAAACCCAATAACCATATTTTCCTTTGAAAATTCATAATAATCTTTCCATGGCTTGGAAAATTATCAAAATTGAAACCCAACTCCAAAATCATGTTTCTCATAACATAAAATTTTCCCATGGCATTTAAACATCATAAAATCTCGGTTTTGCCCTATTGTCTTTTAAACAATCTTGTTTAAGCCATATAAATTATAAATCAAGCATATCATCAACCAATATATCATAAAAACGAATTTACCTTTAAATCCGAAAATATACGATTCAAAACAAAATAAAGATGGAATTATTATTCACCTTGATTTAGATAAGAAGATTGGATTTAGATTGATTTCCCCTAAGCTTGATTCTCTAGCTTTTAATTTGAATTCTTCTTGTTAATGGCCGGCCTCTCTCTTGCGTTTAGTTTTCAAAATGACGTGAATGAGAAGTAAAATGGTAGGAACAAAAATATATAAGGGTAAGGGTTATGGGCGGCAATTTCTAATATACCCTTATGTTGTTTGATTAACCCATGAATCATTCTTAAGCCCATTAATTATTATATTAGGCTCGGCCTTAATTAAATTAATTCAAGTCTCAATCCCCTTATCACTTAACATTTACACTATTCCATTTAATTTATATAATTAAATCTCCTAAATAATGTTATCAAAAATTAGGGGTGTTATAGGCTCCCACCCTTTAAGAATTTCTTCCTTGAAATTCAGTAAGGACTAAATACTAAACATAACAATCAACTGTAACGACTCCTAACAACCATACTAGTCTACCTGACTCGGTATTATCTATATAAATCTAATATAGACATACCCTCAAAGAAGATCAGGATAAGTATCTCGAATCATGTCCTCTATCTCCTAAGTACAATTTTTCTCGTTGTCGCTCCACTGAACTTTCACCAATTTGACTGTCTTGTTCCTCAATCTCTTCTCATCTCTCGTTACAATCCAAACTGGTTGTCTGACAAAAGTCAAATTAGGCTCTACTACTAGATCTTCCAACCCTATCGGAGGATTAGTAGCCTCTGGATCATGCACATACTTGCGAATATGAGACACATGAAATACATAATGGACACCTGCCATACTGCTCGGCAACTCAACTCCGTATGCGTGCTTTCCAGTCCTATCTTTAATCTGGAATGGACCAACATATCTTGGTGTCAGTTTCCCTGACTTCCCGAATCGTATCACGCCCTTCATTGGTGATACCTTTACGAAAACCCTATCTCCAACTGAGAACTCAAGGTCCTTATGCCTTTTATTTGCGTAAATCTTCTGTCTGGATTGAGCTTCTTTCATCCGTTCTCAGATCAACTCAATCTTATCTAATGCCTCCCTTACCAAATCTGGACCTAAGACCAATCTGTCTCCAGTCTCCAACCAACATACAGGGGATTTGCATGGCCTTCCATAGAAAGCTTCAAAAGGCGCCATCCATATACTAGTCTGGTAACCATTATCATTGGAAAACTCAACCAAATGCTGGTGATCCTCCTAAGATCCACCAAAGTCCAACACACAAGCTCTCAACAAATTCTCGAGCACCTTATTGACTCTCTCTGTCTACCCATCAGTTTGTGGGTGATATGCGGTACTTATCTGGAGCTTAGTGCCTAACACATCCTGTAGACTCTTCCAAAATTCGCTAGTGAATAAAACATCTCTGTCGTTGACTATGCTACTAGGAACTCCATGAAGTCTAACTATGTTCTTCATGAACAACTTTGCCAAAACAGGTGCCGTCCAGGTCGATTTTACTGGAATGAAATGGGCACTCTTGGTCAATCTGTCCACCATGACCCATATACTTTCATTTCCTCTTCTTAACATTGGCAACCCATCTATAAAATCCATGGATATCGAATCCCATTTCCATACTGGAATCTCTAAAGGCTGAAGCAACCCACTGGGCTTTTGATGTTCGGCTTTCACTTGTTGACAGTTTAGACACTGTCTAACCCATAAGCCAACATCCCTTTTCATGCCTTCCCAATAGAAGCTTCTCTTCATATCTTGATACATCTTGGTCCCTTCAGGATGAATCATAAACTTGGATTGATGACATTCCCCAAGAACTTCTCTCCTTAATTTCTCAACATCTGGAACACATATTTGCCCCTTCTTTCTCAACCATCCTCTCTGGTCAAGAAAAAAACCTTTCAAATCATCGATCTCAGTTCCAACTTCAAGCCTTCTGATCCTCTCGGCTAATAGTGGATCCTCCTTTTGTTTAGAAGAAATTCTCTCAATCAATACTGGTCGAACTTCTAAACAAGACAACATGGCAGTAATCTAACTAGAACTAGCAGTCGATCTAAAGTGCACACCGCAACTGGCCAAAGTTTCTAGGTTCTTCCATTCTGCCAACATAGCCAATACTACATTCTGATGTCTTATGCTAAGTGCATCAACTACCTTGTTACCTTTCTCTGGTGTATACTCTATACCAAAATCATAAGCAACCAAAACCTCCAACCACCTCTGCTGTCTCATATTCAACTCTTTCTGAGAGAATAATTACCTTAAAGACTTATGATCGGTATACAACTCAAATCTCTCCCCCAAGAGATAATGCCTCCAAATCTCCAAGGCAAAAATCACCGCAGCCAACTCCACGTCATGAGTAGGATATCTTACTTCATGCAATCTAAGCTACCTAGATGCGTAGGCAATGTCTTTGCCCTTCTGCATCAACACTGGTCCCAATCTAGTCCCCATGCATCAGTGTACACTACCAACCCTTGGTTTCCTTTTAGAACAACAAACATGGAAGCATTGGTCAACGAATTCTTTAACTTGAGGAATGATTCCTCACATTTTCCGGACCAAACAAACTTCACTTCCTTCCTGGTAAGCTTAGTCAAAGGCGCTGCTATCCGTGAGAAATCCTTGATGAATCTCCGGTAGTAGCTAGCAAGTCCCAGAAAACTTCAGATCTCGGTCATTGTTGCTCGACGGAAATTCTATCAAGTTAGAAAATCGTTGAAAGATTTCAAATTAAAATATAACCGCAAGCGCACGACATACACTTGTAGTACGTGGTGAATACGGGTCGATCCACAGGGAATTGATGATTTTAAAAAATCTATTCAATCAAACTAGACCAAATGGAGGAGAAATTGTTAACTAGAAGTAAAATGAAGCTAAAACTAGAATTGAAATTTTATTTTAAAAAACTATTGAACTAGAGAACAATTTAGAGGCAAATCCACTCTCATAATTTTTGTAAATCAACAAACAAACAATTTGTGATCTCTAGCTTTTGATATTAAGTGAAATATTGTTGTATTTATCATAAGTATGATTTTTTTATGTTATTAATTAACATAACTCAAACCATCAAACTATAATACAACAAATAAACCACTTATAATTCTCATGAAAATAAAGCCAAAGCAAAAGCTATTTTAAGTATGATCTATTTACTATTGTAACTAGTAATATAGATCATCAAATTTCATTTTAACTTTAATTTCACAATCAAAAATGGATTAGCAAATGATGATGAAAATTGTTTTTATGTTGAATAAGAATAGTTCATTTGCATAACCAATATGAGCTATCAAACCCACTTGTATAAACTTGCATCAAAATTCACTTTCATAAAGCACAAATAAAGAGATCAAAAATCATAACAAATGTTGAACTTACATAACATTTGAGAGCTTCATTACCCCTAAATTGAAGGGGTTTAGCTACTCCTTTGTGGCATTGAAGCAACACAAGTAAATTTCAACATTAAAAAGAGAAGAAAATAGAAAAATAGTAAAGAAGGGAATGTAATTAAACTACTTACAACAAAAGGAATTAAGCTACACTACTTGAATGAATGTAAAACTATTCTACTAACAAAGAAAAGAAAAGAACATAAATAAAAGCATTAACATGAAAACAAAGAGAAGCATGTAGAAAAGAGAGGAAAAAGAGGCTTGGAAGCCATTTTTATTTCATATAACATTGAGCTCACAATTTGATCTCTTAATTTTCTAAGTAAAATGAAAGAGTAGAAGATAGTTTCATGTACATAAGAGGGTTATTTAAACATGCATAAAACCCTAATTCTATTTTTAGGGGGCTTCCCAAAATACCCCTTAGGAAGTGTGGAGGCCAAGTAATCATTAGCTTCTACTAATCATCATTTAGGTGTACATGAAGCCATTAATTCCATAACCATGTTCATTTGCCTCTAATTTGTACATTAAGGTAGGTGGGTAGGTGGGGTCCTCCATGATCTTCACTTTGAATTATTTCCCTCTTCTTTCCTTTGTATTCATTTGTGCGTGCATGTATCTTCATATAAGCCTCTTCCGTATGCATCCAAATTCCTATAAAAATCATCAAAAATGTCCAAGTAAAAATTCTCAAATTTACACATGCACAAAAATGACCATTTTTCCCCTAAATGAAGATGAAAATATGATGTTTGAAAAATAATTGAATTTTGGTTTTAACATGTACAAATACCCAAATATGATGTTTATTTAAATAAAAAGAGATAAAATATGGATGTAAATATATGCACATTTACGTGCACATCAAATACCCCCACACTTATCTTTTTATTCGTCCTCGAATAAAGGAAAACTAAGATAAATCCGTTTTCATAGGGAGCACGATTGCATTGAGCGTATGCAACAAGCCGTTAAACCTCTGGGTGTCCCCTGTAGGACGAGTGTTGTCTCGTGAGCGTTTTCAGCGGATACTACCCACAAAATCCAGATGCAAAGTGAAAATATTTACAAAATGCAAGATTTATTTACAATGGGATGAATGCAAGTTCTTTAAAATATTTACAAATGACGGATTTACTCTTAAATCGACACAAAGAAGTTAAATATAAGTCTTGGTCATTATCTTGAAAATTTAAGTCATTTACTTGTCAAAATTTCCAACAAAAATCAAGTCATCATAACAAATAGACAATAGTTTAACTCGTTGTTTCGGTTGATAACAAAATGTAACTATGAAATAAATCCTTAGTTGATTATCAAAGTTTGTCAAAGTGGTATTCTCGTTTCTTTTCAATAACAAGTTAAATCAAACAAGTTAAAATGGTGCTTGGATTTCAATTGCTTACTCTCTCTTACTTGAAAATTTCATTGATATTGAAAATATTTACATATGCCTAACTCAGGTAAACTGAGGCCAGATATATTACCCGTGCACTGCCTTGCGGACTAATGTGAGGGGAATAGAGAGCGTGGTGAGTGAACACACAAGTGTGAACACTTATTGACTGTAGGCATTATTAAAAAGAATTTTTATATACATACACCTAACTCAGATAAACTGAGGCCAGATATATCGATCATGCACTGCCTTTCGGGCTTACGTGAGAAGGGTACAGAGCATGGCGAGTGAACACACGAGCATGAACACATGACTCTAGGTGTTAAAAATATATATACATATATAAAAATGTTTTTTATTAGAAAAAGAGGGTTTTGCAAAATCATCTTAGCACCATTTAACTTAGAAGATAAAAATGTTATATCCTTTACTTTAAATTTATCATTTTTTTAAACAAAGATTTTCAATTAGAACATACTTCATAATTAACACATATGAACCTTCCTATATACTAGTTAAACCATTGTTATTTGTAATCAAACTTCATTTTTATTTTTGTTAAGACAAATAAATTTTCAAAAATTTCAATTTATTAACCAAAACTTATACTTATCCCATAGTGTTTCCTCAAAAATAAATCAAAATGCTAAAAAGAAAATGTTTTTGGGATTTTGAAATTTTGAGTTTTTTTTAAGTTAAAATAAAAATGAAAGTTCAAAAATGCCATGAAACTAAGAAAATGAAAATGAGACTCCCCCCCACACTTAATTTTGACTATGTCCCCACAATCAATGCATGATATAATGAGTGTAACGGGGAAAACTATGT
The DNA here is from genome assembly GCA_030737815.1 of Allium fistulosum. Taxonomy (NCBI): domain Eukaryota; kingdom Viridiplantae; phylum Streptophyta; class Magnoliopsida; order Asparagales; family Amaryllidaceae; genus Allium; species Allium fistulosum. The sequence goes on along the minus strand of CM060903.1, from coordinate 692,930,763 downwards.
ATATATTTACAAAAGAGGGTTAACATTCTTACTAGACATAGCTTGGCTCATGAAGGATCATGAGCTCCTCCTCTTGGTTATTTGGCAATTCCAAGAAAGGTTTCAGACGATGACCGTTGACTTTGAAAACCGATCCATCCTTGGGGTTTTCTATTTCTACGGCACCATGTGGAAAAACAATTCGTACCACAAATGGTCCGGTCCATCTCGATTTAAGTTTCCCAGGGAATAAATGAAGTCTTGATTCATATAAAAGAACTTTTTGGTTAGGCGAAAACGTTTTCCTTAGGATTGACTTGTCATGAAAAACTTTGGTTTTTTCTTTGTAAATTTTCTCGTTTTCATACGCGTCGTTCCTAAGTTCTTCTAGTTCGTTGAGTTGTAGTTTTTGGTTTTCGCCAGCTTTCTCAAGATCAAAGTTTAAGTTCATAATTGCCCACATCGCTTTGTGTTCGATTTCAACGGGTAAATGGAAAGCTTTACCGTAAACTAAACGAAATGGGGACATCCCAAGGTTAGTTTTAAAAGCAGTACGGTAAGCCCAAAGCGCGTCGGTCAATTTTTGAGACCAATCTTTTCGATTTTTATTGACAGTTTTCTCCAAGATTTGTTTTATTTGTAGATTTGAAACTTCAGCTTGGCCACAAGTCTGAGGATGATACAAAGTGGATAACTTGTGGGTCATCGAGTATTTTTTCATTAAAGTTTCAAAATAATGGTTGCAAAAATGGGTCCCGTTATCACTGATTATTGTGCGAGGTGTGCCGAACCTCGAAAAGATGTTTTCTTTGAGAAATTTCACAATGATTTTATGGTCATTTGTTTTGCAAGGAACGGCTTCGACCCATTTTGAAACATAATCGACAGCGAGAAGGATATACAAGTTTCCAAAAGAATTGGGAAAAGGTCCCATAAAGTTTATACCCCATACATCAAAGATTTCGATCGTAAGAATGGGGTTTAGAGGCATCATATCTCGTTGAGAAATTCGTCCAAGCATTTGACATCGATCGCAAGTTTTACAAAATTCAAACGAGTCTTTGAATAGAGTAGGCTAATAGAAACCACACTGAAGCACTTTTTCCACAGTTTTTCGAGGACCGAAATGTCCACCACACGCTTGATCATGGCAAAATGAAAGAACACTCCTAATCTCATTATCCGGAATGCAACGTCGGATGATTTGGTTGGGACAATATTTGAACAAGTATGGATCGTCCCAATAGAAATACTTCACTTGGGACATGAATTTGCATTTGTCCTGTTTGGACCACGATGAGGGAGTTTCTTTAGTGACTAAGTAGTTCACTATATCAGCGTACCATGGGTCGATAGAAATCGAAAGGAGTTGTTCATCGGGGAAGTTTTCATTGATTTGCAAAAAAGATGGTGCGTTCGGAAGACGAGACAAGTGATCGGCTATGACGTTATCGGATCCTTTTTTGTCTTTAATTGCGAGGTCAAATTCTTGAAGTAAAAGGATCCAACGAATCAAGCGGGATTTGGCATCCTTTTTAGCGAAGAGATATCGAAGCGCAAGGTGGTCCGTGTACACAGTAATGTGTGACCCTATCAAGTATTGTCAGAATTTTTCGACAGCAAAAACGACAGCTAGAAGCTCTTTTTCGGTTGTTGTGTAGTTGAGTTGAGCGTCGTTCATAGTCATACTCGCGTAGTAAATCACGTGAAGGATCTTGTTGATGCGTTGTCCTAAGACAGCACCAATGGCAAAGTTTGAAGCATCACACATTATTTCGAAAGGAAGATCCCAATTAGGCACACAAATGATTGGAGCAGAAATGAGTTCGTTCTTAAGACATTCAAAAGAAGAGATACAATCAGAGTTAAAATTGAAAGGAACGTCTTTTCCAAGAAGAGTCATCAAAGGACGAGCAATTTTTCTAAAGTCTTTCACAAAATGTCGGTAAAAGCCAGCGTGTCCATGAAATGATCGAATGTCCTTAACAGTTTTGGGAATGGGTAGATTTGCAATGACATCAATTTTCGCTTTATCTACCTCAATGCCTTTATTTGAGATGATATGTCCAAGGACTATGCCTTGTTTGACCATAAAGTGGCATTTTCCCAATTCAAAGTCAAATGTTTTTCTTTACATCGATTTAGAACCAATTCGAGATGATGTAAACATTGGGAAAAAGAATCGCCAAAGATTGAGAAATCGTCCATAAAAACTTCTAGAAACCGTTCAATCATGTCGGAAAAGATTCCAACCATGCATCGTTGGAAGGTTGCAGGAGCGTTACAAAGTCCGAATGGCATACGTCGATAAGCAAAGGTACCGAATGGACACGTGAAAGTTGTTTTCTCTTGATCTTCGGGAGCGATGGGAATTTGGTTATAGCCGGAATAACCATCAAGGAAGCAGTAAAATTCGTGTCCGGCTAAACTTTCGAGTACTTGGTCAATGAAGGGAAGAGGGAAGTGATCTTTTCATGTTGCGGCATTTAGTTTTTGATAGTCAATGCAAACACGCCAACCCGTTTGAGTACGAGTTGGAATAAGTTCGTTTGAATCGTTCTTGACAACGGTTAGCCCAGACTTTTTCGATACAACGTGAATTGGGCTAACCCATGAACTATCGGAGATTGGGTAAATGAATCCGTTGTCGAGAAGTTTAAGAATTTCATCACGCACCGCATCTTTCATTTTTGGATTAAGCCTTCGTTGCGCGTCACGAACAGGCTTGACATTGTCGATTAAATGGATGCGATGTTGGACAAGAGCGGGACTAATTCCGTTTATATCGGAAATAGACCACCCTAATGCATCCTTGTTTTTCGAAAGAATAGAGAGTAACGATGTTTCTTGATCAGGAGAGAGAGTTGTGGAAATTATGACGGGCAACGTTTTGTATTCACCTAAGTATGCGTACTTAAGGTGATCGGGAAGTGGTTTGAGGTCCAACTTTGGGAGTTTTTCGATCAACAATTTGGGTTGAGATTCGGACTCAACTGGAAGCGATTCAAAAGGAAGAGTGTATTCAATCTCGTTGGGAATTTCGTGAAACAATTTTTCGTACTCGGCCTCGCGTTTGTCGTCAAGATCAAGTGTCTCGTTTTCGAAGTTTTCGTGAATGGCACTAACTTCGAATGTTTGGTCACGAGGGTCATTTGATTGGCTTTCAAGATTGAAAATATTAAGATCCAAAGTCATGTTTCCAAAAGAAATTTTCATCGATCCGTTACGACAATTGATTAAGGCATTTGAGGTGGCTAAGAATGGTCGGCCTAAAATCAATGGAATTTGACTCGAGGGATTCGTTATGGGTTGTATTTCAAGAACGATAAAATCAACGGGGAATACTAATTGCCTTACTCGAATGAGCACATCCTTGATTTCTCCCATGGGTTTCTTAATCGAGCGATCGGCAAATTGAAGCGTGACTTTTGTGGGTTTGAGCTCACCTAAGCCTAATTGTTCGTACACAGAGTATGGAATCAAATTGACACTCCCGCCTAAGTCTATCGGACATTTGTTAATCGTCTTCTCTCCAATTGTACATGAAATCGTAGGGCATCCAGGATCTTTGTATTTTACGGGCATGGATTAGGACAAGACTTCACTCAAACTGGCGGCTAAGAAGACTTTTTTGGGCACTTGAGTTTGTCGCTTTTGGGTACACAAGTCCTTAAGAAATTTCACGTAAGTGGGAACTTGTTGAACAATGTCAAGAAGCGGAATGTTAACTTTGACTTGTTTAAAAATTTCCAACATCTTTTCCATTTGGTCCCAGTGTTTCTTTGGTCGAAGACGATGTGGAAATGGGACACGATACTCGGCAGGCGGGTCTACTCGAGTAGAAGAAGAAGAGTTTTGATTGGCATTCGATTCAACGTTTGGCTCCACGTTCTGTTCAGATCCATTCATTGTTTTAGAAGTATTGAGAGAAGTTTCCGGTAAATCGTTTGGATTAACGACTTGATTATCGATTTGTTTCCCGGAACGAAGAGTTGTGATAGCATTCAATTGGGTGACGTTGCTATCTTGAACAACATGGGCTTGATTTGAATTTGCGTTTTGATTTCTGGGATTTGGAAGGGGCTGGCTTGGGAATGTTCCTCGTTCGCGTTCACTTACAGATGTGACTAAATGACTCATTTGCATTTCGAGTTTTGTAATCGATTGGTTTGTGTTTTGCATATATGAAGTCAATAAATTTTGCAAATTGCTGTTTGATTGAATTCTATCGAGTTAGAAAACCGTCGAAAAATTTCAAATTAAAATATAACCGCAAGCGCACGACGTACACTTGTAGTACGTGGCGAATACGGGTCGATCCGTAGGGAATTAATGATTTTTAAAAATCTATTCAATTAAACTAGACCAAATGGAGGAGAAATTGTTAACTAGAAGTAAAATGAAGCTAAAACTAGAATTGAAATTTGATTTAAAAAAACTATTGAACTAGAGAACAATTTAGAGGCAAATCCACTTTCATAATTTTTGTAAATCAACAAAAAAACAATTTGTGATCTCTAGCTTTTGATATTAAGTGAAATATTGTTGTATTTATCATAAGTATGATTTGTTTATGTTATTAATTAACATAACTCAAACCATTTAACTATAATACAACAAATAAACCACTTATAATTCTCATGAAAATAAAGCCAAAGCAAAAGCTATTTTAAGTATGATCTATTTACTATTGTAACTAGTAATATAGATCATCAAATTTCATTTTAACTTTAATTTCACAATCAAAAATGGATTAGCAAATGATGATGCAAATTGTGTTTATGTTGAATAAGAATAGTTCATTTGCATAAGCAATATGAGCTATCAAACCCACTTGTATAAACTTGCATCAAAATTCACTTTCATAAAGCACAAATAAAGAGATCAAAAATCATAACAAATGTTGAAATTACATAACATTTGAGAGCTTCTTTACCCCTAAATTGAAGCAACATAAGTAAATTTCAACATTAAAAAGAGAAGAAAATAGAAAAATAGCAAAGAAGATAATGTAATTAAACTACTTACAACAAAAGGAATTAAGCTACACTACTTGCATGAATGTAAAACTATTCTACTAACAAAGAAAAGAAAAGAACATAAATAAAAGCATTAACATGAAAACAAAGAGAAGCATGTAGAAAAGAGAGGAAAAATTGGCTTGGAAGCCATTTTTATTTCATATAGCATTGAGCTTACAATTTGATCTCTTAATTTCCTAAGTAAAATGAAAGAGTAGAAGATAGTTTCATGTACATAAGAGGGTTATTTATACATGCATAAAACCCTAATTTTATTTTTAGGGGGCTTCCCAAAATACCCCTTAGGAAGTGTGGAGGCCAAGTAATCATTAGCTTCTACTAATCATAATTTAAGTGTACATGAAGCCATTAATTCCATAAGCATGTTCATTAGCCTCTAATTTGTACATTAAGGTAGGTGGGTAGGTGGGGTCCTCCATGATCTTCACTTTGAATTATTTCCCTCTTCTTTCCTTTGTATTCATTTGTGCATGCATGTATCTTCATATAAGCCTCTTCCATATGCATCCAAATTCCTATAAAAATCATCAAAAATGTCCAAGTAAAAATTCTCAAATTTACACATGCACAAAAATGACCATTTTGCCCCTGAATGAAGATGAAAATATGATGGTTCGAAAAATAATTGAATTTTGGTTTTAACATGTACAAATGCCCAAATATGATGTTTATTTAAATAAAAAGAGATAAAATATGGATGTAAATATATGAACATTTACGTGCACATCAGTCACCAACTCTGGTCTCTTCCAATTGTTCACAACTTCGATCTTATCTGGATCGATTGACAATCCTTTGTCTAAAACCACATGACCAAGAGACTTAGCCACTTTCTTCCAAAAGTGACACTTGGAAAACTTTGCCTTTAGCTGATTCTGCCTTAGTGTCTCTAGTACAACTCTAAGATGATCCTCATGATCTCTTTCATCCTTAGATATACCAAAATGTCATCTATAAACACCAACACAAACCTATCCAAATACTCTCGAAAGACTCAGTTCATCAAATCCGCAAAGAAAGCAAGTGCATTCGTCAACCCGAATGGCATCACTAACCACTCATACGAACCATATCTTGTTCAAAATGCTGTTAAACGAATACCGTCCTCTGCCACTCTCAACTGATGGAACCCTGTCGACAAATCCAACTTGGAGAACACCTTGGCTCCACTCAACTGATCAAACATATCATCAATTCTCATCAAAGGATACTTATTCTTTATTGTCCTTTTGTTCAGCTTACGATGGTCGATACACATTCTTAACGACGCATCTGGTTTCTTCATTAACCCCGCGGCTGCTCCCCAAGGCGAACTACTTAGTTTAATAAAATTCCTTCCTCCTAGATCCACTAGCTGCACCTTCAATTGCTTCATCTCAATCGGTGTCATCCTACTAGGTGGTCTACTCATAGGTTTAGCTCCTGGCACAAGATCTATCTGAAACTCAACGGCTCATTTCGGTGGTAGTCCTATGACTGGCTCAAACACATCCGCAAAATCTCTTGCAATTCGAACCTGACTTAGCACTTCTCCCACTTCTATTGCACTTAACAAAGCACAACCACTCTGGTCAGAATCTCTACTAAGAATATAATTCGGTTATGACTATTAGGGTGTCTCAAATATATCTCTCCATCCTAGCAAAATATCCTAGCCTTATACCTTCTTAACCAATCCATACCCAAAATGATTCTGAAATCTACGAAATCGTAAACATACAAACTGCATGCAAAATTATGACCTAACAAATCAAGTTCTAACTGGTCACATCTCACCACCAAAGTTGCGTACCCTCCTATTGGATTCGCAACCCTTAAGTGAGTAACAAGGTATATGGGTTCTAAGCATAACCTATCAACCAAACACTAGGATATAAATGAATGTGATGCACTGGTATCAAAAAGTATCCTAACTAGTATACTCTGAATTAAAAACATACCATCCATCATAGTCTTTCCCTTATCAGCTGCAGTTGGCTTAGTTGAAGATCCAACAGCAAAGACCTTCCGCTTTTCCGCCTTGACTGGCTCTGGACACTAGTTCTTATAATGCCCAACTTGATCACGGTTAAAGCATTTCACATTCTTCTTGTCTACAGCCTTCTTCCCTTGCCTGACCAGCACTCACTTGCATAATGACCCTTCTTGTCACATTTGTAGCTTACCAAATCAGCCTTTGCCTTCTTGGCAGCATTCCCTTTCTGGGATCCCTTCTTCTTAAAGAATTTCCTCTTCTTACCCTAAGGACCGTGGGATTCAACTGGCTTTTCTCAAGCAGAAATAGCAAGCATTTCTTCATGGTGAATGGCCATCTCCACCACCACATTACAAGGTTCTCGGATATAAATCATGGTCATTCTAGCAAGCTCAGGTCTCAGTCCTCGAATGAAATTCTCATTCCTTCTGACGTCAGTGTCAACAATAGCTAATCCATATTGAGACATCTCATCAAACTTAGCGGCATACTCAACCATTGACATCTCTCCTTGAACTATATCCATGAACTTCCTCATCAATGCTGACTTAGCAACCTCAGATAGAAACCTCTACTTAAACCTCCTTCTGAAATTAGCCCATGTCAACTCTTCCTCCGGTACCCCGACGGTCACATTATTCCACCAGTGAAGCGCTGCCCCTTGCAACTACCTAGAGGCCAGCCTCCTCTTTTGCCCATAATCCAATCCTAGATCGATAAAGATTCATTCACAGTGCAATAGCCAATTCTCAACCTCAACAGCATCCTCCGTTCCAACAAACGGCTTTCCACTCAAACTGGTGTAGTCTCTCCTTAGTTTAGCATAGTTATTCCCAACTGGAGCCACATGATTAGCTCCTCCAACATTACCAGCAACTCTAGCTTGCAAAAGATTGGCTAACAACTAATACACCATCCTCACATCTACTAGCGGATTTCTAGCACCTACATTGGCTTCAGCATTTGGATTAGCATTAGCCTGTCGACCTTGATTCCTCCTGGTATTAGGTCGAACATTTCCATTGGTTGTGGTGCTTCCTCCACCTAGATTTCCTCTTCCGTTTTCTATTTCCATATTTTCTTTCTCGTAAATCAATATACGAACCTTAGAAAGATACATAAGAACGGTCTAAGAGAAAGGGGAACACGTACTTATACATACATACATATATATATATATATATCAAATACAAGTACGTTACTATAGCGTTAACCCAAACCCCGATCATATTTTCAAATTCATTGGATTATGTTTCAAAATCTTTTTGGTTTAACTTTCTTTTGAAGCTTCATAAACCTATGCTCTGATACCAACTTGTAACATCCCCCTACTTGGAGGCCCAAAACTAACGGCTACGGATGCTGCCGTCGCCATAGTTATTAATCTTCGACGACCAAACACGGCAAAGTTAGATCCGTTGATCACAAAAACACATGAATATGGAAAAAAATTAAACTTCAAACAAAATCACATATCATTTCAAAATATTTCCAATTCATTACATAATCCCAAATTCGCGAATCACGTTCAAATTAAATATATTTATTACAACATAAGCCCAGGAGTGACATATGAAGATGCCCCCTTGGATGATCAGAGTATATACAAGCAATATAACAACTTTGCCATTACAAATAACACAGCGGAATCAAAAGAAAAGAAAACTCTAAATAGCTATCATGCCTTCTGCACGTCTCCGAAAGCTTATTCGCCTTAAGAGGTACCTGAAAACCTTAACTCTCAAACTACTCAAAATCAATTGAGTACCTTAGAGTGTAAGGGGAAAACATAAACTTCGAGTCAAACATAAAGCCTGGTATGAAAAATAATCGACTATCTCAAATCATTTAGATATCTAGTGAGACCACACTGCTTAGAGGAACAAGTTTTCCCCTCACTGGTATCTCAAAACCTTTATAAAACCAAATATTGTGCTCCTGCATCCATAATAGTTAAAAGAATTCAAAACAGTCTAATATGATGATATGCCAAACAAACGAATCAATTCTAGATTACCCATCCCCATTTATTTTAGACGATCTGTCTCAATTATAGTTTCTACGATTACTATTAACCTATTAGTTTTCATGGGCTGACTAATAACCGATTAAACATTAAAGGACTCCCTGTCCAATTACATAGTTTTCATGGAATCAATAAGAACCTATTGGTATCTCCAATATCTTACTCTTATCCTAGTTTTCATGGTTTGACTAGGAACCTATTGGTGACCCCAACATCCTTTCTTCTTATCCTAGTTTTCAGGGGCTGACTAGGAACCTATTGACATCTGTTAATATCTTAATCCGGATATAGTTTTCATGGGCTAACTACAAACCTACTGGCCCCTTCCAGTATCAAATAATAGTTTTCATGGGCTAACTATGAACCTGTCTTTCTGACATCTTCCTTTATACATAGTTTTCAAGGGCTAACTATGAACCTATTGGCCCCTGCCAATATCTTACCCTATACACAGTTTTCATGGGCTTACTGAGAACCTATTGGCCCCTGCCAATATCTTTCTTTTGTATTTTAGCATCCTATATTCTGGTCTTCTTGACCTCCTGGATGCAATTCTACTCATTTAGGAGTTTAATCAATTTATATTCACTACTGGGTTAACCTAGTTTGTTCTTCTATCCTTTATCCCCAAAATGTAGTTATGGGTCCATTATAAAGTGAATATATTTATATTTGAAGAAGCAAACATAACAACATAGCAATACCACTCCTGTGGGTTTAATATAAAACATGGTTAACCCCATTAACCTATTATTTTATCAAAGAAAGCTTCTTCTCAAAACCATTATAAAAACTCCTTTAATATAGCCAAGGGTTTACTTTTAAAAAAAATTAGTTTGGGTTATAAAACCTTTTGATACCTTCGAAACCTAGCTTTCGACTTTATAGAATGACCTCCTTCGAAAGCATTAAATTCTATCTTCCAAACATTAGGCTCCTGCCTTTATAATACTTTAAAACCTTCCTTTCAAAACCTTTCGATTGTAGTAAAGTATTAATATTTAACTTTAGAAGCTTAGCTTCGAAACTAGTTGAAAGTACACTTTCGACACCATTGGAAGTAAACCTTCCGAAACAATTGAAATTCCCCCTTTCAAAAGCATTGGGTTTATACCTAAACATATTTGGGTTAAAGTGAATATAGTCAAAAGCGACTCTTTCGAAACCATCCTTTTTCATTTATAAAAGAATTGGGAAAACATGATGGCATCGACACCATCTCTATCGAAAGCATAGAAATATCTGGGTAAAGTAATGGAATGTTGGCGTCGAAACACCTTTCGAAAACATTGCCTTCAAAACCCCTAACCACTTTCGAAAGCTACAAGACGTGGCTCTAATTTATAAAACAAAGTACCTTTCGACAGCATTGATATCTTCAACACCATCGAAACGTCTAAGAATGGTGGCAGGGTTTCGACTAGGTCGGAACACCTTCTTTCAAAACATTCTTTCATAAGTAAAGAACCCAGTCGAAAGAAAACTTAAGTTAAAGGCAACCCTTTCGAAACCTTTTAAAAACTCTTTCGAAACCATATGCTTCGACACCTTCGAAGGCTAAAATAAAACAAAGGCAGTCTCTCTTCTTTTTTTTAAAACAAACCAAGGTTTCGACTCTTTCGGAAGCTATGCTTTCTACACCTTACCTTTTGCATTCCTCCAATCCACTACTTACCATCTTTGTGACACCTTATGTATTGGTTTCGGCTTAGTAGGTTTTGACTAGGTTGAAGGCGGAAGCTTTTGTGTCGAAAGGTACTTCCCAAAGTAGATGGAACCAAATTTCCTGAGTAAACCTGGTCTAGTTCTTCTTAAAGTAAACTTTTCTCTAACTAACCTGCCACGTGTCAACACCTGATTGGTTGCCTTAAAATTTTCAAATTCTTTACCAAAGTAACTACCGCTAATTTCATATCTAAACCATGGTAAAGTTAATCAATTAAGCCCTTCTATTAAACAAAACTAATTTTGCAAAGAAGTCCCTCTTCTAAAATAATTTAATTTACATAGCAAATCACTTTGGAGAAATCCACAAAAATTCCAAAAATTCACTTTAATCATGTTATCTAACATATCAAAATTCTAGACCTAAATTTTCAATATATTTTTCAAAATAAATTTATAATCTCAAATAACCATATTTTCCTTTGAAAATTCATAAAAATCTTTCCATGGCTTGGAAAATTATCAAAATTGAAACCCAACTCCAAAATCATGTTTCTTATAACAAAAAATTTTCCCATGGCATTTAAACATCATTAAATCTCGGTTTTGCCCTAAAACCATGCATAGGCTCTTTTAAAAAATCTTGTTTAAACCATATAAATTATAAATCAAGCATATCATCAACCAATATATCATAAAAACGAATTGACTCTTAAATCCGAGAATATATGATTAAAAACAAATAGAGATGGAATTATTATTCACCTAGATTTAGATAAGGAGATTGGATTAAGATTGATTTCCTCTAAGCTTGATTCTCTAGCTTTTAATTTGAATTCTTCTTGTTAATGGCCGACCTCTCTCTTGCGTTTAGTTTTCAAAATGATGTAAATGAGAAGTAAGATGGTAGGAACAAAAATATATAAGGGTAAGGGTTATGGGCGACAATTCCTAATATACCCTTATGTAGTTTGATTAACCCAAGAATCATTCTTAAGCCCATTTATTATTATATTAGGCTCGGCCTTAATAAAATTAATTCAAGTCTCAATCCCCTTATCACTTAACATTTACACTATTCTATTTAATTTATCGAATTATATCTCCTAAATAATGTTATCAAAAATTAGAGGTGTTACAGGCTCCCCTCCTTTAAGAATTTCGTCCTCGAAATTCAGTAAGGACTAAATACTAAACATAGAAATCATCTGTAACGACTCCTAACAACCATAATAGTCTATCTGACTAGGTATTATCTATATAAATCTAATATAGACATACCCTCAAAGAAGATTAGGATAAGTATCTCGAATCCTGTCCTCTGTCTCCCAAGTACAGTCATTCTCGTTGTCGCTCCACTGAACTTTCACCAACTTGACTGTCTTGTTCCTCAATCTCTTCTCATCTCTCATTACAACCCGAACTGGTTGTCTAACAAAAGTTAAATTAGGCTCTACTACTAGATCTTCCAACCCTGTCGGAGGAATAGTAGCCTCTGGATCATGCACATACTTACAAAGATGAGACACATGAAATACATTATGGACACCTGCCATACTACTTGGCAACTCAACTCTGTATGCGAGCTTTCCAATCCTCTCTATAATCTAAAATGGACCAACATATCTCGGTGCCAGTTTCCCTGACTTCCCGAATCGTATCACACCCTTCATTGGTGATACCTTTGTGGAAACCCTATCTCCAACTGAGAACTCTAGGTCTTTATGCCTTTTATCTGCGTAACTCTTCTGTCTGGATTGAGCTTCTATCATTCGTTCTTAGATCAACTCAATCTTCTTTGACGCCTCCCTTACCAAATGTGGACCTAAGACCAATCTATCTCCAGTCTCCAACCAACATACAGGGGATTTGCATGGCCTTCCATACAAAGCTTCAAAAGGCGCCATTCCTATACTATTCTGGTAACTATTATTATAGGAAAATTCAACCAAATGCAGGTGATCCTCCTAAGATCTACCAAAGTCAAACACACAAGCTCTCAACAAATCCTCGAGCACCTTATTGACTCTCTTTGTCTGCCCATCAGTCTGTGGGTGATATGCGGTACTTATCTGGAGCTTAGTGCCTAACACATCCTGTAGACCCTTCCAAAATTCGCTACTGAATAAAGCATCTCTGTCGCTGACTATGCTACTAGGAACTCCATGAAGTCTAACTATGTTCTTCATGAACAACTTCGCCAAAATAGGTGCCGTCCAGGTCGATTTTTCTGGAATGAAATGGGCACTCTTAGTCAATCTGTCCACTATGACCCATATACTTTCATTTAATCTGCTTGACTTTGGCAACCTGTCTAAAAAATCCATGGATATCGAATCCCAATTCCATATTGGAATCTCTAAAGGCTGAAGCAACCCACTCGATTTCTGATGTTCGACTTTCACTTATTGACACATTACACACTACCTAACCTACAAGCCAACATCACTTTTCATGCCTTCCCAATAGAAGCTCCTCTTCATATCTTGATACATCTTGGTCCCTCCAGGATGAATCCTAAACTTGGATCGATGACATTCCCCAAGAACTTCTCTTCTCAAGTTCTCAAGATCTGGAACACATATTCGCCCCTTCTTTCTCAACCATCCTCTTTGGTCAACACAAAAATCTTTCAAATCATCGATCTCAGTTCCAACTTCAAGCTTTCTGATCCTCTTGGCTAATAGTGGATCCTCCTTCTGTTTAGAAGCAACTCGCTCGATTAATACTGGTCGAACTTCTAAACAAGATAACATGGCAGTGCTCTGACTAGAATCAGCAGTCGATCTTAACTGCACATTGCAACTTTCCAAAGCTTCTAGGTCCTTCCATTCTGCCAACACAGACAACACCACATTCTGATGTCTTCTGCTAAGAGCATCAACAAACTTGTTACCTTTCACTGGTGTATACTCTATACCAAAATCATAAGCAGCCAAAAACTCCAAGCACCTCTGTTGTCTCATATTCAACTCTTTCTGAGAGAATAAATACCTTAAAGACTTATGGTCGGTATACAACTCAAATCTCTCCCCCAAGAGATACTGCCTCCAAATCTTCAAGGAAAAAATTACCGCAGCCAACTCCAAGTCGTGAGTAGGATACTAACTTCGTGCGGTCTAAGCTGCCTAGATGCGTAGGCAATGATTTTTCCCTTCTGCATGAACACTGCTCCCAATCCAGCACCACATGCATCAGTGTACACTACCAACCCTTGGTTTTAATCTGGAACTACTAACACTAGAGCATTGGTTAACAAATGCTTTAACTTAAGGAATGCTTCCTCACATTTGTCGGACCAAACAAACTTCACTTCCTTCCTGGTAAGCTTAGTCAAAGGCCCTACTATCTGCGAGAAATCCTTGATGAATCTTTGGTAGTAGCCAGCAAGTCCAAGAAATCTTCTGATCTCGGTCACCGTCTCTGGTCTCTTCCAATTGTTCACAGCTTCGATCTTATCTGGATCAACTAAAAATCCTTTCTCTGAAACCACATGACCAAGAAATTAACCTCTTTCTTCCAAAAATGACACTTGGAAAACTTCGCCTATAGCTGATTCTGCCTCAGCGTCTCAAGTGCAAATCTAAGATGATCCTCATTCTCTCTCTCATCCTTAGAGTATACCAAAATGTCATCTATAAACACCAACACGAATCTATCCAAATATTCTCGGAAGACTCGGTTCGTCCAATCCATAAAGAAAGAAGGTGCATTCATCAACCCGAATTGCATCACTAACCACTCATACGAACTATATGTAGTTTGAAATGCTGTCAAAGGAATATTATCCTCTGCCACTCTCAACTGATAGATCCCTGTCGCCAATTGCAACTGGGAGAACACCTTGGGTCCACTCAACTGATCAAACAGATCATCAATTCTCGGTAAAGGATACATATTCTTTATCATCCTTTCGTTCAACTTATGATAGTCGATACACATTCTTAACGACCCATCTGGTTTCTTCACGAACACCGCGGCCACTCCCCAAGGCGAACTACTTGGTCTAATAAAATTCCTTCCTTCTAGATCCACTAGCTGCACCTTTAATTCCTTCATCTCAGTCGCTGTCATCCTGCTAGGTGGTCTACTCGCATTTTCAGCTCTTGGCACAAGATCTATCCGAAACTCAACAGCTCATTTCGGTGGTAGTCCTATGACTGGCTCAAACACATCTGCAAACTCTTTTGCAATTCGAACCTGACTTAGATCTTCTCCCACTTCTATTGCACTTAACAAAGCACAACTACTCTGGTCAAAATTCTCTACTGAGAATATAATTCGATTATGACTATCAGGGTGTCTCAAAGATATCTCCACATCCTGCCAAAATATCCTGGCCTTATACCTCCTTAACCAATCCATACCCAAAATGATTCTAAAATCTACGAAATCATAAACATACAAACTGCATGCAAACTTATGACCTAACAAATCAAGTTCTAACTGGTCACATCTCATCCCTAGAGTTGCATATCCTCCTATTAGATTCACAACCCTTAAGGAAGTAACAAGGTATGTGGGTTCTAAGCATAACCTATCAATCAAACACTGGGATATAAATGAATGTGATGCACTGGTATCAAAGAGTATCCTAACTGGAATACTCTGAATCAAAAACGTACCTTCCATCATAGTCTTTCCATTATCAGCTGCAGTTGGCTTAGTTGAAGATCCAACAGCAAAGACCTTCCCCTTGTTCGCCTTGACTGGCTCTGGACATTGGTCCTTATAATGCCCAACTTGAACACAGTTAAAGCATTTCACATTCTTCTTATCTGCAGCCTTCTTTCTCTTGCGTGACCGACACTCACTTGCATAATGACCCTTCTTGTCACATTTGTAGCATACCAAATCAGCCTTTGCCTTCTTGGTAGCATTCTCTTTCTGGGTTCCCTTCTTAAAAAACTTCCTCTTCTTCCCTGAGGACCCTAGGATTCAACTGGCTTTTCTCTAGCAGAACCAACAAGCATTTCTTCATGGCGAATGGCCATCTCCACCACCACAATACAAGGTTCTTGGATATAGGTCATGGTCATTCTAGCAAGCTCAGTTTTCAGTCCTCGAATGAACCTCTCATTCCTTCTGACGTCGGTGTCAACCATAACATATCCATATCGAGATAGCTCGTCAAACTTAGCAGCATATTCGACCACTTACATCTCTCCTTGAACAAGATCCATGAACTTCCTCATCAATGTCGAATTAGCAACCTCGGACAGAAACCTCTGCTCAAACCTCCTTCTGAAATCAGCCCATGTCAGCTCTTCCTCAGGTACCCCGGCGGTCACACTATTCCACAGGTGAAGCGCTGCCCTTTGCAACTGCCAAGAGACCAGCCTCCTCTTTTTCCCATCATCCAAGCCTAGATAAGTAAATATTCTTTCACAGTGCAATAGCCAAATCTCAAACTCAACAGCATCCTCCGTTCCAACAAACGGCTTTTCAACCAAACCGGTGTAGTCTCTGCTTAGCTTAGCATTGTTATTCCTAGATGGAGCCACATGATTAGCTCCTCCAACATTACTAGCAACTCTAGCTTGCAAAAGATTGGCTAACAACTGATACACCATCCCCACATCTACTGGCGGATTTCCAACATCTATATTGGCTTCAGCATTTGGATTCGCATTAGCCCGTCGACCTTGATTCCTCCTGGTATTAGGTCAAGCATTTCTGTTGGTTGTGGCGCTTCCTCCACCTAGATTTCCTCTTCCGTTTCCTATTTCCGTATCTTCTTTCTTGTAAATCTACATACGAGCCTTAGTAAGATACAGAAGAACGGTCTAAGAGATAAGGGAACACATACTTACATATATATATATATATATCAAATACAAGTACGTTACTATAACATTAACCTAAACCCCGATCATACTTTCAAATTCATTGGATTATGTTTCAAAATCTTTTAGGTTTAACTTTCTTTTAAAGTTTCATAAACCTATGCTTTGATACTAACTTGTAACATCCCCCTACATGGAGGCCCAAAACTAACAGCTATGGATGTTGCAGCCATTCATAGTTATTAATCCTCTACGACCAAATACGGCGAAGTTAGATTCATTGATACACAGAAACACATGAATATGGTAAAGTTTAAACTTAAACAAAATCACATATCATTTCAAAATATTTCCAATTCATTACATAATCCTAAATTCGCGAATCACATTCATAGAAAATATATTTATTACAACATATGCCTAAGAGCGACATATGAAGATGCCCCCTTGGATGATCAGAGTATATACTGAAAATATAACAATTTTGCCATTACAAACAACATATCGGAATGAAAAGAAAAGAAAACTCTAAATAGCTATCATGCCTCCTACACGTCTCCAGAATCATATTCGCCTTAAGAGGTACCTGAAAACCTCAACTCTCAAACCACTCAAAATCAATTGAGTACCCAAGAGTTTATGGGGAAAACATCAACTTCGAGTCAGACATAAAGCCTGGTATGAATAATAATCTACCATCGTAAATCATTTAGATATCTAGTGAGACCGTGCCGCTTAGCGGAACGGGTTTTCCCCTCACTAGTATCTCAAAACCTTTATAAAACCATATACTGTGCTCCTACATCCACAATGGTTAAAAAAATTCAAAACAGTATAATATGATGATATGCCAAACAAATGAATCAATTCTGGATTACCCATCCCCATTCATTTTAGACTATCTGTCTCAATTATAGTTTCTAGGATTACTATTAACCTATAAGTTTTCATGGGCTGACTAATAACCGATTAAACATTTAATGGCTCCCTGTCCAATTACATAGTTTTCAAGGAATCACAAAGAACCTATTGATAACTCCAATATCTTACTCTTATCCTAGTTTTCATGGGTTGACTAGGAATCTATTTGTGACCCCAATATCCTTTCTTCTTATCCTAGTTTTCAGGGGCTGACTAGGAACCTATTGACATCTGTCAATATCTTAATTTGGATATAGTTTTCATTGGCTAAGTACAAACCTACTGGCCCCTTCCAGTATCAAATCATAGTTTTCATGGGCTTACTATGGACCTATCTTTCTGACATCTTCCTTTATACATAGTTTTCATGGGCTAACTATGAACCTATTGGCCCCTGCCAATACCTTTTCCTATACACAGTTTCCATGGGCTTACTGAGAACTTATTGGCCCCTACCAATATCTTTCTTTTATATTTTAGCTAGCTGGTTCTTCTACCCTTTATCCCTAAAATGCAGTTATGGGTCCATTATAAAGTGAATATATTTATATTTGAAGAAGTAAACATAACAATATAGCAATACCACTCCTGCAGGTTTAATATAAAACATGGTTAACCCCTTTAACCTATTATTTTATCAAAGAAAGCTTCTTCTCAAAATCATTATAAAAACTCCTTTAATTTAGCCGTGGGTTTACCTTTTTAAAAAATGAGTTTGGGTTATAAAACCTTTCGGTACCTTCGAACCCTAGCTTTCGACTTCATAGGATTACCTCCTTCGAAAGAATTAAATTCTATCTTCAAAACATTAGGCTCCTGCATTTATAATACTTTAAAACTTTCCTTTCGAAACCTTTTGATTGTAGTAAAGTATTAATATTTAACTTTAGAAGCTTAGCTTCGAAACCAGTTGAAAGTACCCCTTTACACCATTGGAAGTAACCCTTTTGAAACCATTGAAAGTCCCCCTTTCGAAAGCATTGGGTTTATACATAAAACATTATTTGGGTCAAAGTGAATATAGTCGAAAGAAACTCTTTTGAAACAATCCTCTTTCATTTATAAAAACATTGGGGAAACATGATGGCTTCGGCACCATCTCTTTCGAAAGCATAAAAACATCTGGGTGAAGTAATGGAAGGTTGCGTCGAAACCCCTTTCGAAACCATTGCCTTCGAAACCCCTAACCCCTTTCGAAAGCTATAGGAAGTGGCTCTAATTTATAAAACATAGTACCTTTCGACAGCATTGATATCTTCAAAACCATCGAAAGGTCAAAGAACAGCAGCAGGGTTTCGACTAGGTCGGAACCCCTTCTTTCAAAACATTCTTTCATAAGTAAAGGAACCCTGATCAAAAGCAAACTTAAGTTAAGGGCAACCCTTTCGAAACCTTTTAAAAACTCTTTTGAAAACATATGCTTCGACTCCTTCGAAGGCTAAAACAAAATAAAGTCATGCGCTCTTCTTTTTTTAAAAACAAACCAAGGTTTCGACTCCTTCGGAAGCTATGATTTCGACACCTTACCTTTCGCCTTCCCCCAATCCACTGCGTACCATCTTTGTGATACCCTGTGTATTGGTTTTGGCTTCGTAGGTTTCGACTAGGTTGAAGGCGGAAGCTTCTGTATCGAAAGGTACTTCCCAAAGTAGGTGGAACCAATTTTCCTGAGTAAACCTGGTTTAGTTCTTCTTAAAGTAAACTTTTCTCTAACTAACCTGCCACGTGTCAACACCAGATTGGTTGCCTTAACTTTTTCAAATTCTTTACCAAAATAATTCCCGCGAATTTCAGATCTAAATCATGGTTAAGTTAATCTATTAAGCCCATCCATTAAACAAAACCAATTTCGCAAAGAAGTCCCTTTTTTAAAATAGTTTAATTTGCATAGAAGATCACTTTGGGAAAATCCTCAAAATTCCAGAAATTCACTTTAATCATGTTTTCTAACATATCAAATTTCCAGGCCCAAATTCTCAATACATTTTCCAAAATAAATTTATAAACCCAAATAACCATATTTTCCTTTGAAAATTCATAATAATCTTTCCATGGCTTGTAAAATTATCAAAATTGAAACCCAACTCCAAAATCATGTTTCTCATAACATAAGTTTTTCCCATGCATTTAAACATCATTAAATCTCAGTTTTTCCCTAAAACCGTGCATAGCCTTTTTTAAACAATCTTGTTTAAACCATATAAATTATAAATCAAGCATTTCATCAACCAATATATCATAAAAAGGAATTTACCCTTAAATCCCAAAATATATGATTCAAAAAAAAGTGGTAATTATTATTCACCTTGATTTAGATAAGGAGATTGGATTGAGATTAATTTCCCCTAAGCTTGATTCTCTAGCTTTTAATTTGAATTCTTCTTGTTAATGGTCGGCCTCTCTCTTGTGTTTAGTTTTCAAAATAACGTGAATGAAAAGTAAAATGGTAGGAACGAAAATATATAAGGGTAAGGGTTATGGGTGACAATTCCTAATATACCCTTATGTAGTTTGATTAACCAAAGAATCATTCTTAAGCCCATTAATTATTATATTAGGCTTGGCCTTAATTAAATTAATTCAAATCTCAATCCCCTTATAACTTAACATTTACATTATTCTACTTAATTTATCTAATTAAATCTCTTGAATAATGTTATCAAAAATCAGGGGTGTTACAACCCGCCCTTTCGACCCTCGAAAGTCGACACTAATACATCCACGATATTCAGGTATCAAACATCCAAATGCCGTAAAGAGAGGTTATTGGGGAAAAAGGAAAGAAAAGACAGAATAGAATCTCAAATCGCGACGAGTAATATTTAATATACAACAGATCTTTACGAAGAAAAACTGTAGTATAAATATATTAAATCAAAGTACACTAATCAGTCATCAGCCTGGACAGTTATAACAACCCATCCTTACAAATGCTGATAAATGTAAACAACCAGCGCAATGGAAAATAAAATATACATGAGTATGTCTTGGAGGACCGTTGCTCCTCTTCTAAAGCTCCAAAGCATCCAAAAATAGATCCAAAGATAAAATCGATTTGACCCGAGCATTATAAGAAAATAACGCCCGAATTAGTCTGGTAAACCAGTGTGAGAAAACACACCTCATATGGATTTTAATGTTATAAAACCTTTCAAAATAAAGGTATTTTTAAGGCCGCCGCACATAAACACGGATGGGTTTTTACCTTACGATAACCAAACCATTTCATAGAAAATCTTCTAATATTATAATAATTTCTAAGGTTTGAAATAAATATTGAATCATAGTCGAAATTATTACGTTAATTAAATTCTAGCATAATAGGTATATAACTAAGTCCGAAAGGCACTTATTGGAGAATGGATTCCATCAATGACAAGGTAAGGGACTACCTTCTGTACAATAGACCTCTAGATAAAATGTACTATGGTCAAACCTATCGAACCTTACGGATTAGGACCGAGCTACCCCTTACTGGATAGTAACCGAATATTTCATCACCCCGGTTGCTTTGCAACTTTTTCCCAAGAGCTGTCATGCACAACCAAATCCATAAATAATAATCTAGAAGGGTGATGACAATACCCTAATGGGTGCAACCCACATAGCCCTATGGCACCACCCTGTTTTTGTCACTACCGGTTGTGAGGCTTGAGGCCACGTTTACCTTTCTTCAACAATTCCCACTTGGAATTCTAACACTACCCTTCAGGCAACAATGCAATGCTAGCATTCGTCCATACAAATTTTTTAGGATATGAACAAACTGAAGGCACTACTTCTACTACATCCATTTTGGAATCACCCTAAGGATTGGTAGCAAGTAGCCCTTGCACTTCAAATATATTAGAAAAGAATAAATAAAGAAGTATAAGTAGAATAGAGAAGTTCAAAAACCATTTTTAAATAAAATATGGCAGGAAATCCAAAAGGTCGGATTTAAAATCATTTTTCCAAATCGAAACCATTTTTAGATCAAAACAGCAATTAATAGTATTTTTCAAAATACTATAACGAGGCCAATAGTTACTATAGCACTTAACTAATGCTATTACTACCTTTTCCACTAAAAAGATTCAAATTTTAACATATGTCAATGTCACATCCAATATGGCCAAATAATCAAATTTAGCATTTAACAACCTAGATACCATGTATATAACTGAAAACAAAATTAACAAGTATGTACTAAAATTAAAAATCACTGCGGTGAAAAATCTGAATCTCTTTACAAATTTTCCGTGTATTTAATTTTAAGTGAGGTTTGCTTTTCAAAAGCGGATATTTAACCAAACCAAGCCAATAATTCATCCAAACACAAACAATAAATTTTTACCTAAGTATATCATATTGATTATCCAAAAATGTGAGTTTAACTCACCAAAATTCTAGTTGACGCCGAAGCATTCCGGACTGGACTAAAATCGAACGATGTTCTGTTTTAGCCTAAAATTACACTTGCTTCAAATTTGACCAAACCTATTCCATCGCGTTGCAATTGCCATTACGAGCATACTACAAAACGTCTCACCTTAATTGGACCTCATACGGAAAAGTTATTCATTTTATAAGTTATGAGATTTATTTAACACAAATAAATTTCTTAATCACACTTAATAATATAATTACCCAAATTATACGTCCTCTTCCCCAATTTAAAAAAAGAAAAATCCCGCTCCTAAACCCCTTCAGGTTTCGGCCAACGATCCACCACACCATCTCGAACCACCAAAGCTCCTACCATCACCACAATCGCTCAACCCATCGCGAGCCTAACATGTCGGGCCCCTTATTACCGGCATTCTAGCCCGGCTATATCGAACTGGCTGAACGAGTTAGATCCGACTGCTATCAAGGCTGATGATTCTGGAGCGATGATTGTGGGACCCAAAATTCAAGTACATATGGTTATATGAAGTCAGGATTGAACGGAATTGATAGATATGCAACGTAGAATACTCAAAAGTATAGGATATGGCTCCATGGATGGAAGAGTTCGGTATAGTGTGGCTCATTAAGAGGGTTCGGCATGCATCATGAAGGATGGATCGGCAGGCTTCATGAAAGAGGGATCGACATACAACAAAATACTAAAACATCTATGCAGAAAACGATAAATATCTTGAGATCTACAAGTCAAATCCTTATGAAATTTGGAGAGCAAGGTATGTGGACCCTAGGTAACCTACACTAGGGATCACATGTCAATAGGATAGAATGAGAGGGATCGGCAATTACCCCTATAGAGGGTTCGGTTGCAAGTAGTGCACAAGTGATATCAAGTCGAAGATCAAGCAATAACAGGTATTCCATTGGTCCAAATGACATGAAAATTAGAGGCCAAACACATTTTAGCATGAAGAAGCCACCATAGGGATCGCTGCCCAAAATATCGACCAATGATGGGATCAATACCGATCCCTCCTCATTGGGAATTAGGCCTAGCGATCCCTCTAGTGGGCCCATGTGGATTAGAAGGTCCTTCAGCCGAAGTTTCAGAGAGACGGGTGGTCGTCTTCACCTATAAATACTGGCCTAATGGGTCATTCTGAGGATCTTTATGCTGCTTGTTACTCTAGACTCTATTGTAATCAAGTGTTTGATGTTTCCTACTATGGAAATCAGATTTATAAGTGATTAATAAAGGATAATCTTCAAAGTGGACGTAGGCATACAATGCCGAACCACTATAAATCTTTATGTCTCTGATTATTGCTTTTTATCTATTACTAGTTTCATCATTTCCTCAGTTTAATTTAATTTTTCTTCACTTACTTCTCTACATAAATCTGTTCTTGGGTGTTATCTTCAAGAAGTTGCTAATACTACTTAGATTTATAGAAATCCAAGCAAGGCTATTAAGAATGGTGAGACAAACTAGACCTACTTCTCAGAACGTGGAAGGAAATGAGAATACTTGCATTCAACAAGGAGATCAAAGCAATCAACCAACAAATGTGAATGTTGATCCGGTTGAAGTTTAGAATCCCACTGATTCTATTACAAGAGCTGAATTTCAGAATTTAATAAGAGAGGTGATCGAGAGCTGTCGATAACTAAATCAACAAATTCAGACTAATATCAACTTGATGAACCAAATCAATCAACAGCAGCAGGGGAAAGCTAGGAGGGACCCCACTCCTTACTCGGCATCGAAGAGTTCTGGCTCATCAAACGAGTATCGTAGGCATAGGCGACGTAGAACAGATGAATATCGCGGAGAAACTTCGGGGTGTCAACTAGCATACCATCATGGTCTGCCAGGATCGATCGGTGTTGACCACTCCATAGGGATTGGTACTGATTCCTCCACTAGAAGAGGGAATTCATCCATGCCTTATAGCAATCAAGCTGGAGCTCCTACGGTTAGTTTGGATGCTGGAGTCCAATTGAATCTTGACCAAGCTCTTACCTGGAATGACGATGAAGTGAATTTACAAGATACACATTGGGAAGATGGTGAACCAAGAAGGCGTGAAATGGCCCACAAACATCGACCGGACCATTCACGTGAGGTGGGGCCACTTGGCAACAACCATACAAACGCTGGACTCATCGGCAACAGTCAAACAGTTAGTGAGGGAGAGCCAAAGCTTAACCAACAATGACTGAGGAATTTCGAGAAGCCGTAGGCCATTTACTGATAATGTATTACATGCGGAGTATCCAAGGAGGTTCAACATGCCATTAATGCTCGCCTATGAGGGAAAAACCAACCCCAGGCAGCACATCATGAGATATGAATAGCTGATGGATTCTACACGAGCGGATGATGCGACCAAGTTTTGATGCTTTCCCATAACTCTCTCTGGAATAGCAACGATGTGGTTCACAAAATCACCCCTAAGATAAATTTCTAGATTTGATGATTTGACAACCAAGTTTGTGGAGCAGTTCTGGATGCACGCGACTCATCCTAAAGATGTGATGTCCCTTTCCAGCGTGATTCAGGCTCCAGAAGAGTTGTTGAAAGATTATTTGGAGAGATTTCATACAGCTATTACGGAGGTCAGTAATTCGAATGATCATGTGCCATGACGAGAGGGATTGACATAGAGTCTGAGTTTTACGATTAGTTAGCCGGTAAGCCACCCGCAACGTTGGAGCGCTTTTACGCAAAGGCAGCTCGGTATTTGAGAAAGGAGGAAGCCAGGTCATCCAGAAAAAAGAATGTTACGGGACCAAGTGGAGAGGGAGTACAGAGTAACATTGCAATAAAACACTCTGATGACAGTTCTGGAAAAATTCAAGTGAATGTCTAGAATAAACCAAATCAGCAAAAGGGAGGTGGAGATAGGAACCATGAGCGAAAGAGGGATTCTGGACAAGGGAAGCTTAGGACTCCGTTGTGTATTACTTACAAGCCGTTGAATACATCTTTAGAGAATATCTATCTGTCAACTTGCAATACCATGCAGTATAAGAAGCCCCTCTGATAGAATCAATAGAGAAGAAGAAACAGACCGGGAAATATAGTCGGTTTCACTAGTGCTATGGTCACAATACCAATAAATGCAGTCATCTCCAGGATGTTATGGAAAAGCTGATTCGAGAAAGAAAATTAAAACAGTTTGTGAAAGCCCCCAGGATGGTAGGCAGGGGACATCTGGCCCCAACCGAGGACAAGCACCGCGTAGGGCTAAGGTGCCTGCGCGGACTGGTGAAAGACTGGTGATAAATACGATAGTTGGAGGACCGCACTCAACATATAAGAGTTGGCAAGAGATGGAGCGCTATGCTAGCGCGATTAGGCATGTGGATTTTGAATGCTGTTCGAATACGGAAGATGGAGCTCCGGCAAAACAGCAACGCACGATGGCGGATGGTATTGTGTTTTGGAACGAAAATGCAGATAAGGTCGAGGCTCCGACAATCGACCCAATGGTCATTTCGGTCATGATTGGCCCCGCTTTGGTGAGAAGGATATTGATAGATTATAGAAGTTTAGTAAATATAATCTTCAAAAAGACTTACGATCAAATGAGGATGGAAGCTAAAGATTCAAAACCATCTAAACTTGTATACACGGCTTTAACGGAATTGCAACTAAAGCTGTTGGTTATGTGGAATTACCTTTAGAATTTGGAGAAGGTGAACGAAGGAGAGTGCGGATCTTGCCGTTTGTTATTTTGGATGTTGACACTCCATACAACGTTTTCCTGGGTCGACCGGCCCTAGCTGAATTTTGGGCAGCTCTTGCCCTATGGTGTTTGACTTTGAAGTTTTTGACAGATAATGGTGTTGGAGTTGCTCATAGCGACCAGGTGACTAGACGTGCCTATTATGTAGCTGAGTTGAGGGATGCTCAGTGCAAAGAAAAGGGTAAGGGTGTAGACAAGACTGTTTGCATCTAAGCTACCGAAGATTGACAACTAGCGCCTGAGCCTTGGCTCGGGTGCCACGGTCAGTTCTATAGTGATATAGATCCGAGAGATGATGAAGAGGAACCCAAAGAGACCAAGGTTGCACGGGCTGAGCTGACAATTGATATCACGGTCAGCCATGATGACCTATCACGGGTCCTAAAGATTGGATCACAGCTCAGCCCCCCGATGATGAAAGAACTTGCTGGTTTTCTCCGAGTTAATCTAGACGTGTTTCGCTAGGACTCACTCTGATATGTGTGGGATCTCGCCTACCATTGCGAGCCATGCATTGAGTATCGACTTGAGGCATGTCCGGTGAAGCAAACAATATGCGGTATGGATCCGAAGAGATTCGTCGCTCTCAAAGAAAAGGTGGATAAACTAAAACACAACGGGTTTATCCGCGATGCCCTCAACCCTAAATGGGTATCTAATCCTGTACTTGTGAAAAAAGCGAATGGAAAGTGGAGAACATGTATTGATTATCCAGATTTGAACAAGGCGTGTCCAAAAGACAGCTTTCCCCTTTCGAGAATTGACCAGCTGGTGGATTCAATCGCTTGACACAAATTGCTATCTTTCATGGATTCATACTCAGGATATAACCAAATCCTTATGCATATTCCCGATCAAAAGCACACTAGTTTCATTACTGATGTTGATTTGTACTGCTATGTAGTAATGTCATTTGGATTAAAGAATGCGGGAGCGACTTATCAGCGCTTAGTCAACAAGATGTTTAAAGATCGGAACGGAAAAACAATGGAAGTATATATGAATGATATGCTCGTGAAGTCACGACGATCAAGCGACCACATTAGAGACTTGGCAGAAATGTTTTTGACATCCTCCAATATTAAAAGATGAAAATTAATCCTTTGAAGTGTTCTTTTGGTGTTGCATTAGGGAAATTCTTGGGTTTTATTGTTAATGCCCGTGGAATTGAAGATAATCTCTTGAATATTCATGCTATCCGCGATATCCAAGCGCCAAGGACTATTAAACAAGTCCAGAGTCTGAATGGGAAAGTTGCTGCCTTAAGCCAATTTATCTCCAGGGCTATGGACAAATGCATTCCTTTCTTTGATTTGATTAGGAAAGGGAAAAAACATTTGAGCAAACGCCGGATTGTAAAGACGCGTTTCAAGCTTTGGTGAATCATTTGGAGAGACCCCCTATATTGTCAAAGCTGGTGGATCATGAAGATTTGTACATTTATTTGGTCGTATCAGCAAACACTATAAGTGTTGCATTGCTTTGCGAGGAGGATCGGATCCAGAGGCCGGTGTATTATGTCAGCAAACGATTGACGAGAGCTGAAAGAAACTATCTGAAAATAGAGAAACTGGCATACTTCTTAATGATTGCGTCACAAAACTTCGTCCGTACTTCTAGGCACATCCGATCAATGTTTACACCGACCAACCATTAAGATAGGTCCTACAGTGACCTGAGACGTCTGGAAGGTTACTCAAGTGGAATATTGAGCTCAGTCAATTTGATATTACTTATCTCCCTTGGAGGGCTATCCAGGGTCAGGCACTGGCCAATTTTATAGCATAGTTTACTGCACATGATGATTCTCCAAAAGGCAGTGAAATCCCTCCCATACGGTGGAAATTGTATACTGATGAAGCGTCTAATGATCATTGTTCTGGAGTTGGAATTGTGCTCATAACTCTTGAGGATCGGTCAATCTGTTATGCTTTAGAGCTCGATTTCCCAGCGATAAACAATGAAGCTGAGTATGAAGCTCTGATTGCTGGACTTAAACTCACTAGACAACTCGGAATAAAATCTCTTGAAATATTTTGTGATTCGCAGTTGGTAGTTGACCAAGTCAGAGGAGATTATTAAGCTAAGGGACAACGGCTTGCCCCATATCTTACCCAAATCCAAGAGTTGTTGGAAAAATTTGAGTACTAAGACATTTCGCATGTTCTACGGGATCAAAACAGAGAGGTTGATTCATTGGAAAAATTTGCTAGCACTGGTGATGCACAATAGATGGGCTTAGTTTCGGTTGAAGAATTAAATGCCCCAAGGATAAACATGATGGAAATTGATCAGACACTGGAAGCGGAGCCTGAGAGGGAATCATGGATGACCCCAATCAAAGATTATTTACTACATAGAGTCCTACCAGATAAAAGAAATGAAAAGCGACAAGTCCTTCGTAAAGCGTCGCGGTATGTCATGCAAGAAGGAATTATGTACATAAAAGGTTTTTCAGTCCCCCTACTCCGGTATGTCGCTCATGATGAGATAAAATGTGTCCTAAAAGAAGTTCATGTAGGGGAATGTGGCGACAACACTAGGAAGCAAACTCTGGCAAAGAAAATACTTTGATACGAGTATCATTGGCCAACTGCCAATTGAGACGCCGCTGAATTTGAAAGATGATGCGATGAGTGCTAGATATATGCAACAGTTCCAAGAGCTCCGCCGACGGAAATCACGCAATGGTCAGCCCATGGTCGTTTGCTATGTTGGGTATAGACATTATCGGTTCCTTACCGATCTCTAAAGGTGGAAAACTATGCTATCTTCGTAGTTGATTACTTCCCCAAATGGGCCAAAGCAGAACCTTTAGCTATGATCATAACCAAGAAAGTAATCAACTTTATTGTCCGAAACATCATATGTCGTTTCGGTCTTCCACGAACTATTGTAACAGATAATGGGACTCGGTTCAACAGTGTTGAATTCAAAGACTTATGTCGAAGGCATCGTATTGAAAAGAGATTTGCAGCGGTCGCTCACACTTAGGCAAATGGACGGGTTGAAGCTGTAAACAAAATTGTAAAGTCCATTCTGAAGAAGCGTTTGGAGAAAGCTAGAGGCAGGTGGGTGGATGAACTTCCTATATCGTTGTGGGCTTACAGGAGCACCCACAAGTTCACGACTAGCCATATTACATTCACCCTTGTTTACGGTTCCAAAGCCGTCATTCCTATTGAACTCGAAGTCTCTTCTCATCGAGTGACTTACTATGACCCTAAAACGAATAAAGATATCCTCTTGGAATCTCTTGACTTTATAGATGGGAAGCGGGAGGAAGCCGATCTGAGGGCAGCCGCGCATCGACACCGAGTCGCCCGGTATTACAACATTAAAGCCCAACCTGGAACCTTTGAAATTGGCGATCTCATCCTGAAACAGGTTTTTCCTACCCCATCGCACATGAACCAATCTGGGAAGGACCATATGTCATTGAAAAAAGGCTTGGAGAGGGAATTTTCAAGATAGCGACTATCGATGGCATCACACTTCCAAGGGCGTGGAATAGCGAGCATCTACGATGCTATTTCACTTAGTTTATTTCTTTTTTGTTTCAGTTGTATTTGCATTCAGAATTTGCTTTATAATTTGATTTTCCAGAGGAGTAATAAGACAGTTTATGTTATTCCTTTCCATTTAGCAAAGAAAGTTTCGGACTTCCTTTATATTTATGTTTGCTGTAGCATTATGTATTAGTTACATGACGAAACTGGTTGATGTCGATGTGTATGAACAGGCTCCCAGAGTTTAAAATTAATCAATCATGCTAATTCCCAATAGGACGAAACAAGATGATCTTGGTCCACTTGTTCATTTGATAACTCCCGTTCATAATCCAACAGACGGGATACACAATAAGGATTATATATGGCTCAACCATCTGATGATCGAATAAATCCTGCAAAACTATAGAACTAAGATAAAATGAGAGCGACCGTGACGCGACCGATCACTCGCTAAATCAAACCCTAGACCATGGGAGGCAATTCAATCAATTAAGGAGAGTATGATCTGATTGCTCTTTAAAATAACTCTAAGTCCCCAGAATGTGGACCAGAATATAAACAAAAGTCGGGTGTGAATCGAACACTCGCAATATAACTCTAAGTCCCCAGAGTGCGGACCAGAGTATAAACATAAGTTGGGTGTGAATCGACCACCCGCAACAAACTTTAAGTCCCCAGAGTGCAGACTAGAGGAGTGTGGACCAGAGTATAAACATAAGTCGGGTGTGAATCGACCACCCGCAAAATAATCTAAGTCCCCAGAGTGTGGACCAGAATATAAATGTAAACAAGGTGCGAATCGACCACCCACGAAATAACTCTAAGTCCCCAGAGTGCGGATCGGAGTATAAATGTAAACCGGGTGTGAATTGACCACCCTCGAAATAACTCTAAGTCCCCAGAGTGTAGGCCGGAGTATAAACCCGAATCGGATGTGAATCGACCACCCGTGAAATAAATCTAAGTCCCCAGAGTGCGGATCGAAGTATAAACATAAACGGGGTGTGAATCGACCACCCGCGAAATAACTCTAAGTCCCTAGAGTGCGGATTAGAGTATAAACATAGATTGGGTGCGATTCGACCACCCATCAACTAACTCTTATCCTCAGAGTGCATATATGAGCATAAACAGATAGTTGAATTAAGTTCGACCGTTCACTATTCCATGAACTCTGACCTAAAACCGACAGAAGGAGTATAAACTCGCTAAGGATAGAATTCGACCATCCAATGTCTAACCCGGCTAACCTAAGATTGGGGGCAGGAGTATACTTACTTAAAAATCGCCGAATTCAACGGCGTAACACTAAGGCTCGAGCCTAGCATTTGAAATGACTCAAGGTCACGACCACATGGAGGTCTTGGGATAGAGCTAGTGGATTGTTACTAGAATTGATGAATAACAAATTACAAGTACATTGAATGGAAAGTAATAGTTCAACTACTTAAATAGCAATTCACACGAAACCTCAACAGGAAACAAAAACATTTATTCACATGATAGGTTTCAAGATTGTGGTACAAATTATTTCAAAAAGCGGGAATCATACTCGTGCAACCACAACTAATAAAAGAAACAACGAACAAAAGAGTAGTGCAAACTATGTACCTGCCAAGCCGAAGTGACGACTATTTCTTTAATCTCCTCTCCTTTTTGGATTTTTCGAGAGTGGTTCCACATGAGCCCCTGATGCTTCTCTTCCTGGATCCTTTGCCACCTTTTGCAAGAGATATTAAAGAGGTAGGAGGGAGTTTACTGGGAATCGACCCACCAGGTGGAATAACTTGTAGTGTCACAAGGTGTGGATTGTCGATGTCCACCTCGACTAGCTCAACTTTAGCCTTTTTATTCAACAACTCCTCCTTTTCAATACGCTCTTTGATGCTAATCTCATCAATGCGTTCGGAGGCACAGATAATCACAACGTCGTCAGATTTATCCACTAGGAGCAAATATTCGACCTTATCATCGTCAAGAGCTCCGATGACTAGAGCATCGAGCCCGGTACATCAGTGGTCACCACAATTTTTGCTAGTTTCTCTTGTTGCTCCACAGCAGCATCGCTTTTAGAAGTTTGACCGGGACCTGGAAGACCTGGAAAATTTGTTAAAACAGGGAGATGAGCTTAAAACCAATGGGCGCTAAGAACAAAACCTTTCATAAATTGGAGAGTAAAGTGGAACACATGTATCCTGCTGGCTCTCGGTGGTAGTTGGAGTGCCGCCTTCCAGAAGACAACACCTTGGATTGATAATCGGGCTTATCTGGGTCATAGCCCAAGTCCTTCTCTAGGCCAAAAGAAACCGATGCTCCAACCGCTTGAGAAGAAGAGGGGCCCTTAGGATCGGCCTTCGAGGATCCGATAATATGTTCTCCTTTGTCAGAAGGCGTAGAAAAGACAAAGTACCGGAGTCTCGCGGCGTCAAGATCTAGGGGCTTGTTTCCATGGAAGATCTCCCGCACCAATTTTTCTTCATCAAGCTCAGCTCCACCTAATTCACTCTTTTTCGTCTCAATGATGTGCTCCCGGGCTTCCTTGTGTGATTCGAGATAACCTTCACCAAGAAAACTCAAGTCGTGGTAGATGAGGATGTTGGCGTTGTATTCGATGAGATCAAACAAGTCCTTAATTTCATTCAGACCGGACTCTTTAGCATCTTCCACTCGGGTTTCAATTTCTTCCATCATCTCCTTGCGGCCTTCCTCTCATGCCTCCCCTTTAAGAGCTTCTATTTTAGCGAATTTCTCATCAAGCTTAATTTTCAGGCTCCTGGCTTCGAGGGCCTCTTCGCAGTACCTTTGCAATTCTACCTAAACTTTAATTTTCTCTTCACTTTCTTTCTTGAGAAGCTCCTCGAGTTCCTCAATGCGGCAGACCAAGACATCTTTTTCCTTTTGTAAGGAATCTTTCTCCAAAGTGAGTGCCCCGCTGCGATTGAGGGCAGCATCGAGTTCTTTCTTATGGGAAGCTTCTAAACGGTTCACTGCCTCCAACATTTTCTTGGCACTTTTCTCCGCCTCGGCAAGTTTTGTTGTCAATTCTGATAGTTCGTCATCTTGGTGTTTGATTACGTCTTTATCATGTATCGCCTCTAGATTGAGACGATCTATTTCATATTATCTCTTGATTGACAATTAGAGATTTTTTCCGCCAAGTGTTGAAACGATTCATGCTGCACGAACACGTCATTTAGGATAATATGTATTGTGGAAAGGAATTTAAGCCCATTGAAATAGATTTTTAGGAATGCGGAATTTCTCCGCTATAGAAGTGTCAAAAGTAGCAGTCGGTAAGGATGGATCGGAAGCGCCAATTGGATGCTTGCTCGATCTACGGTCGCGAGACTGCTTTAAGCTCGAAGAACCAGAGTATTGCTCATGTGATGTGGCGATTTGAGGGTCGTGGTAGAGAGGCTGGTCTCTGTTATAAGCAGAAAATTAGGTTGATCTCCCTAGCAAGATGTATGAGATTGGGATTTGTGCTTGGAGGAGGAGGATTCCCTTAAATGATAGCTTCTTTCTCATCTATTTTCTTTTTTCCTGCGCCTACCAAACTCTAAGTCATGACTAGATCGACGATATGTCGAAGAACTTCTTAAGCGATCAAAGGCCCGGGATGGAGTAATCGCACCTGCAAAGACCAAATGAGAACATGTGAGTAATTATCATGTAAAGGATTAATGAAGAGCATGTAGTGAAGTGGGTCGTGAGTGTCTTAGTGTTCCCCCTTGACAGACCGGTGGCTGTAGCCTTGCTTATGGGTGTTCTCTCTCCTTTATCAGTAGGATGAATGCCTTCACCGCTCCTAATAGGAGAATTGAGCCCTTCGATATTGATATTTGGAAAGTCATACGTCATGATATCGTCGGGAATTTGGAGATTCAAAAATCCCTTTAGTGAACTCTCCAAGTGTTGGGAAGATGATTACTGTTCAATAGGAGTGATGATGAATTCTGGATCTGTGGCAGTTTTTCTTCTACAAAGTTTATATGCCAGTTTTTTCTATCTCTTGGTTGGTGTTTAAGATTGCGTGCCTTGTGGTGATTCGACCACAGGCGCCTTGCCTGGGCCTTCATCATCATTGCCATGTTTATTGGTCTGGGAGTCCCTAATCTCACCTTCTTTAGTGTCGTCCCGAGTCCTCTCGGCTTGGGGCACGATAGGATTAATGGCATCCTTCTCTTGTTTTATGAAATTTTTCGGCAATGCTCCACTTCCGAGGATCCCAATGCTACGACCCTCTTCCATTAGCCCTAATAAAGATATTAATTCATCGGTTATAAGAAATTTAATGTCCCTATCCTCGACAAGGGTAGCGTGAATAGCAACGACTGCTCTTGAAAAACTAGTGCCTTCAGGACATGAGCGGACACTTGTAGGAATCCAGGATGTTAATAGATTCAAAAATATGACTTGGGTTAACAGATTTAAGAATGAAATGAAAGTAACACTTACATCCTTCGAACCATCGCCTCGTGAAGCCAAGTGGCTATCGAACATAGAACCACTCATGCTTGAACAGAGAGAGTTTATTCCAAGCGCCTGATAAGACTTGGCAGTTAGGCAAAGGTTTGAGAAAAAGGTAGGAAAACTTCATGAACGTTGTTTAAAGTTGTAGATGAATCTTATGTCCTCGGGAGTTGGAGGATGAAATATAACATTCATAAATAGTAGAAAGGTTCCATGTAGGAAGGCATAACTGTTTGGATGGAGTTATAACACCCCATATTTTTATAACATTATTTAGAATGTTTAATTAACAAAATTAAATAAAATAATGTAGAGATTAATAGGTTGAGAATTGATTAGCTAAGGGTAATCGTGCCATGTTAGTGTATAAACTAAAATGAAATAACATAAGCTAATGTGTTCGGAAACGAGAAGGGCAATATGGGAAATAGGAAGGGCTTATCCCTAAACCCTTAGAAATAAAACTCATGTTCATTTCATTTTTACTCTAACTAAAAACATACCAAGGCCGGCCACCATTATTATTCTCTCAAGGAAAGATTAAAGTTAGGATTCAAGTGAAGGAAGATAATCAACATAATCAACATCAAATCTCACATCTTATAATCTCAAAGCTAAGGTGAATAATTACTACATCCCATTTTCATATGGCTTTCGGTTTTGATTAGATTAGAAATTTTTTGCAAGTATATGTCATGTTTTGATGATTAAAGTTATACATATGCTTGTTGATGAATTATATATGTTCATGTTAGTTTTTAAGATATGTTTGACATGAAAACCCTATTAGATGACGCCCAAATGCCTTAAAAATTAAGTATAGGTCAGAAACGATATTTTAGAGATGGGTTTCAATTTTCATAATTTTCTGAATTAATGTGGATTTTATATAAATTTTCTAGTGAACAAAATGATTTATTAGGTTATAAATTATTTACGGCTAAAATAATAATTATTTGGATTTGAAATTTTTATATGTTGGAAAACCTATTGAGACAGATTTTTTAGGATTTTTCCTAAGTTATTTGATGAATGTATAAAATTATTTAAGGTATGAGACTTAAATGTTTTAAATATTTAATTAGACATTTTATAAAATAAAATGATTATTTAATTCTGAAAATAGTGGTAGCACTTTTCTGAAAAGTATTTGTTAACCAGTGAGAATTTGACAAATAAAGGCAGGTTAGTTGAAAATTATCCTTTTTAAGTTAAAAACAAAGAAATCATACTTTTGCCATGTTTCAGCCAATTTTGGTATTAAACCTTCCAATCCAAACCTTCCGACAAAGTCGAAAGGTTAGCTTTCGACAAGGTTAAAGTTCAATGCATATGGTGTCAAGTATCTTGGTACGTAATGAATTGAACAAGGTCGAAGGGTTCCTAGTCGAAAGATTGGTTGCCAAAGAGGTTGAAGTATGTTTGTTTGATAAACTAAAGCTTTCACCTGCATTGCTTTCGAATTAGAGCTTTCTACTTGGTTGCTTTTAACCAGGTCAAACGTTTAAAATAAAGGTTTTAAACCTATCGACACAGTCGAATGGTTACTGCTGTTTTATCGCAATTTTGTTTTGAAACCTTTTGACAAAGTCGAAGGGTTGCTACCGCTTTATAAATGTTTTTTTTGAACCTTTTGATAAAGATTAAAGGTTTATTTGTTTTAAACCAGCCGCTTCTCTCAATGCTTTTGAAAGGAAGCTTTCGACTTAGGTGATTTACCTTATTTTCTAAGTAAAGTATAACCAAGCTTTCGAAGCAGAGCTTTCAACTTAGTCGAAAGGTTTTAAAAGAAGGTTTTTCACTTGTTTTAGATTGAGCCCAGTAAGTCTTCGAAAGGTTTATGTTTTAAAAGGTTCGATGACTTCGAAAGGTTTAAATTGAATGGCTTCGAAAGGTCTAAGTGAATGATTTCGAAAGGTTTTAGTTGAACGACTTCGAAAGGTTTAATTGAATGATTTCGAAAGGTTTTAGTTGAATGACTTCGAAAGGTTTTAGTTGAATGACTTCGAAAGGTTTAAGTGAATGATTTTGAAAGGTTTGAATTCAATGATTTCGAAAGGTTTTATTCCATGATTTCGAAAGGTTTATTTTGAATGAATTCGAAAGGTTTCAGATGGAAGGTTTTCCATAGTTTTTCTAAGGCAATGTTTTAAAGTGATTTTAAAGAAGGATGTCTATGTTTTATTGTTTTCGAAAGGTTTGATTTTGAAATGTTTGATGTTTGATTTTGAAAGAGAGGATTTCAAAAGTGTAGAAAGAGGTTCTTTCAAATGGTTAAATGTTTTCATCAACTAAAGTTTGAGTACAGAATATATATATATATATATATATATATGGTTTTGAGTAAAGTATAAAGATTATATACTTCTCCTTGTATAAATTTGATTTAAAGGTTTTAAATCATTTTGAAAATGTTTTCAAGGAAAATTATGGGAGGGGATCCTTAAGTGAAAAATGACTCAGATATTTGAATACCAGATGGGACTAGTATAGGGTCGCTCCCTATACGTTAGCTATTAGCCCCAGCTAATTGTTGTCCAAAATTCCAGTGTGTAGGGCTTGGTCACAGGTAGACTAAAATTATGATTACACACCGAAAGGAATATATGTTGTATACAGATAGGTTATTGGTGAGCTCGAAAAACCATTAGGATTAGGAAGACCTGGGAGATGATTAAGTTAGGGACAGACCGTCTAGAAGAGAAGTATTTAATAGATTGTTAAGGACAGACTGTCCACAAGTGAAGTAT
This sequence comes from Allium fistulosum, assembly GCA_030737815.1. Lineage (NCBI taxonomy): Eukaryota > Viridiplantae > Streptophyta > Magnoliopsida > Asparagales > Amaryllidaceae > Allium > Allium fistulosum. The sequence goes on along the minus strand of CM060903.1, from coordinate 692,894,493 downwards.
TTAACATATAGTTAAGGATAGATAATCCAAAAGAAGAATAGCTAACAGATGTTAGATTAATTTCGATTATATTGTCTGATAGGCCCGAGTTAGCCAAAGGTTAAAAGTTATCCAAACAAAACTTATGTGTTTGAACAGATAGTTCATTATTACCTGATGTTTTTTTATGTTTACATAATGATGTTTTACTATGTTTAATCAGTTTTGATTACAGGAATTTTTTTTGCAAAGATATGTTTTAAAAGGATGTTAGTGAGGGGAAACCCGTTCCGTTAAGCGGCATGGTCTCACTTAACATATATATTCCGGGATGTATAGTATTATTCATACCAGGCTTTATGTCTGACTCGAAGTTTATGTTTTCCCCTTAAACTCTCGGGTGCTCAAAATTAATATGAGTAGGCTGAGGGGTTAAGGTCTTTTCAGATTTTAGTAGGATGACAAATAGGGCTACCAGAGGCTTGCAAAAGGCAAACAGATAGCTATTTAGGAGTTGTAGTTCTTGTTTTATGTTTTGAAGTATTTCTGCTGTGTTTTGTATTAAATTTATTATAACTCTATAACTCTGATCATCCAAGGGGTTATCTTCATATACCGCTCTTGGCGTATTTTGTAATAAATATATTTTATCTGTGCCTGGGAACGTATTGGGATTATGTAAGTTGAATATGGAACATCTGTTTTAAATGTAATGAAGTAAAAGTTGGTTGAAATCCGTGTTTTGTTTCATATTCAATTGCTTCTAATATTATAGATACCATTAACATAGCCGTATTTAGTCGCCGAAAGTTAATACTATAGATGACTACAACATTTGTAGCGCTTAGTTTCGGGCCTCTAGATAGGGGATGTTTCAGCTTGGTATTAGAGCATGGTTTATGAAATACTTTAATTAAAAATGGTTTTGAAAACATAATCTCTAGTAATTAGAGTTAAGATCGGGGTATGGGATAACGCTATAGTAACGTACTTGTATTTGCTATATATATAAGTATACGCTATATTTCTAGACTCCTACCTTAGTTAGGCTATTCATCTGTATCTCACGAGGTTTGAATACAGATATGGAAGGAAGAAGAGGCAGAGTTAATCTTGGAGGAGATAGCATCACCACTAATGGAAATGCCCGACCAATTCTAGAAGAGGTCCAGGTCAGGCTCAAGCTGAAAATGTTGGTGTTGGGGTTCCCCAAGTGGATATGGGAGCCATGTATCAGTTTTTCGTAAACATGATGCAAGCTGGAATTGCAGCTGGAGTTGTTGGAGGAAATGCTGCTGGAGGTGGAGTTCAGGAAGCTTCGATGGTCAACTAGTATGCTAACTTGAGTAGAGATTACACCAGGCTTGGAGGAAAGTCGTTCATTGGAACTGTGCGATCGAGGTGGAAAACTAGCTGCTACATTGTGAGAGGATTTTTGCTGTGTTAGGATTGAATGACGAGCAAAAGAGGAGATTAGCTTCGAGACAACTTCAAGGAGCTACTCTATTTTGGTCGAATACTGTTGTAGCCGGTGTTGATGAGAAAACCATGACTTGGATGGAGTTTAGGAGAAGGTTTCAAGAAAGGTTTATGTCGGTGATGGCGCAGTCGGCATTGGTTAGGAAGTTTGCTGAGCTGGAGCAAGGAGAGATGTCCGTTCTAGAATATGCAAGAAAATTTGAAGAGTTGGCCCAGTACGAGTATGCTTTGGTTGATACGGTGTTCAGGAGGAATGAAAAGTTTACAAGAGGCTTGAGGCTGGAATCGATAAGTGCTACCTTGCCGCACTTAAGGGATCCAAGTGATGTAGTGGTAGAAATGGCACTGAGGCAGGAAGAGGCGTTAGCTTGTTTGAGGAAGAAAATGAAGGAGGCCCAAGTGGGATAGGGTCAGAAAAGAAAGTTTTTCCATAAGAAGAATGCTCAAAAGGGAGGAGCACGAAAGAAGGGAAAAGCTGAGGTGGTTTGTTATAAATGTGATAAGAAGGGACACTATGCTAATGAGTGTCGAACCGGAAAGGGAAAAGAGAAAGGAAAGGAGGTGATTGGAAAGAAGAACATTCGATGCTTTAATTGTGATGAGATCGGCCATTATAAGAACCAATGCAAGGAGCCTGCTAAAGAAGGTAGGGGCAATTTTATGCATTTGAGCCCGCAACTTCAAGGCCAGTTGTGCACGAAAAAGGGAAGGCTATTGTGGGAGCTCGCTATAGATTTACGGTATGTCTGTTAGCGTTCTATTTGATACTAGTGCATCACATTCTTTTATTTCTCGATGTTTAGTAGACAAGCTTAACCTAGAGACCTCATACTTAGTTACTTCTTTAAGGCTTACAAATCCAATAGGAGGGTATGCAACAATTGGGATGAGGTGTGACCATTTAGACTTTGATTATCTAGGTCATACTTTTGATTGTTGTTTGCATGTGTTTGATTTTGTGGGATTTGGTATTATCCTTGGGATGGATTGGTTAAGTAAATACGATGATATGATATTTTTCCATGATAGGAAAATATCATTTAGTCACCCTAGTTGTAGTGATCATATAGTTTATAACGTAGAGAACCCTAGTTGCGAAGTAAATGCTTTACTGGGTATCATGGAGTTAGAGGATGCGTTGCATGGAGTCTTTGTGGTTAGAGAATTTGATGATGTGTTTGAGCCAGTAACTGGACTGCCACCAAAATGAGCCATAGAGTTTCGGACTGATTTGGTGCCTAGAGCAGAATCGGTGAGTAGGCCACCAAGCAAGATGGCACCTACAGTGATGAAAGAGTTGAAGGTGTCGAAGGTGGAATTGGAAAGCAAGAGTTTTATCCGGCCAAGTAGTTCTCCATGGGGAGCTGTCGCGGTGTTTGCTAAGAAGTCGAATGGATCGTTATGGCTATGTATCGATTATCGTAATTTGAATGAGAAGACTATAAAGAACCGGTATCCGTTGCCGAGAATTAACGATTTGTCCGATCAGTTAAGTGGAGCCAAAGTATTCTCTCAGCTAAATCTAGACATGGAATTTCATCAGCTTAGAGTAGCAGAGGATAGTATTCCTTTGATGACGTTTAGAACAAGATATGGATCGTACGAATGGTTAGTTATGCCATTCGAACTAACTAATGCGCCGGCATTCTTTGTAGATTCGATGAATCGAATTTTCCGAGAGCACTTAGATAGATTTGTGTTGGTCTTCATAGATGATATTTTGATATACTCTAAGGATGAGAAGGAGCATGAAGTTGATCTTAGAGTTGTGCTTGAGACATTGAGGGAACATCAGTTGAAGGCTAAGTTTTCGAAGTGTCATTTTTGGAAGAAGGAAGTGAAGTTCCTTGGTCATCCAGTCTCAGAGAACAGGTTGTCTGTAGATCTGACTAAGATTGAGGCGGTGAATAATTGGAAGAGACCCGAGATGGTGACCGAGATAAAGAGTTTTCTTGGATTGGCTGGATATTATCGATGGTTTATAAAGGATTTTTTGTGGATAGCTGCACCGATGACTAAGCTTACACGAAAGGATGTAAAGTTTCTATGGACTGATAAGTGTGAGGAAGCATTCCAGAGCTTGAAACACTTATTGACCCATGCACCGGTGTTAGTGGTTCTGGAGGGGAATCAAGATTTGGTTGTTTATACGGATGCATGTGGAACTGGATTGGGAGCTGTGTTGATGCAAAGAGGTAAAGCGATTGCTTATGCTTCTAGACAGTTTAGACCACATGAAATGAGGTATCCTACGCATGATTCAGAGTTAGCTGCTGTTATATTTGCTTCGAAGGTATGGACGAATTGTCTTTTGGGAGAGCGATTTGAGCTTTATATAGATCATAAATCGTTGAAATACTTGTTCTCTCAGAAGGAGCTGAACATGAGACAGCAGAGATGGTTAGAGTTTATTGCTGATTATGATTTTGGAATTGAATACACACCCAGGAAAGGAAATAAGGTAGCAGATGCACTTAGCAGAAAACATCAGAATGCAGTATTGGCTATGATTGCTGAGTGGAAAGATTTAGAAGCATTATCATCTTGTAGAGTGCATTTTAGATCCGAGGCAGGTTCTAGTGCAGGAAGTGTTGTATTGTCTTGCTTAGAAGTTCGGTCAATAATGATTGAGAAGGTAGCTTCTAAACAGGAGGAGGATCTAGTTTTGGCTGAACGGATCAGAAGGTTAAGGGAAGGAACAGAGGGTGATGACTTAAAGGATTTCAGTCTTGACCAAAATGAGTGGTTGAGAAAGAAAGGAAGGTTGTGTGTTTCGAATGATGGAGACATGAGGAAGGAAGTTTTGGATGAATGCCATCGTTCGAAGTTCACTATCCACCTAGGAGGAACGAAGATGTATTAGGATATGAAGAGAAGTTTCTTCTGGGAAGGTATGAAACGGGATATTGGTGTATGTGTTAAGCAGTACTTGAATTGCCAACAGGAAGGCTAAACACTAGAAGCCAGGTGGATTGCTTCAACTATTGGAAGTTCCGTTATGGAAGTGGGATTCTATCTCTATGGATTTCATAGATGGGTTGCCAATGTCTAGTAGAGGGAATGGAAGCATATGGATCATAGTAGATAGACCGACAAAGAGTGCTCATTTCATTCCCGTAAAGTCAACTAGGACGGCACCTATTTTGGCAAAGTTGTTTATAAAGAATGTGGTTAGACTGCACAGAATTCCTAGTAGTATTGTCAGCGATAGAGATTCATTGTTTACTAATGAGTTCTGGAAGAGTCTACAAGAAGCATTAGGAACCAAGCTCAATATGAGTACCGCTTACCATCCACAAACTGATGGGCAAACGGAAAGAGTTAACAAAGTCTTGGAGGATTTGTTAAGAGCTTGTGTGTTGGATTTTAGGGGATCATGGGAAGACCATCTCCATTTAGTCGAGTTCTCGTATAACAATAGTTATTAGACTAGTATTGGAATGGCACCATTTGAAGCTTTGTATGGAAGACCATGCAAATCCCATGTCCGTTGGTTGGAGACCGGGGATAGACTGGTTCTTGGTCCGGGTTTTGTGAAAGAAGCCGCATAGAAGATTGAGTTGATCCTAGCTAGGATAAAGGAAGCTCAGTCTACGCAGAAAAGTTATGCTGATAGAAGAAGGAAAGATTTAGAATTCTCGGTTGGAAACTATGTGTTTCTTAAGGTTTCACCGATGAAGGGTGTGATTAGATTTTGAAAGTCAGGGAAGTTAGAACCTAGATTCGTTGGACCTTTCCGTATTGTTGAGAGGACCGGGAAACTCACATATAGGGTAGAGTTACCGAGTAGTTTGGCTAGAGTCCATGATGTATTCCATATTTCTCATCTTAGAAAAAGTATTAGGGACCCAGAGACTGCTATAGCACCTACAGTATTAGAGGATTTAGTAGTAAGCCGGACTTGACTATAGTTAGAAAGCGGATTCAGATTGTGACCAAAGATGAGAAGAAGTTAAGAAACAAGACAGTTAAATTAGTAAAGGTCCAGTGGAGTGACGATGCTAGAGACCGTACTTGGGAGACTGAGAGCAGGATTAGAGATGCTTATCTAGAGTTGTTAGATGGTATGTTTTACCTTTGATTGTTTTGATTATATACCTTATCGTAATTTCGGGGACGAAATTCTTTAAGGTGGGGAGTCTGTAACACCCTATATTTTTATAACATTATTTAGAATGTTTAATTAACAAAATTAAATAAAATAATGTATAGATTAATAAGTTGAGAATTGATTCGCTAAGGGTAGCTGTGCCATGTTAGTGTATAGGCTAAAATGAAATAACATAAGCTAATGTGTTAGGATATGAGAAGGGCAATATGGGAAATATGAAGGGCTTATACCCTAAACCCTTAGAAATGAAACTCACGTTCATTTCATTTTTACTCTAACTAAAAATATACCAAGGTCGGCCACCATAATTCTTCTCAAGGAAAGATTAAAGCCAGGATTCAAGTGAAGGAAGATAATTAACATAATCAACATCAAATCTCACATCTTATAATCTCAAAGCTAAGGTAAAGAATTAATGCATCCCATTTTCATATGGCTTTTAGTTTTTCATCAGATCTGAAATGTTTTTGCAAGTATATGTCATGTTTTGATGATTAAAGTTATACATATGCTTGTTGATGAATTATATATGTTCATGTTAGTTTTTATGATATGTTTGACATGAAAACCCTATTAGATGACGTCCAAATGCCTTGATAATTTAAATATAGGTCATAAACGGTATTTTAGAGATAGGTTTCAATTTTCATAATTTTCTGAATTAATGTGGATTTTATATAAATTTTCTAGTGAAGAAAATGATTTATTAGGTTATAAATTATTAACGGATAAAATAATAATTATTTGGGTTTGAAATTTTTATATATTGGAAAACATATTGAGACAGATTTTCAGGGATTTTTCTAGATTTTTTCTAAGTTATTTGATGAATATATAAAATTATTTAAGGTATGAGACTTAAATGTTTTATATATTTAATTAAGGAGAAGGGACATTTTATAAAATAAAATGATTATTTAATTCTGAAAATAGTGACAGCACTTTTCTGAAAAGTATTTGTTAACCAATGAGAATTTGACAAATAAAGGCAGGTTAGTTGAAAATTATCCTTTTTAAGTTAAGAACAAAGAAATCATACTTTTGGCATGTTTTAGCCAATTCCGATATTAAACCTTCCGACCCAAACCTTTCGACAAAGTGGAAAGGATAGCTTTCGACAAGGTCAAAGTTTAATGCATATGGTGTCAAGTATCTTGGTACGTAATGAATTGAACAAGGTCGAAGGGTTCCTAGTCGAAAGGTTGGTTGCCAAAGAGGTTGAAGTATGTTTGTTTTATAAACTAAAGCTTTCACCTGCATTGGTTTCGAATTAGAGCTTTCGACTTGGTTGCTTTCAACCAGGTCACACGTTTAAAATAAAGGTTTTAAACCTTTCGACATAGTCGAAAGGTTACTACTGTTTTATGACTATTTTTGTTTGAAACATTTCGACACAGTTGAAGGGTTACTGTTGCTTTATAAATGTTTTGTTTTGAACCTTTCGACAAAGATCAAAGTGTTTGTACCAAAAAGGGCACAACACTCTTCGGAAGTTTTTGAAGAGATAAAAGTGAAGAATGAAAATTAAAACTGTGGATTATCTAACAAAAACTCCAAATAACAGAAAGTAAATTGCAAAGACAAGCGATTTAGAGTGGTTCGGCGTTTTGCCTACGTCCACTATGAAGTTTGATGATTTTATTGCTCGATACTTGAAGATTACAATTCTTTATACTGTAATACAACTGAATTTCTAAGCTAAGTCTCAATCTAAAGCAGCGGCGGTGTTCTGGAGTAGATCTGGCAGAATCTGGGCGCTCTTCAGTACTTAGAATTCTCCGACCCCTTTTCTGAATGACTAGGGGCTCTATTTATAGGTGTAGGAGGCTGATATTTCGCCTAAAATGAGGGGAGACCAGTTCTGGTACGTCAGGGGGCCCACATGGCCGAAATCTGGAGATCCGGGCCCACTTTGGGATCGATTCGACCCTTGGTTTGAATCGATCAAGAAATCATCCAATCGAGCTGAAATTTGGCGTGAACATTCTTCATCATGTGCTTAAGCTTCTGTGAAAATTTCATGGCATTTGGACTTGTAGAACTCGAGATATGATCGATTCAATGTTGCATTTCTGGTGAATCATGGATACTTCGAATCGATCCCTTCGAATCGATTGGGTCGACTCGGTGCTCATAGTGACGTGGCGCACGCTTCTCGCATCTAGGTATAACACGGTTGATCGATTCGAAGCTGGATGTGGAGTGTAGTTTCGAAGTGACTTATGTGATGGAGTCGAAGTGCATTGATTGCATGGATTCGAAGCAGATGAAAGCCTGAAGGATCTGAAGCGTTGGACTCGAATGTAGCCCGTTTCGATGGATTTGAAGCTGGGGGAATCCGATGGTCTCGAATCGACTGAGACCTCATCGATTCGATGTAGATCACGTGAGCTTGACGCGTTGGATTCGAACGGAACTTGTTCTGATGGATACGAAGATGATGGAGTCGACCTTGATGGATTCGAATGGATTCTGCTTTGATGAACTCGAACAGCATTCCTACCTCACCGATTCGAACATAGGGCCCTTTTATGGATTCGAATACAAGGTTGTCTCCTCTATTTTCCGTTGGTGATATCTTGAGTGTACGAACTCGGATTGACTCGAAATTTGGAACGTCGGTTTCTTCGACTTTGCTTGACGTGTCTTACCAATTGTAGCCCGATCCGGACTCGGGCAAAATTCATCGATATCCGAGGATATCCAGTGGTCACTCGATGCCGAGGATGCATAATCCATATTCTCTAGTCAGTTCCTTGGTATCTCGGCCTTGCCAAAAGGCGGGATAACATTTGCCCCCCAAAGTACGTCTTGTGTAAACATGGCGTGCTTTGAAAAGCTGCGGATTGGTGCTGAATAGCTTATTGAATGTTTCATTGAAAGTCGTATCCTGTATTGCTGTAGCCGACTGTCGTTCAATAGTGATTGGCTGTTCGCCGTCGGGGTTATGACGAGGCGAATATTTGATCCCTGGTAATTGGTGAAGATCAATTATTAGTCAGAATTATGTGCATATGTGTATCACCTTGACTTTAGTTAACGTTGCGCGATCGCAAGTCGTTGTCAGTTCGTCTTGTTATCAAATTCTGCATCGGCCCTCTCCTGAACCGATTTGAGAATTGAGTTAAAACATTGTTTTGACGATTGCCTATGATTATCTTCTTGCGTCGATCCTCTCCTGAATCGAGGTAAAAAGATGATCCAGTAATCTCTTTATGTCGAAGCGATGTGTTCATTTTTATAGATGTTTTTGATGGATTCGAAACGCTCATTCGAATCGATGACCTTCGAATCGCTGCGGGTCGAGGGATATGAGGTTGGTACTCCGTATCGATGGGTACATGGCGGCTTTAATTCCGTTTTTGATAATTCCTTCGAATCGATGGAGGGTCGACTCGATGCATTCCGATGGAAGTCCGAATCGGTGCAGCTTCGTATCGATGAAGCCTCGTGGAAATGTCGCTTTGGTGGATTCGAAGAATCAATGGATTCGAACGTGGATGTTCGAATCGATCAGCAGTTGACCGGTAAGGATCGGTCAGTGTTAACCGGGAGGCGAATCGCCCCGTTTCCTGTCTGGGATCCATATAAATACGCGAGGCTTGGCTCACTTTTTCTTTTTTACTTTTTACTGTTGCTCCGCTCCTTCTTCGTATCGATCTCCCAGACCTTGAGAGAAACGCTCCTACGAATCGAACAAATCCTTCACGTCCTCACTCTTAACCACACAAAATCAGGTAATAACTGGATCGAATCAAGTTTGAGAACGATAGAATCGGGGAATCGTTGTGAGTTCGGAGTCCAATGTGTCGAATCGATGGGGGAAACGCGATAAATTGTTGCGACCTTCCTTGGGGAAAGAGAGTTCCTGAAGGATTCTCGTCTCCTCTTCACTTCGTATCGACCCTCTTTTAGAATAGTTCGAATCGATCTAGGGTATGGGGCCTTCAAAACCTAAGTTTGCGAATCGAAGTGGCTCGTATCGAATCGAGTCGATGTGGTAATTTTCTGATCGATTCGAAGGCCTTGAATTTGATCGATACGAAGTTTTCTCTTCTGATCGATTCGAGGTGATCCTTCACCTGATGTTGCGGGTATTGCTCCAAGGACTTACATCGATACAAAATGCATCGAGTCGACTCTTTATCGATTCGAAGCACATCGATTCGACTCGTATCGATCCGAGGTGATCGATTCGAACGTCTTCAGTTCAGGGAGTGCAGTTCCTCTGACTCGCTCAATGGATTCGAACGTGACCAATTTTCAGTTGAGACTTGACGAACTTAAGGAAACTTAGCACACTTCATTCCGACGAGCTTCGGCCTTGCCCAACTCGAACTTGACAGTAGGACTAAACTTGACTTCCTTTTGAAGCTCGTCGATGGAACCATGACTTAACCGAAGACATAACAGATCTATACTTGAATCGGTCGGTAGTATTTGGATGGCGCAGATATGACGGTCAGCGATGACGGTCATTTCCAATCTCGATTTCTAGAATTCCGTCGTTCGTATATCTTACTTTAGTCTGTAGAATTTGCCTAAGTAACGCACAGCACTTGTACTACACGACATATTCACACACTCTACACTGGGGAATGCACGGGCTCTGTATGTACTTAACGTTTCTTTATGATGAGTTAGTTAATTATGGAATCTTCGAGCTCCCAACAACAAGAGGTACAGAGCTCGACTCCTCCGATGCTTGAGATTCCTGATATTCCTGCCGATGTAATCGATCCAGCTCCAGATGAATTGCCGAAGGCTATATTTATTGAGGACCCCGTTGACTCTGTCCAATCTAACATTTCCGAATCCTTATTGGGCCGAATTTGCTTGAAACATAACATATCTCTGGACGATGTATTATTGCCCAGTGCCGCTGATAGACCGCATAATCCGCCTGAAGGATATACAGCATTCTATCGCCATGCTTGCGCGGCCAGAACTCTCCCTCCTTTCAATCAATATATCAGAGGGATGCTATCCTACCTAGGAATTGCTCCTTCGCAACTTCATCCCAACGGGCACGCATTGCTGAACAGTGCCTTTGTCATATTTATGGACTGTCTCTTTCGCCCGCCAAGGCCCACCGAGATCAGACACATATTTAACTTCAAGAGTAGGGGTGATAGCACGTCTTTTACATTTCTGGAGGCAGTTAGGAATTGCCAAGTTGTAGTTGGAGCTTGGACCTGACTGAGTTATTTCAAGAACGAGTGGTTCTATGTTCGGTGCCCTCCGGGTTTCGCTAGGCAATGGTTGTCTAGACGTAAGCGCCTTAACCTGTTTTCTTGACCAATAGCTCTTTGGTGTTAAAATTGACATTTCATTCCTTTTACAGCCATTATCTCCAGACCCGATGGAGGGCGTTTCAAGGGTATCGTCCGAAGTCTTCAAGAAGTTCCAAGCGAGTTGAGACATATTGACTCGGTGCTGAACGATTATAACTTAAGAATTCTTGGTTTGATCGACATCAATCAAAGTATAGTCGTCGAGGGATTGGCAAAGCCCGCCTCCAAGAAGGAAGATAAGAAGAAAACCAAGAAGAGAAAGGTGAAGAAGTCACTCGGAATCAGAATAATCGAGGCGAGTGACGAAGAAAGAACCCACACGGATTCGGAGCCGATGGCTGACCTCTCGGGAAACTTGGAGGAGTCGGGAGAAAGACGGAAAGGCAAGGCCGTCGTTTCCCAAAAACTTAAGTCTAAGGGGTGGAAATTTGTGGATGTGTCTCCTCCCATTTCCGGAGTTATGATTTCTGAGGCCGCCCCTTCTCATTCGAGAGACATTTTCAAAGGGCTTGACGATATTCCCATCCCAGATTATATATCGATTTCTCATAATCCTGGGTTGGAGGAATTTCAAGATGTCCTAAACATGAACGAGCCCTTTCCTTTAAGTGCGGTCAACACTTCCGGTCGGTTTGGGGGTTTACACATTTACACACACTTCCACAGCACTTCATGACTTTTGCATAGTAAACACTACTTTATGGGATCTTAATCCGTAATTCTTTCTTATCGCAGGTGAGATGTCAGTACGTGGCTCTACTCTGGATAGGCTTCGAAATGTGCGCCAATCTTCTCCATTCTATGATTCCCGCAGGAGAGAGTCAGATAGGGATCGCGGGCGAGGCTATTCAAGTCAAGACCGCTATGATAGAGATAGAGATTACTCGCGTGGCCGCTCTGGCCATGATTATTCTGACAGGGATCGGGGATATCAGCACCGATCTCGATCTCGCTCTCCTCTGCCTCCTAGGGCCCCAGTAGACCTCCCAGGGCCTTCTCATCAGCAGCAGCCGCCTTCTCAATCTTCTCGGCCTGATGCTCAGCGGCCAAGAATGGAACCGACAGCAGTCGCTATAATAGAACAAGCTCCGGTTGAGTTGACAAGTGAGGGAACTGCTAAACTCGCCCAAATGAAAAATGACTACCCTGAAATTTACATGGATGGTTATGTCTTCCCTCCTAACTTTAAAAGAATTCCTTCGGACGTTGAGACCACTGCTCATAGTTATATCCGCGACTTCTACGCTCAGTATAAGGAGTGGTACAAGGCAGCCGTGAAGGCTTCTAGAGTAGCTTTTGACCGGGCGAAGATTATTGCTGAACGTGATGCTGACATTGTTAAACAGAAACGCATCATTCAGGTTCTTCAATCCGAAGTGGAGACGTCCCGGAAGTCAGAGCTTGAAACACTTCAGAAACATGAGGATGTCGTGGCCAAACTGGCGAGGATGCAACAGGAACACTGCGCCACGGTAGAAGAGATGGGCCACCGCAACACCACCATTGCAGCTGAGCGAGACTTAGCCGTTAAAGAGTTGAACGAGCTCAAGGCCAAATTTACTGAAATAGTGAAGGAGAAGGACGATGCAAACGCCACTGCTCAAGAGGCTTGCGACCAAGCAGTATCTCTCAGGGCCGAACTTGCTGCGGTGGCGGTCAAGGCTAAGTCTGCGGAAGCAGAAATTCAAGAAAAGATTTTGGAGGAGAGGTCCAGGTTAGATGCTGAGTTTGATGATCTCTTAGTCACGTACAACGCTAATGTGCTGGAACACAGAAATTTAGCGTGGCTGGGAGATGACTCCATGATCTTGTACAATGCCTGGACCCGGCTGGTGGATGAGAAGAGAGCAGCGCATCCAGATGAAACACTTGACGACTTTGAGCTGGAGATGCGTTTGCTCACCGAGGATGAGAGGAAGATCCTTCATGAGGCGGTGATCTCTATGGCGAAAGAAAAGCTTGGTGTTCAATCTCTAGAGACAGGCGAAGGCTCGGGGATCGCGCATCACGAGGCAAGTGTTGAAGCTGTAATTCCAACATTGCCCGCAACCACTGGTGCGGTAGATCCCCAGTCTGTTCCTGCATATAATCCTGACCAACCGTTATTATCTTCCGCCGATGATTCTGCCCACGTTTCGGTCCAGACTAAGGAAGGTATTTGAACGCTTCTCGTAGTTTAGTTGTGAAGAACCTTAAGCAACACACTTGGCTAACAATCTTCGCTTTGTCGCATTTCAGTGACTGAAGTCGTTATTTCTGCGCCTCTTGCTCTATCAGTTCCACATCAAACACAAGGGGTTGTTTTTACTGAAGCCATCACGACTTCTACCTTGATCGGCGAAGAGGGAGATGCAAATATGTTTTCTTTCAGCGCTCAAATGATTGAGGAGCTTCTTAATGAGCCCATCGATCCCTCCGTCAACCCGTCCGATGCTGTGAGTGGGGCTGCTCCGACCGTTAGTTCATCTATGCCAGCTATTGGCACATCCGATGCAGCCCAAGTATCCCGTGAGGACGACATTATTGCTGAGATTGATGCTGAGATGGCAGCAGGGAATGCTGGTATGAATCCGCCCGGGCCTGCCCCGTTAATGGTGATTTCACCGGGCGGTACTGTAGTGATTGAAACTGCTCCTGTCCCTCCTCCTACTACTACTCCTATGCCTCCAGCTCGACCTCCTAGAAGAATTTCCGTCGCCTCCAGTTCTGAGGAAGACGTTGACATTATATCACTGCCGGAGGGCAAGCTTGAAAAGAGTAAGCGGGTGAGGAGAAAATCAGGCAGCGGATCTGGTGGAGCTACCCCAAAGAAGAAGATAAGGAAAAAGAAAGATTGAACTCTTTCTTTAAATCTCTGTTGCGTAGGGTAGCATTTTGTTGATTTTTCTATAGCCGTGTATAGATGTGGATTCGGCTCCCACTAGCAGAATTTTTTTTAAACACTTTGTAATCAGATTCTTTTTGTTGATAGTGGAAATGAAAATTTATTCCCTTTCTGTCTTCAACTTGTTATGTGTTATGGTTCTGCCCCCAGTATTGGGGATAAGTGTGGAGTTGACGTATGTTTATACTCCGTCTCGCGCTCTGGGAGTATGGAGTTGAGTAAATGTTTATACTCCGTCTCGCGCTCTGGGAGTACGGAGTTGAATGAATGTTTATACTCCGCCTCGCGCTCTGGGAGTACGGAGTTAAGAAAATGTTTATACTCCGCCTCGCGCTCTGGGAGTACGGAGTTGAATGAATGTTTATACTCCGCCTCGCGCTCTGGGAGTACGGAGTTAAGAAAATGTTTATACTCCGCCTCGCGCTCTGGGAGTACGGAGTTAAGAAAATGTTTGTACCCAGCTCGCGCTCTCGGAGTACTCTGGGATTTTGTAAATGTTTATACTCCGCCTCGCACTCTGGGAGTACGGAGTTAGGAAAATGTTTATACTCCGCCTCGCACTCTGGGAGTACGGAGTTAAGTTAAATGTTTATACTCCGCCTCGCACTCTGGGAGTACGGAGTTAAGTGAAGGGTTGTCGTGTATCAACCCATTTCTTGGCCTGATGTGATGGCTTGCCCCCGAGCTCGGGTTTCATTTAGTGAGTGGTTGATTGCTTCACAGCCACTCCCTACTTGAATAAATTCCACTATGTGATGGAATTTAGCTCTTCGTGCATCGTGATGTTGTACATTGTATTTAATGAATCACAGCTCTGGCTCGAAGAGATGGCATTTTATTGCTGAAATAAGAAAATATGGCAAATCAGTTGCCTTATTACAAATTCTAATTTCGAAATGCAAAAGTAAATTGCTGAATAAAAAACATAATGAAATAAATAAAGCCTGTCATATGTAGTAGCGACGGAGACTCTCGCTGTTCCAGGCCCTTGGTAAAACTAAACCGTCCACGGTTGATAGTTTGAATGTGCCATCCCTAAGTCTTTGTGTAATCACGTACGGTCCTTCCCAATTTGGTTTCATGTGTGAAGGAACCGGGTAGATTCTCTTGAGGACAAGATCACCGAGTTCAAAGGTTCGGGGTCGAACTTTGGTGTTATATAACCGGGCGACCCGACTTCGGTATGCGGCCGCTCTCAAATCAGCTTCTTCCCGTTTCTCGTCCAACAGATCCAAAGATTCAGCGAGTAATATAGCATTTGTTTTTGGATCGTAATAAGTTACGCGGTGAGAAAATACTTCTGTCTCAACTGGAATAACGGCCTCCGAGCCATAGGATAAGGAAAATGGGGTGTGTCCAGTTGCGGTCTTGTGAGTTGTTCGATAAGCCCATAATGCCATAGGAAGTTCATCGACCCATTTGCCCCCAGCCTTTTCCAGTCGTTTCTTTAAGATGGATTTGATAACTTTGTTAACAACTTCGACCTGACCATTTGCTTGTGGATGTGCGACTGCAGAGAACTTTTTATGAATATGAAATCGCTGACAGAAATTCTTGAACTTCGAACTTTCGAATTAGGTCCCATTATCGGTGATGATGGTATGCGGGAGTCCAAATCGACAAATGATATTGCGGACTACAAAGTTTATTACTTTCTTCGACGTAATCGTTGCGAGAGCTTCGGCCTCGGCCCATTTCGTGAAGTAGTCAACTGCGACAATGGCATACTTCGCACCACCTCTTGCCAGAGGTAAAGCGCCGATGATATCGATACCCCACATAGCGAACGGCCAGGGACTGACCATTTGAGTTATCTCGGTAGGTGGGGCTCTTGGAATTCGAGCGTGTTTCTAGCACTTGTCGCACTTTTTGGCATAATTGGCTGCATCTCGGTTCACTGTCGGCCAGTAATATCCATATCGGAGTATTTTCTTAGCAAGCGCTTGTCCACCGGTGTGATCGCCACATTCTCCTTCGTGCACGTCATGTAACACTCGTTTGACTTCGTCGTGAGCGATACACCGGAGGAGTGGAATAGAATAACCTTTTCTATACATGATCCCGTCCTGAATGATGAACCGCGAAGCTTTTCGTAGAGCTTGCCTTTTCTCATTTCGGTGCTCAGGCAATATCCCATTCTCAATATAATTTCGATACGGAGTCATCCATGATTCTCTGCTGGGAGAGGTTTCCAACACATCATTCGTTTTTATTTGATCGATGCTTGGGAAGGACAAAGTTTCGACCGAGACAAGTCCCATTTGCTGTGCTTCACCTGTGCTGGCCAGCTTTGCCAAGGAGTCGGCCTTTTGATTGTGATCTCGAGGTATATAGTAAATAGCGTAATAATCAAATTGATCCAGTATTTCTAGAACTCGAACCAAGTAAGCAGCTAACCTCCGGTCTCTCGCTTGATACTCTCCCCGTACCTGGCACACAACCAAATGTGAATCACAATAAATTTCTATAGCGATAATTCTTAGATCTCTGGCAAGCTTTAACCCAATCAATAGAGCTTCATATTCGGCTTCATTGTTGGTTGCGTGAAAATCAAACTTCAAAGCATAGCATATGGATCGACCTTCGGGGGTTTCTAGTACAACACCAGCGCCCGAACACCGATCATTTGATGCACCGTCTGTATAAAGTTTCCAGACATATTCAGGAGATTCGCTGGTTTCGGGTAAGTCGTCTGGAATAGTAAATTCAGCTATGAAGTCAGCCAGGACCTGCCCTTGAATGGCTCTCCGCGGAGCATAAGTAATGTCAAATTGACTCAGTTCGATATTCCACTTGAGTAACCTTCCAAACGTCTCAGGCCGCGTGAGGACCTGTCGTAACGGCTAATCGGTATACACAGTAAGCAGATGAGCTTGGAAATAAGGACAAAGCTTTCTTGAGGCAATGACCAAGCAATAAGCCAGTTTCTCCAACCTGGGGTAATTTCTTTCAGCTCCGGTCAATCGTTTACTAACATAATAGACCGGTTTCTGCACTCGATCCTCTTCTCGGACCAGAGCAGCACTGATCGCATGCTCTGATACTGCCAGATAAAGGTATAATTGTTCGTGATCAATCGGACAAGATCGGTGGTGTAGAGAGATGCTGAACCAACAATCGGAATGCGCCTTCACATTCCATGGTCCATTCAAAGTTTCGTTTTCCCTTCCGGATTAGATCAAAGAAAGGAATGCATTTATCAGTGGATTTTGAAATGAACCTGCTTAGCGCTGCTACCTTCCCGTTGAGACTCTGGACTTGCTTTATGGTCCTTGGAGTTTGCAAATTCCTTATTGCCCAGATCTTTTCGGGATTTGCTTCTATCCCACGAGCGTTGACGATGAAACCGAGGAACTTTCCGGATGCAACGCCAAAGTGGCACTTCAATGGGTTAAGCTTCATTCCATATTCACGTAGGATGCGGAACATTGAATCTAAATCCCTGACGTGATCTGTGGAAAATCGGGACTTAACTAACATGTCGTCCACATAAACTTCCATGTTCTTCCCGATCTGGTCAGCGAACATTCGATTAACCAAGCGTTGGTAAGTTGCTCCGGCATTCTTTAAACCAAAAGGCATGACTCTGTAACAGTAGAGTCCCAGATCGGTCACGAAACTGGTATGTTCTTGATCGGGTAGATGCATAGGTATTTGATTATAACCGGAATAAGCATCCATAAAGGATAACAATTCATGGCCTGTAGTTGAGTCTACGAGTTGGTCAATTCGAGGAAGTGGAAAACTATCTTTTGGACAAGCTTTGTTTAAGTCGGAGTAGTCAACACAAGTTCTCCATTTCCCATTCGGTTTTCGAACCATTACCGGATTTGACACCCACTCTGGGTATAGAGCATCTCGGATGAAACCATTTGATTGCAACTTGTCAATTTCTTCTTTAAGGGCGGCAGATCTCTCTGGATCCATACCACGCCTCTTTTGCTTGACCGGAACATGTCGCGGATCAATATTCAAGGAGTTACTTGCAATGTTCGGTGAGATACCGCACATGTCAGAGTGCGTCCAGGAAAAGACATCGAGATTCGCTTGAAGAAATTCAACCAATTCCTGTTGTATCTGTTTTCCCAGTTGAGATCCAACTTTTAGTACTTTTGAGTCGTCATCCTCACTGACTGGGACATCCACGGTCAGTTCGGCTGGAGACGCTTGATTCTCTTTGACTTCATCTTTATCTTCGTTATCTCTAGGGTCAAGATCTTTAAGGAATTGGTAGTGGTGCCCGGGCCGGGGCCCAGGCGCTAGTTGTCAATTATCAGTAAAACAGACGCAGAGAGATTCCTCTATGCCCTTTCCTTTCTCCTTCTTCTGTGCTTCACGCAACTCAGCAACATAACAGGCTCTTCCTGCTGCTTGATCTCCTTGAACGATTCCTATACCATGGTCAGTTGGGAATTTTAAAGTCAAACACCACGGGGCAATGGCTGCCCTGAATTCAGCAAGGGCTGGTCGACCCAGGAATGCATTATACGGTGAAGCGATGTCAAGAACAACGAATTGCAGTAGTTGGACTCTCCTGCATTCTCCAATCCCCAGTTCCACTGGTAGTTCCACTATCCCAGTGGGTATTGTTGCACTCCCATTGAAGCCGTGAACTCGAGATTGGCAGGGTTTCAAGTCTTTTGCTTCCATCTTCATTAAATCATAAGCTCGTTTGAATAGAATGTTTACAGAACTCCCACTGTCAACCAGGATCCTCTTCATCCAAGCAGGACCAACCTGGGCAGATATGACCAGTGGGTCAATTGTTGGGGCTTCGATTTTGTCAGCATCTCTGCTTTTAAATATGATGTCATCAGACATCGTCTTTTGTTGCTTAGCCGAGGTTCCATCCTCACAATTACTGCAGCATTCGAAGCTCGCATGCCTGATAGAGCTAGCATACGACTCCATTTCCCTCCAGCTTCTGTCTGCTGGATGAGGACCACCACTTATGGTATTGATAACTAGCCTCCCGCCTGTACGAGCGGGTTCCTCTTGTCTTTCTTGGTCTTGCGCACGGTTTGGGTTTGATGGGCCCGCACCACCAGACTGCGGTGCCCGCATGAATTGATCTAACTTTCTCTCCCTGATCAACTTTTCTATGAGATCCTGCAAATGACGACAGTCATTAGTATTGTGGCCATAACTCTCATGAAACCTACAAAACTTTCCTGTCTGAATCTGCCTCTCTGATGACCGCTTCGGAGCGGGTTTCTTATACTGTTCAGTGTTGCAAGTTTGTAGGTACACATTTTCCAGCGATGTGTTTAATGGTGTATAACTTTCGAACATCGGAGCCCTACGCCGTGGGCCTGGATTCAGATCTCTCTTCTTATTTTGACCATTGCTACCTCTTGGCGGAGTTTGTTTATTCTGTATGTTTAACTGAACTTTTCTGGAATTGTCACCGGACTGTTTAACTGCTACATTGCTCTGTATTCCCTCATTTCCGGGCTTCGCATCGTCCTGCTTCCTAGACTGTTTCGCGTCCTCTTGCCGTAAGAATTGAGCGGCTTTGGAGTAGAAACGGTCCAACGATGCGGGTGGTTTTTCGGCTAACCAGTTTCCAAATTCGGAATCAGGATCAATTCCCTTTGTCAATGCCATTAAAATCGAGTTATCGTTGGGATTACTAATTTCCACACATGCCGCATGGAAACGCCTTAGTGTTTCCCCACGAGCTTGGGTAACACTGGACAGGGTGTTAACATCTTTGGGTCTAGCGACATGCATGCGTAATTGTTCAACAAATTTCTTAGCCAATTGGTCAAATGAAGAGATAGATCTTGGAGGTAATCTTGTAAACCACATTGTTGCAATTCCTCCCAGTGAGATGGGGAAACTTCGACATTTCACTGCATCGTCGGCCCTTGCGGCGCTCATTGACCATTCATATTTCAATATGTGCTGATTGGGATCAGAATTTCCTTCGTACATAGGGAGAGTTGGCATTCTGAATCGCCGAGGAGGTTCAGCGTATAGTATCTCGTCCGTGAAAGGAGTATGACTTCGAGAAATCCCCCAATCGTCGTTGGTAAGACCTTGGCTTTCGCGGATCATCTGACGTATCATAGTCGAGATGTCTGGCATTGCTACATTTTGAGCATGCTGAGATAAGGTGTGGTCGGGTTCCACAGTGCGAGTTTGGACCGGGCGCTATCGACGGTCCAAGTTTCGCCTCCTTGGCTCAGCATCTTCCGGGACGTATGGTTCAGAAGTACGTCCCTACTGTTGATTACTTGAATCTGGAAGATGTCAGGTATCAACCCTTGTTTCTAATGTGGCAGCTGTGACATGATTGTCTGTAGTATATTGTGGAGTACGACCACCTCGTGTTGATGGCCCAGCCTAGAAGCTGGTTGACGGTCCTGCTCTCAATTGTCCGACAGTCAGGGCGGGTTGATATCCAGCAGCCTGAGTATGACTTCCGTCCAATCGGGGACGGGTAGATCTATGATGATAGTCAGATGAGGCAGAGCTTTCAGTGGATGAGTGGGAAACATCATCCCTTTTGGACCTCCTACGGCCCTGGCGGTTCAGTTGGTTTGTTAATTCAACATTAGCACGCAACTGTTCGGCCAATTGTTGCCGACTTTGAGTCAGCTCTTGAAGCAACATATGGAATTCTTGTCTGGTGACTGGTCCAGACGGTTCTGAATGAGCGACGTTGTCTTGGTTGGATGGCTGCTGTTGAGCAGGATTCTGTCCATCCCTACCTTCTTGTCCAGCAGCTGTAGAAGTGGTTCTTGTGCTAACCATTTTGAATGATGAATCCTTTTCCTAGACTTTATGCAAATCTGAATAGAATGGAAGGATGATGAATTAGAGATCTGGATCTTCCTCTTGGATTTGTTCAATCCGGTATCGATGGTAGATTCAAGGAGCAGGAGAAAAAAGCTGGTTTGTTCTCAGTGAAAGCACCAAAGTGTTTGTACCAAAAATGGGCACAACACTCTTCGGAAGTTTTTGAAGAGATAAAAGTGAAGAATGAAAATTAAAACTATGGATTATCTAACAAAAACTCCAAATAACAGAAAGTAAATTGCAAAGACAAGCGATTTAGAGTGGTTCGGCGTTTTGCCTACGTCCACTATGAAGTTTGATGATTTTATTGCTCGATACTTGAAGATTACAATTCTTTATACTGTAATACAACTGAATTTCTAAGCTAAGTCTCAATCTAAAGCAGCGGCTGTGTTCTGGAGTAGATCTGGCAGAATCTGGGCGCTCTTCAGTACTTAGAATTCTCCGACCCCTTTTCTGAATGACTAGGGGCTCTATTTATAGGTGTAGGAGGCTGATATTTCGCCTAAAATGAGGGGAGACCAGTTCTGGTACGTCAGGGGGCCCACATGGCCGAAATCTGGAGATCCGGGCCCACTTTGGGATAGATTCGACCCTTGGTTCGAATCGATCAAGAAATCATCCAATCGAGCTGAAATTTGGCGTGAACATTCTTCATCATGTGCTTAAGCTTCTGTGAAAATTTCATGGCATTTGGACTTGTAGAACTCGAGATATGATCGATTCAATGTTGCATTTCTGGTGAATCATGGATACTTCGAATCGATCCCTTCGAATCGATTGGGTCGACTCGATGCTCATAGTGACGTGGCGCACGCTTCTCGCATCGATCCATTTTTTACTCCGGTTTGACTGGGTCGAATCCATGGTTTGGATTCGAGGCAGTGGATTCGAAGGCGTGTTTGTTCAAAACGATCTAGGTATAACACGGTTGATCGATTCGAAGCTGGATGTGGAGTGTAGTTTCGAAGTGACTTATGTGATGGAGTCGAAGTGCATTGATTGCATGGATTCGAAGCAGATGAAAGCCTGAAGGATCTGAAGCGTTGGACTCGAATGTAGCCCGTTTCGATGGATTCGAAGCTGGGGGAATCCGATGGTCTCGAATCGACTGAGACCTCATCGATTCGATGTAAATCACATGAGCTTGACGCGTTGGATTCGAACGGAACTTGTTCTGATGGATACGAAGATGATGGAGTCGACCTTGATGGATTCGAATGGATTCTGCTTTGATGAACTCGAACAGCATTCCTACCTCACCGATTCGAACATAGGGCCCTTTATGGATTCGAATACAAGGTTGTCTCCTCTATTTTCCGTTGGTGATATCTTGAGTGTACGAACTCGGATTGACTCGAAATTTGGAACGTCGGTTTCTTCGACTTTGCTTGACGTGTCTTACCAATTGTAGCCCGATCCGGACTCGGGCAAAATTCATCGATATCCGAGGATATCCAGTGGTCACTCGATGCCGAGGATGCATAATCCATATTCTCTAGTCAGTTCCTTGGTATCTCGGCCTTGCCAAAAGGCGGGATAACAGAAAGGTTTACTTATTTTAACCAGCCGCTTCTCCCAATGTTTTCGAAAGGAAGCTTTCGACTTAGGTGAATTACTCTTGTTTTCTAAGTGAAGTATAACCAAGTTTTGAAGCAGAGCTTTCGACTTAGTCGAAAGGTTGTTTCTAATGGAGTCGAAAGGTTTTAAAAGAAGGTTTTTCACTTGTTTTAGATTGAGCCCCGTAAGTCTTCAAAAGGTTTATGTTTTAAAAGGTTTGATGACTTTGAAAGGTTTAAATTGAATGACTTCGAAAGGTCTATGTGAATGATTTCGAAAGGTTTTAGTTGAACAACTTCTAAAGGTTTAAGTGAATGATTTGAAAGTTTTTAGTTGAATGACTTCGAAAGGTTTAAGTGAATGATTTCGATAGGTTTGAATTCAATGATTTCGAAAGGTTTTAATTCTATGATTTCGAAAGGTTTATTTTGAATGGATTCGAAAGGTTTGAGATGAAAGGTTTTCCAAAAAATTTCTAAGGCAATGTTTTAAAGTGAGTTTAAAGAAGGATGTCTAAGTTTTATTATTTTTGAAAGGTTTGATTTCGAAAGGTTTGATGTTTGATTTTGAAAGAGAAGATTTCAAAAGTGTAGAAAGAGGTTCTTTCAAATGGTTAAATGTTTTCATCAACTAAAGTTTGAGTAAAGAATATATATATAAATATATATATATATGACATGGTGATATGATTTTGAGTAAAGTATAAAGATTATATACTTCTCCTTGTTTAAGTTTGATTTAAAGGTTATAAATCATTTTGAAAATGTTTTCAAGGAAAATTATGGGAGGGGATCCTTTAGTGAAAAATGACTCATATATTAGAATACCAGATAGGACTAGTATGGGGTTGCGCCCTATAATTAGCTAATACCCCAGCTAATTGTTGTCCAAAATTCCAGTGTGTAGGGCTTGGTCACAGGTAGACTAAAATTATGGTTACACACCGAAAGGAATATATGTTGTATACAGATAGGTTATTGGTGAGCCCGAAAAACCATTAGGATCTGGAAGACCAGGGAGATGATTAAGTTAGGGACAGACCGTCTAGAAGAGAATTATTTAACAGCTAGTTAAGGACAAACCGTCCAGAAATGAAGTATTTAACATATAATTAAGGATAGATAATCCAAAAGAAGAATAGCTAACAGATGTTAGATTAATTTCGTTTATATTGTCTAGTAGGCTCGAGTCAACCATAGGTTAAAAGTTATCCAAACAAAACTTATGTGTTTAAACAGATAGTTCATTATTACCTGATGTTTATGTATGTTAACATAATGATGCTTTACAGTGTTTAATCAGTTTTGATTGCAGGATAAAGTTTTGCAAAGATATGTTTAAAAGGATGTTAGTGAGGGGAAACCCATTCTGCTAAGCGGCGTGGTCTCACTTAACATATATATTCCGGGATGTATAGTATTATTCATACCAGGCTTTATGTCTGACTCAAAGTTTATGTTTTTCCCTTAAACTCTAGGGTGCTCAAAATTAATGTGAGTAGGCTGAGGGGTTAAGGTCTTTTCAGGTTTTAGTAGGATGACGAATAAGGCTACCGGAGGCTTGCAGGAGGGAAAGGGATAGCTATTTAGGAGTTGCAGTTCTTATTTTATGTTTTGAAGTATTTCCACTGTGTTTTGTATTAAGTTTATTATAACTCTATGACTCTGATCATCCAAGGGGGTATCTTCATATACTACTCTTCGCATATTTTGTAATAAATATATTTTATCTGTGCCTGGGAACATATTGGGATTATGTAAGTTGAATATGAAACATTTGTTTTAAATGTAATGAAGTAAAAGTTGTTTGAACTCTGCGTTTTGTTTCATATTCAAGTGCTTCTGATATTATAGATACCATTAACATAGCCGTATTTTGTCGTCGGAAGCTAATATTATATATGACTGCAGCATCTGTAGCGCTTAGTTTTGGACCTCTAGATAGGGGATGTTTTAGGAGTTGAGTGAAAGCTATTCCAAGATATCTCAACATCTCTCGAACAAATGAATTAAAGGGCGGTAAGCATCCGGCCCAGCACATAAATTTGTTACACGCCGCATACCCCTCCGGGGGCAAGTGAGGCATGTGTTTATTGAAGGAACCAAGACATCTAAAAATGGAATTCCATGTATGGAACACAATCGGCAAAAAGTAGCCTCGCCAATTCGGGAGGCTTAAGAATCTATCGGGTTATCTAGAAGAATGGCATCCTCTACTGCATCGGGAGCAGGACTTATATCCTCTGCCAGGAGTACTGGAACATCAAAGAAAAGGTCGACCGACGGGTCAGAAATTTTCGTTTGTTCTGCTTGATGACTGGGACAAAGCCTGCCGTATATAGTTGCATAACTTGATTTTGCTTTAGGATCGATGTGTTGCATGGCCAGTTCGGAAGATATACCAGCTAAACTCTCTAAGTGTCTGGGGTCCATATTAGCTATACTTAGTAGATAATCGAGGTTAGAAAGCTTACATGTTCCCTCCGTGTGAAGTGTAATATAGTGCAGTGTAGTGATGTGTATAGCAGAAATAAATAGCTTAAATTCCAAAAATGAAGTTAAAGGACGAAACTTTGGGTTTAGACCAGAGTGATCGTCATCGCTGATTGTCACCACTGGCAAGAAGATTGATCGGTTGTGAAAGTTTTGGGATCAACTATCGGCATGACAAAGTGTAAAGTTTGTCATTCAAGTCCACGTGCAAGTTTTTAGTATATGTTAAAAGTTCCAAGAATTTGATTGTTTAGTCTCAAGTTTAATGGGAAGTATGCAAGTTTTATTGTTCATCATCATCATATATCCAAGTTCACTAAGGTGAATTATTGATAATTGTCCGAATAGATAAGGTTGGATTAGATTGCAAGTTTAAAAGGTTCCTTATGCCGATACCTATTCTTATATCGATCCTTACGTTAATGTCGATCCCTATGTTCATGCCGACCCCTATGTTTAGGCCAATCCCTATGGATATACCGATCTCATACCCAAAGCCTCACGACTGATCCCTCTCTTCGACCTAATCCCACCGATCCCTCTTTCACGGCAAGAGTTTCCAAACCCAAAACATAATGATCTTTCACTTCGTCTTCAACTCATTTAGCCTCTACGCCGAGGGATTGGCATAGCACGAAACATCCAACACCTATCCCTCCTCCGCTCCCTCTTCTTCTTCCTCCTTCATCATTCTATTAAGCTCTACTCCTTTTCACGCCTCATCTTCCCCATACAACCTATGCCCCCAGTCATTCACTTCGTCACATATCAAACTATCATCAACAAAGTAGAATCCATTGCCTCATCTTAAAATCGAAAGTGAAAAAGGAAGCTTACCTAAATTTATCGAAGGCGAATTGTAAAAAGGGACAAGGATTAGCCTGCGATTTGATTGGAAGATGAAATAATGGTCTAAGATTAATTTAGAAGGTGGATTAATTGGTTAGAGAGATGGTTGAGTGGAGAGGAAGGGGTCGGCTTCTCTTTTAAAAAAAAAGGTTGGAAGAGTTTGGTTGTGAGAAAGTAGGAGGGTGGCAAGAGAATGAAGCAAGTGAAGGTAAAGGGAAGTTGGAGTGCTACTTTATATATGTGGTCTAGGGGTTCGGCCCAAGTGCTGACATTTGAAGACAGAGAAGGATCGGCAAGAGGTATACCGATCCTTGTAGTAGTGAGAATTGGAAAGGAGGGATCAGCATGGTGCATGCCGACCCCTACAAATGTTTTTAGAAAAAAAGGAGTGAGAGGGATCGGCTAAGCATATGCCGATCCCTGCAAAGAAAAAGGTTTTAAGGGTTCGGCTATGAACATGTACATACAAAATGAAGGGAAGTTAGCAACAACTCGTGAACTTGAAGCGCGTCCAGGAGCCAACAACAAAAAATGTGTATGTGAATGTGCACGTGTATGACCTAAAAGTTCAATTTTTGAAATCAACGGGAATTGAAGTCAAACCTGAAACTTACAAGTTTGAGACTATACCAGATAACAAAAGCCTATTAGTCTCGCATAACCGGACTTATATATATCAATTGGCGGAATATAGCGCTAGATTTATATTATTGAAAATCAAACAAGCGTCATGGCAATCAATGAGAAATTCGACACCCCGAAAAACGATTCGTTAAAGGAATAGCAACTGTTTAGAAAGCTAGATGGATCTCATTCTCAGCGATTCAAAGCACATCATGTTAATCAAAAGACGTACTTTAGGGGGCAAGTGTTACCCAGTATTCTAGCTCGGCTATATCGAACTGGCTGAACGAGTTAGATCCAAATGCTATCAAGGTCGATGATTCTGGAGCGATGATTGTGGAACCCAGAAGTCAAGTACATATGGTTATATGAAGTCATTAAGAGGTCAGTATATTATGGCTCATTAAGAGGGGTCGGCATGTGTCATGAAGGATGGATTGGCAGGCTTCATGAAAGAGGGATTGGCATACAACAAAATACTAGAACATCTATGCAGAAAACAATAAATATCTCCAGACCTATAAGCCAAATCCTTATGAAATTTGGAGAGCAAGGTATATGGACCCTAAGGAACCTACCCTAGTGATTGCATGGCAATAGGATAGAATGAGAGGGATCGGCAAACACCCCTATAGAGGGTTTGGTAGCATGTAGTGCACAAGTGATATCAAGTCAAAGATCGAGCAATAACTCATGTTCCATTGGTCCAAATGACATGAAAATTGGAGTCCAAACACATTTAGCATGGTGAAGTCACCATAGGGATCGCTTCCCAAAAATCAACCAATGATGGGATCGGTACCGATCCTTTCTCATTGGGAATTAGGCCCAGCGATCCCTCTAGCGGGCCCATGTGGATAAGAAGGTCTTTCAGCCGAAGTTTCAGAGAGATTGGTGGTCGTCTTCACCTATAAATACTGGCCTAATGGGTCATTCTAAGGATCTTTATGCTACTTGTTACTCTAGACTCTATTGTAATCAAGTGTTTTCTATTTCCTACTACTATAATCATATTTATAAGTGATTAGTAAAGGATAATCTTCAAAGTGGACATAGGCATACAACGCCGAAACACTATAAATCTTTGTGTCTCTAATTATTTCTTTTTTTCTGTTATTAGTTTCATCATTTCCTCATCTTAATTTAATTTTTCTTCACTTACTTCTCTACATAAATCTATTCTTGGGTGTTTGTGACCAATTTAGTTGCAAACACCCCTGTATATCGACTCTGGACCCTCCCAGTAGATAATTACACACAAACACCTCACCCATGTCAAGGGCCTGGACGTGATCCACCTTAAGGGATCAGACCTTCCACCGACCACACCAAAAGGTGCAGCCTCACCTGAAAAGCACATCGACGATCACTACATCACCCATCGTCTCCTGAATCCACCTCATACCCAAATCCTAGGTCGAAACTAGTCTCAACCAAACTATCGAACCTCTCAAAACTCCACCGAATCTATACAAACCTCTACCAAAATGTAGATTGCCTCAATACGAATGCAAATATCCTAACTTTATAATTTTTATTTGAGTGGATTGTGACATTTAATTTTTAGAAGATAAAGTTTGTTTTGTTTTCTATATTTTTCCTCATTGGAACATGCAAACAATAGGAGGGAGGGAAAAGAAAGAAAAGTTGTCGATTTGTTTAAGGGTTGAGATATATTTAGTTTGAAATTTCCAACATCTCACCGCATAGATTACATTCACGTACAAATCACGAGCACAAAACAAAAATATGATCGTGCGCTAAAAAGCGACACGAATCCAAACAATAATAATATACACTGGTTATCCTATTTTGTAAATTTTCAAAAATATCATCGTTTGTCGAAAAATCGTCAAATGATAATATAAATATCTTCCAATTTAAAATTACGGAAAAATCAAGTAAATTAAAATAAAAATATGTCAATAAAAATCGAGTTGTTATATTAAAATTTATTTTCTTATTATTTATTAAATTCGAATCAAATCTGAATAATTAAATAAATTAAATATTCACATTCGAAATGTTAAAAAATTCATGGTCATTATATTCTCCTCCCCCCTCAATAGAATTTCATCATCGAAATTCCAAAAGGAAGAAAAAATATCCTCTCGCCCTTAACCTTCAAAACTAATTGATTAAAGTGAGTTATCAAACTTTTAAAATCTCAAATGTTACTGAAAATTTCGGCAGCACCTCATTTGCGTGGCTCGATCTGAAAAATTACAACTTGCCACAACAGGCCCAAACCAATAAAAGAAAACAAATGCCCAAAAGTGGCATTCCATATCTGGGACATAAAATCATCAACAATAATATAAAAGTGTACCTATTAGTCAAGCCATCAAAATTTACTTATGAAACCAAAAGTAGCAAGCTAGAATTTTCTTCCATAAACCTATATCTCACTTACAAATTATCCAACCATATAACTTGCATTTGCCAAATAAAGAAGCACATAATTTATTAAAGCCCGTATGATGTAAATATTCCATCCGTACGCAATACCGAATCTGATCACTTGCTTGATCACATAAATTTCACTTTCGAACTAGCATTGATCACTCAACTTCCCAAGCCCAGACTCCGATCAAGTTCCTTGATTAGAAACCTCTGTTCTCCTTGCACAGTCATAAAGTATGATAAAAACTTCAAAATCTTATCAAAAATCTGTAACAAGTGTTCGCCGTTGAGAATCGAGTGAAAAATCCTATCTTGGATCGGTGTAGATCACCTCGAAATCATGTGCTCGAATCTGGATCAAGAATAGTTATGCGAATAAAATGATCTACGTATAGCTTACGTATTTATTCCATTGGTTTCTTAACTACACCAATTTTCTTTTAATTTAAATCACATTCATTTTTACTTATAGTATATTTCCTTTGATACTAAAATCATTTATGAAAATATTTTCACAAAACATTGCCTAAGTTTTTGTAAACATTTCATAAAGACCTATCTTCATTTTAAAACCATTACATACTTTGGTTCATATTCGTATAACACTCTTCTACATCTTAAGAGTATATATACAATTTCATTTTTTTACTTAACCAAGATGTTCGACAAGTTTAAACTTGTTTTGACTCACTATTTCTTCAGATTTATAAGTTATAAAAACTTATTTCTTATAAATTCACCAAAACCACTTAGCTTTAATTTGTCAATTAACTCAGAAGTTTTTCGACTATCCAAAATCACCAAAAACTTCGTTTCATTCCAACGAATGAAAATTATCAATCAACATATCAAAATGAGATGAACAACCCAAACTATCCTAATGCATAGGATGCATGAGTCCACATAATAAATTAATTGAAAATTGTAGAACTAAACACTGGGTTTTTATTTCAATTCATTTTTGAAATAACAATAGTATACATGTCTTCCTTTTCTATATTAAATCATACCTTTGGAATCTAAATCTAAATCTATTTTGCATAACAATCCTATAGCAAACTACTATGGTACCTGTTAGCCATAAAAACCACTTAAGAATAGAAGTATGAAAGAAGGTTAATGAAAATGTCAGGCTCTACTAGAATTACAGGCATAGGTTTCGATGAAGGTCACAAAAGAACGTTTCGAAGGCACTAAGAAGACTTTTGAAGGGGTCGCGGGCACCAAGCGCCCTCACAAGTGATAAACAGTGAAAAGGATTTCAAAACAGATGAAAAAGAAAAGCGGCGCTACCCTTCCGCTATTTTCAACCTTTCGATGCAGATGGATTCGTGTATATAGGAAAAGCAAGGATAGGCTTGGAACCCCCCTTTCGAAGACAATGAACATTAACCTTTCATATGTGCACCAAACCTTTCGAAACCGAAGGTTTCGCTTTCATTCAAATTGCTCCAAACAACCTTTTCGAAAGCGTAGTTAGGCCTTTCAAACCGGTCGAAGCCAGTAACATTAGGAGAAGGTTCCGCGTTAATCCTCAGACGTGCATTTGGAAGCTACCTACAACATCGAAACCATTGATACTTCAACATCTTCGAAGCCTGAGTAAACAAAATTTACATAACTTTCCTCACTACATATCACTCATTCACTCGTATTTGATCTTCAACTCTATTCCAACTTGAATCTAGCATCTGAATTATTTGCAAAGTAAACACTGACGAAGTAAAATTGAAAAAGAAATATTTGTGCAACCTATCGATAGAGTCAAAAGCTCATATCTTTACTTTTTGATAAAAACAAAGCAACATGAAGAGAAAAGCGCATTTGTGGCCTTTCCCACAGTGTCGAAAGCTATTCAAGAGAAAGCAGAGAATAGGAACACTAAAAACTTAACAAAGGCGAAAGAAAGATAAAAGACCCTTTCTACAAGGTCGAAAAGCCTGAAACAAGAAGAGGAGAAGCGCAATGATGAGTTAAAGGACTCAAAAGAGAAGCCTTTTGATTGTATTGAAGGAAGGCGAAGCCTTTCGACCACATCGAAAGGAAAGAGGTAGAAGATAAAAGGACCTTTCGACTAGGTCGGATGTATTTGCGCAGAAGGGGGCCGACCTGCATCTATAAATAAGACCCAAAGGGTTTGATTTTGGTGATCGGATTTTGGAATCCTAAGCTCATTTCTTTTTCTTCTACTTCTTTGCTACAACAAAATCCTTGTAAAACCTAAATCAATTTGGAGAAAAGCTCTTAAAACTGTAACTCGTTTTAGATTATTGATAATGGAGAGATGTGCGGATTCATTAAGGATTTTGATGATGTGGAAGGTCATTACTATCATTAGCTAGACTAATGATCAATTGCACATAATGCTATCTTATTCTCTTAACTTCTTTTTGTTTATGCAAATCAATAGGATCAACTTGGAAAACATACATGTGGAAATGTATCATCATCATGACAAATGTCATGCAATGACAAATAAGGATGATGATAATGTTTTGATATTGATAAGTTTATAGAACTTATGATTATCCGAGATGATCTAATATAAAGTATATTAAATAAAGCTTAGGCAACTGCAAACCAGTTTTGTTTCGAGAAGAATAAACCCTTTCGACCTGGTTGAAAGGGATGTCCCGAAGGAAATCTGGACTGCAATTGGCAAGCATTGATATGAGGAGGAGTCCATTCGAAAGGAACCTACCCCCAATTACATCAGCAATCCTTTCGAAGAGGATCCTCCAAGGAGGAAACAAAACCAATGAGGTCGAAAGCAGCTATTTCATTTTAATGGGTCAAGCATACCTTCCGACATGGTCGTAAGGGCTATAATGAACCTTTCGACATGATCGAAAGGGATGAAAACTCAAAATGAAAAGTTGTCTTCAACTTATATAAATGAAGGGTTTCTAATAAGATGCTCCATCCCTTGCCTACACTTCTAAGTTATCTTCCAAAACTATTTCGATAAGTCAATTTGGTTGAAAGGTGAGTTTCGAAAGTAGTAATCTTTTCGACAGTCCTATTTTATATGAACTTATTTGCCTTTCACATAGTTTTGGGGAAGTTGACAAGTTTTCTTGTTAACATTTTTGGCGCTAGAAGGAGGGCTTGAACCTCCGACCCCATTACTGTCTTATAGACTAATTATGGATCATTTGACCTGACATAGGAAAATGAAATAAAAAAGACTCAGCAGGATGGATGAGGTGGTCATTCACACTACAACCCTTAAAAAGAACATAGCTCCAACCTTCAACATAGATGGAGTTGTTTAAGGACAGCCTTCGTCATCAGCTCAGCAGGATGAAAACACTGCCAAAATCAAGCATTTGGAGTAGCAACTGCAGGAAATGCAGGAACTCCTCCAAATGGCATTATCTCAAAAGTCTTCAAAAATAGTGAGGCCAATACAGGGAGAGGAGGTGGTCTCACCAAGAAGGAACTCGAAGGCTCATTCAAATGAAAATAAGAGAAAGATCGATCTAACATCTTCAAAGAAGAAAGAGCATCCACAAACTAAAGCAGATCATCAAGGAAGGATGCTCGATAAATCACTTGAAAAATCTGGTAGTTCTACGTCAAAAGAATACCATCCAAACCAGAAAAACTATCATGATGTTGAAGCTCATCTGAAGGATGCAGTGGAGAAAGCAATCAAAAATGCAATGAATGCAAAAGGAAAGAGGACCATAGATGAAAACGTCGATGATAATGAGCGAGTGCCACTCTTTACAATTGAGATTATGACGACAATCATCCCATCTTATGTGAATATTCTGACGATGAAGTATCACGGAATCACAAATCCAGACGATCATTTGATGGTTTTCGATAGCCAAATGGACTTATATAATGAATCAGGAGTTGTTAGATGCAGATTATTTCCTGTAACTCTCGAAGGGGCAGCGGCCAAATGGTACAGACAATACCGGGAGAAGACCATTTATTCATGGAAGCAATTTTCCCACGAATTCCTCGCTCAGTTATGCATATGTAAAGGTCCCACCATCGATTACACAGTTCTGTCCAACATAAAGCAAAGGCAAAAGGAATCTTTGGGAGATTATCTTAAGAGATTCATCACTGAAGCACTGAAAGCAAAGGACATGAATGACCGTGACAAGCTTATCGCGGTTCATTCTGGCTTAATAGAAAACACCCCATTCTGAAAGCAACTCTTTGTTAACGGGTGTAAAGATCTGCAAGATTTCCAGTTTCAAGCAGACAAGTTCATTCGAATGGATGAGCTGTATCATGCCAAAAGAAAAGCAATTCCCAAGAAAGAGGGAGGGAGATTTGGTCTAGATCGAAGGCACAAAAAATGAAATGGGAACAACCAATTGCTAATGCAATCGCTTTGAACAAGCCATTGTCTTACGTTTATGATGTAGCGAAGGAAAGAGTCAACTTCCCAACATCTTTCAAGGCTAAGAACCACCCGTACCAAAGAAAAGGAGAAGAATACTGTGCATATCACAAAGCAAATGGTCACAGGACTGATGAATGCAGGGTTTTAGCTAGGATCATCCAGAAATTGATCCACAAAGGTCATTTAAAGGAATTTATTCAGGATAAACAGAAGGCTCAACGAACAGGGGATGAACCGCAAAAGCTCCCTGGCAATGCTGTTAATATGTTGGAAGATGATGACCCTCTGAGCTTAAGCCCGCCGTTAAACAGAATTGACGTAATTTATGATGCGCCGCATCCGGTAGGAAACAACAAAGGGGCATGAAACAGATATATCAGGGAGGCTAAAGAGGGGGTCTTCTCTGTCCAAGAAGAGCCCCCAATGAAGAATCCATGACTCAATATTCAAATGCTAAATCTTGTCATCAACCCCCAAGGATTGAGGAAAGGAATTAACCATTCACACAATGATCCGTTGATGATTATGGCTCAAATTGGATTGTCCATTGTATCCAAAATTCTTGTAGATACAGGCAGTGCAGTCAATATTATTTTTAAGCATGCCTTCGGCCAAATGAACATCCTTGAAGATAAGCTGGATCCTAGCACGGAACCAATTTTCGGATTCAATAACAAGGGATCAACTCCGGTGGGACAAGTGAAACTGCTGGTGTAAATGAGGGTGCACTACAACAAAATGAAATTTTGGTTGCATCAAATAGCAGCGTTTGAACGCTGAATGCAACTGTTTCACCATACCCATGGTAATTGTAGTGTTTGAATGTTAGACGTGTTCAGTAATATTTGTAGGCAGGCTTTATTTTCACATCCCGCCTACCGTGGGTTCTTATTTTCATTTTTCCCTCCGAAAGAAAATAAAAACCTTAAACAAATGAATAAAAAATTTCTAATTCAATTTAATTCGTAGTTCATCAATAGCAGCTCTCCTTCGATTGTCTCCACTCATCCCCTTCCTCTAATCCTTTGTCTCTCCCGTTCTTTACCTTCTTTCCCTCATGCCTTCCTCCCATCGCATTATTTCTCCGACTCGTAATCCTGATGAGAAATCTCTTATGAGATCTAGGCGTCGTTTCAGTTCGAATTTGTCCATTTCGTCACCTCTTGTCTTCGTTGCTTTAATTGGTGATTTCCCTCCACTACCAGCCTCTAGTGCCGTATCTCCTACGATTCTGTAATTGAAACTATGCCTCCCTTGTTTACTGATAACCTGCTCAGTGCACATGCTTCATCTCTGGATAACATAGACCCAACCTGTCCTCCATTATCGGGTCTGCCTACCACTGAAATTTGCAAAGGTACGGTTTCGCCTCTTGCTCACCTGTTGGCTGCTAGTTTCGAAGTTGGTAAATGGCTGTCTACTGAATTAACTGATGTTGTTGTACGATCTGGTGATAACATTGATAGTCTGGGTAAGGTAGTTGTGAAGGATGTTGAATGTGAGGTGGAAGGGCCTGGTTTTGTGAGAGGCGTTTAAGGCATGCATATTGCACCCGGTGCACTGGTCATTAACATATTGCTTTGTTTTTTTAATTCAATACGTTAATAGATTTTTCTTTTAATGTGAAACTTATATCCTATCTACATATGTTCAGTACATTCATGGTTTTGGCAGCTCATGGAGTTCACTATATACATAAACCACGATCTGTTCTCCAAGATCTCAGGTTCATGATCCTTCTGGTATGTATTAAACATTCCTAATATTCATGCATTTCTCTACAGTTATTGAAAAAGTGTGCAACTGACTAATATATAGGTGTTTGGTATGTATAAATTTGACAATATTCATAAACATAACCAGACGTTATATCTAAAACTCAGGCTAAAAGTTATTGGTTGTGAAGAGAATGCAAAGGAGAAGTTGGGTTGTTCATCTCATGCTAAATGTAACAACCCACATTTTTTAGTAAATAAAATAAGGGGTTTTATTGCAAATTTACCAACGTAAACTTGGGTAAAAAACTTAATTATGTTATTAAAGTGGCTCATAAATTTTGTTATGAATAAATCATAAGTTTGAGAGCTAAAATCTATTTTTAAACATGTTTTACAATTTTGTACAAACATGAAAAGGTCCATTTTCAATAAATTATTTGAAGGGTCTAACGACCATAAAAATGAGTGATTTTGGTTTCATTGCAAAGATTAAGTTTTGTACTTAATTTTGGAGTATAAGTTTGTATTTTTATAAGCTTTGGTTTAGGAGATATCATTTTTCAAAGTTAGACTCAATACATGTTTTAATTGATTAAAAATAAGAATTTGGCTATTGTTATATTTAAAGATAAGGAAGTGGGACGGGACATGTAGATACACACGCATGCACAACGGAGGAAGCTTTAAGAACTTTGAATTGTAATAACTTGGATTTATGTTGGTGGGGATGCGTGTATGTTAGATAAAGAGAAATATGGAAGAAAGCTCAGATTTGGGTTCAAATTAAACAATAAATGTGAATGAATATGAGGATGTGGGTTATGGTAGTGAGACACAATTCAACATAACAATATTGGTGCATAAAAATCCTTTGTTTTGGTTGGTGCATAAACATTCTTAGTTTGTACTGACTTTAAGCTTGTAATCATCACAAATATAGAAGGGTAGCGGTGACCTCAGAGAACAATGTTGGTGATTTTGGTGCTTTTGGTCTTTATTTTCTAAATATTATGATTGAATAACCTTTACTAACTGACAGTGACCTTATTGTGGTTATCAATTTTAATATATGGTTGATGAAACTTCAATGCTTTTATTAATTCTCTTCAGCTTATATCTATGTATAATGATTATGTTTCTGTTAAGATACACATTATAGCAATCGAGCACACTTGCAACCTACAATGAACATGATGGTTTACCTGTATTTGACGACTTTCGAGAAACTTACTCATGGCCAAGTCATAATACCGATGTGGATGATAAGGTAAATAGTTCCATTTTCAGTTGTTATAATAACCCTTTACACTGAAGCTGTAGTAGTTCGAAAGTACTGAGTTTGTCACTTGAAATTTGTTCAGCATACGTAGCATCAGTACTGAGTTTTTCATACCTTATTATGCAGTTTTGCATTATATTCATATGTTCCTATCTATACCACCAAATTAAGATATCTAATTTAATTATAAGATTTTCGTACTCTATGTTTATGGAAACTATCAGTGCTGCCAATAATAGCTAACATAATTTTGACAGATTTATGTTTAATCTTGTTGTCCTTTTCCTTTCAGGTGAAAACAGAGGCTAAACTTCTGAATGTTTTTTTGTGCAAGTGAAAAAGCTTGAGCTTGAACTCATGTACAAAGTACAGGTTCAATGCTATGAGGATGCAAAATCAATGAAAATATTTTCGGAGATCTTCTGTTTTTTGTATGATCAAGATATGCTTGCTCAGGACACCTTACTTCTTTGGATTAGAAAAGGAACAAATCCCAAAGGGAGGTAGGTATGCATCATTATTCTCTTCCTAATTTCTATTTACAATCATCATATATTTAGCTACCTTTTTATTGCGGTTGAATTGCTTTAAGCGGATGAAATATGGGCGATAATGGGTTGTTTAACTGTATATTGGAAACTCAGAAATATTACATCGCTATGTGATTTAACTGGGCAATAAAATTTATATATTGTTATGCAATGTTGTGTTATTTCCTTATATTAAGATGGTAGGACTTCAATGTTTTGCTGACATAGCTTATAAACTTGCTTCACATGAACGTGCTCCCTTGAGCATTTATTCACACGCCTTGCAACCTTTGGATTATCAGTTTATCACTGCACTTGTTTAATTAATTACTTCAAATAAATCTCTAGGCATAACTTCAGCTGCCAATCGAAACAAAGAACTGTTTCCAACACCACTTCTTCCTATATTAAACCCTTCTAAATTCGATGATTTTCACCCAATGTCGAGCTTCTCTACATCGAATCTAATTTAAATAATCTGTGAGTGTATATACATATAGGATTGAATACATTTTTCAACCAAGGTGGACACTTGTTATAGAAAAAATAATACCAAGTTATACATGATCTTATTTGTTCTGATTCTTTTAAATTATAATATGCATTATTGTAGTGTTGGTTTTAAGCATTATGTCTCTGTGTGAAGTGGAAGCATCATTGTACATTGTTGTATTGGAAGC
The DNA here is from genome assembly GCA_030737815.1 of Allium fistulosum. NCBI lineage: Eukaryota > Viridiplantae > Streptophyta > Magnoliopsida > Asparagales > Amaryllidaceae > Allium > Allium fistulosum. The sequence continues at coordinate 692,857,438 of CM060903.1, read as the reverse complement.
ATTGTAACGTGGATGCATTGTTGAAGTTATGCGTTCTTATACATGTTATTCTCTTATGGTACTCTTCTAACATTTTCACTTTAAATTTGTATGAAAATGGAAGCATCAGAATCAGTCGTTGTTGGTTTTAACCATCATGGTCATTTTTTGCTCGCTCACTCGCTTCTTTATAACTTGAAGGAGTATGATTATCCTTCTAAGTGCCTCATCATTGTTGGCTCCATTACAGGTATTTATTTTCTCTATCAAATTATGTTGCTCATCACTAATCTTTTTAAAGAAGTTTAGTGAAACAGTAACGGTATAGTCAAACAAGTTTTAAGTGAAGAAAACTGTTGCTATGTGTATATCCAAACAAAAAATATCTACTTTTACATTTGTATAATAAAGAAAAATAAAAAGTATGATTCATTTCGTATGCTTTTCCTTGGGTTGTTGCATTTTATTACAAACTTGATTTTGTTTATATGCTTGAATTCCTGGCCTGTACATGGGAGAACATGCAATATATGGGTATAGCTTATAGGTATAAGAAAGTTCACTTCTATAAAGATATATTTGGGGTGTAAATTGTTATTATTTAGAATTTATTAAAATTGAGATGTTGAAATATATTCACTATGACTATTTTTTTCTTTACAGCCATGGATGTGGTCAGAGAAGTAACTGGTATTGATCCTGGAGTACATAGTTTTATGGAAGGCGATAAAGTGGTTTGCATTCTTAATGTCACAGTAAGAGATGATCATTGCACACTGTCTCCCTCCTTATGTTTAAGTTTAAGTTAATTAAAATATAAGTTATGCCATTTTACGTTTTAGCAATTGAGATAATTTATAAGTTTAATAATAATAATATTATTAATAAACAATAATTTGAATAAATTAATCGAGTTTTATACAAATTAAATACGTTTATAAAAGTTAACTAAGTATTTTTAAGTTTGAGATAATTTGTAAGTTTAAGTTAATTGAAATATAAGTTAAGATATTTTTAAGTTTTAGCAATTGAGCTAATTTATAAGTTTAACATTAATAATAATAAACAATAATTTGAATAAATTAACTAAGTTTTATAAAAATTAATGTTTATTAAAATTAACTAAGTATTATATAAATTAAAAAGTTTATAATTATAATAATAATAAACTAAGTTTGATAAAAAATTAACTAAGTTCATAATAATAATAATAATAATAAACTATATTTTGATAAAAATTAACTAAGTTTAAAATAATAATAATAAACTAACTAAGTTTATAATAATAATAATAATAATAAATTAACTAAGTCAACTATGTTCTATAATTAATAATAATAATAACAACAACAACAAAAACCAAGTTTATAAAAACTAGCTAAGTTAACTTAGTTTATAAAAATTAAATAAGTTTACAATAATAATAATAAATTAACTAAGTTTATGAAAAATTTATAAGTTTAAGATAATTTAAAAAAATTAACTAAATTAATAAAGTTTAAGTTTGAGATAATTTATATGTTTAGTAATAATAATAACAATAATAATAATAATAAACAATAATTTGAATAAATTAACTAAGTTTTATAAAAATAAACACGTTTATAATAATTAACTAAGTAATATAAAAATTAATAAATTTATAATAATAATAAACTAAATTTGATAAAATTAATTAAGTTTGATAATAAGTTAATTGATTTTTATAAAAATTAAACTGATTTTTATAAATAACAAAAATTTTAAAAGTTAACTAAGTTCTATAAAAAATAAATAAATTTATACAAATTAATTTTTATTAGAATTTAACTAAGTTAATAAGTTTTATAAAAATTTAACTAAATTAACTAAATTTTATAAAAATAATTTAAATTTAATAAAAGTTTAATCAAGAATGTTTGATATACTTTAAATATGCAAAACAGTTTCATAATCATTTGTTGATTATCAACTTTGTTTACAGGTAATTAGCTTTTCAGGAGTGAAGACCATCGGCAACAATGGACATGACTTCAATTGTTATAGGTATTATGATATTTGTTAGTACTGGTTGTGTAAACTTGTTTGTGAATATGGTTATGGATATTATACTTATGTGATTAATTTGTTCTCAATTATTTGAATATGATGATTATATGATTGATTGATTGTTGGTTTGAATATGGTAATTATACGATTGTTGCTGATTTTAATATGATTATTATATAACTGGTTGCTGGAAATAATATAAGCCATTAACAGTATATAGTAGCATTTAAATATGCTACAAAACAATCAATACCTTTTAGTAGCCCTTTAAAAATGCTACAGAAACAAATGTAACATACCACCTGAATTTATAGTGGCATAAAATAAATGCAACAAAAAGTTTTTAGTTGCACAAAATAAACGTTGGAGAAATTCAAAGAATGATCCAAATACAAACGCAACTAAAAATGTTATTTTTGGTAGGGTTTTGTAAACACTGCAGAAAACCTTTAGTAGCGTTAAAAAAACACAGTTATACGTAAACATTTGTAGCGTTTATTAAAACGCAACCAAAAAAAATCATACTTTTAGTTGCGCGGCCTGTAATATCAAATGAAATTGAACCCACAGAAATGATCTTTCAGAGTCCATTTGGGGAAGTTTTTAGGCCATTATGTAAGTGCCCAAGGGATTGAAGCTAGTCCTGATCAAATTCAAGCGATTAAGGACATGGCTGAACCCAAAACCAGTAAAGAGGTAATGAGTTTAAATGGTAGGGAAGCCGCCCTAAGAAGGTTCATTTCCAAAACTACTGCTAAATGTATCCCCTCCTTCGACATAATTAAGAAAAAGAAGAACTCTGAGTGGGGGGGGAGATTGCAGAAAAGCTTTTCAAGAGTAAAAAAGTCATTTGGAAAAGCCACTGATACTTTCTTGTCCTAAGAATGGGGAGATCTTGTACTTATATATGGAAGTTTCAGAGCATGCGGTCGGCTCGGTATTGATTAGAGAAGGAAGTGGAGCTCAACTTCCTGTGTATTATGTAAGCAGACGATTGAAGGATGCGGAAATTCGATACGCAGTGATAGAAAAGCTAGCTTATTGCTTGATCCTCACAGCACGAAAACTTAGAGCATATTTTCAAGCACATCCAATTAGGGTATTGACCAATTTTCTGCTAAAGCAAGTTTTCAGTAAGCCGAAAACTTCAGGAAGGCTGGTAAAATAGGGAATCGAGCTCAGCCAATATGATATAGAATTTCAGCCGTGAGCCGCAATCAAAGGGCAAGCATTGGTGGATTTCATTAATGAATGCACTAGCTTCATTAAAGAACAATAAAAAAAGGATCAGAAGCCTATGTGGCAGTTGTTCGTCAATGGTGCATCAAATGAACAAGGGGCCGGTGCAGGATATGTAATTATAACACTAGACAGACACCGCTTACATTATGCTATGAAATTAGGATTCCTCGCAACAAACAATGTGGCTGAATATGAATTAACGATAGCGGGGCTAGCTTTAACATTAGAGCTAAAAATCCCACGGATTCAGATCTTTAGTGATTCCCGGCTAATGGTAAATCAAGTAAAGCAGATATATCAAACAAAGGACTCTAAGCTATCTTTATATTTGAAGAAGATACTGGAAATGCTTGATTTGTTTGAGGATTTTTCCATACATCAAGTTCCAAGGGCGGAAAACTCACAGGCAGATTCATTAGCGAAATTAGCAAGCTCAAGGGGAGCCCCAAAAGCACGGATTGTTCCAATAGGGTATCAAGAGACTCCAAGTATTAAAGAGGGAACATCCGAACAAGAAAAGGAACTATTAGTTCTGACAAGGTCCCAAGCTATGTTACAAGAGTATGAGGGAAGAGAAATTGGAAGAGAAATATCAAATGAGAGGGTTGATCAATCAAGAACAAATGACCCGTACGATAACACTTCGATATCACCCATCGTTGAATATCTTGTTAAAGGAATACAGCCATCTACAAGGGTGAAGCAAGAAAAATTAGGCGACAAGCTCTAACTTTCACAATAGTGGATGGAATCCTTTACAAGAAAGGATATGCACTTCCTTACTTAAGATGCATAAGCCTGGAAGATGGAATAAAATTATTGGCAGAAGCACATGAGGGATTCTGCAGGAACCACTCAAACAGGATGAAATTGGCAAAAAATATAATGAGATAAGGTTTTTATAGGCCTCATATAGTAAGCCAAGTTATTGAATATGTGAGGAGATGCGAGAAGTGCCAAAAGTACTCGAAAATTCCCATATTACCCCTGAGTCAGTTAACTCCAATTTCAAGTCGTGGCCCTTTGAGATATGGTGAATTGATTTTATCTGTCCGTTGCGAATTTCAAAAGGGGTAGCGAAATACGTTGTAGTCGCCTTAGATTACTTCACTAAATGGGTTGAAGCATAACCACTTCCTAAGATCACTTTTGGAAAGGTACTCAGATTTTTCATCAAATATTATAACCAGGTTCGGAATTCACTATAAGATTATTTTCGACAACGGAACACAATTTGAGAGTGAAGAATTCTCTCGGTTTTGTCTAAGAATGGATTCATTAAGAGCTTTTCCTCCGTTGCGCATCCGAAAGCAAATGGGGCAGTTAAGTCTGCAAACAAAACCATTAAGACGATCTTGAAAAGTGGCTAAACAAAGCTAAAGAAAACTGGGTAGAAGAGCTGCCACTTGTATTATAGGCTTATCAAATATCAACCAAAACGGCAACGGGACATACTCCCTACTCATTGACATATGGGTGTGAGGAGATGTCACCAATTGAGATTAAAGTACCCTTACACTGAAGAATCGCATATGCATTCGATTAAAACCAAAAACTATAAAGGGAATCGTTGGATTTGATACATGAGTTGAGAGACGAAGCGGCAATAAGAACAGCGCAATATCAAAGAAGGATTTCAAAGTACTATAACTGAAAAGTAAGAACAAGATCATTTAAAGAAGGAGATCTAGTACTCTGAAGAGTAATGGAAAATACAAGAAATCCCGCAGATGGACCCCTGGGCCCAAATTGGGAAGGACCCTTAATCATTTGCAAAGTAATCCCACCAGGAGCTTATAAGTTATATCGACCAGACGACAATATGGTTCCAAGAACATGGAATGCTGAACATTTGACACCATAATTTTCCCAAGATGAATGAATAAAGCATCTCTTTCCTCAAAAGAAAAAATCTAGATGGATGGGAGTAGAATACTCCTTGCATTTGGAAACTACCTTTAACGGTCAAAGCTACTGTTCGCCCCGAGCTGGCCATAGCAGAGCACCTCCTAGAGGAAGGAGTGTAAGCCTTTAGCCGTGCCATGCTATGGCCAGGTTAATGCATCAACAAACCCTTCGCCGAGCCTCTGGCCAGGTCAAGGCACCTCCTGAAGGGAGGAATGTAAGCCTTTATCCGCGCCACACTATGGCCAGGTTAAAGCATCGACAAGCCTTTGTCCACACCATGTTATGGCCAGGGCAGGGCACCTTCTGGAGGGAGGAGTGTAAGCCTTTATCCGCGCCATGCTATGGTCATGCTAAAGCATCGACAATCCCTTGGTCGTGCCTCTGGTCAGGTCAAAGCGCCTCCTATAGGGAGGTTGGGTAAGTTCTTGGTTCCTGCCTCTAAGAATGAGCTAACCAAGAGCACCACACAATAATAGACTAAGATATCCAAGCCCAAGAAGCTGCTCATCAAACAATGGTTTAAGATGTACAAGCCCGAGAAACGGCTCATCATACAATGGACTAAGATGTCCAAGCCCAAGAAGCGGTTCATCAAACAATGGATTAGGATGTCCAAACTCCAGAAGTGGCATATCAAATAATAGACTAAGACGTCAAAGCTCGAGAAGCAGCCAATCAAACTACAACTGCATATGAGGACTAAGAGGTTAACATATGCTGAAGACGGCAGAAACTAATGAGTAAAATAGAACTCCTCTCATTAATACCCAACTGTGGGGTTCAGGACTCTCACCTCTAGATCTTTAATACCCAAATATGGGTTTCGGGTCTTCTCTAATCCTTTATGATCTTTCTCATACCTGAATCTGGGTATCGAGGCTATTATCCGACTTCAATTATTAATGCCTTAATCTGGGATGGAGATTCCTATTATAAAGATAATTATTATGGATTTCTGATTATCCAACATATGCCCTAATCTGGGCTCGATTTATTTCATGAAGACAATTATCACGAATCTTTGATTATTCGCCACTAATACCTGAATATGGGTTTGAGAATCTTATTCTGAAGACTATTTCTGAATCTCACTTATTAAAACTCGAATCTGGGTTCTGAACATCTTACTATTGACTACTAAAAGATTTCACTCGACGATGCCCTAATCTGGGTTAGACTTTATAATTTTCTAATGCCCGAATTTGTCAGGTCTTTTATTATCAGTTTTGGATTCTGTTTATCGGCTCCCGAATCTGGGTTTTAAAGTAGTGGTATTGAATCTGCAATAGACTCCTATGTCATCAACCAATATCTTCGATCTGGTCTTCTTAATACCCGAATTAGGTTTATTAATTTACAACTCTAAACGATGCTCACCGACTTCTAAATTCAGACTCTAGGGTCATTCTTACCTCCAAGAAGAATTTCTAAATACATATTAAGATTTATGGGATACAAAGGCTTATTTCGAGGGGATAGCTTACGATCTCCTATTTCCAGACATTGACAGTTTCCCACAGGAAGTTCATAGGCTTTAATTATTATATAAATGGGCAATTATCAAATACAGACCTCATATCCTTTATAAATCAGGATTATGATCAATTAACCATCTAAATTTAAAAGCTATGCTATGCTGACTTATCAAGAAGCGTATATATAAGATAATGAGTTAGCAATAGAAAATGTCACTTACTTTGAATTTTGCAGGAAAACAATGTTATTAAGAGCAAGGAAGTTCTGAAATTTTTGTCCTAAAGAAAAAAACCTTCTTGTATGGGGAAGGGCAAAATGTTAGCCATAAAATCCACTTAAGAACAGAAGATTGAAAGAAGGTTAATGAAAATGTTAGGCTCTACTGGAATTATAGGCATAGGTTTCAACGAAGGTCATAAAAGAACGTTTTGAAGGCATTAAGAAGGCTTTTGAAAGGGTCGTAGGCACTAGGCACCCTCGCAAGTGATAAATAGTGAAAAAGCTTTCGAAATGGATGAAAAAGAAAAGCGGAGCTACACTTCCGCTATTTTCAACCTTTCGATGCAAATGGATTCACATATATAGGAAAAGCAAGGACGGGCTCGGAATCCCCCCTTCGAAGGCAATAAACATTAACCTTTCATATGCGCGACCAAAGGTTTCGCCTTCATTCAATCTCCAAACAACCCTTTCGAAAGCATAGGTAGGCCTTTCGAACCGATCGAAGCTAGTAACATTAGGAGAAGGTTCGGCATCAATCCTCAAACGTGCATTCGAAAGCTACCTACAACATCGAAACCATTGATATTTCAACATCTTCGAAGCCTAAGTACACAACCTATCGACAGAGTCGAAAGCTCCTATCTTTACTTTTGATAACATGAAGAGAAAAGCGCATTTGTGGCCCTTTCGACGGCATCGAAAGCAATTCAAGAGAAAGCAAAGAACAGGAACACTAAAAACTTAACAAAGGCGAAAGGAAGATAAAAGACCCTTTCGACAAGGTCGAATGGCCTGAAACAAGAAGAGGAGAAGCGCAAAGATGAGTTAAAGGACTCGAAAGAGAAGCCTTTTGACTATATTGAAGGAAGGCGAGGCCTTCTGGCTGCATCAAAATGAAAGAGGCGGAAGATAAAAGGACCTTTCGACTAGGTCGGAAGTATTGGCGCGGAAGGGGGCCAATCTGCATCTATAAATAAGACCCAAGGGGTCCGAGTTTGGGGACCGGATTTTGGAATCCTAAGCTCATTTGTTTTTCTTCTACTTCTTTGCTACAACAAAATCTTTGTAAACCATAAATCAATTTTGGGAAAAGCTCCTAAAATTGAAACACATTTTAGATTAAGTATAATGGATAGATGTGGGGATTCATTAAGTATTTTAATGATGAGGAAGATCATTACAATCATTAGCTAGACTAATGATCAATTGCACATGATGCTATCTTATTCTCTTAACTTCTTTTTGTTTATGCAAATCAATAGGATCAACTTGGAAAACATACATGTCGAAACGTATCATCATCATAACAAATGTCGTGTAATGACAAACAAGGATGATGATGATGTTTTGATATTGATAAGTTTATAGAACTTATGAATACCCGAGATGATCTTATATAAAGTATATTAAACAAAGCTTCGGCAACTGCAAACCAGATCTGTTTCGAGAGGATACGAACCCTTTCGACCTGGTCGAAAGGGATGTCCCGATAGAAATCTGGACTGCAATTGACAAGCAATGATATAAGGAGGAGTCCATTCGAAAAGAACCTACCCCTAATTGCATCGGCAATCCTTTCGAAGAGGATCCTCCAAGAAGGAAACAAAACCAATGAGGTCGAAAGCAGCTATTTCATTTTAATGAGACAAGCATAGCTTTCGACATGGTCGAAAGGGCTATACTAGACCTTTCGACATGATCGAAAGGGATGAAAACTCAAAATGAAAAGTTGCCTTCAACTTATATAAAAGAAGGGTTTCGAATAAGATGCTCCTTCCGTTGCCTACACTTCTAAGTTAACTTCTGAAACTGTTTCGACTAAGTCAATTTGGCTGAAAGTTGAGTTTCAAAAGTAGTTATCTTTTCGACAGCCCTATTTTATATGAACTTATTTTCCTTTCACATAGCTTTGGGGATGTTGACAAGTTTCTTGTTAACAGTACCAATCCCTCCTTTAGAAACTCTAAAACGAATGCCAAGGACGCTGCAGCCATCATTAGAAGTATTTTCCAACAACAAAAATGAGTTTAGTGCTTTCTTATCTCCTTTAAAATCCTTTCAAAATATTTCTATACACAAATACTTTTAAATAATACTATTATTATTTTCTCCAAAAATTTCAAAAATAATTTTTCAAAGTCACCGGCATTTAAGTTTTCTAGTTCTCAGTTTAAATCCATTTTATTTATAAGCGATATTTATAAGCTAAACTTATATAATTTCACTTTCTTATATAAAAAATTCACTCTATTTATCCTTCTTTACATTATAATAAACTACTTTTATTAAAATTAAATGTTAATTTTAACTCAACATTACCATAGAACGCCTTATAGCAAAATCATGAAATTGAATTCATAAGGTGTTCGTATTTAATTTAATCAAACAATAAATGCTCATAAGCTACCTAAGCACAAAAAATCAATCAACAAACAAAAATCAATGCTCCTAAACTGGACGAGCATGACTGATCAAACAATAGTTGATAATGGACTGAATGTTGTCATCTCCTAACAGACAAACACATCATAGATAACTATATTAATTTTTGAAAATTATTCCTTTATATATTAAATATAATTCAAGGTAAAATTATTTCATTTACTAAATTCAAAACTATACTATGTCAGTTTACCTTGTTCAAGTATTTAGAAATTCATATCGATACAGTTGTTCCATTTGTATCGACCTGAATTCATGAACAACTCAACCGATAAATCAACACAATATAAAACATTTTTATAGCACTAACAAATATGGGCTCTTATATATAATACACTCAAACTCATTATATGGTATTACTAACCCTATCTCTAATGAGTCTACACCAACAAAGCCTAGGTGTTCACTCAACCAAGCTCTGATGCCACTTGTAACGACCCACCTTTTCGACCTTCAAAAGTCGACACTAATATATCCACGGTATTCATGTGCTGAGAATCCAACTGTCAGAAAGACGGATTGTTGGGGAAAAAAGAAAGAAAAAATAGAACATAATCTCATATCATGACGAGTAATATATAACATACATTAGATCTTTACAAAGAAAAACTACAATATACATACATCAAATCAGAGTACACTATTCTATCATCAGGCTAAACAGCTATAACAACCTGTCCTCACAAATGCTGATAAATGTAAACTAATGCAGTGGAAAATAAAATATACACGATTATGTCTTGGAGGCCCCGGCTCGTCTCCTGAAGCTCCAAAGCATCCAGAACTAGATCTGAAGATATGCTCAGTCTGACCCAAGCATTATAAGAAAATAATGCCCGGATTAGTCTAGTAAACCAGCATGAGAAAACACACCTCATGTGGATTTTAATGTTATAAAATCTTTCAAAATAAAGATATTTGTAAGACCACGTTACACATAAACATGAACGGGTTTTTACCTTACGATAACCAAACCACTTCATAGGAAATCTTCTGATATTATAATAATGTCTAAGGTTAAAAATAAATATTGAATCATAGTCGAAATGGTTACATTAATTAAATTCCAGCATAATAGGTTTACAACTAAGTACGAAAGGAACTTATTGGATAATGGATTCCATCAATGATAAGGTAAGGAACGACCTTCCATATAGTACACCTCTAGATAAAATTTACCGGGGTCGAACCTATCGACCCCTGTGAATTAGGTCCAGTCTACCCCTTACTAGATAGTAACCGAATATTTCATCATTTTGGTTGCTTTGCAACCTTTTCCCAAGAGCTCTCTTACACAATCAATCCATAAATAATAATCTAGAAGGGTGATGACAATACCGTAATGAATGCGACCCACATAGCCCTACGACACCACCCTATTTTTTCATTACCATTTGTGAGGCTTGAGGTTACTTTTACCTTTCACTTGCAATTCTCACTTGGAATGCTAACATTGCCCTCTAAGTGATGATGCAATGCTAGCATCTGTCCATACAAGTTGTTCAGGAAATGAACAAACCGAAGGCACTACTTCTACTACATCCATTTTGGAATCACCTTAAGGATTAGTAGTAAGTAGCTCTTGCACTTCAAATCTTCGTCTTTAATTTTATCATCTTCAAGATGCCTTCAATTCGCACGCTTATGCCGGATCGAAGTGGTTTTTGGATAATATATTTGATCACGATCTCTCTGAACTGACAATGATAGTTTTAAAACTGGCCAAGGTATCATAGTCGTTTATTTAACTATCAAATAAACAAACAATCAAAACATAGATTTTACCAAGCATGATTAAGAACAAGTAACCCCTAAGCCTCTTTAATTAAATTTTTTATTAATTAAAACCCTTTTTAAATATTTGTATTAAATAACTTTTAAAAAATATATTCAAAAACCCACTTTACACTTTTCAATACTTGAAAATATTGAAATACTTATCTCAACTGTATAAGTATGCCCACAAAACATTTCACTTTCAAAACATAAAAAAGTTTCCCATATACTTATATCAACAGATAGTATATTCGCGAAACACTACACTTCCAATACTTAGGAAATGTGCCCATATACTTATTTCAACGGTATAAGTATATTCACAAATCTTAAGATAGATTTCATTTCCAACACCATACTTATTTGGGTTAAAATAAATGTCATTTAAAAACATTAATAACAGTAAACCCAAAACGCTTTTGGTGTAAGTAAATGGATCATATAGAAACTAGATCAAATATACTTACCACCACTTTCAAATTTCAAATAGTACTATCCCTCAATTAATAAATAAATCGGATAAGTTTGAAATCTATCCTTACCTCGATACACATTCTTGATTTTGAAGATAGAGACGAGTTTCCATACCTCGGAATTTGGTGTTAAGTACGGAAATAACATTTTCTATACCACCATAAGTTGAAATGACCATTTATGGAAATCAGGTCTCATTCTTTTTATAAATTGCTTTCATAATATTCCTTTATAAAACTCTTTTTATAAATCTCAATTCTATTTATAAAACTCCTTTTATAAATCCCCAAATATAATTATAAACTGCTTTAATAAATCTTCAAATGTACAATTATAAAACTCATATACATTCCATAAATCTCAAAATATAATTATAAAATTCCTTTATAAAAATCCCTTATAAAAATCCTTTATAGATCCAAAACTCATTTTTATAAATCTTATATCCCTAATAAAAATCTTTGTTTCCAAAATATGACAAAATACTTTCATAAAACGATCATTTCCTATATCACCATAAATTCACAAATGGAATTAATTATTCCAATTTACAAAAATGATATTAATTTTCTTTTTATAGAATATCATTTATAAAACCCTTCTTTTATTTATAAAACACTTTTAAAAACTATGTCTTACTTATAAAATAATAATTATAAATCAATCGTTATATACAACATTTTATATAAGACGTTTCACAAATATTTATTCCAAAACATTTCAACCTTCTTTTAAAAACAAAGTCACTTTAAAATAAAAGATAAACCCTATTTATTTCCTTTATAAATAGACATTCATTATTATAACAACTTTTTTACAAAGATAAATACTTTCTAACTAACTTTAAAACATTTACATATGTACATATGATATAATAGAATAAATAAAGAAGTTGAAGTAAAATAGAGAAGTTCAAAAACCCATTTTAAATAAAATATCATAGAAAATCCAAAAGGTCGTATTAAAATAATTTTTCCAAATTGAAACCATTTCCAGATCAATACAGCAATTAATAGTATTTTGCAGAATATTATAACGAGGCCAATAGTTACTATAGTACTTAACCAATGCTATTATTATCTTTTCCACTAAAAAGGTTCAACTTTTAACATATGTCACTATCACATCCAATATGGCCAAACAATCATATTTTAGCATTTAACAACCAATATAACATGTATATAACTGAAATCAAAATCAACAAGTATATGCTGGAATTAAAAATCACTACGGTTAGAAATCAAGTTCTTTGTACAAATTTTCCTAATATTTCATTTTAAATGACATTCTTTTTTCAAAAGAGGATATTTAACCAAACCAAGTCAATAATTCATCCAAATATAAACAGTAAAATTTTACCTACTATATATCATATTGATTGTCCAAAAAGGTAAGTTTAAATCATCGATTCCAGTTGACGCCAAAGCATTCCGGTTTGAACTACGTTCGATTTTAGCCCAAAAATCCACTGGCTCCAAATTTGACCAAACCAATTACATTGCGTAGTTATCGCCATTATGAGCGCAACACAAAAAGTCTCCCTTCGATTGGATCTCATATACAAAAGTTATACGTTTTATAAGTTATGAGATTTATTTAAAACGAATAAATTTCTTAATCACACTTAATAATATAATTACCCAAATTTTACAACTTCTTCCCCAATTTAAAAAGAAAACTCCTGCTCTTAAACCCGTCTAGGCTTTGGCAAATGTTCCCGTACGCCACATCGGACTACCAAAGCTCCCACCATCACCAACATAGCTCAGCCCATCGCGAGCCTAACACATCGAGCCCCTCAACATCAACTCTGCACCCTCCTAGTAGATCACAACATACAGACACCTCCCCATGTCATTCGCCTGGACATGATCAACCCTAAGTGATCGAATCTTCCACCGTCCATGCCAAAAGGTGCGTCCTTACCTAAAAAGCCCATCGATGATCACTACGTCACCCAACATCACCCAAATCCACCTCATATCCGAACCCTAGGTCAAAACTAGCCTCGACCAAACTGTCAAACCTTTCAAAACTCCACCGAATCCATCCAAACCTATACCAAAACATAGGTCGCCTCGATCGAATGCAAAGATTCTAACTTTATAATTTTTAGTTGAATGGATTGTGAGATTTTAATTTTATTAGATGAAATTTGCTTAGTTTTCCATATTTTTGCTCACTGGAACATGCAAACAAAAGGAAGGAGAGAAAAGAAAGAATAGTTATTGATTTGTCTAAGGGTGGAGATATATTTAGTTTAAAATTTCCGCCATCTCACCGCATAGAATTTCGTCCGCGTAACCACGTGTGACAAAACAAAAATACAATTGCATAAGAAAAAGTGACATAAATCCAAAACAAACAAATATACACTGGTTATTCTGTTTTGTAAAATTTCAAAAAATACCATCGTTTGCCGAAAAATCATCAAACGATAATTTAGATATTTTCCAATCTAAAAATTATGGAAAAATCAAATAAATAAAAATAAAAATAAGTCATTAAAAATCGAGTCGTTATATTAAAACTTTATTTTAATATTATTTATTAAATCCAAATCAAATATTAATATTTAAATAAATTAAAAATTCACATTCGAAATGTTAAAAATTCGGGTCGTTACACAAGTCATATTACGAGCTTCGCAATGGCAATCGTTCGATCCAGTATTCTCTTCTACAACTTAGCGCACCGATAGTCGCTATAGCTATATGAGATTGTTCATAACTTCATGATATACCAATATGGATATTTCCATACATGTATACATACATTAAAATAAGCAATTCGATTGTTAAATAATCAAATCTCACTTTTATTTACTAAATCACTTCAATATAAGTCATATGTCTTTTCTATTATTTTATAAAATCATTTCATTATTTTATAAAATATAAAACTAGCTTACAAATCATTTTCAAGCCCTTTAACTATATTTTTCAAATTATTATTCTTAATTTCAATTAGTAATAAAATATATAATAATATTTCTATCACTAATATAACAATAATTTTGAGACTAATTAATTTATAATCGTGCTATAAATCAATATCATCGCTATCTAGCTCTATCCAATACGAAGAGAACACAATATAAATATATGGGATTTTAATCAATTGTTCTGAATATATTCTCTAATAAATCCAATAAAATGGGGAAACAATTTCATATATATTTATTTTCTATCTCTACTAGGTAGTATGTTCCAATATATATAATAATTGGGATTTATACTGAAAATATAAATTTAGAGTTATAATTCTGCTCACCTGAACCATAAATTCTCAGATGTCTAAATCCAGTCCAAGCCTATTTTATGTCATAGCTAATCTCACCACGAGTGCAATGGCGAAGAAGGCATCTCGATTGGACTTCGTATGCAAGAGATATGAATTAAATACAAAACGAGATAAATAAAATAATTAATTCACTAATCACCCCATTAACACAAAACTTCACCTTCTCCAAATCATGCACACTCCTGTACATGCACACGCACAGACACAAGAAACCCACTTCCTTCGACACCTTCTCTCCTCGATTTCACGGCCTACATACGACGAAACGACGAGCCGCTTTCGCCAACGTGCTTCTCTATGCATAAGCTCCATGATGCACCCGACGAAGTGATGCTCGGCATCCAAGGTAGAATGCAACATGCTGCTCTCCTTTCTCGGCCCCACCTGTCGCATCCCACTAGATGTAGCTGAACCTTCACAAAAAGTTCCCGCCTACTCGCCTCCGTAAGAGAAGCATAACCTTACTCTATATTTCGCTTAATTCAGCCTCTAGCGCCGTCCAATGCTAACTCTGGTTCGACATCTCTAATGTCGAGCTCGGCCAATTCATGCCACAACCCCAATGGTTACATAGATGCGAAACCCTCTCTTCCCCGAGCTCAACGGATCTGGTCCCATCATTTAACGTTGACCGAAGCTCTTGATTTTAATTTTTGAAGAGGAGGAATAACTTTCACGTTTTACTGGAAGAGTCAAAGTGGGAAAAATAAAAAGTGAGAGAGAGAGAGAGAAAGAGTGTTGGGGTGTACATATATATATATATATATATTAAAATATATATTTATTTGATTTCTTAAATAAATCGCCACACGATTCGAGTTCATACGATCTTACATAACATTGGATCGCTATAAAATTCATCGGCGCACATCACCATATTTTTCCTGTTTCGATGGTATAAATTTCATCGATATTCGAGAGCCGCTCCAAAATGAAATTTTCACGCATTTCGAGGTCGTTTTGGCCATCAGATCATCCGATTTCAAAAATTCTACAACTATACATCTCATAATGAAGTTCTCATCCCAAAAACATAAGTCGTTAGTCAACATCCCATGGACTCTACTACGCACATATTTTTATAAAATACATATACAATTTCGTAAATCGTAAAAATACTATAATTCCAAATATAGTGATATTTATACACATTTAAATTCACAATGTCGATCCAAACTCAATGGAAGTGGTCACGATTCCTAATTCGACCATATGCGAAAAGTCATATTTTGGAACTTCAATTCAATAACGATTTAATATTTAAATTAATTTTTTAAATATATTATTGCTAAATATGCGCATTGTTACATTACCTGACAAAGGAACAAACTAGCTTTCAAAAAATTAGCAGTAGTTGAAAACTTCAAACAGTTAACTTTTAAATCTGGAGAGAGGAAGTCATTCAACTATTGTATGAATGGCATACAGATATTCCCAAAATGGATGTACGCTTGAAAAAAATAGTTCAAAAATCAAAGACATCTTTATAGATAGAATGGTATCGCTTGTCTCAACCCAAACATGCTTTGTTGACACAAAAGCATACTTTAGGGGCAAGTGTTATTTGGTATTTAAACAAAACAACACCTCGATGGATTCAGACTTTAAGACGATGAAGAAATGGTTAGTGAGCTTGGGGGATGTCAAGATCGATGAATAGATAAGCACTAAATGTTTGGCCAAGTATTCACAAGGAAAAACCAATCACCAAAGAGGTTGGCACCGAGAGATTTTAAAATGTGGTGGAACCTATTTTGGTCTATTGGTGATGCTACTTTGAAGAAAAAGACAAGTATTGAATGAGCAAAACTAGTAGGTGCCAACCACTTTTGATGGGCATTTTTATCAACGAAGATCCAAGGCTTGAAGATTTAAGTAATAATGAAGAAAGATCAAATAAAAACAAGAAAAACCTCTTCGCATCAACCAAAATCAGTTGACACTAAAAGGTTTTGGTTGTCGATTTTGATATGTTCTTCTTGCCTAGAAATTCAAATCTGGGTACTTACCTGTTCAAACGCGTACTGTAGATGGTTATGGAGGATTTCGGATAGATTACACTTCCAATGGCTACCAAAACGGACTTTGGATTCCACTTAGGTTTTTTGCAACAAGACTACCATTTTCATTTTCAATCAATTTTAGAACAGAAATCACTGTACTTTGGCTTAGGTTGTGAAAGTAAATTGAAATAAAGTTAATAGTGGACGTAGGCATGAATTCTTTGGCCGAACCACTTTAACAATCGTGTCTTTGAATAGTTTTGTTTTCATTTTTTTTTCTTGAATTCACCTTGTTTTGGATTACATTAGGGTGTTTGCCTATTTTTCGTGCAAACAAATTGATTAAATGAATTGCACTACCTGGATACTTTGACTTTAAGCTGACTTATATTTACGGTGACTCCAACCTTCTGTATCGAAGGAGATAATCTCCTTGAGTGGTGTATCACTTTATTTATATTGGCATATCCAATTATAGACGTAACGTGAATCCATATCATGTGACTAACTATAGTAAAAGTAAGGTTTAAACACATAAGATCCATGGTAAACTTAAATGGAAAGACTATATTACAGATCTTCACATGAGAGCTTCTATTTTATGTAGATATAATAGCATACAGAAAACTCTTGAAGGGTCATTCTGTAATTATTCTAAACAACTACATGCATGAAACCTATTGGTTCCTCGAACAGTCATCAATAATTAAATGTGCATCATATTGGTAGCATTATGTATAGTATTCTTGCAGGTATATCAGCTCCCATTCTCGAAATATGAAAGACTAGGAATATTTAAGGATGTTGTTTATCATTATGATTCAATATTCATGATTATGAATAGTTCGTAGTTGCAATTATTTAAACATTTTATCTATGACTTTATGCTTATATGTTATGATATGCCCTTAACATTATATATATTCACATATAATGGAAATAAAACCAAAAATATACTTATATTTCGAATAAGACTTTATCACAGAAATTAAATTTTGTAATCAACTAACATAATTGTCCCTATGACATAATATGTTTAACTCTATCTGTTATTAAGATTCAATACTCATTGTTTCAAACTTTTTCATAACTGTGTTTATTGAAACACTTTGTCATATGTATTTCTATTAGTATGTTATAATATACTTTTAATGATACCCTTATATATATGTATGTATGTACGTATGTATGAAAACAGATAAAAAGAAAACAAAATAAAAAAGCATACTTTTATTTTGAACAAGATATTGTTATAAGAGTAAAGTTACATAATTAAAATACATTATTGCCCTTATGGAACACCTTTAACTCTATATAGGGGACCGAAACATACACAATTATAGAGTCGAATTGTGTGAATAGAATCAATCAAAATGACCTATGTGATGAGGTCGAAGCTATCTAGTCGAAATGTGGTGAAATGAAGTCGGTTGAAATGCATGTCAAGGCGGTTAAATTCAATCATGATCCAGAATTTAATACGATGAAAATGTGCTTAGAACTTGTTAAAATGTAGATACATTTTAGGAGAATCTTTATCTAACCCAAGGTCCACTTTTTATTGAGATATTTGCTCAGAACCAACTCAAATTTTCCTATAAGTAAGATATCAAAATACGAAGAGTGGATAAATATTTTTAATTATAAAAATTAGGCAAAAACTATGATGTTTTAGAAATCATTCATGTATTATCAATTTGTAACATAAAATTATACTAAAAGAGAAAGAAAGTGGATGCAGACACATTTTTGAACCACTGAGAAATCTGGTGTGCTTCATTATTCCGTAATTTTCTATTCTTTGTGTTTGATCTCATTTATATTATTTTATATCTATTTGAATTTGTTTTCTTAAGTATATTGTTTTAATTCCCTTATAAAACCTATTAAAATACATCTTTGGATCACACGCACCATGACCAAAGTCTTCCAAAAAAAATTTAGTGACATTTGTTATCGAAAACACCACAAACATAAATTCTCGATATGATAGATATCTACTGAAAGTGACATCTCCAACTCCTTTAAAATGACCCATTAAATACCACCATCATATAAAGAAAGAATAGGTTCAAGTCTTCATGATCTATAAAGCAGCTCGCATGGCCTGGAGCCAGTGTAGAAAAATCTTAGGGCAACCTTACTCTTTAGGTTGACTAGGTTTGGTAGCTCGTGTATGCCTTATTAAGGGGAGCTAGAAATGTTTCTCAGTTTCACATGCTTTATCCATTATATAATATAATAGTTTTCTATCCCTTCCTTTATCTTTCATCTAAAACAATACATAGCTCCATTTCTCCTATTTATCATCACATATCATGTTCAATTGTTATGATCAATCTAGCTCATTTCCTTCACTACCAAGGACTCTAGCTCATTTATAGATGTCTTGGCTGTTAGAAACATTTTCAAAATATTTGTCATAAAAAGGGTGGCAACCCCTTGGATGATAGTATTCTTACTTTTTACTGAAATTATCAATAATAAATATATATTTATATATGTATGTATATGTATATATAATATTCATAATTTCTTTATATAAATCTTAGTATCAACAAAGTATATAATATTTATATTTAATATATCTTTCAAACTATATAATATTGTAAATAAAATCTTGTTCAAAACAAGTCTGTTCTTTACTTTAACACATAAAATCAGAAATAGTTATCCCAAAAAAGAGTTATAATAAAATTAATATTCTAAAAGCATAATGATCTCTATATTTTCAAATCATTAAATTTATGTTTCTTTCATAATTTTTAACAATAAATTGAACTTTGTACCTTAACACATATAAAATTTTATTATTAAGTTGTGTACACCTATCTTTATACCCATACTACCAAAGAGTATTACTAAGTAATATTGTATGATAATATGAAGAATGAAGCGATATTAGGCTAACATACGTGAATATTCCCAGGGTCTAACACTGATACGTATTTCAAAATCATATACTAATAGCCTACATGTACTCGGTATCGGCATAGAGTAATAGACATGTGTGTTCTAGGATAGAACAACACATAGTGTAAAACAAATATCAGAAAGCACAGTGAAATCCAAACGAAAATATAATAAGTGAAATATACAAGGTTAAGTAGGTCTACAAAATTCAAATGCCTACTCGCTCTCATAAATGAACTTAACATATGTCTGACACATACAACTCAATATAACATTATTAAATACAAGAAAGACCATTCAAATACACGTATAGTAGACAACCGTACTAAATAACTGGCCATCAGCTATGCCCAACATGCACAAGCAGGTCACTTCATCCACGAATCTGAAATGTCTTGAACTAACTCGCGTTTTAGATAAATAACACATGGGCCAGACTTTTTAATATCATATATATTGATTTAATGATAAAAACCATATACAACTAATTTTTTTCCAAGTTGTATAGAATATATTGTAGGATATTATACATGTTTATACAAATACATGATAATTAAATTTGAAGATTGATATGTAAAAAGACTATAGATCTAGATTCAGAGGTAATCAAGATATTTGGAGACTCATGAGTTTAGAGACAAAGTGTGAAGACCCAAATTATTGAGATAAAAATAATTTTGAAAAAAAATGGAAATCAGTTAATAGAAAAATATTTAAAGGATAAACAGTTTGAAAATAAATATCAAGGATGAGTGAAAATAAATAAGTAAGTGGATAATTGTTTTCCAATAAATAAACATGAAAAGGAGATAACTAAGTATGAATGAATTTCAAAATTCACATATCTTATATATACTGTATATAAGTAGTCAGGGGTTTAAAGTGACAAAATAAATTCTATGATAATTAAAACATAAGAAACCAGTTTAGTATTGATTGGGCATAAATACATTTTTATAAATCAAGAAAAAATAAATGGGCCGAAATATTAGCAAGAAATCAATATATGTGTGAACACTATAGGTTTAAGAAAATATATATCGAAGAGAAGCCACATGAAAATAGTGTGAGACATGCAAATAGCATGTACACAGAAAAGCAGTGAAGCAACTGCTTTTACCTGAAATAGGAATCAAAAGAAAATGACATAATTAGCCATAAACATGCATACAAACTTCTCTTATTTTTGTGACGATAAAATGGGTTTTTCCTCCATTAAAAACCCTAGTTAAAATGATTTAAATCAAGGGGGAAGCAGTAGTTTTCTCTGAGGGAAAAACAGAAACATATTTTCAAAAAAAAAATAGAAGGGAAGAACTCACACTGTCTTCAAGCTTAACCATTCTCGAGGAAGAGAAGAGGAAGGTGAGTGATTAATCACCTACGAGATCTAAGGCATTAAGACCCATGTTAAGGGCATCCATATCATTTTTATAAAAATCTTAATATGCTTTTGTTTAATTTTTATTCTTTGAATAAATGAATGTTGAATATGGTTGATACTTTGGTTGAGTATTTGATTGCTGTTTTGGTTTGTTATGATTGTTTCAATTTTTGCTTTGAAATATAAATAATTAAACAAATACTCTGATTACAGAAATGGATTTTTATAATCCAGCTTTATATGAAGATGAACTAAATAATTTACTGAGAAATAGGGTATCAATAAAAAGAAAATGAAGTAGGCAGTATGAATAAGGAGGTTCATGCTTATGTCTTGTTCATTTAAAAATTGATATGAACAAAGCAATATTATATATATATATGTGTTGATTTGTTCAGATCATAAGCCAATATGTTTTTATGGGTTTTTCCCAAAAACTATGCCCTATGTTCACAGTAAAACTAAGTGTAATATTTTGTATGATTTCACCAGATTTATGTAAGGCATGAGAATATTTATGGAAATAAATATTTATGCAAGATTTAGAAAATATGATTGAATAAAAATGACCTGAAATGGGGTGTGATGCTTTGCAAAAATACTTTGTATGTCTGGCTGAAACCATTGAGTATGTTTTCTTTGATATATGGAAGGAAGAAAAGAAAATAAAGCATTTCTTTAATTAATAACATTTTTCCAGAAAGAAAAATAAACATGCTCTCTAAATTACAAGCTAATTTAGGAGTATTGCCTTGATCTGTTTATCATCAGGTGAATGATGAATATGTGAATGACTTGCTTAAGTCCTGTAGGCCTCTGTGTAAAGGGTTAACAGAATTGAGCCCCTTTGCAATGCACACTTTGAGTTCAATGGCAAGAGTTTCAGACCAAATAAAAATGAAAATGAGGTTGAGAAATTATGCTATGGAAATTAGGATGTTATTCCACAGGAGCTTGTGCATGTACAACTGAATGAAGTAAGATGGATGAATGCTTGGATGAATGATTGTTAGATAAGTTTAAATATACATATACTCAGGTTTTAATATGAAAATGAATAGCATCAAATATATAAGTTCTCTACCCAGTCATAGTAATTTACAAGTCATTACAATCTTTGATTTCACTCACACCAGAATTTATTTCTGACCCTATTTGTTGCCTTTGCAATATTTAGGGTGTCTCATTTTATTGAGGCAGTTCAAAATATTGCTGCAGGGAAAGATGCATGAGTAGCTTGCTTACATGGATATTTGAAGATCTTGATGAATTTAAAATGCTTAAGAAAAGTAACAGTATTATTGTAATAAATAAGTTAGGCAAACTCTTTTATGTCTTATGTATTTCTCAGAGTTTGATGCTTACTGGGTATTTGAAAAGAACATGTAAAAACTAAAGTATTATATGTGCTTGTGGATTATTGATTTAAGTAACAGATGTGCTTGTGAGTTATGGATTTAAGTAATAGATTCTGAAGTAATCTGATGGATTAAGATGGATGAGAACATGCCATATAATCCGATATGCGGATATGTTCTCCTCGACATATTTATTTTACCTCAGTTATAATATTGAAATTGTTCTTGAATAAATATGTGCCAAAGTTTTATGCGAATGGGTAGAATAAGGTCTTGGTTAACCAGTAGAGCCTAATCATGACTTGTAATTAATATAAGCACATGCATAAGCTTGAAGACATAGCCTGTAATTCTATCTGGGCATTTGATTTTCCAGTAAAAACTTGTATTGCTTTGTGTGATAAGTTCATATGCATGCTTGGTACTTGTAGGCTTCACTGCAACTACACTTAACTAAACCCCATTATCTAGATACTTGATTCAAGTCTGGTTGCATTTGGTTATAGTCAAACCTATTGTAGTTTGTAGTATCATGTGGTCTTGCTTGTAATGAGCATGTCCATTACTCCACAGCATATTGATCACTAGCATTTGTCATTTACTTAGAGAACATCAGTTATCTTCATTATAGGTTCATCTGAAAGTTTTGCATTGGTCTGACTTTTGACATTGCCTTGATCTCACTGTTTTCATGTATATTCTAAGTCCCCATTCAGTATGTTAGTTTGAGTTTGCATTTTGTTCAATGGTATTGTTTTCCTCTGCTTGGCCTTTAAAACTAGGTTACCACCTTGATATTCATCTGATCATTGCATACTTTATAAAATATGATATGAGCATATTTCCTGACATAAAAAATGTTTGTGTTTGAAATAAGAACCCCGGGCTAAACAAATACGCATGAGTAGTTTTAAACACCCTTTATTTAATCAAAAACAATAAGTATCAAATACAAAATCCCAGAAATCAAATGTATGGTTTGTAAATCCAGGAATCAATCAATTTGAGAAGTAAAACAAGAAAATAATAAGTGGTAATATTTGAACTAAATACTAATCAAGCTTGAGTTCAAAAGAAGAAGATTAAAAAGTAGAAATAGCTATGTGACACAAAATCTCTGAAATGTGAGAAATACTGTGTGATTCAATTTCTTTGCTAATTTAATTACTCTGATAAGCAAGGAAACATTTATATATCTTCATATATATAAATGGCATGATTTGATTTATATACCGATATTTTTATATTGGTAAATTCTGGATCTTTGGGGAAAAATTAATTGAAAGAAGTGATCTATTGTTTAAAAAAAATCAACTGAAAATCACTATATAATTGTGGTAAAGAGAAGTGGGTCACTTTAGTTGGTATCAGGGCTATGTTAACAAGAACATAGCATATAAAAAAAATATAATATTCTCTGAAATGACCCTAACTAATTCCACCTAATTATTTTTACTAGGATTTTTTTTTACATCAATAAATCTCTTAGAGTCATTTAGCCTTCTTACTAAATAATCCAGGATCCTCCTTTTCTACTAATATATTTATATCAGTTCATCAATAAATATATTCACATACATATGAAGATGTATGTGACCCTCTTGCTTGGATCAGAGTGTTGTTTAGCAAGAGTGTATCCTGATTGAATTTTGAATTTCAAATCAACCAGCACATAGCTCATTTTCCATACCTTTTGATTTTTAAGTCAGGGGAATTAATCCCATAATCATATGCAGTTGCTACTTAGTAATTTTTAACACTTCTTTTCCTCAATAGGCAAATTAGGCAAAATCAGCAGTTTAGACGTCTAAAATTTTTATGACAGACGTCTAAATTTGATCTCAGATGTCTAAATCTTTATGACAGACGTCTCAGAGTGTCTAAAATTGAAACAGAGAGTGAAAAACATTTTGAACTAAATTCAGACATCTAAATTTATTATGACAGACGTCTAAATTTGATCTCAGACGTCTAAATCTTTATGACAGACGTCTCAAAGTGTCTAAAATTGAAACAGAGCGTGAAAAACATTTTGAACTAAATTCAGACATCTAAATTTTTATGACAGACGTCTAAATTTGATCTCAGACGTCTAAATCTTTATGACAGACGTCTCAGAGTGTCTAAAAAAATTATTTCTTAACTTATACATGGATTTTCTTATGTCAGTTCTTTGTATATACATTCAATCCATAAATCCTTTATTCTCAAATTTTCTACCATTAGCCTGACTGTTCTTGAAGTTTAAAATTCATTTTTCTTAGCAAAACATCTTGTAGAAACAAAGCACATAGTCTCAGCTGATATATATAAGTTCAACAACTACAAAACAGCAATTAACAATACATTGGTTTCTCAAAGTAACTTAAACAAAAGGTCTTAATCTAGTTCCTCATGAATGTTTGATTTACTTCAGCAAAGTCTTTTTAAACATAGCATCCAAATCTTTAAGTAGTTAACTCATCCAATTCCTGATCAACCATGTTCTTATTTACCTGCATAGTCACCATGAACTGCCTCATACAAATATGAGACACCCAATGGTGCACAAACACAAAAGGGTCAGACTAATTGTCTGGTATGAATAATCTAACTGAAAACATGATCATATTCAATTCCAATTATATTCCAGTGCTTTGTATGAATAAGAAACTCAGTATCTTCTTTGTACATGTTTTTGTGAGGCATGTGCATTCATATCAGTGTTAAACAGATTATATATAGGTGATCACAATGACTTAATTCATAGAAAACAATCATAAGATTCATCAATAAAAACATCATAAGCCAACCAAATGCAATCATCAATTCAGTCATCATGCCCTTTTCAACTTTACTGGCCATCAGGGATTTTGCCCAGGCCTCTCCTGAACCTATTTCTAAAGTTCATTATCAAATATAATAGGTTCTTTAGCTACTTTCTCTTTTTAAACACACACTGCCTGGGACATCTCTCTGTTAACCCAGCACACTCAGGCCCCTGGATATAAACATACCATGTGTGAGCTTGCAATGTTCCCCTTGCCAAGCTATATTTTGTAGCCCTAAGATCCCAAGTCCTTAGTTAAATTACTAAGTACTATTTCTTTTTTTTTCATAACTTTGCTAATCCCTTCTGCATCTCACTTTTTAATCAGAGAAATAGAAACAATGCAAGCAACATGTATTCATCTAGAGTTTGGTAAGTTATATTCTCAGAAGCAAACATTTAATCATGAAAATAGATATGGTTTCTTAGCACATTATTTTTGACTATGAGTTTCAGGGGATCAAGATGTAAGTATATGGTCCTAAGTATTTTACTGGTTATCTTTTCTTACCTCTGGTTCAATCAGATTCATGGTCTGGCTAAACCACAAGTATATTTGATTTTGGTATTTCATAAAACATAGAAGCTCAGCACATGTACAACATTGCACTTCTACATTTTCTTTTGTTTTAATCAACATGAGACATAAGCAACAACACAATGTTACAGCCCCATATTTCTTTCTATCTTCAGACCATATATCTACCACATGAATCCGGGGATTTTTATAAACAACTTTATAAAGAAAACTTATAAAAGAAATCAGTCCATCTCAAAGTTAACCCATATCACAGATAAACATTTTAAACCATGAATCCATGACTCTTATCTTTCTGGGTAAATTAGAGAGGGGTTTTACTCTTTAAACAGATCATTAACAAACCAAGGTCATCAAATCATAAAACATAACTTGTAAAAGAAAATGAATGATTAGTTCAAATAGGCTGCCTCAATATTCAGGACTTAATGCCAAAGTTTTCAGTGCGGTTACTCACATTAATCCTTCTTCTTCCTATGCCTTATGAACCCCTTTTTAGTCTTCTGCCTTCTCCTATTTTTTTCTGGTTTATGTCTTGTATATTTTTTTTTCTAGGTTAATGAAGAACAAAAATGTGTATGGTCTCACTATACTAGGCCTTTTATATAAATCTTGGCTGTTTCTAGGGTTTATGGAATTTACCCAATGTCAGTTCTACCCCATACATAACATAGCCTGCTTTCAAGAAATAAGAGGGTATGTGGTCCTTGTCTTCATTTTCAGAAATAAGCCTCATTCTTTTAATCTTTTCCCGGGTCATGTTATATCCATGACTTCTTATTTCCTAAATTAAAGAAATTACTAGAAATGGATAAAGTGTTTGTTCAAGGACTCATGCCATTTCTATGTAACTTCTGTTTTCTTCCAGAAATTGGTTGACTGTATACATGTATAACACATGCATACCTAAGTCTTTTATTTTCTTTGTACCCTATTTTATTTAAAGATAAAATTCTATCTTCATGCATATGTATTTCTAAATCAGTTATTTTAATTTATCTATTGATTTCTGCTAAATTCTTATTACACAGAAATCTGTGTGCATGTGTGTACATCGTCTTGTGCCCATGTACATGTTTTAAACCATGTATTTGTAAATCAATTTCCTATTCCTATTTTTTTTTCAATGCAATTTCAAACAAACACAAACTAAATTAAATCATGAAATTACTCACAAAAATCAAGGTTATCACATTTACCCCTCCTTTTAGGAATTGTGTCCCACAATTCTTTCATACTTAACTTAAGTATCATTTCTTCAGAAAAAAAAATGAATTTTCTGATTTCAAAACCATTCTCAAACCAACCACTTATTTAAGCACTATGCATATCAATACAAGATAAAAAAAATCACAATGCATGTTCAACCAACACATTCATTAGTATATATATATAAATTTACCTTTCCTTTAATCAAACAGTTGTGGATAATCATTTCTGATTTTATCCTCCACTTCCCATGTGCAATCGTTTGGGTCAAGACTCCATTGCACTTTTACTAATTTAATTTCTTTGTTTCTCAATTTCTTGGTTTCTCTAGAAACTATGCCCACTGGCTCCTTTTCATAGATCATTCTAGGATCAATCTGCACATCCTTAGAGGATTCTAGTATTGCTTCCTTATCATGAACCCATCTTCTAAGTTGAGACACATGAAAAACATCATGCATTGCTCTCATTTCTTCTGGCAACTCTAATTTATAGGCTATTGTTCCTATTCTTTCTAGGATTTTATATGGTCCTATATACCTAGGAATCAACTTCCCTTGTTTCCCAAACCTTAAAACCTTTTGCATGGGTGATATCTTGATGAATACATAATCCCCAACATCATATTGTACTGCCTTCCTTCTTTGATCTGCATATTTCTTTTGCCTATCTTGGGCAGAGGCAATTCTTTTTCTGATCAAAGCTATCTTTTCAGAAGTCTCTTTCACATTTTCTGGTCCTAAGACCACTTTTTCTCCAGATTCAAGCCAACTTGAGGGTGATAAACATGGTCTCCCATAAAGAGCTTCAAAGGGGGCCATGCCTATACTACTATGATGGCTATTGTTGTATGCAAATTCAGCTAAAAAGATATGATCCTCCCAACTTCCTCCCCAATCCAATACACAAGCTCTTAACATGTCTTCAAGCAATTTGTTCACAATTTCTGTTTGGCCATCAGTTTGAGGATGGTATGCTGTGCTTAAGCATAAATCAGTCCCCACTGCCTTGTGAAAACTTTGCCAAAACTTTGAAGTGAAGATGGTATCTCTATCACTTACTATAGTCTTTGGTATACCATGCAGCCTGACTACTTCTTTAATAAATAACTGGGCTAGGGTATTTGCATTTCTTTCTGATTTCACTGGTATAAAGTGGGTTGACTTGGTTAGCCTATCAACCACTACCCAAATACTATCATTTCCTCTCCTAGTTCTAGGCAAACCATCAATGAAATCCATTGATATGTCTTCCCATTTCCACTGTGGTATTTGCAAAGGTTGAAGCATCCCTGAGGGTTTTTGATACTCAGCCTTCACCTGTTGGCAAATCATACATTTAGATACATAGGTTGCCACTGCACTCTTCATACCACTCCACCAATAATCTCTCTTGAGGTTGTGATACATTCTTGTGCTTCCTGGGTGTATAGAATATTTACTTTTGTGGTAAGCATCCAAGATTTCTTGCTTCAACTCATCAACTGCTGGAACACATATTCTTTCTCCTTTCTTCAGATGGCCTTGATCATTCAACTGAAAACCCTCCACTTTCTCACCATTTAATATTTGAGTCTTCTTTCCAAATAAAAATGGACCTTGGTTTTGTAGCATTACAACTTTATTTTTCAATTCTGATCCCAGAGTAATAAAACTTAATTTTCCCATTTCTACATTCTCACTGCATAAGCTCATTTTTTCTATGTTATTACTTCCTATCTCTGAATCAATTAATAATGATAAAGTGTTAAACTCTTCTATCATTAATCTAGCCACTTTAGCATGTTGTCTACTTAAGGCATCTGCTACTTTATTAGCCTTACCAGGTGTGTACAATATTTCAAAATCTTATGAGGCTAAGAGTTCAATCCATCTTTGCTGCCTCATATTTAATTCTTTTTGTGAAAACAAATATTTAAGTGATTTATGGTCTGTATACACTTCAAACTTTGCTCCTAACAAGTAGTGTCTCCATAATTTAAGAGCATACACTATAGCAGCCAATTCAAGGTCATGAGTAGCATACCTTACCTCACTTGATTTCAACTGCCTAGAAGCATAAGCTATTACCTGATCTTGTTGCATCAACACTGCCCCAAGTCCTTGTCCACTTGCATCAGTATACACCACCAAGTTTTCATTTCCCTCAGGTACCTTAAGAATTGGAGCTTGTACCAGTGCTTCTTTTAATTTCCCAAAGGCTTTTTCACACTCCTCAGTCCAAGTGAACACTTGATTTTTCCTAGTCAATCTGGTTAATGGAATTGAGATTTTTGCAAAATCTTTTAGAAATCTTCTATAGTAACCAGCCATTCCCATGAATGATCTGACTTCAGTGACATTAGTAGGCCTATTCCAAGCTTGTACTGCAACGACTTTATTAGAATCCACAGCTATTCCTTTTTCTGATATGATATGTCCTAGAAAATTCACTTCATTTTGCCAAAAAGTGCATTTTGAAAACTTTGCTTTCAAGTCTTCCTGTCTCAATTTCTCAAATACCATGTGCAAATGGTTTTCATGCTCTCTAACTGACTTAGAATAAATTAGTATATCATCAATAAATATTAATACAAACTTATCCAAGTATTCTCTAAAAATCCTATTCATCAAATCAACAAAATAGGAAGGAGCATTTGTCAAACCAAATGGCATTACTAAAAATTCATAAAGTCCATATCTGGTGTTAAAGGCTGTATACTTTATACTTTCCTCTTCTACTTTCATCTGATGAAAGCTTGAAGCTAAATCAAGTCTAGAAAATATTTTTGCACCACTCAATTGATCAAAGAGATCGTCAATTCTTGGTAAGGGGTATTTATTTTTAACTGTGACTTTGTTTAATTCCCTATAGTCAATACATAACCTAAGGGACCCATCTTGCTTCTTAACAAAAACTACTGGTGCTCCCCATGATGAGCTACTGGGTCTAATAAAACCTTTTTCTTCTAGTTCAACTAATTGCTTTTTCAGCTCCATCAACTCCTTAGGCCCCATTCTAGTTGGTCTTTTAACCACTGGGTTAGCTCCTGGAATTATCTTGATTGAAAACTCAACTGGTCTGTGGTTTGGAACTCCCCTCACTTCACCAAACACATCAACATATTGATTAACTACGGGGATCTCTTCTAATGCAGGCATGGGTTTTTCATTAGACAATGTAGAAAGGTTGGCTATACTTCTATTTTTGTTTGCCTCACAGAGAACAACTATTCTTTGTCCATCAGAAACATTCAATGATATGGTGGATGCCTCCATATTAATGATAGCCTTATATCTACTCAACCAATCAACCCCTAAAATAATCCCTATGCCCGGATATTGCAACACATATAGGTCTGACTCAAACACATGTCCCCCTATGTTCAAACCCAGTTGCATGCACATCATACCCATAACACATGAACTACCTATAGGGCTCCTAATTAACAGTGGCTTATCAACAATCATACAATTCAATTTTAATTGTTGTGCAATATCATGAGAGATCAATGAGTGTGTAGCCCCAGTATCATACACTACTGCTAAAGGTATTGAGTGAATAAGCAAAGTACCTTCAACTTGACCATGCTTTTCAACACTTGATCCCTCAGCTGCCTTGCCTTTCCCTTCCAAAGCCCCTAATCTTCCTTGCTTAAAGTCTGGACAATTCCTCTTTATGTGACCTTCCTTCCCACAATGGTGACAATTGAAGGATGCAGGCCTAACATTTGTGCATCTATTCTTCATATGCCCCTCTTGGCCACAGTTATAACAAGTGATCTTCTTCTTTACTTCAGTAGTTCTGGCTTCTTCTGGTTTCTTGGTGGAAGCTATGTCTGTTTTCTTCTTATCATAAGGGTGAAATTTACCCTTTCCCTTCTTGTTTTGATTATTTTTGAATGCCCTGAAATTCTCTCTACCTTTATCATGTTGTTCAATGCTCAGAGTCAAATCCAAAACTTGATCAAAAGTTTTATCCTTGTATGGTAGCATGGCTCTACTAAGGCTAGGGTTCAACCCTTGAATATATCTGCCATTCTTAGCTTCCTCAGTAGTGATGAGAACTGCACCATACTTTGCCAATGATTCAAACTTCTGAGTGTACTCAGTGACACTCATAGTCCCTTGCCTCAATTTGATGAATTCCTCCAGTAAAGACTCTTTAGCTGATGCGGGGATAAATCTGCCCTCCAACATTGCTTTAAATTGATCCCATGTCACTTCCTCTTCAGGTCTTCCAACTATGATAACCTCCCACCAATCCAAAGCTGCTCCTCTCAATTGCCTGGATGCAATTTGCCTCTTCCTTTAGTCTTCAACTTGCATGTCTGCAAAGATTCTTTCCAAAATTCTAAGCCAATTTTGAACTCCCATAACTCCTTCTGTGCCATCAAAAGTTTTGCCTCCAAGATTGGTAAAAGTCTTGAGTAGTTTGGAAAGTTCCTCATGTGGATTTTCCTGCCTGTTGCCTACTCCATCCCTTAGGGCTCTCATGAATTCTTGCACATTCACCATGGGTGGTTCACTCGTTCCTACATTTTGATGTCTGGGTCCTACCATAACTCTATGGATATAATACATAGGTTAGTCTGTTTTGTCTAATATTCTATAGATTACTCATTTTAATCTATCACTTATTCTGTCATAATAGATATCAATAGTGTAAACATTAACAATCAAAACATCCAAAGCAATCAACACTTCTATACATCCAATGCAAACAAGTTCATACAAAATTTTGCTATGTTATTTAACAACATAGCTCTGATACCAAATGAAATGACCCTAACTAATTCCACCTAATTATTTTTACTAGGATTTTTTTTACATCAATAAATCTCTTAGAGTCATTTAGCCTTCTTACTAAATAATCCAGGATCCTCCTTTTCTACTAATATATTTATATCAGTTCATCAATAAATATATTCACATACATATGAAGATGTATGTGACCCTCTTGCTTGGATCAGAGTGTTGTTTAGCAAGAGTGTATCCTGATTGAATTTTGAATTTCAAATCAACCAGCACATAGCTCATTTTCCATACCTTTTGATTTTTAAGTCAGGGGAATTAATCCCATAATCATATGCAGTTGCTACTTAGTAATTTTTAACACTTCTTTTCCTCAATAGGCAAATTAGGCAAAATCAGCAGTTTAGACGTCTAAAATTTTTATGACAGACGTCTAAATTTGATCTCAGACGTCTAAATCTTTATGATAGACGTCTCAGAGTGTCTAAAATTGAAACAGAGAGTAAAAAACATTTTGAACTAAATTCAGACATCTAAATTTATTATGACAGACGTCTAAATTTGATCTCAGACGTCTAAATCTTTATGACAGACGTCTCAGATTGTCTAAAATTGAAACAGAGAGTGAAAAACATTTTGAACTAAATTCAGGCATCTAAATTTTTAGGACAGACGTCTAAATTTGATCTCAGACGTCTAAATCTTTATGAAAGACGTCTCAGAGTGTCTAAAAAAATTATTTCTTAACTTATACATGGATTTTCTTATGTCAGTTCTTTGTATATACATTCAATCCATAAATCCTTTATTCTCAAATTTTCTACCATTAGCCTGACTGTTCTTGAAGTTTAAAATTCATTTTTCTTAGCAAAACATCTTGTAGAAACAAAGCACATAGTCTCAGCTGATATATATAAGTTCAACAACTACAAAACAGCAATTAACAATACATTGGTTTCTCAAAGTAACTTAAACAAAAGGTCTTAATCTAGTTCCTCATGAATGTTTGATTTACTTCAGCAAAGTCTTTTTAAACATAGCATCCAAATCTTTAAGTAGTTAACTCATCCAATTCCTGATCAACCATGTTCTTATTTACCTGCATAGTCACCATGAACTGCCTCATACAAATATGAGACACCCAATGGTGCACAAACACAAAAGGGTCAGACTAATTGTCTGGTATGAATAATCTAACTGAAAACATGATCATATTCAATTCCAATTATATTCCAGTGCTTTGTATGAATAAGAAACTCAGTATCTTCTTTGTACATGTTTTTGTGAGGCATGTGCATTCATATCAGTGTTAAACAGATTATATATAGGTGATCACAATGACTTAATTCATAGAAAACAATCATAAGATTCATCAATAAAAACATCATAAGCCAACCAAATGCAATCATCAATTCAGTCATCATGCCCTTTTCAACTTTACTAGCCATCAGGGATTTTGCCCAGGCCTCTCCTGAACCTATTTCTAAAGTTCATTATCAAATATAATAGGTTCTTTAGCTACTTTCTCTTTTTAAACACACACTGCCTGGGACATCTCTTTGTTAACCCAGCACACTCAGGCCCCTGGGTATAAACATACCATGTGTGAGCTTGCAATGTTCCCCTTGCCAAGCTATATTTTGTAGCCCTAAGATCCCAAGTCCTTAGTTAAATTACTAAGTACTATTTCTTTTTTTTTCATAACTTTGCTAATCCCTTCTGCATCTCACTTTTTAATCAGAGAAATAGAAACAATGCAAGCAACATGTATTCATCCAGAGTTTGGTAAGTTATATTCTCAGAAGCAAACATTTAATCATGAAAATAGATATGGTTTCTTAGCACATTATTTTTGACTATGAGTTTCAAGGGATCAAGATGTAAGTATATGGCCCTAAGTATTTTACTGGTTATCTTTTCTTACCTCTGGTTCAATTAGATTCATGGTCTGGCTAAACCACAAGTATATTTGATTTGGGTATTTCATAAAACATAGAAGCTCAGCACATGTACAACATTGCACTTCTACATTTTCTTTTGTTTTAATCAACATGAGACATAAGCAACAACACAATGTTACAGCCCCATATTTCTTTCTATCTTCAGACCATATATCTACCACATGAATCTGGGGCTTTTTATAAACAACTTTATAAAGAAAACTTATAAAAGAAATCACTCCATCTCAAAGTTAACCCATATCACAGATAAACATTTTAAACCATGAATCCATGACTCTTATCTTTCTGGGTAAATCAGAGAGGGGTTTTACTCTTTAAGCAGATCATTAACAAACCAAGGTCATCAAATCATAAAACATAACTTGTAAAAGAAAATGAATGATTCGTTCAAATAGGCTGCCTCAATATTCAGGACTTAATGCCAAAGTTTTCAGTGAGGTTACTCACATTAATCCTTCTTCTTCCTATGCCTTATGAACCCCTTTTTAGTCTTCTGCCTTCTCCTATTTTTTTCTGGTTTATGTCTTGTATATTTTTTTTTTCTAGGTTAATGAAGAACAAAAATGTGTATGGTCTCACTATACTAGGCCTTTTATATAAATCTTGGTTGTTTCTAGGGTTTATGGAATTTACCCAATGTCAGTTCTACCCCATACATAACATAGCCTGCTTTCAAGAAATAAGAGGGTATGTGGTCCTTGTCTTCATTTTCAGAAATAAGCCTCATTCTTTTAATCTTTTCCCGGGTCATGTTATATCCATGACTTCTTATTTCCTAAATTAAAGAAATTACTAGAAATGGATAAAGTGTTTGTTCAAGGACTCATGCCATTTCTATGTAACTTCTGTTTTCTTCCAGAAATTGGTTGACTGTATACATGTATAACACATGCATACCTAAGTCTTTTATTTTCTTTGTACCCTATTTTATTTAAAGATAAAATTCTATCTTCATGCATATGTATTTCTAAATCAGTTATTTTAATTTATCTATTGATTTCTGCTAAATTCTTATTACACAGAAATCTGTGTGCATGTGTGTACATCGTCTTGTGCACATGTACATGTTTTAAACCATGTATCTGTAAATCAATTTCCTATTCCTATTTTTTTTCAATGCAATTTCAAACAAACACAAACTAAATTAAATCATGAAATTACTCACAAAAATCAGGGTTATCACATTCTCAGTAGGAATAAATTGCTGAAATAATTAAATTAGAAACAACACTAACTAGCTATGCAATTGAATAGTGAATCATGGTAGGAAGACCACCAAGCACTGGAGTAGGACCCTCTAATGCAACACCATTGGTCAATTTTCAAGATTTAGTGAGGGCATTTAGGGAAGGACCAGTGCAGAGGGAAGAAAATCCTCATGAGGAGTTAGCTAAGCTATTGAAAACATTTTCAAATTTAGGAGGCAAGGATTTTGAAGGCACTGAAGGAGTCATGGGTGTACAAACATGGCTGAGGACCTTAGAAAGAATATTCGCAGATATGCAAATTAATGACCAAAGGAAGAGGAAGATAGCTTCTAGAAGGCTCAAGGGAGCAGCACTAGACTGGTGGGAGGTGATCACCACAGGAAGACCAGAAAATGAGATAACATGGGATCAATTCAAGGAGATGCTTGAGGCAAGATTTGTCCCAGCAACAGCCAAGGGAACACTGCTTAAGGAATTCATAAGGCTAATACAAGGATCAATGAGTGTGACTGAATACACTCAAAAATTTGAGAGCTTGTCTAAGTATGGAACCATGCTCATAGGGAATGAGGAATCAAAGAATTCAAGATTTATACAAGGACTAAATGCTGGTTTAAGTAGAGCAATGCTACCATACAAAGAAAAAACATTTGATCAAGTCATAGATCTCACTCTTTCTTTTGAACAACATGATAATGCAAGTGAGAAATTCAGGAATATGAGAGCTAATAGCCAAAAGAAGGGGAAAAATAGAGCACATCCCTATGACAAAAAGAATGCAGATAAGAAGGTTGAAGGAGCAACTAGTGGGGAAGCTAAGAAGAAAATTGTTTGCTACAATTGTGGCAAGGAGGGACACATGAGTAATAGGTGTCTAGCAGCTAAGAAGACACCATTCAATTGCTATAATTGTGGGAAAGAAGGCCATATCAAAAGGAATTGCCCAGAGTTCAAGAAAGGAGCAAAGGTAGGAGCATTGGAAGGCAAAGCAAAAGCAAGTGCAGTGGGAAATTCTGGACAATTGGAAGGTATACTTCTAATTAAAAATTATCCAATCTCAGTTATATATGACACTGGGGCTACACATTCTTTAATATCACAAGACATAGTGGATAAATTGGCTCTCACATGCAATTTAGTTGAAACACCTTTGTTTATTCAGAGTCCCCTAGGTAGCTCTTACCTGCTAGGATTAAGATGTTTGGGAGTAGAATTAAACATAGGTGGAAATATGTTTAAATATGATTTATTTGTGTTGAAATATCTTGGAATAGGAATTATTCTAGGGGTAGATTGGTTGAGTAAATTCACAGCAATTTTGAATTTAGAAAATTTTACTATTTCTTTGAAAACAGAAAATGGTAAAAATATTATAGTCATGAGTGAAACAGCCAAGATAAATTGCCTTAATCAAATATGGAGCATGATTGAAAAAGAATTGACTCTAGAAGATATAAAAGTGATAAAGGAATACCCAGATGTTTTTGGAGAGGTTATAGGTGTTCCAGAAAATAGGCAAGTTGAATTTCAAATAAGGTTAATCCCAGGATCAAGTCCTATCATCAAGAAGCCTACCAGAATGGGTCCAAAGGAATTAGTGGAATTAAAACAACAGCTAGAGGAATTGGAACAGAAAGGCTTCATAAGGCCTAGTAGTTCAAACTGGTGTTCTCCAGTGGTATTTGTGAAGAAGCATGATGGTACAATGAGAATGTGTATTGATTACAGGGAATTAAATAAAGTCACCATCAAGAACAAATACCCACTCCCCAGAATTGATGATTTATTTGACCAACTAAATGGAGCAAAAATCTTTTCAAGGCTAGACTTAGCCTCTGGTTTTCATCAAATGAAGGTAGAGGAAGAAAGTATTAAGTACACTGCATTCAATACAAGGTATGGGCTATATGAATTTTTAGTAATGCCTTTTGGATTGACAAATGCAACATCCTATTTTGTAGATTTAATGAATAGGACATTTAGAGATTTTCTAGATAAATTTGTAGTTGTCTTTATTGATGATATACTGGTATATTCAAAATCAGAAGAGGAACATGCAAAGCACTTGCATCTGGTTTTGTCAAGACTAAGAGCACAAAACTTAAAGGCAAAATTTACTAAGTGCACATTTTGGCAAAATGAAGTTAAGTTTTTGGGACACATTATATCTCAACAAGGGATTAGTGTAGACCCAAATAAGGTCATTGCAGTGCAATCATGGAACAGACCCAAATCAGTGACTGAGGTGAGATCATTTTTAGGAATGGCAGGCTACTATAGAAGGTTTATAAAAGACTTTGCAAGGATAGCCATTCCACTAACCAATCTAACTAGAAAGGAGCAACCATATGTGTGGACAGAGAAGTGTGAACAAGCTTTTGAATCATTGAAGAAAGCATTGATGGAAGCTCCAGTCTTGCAAGTCCCAGAGGGAAATGAAGGATTAGTGGTTTACACAGATGCTAGTGGGTCTGGGTTAGGGGCAGTACTCATGCAACATGGTAGAGTCATAGCATATGCATCAAGGCAACTCAAGCCAAATGAAACCAGGTATGCCACACATGACTTGGAGCTTACTGCTGTAGTGTATGCATTGAAGCTATGGAGACATTACTTATTAGGTACTAAATTTGAATTGTTTATAGACCATAAATCACTTAAGTATTTGTTTTCCCAAAAAGACTTAAACATGAGGCAACATAGGTGGGTAGAATTTCTAGCTGCCTATGATCTTGATATATTATATACTCCTGGAAAAGCTAACAAAGTAGCAGATGCATTGAGTAGGAAACAAGCAAGATTGGCAAGCCTAATGATGACTGAATTCAAGGATTTAACAATCCTCAGTGAAGTAGACATAAGAGAAGAGATTGGTGCATCAGACAATGCACACAGTGACATGATTGAATATGGAAGATTAAGTCTTATCTCCTTGAGATCAACTCTGGTTGATAAAATAGGAAGAATGCAGAGTCAAGATGCTAATTTGAAAGAAAAGAAGGACATGATATCACAAGGTATATCAGTGGAAAATTATGAAGTTGATGATAAAGGCTACTTAAGGAAGAAAGGGAAGCTCTGCATACCCAATGTGGAAGAACTGAAGCAAGAGGTTATGGATGAGCATCATAAAAAAATACACTATACATCCAGGTGGTACAAAAATGTACCATGATCTTAAAAGAAATTATTGGTGGCCAGGTATGAAAGGGGTAGTGGCAAGATATGTGGTAGAGCGCTTAACATGTCAACAGGTCAAGGCAGAATATCAAAGACCTTCAGGCCTACTGCAACCCCTAGAAGTGCCTACCTGGAAATGGGAAAGCATTTCAATGGATTTTGTGGATGGTTTGCCAAGAACAAGAAGAGGCAATGATAGTATTTGGGTAGTGGTTGATAGGCTCACAAAAACAGTACACTTTATTCCAGTAAATTCATATAGAAATGCTCACAAGTTAGCTCAATTATTTGTGAAGGAGATAGTTAGATTACATAGCATCCCCAAGACTATCATTAGTGATAGAGACACCTTGTTTACCTCAAGGTTCTGGGGTAGCTTTCAAGAAGCCATAGGGACAGAATTAAGCTTAAGCACAGCCTACCACCCACAAACAGATGGGCAAACTGAGTTTGTTAACAAGATTTTAGAGGATTTACTCAGAGCATGTATACTTGACTTTGGAGGCAGCTGGGAAGATCATCTCTACTTAGCTGAATTTGCTTATAACAATAGTTACCAGTCCATTAT
This sequence comes from Allium fistulosum, assembly GCA_030737815.1. Taxonomy (NCBI): domain Eukaryota; kingdom Viridiplantae; phylum Streptophyta; class Magnoliopsida; order Asparagales; family Amaryllidaceae; genus Allium; species Allium fistulosum. Next base: position 692,818,724 of record CM060903.1, on the reverse strand, counting down.
ATGTATGGCTCCATTTGAGGCCTTATATGGGAAGCCTTGTCTATCTCCTGCATGTTGGATGGAGGTAGGTGAAAGAGTATTGCTTGGACCATAACATGTGAAAGAAACTTCTGCAAGAATTGAATTAGTGAGGCAGAGAATTAAAGCAGCACAAGAAAGACAAAAAGCATATGCAGATAAAGGAAGAAGGCCAGTGGAGTTTGAGGTAGGAAACTATGTATTTCTCAAGGTTTCACCAATGAGAAAAATATAGAGATTAGGCAAGGCAGGAAAATTATCACCAAGGTATATAGGACCATATGAAATTATTCAAAGAATAGGGACTTTGGCATATAAGCTAAAATTGCCAGAGGAATTGAGTAATATACATGATGTATTTCATGTATCTCAATTGAGAAAATGGGTGCATGATAAGGAGACCATTCTTGAATCTCCTACACATGTTGAAATTCAAGAAAACTTGATTTATAAGAAAGAACCAGTGGGCATTGTGGCTAGAGAAGAAAAGAAATTGATAAATAAAATAATTAAATTGGTTAAAATCCAGTGGAGTTTAGATGAAAATGATTGTACATGGGAGGCTGAAGATAGGATGAAGGATAAATATCCTAATCTATTTTCTGCTTAAAGCTATGCCTAAAATTCTAATAAATTTAAATATTACTTATGTGTATTTGATTGGTTTTGAATGCATGAGTTTTTGAAATTTCTAAAATGAAATTATGCTATGTATGCAACTAAATGGAAATGTATGAAAAAATAATATAATAATTGTGGGACACAATTCCTTTTAGGAGGAGAGTATGTGAAGACCCAAATTTGAGATAAAAATAATTTTGAAAAAAAATGGAAATCAGTTAATAGAAAAATATTTAAAGCATAAACAGTTTGAAAATAAATATCAAGGATGAGTGAAAATAAATAAGTAAGTGGATAATTGTTTTCCAATAAATAAACATGAAAAGGAGATAACTAAGTATGAATGAATTTTAAAATTCACATATCTTATATATACTGTATATAAGTAGTCAGGGGTTTAAAGTGACAAAATAAATTCTATGATAATTAAAACATAAGAAACCAGTTTAGTATTGATTGGGCATAAATACATTTTTATAAATCAAGAAAAAATAAATGGGCCGAAATATTAGCAAGGAATCAATATATGTGTGAACACTATAGGTTTAAGAAAATATATATGGAAGAGAAGCCACATGAAAATAGTGTGAGACATGCAAATAGCATGTACACAGAAAAGCAGTGAAGCAACTGCTTTTACCTGAAATAGGAATCAAAAGAAAATGGCATAATTAGCCATAAACATGCATACAAACTTCTCTTATTTTTGTGAGGATAAAATGGGTTTTTCCTCCATTAAAAACCCTAGTTAAAATGATTTAAATCAAGGGGGAAGCAGTAGTTTTCTCTGAGGGAAAAACAGAAACATATTTTCAAAAAAAAATATAGAAGGGAAGAACTCACACTGTCTTAAGGCTTAACCATTCTCGGGGAAGAGAAGAGGAAGGTGAGTGACTAATCACCTATGAGATCTAAGGCATTAAGACCCATGTTAAGGGCAGCCATATCATTTTTATAAAAATCTTAATATGCTTTTGTTTAATTTTTATTCTTTGAATAAATGAATGTTGAATATGGTTGATACTTTGGTTGAGTATTTGATTACTGTTTTGGTTAGTTATGATTGTTTCAATTTTTGCTTTGAAATATAAATAATTAAACAAATACTCTGATCACAGAAATGGATTTTTATAACCCAGCTTTATATGAAGATGAACTAAATAATTTACTGAGAAATAGGGTATCAATAAAAAGAAAATGAAGTAGGCAGTATGAATAAGGAGGTTCATGCTTATGTCTAGTTCATTTAAAAATTGATATGAACAAAACAATATTATATATATATATATATGTGCTGATTTGTTCAGATCATAAGCCAATATGTTTTTATGGGTTTTTCTAAAAAACTATGCCCTATGTTCACAGTAAAACTAAGTGTAATATTTTGTATGATTTCACCAGATTTATGTAAGGCATGAGAATATTTATGGAAATAAATATTTATGCAAGATTTAGAAAATATGATTGAATAAAAATGACCTGAAATGGGGTGTGATGCTTTGCAAAAATACTTTGTATGTCAGGCTGAAACCACTGAGTATGTTTTCTTTGATATATGGAAGGAAGAAAAGAAAATAAAGCATTTCTTTAATTAATAACATTTTTCCAGAAAGAAAAATAAGCATGGTCTCTAAATTACAAGCTAATTTAGGAGTATTGCCTTGATCTGTTTATCAACAGGTGGATGATGAATATGTGCATGACTTGCTTAAGTCCTGTAGGCCTCTGTGTAAAGGGTTAACAGAATTGAGCCCCTTTGCAATGCACACTTTGAGTTCAATGGCAAGAGTTTCAGACCAAATAAAAATGAAAATGAGGTTGAGAAATTATGCTATGGAAATTAGGATGTTATTCCACAGGAGCTTGTGCATGTACAACTGAATGAAGTAAGATGGATGAATGCTTGGATGAATGATTGTTAGATAAGTTTAAATATACATATACTCAGGTTTTAATATGAAAATGAATAGCATCAAATATATAAGTTCTCTACCCAGTCATAGTAATTTACAAGTCATTACAATCTTTGATTTCACTCACACCAGAATTTATTTCTGACCCTATTTGTTGCCTTTGCAATATTTAGGGTGTCTCATTTTATTGAGGCAGTTCAAAATATTGCTGCAGGGAAAGATGCATGAGTAGCTTGCTTACATGGATATTTGAAGATCTTGATGAATTTAAAATGCTTAAGAAAAGTAACAGTATTATTGTAATAAATAAGTTAGGCAAACTCTTTTATGTCTTATGTATTTCTCAGAGTTTGATGCTTACTGGGTATTTGAAAAGAACATGTAAAAACTAAAGTATTATATGTGCTTGTGGATTATTGATTTAAGTAACAGATGTGCTTGTGAGTTATGGATTTAAGTAATAGATTCTGAAGTAATCTGATGGATTAAGATGGATGAGAACATGCCATATAATCCGATATGCGGATATGTTCTCCTCGACATATTTATTTTACCTCAATTATAATATTGAAATTGTTCTTGAATAAATATGTGCCAAAGTTTTATGCGAATGGGTAGAATAAGGTCTTGGTTAACCAGTAGAGCCTAATCATGACTTGTAATTGATATAAGCACATGAAGAAGCTTGATGACATAGCCTGTAATTCTATCTGGGCATTTGATTTTCCAGTAAAAACTTGTATTGCTTTGTGTGATAAGTTCATATGCATGCTTGGTACTTGTTGGCTTCACTGCAACTATACTTAACTAAACCCCATTATCTAGATACATGATTCAAGTCTGTTTGCATTTGGTTATAGTCAAACCTATTGTAGTTTGTAGTATCATGTGGTATTGCTTGTAATGAGCATGTCCATTACTCCACAGCATATTGATCACTAGCATTTGTCATTTACTTAGAGAACATCAGTTATCTTCATTATAGGTTCATTTGAAAGTTTTGCATTGGTCTGACTTTTGACATTGCGTTGATCTCACTGTTTTCATGTATATTCTAAGTCCCCATTCAGTATGTTAGTTTGAGTTTGCATTTTGTTCAATGGTATGGTTTTCCTCTGCTTGGCCTTTAAAACTAGGTTACCACCTTGATATTCATCTGATCATTGCATACTTTATAAAATATGATATGAGCATATTTCCTGACATAAAAATTGTTTGTGTTTGAAATAAGAACCTAGGGCTAAACAAATATGCATGAGTAGTTTTAAACACCCTTTATTTAATCAAAAACAATAAGTATCAAATTACAAAATCCCAGAAATCAAATGTATGGTTTGTAAATCCAGGAATCAATCATTTGAGAAGTAAAACAAGAAAATAATAAGTGGTAATATTTGAACTAATTACTAATCAAGCTTGAGTTCAAAAGAAGAAGATTAAAAAGTAGAAATAGCTATGTGACACAAAATCTCTGAAATGTGAGAAATACTGTGTGATTGAATTTCTTTGCTAATTTAATTACTCTGATAAGCAAGGAAACATTTATATATCTTCATATATATAAATGGCATGATTTGATTTATATACCAATATTTTTATATTGGTAAATTCTGGATCTTGGGGGAAAAATTAATTGAAAGAAGTGATCTATTTTTTTTAAAAAACTCAACTGAAAATCACTATATAATTGTGGTAAAGAGAAGTGGGTCACTTCACAAAGACAATAAGAGTTCAAGAGTATAGACTGTAGAAAATAAAAATTAGAATAATTTTTCAAAGTCCTTAAGTAGCAACCATCTGTTCTTTGAATACTCTGTTACCAAAATAATTATTTTCTAAATATTTATTTTATTTTTCAAACTATAATTTTACAAATATTTTATAGAAAGCTTTATATGTTAAAAGTATTTAAAGAACAATTTTTAAATTTTTTAAAAATTATTAAAATTTTAAAAATACTTTTAATGGATTCTTATTTTTCAAAATTAACAAGAGCACATCGACTTACCCAACCTAGGTATGTCGACATATAAACTATTAGAGAGATACCTTTTGAATTTTGAGTAGTTGTGATTTTTGGTTAAATCTCTTCGTGAATAGACTTGTTTCTTTAAACATTATATAAAGGGGACTGTGTTTGCATCCAAAATTAGCACAAACAACCAATAGAGATTTTGTAGAGAAATAAATAAAGAATAGTAAATGTAAACATAGAGAATATGGCAATAAAGAAATAAAAATTAAGAAAATAACAAAGACAAAACAATTTATAGTGGTTCGGCGTTGTTTGCATGCATTCACTTTGAATAGATAGCTTTATTAATCACTTTGTAAACTGAGTACAATAGGGATTGGATGAAAATCCTTAGCTATAATAGAGTACAAAGCAACAAGCAGCGTAAAGATATTAAAAAATGAACAGTCAAGCCTATATTTATAGAGGAAGATGGCAAAATATCTCCCTAAAAATTCGGCAGAATGATCTCTAAAACCATATAGGCTCACAGGACAGGTCGCATGAGCCAAATCCCAAGAAATAGGGATCGGGGCCAATCCTTATTTTGGAGGAATTTGGGAGTGCGATCCCTATGGAAGCTTCTCTTGTATTATGCCCAGCCTCCAAGTTTTATGCCAATTGGATGTGTAGAACTTGAGTTACTGCTCGACCTTTGCTGCAATGTATGTTATCACCTTATTCTGGCCGATCCCTATGAATGGAAGAGGGCTGATCCGTCTTGCTTGCTCCTTTTGAGGTGCCATCCCTAGGGTAGATCTCCTAGGGTCCCCTACTTGTTTCCAAATTTTCATATGCATTGGACTTATGGATTTAGAGATATCGATTATTTTCCCTTGAATTGCACTTGTTTAGCTGAAGTGAACCGATCCCTATGATTGAGAGGGATTATAGCCGATGTCTTTTCTAGACTAAATTATATCCCATTCTTTGAACATCTTGCATTGTATATCTCTCAATTATGTTCAATCATGGCTTCATATTATCATCTATACTTGATTTTTGGACCCCACAATCATCGCTCAGGGCTTATTGGACTTGGTGATAGTCGAGTCTAATTTGTATAATCAGTTCGGATGTAGCCGGGTCAAAACATCGGATAAAACTTGCTCCCTAAAGTACATCTTGTGCTGAACATGACATGCTTTGAATTGAAGCAACTTAGAGTCGTCGAAAAGAAATCCATCCAATTTTCTAAATAGTCGCCATCCTTCCATCGAATTATCTTCCGAAAGTGTCGTATATCTCTTTGATCGTCATGACACTTGGCCGATTTTCAATAGTATAAATTCAGGATTATATTCTGTCAGTTGCTACTGATGTCTAGTTCTACAAGGAAAGTAAGCTCTGGCTATCTGATCCAGCCTCGACCTTGAAAGATTCAGCTTTGAACTCAATTTCTATCAATTTCAAAAACTGAATTTTCAGAATATACACGTGCACGTTCAGGTACACGTTCTTGTTGGCTCCCGGATGCATTTGCACGCCCATGAGTCTTCGCCAATTTTCCACTGAATTAGATGCAATTTCATTGCATTTTGTATTTATTTACGTTGTATAGTTTTTATGTACATGCTTGCATGCATATAGGGTTCGTACCCGATCCATTCTCTCTCTCTTTCTTTTATGTTTATAGGGATTAGTGATTCCTATAGCCAATCTTCCCTCTTTATTTTTTACTATAACAGGGATCAGAATTTTTATAACCGATCCCTTTTTCCTCTTTATATACATAGGGATCAGATTTGATCCCCAAGTTGACGGATCGTACCATATCCCTTCATATGTTAAGGACTTAGGGTTTCAGCTTCAAGGAGAAACTCAAGCGAGCCAATCCCTCTAGCCTCGTATATAAACTAGAATTTCCCTCTCCTTCCTTCACTTTATTTCATCTCATTCTCCTTTTCATTTCCAAGCTCGCCTCCAAACCCTTCCCTTCCAATTTGAATTTCGATCCCTTCCCTTGAAATCAATTATTGCCCTCATCCTCAAATCCGCCATTCCCTCTTGCTCCATACCACCATTCCATCTTCAATTTGAATCAAAATCTAATATCTCCCCTCGAGCAACTCACACTTTATACATTTAGGTAGGTTCTCTTGCATTTACTTTGGTTCATGATGAGATAATGGGTTTTGTTTACGTTTATTAACATGAGCATGGGTTAAGTTTGGAGAAGATTTGATGGACGGTAGAGATGTAGGGTTTGGCAAGGTGGTAGAGGAGGAGAAAGGAGAGGAGTGAAGCATGAAGGAAGTAGAAGGATCAATTAGTGAAAGAAAAAAGGAGGGTTCGGTTATTGATATCTTTGAGTAAGGAGGGATCGGTGTTATTGTTACTCGAAGGGATCAGAACAAATATTTAAGGGAAGCATGGGAATGGATAATTAAAGGGATCGGTGGAGGTGTGTTTGATGAGGGATCGGTCATTAACTTTGCGAGAGGGATCGATTGTATTAAGATAAAGGGATCGGCTATAAATAAGGATCGGCTACTTGCTTCATAAGGGGGATCGGTTGCATTGGGATTAAGGCATCGGCTATGGGGACGTAGCCGACTCTAAAACTTTGGATTGAACTTGAAAGCCAATCCATATTCACTTGTATGAAAAATCCAATCCAATCCCGCCTTAACAAACTAGAATATATGATGATAACAAACAACAAGACTTGCATATGGAGTATCGAACTTGAAACCGAATGACTAAACTGCTGGGACTTAGAATATGAATTGAAACCTAACATATGGACTTCAATAATGAACTTCACACTTCGATATGTCGATGGTCGATGCCAAATCTTACACAACCAATCAATCTAAACGCCAGTTGAGACAGTCGGCGATGACAGTCACTCTGGTCGGAACCCAAAGTCCTATCACTTACTTTCGCTTTTAATTTTGAACTGTTTATCCTTGCACTGCACCACATAGCACGGAGGAACAGGTAAATTTTTCTAATCTCGATTATCTACTGAGTTTAGTAGATATGGGCTCTAGACGTTTAGGACGTTTAGCCGCAATGCCTTCTGGACAACTTTCATAGCACAACAATCCCGTTGTCGAGTCAAGTTCTGCGACTGTATCTAGTAGACTTTTTCCCGAACATCAAACTGAGCAACCGAAGATTTCTGGTCCATTTGTTGACCTTTTCTCTTAAGTTCTCGTCCTTCCGGTGGAAGAGATAAACCTTGCCCCTAACACTATAGAGGGCGCTATATTTCTGGATAACCCGATGGATTCCCAGGCCATCAGAATTGGTGACGCTGCTCTCTTATGCTATGCTCTAAACATGGGATCCCTTTGGAGATTTTTTAGTCCCTTTAGTGAATCACAGTGCTCATTTGTCCCTGGAGGGTTATATGGCATGCAATAAATTTATGTGTTGTGCTGAATGTGTGCCGCCTTTTAATTCTTTTATCCGAGAGATGCTAAATTATCTAGAAATAGCCCCTGCTCAGCTGCATCCGAACAACTATTCTTTTCTTCATGGCACTTTCTTACTATTCATGGATGTTCTATTTCGCCTGCCATCTCCTGAGGACATCAGGTTTATCTACAATTTCAAACAGCGGATATGAAGCCTTTCTTATACTTTCCTCGAGCCTTCGCCCAACAGTTATGTTTTGACTGGTGCTTGGAACAAGCTTAGTACCTTTAAACACGAATGGTTCTACGTTCATTGTCTGCCTGGGTTCGCAAGGCGATGGTTGGAAGAATGAAAGTGTTGCCTTCATTTATTCTCAAATTCTTAGCCCAACCCATATCTTGAACTAATAAATACTTTGAAAATTTATAGGTGTCCATCAACGACTTGAAGGTGATAGTTATTCAAAGGCGGTTTCTGCCATCCATGCCCCCCAGTTGAGGACAGGGACATCAGATCCCTTGTAACCGATGAGTATTTATCTCTTTTTGGTCTATTAGAAGAAGGTTGCAGTATCGGTCTTTCGGGAAGCGTCGCACCACTAAGAAATTTTGCGGAATAAGAAGGCGGCGCTGGTAGCCTTGTCGTGTCCCTAGTCGAGGAGGCTTAGGACGATGCCAAAGAAGGTGAAATTAGAGGTGATGAAGCCAACAAGCCCAACGATGCTGATGCAGGTTCGGGCAATGCGCCAATGATCGAACCATCATAAGGTGCACAATCTCATGTGCTAACAAGAAAAAGAAAAAAGCTCGCTTATAAACTCCGTAGGGGAAAAACCATCAAAGAGCCCGAGTTCATCAACTCCTCTATTGAAGAAGAGTCTTCCTCTCAACCTTTAGAAAGTTCGATGGAAGGGATCTTGAGTCTCCTGATCCCTAACGATATCATAACCAATGATTTCCCTAACATTAGTTTTAGGGGGCTTAATTCTCCCATCAAGACCGATGATGACATTCCTCCCACTAGCAAAGTGGAAATCACTCCTATGAGCAAGGCCATAGTAACTAGTCCGTCGGAGGGACAATAGGACACTCACAATCATGTGGACTGCACTGCACGATTTTTATCTATCTTTTATTTGATGGTCACTTATACGCTCTTGTTTGATTTGCAAGTGATATTTCTCTGTTAACCGAAAAAATGGATCAACACCCTAGTTTGAGTGTGAAAGCACCAGCCCTGTTCTCACAGAGCAATAATGTAGATAATAAATATAGAGAAAAACAGTAAGAGAAAGAAGACAAGAAGATTTTTATAGTGGTTCAGCTGTTAATGAAGCCTACGTTCACTATATAGTTTTTATTATGGACTGATTGCTGTTACAAGGAGTATTTTATTACAAAGCTCTTGATTGTCCTTAGCTAGATTGAATCTCCAAAGTTAGAATCCATTGGAGAATCACAGTGGATTCCTCTTAAGATCGTTGTGAGGGAGGTAAAGAGTGAAGAAATCTTCTAACAGAGTTTCAGCAACCAGTTCAGAGAAGATCCCGTTTATGCTGCAGGTGGGATGATATTTATAGAGACTGGAGAGTTATTGGGCCAAGCATGTTCGCCAATTGCTTACAGATGAACACAGGAAGACGCATTGGAGCTTAGCTCACGATCCGAGCCAAAATCATGGATCGCTAGCGATCCATAGCATTAGCTTGAACGTGAGATAATTACTTAGCCTCTTTCCCCTGCTTCACTTAGTTTAGGTCGCGCTTATATTATGATAACGTATGGATCGCTGGCGATCCATAGTGTATGGATCGCTAGCGACCCATGCACTTAGCATATTTTTGGTCTTTGATGTATGGAATGCTTTCTTTGCCTTATATTGATGTTGTTCATGTAATCTCATTGCACATCGCTTTGTTTTGATGATGATTTACTTGCTAGTCGTATTTAGCCGCTGATTGGACTGGATGGGAGCTTGTCTCTTGGTTTGGCTAGCTCGGAATCTCGTCAAACTCGGTCACCATTCTATAATATGGATTGGATCACGATGCAAGAAAACAGATTGAATATTAAGCTGTAACTATGGATCGCTGGTGATCCATAGGCCATGGATTGAAAGCAATCCATGTCCTTAAGGGATTTTCTCATCTTCTTTCCTTGGCTCTTTTTGGTCGGTTACTCTAGTTCCTTTGGTTGACTTCTGAGCTAGTCTGACTCGACCAAGTTGTTCCAACTTCTCTTTGGTCTGCTTGGGTTAAAAACCTGGATAACATTTGCCCCCCGGAGTACGTCTTCGTTGAAAACAAGGCGTACTATGGAAGTAATTGCTTTTGGCCCCTGCTTGTTGAATTTCAAGTGAGTGCGTTAGAGTTTCGCGAATGTGAGCTAGGACATGTCACTGCTCGCTTAGTTTTGATCTTGACTACCATTACTTGTCATAACAGATCGAATTTCTCTCTATAGCTTCTCGATATGCCCCAAAATGTTATGTAAATGTCGCTAGGCAAATTGGAGATAAAGTCCATGGAGCTTCATGGATTGCTAGTGATCCATAGATGATGGATCGCTAGCGACCTGGGTACTTAGAAGATTTTTAGTATGTTTTCATTCCCTATATAAGCAGTCGAGCCGACCTACCCCATCACTTCTACGCGACCCAAGCCTTATTTCCTTCCTGCGATCTGAGCTTCTCAGTGACTTGATCTAAGTTTGCAATGGCGATTCGACCTATGCTTTGATCGATTCGACCCATCATTTCTAGAAATTTAACCTTGTCCTAAGCCTCCGCCGTGTTTCCTTCTACGCCACCAACACTGGAGCATCGCCACTGCCTTCTTAGGTCGCCTCCGTCCAAACCTCTACCTTGCCTGTGCCTTAGGTCGCCGCCGATTCATCCCTAGATCGCCACCGGCCCAATTGTAGTTCACTGATCCTAAAGCTTCAATAAACTTTGCATTTAAGTCATTAATCCGAGGTGGGTTCGCTGAATAAAATGTTCATTTAATGATTTAGCAGCGAAGTTGCATTCACGATGTTTGTCGAGAGGAGTCCGAGTCGATTGCGGCTTAAAGGAGGAAGATAGTAAATCGAGTCTTGAGTTCCTCCCGGAGCGACATTCAGGCCTTGCCCCGGTGCTTGACATGTTTTGTTGTCTTCGTCAATTAAGCCAAAATCAACTTGTGCCAAGTCCTATAGCTGATATTGCACGATACATTGTGAATTGGTCCCGGCTCTTTCGGAGAATTTAGACTTATCTTACTTGCTTTTGTACGCTCGGTGTCCCTGTACTGAAAAGAATTTTACGCATTGCTTCGGACAACGGATCCATTATCGATCGTTGAACGATAACGGGTAAGTGTAGAGGAAGTAAAAACAAAAGGAAACGATACGGGAAGTCCTTTTCTTTTTCCTGCTGCGAGCGAACTATCTACATGGGATAGAGCGTTTGTAGTGTTTCGAATGCCGAGCTCCCCTCTATAGACAACACACTGCACTTGCCCCGGTACATACTTGAAATCTAATGTGTCAGCATGAATCAATGTCTCTTCGGAATTCAAGTGTTGTAGGGGAAACTATTAGTTTAGAATAGAATTACCTAACCATTTTGGATGCGAGTTTTGTTCTTTAAAATGAAGTATCCATCTTCTCACCGTAAGTCAAGCGGAGGAAGTCCGGCACTTTTGGAAGCCGAGTCGTCGTCCATCGCCCTTTCTCCTTCTGCATCACGTGTTGAGTATGGCCAGTTAGTTCTAGTTGGTCTGGTCTGGGATCGAACTCCCCCTAATTTTAGAGTTCTTCTCAATCTGCTGGAGAGAGCTTCTTATGTAATCTCTGCTAAGGTCTTGCATAATATCTACACGGAACATGGCATACTGGAGGAGGACGTATGCCTTCTAGAGTAGGATGAGTTTGCCCACATGCCTCCTTCGGAATATACCGCTTGTCATTGGTATATGTGCCCGAATGGAGCTGTGTCCCCTTTTAACAACTTTTTGCACGAGACTCTATCGAACTTCGACATTGCTCCGTTCCGGATTCATCCCAACGGATACACCATCTTAACTTGTTTGCACGTCCTATTCATGCGAACATTCAACCATGCTTCGAGCTTTGACGAGCTACGATACTTTCTTTCATTCTAGATAAGAGATATGAGTGTCCATCCTTGGTTGTAATCGAAGCTCAAAGGAATCAAAAAATTGTGTTACAACTACAGAGCAATCTATCCCAGTTCAAGATCCAGTATTTCTTCATCAGATGCCTCGAGGGGTTTAACCGTCTTTGGACAATAGGGGTAAGTTCTTTTCCCATACTTATTGAGTTCTGATGTGTCGATACGGAGTTTCTAACAAGTCAAATACTTCTTGTAGTTATCCCGAGGCCGAATAGGAACTTGTCTCTCGATGAAGGAGAAGAGGAGTTCAAACAGAGGGAAGGCAAAGTTGCAATGGACTTAGAAAAGGAGGAGGGGGAAATTGGGAGTAGTAGCGATGAGTCCACATCTAGCGGTGATTTCTATGTAGAATCCGATGACGGGGATTTTGAATCATGCGACGAGACTCCAAGGATGAGTCCCGTTATTCCAAGCTTACCTCCTCCAGACACGAGTGGTAAAGACGATGCCCCAGAAGTTGGACGATGTCGAGATTTTCCATGTAAAGATGCTGGCACAGACTTTGGTGATTTGAGTGATGTTTACGTCGACTTCGACGCGCTTATGGGGGCAGATTTCAAATTTGAGGAGGTGGTCCCTCATTCAGGCCACGTTGCACCCGAAGTTAGTCCGATTCCTTCCGTGGTGCCTGCCTGATCTGGTTTGTGACGTTGTTTTAGGCTCTCCTCCTGTTGGGTACCTTTCCTAACACCTACCACCGAACCAGGCTCCACCGGTCCACTTACCTCCCATGCTTGCCGAACCAACCTCCGTCCTATGCTTGCCGAATCAACCTACGTCCTGTGCTTGCCGAACCAACCTACCTCCCATACTTGCCGATCCAACCTTCGTCCCTACCACCAGACCAAAGCCACCACCGGACCAAAGCTACAACCGGACCAAAGCCACCACCGGACCAAAGCACTACCGAATCAAGGTGTTGCCGAGCCAACGTTGCCAGGCCAGATCACCTCAGCCCAGGCCCACCAGCAGCTATATACATCCAAGACCCCTGCTCCCAGCTTCACTCTATAAATAGAGGGGCAGGGGTACAACAATGGGGGACAAGTTTGAGAGCTCAAGCACGGATAGAACTTTCAAACAACTTTCTTTTACTTGTATCAAAGCTTTGTACTTGTAATCTAAACAAGAGAAGAGAAATAACATATAAAGTGGACGTAGGCACATTCTGGCTGAACCACTATAAATCTGCTTGTCTTTTTACAGTTTAGCCCCTGTTTTTCATATATTTGCATAAATCACCCAAATCACTAAGAACAACATAAGATCTACTAAATCATACGATTTTGAGGTGTTTGTCCTTTTTTTGTGCAAACATTTTTGGTGCTTTCACTGAGAACTAGAAGCTCGAAGCTTCAGCTTCATCCACTTAACAGTTTTCCTAACAGCATCGTTCGCCACTTAGAAAACATGCCTCCTAAACAGAGAAAAGATGTTAACAAAGGAAAAAACATCGCGTCCAGCAGTCTTCCAGATCCAGCTGTCATGGGTCAAGTAAATCGTCCTCCTCCAGCAGCGGTAACAAATGAAGGACAGGCTAATCCGACCATTCCTGCCACAGAACAGCCCGCAGCAATTACTAGGGCAGATCTAGACAGGGTTATGGCTGAAGTAACTAACCGCTTCATGTCCCAGCAAGAAGCTTTGGTGGACCATCTCATGTCACGCTTAAGGGATGCTGAAGATTCCAACCGCAACACTGAATCATGGGGCGAGTCCCAGTCTGGAGGATCTCAGAGACAACAAAGATCTTCCTTCTTCGAAGGAGCTAACGGCAGAAGTAGCCGAAGTTAGGCCTGTGGAAACGTTTGGTACCGAACCCAACGGGGAAGGTACCGGGCAAAGGTCAACTGTAGCTGAGCCTGTCATACTGCCTAACCACGGAAACGCCAGTGAACGAGGCCGAGCTAGAGCCCAGCCCGAAGTTGGACCCGAGGAAGTGCTTAGATCAGAACCCAGCAGGGGAAGATCAAGGCAAGGGCCAACTGTAGCTGACCCTAGCATGCTCCCAGAAGATCCAAGGCAGCCGTTGGAAAATATGAGGAATGACAGACGATACCATCCTTACAGGTCATATGGACGGAATCAATCCCACAGAACAGAACCAAACTCGTTTCTATCTGCTCCAAATTCTGATGAAAGGATGGCACGCTTATTAAAAGAGTGCGTCCAACGGGAGCAAAGAGATCGAGGGATTGGCGCTAGGGTGACCAACCCTTTCGCCCGCAACATCGAAATTGCTATCACCCCTCGAGAATGGAAGATGCCAACAATGGAACCTTACAAAGGAACCTCCGACCCCGTCGTACACTTGCAGAGATACACACAACATATGCTCATGAGTGGAGCGACAGAGGGAGTACTGTGCAAATGCTTTCCGCTCTTCTTAGCAGATCTCGCTACCTCCTGGTTCTGTCATCTACCTCAGGGATCCATCAGCTCGTGGGAAATGTTGAAAGAAAAGTTTATCAGTCAGTTCCGCATTCATGTGGAACAACCTAAGGACGCTTATTCCTTGTCCAGCGTCAAACAGAAACCTGGAGAGAAACTGCAGTAATACCTAACCCGATTCAATGCCGCGGCAGCCGCAGTCCAAGATGCCGATGAGAAGCTTATCTTAATGGCCCTCTGTAGTGGTGTGCATCTGGACACTAAATTTGCTAGGCGGTTGACAAAAGAAAAACCAGCTACTTTACCCGATTTCTTCCATGAAGCCGGGAAATATATAAGACTCGAGGATGCTGCCGTTGAGGGGCAGACAGGACAGCAAAATAAGGCAACTCACAGCAACGCCCCTGCTGTGGCAAGGGACGTTCGAAGAAATGATTCCAGAGACAATGCTGGGGGCAAGAAGGGAGAAAAGCGCCTATATCGTCCAGGACCGAGATTCGACACTTACACTCCTTTGAATGAGACTGTCGAAAATATCTTCCTGGCCACCCAAGGCGAGGTTAGATACAAACGCCCACCATACAAGAAGGAATCAGATAACGCGCAGAATTCTGGAAAGTTCTGCCGCTTCCACGTATCTCACGGGCATGATACCAATGAATGCCATCATCTCCGGGATCTGATTGAGGAACACATCAGAAGGAAGAAACTGGAACGTTATGTAAAAATTCAGGACAGGACTCCAGCTCCTGCCAATGAAAATCCAAGGCTACCCTCACCGGGGACCGACAGAGGAAACTGCAACGCTAGCAGCTCTAGTCAAGAGAAGATAGTGGTCCATACCATCTCAGGAGGGCCGCACATCGCAGACAGAAGCTGGAAAGAGATGGAAAGATATGGAAAGTCGCTTAGAGACAATAAAGACTGTGTCAATTCGGTTATAGAAGAGCGCCACCCGAAGCGGAAAGAAAGTGATGACATCACATTCGGTAAGCGTGACCTAGAAGGAAGGCAGTACCCTCACATGGATCCCATGGTTATCTCTGCCCGACTCGGTCCCGCCGAAGTTTACCGAATCCTGGTAGACACTGGAAGCTCAGTAAACATCCTGTTCAAACACGCATTCGAAAAAAATGAAGCTATCAATAAAGGATGTATCTCCCTGCGATAAACCATTGCACGGTTTCACTGGAGATGCGAAGATGCCCCTCGGGCAACTGGATCTTTTTGTTGAGATTGGAAGCCATCCCCGCTCCGTTGTACGGAAACAGACGTTTGTGCTAATAGAAAACCATTCGGCCTACAACGCCTTCTTAGGGAGGCCAGCCTTGTCTGACTTCCAAATTGTCCTAGCCCCATGGTGCCTGAAGATGAAATTTCCAACGGACAATGGAATAGGGGAAGTAGAAGGGGACCAGGATGTTGCTCGAGACTGCTATGTGACTGAACTTCGCAACAACCACAGGAAGGATAAAGGGAAGGGTGTAGAGATTGCCCTCTGCACAAAGAGTCTAGAAGCATAGCAACTAAAGAAAGCCCCTCCTCTTCGATATACCAGCGACCCTTTCAATGAATTAGACCCAAGGGACATAGAGGAGGAGGCCACCGCCGAGCCTGCAGAGGCTATGGAGTTTATATCTGTAGACAAGCACGACTCAAGTAGTCTATTGAAAATTGGGTCCCAACTAAAAGCCGAATTGAAGGAACAACTCATCGATTTTCTCCGCCACAACTTGGATGTATTCGCGTGGTCACACGCTGACATGACCGGAATCTCCCCCGACATATCATGCCACGTATTAAACATTGATCCTACCAAGGCGCCCGTAAAACAAAGAAAGAGAAGTATGGGGGCAGAGCGATCAGCAGCCCTCGATGAAGAAGTAAAGAATCTACTCGCCAATGACTTCATACGAGAAGCTATCTACCCGGAATGGATCGCCAACTCGGTGCTAGTAAAGAAGGCTAATGGGAAGTGGCGAACCTGCATTGACTTTTCCAACCTAAACGACGCCTGCCCAAAGGATTGCTTCCCACTTCCCCGAATCGACCAACTTGTAGACAGCACAGCCGGGCACGAGCTCCAATCTTTTATGGACGCATACTCAGGATATAACCAAATTCCTATGCATGCTCCCGACCATGACCACACTAGTTTCATCACCGACCGGGGTTTATACTGCTATAAGGTAATGCCTTTCGGACTTAAAAATGCAGGAGCCACCTACCAGCGCCTCGTCAACAAAATGTTTGCAGGGCTAATAGGACAAACTATGGAAGTATATGTGGATGACATGCTGGTAAAGTCAAGGAAAGCCGGCGATCACGTAAGCCACCTAGGCGAGATGTTTCAAGTACTTCGCCAGTATGGCATGAAGTTGAATCCTCTAAAATGCTCCTTCGGAGTGTCATCAGGAAAGTTCTTAGGATTCATTGTTCATGCCAGAGGGATTGAAGCAAACCCTGAACAAGTCCAAGCCCTAAGGGATATCAAGATACCTTCCACTCGAAAGGAAATGCAAAGCCTAAATGGAAAAGTGGCCGCCCTGAGCCGATTCATCTCCAAGGCAACGGACAAGTGCGTCCCCTTTTTCGAAGCTCTAAAGAAAGACAAAGGAAAGTTTGAATGGACTGACGAATGCTTAACCGCTTTCCTTAACCTAATCGAACACCTCCAGAAACCACCGGTACTCTCGACTCCAAGCGAAGGCAAAGAATTATACCTATACCTTGCTGTGTCATCTCACGCCCTAAGCGCTGCCTTGGTAAGAGAAGACAACCGCACGTAACGGCCAGTTTGCTTCGTCAGCAAAAGGTTTACTGGGAAGAAGTCAGATATCCTAAACTTGAGAAGCTAGCATACTGTTTACTAATCACATCACGGAAACTGCGTACTACTTCCAGTCCCATTCCATCAAAGTTCTGACCGATCAACCACTGAGGCAGGTACTCCATCGTCCCGACACTTCTGGGCGACTACTTAAATGGTGCATTGAACTAAGTCAGTATGATATCACCTATCACCCTCGCACCGCCATCAAGGGACAAGCCATGGTTGATTTCATTGCAGAATTCACTACCAACGAAGATAAGGAGCAATTGGAAATAGCAGAAGATATCAAGTGGAATCTCTTTGTGGATGGTGCATCGAAAGAACAAGGCTCGGGGGCAGGTGTGGTAATAATCACTCCCAGGGGAAACAAACTGCACTATGCTATAAGGTTGGAGTTCGCTGCCACCAACAACGATGTAGAGTATGAAGCAGTGATAGCCGGACTAGAATTGCCATAGAAATCAGAGCCAATTCTTTGTGTCTTCACAGCGATTCTCAACTTATTGTTAATCAAATACTAGGAGAATTCCAAGCTCGAGAAGAACGACTCATAGCATATTTAAAGAAGACCAAGTTACTTCTCAGCCGATTGGACCACTACTTAGTCAAACACATCCCTCGGGAAGAGAACCAAGAGGCCGACGAATTGGCGAAGCAAGCAAGTGTGAGAGACATCACCATCTTCAGGGTAGTAACCATCTCAAAGCAACTGGCCCCAAGTTTTGAGCAAGTGAATCTGATAGCTGCAATCGAGGAAGCAACTTGGATGACTCCCATCCGAGACTACCTACAAAGTGGAACACTACCCAACGGGCGTAACGAAGTCAAGAAAGTCTTGAGGAAAGCATCCCGCTACACAATACAAGAAGACATCCTCTATCGGCGCGGATTCTCTAACCCGTTATTAAGGTATGTCGCTGGGAGGGAAGCCAAGGAAATCTTATCCAACATCCATCAGGGAAGTTGCGGAGATCACACCGGAGGGCAAACATTAGCAAAAAAGATACTCCGATATGGATATTTCTGGCCCACCTTAAGCAAGGACGCCTTAGATTTCGTCAAAAAGTGTGACAGATGCCAGAAATTTGCTAAGATTCCGCGGCTACCAACAACTGAGATTACTCAAATGACCAGCCCTTGGCCCTTCGCAATATGGGGAATTGACTAAATCGGCGAGCTACCGATGGGCCGAGGCGGGGCCAAATATGCTATAGTGGCAGTTGATTATTTCACCAAATGGGTGGAAGCGGAACCTCTGAATAAAGTATCTTCAGCAAAAGTTATTAACTTCTTGATCAAAAATGTTCTATGCAGGTACGGAGTCCCACTCAAAATCATATCAGACAATGGACTTCAGTTTGACAGCGAGGAATTCGCCAACTGGTGCCAAGAGCACGGAATTCACAAAAGCTTCTCATCCGTAGCATATCCCCAGGCAAACGGACAAGTTGAAGCCGTCAACAAAATTCTGAAAACTCTAATAAAAAAGAAACTCAAAAATTCAAAGGGCGCTTGGGTGGATGAACTCCCTACGGCACTGTGGGCCTATCACACATCTTTCAGAACATCAACGGGGCATACTCCCTTCTGTTTGGCATACGGATCGGAGGCTATGCTCCCAGTTGAAACCATTGTGCCTTCCCACCGTAGGATCCACTATGACCCAGAACAGAACGAAGAACTCCTCCACATGTCTTTGGATCTAGTGGAGGAGAGAAGGAATGATGCAGTCCTTAAAGCAGCGGCCCACAAGAAGAAAGTGGCAGCACGATACAACTCCAAAGTCAAGCATGTACCTTACAAGAAGGGGACCTTGTCCTCAAGCGAATCTTCCCTCGCCCCGGAGCACTAGATCCAATCTGGGATGGACCATATGTAATTCATAAAGATCTCCACAATGGAGCTTATATTTTGTCAACAGTGGACGGAGAGGTGTTCCAGAGGGCATGGAACATCCAACACCTCCGTCGATACTTTTCTTAACTTGTACTGCCCATATGAAGTGAATTAACAAAGAGAATCAGTGGACGTAGGCCTTTTCGTGCCGAACCACTTTAAAAAACCTTGTCTCTTCTTTAACTTATTCCTTTATATCTTGGCCGCTTGTTAACTTTATCCTTTTCTGTTGAACAAAATCCTATGCGTATAGTGTTTCCACTCAAAGCACTCCACAGCGCCACTTCACCTGGACAAGACCTAACAGGTACTATGCGAATCTATGCCCTCGCCAATGAGACACTTTCGCTCCGGCATCCCTCTGCTGCGGGTTAACTCATTGCTCGCGACGGCCCTTAAAGCCAACTGTAATGAGCCGATTATAAGCCACCGTGAAGGCCGACTATAGCCGAGGCAGCTCATTACGGCGTTCGGCTCGCCGGCAACTGTGAACCGACTATAAGCCCCAACATAAGGTGTGGCCAGCCAGGAGCAGTTCACAGTTGACGATCGGCACCCACGCTAGCCGGCCACAGTAAATCGAATAATACCCACGATTATGGGCCATAATGGCTCGGGTAGTTATTGTGCGCGATCTCGGCTCCGATGTGTCTTAAGTGCGGCTGTGGTAAAAAAGAATTAACTCCCCGCGAAGGCGTAAGATGGGTGACAAATGTCTCCAAGACCCACAGCTAGGGAAAGTGACTACAAAACCCGTTTGCCACAAACTTAAGCACATCGAAGGCCTTCCGTGATTGGAAGTTTTACTTTTTCACATATTTCAATTTTACTTGAGAAACTTTTCTCCTATCCTCTGTAACAATTCTTGAAGTACAGGAGACACTCACTAATATAAGCGGATACTCACAGCAAGATAATGGACTGCATCCCTTAATCGGTCGTGCAGGATATTCATAGCTGCCATCTACAAGCAAAATCTAAAGGGCGGTACTTCCTTCTTTCATATATAAACACATGACTATAATTCATTCACACCTCGCGCTAACATTGCAAGTCATGAAATCATATTTTATGCGAGAACCTGACATCAAACACAATTTGATTACAAGAATATGCATAGCTATATTTCTCATACGGCATGTCAAAATAGCAACAAACATTCAGAAGATGACAAAATCAGTTTAAGTTAAAGAATTACACGTCAAAAATAAGGCTATTTATTACAAGTGGCAAAATATTACAACCTAAGAGTCACTTTACTGTTTTAAGACTAACATATATAACCCTGTCAAGTCCACAAAAAGAGTTTTTCTAGGTCTAATCAAGGGGCCGGCTGCATTGGAGATTTATCCTTGTCCTGTTGACCACCTGTCCAGTCAGAGAAAGGATTCATTAGTGATAAGCAACCAAGTTAATGGAGAGACTAAAAAGGAAGACTTACCAGCACCTGCTTCTTGACTATCCTTGTCGTCATCCTCTACTTGCACACCTGCCTCCTCAGCAGCAAGCAACCGCATACCCTCCTTCACTGCCACCTTCTCCCCCTTGGTAAACTGGGCAGTGACTACATCCATGCTGAAGGCCACGCCAACCTCTTTATCCGCATCCGCCTTAGCCTCCTCCAGAGCCCGAAGATAAATCTTAGCCATGACCCTAGGATAATCATCCATCCAGGATAGGTTGCCCTGCTTCCAAGTTCGGAAGTACATGTCCTGAAGCATTTCATCCATCATCCCCTTATTCTCCTCAAACTCCCTCATCCGGGCCTTGGAAGCCGACAACCTTCCAACGGTAGTTTCTCTCTCCAATCGGTATCTCGAGCAGTCAGCCTGAAGGGATTGCCGCATCACCTCCATCTCCTCCTTTAGCCTAACCCGAGCAAGCTCTACGGCTTCAAGCTTCCCCGACAGCTCCTCTACCCGCTCAAGATCCACCCTCCGAACCTCATCCACTGTCGAGATGGCCATATTTATTTGCTCCTTGCAGGCAGCCTCCATCTTCCGCAGTTCCGCCTTACTAGCCTCCTCCATAGCCTTCCTCAACCGCCCGGAGGCAGCCTCATGCTGAGAAATCTGAATGGCCTGATCAGCAAGCTGTTTGCCCTGGTCCGAAACCATCAATCGTAGTCGGATGTTGGCACTCCCAATCTCCTCTCCAGCCTTAACCAGCCGGGCATGATGCCCCATCAGCTTCCTAGTCTCCTCCGCCACCCGATCAATATTAGCCTTGGCCTCGTCTCCCATGGTAACTATCCGAGTAGTAAGTAGATCGAGATCTAAGGACTTAGCCTCATCGAGCACCCGTACCATGGAATTGCGGGGAAGAAGGTGCTCACCAGTAACCTCGTCAAAGGTAACATCATGGGAACTTGGATCCAGATCAGGATGACCCGCAAATGGATTATGAGCCAAGTCAGGACGATCAATCTGAATAACGGTAGGGTTTTCGGACGGGAGCGGAGATAGTGCAAACTCGCTATCCTCCTCCTTGATATCATGAAGAGGCTGAACTGGGGGCTGAGGACCAAGTGAAGGTTCGGATGAGGGATGACTCCTCTTTCTCTTTAGAATACCCTCTTCAATAACCCCGAGAAGAGGACGGTAGCCGACTACATCCCCGGAACGGTGGGTCGAAGGCTTCGGCTTGGCGGAAGCTTTGGAAAGCTTGTATTGTTCAAGCCTGTGCCGAAGATCTGAGGCCTTGGACGTTTTACCTGCTCCTGATATGAAGAAAAAGTGTCACAAGCTTACATCAACACATAATTCGAGAAACGCGGTAAATTAAAAGTTAAAAGAAGAAAGGAAACACGTCTGTTATACAAACCCTGGGGAGAAGTAGGGTACTGCAATGAGTCCTGGATTTCATTCCAGGACGGGAGCGGATCATAAAATATTCCTAAGTCCCTATCATTAATGAAGCCTGCAGGAGTCAAAAGTTCACCTTGAGTCGTCGGAGCCACCTTGGATGGAATGGTCTGAGAAGACTCGCTTGCACCGGTCCCGACCTTATCCGCTTTCCCGGATTTCTCTACCAAAGCCGATTCTCCGTCCAGCCCTTCGCAAGCCTAGTGGAACACATCATCCGTCCACTCCTGAATCTCGCTCGCTTGCCCAGGAAGCAAGGCCCCGATGCCGTCGCCACCATCATCACCTTCCTGACCATCTCCACCCTCACCTCTTTCCTCCTCCACGTCTTCCTCCCCCTGTGTAAGTGGAGAATTGCTGGGGGAAGGACCGTCCGACTTCTTAAGTTTCTTACCTCCGACAGCTAGAGGTTTCGTGAAAGGTTTCCTCTTGCCACTCTCTACTGTGACACCACCCTTAGCCTGAGCAGCCGCCCTCTCCTCCGCCGTTTCCCTCAGCTTGACTACTGACTGCTGTGGAAGGATCAAGTTATACTCCAGAAGGGTCGCATTTCTGATCAGGTAGGCAGCTGATCTATCTCTCCCGCGGATAGCTTCTATCTCAGCCGCCGTCTGAACTAGGCGATCAGTCTCCACAACCCCAAAGCCACCTGTCGCTAGCAAAAATGAAAACGTATGAGAAGAAGCCTCGCAACCAGAATGGAAATTATAAATAAAGCGTCGACTTACATCCAGAGGTGAAACGCCTAATAGAAATAGAGTCGTCCCTGATGAAGAACCACTCCTTCTTGAACATGCTGAACTTAGAATACAGATCCAAGACCGGCTTGAAGGTTACAGCTGACTCCAAGCTGATATATGGGGACCCCTTCTTATAGCCCCTCAGATTATATAAGTACCGGATCTCCCGGTTGGAAGGAGCACACCCATACTTCCTCTGGAAGATGACGAAGAGGCTCACCAGTATAGCATAGGAGTTGGGTTGAAGCTGGAATGGGGCCACCTTTAGATATGTAAGGAAGCTGGCTACCCAAGCATTAAGAGGCGAAATGGCACCACACATACAGTGGTATCTGCTGTAGGCAAAGTACCCTTCGGGAGGGTCATATGGCATAACTTCTCTCCCTGGCAACAGCATGCGCGCCCTATCAATTCCGAAAGAACGGGCGATGACATCAAGCTGCTCTTCCTTAAGGGAGCTGGGAAAGCAATCAGGCGGGGAGTTCAGAAGCTCCTGAGGGCCGTACCCATCCACTAGTGATCTCGGGGTAGATCCGTGACGTTCCGGTCCTGGCTGAGCAGGGGCACTGCGGAAGATCCTCCTTCGCCCTGGGACTTCTTTTTATCCGATCGAGTTTCTGGTTTGCGAGACATTATCTGCAACGTAGAAAAGACAGGTTGTTAAAACAGAGGATATAAACAGGCAAGTTTTTCAAGTTCATTCGGTATCAGTTCATTCGGTATTCCCAACTTCGTCCGGTTATACGGGTGTATGTCTCCATCCGGCACTCAGAATCCCCAAGTCCATTCGGTAAAAAACCTATTCGGCCAACATAGAAAGGATCTCACCTGATTCGGTGAAAGTAAGGAGTTTGATTCGGCTAACACGTTTGATTCGGCAAAAGTAAGGACTTGGTCCGGCAAAGACAAGAGTTTAATTCGGCTGGTAGGGAATAACAAAGGCGTACGGTCTCTACTTATAGATGAAAAGACACGACCGGACCATCTGATTCGGCATCCAAGAACCGAATGAAAATGTCAAAGCTACATGGAACAAAGCACGCCATATTCGAGAATATGCCCTGCTTTGGGGGGCAATTGTTGGGTACCTTTCCTAACACCTACCACCGAACCAGGCTCCACCGGTCCACTTACCTCCCATGCTTGCCGAACCAACCTCCGTCATATGCTTGCCGAATCAACCTACGTCCTGTGCTTGCCGAACCAACCTACCTCCCATACTTGCCGATCCAACCTTCGTCCCTACCACCGGACCAAAGCCACCACCGGACCAAAGCTACCACCGGACCAAAGCCACCACCGGACCAAAGCACTACCGAATCAAGGTGTTGCCGAGCCAACGTTGCCAGGCCAGATCGCCTCAGCCCAGGCCCACCAGCATCTATATACATCCAAGACCCCTGCTCCCAGCCTCACTCTATAAATAAAGGGGCAGGGGTACAACAATGGGGGACAAGTTTGAGAGCTCAAGCACGGATAGAACTTTCAAACAACTTTCTTTTACTTGTATCAAAGCTTTGTACTTGTAATCTAAACAAGAGAAGAGAAATAACATATAAAGTGGACGTAGGCACATTCTGGCTGAACCACTATAAATCTGCTTGTCTTTTTACAGTTTAGCCCCTGTTTTCATATATTTGCATAAATCACCCAAATCACTAAGAACAACACAAGATCTACTAAATCATACGATTTTGAGGTGTTTGTCCATTTTTTGTGCAAACACATCACTCGCATCACTATGGTTACAATCACTTGTACACATACTTTTCATGTTTATTTTCCATTTCTAAAACCTTTTATTTATGCTTTGTGTCATGTATGACAAGAGGACGCGGCCTTTACGATGTTTTTGAAGAATTTACCGACTATCGGCGTTGGTCCAAGCATTCTTTCAGCCTCACCAACCCCGTGAGACGGAGGAAGGGTATAGAAGAAGAAAAGATTTAGAAGCCGAAACTTGTTGCGGAGATGAGAGGGAGCGGAGCCAAATATACAAAGTTGGGTATGAAAAGAGGAAGACTTCAAACGAGAGAGACGAGCCGTCGAAGAGGTCTAAATTCGATCGCGTTTCCCATTCTTCAGAACAGCAAGCTTACGTTCCAACGCTCTCTTCAGCGGGTCAGGAAATCCCAGTTACTTCTGTCCCCGTTCCGCCTTCAACTTACATTCCGTCATCTTTTGTTGCTTTTTCCCCCGGTGCTTCACGCCCCCACCGGAGATCCGCCTATGTTCTTACATCCGGTCCTCCCAGGCTTGAGGCGGTGCTCCCCGGGTGGTTTCTAAGGGGACTTAAGTTTGATCGTGATCTCCATTCAGTTTTTAGAGATTCATATATGCCATATCTTTAAGCTACCCAGAATGATTTAGAACAAGCCGAAGGGTGGGAGAAATTATGTAAACAACCGATAGATATGAACCGCAACAACTATCAGGAAATCCTTCCTTTTGAATCATAGAAGGACGCTTTTGAAAGGGCATTGACTGCTAGGATCAAATAGCTGGAGGAGGAGAAAGAAGCGGCGCTTTAAGAAAGAAAAAGAACGTCGGCTTGCTGAAGGAATTAAACGAAGACCACGAGAGAATAGAGAACGCCTACAGGGATGAAATCAAGATGGCTCATGCAAAAGAGGCCAAATTAAAAGAGGAGGTGGCAGCTTGCAGCGTGACAATTGAGGCCCAAAAGAAAACCATCTCTGATCACGAATTTATCATGGTGGGGCATAATAAGACCATCTCCGACCAGGCTGAGACAATCGCTAGGCTATAGGACCAAGTTGCACGGCTTAGCACCGATAAGTCTCGTGTCGAAGTTAAAAAGACCGCTGTTATGGCGGATTATCTGGAGCTTCAGAACGCTTTTGAAAGGAAGATGGAGAAGACAAATGAGACCATCTTGAACTTTTATGTCAACTCTTTGCTGCATCAGTGGAGCCTCAACTACTTAGGCCCTGAATTCGGGCGCACACTCACTGTGGTTTGGGAGAAAATCTTAACCCGCTTTCATGATAGCGGTGACGTTTATACCGAGCAAGAGTTAGAAAACGCCTACTTCAGTGAAGACTCAAAGAAGGTGTTGCTAGAGGGCCAAGAGATTTTACGGATCGAGAGAGAGAAAGAAGCTGCAAATGCTGCCATGACTACGGCTGCCGAAGTGCTTACGGAGCCTTTCATTTCTGGTGTCGGCGAACCATCGGGACAGCCCCGCGATCCACCAGCTAATCCTAGGCTTGTAGCTTCCCCTTGGATTGTGAAGCCGTCGAAGGAGGGTGAAGGCGGTGAATATGAAGTTGACATTCTCGGTCATTCTTCTGGTTTAGGTAATCTACTTGCCTCTCCCGAGTTTGAGAATTTTCATCTCATGCCGCAAGAGCAGGACGAATTTAACACTTTCATTTTTGACCTTATAGGTCCATCCTCCTTGTCTGTCGATCTGCCTATTTCTTCAGTGCCTGGACCTGCTGCTATATCCACCGCTTCCGTGCTCATTTCCATAAATGCTCCATTCACCATGTCCGTGTCTGGCTCGAAGCCGGGGCCGGAGTCCGAGAATATCACTGCACTTCATGGCTTGGATGACCCTTTTGTATCTTTGGAAGTTGACATAACGATGACCGAAGCTCGGGAGCAAGAAGTTCAAACTGAGCAGCCATGCAGATCTCAAGAGTAGCTGATTGCCATCAAAAAGGAGAAGGTCGAAGCAATCAAGGCCTCCAAGAGCTCCCGCAAGTCACGGAAGCATAAAACGAAGGGCGAATCTTCTGAGAAGGTTGCAAAGCAGGAGGAGGACATTAGCACTGAGGATATTGTTGACATTACTGGCAGCGACACCACTCCCGAGGCAAAGCAAAAACTTCGAACAAAAGGTGGAAAGGGGAGTGGTGGAAAGAAGCGCTGAGAAGTTTGGGTGTTGACTGATCTGATTTTGATTCATTTTGTGTTGTTTTGTTCAAGTGCAGGGTCTGCACTTAGTGTTTTTGTTGTGGTGTCTGTATTTTTTTTTGTTAGCCATCATTGTATGGGCATGGCCCCCACATTTTGACCTTGTATAAAAGAATGTTATAAGTAATACATTATTGATATTTTGACTGTACTCTTACTTACCTTCTCATTTGTGTTCTGTGCACCTATGCTCGTTTTGTTTACACTTATCTGCTTGTGTATGATTTGTGCACTTACGTTTACTTTATATACCTTCACTTCACTTTTCCTAGTCCTGCGATTACTGCCAAAATTCTTTGTTTGGAGTAACAAAACTAGTAAAATTATTGTTTTTAAGTATTTTTATTTAAGTGTCGGTGTATGCCCCTTAGTTCACATGGCTGTTTACTTGAAACAATTGAAAAATGGACGGTAACTTATGGTTTAAATAGCTTGCATATTAAAACTTGAAATTTGATTGTCACAACTTGATTTTTCTTCTTTCGAAAGTTTTGTAATTGTAGCATGTAGTCCAAGTTTTTTGCGATATTTTGGTAAGTATGCAACATATGCATGTTCTAAGTGTGCACAGTGCACAAGTTAATTGTAGGCGGTTACACATTATCAACGTTAAATGTTATAATTGGTCATTAAGCGTCAGCGGTTGAAGTTTCTCGCTGGTTTGTAGCTAACTCTGGTTTTGTTGGAGTCGTGCACATTGCTTCTAATAATGGGAGTGGGTAATTCTTGTTATTCCTATGGCAAATAAGTTTCATAGTACCGTCGAGGCAATTTCGGTACTTAAAAGTGTGCGCGGTTTATGAGATGCGCGGTTTTTCGGAAGTATGCGTGGCTGTTAGAATGCTCGGCTTTTAGGATCGATATGGCCCATCAATCCAGACCGGTTTTTATACTTCTCGATGTTTCCTATCTTCGGACAACGCGAGGAGTGTATGTTTTAAAAGTTGGTGTGTGGCTTATGGGATGAGCGGCTTCTCATACTCCTCAGTGTTGCCTATCTTCGGGCAAGGAGTGTAAGTTTTAAAAGTTGGTGCGCGACTTATGGGGTGCGCGCCTTCTCGTACTCCTCGGCGTTGCCTATCTTTGAGCAACGTGAGGATTTTAAGTATTAAAAGTTAGTGTGCGGCTTATGGGATGCGCGACTTTTCGTACTCCTTGATGTTGCCTATCTTCGGGCATAGTGAGGAGTTTAAGTTTTAAAAGTTAGTGTGTAGCTTATAGGATGCGCGACTTTTCATACTCCTCGGTGTTGCTTATCTTCAGGCAACGTGAGGAGTTTAAGTTTTAAAAGTTAGTATGTATCTTATGGGATGCGCGGGCTTTTCGTACCCTCGGTGTTGCCTATCTTCGGGCAACATGAGGAGTTTACGTTTTTAGAGTTTGTGTGTGGCTTATGGGATGCGCGGCTTTTCTTACTCCTCGGTGTTGCCTATCTTCAGTCTACCTGAGGAGTTTACGTTTTAAGTGTTGGTGCACGGCTTATGGGATGCGCGGCTTATCATACTCCTTGGTGTTGCCTATCTTCCGGCAACGTGAGGAGTTTACATTTTAAGAGTTGGTGCACAACTTATGGGACGCGCGGATTTTGATATTCCTCAGTGTTGCCTATCTTCAGGCAACATGAGGAGTTTATGTTTGGGCCTTCCCGATGTTGCCGGGGCAAAACTTGTTCTCAGAAGGCGGAGATCGAGTTCCGTCGATCCAACGGTTTGGGTCGATTTGCTTCCATCGACCCGACAGGTAATTATTACGAGCACAGTTTTGTTGGTTCAAAAAGCGAATCAATTTTATTAAGGAAAGCAGGGCAGATTTTTGCCTATTTACAATGCTCCGGCATCCCGGGATGGCTTATTTGCTGAAAAATAGAGAGTACATAAGGTATTTCTCAAACGAAGTAACGACGGAGAGATTCGCTATTTCATGCCCTGAGAATTTGGATTCCGTCGACGGTTGCTAGCTTGAAAGTTCCATCCCTTAGCTTCTAGTTGATGACATATGGCCCTTTCTAGTTCCATCTGAAGGCCCCCGGAATGAGGTAGACACGCTTGAGCACGAGATCTCCTACTTTGAAGGTTTGGTTGTGAACTTTGGAGTTGAAGTATCGCGCGACCCTTTTTTGGTAGGCAGCAGTTCTCAACTCGGCTTCTTCCCTTCTTTTGTCAATCATGTCTAGTGATTCGAGTAGGAGTTGCTCGTTTTGTTTTTGGTTAAAATTTTGCCTTCGGTGCATGGGGACTTCTAATTTAACATGAATCATTGCTTCTAAGCCATATGCCAGAGCGAACGGAGTGTGGCCGGTTGCCGCTTTGTGGGTAGTCCTGTTAGTCCATAATGCGAGTGGAAGTTCATCAACCCAGTTTCCTTTTGCTTCAGTTAGTCGGTTTTTCATAGTGGACTTGATGATCTTGTTGATTGCTTCCACTAGCATGTTTACTTACGGATGAGCTACCGCAGAAAAGCTCTTCTCAATTCAGAAGCGTCTGCAGAAGACTTTGAACTCGGTGCTTTCGAATTGAGTTTCATTGTCAGTGATGATTTTTTATGGCATACCAAACTAGCAAATAATGTTTTTACTAACAAAATTAATGACTTTCTTTGTGGTTATGGTGGCCAGCGGTTCTTCTTTGGTCCATTTTGTGAAATAATCAACGGCAACTATAGCATATTTGGCCCATCCTTTTGCTATTGGCAGGATGCTAATCAAGTTGATTCCCTATATTGAAAATGGCCACGGGTTGACCATCTACATTAGCTCTATTGAAGGAGTTCTTTTAATTTTACCGAATCTTTGGCAACAATCGCATCTTCTAGCTTATTATGCAGCGTCGCGGTTAATCGTCGGCCAGAAGTATCCATAGCAAAGGACTTTTTCTGCAGGGTCTGCCCCCCAGTGTGGTCTCCACATTCGCCTTCATGTGCTTCCTTTAGAATTCATCGGGCTACATCATCAGACACATATCTAAGAAGGGGAGTTGAGAATCCCCTTCGTTAGAGTATTCCATCTTGTATCATGAATCATGGTGCTTTTCGAAGAAGCTTTTTCCATTGATTCTGGTCTGTCGAAAGGGTCCCTGCAAGTAAATAGTCCTTTATCGGTGTTATTCACATCTCTAGTTCGACGGTGATCTCGAGGATCCATTTCGTTTATGCTCGGGGTGGTTAGAGTTTCGAATAGGACTAGTCCCAATGATTAAGCTTCTCCGGAGCTTGCTAGTTTAGCCAAATAGTCCACCTTGATGTTTTGCTCCAGTGGAATGTGGGTTATGGTGTAATGTTTGATGTTTCTTAGCAACTCTTGCAATTTAGATAGATACGGTGCAAGGTTCTCCCCTCAAACCTGGTATTCTCCTTTTAGTTGGCAGATGACTAGCTCGGAGTCTATGTAGATGTGAACAGATTTTATCTTGAGTTCTTTCATAACTTTTAGTCCTGCTATCAACGCTTCGTATTCCGCTTCGTTATCTATAGCAGGGAATTCCAAGTGCAAAGCGTAGCAAATGGCTCGTCCTTCGAGGGTTTCAAGCACTACTCCTGACCCCGTACAGAGGTTGTTAGATGCGCCATCAACAAAGAGTCTCCATTGCGTTTCCACTTCCAGTGGTGTTTCTTCTTCGTCATCCCGTATAGTAAATTCAGCGATGAAATCTGCTAGTGCTTGCCCATTGATGGCCTTCCTTGGATGGTATGTGATATCATATTGACTCAGTTCGATGTTCCACTTGAGAAGTCGTCCGGAAGTTTCAGGTCGATACAACACTTGCTTCTAGGGTTGATCGATCAATACTTTGATTGGATGTGCCTGAAAGTATGGTCGTAACTTCCTGGACGCGATCAAGAGGCAATACGCTAGCTTTTCCAGCTTCGGGTAATTTTTCTCGGCTCCAGTAAACCGCTTGCTAATGTAATACATGGGTCGTTGGATCTTTGCTTCTTCACACACAAGGGCGGCGCTCAATGCATGAGGCGAGATTGCTAAGAAAATGAACAGGTCTTCCCCATCAACAAGCTTTGATAGGATCGGTGGAGCTTCCATGTGCCTCAGCAATTCTTCGAATGCTGTTTGAAAAGCTTCACTCCATTCGAAGTTTTTCTTTCCTTTCTTCAGCGCATCGAAGACTGGTATACACTAGTCGATAGCTTTCGAGATAAATTGACTTAGTGCTGCGACCTTTCCATTCAGGCTTGGTAATTCATTCTTATTCTTTGGAGCTTGGACTTCTCGTAGTGCCGTTATCTATTCTGGATTTGCTTCAATGCACCTGGCACTTATGAAGATTCCTAAGAATTTCCTAAAGTCTACTCCGAAATGACATTTAAGTGGATTGAGTTTTGTTTCGTACTTTTAGAGTATTACAAATATTTCAGCGAGATTATCTAGGTGGTTGGCAGCTACTCGTGATTTGATCAACATGTCATCTTCATAGACTTCCATAGTCTTCCCGATTTGGCATTTGAACATGGTATTCACTAACCTTTGGTACGTTGCCCCAGCATTCTTTAAACCGAAGGGCATTACCCTGTAGCAGTACAGTCCCAATCTAGTGTTCTCTTGATCAGGCTCGTGCATTAGGATCTAGTTGTAGCCCGAGTATGCATCCATGGATGACAGCAACTCTGTCCCGCCGTTACATCCACAAGCTTATCGATCATGGGTAGGGAGAAGCTATCTTTCGGGCAAGCTTTGTTTAGGTCCGAATAGCCAATACAAGTTCACCATTTTCCATCGGACTTTTTGACTCAGACCGGGTTAGATAGCCATTTAGGGTAAGTTGTGTCGCGGATGAAACCGTTGGCCATTAGTTTGTCTACCTCTTCCCTTAATGCCTTGGACCATTTAGGGCCTAGACTGCACCTCTTCTGCTTTACTGGTGTGAATTTTGGGTCAATATTGAGCGCATGGCGAGCGGTTTCTGGTGATACCCCACACATATCGGAGTGTGTCCAAGCGAACACATCCAAGTTGGTACGAAGAAACTTAGTAAGTTCTAACCGCATCTTGTTTCCAAGGTGCGATCCAATTTTCAAGACTTTAGTTGGGTCGTCCATATCGACTTATACAGACACCTTCAATTCTTCCGGTGCTGCATGTTCCTCCCCTGAACTCTTCTTTCTAGGGTCCAAAGGTCCATCTTTCCCCAACTTCTTTGCACGGGGTGTGGTCCCCCATATATCGTTCCAATAATAAGTCTTTGGTCAGTTCGTTTGGACCCTTCTTCACTAGTTCCGGCTTGATTCCTTCATTCTCTAGGAGCTTGAGGAGCCGCGGGTTGATTAGGGTTCTGTGACTTTCTCACTTACTGCTGGAGTTTGTTTTCCCAGATTAACTCTTCAATTGAATCCTTCAGATGGCGGCATTCATTTGTGTTATAACCATGAGTTTCGTGGAAGCGGCAGAACTTTCCTAAGCGTTTTTGCTGCTCAGTTGTTTCCTTCTTAGGGGTTTTTTATATTCCTCGGTCCCTTGTGTTGCGAGATAAATATTTTTCGGAGTGTCGTTTAGTGGGATGTAGTCTTCGGGCCTGAACCGTTTAAGCCTTTTATTATTGCCATTACCATTTATTTTATTGGAATTTTGATTTTTCCTCTTTTGATTTCCATCTTTCCCTATGATTCCTTCAGCAGTTCCAGAAGTGAGCGCATTTTGATTCACTGCTACGTCGGTCTGTCCGATGTTCGTCGGTTGCACACTGGTAGACTTCCTCTCTAGCTCCTACGCTTTTGTCAACCTTAAGTAATGACTTGCTTTACGATTGAAGTCTTTCCTTGTGGTATGTTGCTTCATCTTAATCCACTTTCCAAATTCTGTCTTTGGGTGAATGGCTCGGACTAACGCCATAAAAACCATGTCCTCATTGGGGTTGCTTACTTCCGTCACTGCGGTATTGAACTGGTTCATGAAAGATTTCAACGATTCGTTGTGTCCCTGGAACAATCCGAATAGGAACATGACATCTTTTGGTCGCGCGGTATGGAGCCTGAACTGATTGAGGAATCTTGTTGCTAATTGATCAAAAGTAGAGAAAGATCTCGGCGGAAGCCTAGTGAACCACATAGACGCAATTCCTTCCAGAAAGATAGGAAAACACCTACATCAAACAGCTTCAGAGGCATTAGCTACATCCATATACCAACTGTACTTATACAAATGTGGTTTTGGGTCCTTTGTTCCATCGTAGGACGGAATAGTTGGCATTGTGAATTTTTTCGGATACTTCTCATTTATGATTTCATCAATAAAGGGAGTCCAATTTGGTGCAGATCCTCATTCATCATCTCTCCTATTTTTACTCTTGTCCATTAATCGTTTGACCATGTCTGCTATGTATGCCTCTAATGTCCGGTAATTCTAGAAGCGGTAGTCAGTCACTACACTAAGTGTTTGGCTTCAAACGGTCTTGGCGAGTGGGTTGAAGCCTATGCTCTCCTGTCATTGGGAGAGCCACTCCCGCGGGATCCCGTTGGCTTGCAGTTGGCCTGATTGGGGCAGTTTGGACGT
Organism: Allium fistulosum; assembly: GCA_030737815.1. Lineage (NCBI taxonomy): Eukaryota > Viridiplantae > Streptophyta > Magnoliopsida > Asparagales > Amaryllidaceae > Allium > Allium fistulosum. The sequence goes on along the minus strand of CM060903.1, from coordinate 692,785,457 downwards.
TCCTTACATCATCGAATTGCGTTGAAATTCTCTTTCAACTAGTTGTCTTGCTCTCCATTTTCCGAGCCGGAGAGGTCCATATCTATATCTTCTTGTGGGGTCTTTGCACCTTGATTCAAGTTTAGAATTGGTTGCCTCGCAGCGAGCAGGGTACTCGTATTTCCTTCCATGTTGAGTCCCATGGTTCCTGTTGTCACCCCTTTTTGCGGCTGTTTTCCGTTTCTTCTGTTTAGACCAGAAACAGAAGAATTTTCTTATTCTATAGCAACCGCGGTTCAGGCATAGTTCTTGGAGCAGGATTTGACTTTATGGTTAAGAGAGCGTTAAGCTTTTATCCATCAGAGCCTTTTGGCTACTTTCCTTTTTTGGTTGATCTCGTCAACCATCTTCTTCAACTCATCTCTAGTGATGACTTCGTGCTGATTGGAGGATGTTGGCGCCTGATTTCCTTAGTTAACACCATTTACTTCAGTTTGTTGAGGATTAATATCTTGTCTAGCTATCACTGCCCCTATGGACCTTCCATAGGCAGTTCTCCTTCTTCCAGAAGCCATTGATTCCAAGCGATAGATTTTTCAAGCAAAGATTAAGGATCTAACTTTCGGACCTATCTGATCCAAAGTAGATAGCTGGATCTGAACCCTGAGTTGGACCTTCTCTGTGAAAGCACCAAAATGTTAACCCAAAAAATGGATCAACACCCTGGTTTGAGTGTGAAAGCACCAGCCCTGTTCTGACAGAGAATTAATGTAGATAATAAATATAGAAAAAAGCAGTAAGAGAAAGAATACAGGAAGATTTTTATAGTGGTTCGGTTGTTAATGAAGCCTACATCCACTTTACAGTTTTTATTATAGACTGATTGCTGTTATAAGGAGTATTTGATTACAAATCTCTTGATTGTCCTTAGCTAAATTGAATCTCCGAAGTTAGAATCCACGGGAGAATCACAATGGATTCCCTTGAAGATTGTTGTGAGGTAGGTAAAGAGTGAAGAAAGCTTCCAGCAGAGTTTCAGCAACCAGTCCGGAGAAGATCCCATTTATGATGCAAGTGGGATGGTATTTATAGAGATTGGAGAGTTATTGGGCCAAACCTGTTCGCCAATTGCTCGCAAATGGACACAGGAAGACGCAATGGAGCTTAGCTCGCGATCCGACCCAAATTCAGTGATCGCTAGCTATCCATGGTCTATGGATCGCTAGAAATCCATAGCACTAGCTCGAACGCGAGCTAATTACTTAGCATCTTTCCCCTTCTTCGCTTAGTTTAGGTCACGCTTATACTACGATAACGTATGGATCGCTAGTGATCCATAGTGCATGGATCGCTAGCGACCCATGCACTTAGCATATTTTTGGTACTTGATGTATGGAATGCTTTCTTTGCCTTGTATTGATGTTGTTCGTGTAATCTCATTGCACATCGCTTTGTTTTGATGATGATTTACTTGCTAGTCGTATTTAGCCGCTGATTGGACTGGATAGATGCTTGTATCTTGGTTTGGCTAGCTCGAAATCACATCGAACTCAATCACCACTTCTGTAATATGGATTGGATCACAATGCAAGAAAACATATTGAATGCTAAGCTGTAACTATGGATCACTAGCAATCCATAGGCCATGGATGCTAGCGATCCATGTCCTTGGGGATTTTCTCATCTTCTTTTCTTGGCTCTTTTTGGCTGGTTACTCTAGTTCCTTTGGTTGACTTCTAAGCTAGTCGGACTCGGCCAAGTTGTTCCGACTTCTCTTGGATCCCCTTAGGTTAAAACCTGAATAACAGTCTCATTCACGTGCCTTTAATTGCTTGAGGGGCTCCTCAATATGGTATGGATCCAGTCACGGTCCATACTCGAGTAGGCAACGAGAAAGAGATGACAGCCAGGAAAGAAGTCATCATTCAAGGGAGTCTTCATCTTCTAAACACAAGTCCCAATCTCAATCATCTCATCGGGAAGTTCAGCCCAATCTTTTGTACATAGCGATGATCAGACCTCTTCCCATACCCTCCAGATTGTTGTGGCGCCTGAGAATTATTCAGGTTTAACTAGTTCTCGATAGCCTCATTATCGTCGGTCGAGCAAACATCAAATTGCTACTTTCGATCTAGCTTTGGCTACTACAGCTTCGGAGCCTATGCGGTAGAAAGATTGCCCGAACTTAAGGTCAATTTTCAAAAAATCTACTTTGATGGGCTGAAGTTTCTTTCTTCCATCCATAAAATTCATAGGAGTGCTAAAGTGAGTTCACTTGCATGTGTCAATGACGTTTTGTGCAGCATGAAGCATTCTAGCATTTAGCCGAGAAAATCTCTAATGTTTCTCCCGAGAGGCATCATGAAATCGATCACCTTAAGTTGGAGGCGATCCATGATAAAGACATAATTAAACACCAAGAAAATAAGATCACATAGTTGACAACGAAGCTAGCCGAGGCAGAGAAGAGTGCCAAAGAAACATCCAAGGCGGTTAGTCATCTGGAAATGGCTCACAAAAAGGAGTTGGACGCTGCCTTCAACCGCAACGGTATGCTGGCTTTAGAGAAGGACACATTGCAAAAAGAGAAAAACATTCTAGCCCACTGTGTTGAGGAACTCGAAGAACTCCTTAAGAAAGAGAAGGAAGAAACACTCGAAGCTTAGGAGGAGTCTTAAAGATATTGTGAAGAGGCCGTTGAAGCTCGGGAACTGAAAAGTAAACTTAATGAGCAACTCACTCAAATTGAAGTCCCCATAGAAGAGGCAAAGGAAGTTGGCTATAATGAAGTTAAAGAACAAATTGAGGCCCAGTTGGAGGATGCTAAAGAGGCTGGATAGAATAAGATTAAGGACATGTTCAATCCATTAATTGTTGAATATAATGCTAAAGTCTTAGTCCATCATGATTTGACTTTTCTTAGATAGGGCTACCTCGAATCGCTCGCCAAGGCTAGGGAATATATTGTTGAAATGAAGAAGAAAGCCCTTGGCGAAGCTGATTTGGATGAGGAGAAACTGGTATAGGAGATCCTCCATGGGAATGAACCTTTAGATCTTCATGCTGCAAGGCTCCAATACTTTGATATTTTAGCACCCTCTAGCAAAGGGAAAAACATCATTGAAATTTCAAAGTCTAATCCCAAAGGTCCCCCTTCACTTCAAACAGCTGGAGCATCAGTTTCACTTAGCCTGGGATAGGATCTGAGTTATGATCCGGACAGACCCAGTTATCAATCAAAGGTGATGACTCTATTCAAGAAGGGAGCACTTCGATGACTGAAAGTCAGCCAACACATGTTTCCCGCTTTACTCTCTATTATTTAAGAGGTTTCATTCCTCATGCCCAATAGTTATGGGCTTATTTTCTTGTTCCTACGAATCTGTCGGTCTTCGGGGTCCCAGTCAAAATACAGGAAGCGGTGCTGCTGTGGAGCAACAACCGACATTTACTGAAATTATGGCTGCTACCAACATTCTAGGCCCGATGCTCAGGTTATTGGAGCACTTGATGATGATAAAGCCAACGACCAGCCGCTGTCAGATGAATCAAATGACGTTGTGATCGCTAGTGCCTCCGAACACACTGATGAGCTCAACTTGAAGGATCGCATTTAGAGAGAGGCATTATTGAAGAAAAATGCTAAAGCTGAACCCACTAATGTGGACGTCAATGATTCAAATCTCGTCCCACTGCAAGTCATTCCACCCGGGGTGTTTGTTCCCAGAGAACTCCCTCCAACCTCAGAAAGCTCTTCTGCTAAGGGTGGCAAAGGATCAAAGAGAAGGATAGGCGAAGGCTCGGGTGGTGCCAATCCTAAGAAATCTAGAAGAGAGAAGGGGAAAAAAAGTAGCCGTCACTTCGGCTTAGTTTGTATATAGTTTGTATAGCTGTTTTTCTTTTTATTGGTCGTGATTGTGCGGGTACAGCCCCCACTTTTGGATAAATTTGTACTACGATTTTCAAGTTTAATGTGCAAATAAAAGTTCTTTATTTTCTATCGAACTCTTATGTGAATTTTGTTTGAGTATTCGAACTATTCCTTTTCCATTCAATGTACTTGTAATTTGTTGCTCATTGATTCAGATAATCATTCGGTAATTTTTTCTCAAGGCCTCCATGTGGTCATGGCCTCAAGTTGTACCAACCATTGGGCTCGAGCCCTAGTGTTATGCCATTGGATTCAACGGGTTTGAGTGATTATACTCCAGCCCCTAGTCTTAGGTTAGAGGTGTTAGATAATGGATAGTCGAACTCCATCCTTAGTGAGTTTATACTCCTGTCGGTTTTAGGTCAGAGTTTATGGAATAATGAGTGGTCGAATAGCATTTGTCTATTTGTTTATACTCGTATTCGCACTTTGGGAATAAGAGTTAGTTGGTGGGTGATAGGATCGCACCTAGTTCGTGTTTATACTCCAGTCCACACTCTAGGGACTTAGAGTTATTTCGAAAAATAGTCGGGCCATACTTTCCTTAATTGATTGATTTGCCCCCAAATCCATGGTCTAACTTAGTGAGCGATCAGTCGTGTCATGATCGCTTTTGATTAATGTCTGTCCCATCACTTGGTGGGATTAATTTGGTTATCCGATGGTCAAGTCACACCCATTTCTTGCTAGGTACTCTGTCCATCAGGTTGTAAGTGAGAATCATCAAACGAACGATCAGATTATGTTCATTTTATTTGGTTCAATCGTGAACTTATGTAATCGGCTAGCTCCAAACTCTAGGAACCTGCTCGAATATGTCAGTATTAGTTAGTTGGGTATCGTAACTAATATGTAATGCTATAGCAATCACAGATATGAAGGAAATTTCAAAACTTTATTTGTCAAATGGAAAGAAATTACATAATTTGTCATACTACATATCTGGAAAACCAAATGCTAAAGCAAATTCAAAAACTGAATATAACTAGATGAAAAAGAATAAACTTAGTGAAATAGAGTCGTAAATGCTCATTATTCCATGCCCTTGAGAGTGCGATGCCATCAATAGTCGCTATTTTGAAAGTTCCCTCTCTAGGTGTTCGCCGACTAGTTTTCTATCAGTTTAGAAAATAGTCGAAAAATTTCAAATAAAAATAACTGCAAGTTCACGGCGTACAATTTTAGTACGTGGCGAGTACGGGTCGATCCATAGGGAATTTTTAAGATTTTAAACATTTCAATTCAATCAAATTAGACCAAAGTGAGAGGAATTTGTTAACTACAAAAAGAAGCTAAAGCTAGAATTGAAATGTGATTTAAAAACTATTAGACTAGAGAACAATTTAGAGGCAAATCCACTCTCATATTTTTATAAATCAACAAACAAATAATTTATGATCTCTAACTTTGATATTAAGTGAAATAATTGTTGTATTTATCATAAGTATGGCTTGTTTATGTTATTAATTAACATTACTCAAACCATCAAACTATAATACAACAAATAAACCACTTATCAATTCTCATGAAAATGAAGCCAAAGCAAAAGCTATTTTAAGTATGATCTATTTACTATTGTAACTAGTAATATAGATCATCAAATTTCATTTTTACTTTCATTTCAAAATCAAAAATTAGTTAGCAAATGATGATGTAAATTGTGTTTATGTTGAATAAGAGTAGCTTATTTTCATAAGCAATATAAGCTATCAAACCCGCTTGTATAAACTTACATCAAAATTCACTTTCATGAAGCACAAACAAAGAGATCATAAATCATAATAATGTTGAAATTACATAAAGTTAGAGAGCTTCATTACCCCTAAATTAAAGGGGTTTAGCTACTCATTTGTGTTATCAAATCAACACTTCTAAATTTCAACATTAAAAAGCAAAGAAATGAAAAATAAGCAAAGGAAGAAAGAGAGATTAACTACTAACTATTTCATAAAAATTAAAGCTACACTACTTGCATGAATGTAAATCTAAGCTATGAATATTAAAAGAAAGAGAGCATAGAAATAAACATTAACATAAAAGTAAAGAAAAGCATGTAGAAATGAAAGAGTAAGAGGCTTGGAATCCATTTTTATTTCATGAAACATTGCCATTACAACTTGCTCTTTTAAATTCCTAACTAATGTGAAAGAGTGGAAGATATTTACATGTACATAAGAGGGCTATTTAAACATGCATAAAACCCTAATTCCATTTTTAGGGAGCTTCCAAAAATACCCTTTAGGAAGTGTGGCCACCATGTAACCATTAACCACTAATTAATCCATCATTTGATGTGCATGAAGCTTTAACCTCCACTTAGTTGTCCATTAGCTCCTAATTGTACATTTAGGTAAGTGGGTGGGGGACTCCATGATCTTGAACTTGAATTATTTCCTCTTCATTCCTTTGTATTTCCTTGTGCATGCATATATCATCATGAATCCCACTTCCATATGCATCAAAATATCCTATAAAAATCATAAAAATTATCCAAGTAAAAATTCTTAAATTGACACATGCACAAAAACGACCATTTTTCCCCTGAATGAAGATGAAAATATGATGGTTTGAAAATAATTGAATTTTGGTTTTAACATGTTAAAATGCCCAAATATGATGTTTATTTAAATAAAAAGAGATAAAATATGGATGTAAATATATGCACATTTACGTGCACATCAAATACCCCCACACTTATCTTTTTATTCGTCCTCGAATAAAGGAAAACGAAGATAAATCTGTTTTTGTAGGAAGCACGATTGCATTGAGCGTATGCAACAAGCCGTTAAACCTTTGGGTGTCCCCAGTAGGACGAGTGTTGTCTCGTAAGGGTTTTCAGCGGATACTACCCACAAAATCCAAATGCAGAGTGAAAATATTTACAAAGTGCAAGATTTATTTACAATGGGATGGATGCAAGTTTTTGAAAATATTTACAAATGAAGGATTCACTTTCAATTCGACTCTCATAAGTTAAATATAGGTTTTGGTCATAATCTTGAAAATTTAAGTCATTTACTAGTCAAAATTTGCAACAAAAATTAAGTTATCATAGCAAATAGACTATAGTTTGACTAGTTGTTTCGGTTGATAACACAATGTAATTATGAAATGGATCCATAGTTGATTATCAAAGTTTGCCAAAGTGGTATTCTCATTTCTTTTCAATAAAAAGTTAAATCAAACACGTTAAAATGATGCTTGGATTTCAATTTCTTACTCTCTCTCACTCGAAAATTTCATTGATATTAACAGTATTTACATATGCCTAACTCAGGTAAACTGAAGCCAGATATATTACCGGTGCACTGCCTTGTGGACTAATGTGAGGGGAATACAGAGCGTGGTGAGTGAACACACAAGTGTGAACACTTATCGACTGTAGGCGTTATTAAAAAGAATTATTATATACATACACCTAACTAAGATAAACTGAGGCTAGATATACCGATCATGCACTGCCTTTCGGGCTTACGTGAGAAGGGTACAGAGCATGGCGAGTGAACACACGAGTGTGAACACATGACTCTAGGTGTTAAAAATATATACATATATATAAAAGTTTTTATTTTATTTGTTTTTAATTTTTTCTATGTGTATTTTTTTTAGAAAGAGAGAGTTTTGCAAAATCATCTTAGCACCATTTAACTTGGAAGATAAAATTGTTATATCCTTTACTTTAAATTTACCACTTTTTTAAACAAAGATTTTCAATTAGAACATACTTCATAATTAACACATATGAACCTTCCTATATACTAGTTAAACCATTGTTATTTGTAATCAAACTTCATTTTTATTTTTGTTAAGACAAATAAATTTTCAAAAAAATCAATTTATTAACTAAAACTTATACTTATCCCGTAGTGTTTCTTCAAAAATAAATCAAAATGCTAAAAAGAAAATGTTTTTGGGATTTAGAAATTTTTTTGGTTTTTTGATTTTTTTAAACAAAGGAAAATGAAAATTCAAAAATGGCATGAAACTAAAAAAATGAAAATGAGACTCCCCCCCATACTTAATTTTGATTGTGTCCCCACAGTCGATGCATGATATAATGAGTGTAACGGGGAAAACTATGTACATATTTACAAAAGAGGGTTAACATTCTTACTAGACGTAACTTGGCTCATGAAGGATCATGAGCTCCTCCTCTTGGTTATTTGGCAATTCCAAGAAAGGTTTCAAACAATGACCGTTGACTTTGAAAATCGATCCATCCCTGGGGTTTTCTATTTCTACGGCATCATGTGGAAAAACAGTTCGTACCACAAATGGTCCGGTCCATCTTGATTTAATTAAGTTTCCCAAGGAATAAATGAAGTCTTGAGTCATATAGAAGAACTTTTTGATTAGGCGAAAACGTTTTCCTTAGGATTGACTTGTCATGAAAAACTTTGGTTCTTTCTTTGTAAATTTTCTCATTTTCATACGCGTCGTTCCTAAGTTCTTCTAGTTCGTTGAGTTGTAGTTTTCGGTTTTCGCCCGCTTTCTCAAGATCAAAGTTTAAGTTATTTATTGCCCACAGCGCTTTGTGTTCGATTTCAATGGGTAAATGTCAAGCTTTACCGTAAACTAAGCGAAGTGGGGACATCCCAAGGTTAGTTTTAAAAGCAGCATGGTAAGCCCAAAGTGCGTCGGTCAATTTCTAAGACCAATCTTTTCAATTTTTGTTGACAGTTTTCTCCAAGATTTGTTTTATTTGTCGATTTGAAACTTCAACTTGGACACAAGTCTGAGGATGATACGGAGTGGATAACTTGTGGGTTATCGAGTATTTTTTATTAAAGTTGCAAAAATGGGTTCCGTTATCACTGATTATTGTGCGAGGTGTGCCGAACCTCGAAAAGATATTTTCTTTGAGAAATTTCACAACAATTCTATGGTCGTTAGTTTTGCAAGGAACGGCTTCGACCCATTTTGAGACGTAATCGACAGCAAGAAGGATATACAAGTTTCCAAAAGAATTGGGAAAAGGTCCCATAAAGTCGATACCCCAAACATCAAAGATTTCGATCGTAAGAATGGGGTTTAGAGGCATCATATCTTGTCGAGAAAACTCGTCCAAGCATTTGACATCGATCGTAAATTCTACAAAATTCAAATGAGTCTTTGAAAAGAGAAGGCCAATAGAAACCACACTGAAGCACTTTTTCCGCAGTTTTCTGAGGACCGAAATGTCCACCGCACGCTTGGTCGTGGCAAAACGAAAGAACACTCCTGATCTCATTATCCGGAATGCAATGTCGGATGATTTGGTCAGGACAATATTTGAACAAGTATGGATCATCCCAATAGAAATATTTCACTTAGGACATGAATTTGCATTTGTCCTATTTGGACCAAGATGAGGTAGTTTTTTTAGTGACTAAGTAGTTCACTATATCAGCGTACCATGGATCAATAGAAATTGAAAGAAGTTGTTCATCGGGGAAGTTTTCATTGATTGGCAAAGAAGATGGTGCGTTCGGAAGACGAGATAAGTGATCGGCTATGACATTATCGGATCCTTTTTTGTCTTTGATTGTAAGGTAAAATTCTTGAAGTAAAAGGATCCAACGAATCAAACGGGATTTGGCATCCTTTTTAGCGAAGAGATATCGAAGCGCAGAGTGGTCCATGTACACAGTAATGTGTGAACCTATCAAGTAAGGTCGAAACTTTTCGAGCGCAAAAACGATAGCTAGAAGCACTTTTTCGGTTGTTGTGTAGTTGAGTTGAGTGTCGTTCAAAGTCATACTCACGAGTAAATGACGTGAAGGATCTTGTTGATGCGTTGTCATAAGACAGCACCAATGGCAAAGTTCGAAGCATCACACATTATTTCGAAAGGAAGATCCCAATTGGGTGCACAAATGATTGGAGCAGAAATGAGTTCGTTCTTAAGACGTTCAAAAGAAGAGATACAATCAGAGTTAAAATCAAAAGGAATGTCTTTTCCGAGAAGAGTCGTCAATGGACGAGTGATTTTGCTAAAGTCTTTCACAAAGCGTCGGTAAAAGCCAATGTGTCCTAGAAATGATCGAATGTCCTTAACAGATTTGGGAATGGGTAGATTTGCAATTACATCAATTTTTGCTTTATCTACCTCAATGCCTTTATTTGAGATGATATGTCCAAGGACTATGCCTTGTTTGACCATAAAGTGGCATTTTTTCCAATTCAAAGTCAAATATTTTTCTTTACATCGATTTAGAACCAACTCGAGATGATGTAAACATTGGGAAAAAGAATCGCAAAAGGTTGAGAAATCGTCCATAAAAACTTCTAGAAAGCATCCAATAATGTCGGAAAAGATTCTAACCATGCATCGTTGGAAAGTAGTAGGAGCGTTACAAAGTCTGAATGGCATACGTCGATAGGCAAAGGTACCGAATGGACACGTGAAAGTCGTTTTCTCTTGATCTTCGGGAGCGATTGGAATTTGGTTATAGCCGGAATAACCATCAAGGAAGCTGTAGAATTTGTGGTCGGCTAAACGTTCGTGCATTTGGTCAATGAAAGGAAGAGGGAAGTGATCTTTTCGTGTTGCGGCATTTAGTTTTCGATAGTCAATGCAAACACGCCAACCCGTTTGAGTACGAGTTGGAATAAGTTCATTTGAATCATTCTTGACAACGGTTAGCCTGGACTTTTCTGGTACAACATGAACTGGGCTAACCCATGAACTATCAGAGATCGGGTAAATGATTCCGTTGTTGAGAAGTTTAAGAATTTCATCACGCACTGCATCCTTCATTTTTAGATTAAGCCTTCGTTGCACGTCACAAACAGGCTTGGCATCGTCGATTAAATGAATGCGATGTTGAACAAGAGCGGGACTAATTCCCTTTATATCAGAGATCGACCATCCCACCGCTTCCTTATTTTTTAAAAGAAGAGAAGCTTCTTGGTTAAGAGAAAGATTGTTAGAAATGATGACAGGATAAGTTTCGTTTTCACTTAAGTATGCGTACTTAAGGTGATCGGGAAGTGGTTTGAGGTCCAACTTTGGGAGTTTCTCGATCAAAGAATTGGGTTGAGATTCAGAGTCAACTGGAAGCGATTCAAAAGGAAGAGTATATTCAATCTCGTTGGGGATTTCGTGAAACAATTTTTCGTACTCGGCCTCGCGTTCATCGTTAAGATCAAGTGTCTCATTTTCAAAGTTTTCGTGAATGGCACTAACTTCCAACGTTTGGTCACGAGGTTCATTTGATTGGCTTTCAAAATTGAAAATGTTAAGATCCAAAGTCATGTTTCCAAAAGAGATTTTCATCGAACCGTTACGACAATTGATAAAGGCATTTGAGGTGGCTAAAAATGGTCGGCCTAAAATCAATGGAATTTGACTCGTGAGATTTGTCACGGGTTGTGTTTCGAGAACGATAAAATCAACGGGGAATATGAATTGCCCTACTCGAATGAGCACGTCCTCAATTTCTCCCACGGGCTTCTTAATGGAACAATCGGCGAATTGAAGCGCTACTTTTATGGGTTTGAGCTCACCTAAGCCTAATTGTTCATACACGAAGTATGGAATCAAGTTGACACTCGCACCTAAGTCTATCAAGCATTTGTTAATCGTCTTATCTCCAATTGTGCACGAAATCGTTGGGCAGCCAGGATCTTTGTATTTAACGAGCATGGATTGGGACAAGATTTCACTTAAATTGGCGGCTAACAAGACTTTTTTGGGCACTTGAGTGTGTCGCTTTTGGGTACACAAGTCCTTAAGAAATATCACGTAAGTGGGGACTTGTTGAACGATGTCAAGAAGTGGAATGTTAACTTTGAATTGTTTAAAAATTTCCAACATCTTTTCCATTTGGTCCGAGTGTTCCTTTGGTCGAAGACGATGTGGAAATGGAACACGATACTCAGTAGGCGGGTCTACTCGAGTAGAAGAAGAAGAATTTTGATTGGCGTTCGATTCAATGTTTGGCTCCACGTTCTGTTCAGCTTCGTTCGTTGTTTTAGAAGTGTTGAGAGCTGTGCAGTTAAAGCGCTCGGTAGATTTAATGCGGCAGAGGAGCAAAAAGTCATAGCGGGGATACAGCGAGGATATAGCGGGATATAGCGGATGACTCTAAAATAGCATATAAAACTCGTACGTGATGTTTTTACAAATATATAAATGGTAATTAAATGAAAAATTAACATTCAATTGAATTATAATTAATACATAAATAATTTTAAATAAAAACATGTGCAAATATACTTTAAATAAACGTAAAATTATTGTATAACATAAATGAATTTAGTAGAATATTATAGTATTTTCATTTATGAAAATGTATTAAAAATTAAATCAAATAAATTAATTTCATAATTTTTATAATGTATAAATGTCATTTTTCAATTCATTTTTTTAAAGAAGATATAGCGGAAAGAGCGAAATATAGCGGGAATAACGGGATATAGCGGAAATAGCGGGGCTTAAAGCGGAAAGGCTATATTTGGAGCTATATGGAAAAATTGTAGCGGTAGAAATCCGCTATGAGATATAGCGGGGTTATAGCGGGGTAATACCGGGGCATTAACTACACATGTCGAGAGAAGTTTCTGGTAAATCGTTTGGGTTAATGACTTGATTATCGATTTGTTTACCGGAACGTAAAGTTGTGATAGCATTCAGTTGGGTGACGTTGCTATCTTGAACAACATGGGCTTGATTTGAATTTGCGTTTTGATTTCTGGGAATTGAAATGGGTTGGCTTGGGAATGTTCCTCGTTCGCGTTCACTTACAGACGTGGATAATTGACTCATTTGCATTTCGAGTTTTGCAATTGATTGGTTTGTGTTTTGCATATATGAAGTCAATAAATTTTGCAAATTGCTGTTTGATTGAAGGCTTTGAGTAGTTTCCTTAGCCAACGTTTCAAGAGTTTTCTCAAGTGAACTTAAACGTTTATCGCCTTGGGAAGGATGAGCAGCATTTGGTTGAAAATTTGATTGTTGCGGTTGATTATGGGACTGACCCGCAAAGTTTGGTTGAAAATTTTTAGGCTCAAAGGGAGGATTCGAAGCATTATTCGAGAATGCTTGAAAATTGAGATGAATCGTATTTGTGTTGGGATTGTTTTGGTTCCACGCAAAATTCGAATGATTTCTCCAACCAGGGTTGTACGTTGGAGAAAAGGGGTCATTTTTGGCTTTATTGAAAACATTGATTTGTTCGACAGAATTGGGACACTGATCGGCTATATGATTAGGATCATTGCATTTATAACACATCGGTTGGGAAGATTGGTTCATTTGATTCGATGAGAAAACGTTATCGAATTTTTTAATCATTGCATCGATCTTAGCTTCCAAAGCAAAAGAAGATCCTATCGAGTGTGCACTCGATCGTGAGTAAGTCGATTTTTCATTCGAACGTTCCCATTGGGATGATTTTTCAACGAGGTTTTCAAGAAATTGACAAGCATCGTCGTGACGTTGGGCAAGAAAGATGCCTTGGCACATTGATTCGAGCATGGTTCGTGAGCTGTTTTCGAGTCCATCGTAAAAGATTTGGCAAATCGTCCATTTTTCAAAATTATGTTGTGGACATTTTATCAAAAGCTCTTTAAATCTTTCAAAATATTTTCCGAATGGTTCTCCCTTGAATTGATGAAAATTTACAATTTCGTTTCAGATTTTACTCGTTTTTTCCAAAGGGTAGAACTTTTTTAAGAAAGCTTTTACGAATTCTTCCCACGTTTTAATTGAGTTCGATGGTAAGCTGTACAACCATTTTTCAGCGTAATCCGTAAGAGCGAATGGGATTAATCGAAGTTTAATTCCGTCATCGGAAAGTTGTTGGAGTTTAATGGTTGCACAAACTTGTTCGAATTTCGTCAAAAAGATGTATGGATCATCGTGCTCGAAATTGCCAAATTTCGAAAGTGTGGCAATATGGTTTGATTGAATTTCGAAATGGTTACCCGTAGGGGCGGGTAACGTGATGCAAGATGAAATAGAAACTCTATCGGGAAAGATTCTTTCCATATAAGTTCGAGGGGCTTTCTCGTTCGCCGTTTCAAGAGGATCGTCTATTCGAGTTAAACGATTAGTTGTTGAGTCGCGAGTCCAACGATTTGTTGTTCTGTCACGAGTCCAAGTACTCATGCACAAGTGAAAGTCGAAATGAGAAAGAAGTTAGAATCGAGTTTAGAGAATGAAAGAGATTTGAAAAATGGGGTGAAAAATTGTTTTTGTTTTTTTTAAAGGAAGAAAAATATTTACCAAATGAAATTTATTTTCAAAAAAGAAGTTTGATTTTTGTTTTGTTTTTGGTTTTTCAAATTTTTTTTATATGTTTTTTTTGTTTTTGAATTTTCAAATATTTACCAAAAGGATTTTTTCAAATTTTTTTTTGTTTTTAGAAAATGGAATTTTGATTTTTGTTTTTTTTTTGAATTTTCAAAAAAAAAATTGTTTTAGAATTTTTAATTTTTTTTTCTTTTTGAAAGGATTTTATATTTTTTTTTGATTGAAAATTTTCAAAGGAAAGGAAAGAAGGAAATTTCTTTTTTTTTGGATTAAAAACTAATGTAATTAAAATTTACAATGTTTTTGAATTTTGGATTTTTTTTTAAATATGCATGAACTAATGCAACTAAATGAATGCAAAGGACTTAATTACAATTTTCTGTCCTTAGTAGCTCCTAACCCAAAATTATATAATCACACTTTGTTTTAAATCAATAAAAATATTTCTCAGCCACGTAACGGGCTGGGGTTATCGGTGCACCACGAATCACCATAGCAATGCAACCGAAAGTTTAAGTACCTTCAGAGGAACAACCACTATAATATTTACTAATCGCCATAATTTTTATAAATGGTTATTACTCTGCCGTAGCCTAGACACCAAGAAATAACATTGTTTAAATAAAAAAATTGTGAAGATACAATTAAGCCCTGAATGAGCTCGTGATACCCTTAAGTCGAATGTCTAACCTTTATTATTAGTCAAATTTCTACGATGAAATGCGATTAGTGGGCTAAGGAATAGGTGATGAAATCCCTCACCTTATGTGAATTGGGGTATTGCCCTTAGAAAATAAAACAAGATGAGATGAATGCAAAGCAGAAATTAAACGTGAATTTACAATGCAAATAAATTGAATTTTGAATTTTTTTTTATATAAATGCAAATGCAAACAACCAACAATGCAATTCAAAACAAAACTAGAGATGAAAGCACAATACTAGAGCGTGTACAATTATTAGCAATTTATTTTAAAGCGGCGATTTTTTTTATAAGCAAGCAGTTTTTTTTAGCAAGTGGGCCTTCTTTTTTTTGCGATTTTCTGCTTCGACAACCTGAAAATAAAAAAAAGATATATATACACAATTTTTTTTTAATATTTTTTTTAGAAACAAAGTAAGAAAAATTTGAAACCAAAACAATTTGCCAAAACCAAATTCACTACACTAATTTATTTTTATAGATGGAAATTAAAACAATTTAAAACAAAACAATTTTTTTTAAAACAAGAAAAGAAAACTACTTAAAAGTTAAACCAAAAAAAAAAGATGAAAACAAATTACTAATACAACTTTACTAATACAACCCAATACCAAAAACATTCAGCCCAACCCAATAATAAAAAAAAATGACCGTCACTTACTAATACTCTTCCCTCTCGTATTCGTGTTTCTCAAATATCCAAATTCAATTTCCTTCTCGTATTTCCCCAATTCAATTTCTTCAATTCCGATGCTTTTTTGTGTGTTCATGCTCAATTCAGTTTGGTCGATGGCGATTTGGTTTGATTGCCAGGCGAGGCGGTTGCAAATTGGGTTGTTGTGGTTCTATTACGAGTTCAAGGTGGTTGTTCTATTGGTTTGTATTGTGACTGTCCAATTGTCGGCGATTGGAGGTTCTGGTGAGGTTGTTTGCGGTTTTGTTCGATTTTCGTGCCGATGTGTTGTCGAGATTTGGGGATTTCCTGAAGAGGTTCACGACGAAATTGTTTGATGTGGTGATGATGGTTTGGCTGCGATTTTCGAAGGTGAAGTCTGGTTTGTTTGATGAAGTTGCGGAGGTGCGGTGTTTGTTGCTTGATAAAGGCGAGGTTTTTCTCAGTTTTGGTTGGTTGAAGTTTGCGACTTCGGGTTGTGGATGAAGTCGATGAGCAGAATGTAGGTGGAGATTGTTCGAAGGTGTTTCGGTGTCAGGGCAGGCGATTGCAGCGATGGCAGAGGAAAGCAGGGAGGCTAATTTTTGTGTTGAAGGAGGTGATTACTATGAAGAGGCAAGTATGGAAAAAAATTCGGAGATAGCCAGAGAAATGGTTGAAGTTGCAACTGTTCTGGATTGAAAATAAGGCAAGTTGCAGTTTGTTTGGGTTTGAAGTAGCAGTTTTGTGAGTTTTTCTTAGATGTAGTGATGTAGTTGCGTGGCTTGCTGATGGGTTTGATGATGGTATGAGAAAGTGGAAGAGCAGTTATGGTAATGGTGACAGGTAATGTAGATGTAGGAAATGTGAAGATGAAGGTAAGCAGGAACTGTGAAGTTGGAATGCCAGTGACTATTTCGTGGAGTTTGTGGGCTCGGCGATGACAGTTGATATGTATGTCAGTGGGAAGATGCAGCAGTCTTTTGGCAAGGTGGATGTTTGGTTACTTGATGGGTGAGTGTGGCCAGAAGCAGTTAAAGGATGACAGTGGGAGAATGTGCGATGGAAGTGGGATGTTGTGAAGTTGTAATGTATGTTTGACTGGTGGTTATGGATAGTATGTGAGTGTGGAGTTGTTAGATAGTGGTGGTTGAGGGAAGAAGAGGGTGGAGGAAGTGTAGGCAGTTGACAGATTTGTTCAAGGGTGTGATGGGTAGAAGTTTGTGGCTGCAATAAAGGAAATTGGAATGGTTAGTAACTCTGTTTGTGCACACATTTTTTGTATTGAAGTAAGGGTCAATTGGCAGGCGAGGCAGTAGAAGAAGATGGTTGAAGGAGGAGAGTTGTGGTTGTTTGAATGGTTCAGTGTCAGGTGGTAGTCTTGGTTATGGACATGTTTGTGTGGGAGGTTGTAGAAGACTGTGCAGTTGCAATGGTGATCGGGTATTGGTCTTTGATGATGGGGTATTTGGAGACAATGAGTGGAATGTGCAAGTATTGGGTGGGCTTGTAGGAAATTTGATGAGAGTAGGTGGGAGCAGTTGTTTGTGATGGATGATTATAGAAGTGGTGATGGCTGGTATTGTTGAAGTGGTAGTGGTAGTGTAGTGGGATGGCACAATTATGATGTGCACAAGGACAATGTTTTGCTGTATTGTAGTCGAAGAAGATGTAGGTGGTGGAATGCGAGTTGTCTGGAATGTATGGCAAATAGAATGGTGATATGCAGAGAGTAGTTGTGGGTATTTTGTGATGTTTTGAAAGGAGGAGATTGTTCTGGTGGATGAAGTGACAAGGATGTGGTGTGTAGAGCAGTAGCAGGGAATATGTGGTGTTGGAGGTTGTTGTTTGGAGAATGAGGAGTGTCTGATGGTCTTTGGTTGGATGTATGCGATGGCGGGTGAAGTTTTATTGTATGTGAAGAAGGCAGGTGTGTGCAAGTGAATTTGAAGAGGAGAGGAGGAGCAGTAATGTTTAACAGAGAGTGGTGAGCAGAGAGTATTTCAAATGTAAATTGGAAATTGAAAATGTATTTGAAAAGCAAATTATTGAATGAAATCTTTTTTTTGAAATTGTTCTGTGTGTTTTTTTAATAGGAATGCAAATGAAAATAGAAAAGGCAACAAGCTAACAAACAAATGCATGCATAAATCACACAAACGCTAAAAACTACTTTTTTAAATGCAAACACACACAAAAATTAAAACACACAAAAATCAAAATAAAATAATTCGAAGAATAGAAAATCAAAATCAAAACATATTCCCCAGCAACGGTGCCAAAAACTTGTTTGCCGACTAGTTTTCTATCGGTTTAGAAAATAGTCGAAAAATTTCAAATTAAAATTACCGCAAGCGCACAGCGTACAATTTTAGTACATGGTGAGTACGGGTCAATCCGTAGGGAATTTTTAAAATTTTAAAATTTTCAATTCAATCAAATTAGACCAAAGTGAGAGGAATTTGTTAACTGCAAAAAAGGAGCTAAAGCTAGAATTGAAATGTGATTTAAAAACTATTAGACTAGAGAACAATTTAGAGGCAAATCCACTCTCATATTTTTGTAAATCAATAAACAAATAATTTATGATCTCTAACTTTGATATTAAGTGAAATAATTTTTGTATTTATCATAAGTATTGTTTGTTTATGTTATTAATTAGCATAACTCAAACCATCAAACTATAATACAACAAATAAACCACTTATCAATTCTCATGAAAATGAAGCCAAAGCAAAAGCTATTTTAAGTATGATCTATTTACTATTGTAACTAGTAATATAGATCATCAAATTTCATTTTTACTTCCATTTCAAAATAAAAAATTAGTTAGCAAATGATGATGTAAATTGTATTTATGTTGAATAAGAATAGCTCATTTGCATAAGCAATATAAGCTATCAAACCCACTTGTATAAACTTACATCAAAATTCACTTTCATGAAGCACAAACAAAGATATCATAAATCATAAAAATGTTGAAATTACATAAAGTTAGAGAGCTTCATTAACCCTAAATTGAAGGGGTTTAGCTACTCATTTGTGTAATCAAATCAACACTTGTAAATTTCAACATTAAAAAGCGAAGAAATGAAAACTAAGCAAAGGAAGAAAGAGAGATTAACTACTACCTATTTGCATAAAAATTAAAGCTACACTACTTGCATGAATGTAAATCTAAGCTATGAATATTAAAAGAAAGAGAGCATAGAAATGAACATTAACATAAAAGCAAAGAAAAGCATGTAGAAAAGAAAATAGGAAGAGGCTTGGAAGCCATTTTTATTTCATGAAACATTGCCATTACAACTTGCTCTTTTAATTTCCTAACTAATGTGAAAGAGTGGAAGATATTTACATGTACATAAGAGGGCTATTTAAACATGCATAAACCCCTAATTCCATTTTTAGGGAGCTTCCCAAAATACCCTTTAGGAAGTGTGGCCACCAAGTAACCATTAGCCACGAATTAATCCATCATTTGATGTGCATGAAGCTTTAACCTCCACTTAGTTGTCCATTAGCTCCTAATTGTACATTTAGGTAAGTGGGTGGGGTCCTCCATGATCTTGAACTTGAATTATTTCCTCTTCATTCCTTTGTATTTCTTTGTGCATGCATATATCATCATGAATCCCACTTCCACATGCATCAAAATATCCTATAAAAACCATAAAAATTGTCCAAGTAAAAATTCTTAAATTGACACATGCACAAAAACGACCATTTTGCCCCTGAATGAAGATGAAAATATGATGATTTGAAATAATTAAATTTTGGTTTTAACATGTTAAAATGCCCAAATATGATGTTTATTTAAATAAAAAGAGATAAAATATGGATGTAAATATATGCGCATTTACGTGCACATCACGAAGCCTTTGTTCAATGACATACGATCTTTCCCAAGTAGGATTCATGTGTGATAGGACGGGAAAAACCTGCTTCAAGACGAGATCACCGATTTCAAAGGTTCTAGGTCAGACTTTAGTGTTGTAGTATCGGGCGACTAGATGTCGATGTATAGCTGCCCTCAAATCAGCTTCTTTGCGCTTCTCATCTACAAGTCTAGAGATTCTAAGAGGAGATCTTTATTCGTTCTGGGGTCATAGTAGGTCACTCAATGGGAAGGGACTTCGAATTCAAAGGGCGAATAGAGTATGGCTAACCTTGGAATTGTAGGTGGTTCTGTAAGCCCATAATCTCGTTGAAAGTTCACTTACCCACTTACATCTAGCCCTTTCCAAACGATTCTTCAAAATGGACTTTATGATTTTGTTCATAGCTTCGACTTGTCCATTTGCTTGAGGGTGAGCAATTGCTGCAAATCTCTTTTCAATATGATGCCGATGGCATAAGTCTTTGAATTTAGCATTGTCGAATTTGTTTCTATTGTCAGTTATAATGGTTCGTGAAAGAGCAAAATGACAGATGATTTTCTTTACAATGAAGTTGATTACATTCTTCATTATGATTGTGGCTAAAGGTTCTGCTTTGACCTATTTGGTGAAGTAATCAACTTCTACGATGTGGTACTTCGCACCACCTTATGAGATCGATAAGGAACCGATAATATCTATGCCCCATGTGGCAAATGGCCATGGACTGACCATTTGTGTAATTTCTGCCGGTGGATCTCTCAGAACTTTTGCATACAGCTGACACTTTTCGCATCACTTAATGCAATTAGCAGCATCTCGATAGACAGTCGGCTAATAATGACCATAGTAGAGTATTTTCTTTGTTAGGGTTTGCTCCCCAGTATGATCGTCGCATTCTCTTTCATGAACTTCCTTTAGGACTCGTTTTATATCATCATGAGTGACACTAGAGCAAGGGAACGGAAAAGCACTTTCTATACATGACTCCTTCCTGGATAATATACCATGAAGCTTTGTAGAGGATTTGCCGTCTTTCATTCCTCCATTCGGAAAAGACTCCCTATAGTAAATAATCTTTAATTGGAGTCATTCACGACTCCTTCTCAGGCTCCATCTCTAGTACACAATTGATTTCCATCTGGTTTATGCTCGAAGCGCCTAGTACTTTGACTGGGACGAAGCCCATTTGTTGTACATCCCTGATGCTAGCAAACTTTGCCAATGAGTTGGCCTCTTTGTTTTGATCTTAGGGAATGTGCATGATGTCATAATACTCAAAGTCGGTCGATAACTCTTGGACTTGGATAAGGTACGGAGCGAGTCGTTGTCCTTTAGCCTGGTAATCTTCACTGATATGGTATACTACCAGCTGGGAATTGCAAAAAATTTCAAGAGATTTTATTCCTAGTTCTTTGGCAAGTTTGGGTCCATCAATCAGAGCTTCATACTCAACTTCGTTTTTCATTGTAGGGAAGTCAAGCTTCAAAGCATAGCAAATTGATCGATCCTCTAGAGTTACTAGCACGAATCTAGCTCCAGAACAATGATCGTTGGATGCTCCATCCGTACACATTTTCCACCGAATGGTAGGGACTTCACCGCTCTCTGAGAGATCATCCTGTGCAGTGAATTATGCTATAAAGTCCGTCTGTGCCTATCCCTAGATGGCTCTTCGAGGGAGATAAGTGATGTCAAATTGGCTCTGTTCGATGTTCTACTTGAGTAACCTTCCAGACATCTCAGGTCATTGTAGGACCTATCGTAATGGCTAATCGGTGTAAATGCTGATGGGATAAACCTAAAAATAGGGGTGGAGCTTTCGCAAAGAAATCAACATGTAGGACGCTAATTTTTCTATCTTCAGATAATTCCTTCAGCCCCTGTTGTCACTTGCTAATATAATAGACTGGTCTTTGCATTCGATTATCCCTACGAAGCAGTGCGACACTTATAGCATGTATAGACACAGCCAAGTAGATATACAAGTCTTCGTGATCCATCGACTTTGACAAGGTGGAAGGCCTCTCTAAGTGGTTCACCAAAGCTTGGAATGCATCTTCATAATCTTGTATCTATTTAAAGTTTCTTTTTCCTTTTTTTAATCAAGTCGAAGAAAGGAATGCATTTATCGAAAGCTCTGGAACTGAATCAACTTAGGGCGGTACTTCCCATTTAAGCTCTATACTTGTTTAACTGTCTTCGGCACTTGGATGTTGCGAATTGCTCGAATCTTTGCGAGATTAGCTTCGATTACGCAAGCATTGACGGTGAAACCCAAGAACTTTCCTGATGCAACGCCAAAAAAACATTTCAGAGGATTGATCTTCATTTTATATTATCGGAGGATTTTGAACATTTTTGCTAAGTCTCTAATATGGCCGCTTGATCGTCGTGACTTCACGAGCGTATCATCCACGTATACCTCCATCATCTTTCCAATCTGGTCTTTAAACATTCAGTTGATTAGGAGCTGATAAATTGCTCGATCATTCTTCAATCCAAATGGCATTACCAGATAGCAATACAATCTAACTTTGGTAATAAAGCCGGTGTGCTCCTAGTCAGGAATGTGCATCGAGATTTGATTATATCTGGAGTCCATGAAAGATAGCAACTCATGTCCTGCGGTAGAATCCACCAGCTGGTCAAATCTCAAAAGGGGAAAACTGTCTTTTGGTCATGCTTTGTTTAAATCCAAATAGTCAACACATGTCCGCCACATTCCATTCGCCTTTCTCATAAGTACAGTAATGGATACCCATTTAGGTTAGAGGACATCACGAATAAACACATTGCATTTATGCCTATCTATCTCCTCTTTAAGGGCTCCAAATCTCTTTGGATCCATGCTACGCCTTTCCTGTTTCACCGGGACATGCCTCAGGTCGATATTTAATGCATGGCTCGTAATAGCAGGCGAGTTCCCAAACATATCAGAATAAGTCCAAGCGAATACATCAAGATTTTCTTGGAGAAAACTGCAAGTTCTTTCATCATCGAGGGGCTGAGCTGTGATCTGATCTTTAGGACCCACGATGGGTCGTTTTGGCTGACCGTGATGTCGATTGCTAGCTCAAACGGTGTAGCCTTGGTCTCTTTAACCTCCTCCTCGTCATCCATTGGATCTATGTCTTTACAGAACCGACCGTGGTGCCGATCCAAGGCCCAAGTGTTGGTTGTCAATCTTTGATGGCTTGGATGCAGAGAGACTTGTCCACACCCTTACCTTTTTCCTTCTGTTGAGCATCCATCATTTGCAGGCACGTCCGATTGCTTGATCACCATGCACAACTCCAACACCATTATCAGTTGGGAACTTCAAAGTTAAACACCATGGAGTAAGAGCTACTCTAAATTCAGCTAAGGTTGGTTGGCCCAGAAAAGCATTGTATGGAGAATCAACATCCAAGAAAACAATTAGCAAAATCCGCACTCTCCTACGGCCACCTTCTCCCAACTCCATGGGCAATTCGACATAACGGACAGCTTTGTCGCAGCACCGTTAAAGCCATGAATGCCTACTTTAGTCGGTCTCAAGTCCTTGGCTTCTATCCTTATCTGATCCTAAGCCTTTTTGAAATTAAATTCAAGGAACTAGCACAATCAACCAAGATCCTCCTCACTAAGGTGGGGCCAATCATGGTCGAAATGACCATTGGGTTGATCGTTAGTGTCTCCACCTTATCTGCATCTTTGTTTCTAAATACAATATTGTCTGCTATTGTACGCTGTTGTTTTGCCGCAGCCCCATCTTTTATACTTTAACAACACTCAAAATTCATATGCTTGATCGCACTAGCATAGCGCTCCATCTCATGCCAGCTCTTATCAGCTGGATGTGGTCCTTCGACTATTGTATTTATCACTAATCTTCCATAAGTCCGCGCAGGCTCCTAAGCCCTATGCGACGCTTGTCCTCGGTTAGGGTCGGATGTCTCCTGCCTGCCATTCTGTGAGGCTTTAACAAACTGCTGTAGTTTTCTTTCCCGAATTAGTTTCTCTATACCATTCTGGAGATGCCTACATTCATTCATGTTATGACCATAGCACTCTTGGAACCGCCAATAATTTTCAGTCTGCTTCTCCGTTGATTCTTTTGGAGGTGGCTTCATGTACTGCATGGTATTGCATGTAGATAAATAGATGTTCTCTAGGGATGTATTCAGTGGTCGGTAGGTGTCATATATTTGAATTCTTGACTTTCCTCTTCTGAAATCCCTCTTTCGCTCACGGTTCCTATCACTGCCTTTCTTTTGCTGATTTGGTTTATTTTGGGCATTTACTGGAACTTTTACGGAACACTTCCCAAACTGTTTCACTGCAGTGTTACTCTTGTAACATCCCCTATCTCAAAGCCCAAAGCTAAGTGCTACAGATGCTGCAATCATCTATAGTGTTTAACTTTCGATGACGAAATACGATAATGTTAATGGTCACCATAATATCATAAGCACGTGAATATGAAGTAAAATAATCACAGATTTCAATACAGCTTTTCTGATTACATTTCAAATCAATATTTCATGTTCAATTACAAAATCCCAAAACGATTCCCAGGTTCTGATTAAATATTATTATTACAAATTATGCCAAGAGCGACATATGAGGATGCCCCATTGGATGACCCGAGTACTAGATAGATAGACATATCAATCATAAGTACACCATAGCGAAAATAATACTAAATAACCCCTACATAGCTAACTTTGCATCCTGCAGGTCTTAGGAAGCTTATTCGTCCAATCTACTAAACCTGAAAAGTCCTTAACTCTTAATCTACTCAAATCAAATTTTGAGCACCCGAGAGTTTAAGGGGAAAACATAAACTTCGAGCCAGACATAAAGCCTAGTATGAATAATTCTATTACATCTCGGTTTACTTATATTAAGTGAGACCACGTCGCTTAGCGGATCGGGTTTCCCCTCACTAATATCCTTTTAAAAGCATATCTTTTGCAAATCAAAATCATGTAATCAAACTGATTATAACAACAGTAGCAAACACATATATGCATAATAATCAGGTAATCAATGGACTATTCGTCCACACTATAGTTTTATCTGGCTAACTACTAACCATTGGCTGAATCGGGCCTAATAGACATAATCAATAATCAAACTTCTATTAGACACAATACTGGACTCTCTGCCCTTAACTATCTTCTTCTAGGGTCAACTGATCCTAATGGTTTTGCGGGCTCACCAATAACCTATCTTTACTTTATATATTCCCTTCTGTATGTACATCATTTTAGTCCCATCTGTTTTAAAGCCCTATGCACTGGAATTTTTGACTCATATTAGCTATGGGCTACTAGCTAAAGTATAGGGCGCGACCCTACACTAGTCCCATTTGGTCTTCTAATATCTGAGTCATAAACTTAGGGTGAACTACCCCATTAAATTTTCCTTGAAAACATTTCTTCAATGGACTATCTGTCCAACCTTTCATTTAAACTGATTTACCCCTTTTAAATCATACTTAAACAAGGAAAATATGCTCCTTGCTTTACTCATAATATCTATGCCATGGTATATGCTTTACACAAAACAAGGTTGATGAAATCTGAATCAATGGGATTATCTATCCCTTCAAAATAAGTTAAAACCTTTTCTTAACTCAGAAAACATTAGGCTGTAAAGCCAAAAAAACACCTTTGAAACCATTATTTATAACCTTAAACAATCCTTTCCAAAACCATTGAAAGTATCCTTTTCAAAATCATTGCTTAAAACCTTAGACATCCTCTTTCAAAACAATTTAAACATGCCTTTCGAAAGCATTGGGTTCAAGTAAGAGTTTGTGGAAACATAGCTTCGAAACCATTTAAAAGTATTCATTTCAAAACCATTGGGTTTAACATCTAGTTTAACCATTCAGTTAAAGAGAACGGAAGCTAAAGTACCCCTTTCGTAAGCATTGTTCTCAAGTAAAAGAATTGGGGAAGAGGATAGCTTCGAAACCATCCTTTCGAAACCATTGCCTCTGAATTCTTATTAAAAGCGGCTAAAGACCTTTTTGAAAGCATTAAGAAGGCGGCTTCAATGATAAGAAAAAGAAAGCCTTCCTTTCAAACGCATTGCTATAAGGCTATAAAAAAGAGGCCTTTAACTAATTCGAAAGGTATCAATGCAGCGGCTAGGGTGTCAAATAGGTTCAAAAGCGGCAACTCCTTCGAAAGCTCCTTTTAAAAACAAAGACAAGCAGCAACTCTTTCGAAAGCTTCTTTTTAGAGCAAAGACAAGTTAATGGGTTCGAAAGATAATAAAAGCAACCCCTTCGAAAGCAAGCCTTCGACATGGTCCCCTCTGCCTTTCTCCAATACACTACATATCAATTGCTTGATACCATGTGCATTTGTTTCGAATGGGTAAGAAAGGCTCACTGGGCATGGTGATGGAAGCAAGTAATGGAAGTGGTGAAGTTGTAATTTGAAACAAAACTAATTTATGTCTTTCAATGTAATTTCTTTTCACTTAACTTGCCTAATTTGTTAAAATATAATTTTTTTGCAATTCTTTCTGTAAATTCTTTTCTAAAAAGGCTGGCGAATTCAATTGAAAACACTTTAGCAAATAAGCATTTCTCCTTAATAAAACATTTAAGTCCTCTAACTTAAATAATTTAATAACCATATTAAAACATCTAGGAAAAATCCATAAAAATCTCAATAATTCAATTTAAATATATTTTCTAACATTTATAAATTTTAGACCCGAAAACATTATTTAATTGCCTTAAATAATTTAAACCCAAAATTAACTATTTCCTCTCATAGAAAATTCATAATAAATCCACAATTACTTAGAAAATTATGAAACTTGAAACCCACTTCTAAAATAATGTTTTTGATCATGTATCAATAACACAATTCAAGTGGATTTCATTTGATAGGTTTTCTAATCTAAACCTATCATAAAATCTATATAAGACCATGTAAATCATCATCTTAAAGCATATAATCATTAAATCCCTATAACATGGCAAATACTTGCAAAAGAAATCAGGTTTACCTTCAAACCGAAATAATTTATCAAAAATAGAGATGTAAACTAATTATTCACCTTGGCTTTATGTTAAGAAGGTTGAGATTTGCCCTTAGATTGATTTGATTTTAAGCTTTCTACTTAAATCCTAGCTTTTCTCCTCCTTGAATCCCCTTAATGGTGGCCGACCGAGTTTGCTTAGGGTTTTGGTTTTGCTTTTTGAAAGTTAAAATGAGTAAGGAATGAAGAATGGAAGGGTTTAGGGTATTGGAATATAGTCTATTCCCATTTTACCCTTTCCATATTCCTCCTTCTTACTTATTTTTAATTCTCTTTTGCTAATACATTCATTAAGGCATGGCTCCTTCTTAATCAACAAATCTCAATCTCTTAACTATCTACATTATTTTATTTTATTTATTCAATTAAATATTCTAAATAATGTTAGTAAAAATTAGGGTCATTACAGACTCCCCCATTAAAGAATCTCGTCCTCGAAATTACGATAAGGCACTCACAACCATCAAACATGAAGGTAAAACATACCTTCAAACAAGTCAGGATAAGTATCTCTAATTCTGCTCTCGGTTTCCCAAGTACAATCTCTCTCGTCATCACTCCACTAGACTTTGACTAATCTGACTATCTTGTTCCTTAGTCTCTTCTCATCTCTCACAACTATACAAACTGGTTTTCTAACTATAGTCATGTTCGGTTCCACTACTAAATCCTCTAACATAGTCGGTGTAATAGTAGTTTCTGGATCCCAAATACACTTCCTTAGATGAGAAATATGAAAAACATTGCGTACTCCTGCCAAACTATTCAGTAACTCTACTCTATACGCGAGTTTCTTAATCATTTCTACAATAGTAAATGGTCCAACGAATCTTGGTGCCAATTTTATTGATTTTCCAAATCTGATTACACGTTTCATCGGTGACACCATAACGAAAACATGATCTCCAATTTAGAAATCTAAGTCTTTCCATCTTATATCAGCATAACTCTTCTACCTGGACTGAGCTACATTCATCCTAGCTCGTTACAGCTTCTTTAACCAAATCCGATCTAAGAATTAGTCTATCCTTGGTCTCTAACAAACAAACGAGAGATTTGCATGGCCTTCCATACAAAGCTTTAAACGGTGCCATCCCTATACTAGTCTAATAACTGTTGTTATACGAACACTCGACTAAGTGTAGATGGTCTTCCCATGATCCTCTGAAATTTTGCACACAAGCTCTTAAAAAATCCTCTAAGACTTTGTTAACTCTCTCTATTTTCCCATCTGTCTGCGGATGGTAAGTGGTACTCATCTTGAGCTTGGTACCTAAAGTCTCCTGTAGCTATTCCAGAACTCACTAGATAATAAGGAACCTCTATCACTTACTATACTACTAGGAATTCCATGCAATCTAACTATATTCCTCATAAATAACTTAGCTAAATCTGGTGTTGTCCTAGTCGACTTAACGGGTATAAAGTGTGCACTCTTTGCCAATCTGTCAACTATAACCCATATACTCTCATTTCTTATATTCGACCTTAGCAGCCAATCTATGAAATCCTTTGAGATAGAATCCTATTTCCGGACTGGAATATCTAAATGCTGAAGTAACCCACTCGGTTTCTGATGTTCAGTTTTACCTATTGACATTTTAAACATTGCCTCACCCATAAGCGTACGTCTCTCTTCATACCTTCCTAGAAGAAACTCATTTTCATATCTTGATATATCTTAGTTCCTCCTCGATGAATAGTGAACTTCAAACGATGACATTCTCTAAGAACTTCCTTCCTAATGTTTCCCACACTCGGAACAGGTAGTCGTCCTTTCTTTCTCAACCACCCATTTTGGTCAAGACTGAAATCTTTCAAGTCATTTCTCTCTGTTCCATTCCTTAACTTTCTGATCCGTTCAGCTAATAATGGATCCTCTCCTTATTTAGATTCAATCCTTTCTATCGTCACTGGTCGAACTTCTAAACACGACAACGTAGCAGTTCCTGGACTAAAACTACTCTTAGATCTCCATTGTACTCCGCATGTAGTCAATGCTTCTAAATCTTTCCACTCGGCTATCATTTCCAATACCGCATTCTAATATTTTCTGCTAAGTGCATTTGCAAACTTATTCCCTTTTCTCGATGTGTATTTAATACCAAAGTCATAAGCGGCTAAAAACTCTAACAACCTCTACTGTCTCATATTCAACTCCATTTGGGTGAATAAATATCTCGGTGACTTATGATCCATATACAACTCGAATCTTTCTCCCAAAAGGTAATGTCTCCACACTTTCAAGGCGAAAATTACCGCAAGTAATTCCAAATCATGAGTCGGATATTTAACTTCATGCGGTCTGAGCTATCGAGAAGCATAGGCAATCACCTTACCTCTTTGCATTAACACAGCTCCTAACCCAATTCCCCATGCATCCATGTACATCACCAAGTCATGATTCCTCTCTGGAATGACTAATACAGGTGCATTAGTCAACAAATGTTTCAGTTTCTGGAATGCCTCCTCACACTTATCAGTCCAAACAAACTTCACATCTTTCCGAGTTAGCTTAGTCATCGGCGCTGCTATCCGCAAAAAATCCTTAATGGATCTCCAATAATACCCAGCTAATCGAAGAAAACTCTTTATCTCAGTCACTATCTTAGGTCTCTTCCAACTATTCACTACCTCGATCTTAGCTGGATCTACTGACAACCCTTTCTTTGAGACTACATTACCAAGAAACTTTACCTCCTTCTTCCAGAAATGACACTATGAAAATTTCTCTTTCAGTTGATGCTGCCTTAGTGTCTCAAGCACTACTCTAAGATAAACTTCATGCTCTCTTCCATCCTTAAAGTATATCAAAATGTCGTCTATGAATAATAACATGAATCTATTTAGAAGATCTCGGAAGATTATGTTCATCAAGTCCACGAAGAATGCTGGCGTGTTAGTTAGACCGAACGACATCACTAACTATACGTATGATCCATATCTAGTCCTAAACGTCATCAAAGGAATACCATCCTCTGCAACTCTAAGCTGATAGAACCTGTTGCCAAATCCAACTAGGAAAATACTTTGGCTCCACTGAATTGGTCAAATAAATCGTCAATCCTAGGTAACGGATTCGGTTCTTTATCGTCCTCTCATTCTGCTTACGATAATCGATACATAACCTTAATGATCCATCTGGTTTCTTAGCAGACACTACGGCTGCTACCGAAGGCGAACTGCTTGGTCTGATGAAATTCTTACCTTCTAAATCCACCAACTGTACCTTTAATTCCTTCATCACGGTAGATGTCATTCTACTTGGCGGTATACTCATAGGTTTTTCTCCTGCTAGTAAATCTATATGAAACTCAATGGATCGTTTCGGCGGTAGTCCTATCACAGGTCAAAGACATCTGCGAATTATCTAATAATGAAAACTCGATTTAACTCGTCTTCTGCCTCCATAAAACCCAACAAAGATTAACCTCAAAACTAGGATTTTCTACGGAGTATATAATCTGATCACTACAACAAAGGTGTCCAAGTGATATTTTCCTATCATGGCAAAATATCCTAGCATCGTACTTACTTAATCAATCCATACCCAAAATAATTGTAACAACCCCTATCTAGAGACCCAAAACTAAGCGCTACAGATGCTGCAGTCATCTATACTATTAGCTTCCGACGACTAAATATGGCTATGTTAATGGTATCAATAATATCAGAAGCACTTGAATATGAAACAAAACATAGATTTCAAAACCAACTTTAGTTTATTACATTTCAAAACCAATTGTTTCACATTCACAACACATAATCCCAAATCGTTCCCAAGCATAGATAAAATATAATTATTACAAAATACGCTAAGAGCGGTATATGAAGATACCCACTTGGATGATCAGAGTCATATGGTCATAATAGACTTAATACAAACACATCGGAAATGTAAAAAAGCATATAGCTGCAACTCCTAAATAGCTATCTATTTGCCTCCCGCATGCCTCCGGTAGCCTTATTCGTCATCCTACTAAAACCTGAAAAGACCTTAACCTCTCAGCCTACTCAAATCAATTTTGAGCACCTGAGAGTTTAAAGGGAAAACATAAACTTCGAGTCAGACATAAAGCCTGGTGTGAATAATAATATACATCCCGGTTAAATATGTTAAGTGAGACCACACCGCTTAGCGGAACGGATTTCCCCTCACTAACATTCTTTTAAAACATATCTTTGCAAAACCTTTTCCTGCAACCAAAATTGGTTAAATACTATAAAGCATCATTATGTAAACATACATAAATATCAGGTAATAAATGAACTATCTGTTCAAACACAAAAATTTTGTTTGGTTAACTTTTAACCTTTGGCTGACTCGGGCTTACCAGATAACATATCAAAATATCTAACATCTGTTAGACACACCTCTTCTGGACTATCTTTCTTTAACTATCTGTTAAATACTTCACTTCGGGACGGTCTGTCCCTAGCTTAATCATCTCCCAGGTCTTCTTGATCCTAATGGTTTTGCGGGCTCACCAATAACTTATCTGTATACAAATATATACTCCTTTCTGTGTGTAATCATAATTTTTAGTCTATCTGACTAAACCCTACACACTAGAATTTTGGACAACAATTAGCTGGGGCTAGTAGCTAATGTATAGGGTGCGACCCTATACTAGTCCCATCTGGTATTCTAATATCTGAGTCATTTTACTTAGGGATCCCCTCCAATAATTTTCCTTGAAAACATTTTCAATATGATTTAAAACTTTTAAATCAAACTTATACATGGAAAATATAAAATCTTTATGCTTTACTCAAAATCACCTTGCCACGTTGTATATATATACTTTACTCAAACTTTAGTTGATGAAAACATTTAACCATTTGAGAGTACCCCTTTCGATTCCATAGAAAGTACCCTTTTCTAAATCTTTTGAAAGCATCTCCTTCGAAACAAAGTAAAACCCTTTAATTATCTAGGCCTAGAAGCCAAAACCTTTCCTTTTGAAACCATACTTCAACCTTTCGAAATCATCAGAATCTTTCCTTTTGAAAACAATACAACATTAGATATCCTACTGTTATCCCGCCTTTTGGCAAGGCCGTGACACCAAGGAATTGACTAGTAACCGATGACGGTCCGTCCTAGAGATCAGTCATACACAGGCTCACTATAGATATCGACGAATTTTGTCTGAGTCCGGATCGAGCCAAAATTGGTAGGACATGACAAGCTAAGCCATGAGAGTCAACATTCCAAATCTCAAGCCAATCCGAGTTCGTATGCTCAAGTTGTGAACGACACAAAATTGGACGAGAACAGCCTTCTTCGACTCGCTCTAGTTCGAATCCGTAGGAAGTGCACATTTCGATTCGCTCCTCTTCAAGCCATTCTTCGACTCGCTCCGTTCACAACCATCAGAAGCGGCGCCTTCGACTCGCTCCCTTCGACTCGCTTCGCAACCATCAACAGCGACTTCTTCGACTCGCTTCGCTACACTCAGAAGCGACTTCTTCGACTCGCTTTGAAACACTCAGAAGCGACTTCTTCGACTCGCTTCGCAACACTCAGAAGTGACTACTTCGACTCGCTCCGCTTCGCCCCCAATAGATGCCTTCTTCGACTCGCTCGATCAATGCTCACTTCGACTCGCTCCGCCTCAAGCCATACTTCGACTCGCTCCACTTCGTTGACTTCGCATCCATCTGAAGGCGTCTACTTCGTGTCCATCGATGAGGAGCAAAGCACAGCAGTCAATACAGGTTAGTGCCATGTCATCGAGTCACGCAGAACCGAGTCGAACAGAGCGAGTCGAACAGAGCAAGTCGAACCAAACAGCCTACCGAGAATCCCATTTCGTATCGATCATATCTCCTAATCTACAAGTCCAAATGCTATGAAATTTTCACATAAGACTACGTGCATGCTAGGGAATGTCCACGCCAAATTTCGACTCCATTGGATGAAATCTTGATCGATACGAAATCTGTTCGTATCGATCACGGATCGGACTGAAACTACATGGGCTTGGGCGCGCGGACCTGGTCACGTGCCATAGAGGGTCTCCCGAGATCTGGGCGAAATATCAGCCTCCTACACCTATAAAAAGACCCCCAAAGCCAACAGAGAAGGGGTTCTTCTTCCTCTTTGAGATCTCCAACGCCCGGACTCCGCCAGATCCAGATCTAAACTCCATTGCTGCTGCTACCAACGAATTACACTACTGCAAATCATTGTTATTCGTTGTAATTTGGTGAAATCAATTGTAAACATCAAAGAAAGATCAATAAAGTAAACTACTTCATAGTGGACGTAGGCAATACGCCGAACCACTCTAAATTCTTGTGTCTCCCTACATTTTAATTATTCTTATTTCTGAAATTTGGAGTTTTTGTTAGATAATTCCTCTTTTTCCATTTAATTTCTTCGCTTTATCTCTTCAAAGACTTCCGACGAGTGTTGTGCCCAATTTTGGTACAAACACTTTGGTGCTTTCAATGAGAAAAACCCAATTTTTCTCATACTCTTTGGATCTCCTATCTATATTGGATTGCATAAATCTACGAAGAAGATCCAGATCTAGAACTTTGAAGCCCTCCCATTCTATTCAGATTTGCAATTAGATCTAGGAAAGGACTTCATTAATTCATTATGGTGAGCACACGTACCACTTCTGCAGCTGCTGAACAATGAGCACGGGACCGACAAAATCCCATGCAATCACCTCCATCCAACCAAAATGCTGCAGGACCTTCAGATCCGTCAGGTCCAATCACTAGACAAGAATTCCAGACATTGCTTCAAGAGTTGACCCAAAGTCGACAGCAGCTAACTGAACAACTACGTGCCAACATAGAGTTGACTAACCAGCTAAATCGCCAAAGGCGAAGAAGATCCAGAAGAGACCAAGGTTCTCATTCTTCCACAGAAAGTTCAACCTCCTCCGATGGCCAAACCAGATCCACACGTCCACTGCTACGTGTAAGCTACACCCAAGCCACAGACACCAACCTGCTTCGAACCTTGGGCAACCTAGAGCTGGACCATCCACTAGTCTCCGTACAGAACCTTCAACTCAAGGAGGAGCTGCTCCTTACCATGTTACCGGCAACATTGCTACTACCACCACTGCCAGACGGGGAGGTGATACAAGAAGCCAAGCTGATCCTCAGCGTAACCAACGGGAGCAGACTCCTGAGCCTTATGTCCCTGAAGATGTTGAACCAAGGAGGCGAGGCACGGACCGTCGACCGCGTCCGGTCCAGACTCGCACTGTGGAACCCGACCACACCTTGGCACAACATGCCCCAAATATCCGAACGCCGGATATACCAGCGATGATCCGCCAAATGATCCGTGAAAGTCAGGGTCTCTCTAATGACGACTGGGGAATCTCCCGGAGTCACACCCCTTTCACCGATGACGTTTTATATGCTGAACCACCTCGGCACTTCAAGATGCCAGCTTTGCTAGTTTATGAAGGAATTTCTGATCCCAATCAACACGTCCTGAAATACGAATGGCTGATGAATGCTGCCAGAGCTGATGACGTAGTAAAGTGCTGTAGTTTCCCCGTCTCCCCAGGGGGCATCGCTACCATGTGGTTCACTCGTTTGCCACCGTGATCCATCTCTAACTTTGACCAGATGGCCACCAAGTTTGTCAAACAATTTCATATGCACGTGGCGAGGCCTACGGACGTTAACACTCTGTCTAGTGTTACACAAGCCCCCAGAGAAACACTTAGACATTACTTGGAGCGATTCCATGCTGCGTGTGGGGAAATAAGCAATCCCAATGATAACTCTATCCTGATGGCACTGACTAAGGGGATTGATGCTGATTCCGAGTTGAGAAATTGGTTAGCTGGAAAACCACCTACGTCATTGGACCGTTTCTATTCCAAGGCAGCCCAATTCCTGAGAAGGGAGGATGCAAAACAGTCTAGGAAGCAGGATGACACAGGGCCCAACGTCGAAGGAATACAAAGTAACATCGCTGTTAAACAATCCGGAGATAGTTCTGGGAAAATTCAGTTGAACATACAAAATAAACAGAATCAGCAGAGAGACAATGGAAATTAGAACAAAAAACGCGATCAGAATCGTGGTCCACCGCGTAGAGCTTCCATGTACGATAATTACACTCCATTGAACACGTCATTGGAAAATGTGTATTTGCAGACCTGCAATACCATGCAGTAGAAGAAACCTGCCCCAAAACCGCCAACTGAGAGACAAATCCAAACAGGAAAATTCTGTAGATTCCATGAGAGTTATGGCCACAACACCAATGAGTGTCGTCACTTACAAGACCTCATTGAAAAACTGATACGTGAGCGGAAGCTGGATCAGTATGTGCGGGCGCCGCAGTCTGGTGGTGCGGGGCCATCAAATCAGAATCGTGCGCCGAATCAGGAAAGACATGAGGAACCCGCTCGTACAAGCGGGAGGTTAGTTATCAATACGGTAAGTGGTGGTCCTCACCCAGCAGATCGAAGCTGGAAGGAAATGGAGTCGTATGCCAGTTCTATCAGGCATGCGGACTTCGAGTGTTGCAGTAACTTTGATGAAGGAGCTCCGGCCAAGCAACAGAAGACGATGACAGATGACATCGTGTTCAGGAACAGAGACGCTGATAAAGTCGAAGCCCCCACTATTGATCCACTGGTCATCTCAGCACAAGTAGGTCCCGCTTGGATGAAGAGGATCTTAGTTGACAATTAGAGCTATGTGAAAATGGAAGCCACGAACTTGAAGCCTTGTCAATCTCGAGTCCATGGTTTCAACGGAAGTGCTACTATACCCACCGGAAATGTGGAACTGCCAGTAGAGTTGGGAGTTGGAGAACGT
The DNA here is from genome assembly GCA_030737815.1 of Allium fistulosum. NCBI lineage: Eukaryota > Viridiplantae > Streptophyta > Magnoliopsida > Asparagales > Amaryllidaceae > Allium > Allium fistulosum. The sequence continues at coordinate 692,750,216 of CM060903.1, read as the reverse complement.
CGGAGAGTGCGGATGTTGCAATTCATTGTTTTGGACATAGACTCCCCTTACAATGCTTTCTTGGGCCGACCGGCCCTCGCTGAATTCAGGGTAGCCATCGCCCCGTGGTGTTTGACTTTGAAGTTTCCCACTGATCATGGAATAGGAATCATTTAGGGAGATCAGGCTACTGCCAGAGCCTGTTATGTTGCTGAGATGCGGGAGGCGTAGCGAAAGGAGAAAGGAAAGGGCGTAGAGGAATCTCTTTGCGTCCGTTTCGCCGATAATTGAAAATTAACGCCCGGGCCCAGGCCCGGGCACCCCAGCCAATTCCTCAAGGATCTCGACCCGAGAGAAACTGAAGACGAAGGAGAATCTAAAGAAAGTCAAGCATCCTCGACCGAACTGACGATTGATGTCCCAGTTGACAATAACGATAATTCGAAAATGATAAAGATTGGATCTCAGCTAAGCCAGCAAACTCAAGAGGAATTGGTCGAATTTCTAAGGGCAAATCTTGACGTATTTGCTTGGACACATTCCGATATGTGTGGGATCTCGCCGGACATCACGAGCCACACCCTGAATATTGATCCACGGCATGTCTCGGTCAAACAAAAAAGGCATGGTATGGATCCAGAGAGGTCTGCCGCCCTTAAAGAAGAAGTAGAAAAGCTTGAAGCAAACGGATTCATTCGAGATGCACTATATCCTGAATGGGTGTCAAATCCCGTGCTCGTCCGAAAGCCAAACGGGAAGTGGAGAACATGTGTCGATTATTTCAATCTGAATAAAGTGTGTCCCAAAGACAGTTTCTCGCTTCCTAGAATTGATCAGCTAGTAGATTCGACTGCTGGACATGAACTCTTATCCTTCATGGACGCATATTCAGGCTACAATCAAATACCGATGCATTTACCCGATCAAGAACATACCAGCTTCGTAACCAATCTAGGACTTTACTGTTACAAGGTAATGCCATTTGGACTCATGAATGTCGGGGCTACCTATCAACGATTGGTCAACCGTATGTTTGCCAATCAAATCGGGAAAACAATGGAAGTATATGTAGACGACATGCTTGTGAAGTCACGACTCTCCACCGACCATGTTAAAGACCTGGAAACTATGTTCAACATACTTCGAGAATACAAAATGAAGCTCAACCCACTGAAATGTCACTTTGGAGTTGCATCCAGAAAGTTCCATGGGTTCATCGTTAACGCTCGGGGAATCGAAGCTAATCCTGAAAAGATTTGGGCAATCAGAAATCTTGAAACTCCAAAGACTATAAAGCAAGTCCAGAGTCTCAACAGAAAGGTAGTGGCATTGAGCAGGTTCATTTCAAAGTCCACTAACAAATGCATTCCCTTCTTCGATCTGATCCGAAAAGGGAAGCGAAACTTTGAATGGACCACGGAGTGTGAGGGCGCTTTCCAAGCACTAGTTCAACATCTATCCACACCTCTAATACTGTCAAAGCCTATTGATCATGAGAAGTTGTATACATACTTGGCGATATCAGAAAATGCTATCAGCGCTGCCTTGGTTCGAGAAGAAGACGGGATACAGAAGCTAGTATACTACGTCAGCAAACGATTGACTGGGGCTGAAAGGAACTATTCGAAGCTAGAAAAGTTGGCCTACTGCCTTGTAATTGCATCAAGAAAACTCCGACCGTATTTCCAGGCATACCCCATTGTTGTTTACACCGACCAGCCGTTATAATAGGTCCTTTCGCGGCCTGAGACGTCTGGTAGGTTACTCAAGTGGAACATCGAACTGAGTTAGTTTGATATTACTTACACTCCAAGATGATCAATCCAAGGACAAGTCCTCGCTGATTTCATAGTTGAATTTAACATTCCAGAGGACTTGCCTGAAACCAGTAAATCCCCCGAATACGTCTGGAAGCTGTATACAAATGGTGCATCAAATGACCGGTGTTCGGGCGCTGGTGTTGTACTCGAGACCCCCGAAGGCCGATCCATATGCTATGATGTGAAGTTCGATTTTCATGCGACTAATAATGAAGCCGAATATGAAGCCCTCTTAGCTGGCTTAAAACTTGCTAGGGATTTGAGAATCATCGTAGTTGAAATTTATTGCGACTCGCAATTGGTTGTGTGTCAAGTACGGGGAGAGTATCAGGCAAGACATCGATGGTTGGAAGCTTACTTAGCTTGAGTTCAGGAAGTACTGAATCAGTTCGAATACTACGCCATCTATTGTATACCTCGGGAGCGCAACCAAAAGGCCGATTCATTGGCGAAGCTAGCCAGCACAGGTGAAGCTCAGCAAATGGGCCTCGTTCCCGTAGAAATGCTATCTACCCCAAGCATCGACCGGACAGAAATAAACTGGGTATGCGAAACCGTTCTCGAAAAGGATTCATGGATGACCCCACTCAGAAATTACATTGAGCACGGAACCCTGCTGGAGCGTAGGAGTGAAAAGAGACAGGTCCTTCGGAAGGCCTCACGATTTACCATCAAGAATGGACTCATGTACAGAAGGGGGTACTCAGTCCCCCTACTTCGATGTATCGCTCACGATGAAATTAAACATGTATTGCGCGATGTGCACGAGGGAGATGTGGCGATCACACCGGGGGGCAAGCACTTGCCAAGAAAATACTTCGCTACGGATATTACTGGCCTACTGTGAATCATGATGCATTGGACTATGCAAAGAAATGTGATACGTGCCAGAAATATGCCCGAATTCCTAGAGCTCCTCCCACCGAGATAACACAAATGGTCAGCCCATGGTCGTTCGCAATGTGGGGCATCGACATCATCGGGGCTCTACCCCTAGCAAAAGGTGGTGCGAAGTACGCCATCGTCGTAGTTGATTACTTTACAAAGTGGGCCGAAGCCGAAGCTCTCGCTACCATTACAACGAAGAAAGTAATCAACTTTGTGGTTCGTAACATCATCTGTCGATTCGGTCTCCCGCACACCATTATTACGGACAACGGAACCCAATTCGACAGTGCTGAATTTAAAGATTTCTACAAATGATTTCACATCCGAAAGAAATTCTCTGCAGTTGCACACCCTCAGGCAAACAAACAGGTTGAAGCAGTTAATAAAGTTATAAAATCCATCCTGAAAAAACGACTGGAAAAAGTCGGGGGCAAGTGGGTCGATGAACTTCCTATGGCTCTATGGGCTTACCGAACAACCCACAAGACCGTGACCGACCACACTCCATTCTCTCTCTCTTACGGTTCAGAAGCCGTTATTCTAGTTGAACTAGAAGTACCTTCTCATCGTGTGACATACTATGATCCAAAGACAAATGCTATATTACCTGCTGAATCTCTCGATCTACTAGATGAGAAGTGCGAAGAAGCTGATTTGAGGGCAGCTGCACATAGAAGTCGAGTCGCCCGCTTGTACAACGCCAAGGTCCGCCCGCGAACCTTTGAACTAGGCGATCTCATCCTCAAAAGAATCTATCTGGTTCCTTTGCATATAAAACCGACATGGGAAGGACCGTATGTTATTGAACGAAGGCTCGGAGATGGCACATTCAAGCTGTCAACCGTCGACGGTCTTACTCTGCCTAGAGCTTGGAATAGCGAGAGCCTTCGCCGCTATTACACATGACAAGCTATCTTTGTCCATTTAGTTTACTTTCCTTTTCCGCAATTTGTTTCTGCATTTCGAAATTAGAACTTGTAATAAGGCAACTGACTTTGCCATACTTTCTTATTTCAGCAATAAAATGCAATCTCTTCGAGCCAGAGCTGTGATTTACTTGTAATGCTTCATACAACCATCACTATGCACGGAGAGCTAAGTTTCACCATATGGTGGAATTTATTCAAATAGAGAGTGACTGCGGTGCAACCAATCACTCGTTAAGTGAAACCAGAGCTCGGGGACAAGCCATCACGTCAAAGTCAAAAAAAGGATTGATACACGACAATCCTTCATCAACTCCGTATTCCCAGAGTGCGAAGCGGAGTATAAACATCAACTCCGAATTCCCAGAGTGCGAACCGGAGTATAAACATCAACTCCGAACTCCCAAAGCGCGAGTCGGAGTATAAACATCAACTTCGTATTCCCAGAGTGCGAAACGGAGTATAAACATCAACTCCGAACTCCCAGAGCGCGAGTCGGAGTATAAACATCAACTCCGTATTCCCAGAGTGCGAAGCGGAGTATAAACATCGACTCTGAACTCCCAGAGTGCGAGTCGGAGTATAAACATCAACTCCGTATTCCCAGAGTGCGAATTGGAGTATAAACACCAACTTCGTATTCCCAGAGTGCGAAGCGGAGTATAAACATCAACTCCAAATTCCCAGAGCACGAATTGGAGTATATACATCAACTCCGAGTTCCTAGAGCATGAACCAGAGTATAAACATCAACTCCGAACTCCTAGAGTGCGAGCCGGAGTATAAACATCAACTCCAAATTCCCAGAGCGCGAATTGGAGTATAAGCATCAACTCCGAGTTCCCAGAGCGTGAACCGGAATACAAACATCGACTCTAGATTCCTAGAGTGCAAAACAGAGCGTAAACACCAACTTCAAGTTCCCGAAGCGTGAATTGAAGTATAGATGTCAGCTCCAAACTCCCGAAGCGCGAGTCGGAGTACAAATGCCAATTCCAAGTCCCCAGATCGCGGACATATGATTGAAACTTAAGCCGGCATAACCAACCGCCAGTAAACGAATGGGAATCCCCGGAGTGTGGATATGATCATCGACAATCAAATAAGCATGGATGAACTACTCAATCTCCGCTTGTCTCAGACATCCGTTCGGTGGCACTAGACTTAACATGTTATATGTAAGAAACGATCGTCGACTGATGATCTAAAACTCACCACCAAGACTGGGGGGCAAGACTTAAGCATCGACCATCGACTGAAGCAATGCAACGTCAAAATTCAACTCGCTTCCCGGTCGCAAACCATGTCCACCGTTTCCGAACTTGGCAAACAAAAACAAACTTGATTCGAAAGCTAAAACTTCACAAGTGCATTTCAGACATCGAAACACTTAGGCAAACACACAATGACAGAAAAGAAGCCAAAAAAGAGAGGTTTCATTTCTATTCTTTGTAAAAGAAGTTCGTGTACAAGTTTCCAAAAATGACTACTAGCAGGGGCCGAACCCGCATCTATACACGGCTAATGAAATGCAAGTCAAAATGAACTAGGGAAGCATGTTTAATCTTTCTTCTTCCTTGGCTTCCTTCTCGGTGTAGAGCCGCTAGAGCCACCACTAATCTTCCTCTTCGAGCCTTTGCTTTTCGGCGGTGGGTCTTCAGACGAGGGCATTATATCAACATCCTCCTCCGAACTCGAGTGGATAGGAATGCTCCCTGCGGGCGGAGTCGGAGGAACAAGATCAAGTACAGAAGGTGGAATATGCACGCTGGTAATGAAGACAGCACCACTGGGAGATATCATGCTAAGAGGAGCAGGTCCCAGTGCTGCCATCCCACCTCTAAAACTGCCACCATGAGCCGCTGCTGCCATTTCAGCGTCGATTTGAGCGAACATCTCCTCTTCAGTTACTGCTCGAGCCCCGCTAAGAGCATCAGCAGTCGGCATCGAAGAACTTGCAGCAGGATTAGTTCCACTCATGACAGATGACAGGTCAGCAAGAGGATCGCCGTGACGATGAAAGAGTTCATCCATTAGCTGCTCGTCAAACATAATTGTACCTCCCTGCAGATCGTCAAGCGGGGCAGCTGTGCTCATGGTGATTGCTCCGGTCACAATAGCCTCCTGCGTTTGATATGGCTCTTGAGTAGCAGGAGGCATGGCCGGTGCGGCATCGATCATTGGACAAAGAATGAGAAAACTGTTAGAACTTAACTCGATCGAAGATGTCGACTTAAGAAAGATATGTGGAATGTTCAGAATACCTTCCTCAGTTTGACTCGTAGGCGGTAGAGCGGCATCAATGACTTGCGCTTCAGACGAAGACATTTGCGGTTGATCTGGATTATAAGCAGGAACGGCCTGGGGATCGACCGCAGACGAGGATTCGGGCTGGGTTGACGCGGGAACTTCAAGACTTGCTTCATGGTGGTCAACTCCAGAACCCTCTCCCACTTCAAAGTGCTGGGCGCCAAGTCTTTCCTTCTCACGCAGAATCATCGACTCGTGGAGAATCTTCTTTTCATCCTCAGTCAGAATGCGATTCTCGAGTTCGAATTCATCCACAGACTCGCCATGATGCGCCTCCTTCTCCTCCTCGACCAGTCGGCCCCAATCATTATAGAGATGCGTCGGAAAATCATCGAGCCAGGCTAGACCCCTGTGCCTCAACACGTTAGCGTTGTAAACAACAAGAAGGTATTCGATGTCAGCCTCAAGTCTGGACTCGGCCAACTTCACTTTTTCCTCCACCTCAGCCTCCACCTTGTGGACTTTAGCCACGGCCGCATCCCGTTCGTCCCTGAGCAGGACAGCTTGTTCGCACGCCTCCTGGGCTGCGTTGTTCGCATCATCTTTTTCCTTGGCCATGTCGGTGAATTTGGCCTTAAGTTCATTAAGTTCCTTGACCACCGCATCCCGCTCAGCGGTAACTGTAGTATTCCGGTGGCCCATCTCCTCCACCAAGACAACGTGAGTCTGTCCCAACCTCTCCATTGCCGCCTTCGCTTCGTCAGCCTTTTTAATGGCCTCAATCTCAAATTTCCGAGAAGACTCGGACTCAGCGGTGAGTACCTGAATAATCCGATCCCTTTTTGCGAGCTCGGTCTCCATCTTCTCGAGTGCTTTGGCTCGCTAAAAGGCCACTTTGTAAGCTTTTTCGGCAGCCTTTGCCCACTCTCGGTATTGGGTGTAAATGTCGTGGACATAATCATGCATCGTGCCTTCTACCCCTGATGGAATTCTTTTTAAGTGAGGAGGGAAGACATAGCCATCGAAGTAGATATTCGGAAAATCCTTCCTCATTTGAGCCAATTTAAGGGCCCCTTCTCCTGTGGGGTCAGCTGGGACCTGCTCTGTAATCACGGAGGTCGTGGTCTCGACTCTCTGAAGATGAGATTCGGACCTAGAAGCATGAGAAGACGGCCTGTGACGAGGAGGCTCTGGTGGATTTGAAGTTTGAACAAGAGAAGGAGACAGAAGTCTAGGAGGAGGAGAGCGTGATCTGAATCGATGTCTATACTCTCTGTCATGCCCATACCTGTCCTGGTTAGAGTATTCGCGATCGCGATCCCTATCTGAATCCCTCCTACGGGAATCATAGTAACCAGAAGCTTTTCGGGTTGAGTGAAGATTCCCGAGCATTGATCCTCTTCCAGACATAGTACCTGAGAATAAGAAACGAAGAAAGAGTTAGTGACTTCTTGAGTTGGTCGATTTACAGTCGTGAATCATGCAGTGTAGTGAAGTGTATGCATGTGCAATCCCCCGACCAACCAAAAATGTCGGCCGCACTCGTAGCAAGCGACCCGCTCAGTTCAAGAGCGCTATCAAGCTCCCCCATCCCGGCGTCGTGTTGAGACGACACAAAATCCGGAATCGGAACATCGGCAAGCCCTTCAAAAAGATTCTCTACCGGTGGGGGAGAAGCCTCTGTAATTCTAATCCCCGGAACGGGCAAAGACACGACCACGGATTTAAATCTCTCAGATTTAGAGCGTTTGTGAGCAACAGCCTTGCCTTTTCTTTTTCCTCCGGAATCTTGAAAATCGAAAGAAGGCCCGGCCGAGAGCTCGGTATCGGTAGGCGTTCTCTCTGGATCAACTTCCTCGGTTATCACGACCGTGGGCGCTTTGCGCTTCACCCGTCTCTTTGGGACCACTCTATGTGTCCCTTCCAGATGTATGCTCTGCCTCCGTTCTATCAGCCCAACAATCCTCAAATTTTTATCAGACAGAACCAAGTCGATATGCCTCTCTTCGCCCGGAAATGATTGAAGAATCCGAACAAGCTCTCTGAAGTATGCGTCATCGGAGCGAGAGATTGCAGCTATAAGAAAGGAAAAGCATGTCAGTTTTGAAGTCAGTTACTAGTATCTCAATGATTCAAGAGAGAAAAGGCAACACTTATGTCTATCCAACCACCGCCTAGCAAATCCAGGGGGCACCGAACGTAGAACCAGTCAGTTTTATAATAACTTAGCCTTCCCTAGGAGCCCAGTACAATGTGACAGTTTCTGACCGCTTCCAGGAAGGTGAAAGAAGGGCTGTCTCCACGGCTCTTGACGTTGAATAAATATCTAATTTCGATCGGCTTCGGCGGTCGAAAGAGGATCTCCATAAACATGACAAAGGTGTTGTTCAACAGGGCATACCCGTTGGGATGTAGCTGAGACGGAGCAATGCCAAGAAACGATAACATCTCCCTTATATATTGGTTGAAGGGAGGGAGTGTCCCCGCTGTGCAAGCGTGACGGTTGAAAGCAGCAAACCCTTCCGGGGGATCGTGCGGCCTGTCATTTGGCCCAGGAAGTAGTACGTCGTCGAGCGACAAACCGTGCCTCAAGCAAATCCATCCTAGCATATCTTCGGAGATACCCGACGGCACTGAATCTTGCGGATTACAAATAAACCGGGTGCCCGGACGATCGTCCGGAGCTGGGTCTATAACTTCGGCTTCAATAACCGGTATCTCTATGGTTGGAGGAATAAAACTTGGGAGTTTCGGCTGCTGAGAACTTGAAGGGTCCATGACTAGCTAGCTTATAAAAAATCATTGTTAAACTGACAAATAACACTCGTGCATCCCCCAGTGTAAAGTGTGTAAGTGTGTGCTGTGCTGTGTAGTGCTGTATATCATCTGAGAAGATCTACAGGATTAAAGGAAGCGTGTAAACGACGAGACTTCGGGATTCAGTCGGAAGGACCGTCATCGTTGACCATCACAACCGTGCCATCCAGTTATTAGCTATCATTTAAAGTTGCTATCATTTTGATAAGTTCCAGTTTCGTCGACGAGCTTCGATAGGCAATCAGATATGTGGTGAAACGGTTAAGTCCAGTAATACAAGTTTGAAGCTCGTCGGAGTCAATTGTACAAATGTGCAAGGAGTTTCAAATTTTTTAATGATCAATTCGTATTGCTCATGAGAGCCGTGTTCGCATCAATTAGTTATGGTCGTGTACGTGTGAGTCAGACTCGGTCAAAAGGGTGGAATGCAAGTTCGACTCGATCAGGGGCTAAGGATTTCGAATCGACCGGAGTGCAACACTCTGACTCGATCCCAAAGCCTCTAGTTCGACTCGCTCCCAAAACTATACAGTTCGACTCGCTTCTAAGACAACGCAGTTCGACTCGCTCCCAAGGCTACGCGCTTCGACTCGATCCAAAGCAGCCGCTTCGACTCGACCCAAGGCCATCCACTTCGACTCGATCGAAGGCTACCGTTTCAAATCGATCATACACAGCCCCTTCATATCGATCCACATATTCAAAGCATTCGACTCGATGCAAAGCTCCACCATAGATCGATACGAAGGCCTCCGCCTCATCATCTCGAAACCCCTACTTCAGATCGACACGAAGCTGAGGCCAAGGAATTTTCGATCGACCATGACTCTGTTTGATTTGGTCTTAAGAAACGAGTCTCCTCGTTTACGCGATGGTTTCGCTTAATGGATTACCTAAAATTTTCAACTGGTTCAAACAACTGAAGGTATGAATCGGTTCGAAGGCAAGGATGTTTGTTCTTTCTTCTCGAGTTTCTGAGCGTTACGAAGGCAAGGAAGGAGAGCGAAAGGTGAAAAGTGGAAAAACGGCTAAGTACAAAGTATTTATATGGACTTGAAAACGAAGGGAATAAACGATTCGTATCCCGGTTGATTCGAAAACGTGTTTCGACTCCCTCTCCAGTGCGTTGATGCGAAGCTCCCCTTTGTATCGTTTGTCTTTGACTCCGTCTCCGATGCAACAATACAAGCCATCATTTCGACTCGCTCCTCCGTCTCCTGTGCACTTCGACTCGCTCCTCCGTCTCCTGCGCATTTCGACTCGCTCCCCTTCGACTCCGTCTCCTGTGCAGTTCGACTTCGACTCCTATGCAGTTCGAATCCAAGACATAGTCGAACAGAGCAGTTCGAACCAAGACCGAGTCGAACAACCATTTCGAATCCATAAAACCATGACTTCCAGAGGCCAACTCCATCGAGTCGAAATACTCACTTCGCATCCACAAATTCAATGAAAGACATCCTCAATGCTTCAACCCTTCACATCGATTTAGGAGAGGATCGTTACGAAGGGACATTCAAAAAACAACCATCGAGCGTTGTTACAGCGAATTTCACGTCGGTTCAGGAGAGGATCGATACGGAATTCCGTATAAAATAAACTGACAACGACTCATGAACGTACAAACGTCAATGAGAGTCAGGTTAACATATATTCATGTATGTCGGACAAATATTCAATATTCCAGATTTACAGGAAACAGAGACTCGTCTAATAACGATTACAACAGCGAACAGCTAATCGTTAGCATACAGCAGTTAACAGTCAACAGTTTACATTGTCAAGAAAAGCAGTCGAAGATTACAGCTTTCATCGAAAAGACGGTAACTATTCAGAATGAAGACTGCAGCACTTCAGAGCACATCATGTTTTCACAAGACGTACTCTGGGGGGCAAATGTCACCCCGCCTTTTGGCAAGGCCGTGACACCAAGGAATTGACTAGTAACCGATGACGGTCCATCCTAGAGATCAGTCATACACAGGCTCACTATAGATATCGACGAATTTCGTCCGAGTCCGGATCGAGCCAAAATTGGTAGGACATGACAAGCTAAGCCATGAGAATCAACGTTCCAAATCTCAACTCAATCCGAGTTCGTATGCTCAAGTTGTGAACGACACAAAATTGGACGAGAACAGCCTTCTTCAACTCGCTCCAGTTCGAATCCGTGGGAAGTGCACATTTCGACTCGCTCCTCTTCGAGCCATTCTTCGACTCGCTCCGTTCACAACCATCAGAAGCGGCGCCTTCGACTCGCTCCCTTCGACTCGCTTCGCAACCATCAACAGCGACTTCTTCGACTCGCTTCGCTACACTTAGAAGCGAATTCTTCGACTCGCTTCGCAACACTCAGAAGCGACTTCTTCGACTCACTTCGCAACACTCAGAAGCGACTACTTCGACTCGCTCCGCTTCGCCCCCAACAGATGCCTTCTTCGACTCGCTCGATCAATGCTCACTTCGACTCGCTCTGCCTCAAGCCATACTTCGACTCGCTCCACTTCGTCGACTTCGCATCCATCTGAAGGCGTCTACTTCGTGTCATCGATGAGGAGCAAAGCACAGCAGTCAATACAGGTTAGCGCCACGCCACCGAGTCACGCAGAACCGAGTCCAACAGAGCGAGTCGAACAGAGCGAGTCGAACCAAACAGCCTACCGGGAATCCCATTTCGTATCGATCATATCTTCTAATCTACAAGTCCAAATGCTATGAAATTTTCACAGAAGACTATGTGCATGCTAGGGAATGTCCATGCCAAATTTCGACTCCATTGGATGAAATCTTGATCGATACGAAATCTGTTCGTATCGATCACGGATCGGACCGAAACTACATGGGCTTGGGCGCACGGACCAGGTCACGTGCCCGAGAGGGTCTCCCGAGATCTGAGCGAAATATCAGCCTCCTACACCTATAAATAGACCCCCAAAGCCAACAGAGAAGGGGTTCTTCTTCCTCTTTGAGATCTCCAACGCCCAGACTCCGCCAGATCCAGATCTGAACTCCATTGCTGCTGCTACCAACGAATTTCACTACTGCAAATCATTGTTATTCGTTGTAATTTGCCGAAATCAATTGTAAACATCAAAGAAAGATTAATAAAGCAAACTACTTCATAGTGGACGTAGGCAATACGCCGAACCACTCTAAATTCTTGTGTCTCCCTGCATTTTAATTATTCTCATTTCTGAAATTTGGAGTTTTTGTTAGATAATTCCTCTTTTTCCATTTAATTTCTTCACTTTATCTCTTCAAAGACTTCCGAAGAGTGTTGTGCCCAATTTTGGTACAAACACCTACTTTAAAACATTGCCATAGAAAACCTTTGGAAAACCTTCCAGTTTAAACCTTTCAAAATCATCAGAAAATAGGACCTTTTGACCTTGTCGGAAGCTACCTTTTGACCCCTTTGAAAGCTACCTTTCGACTCTATACAAAGCTTGGATTTCGACCCCTTCGAAAGCTTTGCTTTCAACCCCATTGAAACTATTTAGCAATTAAAACCTTTCGAAAGCATTGAACTCTTAAAACATAAACCTTTTGAAAGCTCTTTGGGTTCAATTTAAAACCCGTGGAACATCTTCTTTTAAAACCTTTCGACTTCGTCGAGAGCAACCTTTCGACTTTGTTGAAAGCTTACCTTCGAAAGCTTTAAAACATATCATTCAAAACAATAGGCCTCTGCCTTTAAAACAACTCCTTCGAAAGCTTTGGGTTATACTTCAATTATAAAACAAGGATAAATCATTTAAGTCGAAAGCTTTGATACCTTTCTAAAGCATGGAAAAGCGGCTGGTTTTAAAACAAGTAAACTTTTTGACTTTGTCTAAAGCAACGACTTCGAAAGGTTAGAAAAAGTGGCTAGAACCTTTCGACTTTGTCGAAAGTTCAAAACTAAACAATAATAAGTGGCAGTAACCTTTCGACTGTGTCGGAAGGTTTCAAAACAAAATAGAAATAAAGCAGCAGCAACCCTTCATCTTTGTCGAAAGATTTAAAACCTTTATTTTTAAACATTTGACCTGGTCGAAAGCAACCAAGTCGAAAGCTCTAATTCGAAAGCAAAGCAGGTGAAAGCTTACGTTTATAAAACAACATACCCCAACCTCTTTGGCCATCAACCTTTCGACTAAGAACCCTTCGACTCTGTCCAATTCATTACGTACCAAATTGCTTGATACCATATGCATTGGTTTGACCTTGTCGTAAGGTATAACCTTTTGACTTAGTCGGAAGGTATTATGCCTGAAATGGCTGAAACATGCTAAAAGAATGATTTTATTGTTTTTAACTTGAAGAAGATACCTTTTCAACTAACCTGCCCATGTTTATCAAATTCTCATTGGTTAACAATTACTTTTCAGAAAAATGTTGCTACTAATTTCGGAATTAATTAATAATTTTATTTTATAAAATGCCCCTTCTCCTTAATTAAATATATAAAACATTTAAGTCTCATACCTTAAATAATTTTATATATTCATCAAAATACTAAGGAAAAATCTGGAAAAATCCTAGAAAATCTATTTTAATATGTTTCCCAACATATAAAAATTTCAACCCCAAATAATTGTTTATCTGGCCATAAATAATTTATAACCCAATAAGTCATTTTCTTCACTAGAAAATTTATATAAAATCCACATAGATCCAAAAAATTATGAAAATTGAAACCCATTACCAAAATATCATTTTTGTCCTATATTTAAATTTTCAAGGCATTTAGATGTCATCTAATAGGGTTTTCATGTCAAACATATCATAAAAACTAACATAAACATATGTAATTCATCAACAAGCATACACACACACACACATACATATATATATATATAGCTTTAATCATCAAAACATGGCATAAACTTGCAAAAACATTTTCGGATCTATCTTGAAACCGAAACCATAAGAAAATGGGATGTAGTTATTATTCACCTTAACTTTGAGATTAAAAGATGTGAGATTTGATGTTGAATAAATTGATTATCTTCTTCTCTTGAATCCTAGCTTTATCTTCCTTAAGAATAAATGTGGTGGTTGGCCTTAGTAAAAATTTTGTTTGAGCGAAAATGAAATGAACGTGAGTTTCATTCCTAAGGGATTAAGGTACAAGCCTTTCCTATTTCCCATATTGCCCTTCTCATTTCCCAACACATTAGCTTACGTTGTTTCATTTTAATTTGCACATTAACATGGCATGGCTACCCTTAATTTTATCAAATCTCAACTTATTAATCTTCACATTATTTTATTTAATTTAACTAATTAAATATTCTAAATAATGTTACCAAAAATAGGGGTGTTACAATAATTCCGAACCCTACGAAATCAAATACATGCCAACTGCAAGTAAATATATGAGCTAACAACTCAAATTCTAAGTGGTCACATCTTGTCCCAAGGGTCACATACCCTCCTATTGGATTTGCAAACCTTAAGGATGTAACAAGGTATGAGCGTTCTAGGTTATGCTTATCTACCAAACAATGAGATATAAAGGAATGCAATGCACCAGTATTAAACAGAACTCTAACTGATAAACCATGAATCAAAAGCGTACCTCCCAACACAGCTTTTCCTTTCTCCTTTGCTGTTGGTCTCGAGGTAGCTGGTTCCAATGCAAACACTTTACCATTTCCATCCTTGGTTGGTTCCTTACACTAATTCTTATAATGTCCAATCTGATCACAGTTGAAGCGTTTTACTCCTTTCTTATTAGCAGCTTTCTTTGCTTTGCCTGTCCGACACTCGTGAGCAAAATGTCCCTTCTTATCGCACTTGTAACATACTACCTCGTCCTTCCCTTTCATAGCTGCTCCTCTTTTCTGAGCCCCTTTCTTATGAAATTTTTTTCTCTTCTGGTTCTACCAACCTTGAGCTTCCACTGCTTTGTTATCCTAAAGGAAAACGAGCGTCTTCTCATTCCTCAAAGCCATCTCAACAACTACATTGCATGGATCCCTAATATGTGGTAGAGTTGCTTTAGCAAGCTCTGGTCTCACTCCGCGAATGAATTTCTCATTCCTTTTGATAACCGTATCAATCATAGCATATTTGTATCTCGATAGCTTCTCAAATCTGGTAGCATATTCCAGCACTATCTTGTCTCCCTGCACCAACTCAGCAAACTTCCTGAGTAGAGTTGACTTGTCGATCTGTGATATGAATCTTTTCTCAAACCTCCTTTTGAATTCTGCCCAAGTCATGGTCTCTTCATCTACTCCCAAACTAACACTGTTCCACCAGTACAATGCTGCTCCTTACAACTGTCTGGATGTCAATGTTCTTTTCTACTCATCGTTAAGTCCTAAATCAGCAAAGATCCTTTTGCAATGAAGCAACCAATTCTCCACTTCAATTGCATCCTCAGTCCCGATAAACGACTTTCCTCCAACCTAGCATAGTCTCCGCTCAATATTGCATAGTTAGTGACCACCGAAGCTCCTTGATTTCCTCCTTCAACATTTTCTCCAACTAATCCCGCAGCAACTCCAGCTTGCATCATGTTAACGAAGAACTGATACATAGCTCTCATATCAACTTGCGGTCCTCCAGCTCCCATATTAGCAGCTTATGCCCTATCTGGATTCTTTTTAGTGTTTGGTCTGGTGTTTCCATTAGTTGTGGTACTTCCTCCACCAAGGTTAACTCCTCCATTCCTAGCATCGATATCTTACTTCCTTAAAATCTGCATTCGAGCCCTTGTAAGACACAGAGGAATAGCCTAAGAGAGATGGGTGAATAGAAATAAAGCATAAACTTATATATAGCAAATACAAGTACGTTACTATAGCGTTATCCCAAACCCCAATCTTTTCTCTAATTCTTTAGGATTATGTTTTCAAAAATCATTTTAAGTTTTAAAATTTCTTTTAAGTTTTCATAAACCAATGCTCTGATACTAAGTTGTAACATCCCCTATCTCGAGGCCTAAAGCTTAATGCTACAGATGCTACAGTCAACTATAGTATTTAACTTTCGGTGATGAAATATGGTAATGTAAATAGTATCCAAAATATCAGAAGCACACGAATATAAAACAATATCATCACTGAAGTACAGCTTTTCAGATTACATTTCAAATCAATATCTCATATTCAATTGCATAATCCCAAAAATGATTCCCAGGTTTTGATCAAATATAATTATTACAGATTACGCCAAGAGCGACATATGAAGATGCTACCTTAAATGATTAGAGTACTAGACAGATAGACATATCATTCATAAATACACTACAACGGAAATAATACTAAATAATTCCTACATAGCTAGATTTGCCTCATGCACATCTTCGGAAGCTTATTCATCCAACCCACTAAACCTGAAAAGTCCCTAACTCTCAATCTACTCAAATCAAATTTTGAGCACCCGAGAGTTTAAGAGGAAAACATAAATATCGAGTCAGATATAAAGCTTGATGTGAATAATTCTTTTACATCTTGGTTTACTGACATTAAGTGAGACCATGCCGCTTAGCGGAACGAGTTTCCCCTCACTAATATTCTTTTAAAAGCATATCTTTTGCAAATCAAAATCTTGCAGTCAAACTGATTATAACAACAATAGCAAATACATATATGCATAATAATCAGATAATCAAGGGAGTATCTGTCAACATTATAGTTTTATCAGGCTAATTATTAACCAATGGCTGACTCGAGCCTACCAGACAAAATCAATAATCTAACTTCTGTTAGACACACTACTGGGTTGTCAGCCCTTAACTATCTTCTTCTACGGTCAACTGATCCAAATGATTTTGCGGGCTCACCAATAACCTATCTTTACTCTATATATTCCCTTCTATGTGTACATCATTTTAATCCCATCTGTGATAAAGTCCTACACGCTGGAATTTTGGACTTATATTAGTAATGGGTTACTAGCTAAAGTATAGGGCGCGACCCTACACCAATCCCATCTGGTCTTCTAATACCTGAGTCATAAACTTATGGTTAACTACCCCATTAAATTTTCCTTGAAAATATTTCACCAATGGACTATCTGTCCAACCTTTCATTTAAACTAATTTACCCCTTTTAAATCACACTTAAACAAGGAAAATATACTTTTTGCTTTACTCATAATATATATGCCATGGTATATGCTTTACACAAAACAATGTTGATGAAATCTAAATCAATGGGATTATCTATCCCTTCAAAATAAGTTAAAGCCTTTTTTTAACTTAGAAAACTTTAGGCTATAAAGCCAAAACAACACCTTCGAAACCATTGTTTATAACCTTAAACAATCCCTTTTGAAATCATTGAAAGTGTCCCTTTCAAAACCATTGAAAATATCCTTTTCGAAATCAGTGCTTAAAACCTTAGACATCGTCTTTCAAAACCATTTAAATGTGTCTTTGAAAGCATTGGGTTCAAGTAAGAGTTTGTGGAAACATAGCTTTGAAACCATTTAAAAGTATTCCTTTCGAAACCATTGGGTTTAACATCTAATATAACCATAGAGTTAAAGCGAATAGAAGCGAAAGTACCCCTTTCGTAATCAGTGATCTCAAGTAAAAGAATTGGGGAAGAGGATAGTTTCGAAACCATCCTTTCGAAACCATTGCCTTCGCACTCTTATTAAAAGCAGCTAAAGACCCTTTTGAAAGCATTAAGAATGCGGCTTCAATGATAAGAAAACGAAAGCCTTCCTTTCAAACACATTGTTATAAGGCTATAAAAAATAGCCTTAAACTAATTTGAAAGGTATGAATGTGGCTGCTAGGGTGTCGAATAGGTTCAAAAGCAGCAAATCCTTTGGAAGCTCCTTTTAAAAAAAAGACAAGCGGCAACTCTTTCGAAAGCTTCTTTTTAGAACAAAGACAATTTAATGGGTTCGAAAGCTAATAAAAGCATGCCCTTCGAAAGCATGCCTTCGATACGGTCCCCTTCGCCTTTCTTATTTGCTTGATACCATGTGCATTTGTTTTGAATGGTACGAAAGGCTCACTGGGCATTGTGACGGAAGCAAGCAATGGAAGTGGCGAAGTTGTAATTCGAAACAAAACTGATTTTATGCCTTTCAATGTAATTTCTATTCACCTAACTTGCCTAATTTGTCAAAATATGATTGGTTGCCAATCCTTTCTCAAAATTATTTTTTAAAAAGGCTACCGAATTCAATTGAAAACATTTTAGCAAATAAGCCCTTCACCTTAATAAAACATTTAAGTTCTCTAACTTAAATAATTTAATAACCATAGTAAAACACCTAGGAAAACTCCCCAAAAATCTCAATAATTCAATTTAAATATGTTTTCTAACATCTATAAATTTCAGACCCAAAAACATTATTTAATTGCCTTAAATAATTTTTACCCAAAATTAACCATTTCCTCTCATAGAAAATTCATAATAAATCCACAATTATTTAGAAAATTATAAAACTTGAAACCCACTTCTAAAATAATGTTTTTGACCATATATCAAAAACACAATTCATTTGGATGTCATTTAATAGATTTTCTAACCTAAAAATATCATAAAATCTATATGAGACCATGTAAATCATCAACTTAAAGCATATAATCATTAAATCCCTATAACATGGAATATGCTTGCAAAAGAAATCTTTTTTACCTTTAAACCGAAATCATTTATCAAAAATAGAGATGTAAACTGATTATTCACCTTGGCTTTGTGTTAAGAAGGTTGAGATTTGCCCTTAGATTGATGTGCTTAAGCTTTCTACTTGAATCCTAGGTTTTCTCTTCCTTGAATCCCCTTAATGGTGGCCGACTGAGTTTGCCTAGGTTTTTGTTTTGTTTTTTGAAAGTTAAAATGAATAAGGAATGGAGAATGAAAGGGTTTAGGGTATTGGAATAAAGGCTATTCCCATTTTATCCTTGCCATATTCCTCCTTCTTACTTATTTTTAATTCTCTTTTGCTAATATATTCATTAAGGCATGGCTCCTTCTTAATTAACAAATCTCAATCTCTTAACTATCTATATTATTTTATTTTATTTGTTCAATTAAATATTCTATATAATGTTAGTCAAAAATAGGGTCATTACAACTCCGTAATCCCTCCCCATTCGGTCCCACAACATTCTTCTTTCTAAAGCATCTAGCTTCCTCTTTCCTCAAACACTGACTGCTTTTGCATAGAAAAGCTCCAACGTCGTGGGTTGTTTGCCAGCTAGCCAATCGCCAAAGTCAGATTCCATATCAATCCCTCTTATTACCGCTATCAATATTGAATGGTCATTCGGATTACTGACTTCTACGACAGCCATATGAAATCTCTCCAAGTAATCTTTCAACGATTCTCTCGGAGCCTGTATCACGCTTAAAAGGAACATTACATCTTAGGGGTGAGTTGCATGCATATGGAACTGCTCCATAAATTTTGTTGCCAAATAGTCAGATCTAGAATTAACCATGTGGGTAGTCTCATAAACCACATTGTTGTTATGCCAGAGATAGTACTAGGAAAACATTAGCATTTTGTGGCATCATTAGCTCGAGCGAAATCTATCAACCATTCATGTCTCATGATGTGCGTCTTGGGATCGGTTTTATCCCTCATAAGTAGGCATCGATGGCATGCTGGACCCCTTTGGATACTCTGCATGTAGGATATTGTCGATGAATGGTGTATGGCTTCTCAAGATCCCCTAATCATCATTGGTCAAGCCTTGGCTCTCCCTTACTAGCTGTCTAACCATTTGATGACAAATCCAATGTTTGGATAGTTGGAGCCAAGCGGTATTCGTACTCTACCTCATGTGAATGGTCTGGTCGATATCTATGGGCTGTTTCATGCCTTTTTGGCTCAACATCCTATCGATGTATATCACATGCATTCACTTCATCATCGTTGTAGGGAGGCAACTGGTCTGCATTCACCTGAACTCTAACATCCAGATCAACTACGGCGTCTCCAGCTTGTGCTCTAACATGAAAAGGCATGCTCCCTCCTTTGGAGGAAAGATCGACTGCGATTGGTCCAGGCAACCCAGGTTGGATTTCTTGTTGATGTTTGGATGCTTCTGCGTGATATCCATCAGTTCTGCAATGCCTGCATCTATGACAGTAATTTGATGAACTAGAACTCTCCGATATAAAATAAGGGGTTGGCTCTCTCCTAGTTTTCCCATGCTGTTGCACCCTGAGTTGATTCATTAGATTGATATTGTTTTGAATATGCTGGTTGAGCTGTCAACAGCTATCCACTAGCTCTCTCATCAGATTCAGGAAATCAGCTCTTGTGATGGAATCGGCCGGATTATGGAAATCAACTAGATTGGTAGCATTCACATCTACTGGTAGATTGCTTAGGCCTTCTTATTGGATGTTAGCGTTCTTGTTTCCTTCTACCTTTTGAGAGGTAGATCTAGTGTTCCTAACCATTGTTGATAGTTTTCCTTAGACTTTTGCAAATCTGAATAGAATGGATAAACTACTTGAAGATAATTCTGGATCTCCTTCGGGGTTTGTGCAATCCAGTAGCAGCAAAGAGGTCCAAATAGAGCTAAGAATCTTCCTTCTCAGTGAAAGCACCAAAATGTTTGCACCCAAAATTGGCACAAACACCCAATAGAGATTTTGTGGAGGAATAAAAGAAGAATAGTAAATGTAAACAAAGCTAATATGACAATCAAGCAATCAGGATTAAGCAAATTGCAAAGACACAACAATTTATAGTGGTTTGGCGTTATTGCTAATGTCCACTTTGAATAGATACTTTATTAATCACTTTGTAAACTCAGTACAATAAGGATTAGATTAAAAATCCTTAGTTACAATAGAATACAAAGCAATAAGCAGTGTAAAGATCCTAAAAATGAACAATCAAGCCTGTATTTATAGAGGAAGACGGCGAAATATCTCCTTTAAAATTCGGCAGAAGGATCTCCAAAACCATATAGGCCCACAGGAGGGATCGCATGACCCAAATCCCAAAAAATAGGGATCGGGGCTTATCCCTATTTTGGAGGAATTTGGGGGTGCAATCCCCATGGAAGCTTCTCCATGTTGTATTATGCCTAGCGTCTAAGTTTTATGCCAATTGGATTAGTGGAACTTGAGTTATTGCTCGATCTTTGCTGTAATGTATGTTGTTACCAAATTCCGGCCGATCCCTATGGATCGAAAAGGGTCGATCCCTCTTGCTTGCTACTTTTGAGGTGCGATCCAATGGTAACCCCCTAGGATCCCTACATCTTATTCCCAAAGTTTCATATGCATTGGACTTATGGATTTGGAGATATCGATTGTTTTCCCATGAATTGCACTTGTTTAGTTGAAGTAAACCGATCCCTATGATTGAGAGGGCTTATAACCAAGCCCTTTTCTAGACTAAATTATATCCCATACTTTGAACATCCTGCATTGCATATCCATCAATTATGTTCGATCACAAGTTCATATTATCATCTGTACTTGATTTTTGGACCCCACAATCATCGCTCTGGGCTTACTGGCCTTGATGATAATCGAGTCTAACTTGTCCAATCAGTTCGGATATAGCCGGGTCAAAATGCCGGATAACAGATTGGAAAACAAATTTTAACAAATGCTTTCTCTACTTTCTTTGTCAATTCACAAAATATACTTTCTATACTCTTCATATTCACTCAAATTCAACCTCTACTTTACCACATTTATTCCATACAATCTACTCACTGATTCGCAAGTATTCTCTCAATGATTCAAAGATCAGAGTGCTATCAAAGGGCTATGGGATATTTTGTATCCAAAGTACAACTATTTGTATTTGGAAAGCAACAACTCTCTACCATTATTTATTTGGGTATGCTTGTTGCCCGTTCAAATTAAGTGGGTGTGCTTATTGCTAGTTTAAATCGAGTGGGTAATCTGTTGCCCAATTAAATCAAGAGTGTCTACCCTGAACTCGTAAATTAGAAGGGTGCATCTCGTTGCCTTGAAATCGAGATTGTATTCTGGTTTGCTTGCTACCTATTTAAAGTAGGTCTTGGAATAGAAATCTTTATATACACTGTACAGGACTGGACATAGGATTGGTTAACCCGAACCAATATAAAAACTACTGGTGTCGTCTCTCTTACTTTTACTTAACTTTTACTGCATTTATATATATGATTACCTATTAGTATACATATGGGATTGATTATCTGTGTTTTATTAAAATCTTGAAATAAGTCAAAAAGCTCCATAAAAATTATGGAATACTATTCACCCCTCCCTTCTTTGGCGTTAAAGTAGCCTTAATACCCATTCACATTAGTACTACACCATTTCCCACAAGACTGTGTCTAGAATATATATGTCAATATATCATAACAATTGGCATGGTATACAAATATGTCTTAAATGGCATACGAATATCTCTAACATAACAACACATGTCAAACCATGCATAAGTATTGTTGCCCATATAAAAGTAAAGTCTAGTTATATATTAAGTACTATAATATCAAAGTGGGTGAAACATCCACACATCCAGCCATCATCAATACATAAGAAATCATCAAAAACTCTATGGCATGCACATAGAAATGGCCAAGATTATCTCTTAGACATACTCATGATCCATCATACTCAACCTATATGAAAGTACACAAACAAACATCCAAACCTAAAAATACATCAAACACAAACCTTCCATACTCTTGGCAGCCAAGGTTACCTCTCAGATAACCGTACAAAAGATATGTAATGATTCCAACTACTTGGCGTTATATGCTCTTGGCAACTATAGCTATCTCTTATATACATCGTATAATAGATGTGTATGGGGTCACACTTATTGATGGACCCACAGTCTCATGAATCCTCGAAATAATCCAAAACTTAAAAAATAACAATCTAGACTTTAAACATCAAAGTTATCAGCTTGTCTCTCAGTCTCATCAGTAATTCTGTAGGCGCTTAGCCCCTCAATTACCCAGTCTACTCTAAGTCTCAAAGGTATTCCTCTGGAATCTCTATCCTATAAAAAAGTGTAAGCTCTTAGCCTTGTAAATAATTACTTAGACATCAGTCTCATTAAAAGGTCAGATCTGCTCTCAGCTATATACTCAATGGTATCATAAAGGTGAATAAGTAAGTGTATATATCATTACATCAATGACCAAACGGGAGAGTGACACCTCTCGGCCTGCTCTAGAAGCCATCCTCATACGCTCTTAATGCTACTCCTATAGTCTTTAGTTACCATAACGGCCATCATGACCTGATATCCATCTTGAACCAACGTGATGCATGACTACACAATGCAATGGCCACAACCCTGGAAGTGCCCCCAAATAGTAACAGACTACTTACCTTTGTGACATGGGCTCTCAGCCTTGGCTCCCAGCTGTACATATAAAAATGGTATGTCATGGATTTGTGGAGCGACCCTACAATCAGACTGCTAGGATGGGTGCAAGCCTAATCTATTTTACTCCGTAGCAAAATAATAGGAGTACACATTCAGTAAATAGACACACTTTTGGCTCTTAGTTCGCAACACTATATAAAAGAATACCTTGTACAACCCAACCCCGTATGAGCAACGTCTACTTACTAAAAGTAACTAAATAAATATCAGTTCAGGCGTCCCAAACCACCTAGTGATACTCACTGGTTTAATCCACGCTTGTAAACCACACTCGTATCTTAGTATAATATCGTATATAACAAGTCCAAGGAATAATCGAAGGAATATTACCGATGTACCATACTAGACGGTATTAAAATTCCATTTCTTCCAATTCCTTGTTATGTAGAAAATGTAATCACACAACATCCAAATCTATTTCTAAAAGATAATTTATTTATACGAAATTTTATTTATTTATCTCAAAAGCTTCTTTGAATTTTCAAAGGAAAATATAATTTTCCCTTATTTATTTAATTCCAAAGTTAGGTTTTTAACTAGAGAAATAGTTTTTCAAATCTCTTTCTTAAACAACAAGCCTTGGAAAATAATTTTATAATCATGTAATAATTATTGAAAATAATTCCATAGTTTTCTAGAACTTATTTGGATTTCAAAATTAATTTTAAAACCCAAAATTCGATTTCTATTTAATTTAATCAATAATTCTTTTCCTACATTATTTTTTATGAAAATAAAAACTTTTTTATAAAACAACTACATATTAAGAAAAGTATAAATTATACTTTCAAAATATTTTTTTATTTTACTTTTTTGAAAATATATATTTAAAAAAATGCAAGCAAGCCACCACCGGTCCATGATCGGTGCCAGCACCAGTTGATCGGTCTCACCACTAGTCAACTGGTGGAGCATGCGACATGGACCCATTTGTGCTCTAGTCGCACTGTCTTCCTTCCCTTCATCGTTGATTCTTCTGCCTGGTATTTGAACCCATCTTCGCATACATTCAAGCATTGATTCAAGCATCCCAATCAGATAATAACTATGGCTAATATACCATGATGTAGTGGATTTTTTTATAGTAAATGAATTCAATGACAGGAAGCAACAACAGAGAAAAACATAAAAGCAACAATAAGAAATATGCATAGCAAATTTAAGGCAATACACATCTGATTAGACATAGATTGTGAGTATAACTACTCACCTGAAGTTGTTAAGCTCCCCAAGCACTTTACTACTACTCCTTCCTCTCTCTCTCTCTACTTTTACTGCAAAATTACAACCCAAAAAAACTTGATCAAATTTCTAACTTTTTCTTCTCTAGTGGTGAAGTAGAGTGTTGAAAAGGATATATTTCAATTTTAGGATTTTAGATATTTTATTTCTATTTTATTTTGAGTTTTTGAAATAAAGGCTAGGGTTTTACTTTTTCACCAAAGTTGAAAATTGAGCTATAGAAATTACAAAAAGGGATACAGGAGGTAATGCTTATAAGTGGAGAAGAAAGTTCTAGACTACTCAAGAGAACTAGTGAAATAAAATATCTAGTGCGTGGGTTTTGGGCTAATTAGGCCATAAACACTTCATTTATTCACCTTATTACTTTCTTTTCTTTTGTAAATAAATTATTTACTTAATCAAAATGATTCCAATTTCTAATTAAAAATCATAATTATTTCCCACAAGTGTTTAACTATCATTCCTTATTTTTATTTTTATTATTTTCCACAATTTAACTTGCTTAAATAATTATTTCCATAATTACTCTTATAATCCCATTTACAAAGATAAACTCCTCTTATAAATGAGATAAAATCCTTTTCTTTTGAAAATAAATTTCCAAATTCAATTTATTTTAATATTTAACTTTATAAAAAATTATTTAATCATTTTTAAATCATTTCAGCTTTATAAATGCTAAACTATTTATGAAGTTCAAAAGTTAACCAAATAGAATATTTTCTCATACAAAAATATTTTTGCAGTAAATTCCTAAATTGCCTCAATTCATCCTCATTTTCAATATGTTTTACCATTAAATTTCTAGACCGTACCCTATTTCTTACACTTTATTATTTAAACCCTTATTAACTAATTAAATCTTCATACTAAAATCACAATTAATTACTTCTCAATAAGGTGTTGCTAAAAGTTCTGAAATCTAATTTAATATTATTATCTTTCAAAATCATTTCCATTTCAAAACATTGAATAAATCATTAAATGCATATGATTTCCTTTTTGTCAAGTAAATCATAAATTATTATTATATAATTCAAAGACCTTTATTGCTCACAAAAGATCTTATCATTTAACAAATATATATCATTTACGTTCACTTGTAGATTCGTAAACCCACCATTTTATATTCTCAAAATTTATTACAAGTGAAAAAATACTCAACCTTCTGATTTTTTATTCAGGGTTCACCTATTGAGGAAACTAAGTCAATTGACATATTGAAAATGTTATATTTGCATGCATTTATGATCTACATATTTGTATTTTAACTCCTACATAAATTAGAAAGAAAAAACTAAACAACCTTGATCGCTAAAGTCATGGAATTATTTGTTATATCTATTCTACCATAAGTTTTCAATCTCTTACTTCTTTGGTTACTTCATCATGCATCCATCATCATTACACATTCATCGTAGACAATTAAATGTGCATAGTTTGTATTCTCATAACCGAAAGTTTGTAATATTCCCTTCTCACATAATTGTTTTGTTGCACCTTGATAAAATATCGCAATTCATTCACTTCAGCAAGCATATAAAATTATAAATCTATATAATTAGTAAATAATTTTTCACCAAAAAGCTATCAAATATTTTATCCATGAATATATGAGCACAAAACATGCATACAATTAACAATATTGGTGAATTCAAACTAAAATGCTTACCAAATTTGTTAAAAACTCCAGTGTTCCTTCACTAAAGTCTTAATTGCCACAACAATGCCACAATATCCCAATGTTTACTCGAAAATTACAAATGGCTGACCTTGTTAGTCCATGAGTTGATGGTTTTGATGACAACAACCTTAGAATAAGATTATAAAATATAAATACTAACATTATAGTTTAGATATATATGTATATGCAGGATTTAACCATGCAGGTACCAAGAATGAAGACTGTACAGTGTAGAGATTCAAGATATCAAGATTGAAGACTCATGAGTATCAAGAATATCAAGATTATCAAGAGTTCAAGATTTCAAGATAAGTATTGAGTCTAGAATTATGTTAAAACTTCACAATAGCACTAAAATCTTCATTCTGTATTTTCTTTTGGGATGGAACCTATTTCTACCTTTTTAGTGGCTTAAAAACCCACGACAAGTAGCTTACAAACCTACGACAAGTGGCTTACAAACCCACGAACATCCTGGTTTTGTACAAGTTCTCGAGTCCTGATGTGATGAGATATTCTACAGGAAGAAGCTTGCAAAACTACTTCAAAATGATTTTCAAAACTGGTTTTCAAAAAGATGTTTTAGCCTTAAAAATTATCTTTTCAAATGATTTTCAAAAAGATGTTTTTGCCTTAAAAAAATATTCTTTTATTTTGTTCTTAAATAAATTCTTGTTTTAAACTTCGTTTGTTTTAAACTATCTTTTATATATTTAACTTTTAATATTTACTTAGATTTAAATATAAAATTATAGTAAAATTTTATATATATTATTCTCTATATTTATCTATGTATTTTATCTATAGTTAAGTATATTAATAAAGTTTAAAATAGTTTTAATATAAGATAAAGGTTATTTTCAAAGAAAAAAAAACATCAAAATTTCCTTTGGGATGTCGACATGCCCTAGTACCCCATGTCGACATAGTGTCAGTTAGGACCAAAAATTTGAATTTCAAAAGAAGTGTCTATTCGCCATAACCTTTCATGAATAGACATGGCTGTTGTTCTTCTATAAATAGGGGTTGGTTTCAACGAATTTTATATTAGATTTTCTGGTTTTTCACTTCTCTTCTTCGTCCACATTTTCTTATTCAAAATCCTATCATCACTTTGCCGAAATCAACATTGAATCTAACTAGATCATCTCTGGTTTGATTCTCTATCACTATCTCAACAAGATCCCAGTGCTATTCAGAGTTATAGGCTTCTTTGTAATCTATCTAGCGAGAAAAGGTGTGATTGTAGCCTTGGAAATCAATCAAGCGAGAAAAGGTGTGATTGTAGCCTTGGAAATCAATTGGGTGAACTTGTTGCCCCAGATATCAAGTATCTCTACCCAGAGGATTGTGATTCTGGAGGGTGTACCTCGTAGCCTTGAAACCGAGGGTGTAATTGTACAATTGCTTTTGAAAGGAAATCCGTACTTATTTGTGCGGGACTGGATGTAGGGTAACTCCGAACCAGTATAAAATCCGGTGTGTTCTTTCCTTTACTGCATTTACTTTATTTCTGCATCTGTGTTTGATTCTGTGATTATATCTGTGTCTGAATATTGCATACATTTGTGTACAAATCAACAATAACTCAAAAAGATTTAGTAATTTCTTATAAACACTATTCACCCCCCTCTAGTGTTCATTCTAGTCTTAAGATCCATATTCTGCATTCCTCACATTTGGTATCAAAGCAAGGTTTTCAAAAGTTTCATAACATGAATTTTGAAAAGTTTTCTAAATGGCTACCAACACTAGTACTGTTTCTAACACTAGTTCATTTGTAGAAGGTCAGTCTACTGTCAGACCACCACTTTTTAATGGCAGTAACTATGCATATTGGGATGTAGGATGAAAATATATTTACAATCTGTAGGATTAGACACTTGGAATATCACACAGAATGAATATTCTGAACCCACAACTGACTTTGCACAGTGGACCACTGAGCAAAAGGCTGTTGCACAAAATAGTTCTAAAGCAATGAATATTCTATTTTGTTCACTTGATAGGAATGAATTTAATAGAGTGTCAGTTTGTAAGTCTGCATATGAAATCTGGAAAACTTTGCAAGTTACTCATGAAGGAACAAGCAAAGTTAAACAGACCAAAATTTCCATGCTCACAAATCAGTTTCAGTTATTTTAAATGAATTCTAATGAGTCTATTTCTGATATGTATAGTCAATTTCAGGATATTGTACATTCTCTCATATCCTTGGGAAAAGTGTGTTCCGAAGAAGATCAAGTCAGGAAAATTTTAAACTCTCTCACTCCAGAATGGGATCAAGAGACACTTGCAATCGAAGAGGCAAATGACATCAGTACTTTAAAGATAGAAGAATTAATTGGAAATCTAATGTCGTTTGAAGTCCAAATGATCGAGAGAAGAGAAAGCAAAGCATCTGAAAAGAAATCAATGGCATTCAATGCATTGACCAATGAATCAGACTCAAATAGTGATAATGATGAAGAGATAGCTCTTATGACCAGAAATTTTCGGAAATTCTTGAAATATAGAAAGATGAATAATTTCAAGAGAAACAACTATAAGAATCCGGGAAATCAGAATGTAGTGACAAATAATGTCAAATGTTTCAACTGTGACGAACCAGGCTATATCAAAAGAGACTGTCCGTATCCAGAAAGGCACACTACAAGAAAATTCACTTTTGATAGCAAAGAGAGATAGCATGCCCATACTGGTTGCTATTATTGATTATTATTTTTTAAAAGATGACAAGTCAAAGACGCTGTTCACCGCCATTCCAACCTACGCGGGCGAAAATTTCAAATTCCCTCCTATATAAACCCTAACCAAACAAATCTCCTCCCAAAATTTTACATTACCCGTGAGTTAAAATTTTCTCCAAAAAATCCCAAATCTGATTTCAAATCCCACCCAATGTTCATCAAATCTCTTCCTTGCCCTTTGCCTTTGTCGATCTTGCACAACCGCATACCCTCGTCTGTTTTGCTGGTTGGAAAGCTATTATCGTGAAGAACTTCGACGATGGTGCTCGCGATCGTGCCTACAATCGCTGTCCTGTTGCCAAATTCTAAATTGCCTTAAGCAATAATAACAGATCTTTGCTAGCTGAATTCGAAGATGTTGATGAGGTTGAGACTGAAGAAATATTCGAAGAGGCAGTGGCGACATCGACGATTCCAACAGCAGTGGCTACGCCAGTGAAAAAGGTAGAAGTGGTGGTTCTATCATTATTGAAGAGCTTGACAATGATCGTGATTTTTCTGATTACATCAATGGCTGGGGTCGACCTAATAATAATAATATTGGCCTTAACGAGGTATCCAATATTTGTTGTTTATTTTTATTTTTCAAAACAAAACATTGTAGTTATGCGTTATTGCACATTGCTATCAAAAATGAGCTGATTATACACATTCTATAAATTTTGGGAGGGGTGATTGGTGTTAAAATTGTTCTGATTCAAGTTGAAGCTTCACTAAACAGTCCTTTACCATTAGTCAGTGCAGTGTAAATTGATGTTGTTTTGTTAGTCGTGATATCTAATGATATGTTAATTCTTTTTGACAATGCATAAGATGCTTTCTTAGTCGGTTTAATCATATTAAGATTTGTTCAAACTTGTAGATGGTAAATTATTTGACTTTCTAAATGTATTTTATTTTGTCGAAATGTTATAAATCAAGTAGTCATCTTTTGTTGCTGTTTTAGTTAGGCTGAACTATATCTTGGAAAAAAGGTGTACTGTACATACGTATAAAGCTGATTTTGATAATATATACATAATTACCAATCTTGGGGTAATAGACTTGTACTGCACCATGCAAATCAAGAATCACCGAGATCTGTTGAATATAAAATAGATGCTAGTTAAATTTGCTATTTGCTGTAGTATTATCTATTGTATGATAACTTGGTTGCTGTAAAATAAAATGAGTAACGACAAAATAATTAGTGACTAGTTGTACTTCCAAGTTTGAACATAACAGATTTTAGTGATACATTAACCCTTTTTCATCCATAATAAATACCATTCATCAACACAAATTATACCTCCAACTCTATTATTATCATCTATATTTAATTTTGTTCCATACAAAAAGAGTTCCAATGTACCGATGACTTAGTAATTTTGCACTTGCAAATATTTATAATATATCTATCACTACAAGAAAAGTTTTTATTAATAGCACCAGGGAAGAATATATAATAGCATTTGAAATCATAATGCAGTGGTTCGTTTTATTAAAATTAAACAAGTATAACCAAAACACTGTACATAAATTTTGTGTCAAAATTTTGTAAGGCACCATCTAAAATTTTTAGCTATCCAACTTTCCTTATTCTTTCGTTTCCAAATAATGTTAGTGGAGATGAGGTTTACAGATCCAAGAAGTGTAGGATTACAATGTTATACATTTGGGTCTTGCAAGAGGGAGAGCTGATATGGAACAAATGAAACTCAAAGAGAGAGAGCAAATGAATTATCGGGAAAGGAAGCACATGACTAGCAGGTACCTTTAAAGTTTTGCTTACGTGTCACTATATGCTTTTTTTAATGTGATATCTCTTATTTCTTATTATTACTTAACCAAGAGTCGCGTAGTCATAGTTGAGATTCTAGAAAATTAACTCTGGCCATCATGATCTCATATGCAGATATATAAATATTGTATGTTAGCTAGTGTGTGTTAGTTATAGTCTCAAATATGCTATAGTTGTATATTTCTTTTATTCAAGTGTGTACTTGGCATCTCTAAAAAATAACTACAAGTTATTCCTTAAAACCAATCTTAAGATAAATCACATGAATGAGCTTTGGATCAGCTTTCGTACATATGTGTTTATTTCATTTTTCATAAATAAAAAGAAGAAATATTTTCCCCCAACTTGTTCCTATGCTGTAGTTATTGAAATCTTGTCCTCTAGCATCATTTTAGCATTTATATTTGATAAAATATTAGTTTCAAGTACTGAGGATGGAACTAAGTGGTTTCGCATTGTTACATTATTCGCAACATTTGAGTTTAAAAATTCTATCCTTATTTCAAGCCATTTCATAATAAGCAATTTTCCTTATTGGAGTGTGTGTGTGTGTACATACAAGTTCTATCTCAGTGGTAGTTCCTAGCAATTTAGGGATATATTAATCTCCACAACTTCACTGTTTTGGCCATTAGCAGTTTGTTATTGCCCACATTTATGTATCTGT
Organism: Allium fistulosum; assembly: GCA_030737815.1. Classification (NCBI taxonomy): domain Eukaryota; kingdom Viridiplantae; phylum Streptophyta; class Magnoliopsida; order Asparagales; family Amaryllidaceae; genus Allium; species Allium fistulosum. Next base: position 692,719,085 of record CM060903.1, on the reverse strand, counting down.
ACTCCTTTCACATGTACTCTTATTATACACATCTACATTGCCTTGTTGACTATTATCAGGTTGACTACTTTACAAAGTGATTTGTATAATGAAACACATATTTAAAAACCATGTATTAGCAATAAATCTACCATGTGTTTATCAGATGCTACATCCAAAGATCTTACCATACATATTTAATCAAATAAAAAAGGTAAGCTAACTTATATTTATTATGTAGAAGCTTCAGAAAATATTGTCTAGCTCTACTATATATCTGTATTGTGACTGATATGTTAACAGCGAGTTGTGATACCTTGACGCACCTTTTGTCTATGCTTTGTACATAATGGATGTCAGTACACCATAAATTTTGTAGTTGCTTAAGTAAGTAAACTATAATTTATGTATAATATTGCAATTTCAATTATTACACATGTACATGGGAGTAGTCATCACAGATTCAGAGTGGATCTGATTAGCCTCTATACACTTTCTACTTTATTTACCCAGATGTCTTAGTTAACCAAAGAACTTCACATATACAATTGACTCAGTGTGTCTATGTGTAAGCTTTTTTCCCTTTTTGAATGCTAACACATAATTCAATTCACATGAGTGAGATGATGATTATATCATGACCTTAACAAAATAATCGTTTGTTTTCTTTTGAGCCTTGGTTGTTTTTCCAATTTGTTTTTCTTTTCTCAATTACTCTGCCTAACTTTGTAAATAAGTGGCTATTCAATTGTTTATGTTCAAGCACCTCACCTAACTGTTATTGGCAAATAGGACCTTCCTACTATGAATTCAATTTTTTGTAATATGAATTTTACAATTGAAGCTATCAGTTTGGTTTTTTTATGAATTTTAAATGCGAAAATATGAATTCAATTTTATAATTTATACTTTTTCATAGAAACATTCATAAGCTTGATGTATGTATGAGCTTGATATACATCTCTTAATCTTTCAGGTCGCAATCAATCTTATACCCATGAGTTGATGGTTTTGATGACAATAACCTTAGAATAAGATTATAAAATATAAATACTACCATTATAGTTTAGATATATATGTATATGTAGGATTTAACCATGCAGGTACCAAGAATGAAGACTGTACAGTATAGAGATTCAAGATATCAAGATTGAAGACTCATGAGTATGAAGAATATCAAGATTATCAAGAGTTCAAGAGTTCAAGATTTTAAGATAAGTATTGAGTCTAGAATTATGTTAAAACTTCACAATAGCACTAAAATCTTCGTTCCGTATTTTCATTTGGGATGGAACCCATTTCTACCTTTTTAGTGGCTTACAAACCCACGACAAGTAGCTTACAAACCTACGACAAGTGGCTTAAAAACCCACGAACATCATAGTTTTGTACAAGTTCTCGAGTCCTGATGTGATGAGATATTCTGCAGGAAGAAGCTTGCAAAACTACTTCAAAATGATTTTCAAAACTGCTTTTCAAAATGTTTTCGCCTTAAAAATTATCTTTTCAAATGATTTTCAAAAAGATGTTTTAACCTTAAAAATTTTCTTTTCAAATGATTTTCAAAAAGATGTTTTAGCCTTAAAAAATATTCTTTGATTTTGTTCTTAAATAAATTCTTGTTTTAAACTTCGTTTGTTTTAAACTATCTTTTAATATATTTAACTTTTAATATTTACTTAGATTTAAATATAAAATTATAGTAAAATTTTATATACATTATTCTCTATATTTATCTATGTATTTTATCTATAGTCAAGTATATTAATAAAGTTTAAAATAGTTTTAATATAAGATAAAGGTTATTTTAAAAGAAAAACAAAACATCAAAATTTCCTTTGGGATGTCGACATGCCCTAGTACCCCATGTCGACATAGTGTCAGTTAGGACCAAAAATTTGAATTTCAAAAGAAGTGTCTATTCGCCATAACCTTTCGTGAATAGACATGGCTGTTGTTCTTCTATAAATAGGGGTTGGTTTCAAGGAATTTTATATTAGATTTTCTGGTTTTTCACTTCTCTTCTTCTTCCACATTTTCTTATTCAAAATCCTATCATCACTCTGCCAAAATCAACATTGAATCTAACTAGATCATCTCTGGTTTGATTCTCTATCACTATCTCAACAAGATCCCAGTGCTATTCAGAGTTATAGGTGTTTGTACCAAAATTGGGCACAACACTCTTCGGAAGTTTTTGAAGAGATAAAGTGAAGAAATTAAATGTAAAAAGAGATTATCTAACAAAAACTCCAAATTTCAGATATGAAAATAATTAAAATGCAAGGAGACACAAGAATTTAGAGTGGTTCAGCGTATCGCCTACGTCCACTATGAAGTTGATAGCTTTATTGATCTTTCTTTGATGATTACAAGTGAATTCAATGAATTACAACAGATAATTATGATTTGCAGCAATGAATTTCGTTATTGACAGCAGCAAGGGAGTTTAGGTCTGGATCCGGCAGAGTCTGGGCGTTGGAGATCTCAAAGACGAAGAAGAACCCCTTTCCTGTTGGCTTTTGGGGGTCTATTTATAGGTGTAGGAGGCTGATATTTCGCTCAGATCTCGAGAGACCCTCTCTGGCATGTGACCAGGCCCGCGTGCCCAAGCCAGTGAAGTTTCGGTCCAATCCGTGATCGATACGAACGGATTTCGTATCGATCAAGATTTCATCCAATGTAGTCGAAATTTGGCATTGAGATTCTTTAGCATGCACGTAGTCTTCTGTGAAAATTTCATAGCATTTGGACTTGTAGATTAGGATATATGATCGATACAAAATGGGATTCTCGGTTGGCTGTTTCGTTCGACTCCTTTATTTCGACTCGCTCTTGTTCGACTCGCTCTCGTTCGCGTCGCTGTTCGACTCGGTCTTGTTCGAGTCGCTGCTCGACTCGATGACATGGCATTCGAACCTTTGGATTACTCCGCCTTTGATGCCGCTTTGATCGAGTCATTCTTGGACCTTGCCTTGTTCGTATCGATAGAAACTCAACTCCGGTCGATTGATTCGAATATGGCAACTCGATGGATTCGATCAGAAGATCCACGATGGATACGAACTGCATAGGAGACGGAGTCGAAGGTGATCGATACGAACTATGGTTTCGTATCGATGGAGTCGGACTGTTTTTTCTGAGGGATGCGGAGCAAGTCGAACACAGGCTCTGAGATGGAGTCGAAACGGAGCGAGTCGAACAGTGGTTCTTAGATGGATGTGAAGCAGAGCGAGTCGAAGTAGGCACTCCTGATGGATTCGAACTGAGCGAGTCGAACGCGAGGCTGTTTTTATTCAATTTTGCATCGGTTGTAACTTGAGCATACGAACTCGGATTGACTTGAGATTTGGAACATTAGCTCTCATAGCTTCGCTTGTCGTGTCAAACCAGTTTTAGCTCGATCCGGACTCGGACAAAATTCGTCGAATTCCATAGTGAGCCTGTGTATAACCGATCTCTAGGACGGACCGTCATTGGTTACTAGTCAGTTCCTTGGTGTCACGGCCTTGCCAAAAGGCGGGATAACATTTTCCCCCCAAAGTACGTCTTGTGGAAACATGATGTGCTTTAAAGTGCTGCAGTCTTCATTCTGAATAGTTATCATCTTTTCGATGAAAACTGTAATCTTCGACTGATTTTCTCAATAATGTAAACTATTGACTGTCAACTGATGTACCCTGTATCGTTGCAACTGATTGCTGTACGCCAATGATTAGCCGTTTGTTGTTGTAATCGTTATTATACGAGTTCTCAATTCCTGACTCTCCCTGACGTTCACGAGTTGTTGTCAGTTTATCATATATTGAATTCCGTATTGATCCTCTCCTGAACCGACGTGAAATTCGTTGTAACAACGCTCGATGGTTGTTTGTGTTGTTTTTTTTTGAATGTTCCTTCGCAACGATTCTCTCCTGAATCGATGTGAAGGATTGAAATATTTTTTCGCATTGGTATCCATTGCATTGACTGATACGAAATGAGCAGCCTGCATTGATGAATATGAGCTTTGATGGACACGAAACGATCATTCGTATCGATGGTTATGGACTTCAATGGGCCCCAATGCAGCTGTCTTCATTTTTGAATTGATGTGGACCATAAGAAGGGATTCGGAATGCGCCTTCAGATCGATGAATATTGGCATCTGGATGCCTTGGCTTGATGGATTCGAACTGACTGTTTGTATCGATGTTCTGGGGAAGGAGTTGGGAACGATCGATACAACCAAGGATTTCGTATGGATGGACATGGGGTTCGATGGATACGAAGCGCTTGTTCGACTCGATGATGGATTCGAACTGTTTTTCGACTCGATCTTTTGGTGGCACTTCGTAGCCAGTTTAACTCACTGGGGAGGCGAATCGTTTTTTACCTTTGTGCTCGAGTTCATATAAATACTCTATACTTAGCCATTTTTTCACTTTTTTACTTTTCTACTCTTGCACTCTCGCTTTTGTATCGCTCTGAGACTCGGGAAAATAAGGAACTGTTCTTGCCTTTGAACCGATTCAGATCTTCAATTACTCGAACTAACTGCCAGATTTAGGTAATCCACTAAGCGAAGCCAACGCGTACACGATGAGACTCGATCTTTTGACATCTAATCATCCGAAGTCGCGGTCGATCGAAGATTCCTTGGCCTTAGCTTTGCATCGATCTGGAATAGGGGCTTCGAGATGATGAGACGGAGGCCTTCGTATTGATTGATGGCTGACCTTCGCATCGAATCGAATGCTTCGAAGATGTGGATTGATACGAAGGGGTTGCGTCTGATCGAATCGAAATGGCGGCCTCGGATTGATTCGAAGTGGATGGCATTGGATCGAGTCGAAGCGGCGGCCTTGGATCGAGTCGAACTGGAGGCCTTGGACTGATTCGAACTACGTAGCCCTTGGATCTGGATGGCTTTGGATCGAGTCGAACTGTGCAGCCCTGGGACCGATACGAACGTGTCCCTGAGCGAGCGATTTGAATTTGAACCCGAGCGATCGACTCGAACTTGAACCTAACTTCGATGATATTGAAAAAACCTTGTGCATCTGAACATCTAACTCCGACGAGCTTCATTTTTGGCATAATTAGACTTAACCTTTAGACTACATATTTGATTTCCCTTCGAAGCTCATCGATGGAACTGCAACTCTGACAAAATTTTAACAAACTTTAACTTGAACTGATTGCTAATAACTGGATGGCACGGTTGTGATGGTCAGCGATGACGGTCCTTCCGACTGAATTTCGAAGTCTCGTCGTTTTCATGCTTCTTCTAATTATGTAGAACTTCTTAAATGATATACAGTACCACACTACACAACACACTCACACACTTTACACTGGGGTACGCACGAGCATTATTGTCTGTTTAACAATGATTTTTCATAAGCTAGCTGGTCATGGAACCTTCAAGTTCTCAGCAGTAGGAACTCCCGAGTTCAATTCCTCCAACCATCGAAATACCGGTCATTGAAGCCGAAGTTATAGACCCAGCTCCGGACGAGTGTCCAGGTGCCCGGTTTATTTGTCGTCCACAAGATGTTGTGCCGTCCGGTATCTCCGAAGATATGTTGGGATGGATTTGTTTAAGGCATGGCTTGTCGCTTGACGACGTGTTACTGCCTGGGCCGAATGACAGGCCACATGTTCCCCGGAGGGGTTTACTGCTTTTAACCGCCATGCCTGTATGGCGGGAACACTCCCTCCTTTCAACCAATATATAAAGGAGATGTTATCATTCCTTGGAATAGCTCCATCCCAGCTACATCCCAATGGATATGCCCTGCTGAATAGCACTTTCATCCCGTTTATGGAGATTCTCTTTCGACCACCAAAGCCGATCGAGATTAGATATCTATTTAACATTAAGAGTCGTGGAGACAGCCCTTCTTTCACCTTCTTGGAAGCAGTCAGGAACTGCCATATTGTAATGGGCTCTTGGGGAAGGCTAAGTTATTTTAAAATCGAATGGTTCTACGTTTGGTGCCCCCCTGGATTTGCCAGGCGATGGTTGGATAGACGTAAGCGCTGCCATCTTTCTCTTTGACTATTGAGATAATAATAACCGACTTCATAACTGACACGCTTCTCTTCTTTTACAACCGCCATTTCTCGACCCGACGGTGCATATTTTAGAGAGCTAGTTCAGATCCTCCAAGCGGCTCCGGGCGAAGAGAGGCATATCGACTGGGTTCTGACCGACAGAAACTTGAGAACTGTCGGGCTGATCGAACGGAGGCAGAGCATACAGCTGGAAGGGACACTTAGAGTGGTCTCGAAGAAACGGGTAAAGCGCAAAGCGCCCGTAGTCGTAATAACCAAAGAAGTTGATCCGGAGAGAACGTCTACCGATACCGAGCTCCACGCTGGGCCTTCTTCCGATGTCCAGGATTCAGGAGGAAAGCGAAAAGGCAAGGCTGTTGCTCACATGCGTTCTAAATCCGAGAGATTTAAATCCATGGTTGTGTCCTTGCCCGTCCCAGGTATTAGAATTTCGGAGGCTCCTCCCCCGCAAGTAGAGAATCCTTTTGAAGGGCTTGCTGACATTCCGATTCCGGATTATGTGTCATCTCAACACGACGTCGGGATGGAAGAGCTTGATAATGCTCTTGAACTAAGTGGGTCGTTTGCTATGAGTACGGCCGACATTTCCGGTTGGTCGGGGGGTTATACATGCATACACTTCACTGCACTACATGATTCATAACCGTAAATCGTCCAACTTAAGAAATCACTAACTCTTCCTTCGCTTCTCATTTTTAGGTACTATGTCTGGGAAAGGATCGATGCTCGGGAATCTTCGCTCGGTCCGAAAGGCCTCTTCTTATTACGATTCCCGCAGGAGGGACTCAGACAGAGATCACGATCGTGAGTACTCTAACCAGGATAGGTATGGGCGTGATAGGGACAGAGAATACAGACATCGGTCTAGATCACGCTCTCCTCCTCTTAGACTTCCATCCCCACCTCCCGTTTTTGTTCCACCTCCACCAGAGCCTCCTCGTCACATGCCATCTTCTCATACTTCTAGATCCGAGACTCATCTTCAGAGAGTTGAGACCATGGCCTACATAATTGCAGAGCAGGTCCCAGATGAGCCCACCGGAGAAGGGGCCCTTAAATTGGCTCAAATGAAGAAGGATTTTCCGAATATTTGCTTCGATGGCTATGTCTTCCCGACACACTTAAAAAGAATCCCATCTGGAGTGGAAAACACGATGCATGATTACGTTCATGACATCTACACCCAGTATAGAGAGTGGGTAAAGGCTGCGGAGAAAGCTTCTAAGGTGGCCTTTGAGCGAGCCAAAGCGCTTGAGAAAATGGGGACCAAACTCACTCAAAGGGACCGGATCATCCAAGTGCTCACTGCTGAGGCCGAGTCTTCTCAGAAATCTGAAATTGCGGCCACCAAAAAGGCTGATGAAGCGAACGTGGCAATGGAGAGGTTGTGGTAAACACACATTGCCTTGGTGGAGGAGGGGGGCTCAGAGTATAAATGACTTGTGAAAAATCTCTACGTCCCTAAAGCGGACTAGAGTCCTCTGAGTCCCCAAAGCGCGGACTAGAGTATAAACGACTTGAGAAAAATCTCTACGTCCCTGAAGCGGACTAGAGTACTCTGAGTCCCCAGAGCGCGGACTAGAGTATAAACGACTTGAAAAAAATCTCTACGTCCCTGAAGCGGACTAGAGTACTCTGAGTCCCCAGAGCGCAGATTAGAGTATAAACGACTTCAGAAAAATCTCTAAGTCCCTGAAGCGGACTAGAGTACTCTGAGTCCCTAGAGCGCAGACTAGAGTATAAACGACTTCAAGAAAATTTCTATATCCCTGAAGCGGACTAGAGTACTCTGAGTCCCCAGAGCGCGGACTATAGTATAAACGACTTGAGAAAGATCTCTATGTCCCTGAAGCGGACTAGAGTACTCTGAGTCCCCAGAGCGCGGACTAGAATATAAATGACTTGAGAAAAATCTCTATGTCCCTGAAGCGGACTAGAGTACTATGAGTCCCCAGAGCACGGACTAGAGTATAAACGACTTCAGAAAAATATCTATGTCCCTGAAGCGGACTAGAGTACTCTGAGTTCCCAGAGCGCGGACTAGAGTATAAACGACTTGTGAAAAATCTCTATGTCCCTGAAGCGGACTAGAGTACTCTGAGTCCCCAGAGCGCGGACTAGAGTATAAACGACTTGAGAAAAATCTCTACGTCCCTGAAGCGGACTAGAGTACTCTGAGTCCCTAGAGCGTGGACTAGAGTATAAATGACTTGAGAAAAATCTCTACGTCCCTGAAGCGGACTAGAGTACTCTGAGCCCCCAGAGCGCGGACTAGAGTATAAACGACTTCAGGAAAATCTCTATGTCCCTGAAGCGGACTAGAGTACTCTGCGTCCCTAGAGCGCGGACTAGAGTATAAACGACTTGAGAAAGATCTCTATGTCCCTGAAGTGGACTAGAGTACTCTGAGTCCCCAGAGCGCGGACTAGAGTATAAACGATTTGAGAAAAATCTCTATGTCCCTGAAGCGGACTAGAGTACTATGAGTCCCCAGAGCGCGGACTAGAGTATAAACGACTTCAGAAAAATCTCTATGTCCCTGAAGCGGACTAGAGTACTCTGAGTCCCTAGAGCGCAGACTAGAGTATAAACGACTTCAGAAAAATCTCTATGTGCCTGAAGCGGACTAGAGTACTCTGAGTCCCCAGAGCGCGGACTAGAATATAAATGACTTAAGATAAATCTTTAATTCCCTGAAGCGGACTAGAGTATAAATGACTTGACAAAAATCTCTACGTCCCGAACTGTGGACTAGAGCATAAACCATTCGACAAATCTCTACGTCCTCGGAGCATGGACCGAAGCATGAACACAAATTGGGCACGAGCCGACCGGGGGAAGAATAACTCTAAGTCACTGGAATGTAGAGTGGCGTATAAACTTTGATAAATAGATGAGTGGATTCCGACCATTCTCTATTCTGCAATCTTCGGCCTAAAATCGATGGGAGGAGTATAAACTCGCTAGGATGGAGTTCGACCATCCGACTTGTGGCTTGGCCAAATCAATGTATGAAGCAAGAGTACAAATCACTAAAAGCTGAATACGATAGCTCATTGCAGCTCTAGTCTGGCGTTCTTTACAACTTAAGGCAACAACTGCAAGGTAACCTCAATACAAAGCCAATCGGAACGGCATCCAAAGCTACGAACGACCGACTATATCATACCCCAGATCGATGGTCAATATTGATCCACACCAAGCACATACGAATGTGATTCGAATGTCCCTTTAAGAACTTTTACCACTAGAGTGTGGAAAAGAGAGTAAAGCTAAAGAGGGCATGGTTGGCCTTCCTACTTATCGGTATATACCCAAGGCTTGGGGGCACGAGTGAGAAGTAGGATGAATGTGAACCGACTATTCACCGATCAACTCTATGTTTTTGGAGTTTAGGTGGGAATATAAACATAGCTAGGGCGAGACTCAACCGTCCACGCAGCACATTTGTCAACCCGAGACTGGGAGCAGAAGTGTGATCATCCAAAGACTAGCTACTATAGCTCAATATTGAAACTTATATATAGTGCTTACAGTTACTCAAGGCTATGACCAAAAGAATGCCTAGAGATAGAATCATTAAATCGATGCCAAATCTCGTGGGCAACTGACTGTCACTCCAACCTGAAGGGTGAGTGAAGGATCATGAATGCATTGAATAGAAAATGTGTTACTCGAATATACAAGCAAATTCAGACTCATAGAAAGATCCAACTATGTAGTTGCACGCAACTCGAGGCTGACCCCTACTCGACATTTCCTTCAACGTGCTTTTAAGCCTGATCTTTGGCCATTTGCAGATAATCAATTAGAGCATTCAGAGCCCTTCATTATTAGACTTAACAACTCATGACAAGACTCTAGGATTTGACTAGAGTAACCATCAACATTGACTGTCCCAACCATATTTCACATTGAATGTTATGCAAAATAGTTACATCTAAACTCAAAGAATCCGGGATTGCACCCACTAAGTTGACAGTCGACATTACAGCTAGCCATGGCGACCCTTTCCGGGTGCTGAATATAGGATCACAGCTCAGTGCAAGGATGATAAAAGAATTAGTTGGATTTTTCTGAATCAATGATGATATATTCCCTTGGACCCATTCTGACATGCATGTGTGATTTCACCAACTATCGCGAGCCATGCATTGGATACCAACTCGAAGCTACAAAAGCTAGCGCAATGTCTATTGATTTCATCATGAAAGCTCCACTCTTACTTTTAGGCTCGCCCCATCAACGTCTATGCCTACCAGCCATTACGACAGGGCATACAATAACCTGAGATGTCTGGAAGACTACATAAATAGAATATCGAACTAAGCCAATTCGATATCACTTGTTTCCTTCGAAGGGCTATCCAAGGACGGAAATTAGCAGACCTCATACCCGAATTCACTGCATCAGATGACTACTCGACGAGTAGTAGAGAGCCAACCAACAGATGAAAAATGTACGTGGATGGTGCATCCAGTAATCAGTGTTTTGGCGCAGAAGTCATGTTAATGACTCTTGAGGAACGATCGATCTGGTACGTCCTGAAACTCGATTCCCTGTAACGAACAATGATGCTTAGTATGAGGCCTCGACCACTAGCCTCAAACTTGCTAGAGGACTTGGAGTGGAAATTTTATATATCTTTTGTGATTCCTAATTAGTAGTATGCAAAATAAGGAAGTTGATCTTTCTAGGGGGCATTACCTTGCTCCTTATCTCAACCAGGTCCAAGAGCTACTAGCCGACTTCGCGTATTACATCATTATACACATCCTCGGCGATCGAAATGAAAAGATTCAAGTCACTGGCCATGATGGCCAGTTTCAGGGACGTGTAACGGACATACTTTGTTTCGATTGAAATACTTAATATTCCAAGCATTGACGGATAGAGATCGGCTAGATCTTGGAGACAGAGCCAGAAAAGGGGTCATGGTTGACTCCTATCAAAGACTATCTACAATGAGAAATTCTAACTGAATGGAGGAATGGAAAACGACAGATCCTCCTTAAAGCTTCATGCCAAATCATCCAAGAAGAAGTCATGTGTAGAAAGAAGTTTATCCATTCCCATGCTTCGGTATATCACCCATAATGATATCAAATGAGTCTTGAGCAAAGTATATGAAGAAGAATGCGGCGAGTACATCAGGGGGCAAACCCTAACAAAGAAAATACTCCGCTACGGGTATTACTGGCCAACTATCAATCAAGATGCGGTTGATCATGCTAGACAATGCGATGAGTGCAAGATGTTTGCAAAAAATCTGGGAACCCCACCGATGGAAATTACTCAAATGGCTGGTCCGTAGCCGTTTGCCACTTGGGGGCATTGACATCATCGTCTTCTTTCTGATCCTAAAGGTGGCATGGAATACGCCATCATAGCGGTTGATTACTTTACCAAATGGGCAGATGAAGAACTATTAACCACGACCAAGATGAAGAAAATAATCAACTTCATTATCCTTAATGTCATCTGTCCTTATGACCTTCCATGAACCATTATAATCGGTTGAAGCTATAAACAAAATCATCATAAAGTCTATTCTGAAGAGAGGTTTGGAAAAGGCTAGAGGTAAATGGGTGTATGAACTCTCAACAGCATTATGGGCTTGTAGAACTACCCATCAGTTCGCGACTGGCCATACTCCATTCGCCCTTACTTATGGCTCCAAGGCCATCATCTATGTAGAACTTGAAGTCCCCTCCCATCGAGTGGCTGATGACAACCGATATTACAAAAAAGAAAAAATATAAACAAGGAATTGCAATTGAATTGCAATTAAAACTAGAAGGAATTGGTGATAACTCACAAAAATATAAAACACATCTAGGAGCCAATGGCAAGAACATGTACCTGAATGTGCACGTTTATAGTCATAAAATTCGACTTCTTGAAATCAACAGAATTTGGATTTTCACATAGGGTTATTAAGTAAAGACTGGATTAGATAGCCGAAGTTTACTAGCCCTAAAATACCAGACACAGATGGCCACCGATGAACTACAATCCTGAATTTATACTATTGGAAATCGACCAAACGTTGGGATGACCAAAGAAGGATACGACACCTTAGGAAGATAAAATTGAAGAATAATGACTATTCAGAAAATATGATGGATTTCTTTCAAGAGACCCTAACTTGCTTCTATTCAAAGCACGTCATGTATGCAACAAGACGTACTTTGGGGGGCATGTGTTAACCGGTTATTTGACCCGGTAACGAGAGGCTCGACACAGAGTTCCCATTCGGCACTCCATACTACTCGGCATCCACACCTCGTTCGGCACTCAACCTCGTTCGGCATAAATCTCGATCGAGATTCGAGATCGTTCGGCATCTAGAGGTGTTCGGCATTCGGAGTTGTTCGGCATCTAGAGATGTTCGACATCCAGAGGTGTTCGGCATTCATCCAATCTCGACCGGCTTCGACTATTGCTCGGCCTGCACTCTCCACTCAGCACATCACTTCGTTCGGCATGACGATATCGTTCGGCATCACTTCGTTCAGCATCTATGGTTCGGCACACAGAGCTCACTCTTTTTGGGCTGAGGTATTTAGCTGCCAGGCCCACCATGGATGTCCAACCCATCTTTGTCTATAAATAGAGAGGCATGGGCACAGTGAAAATGACCTTTTTTCGAGAACACTAGGGAGACTCTGTCGCTTTCAAGACTCATCCTTTTTACTTAGCAATTGCATTCAAGTAACTGGGGTACGGATTGTATCTGTAATCGATTATCAAGTAAAGCAATAAAGATTAACTTCAAAGTGGACGTAGGCAATTACGCCGAACCACTATAAATCCGGTGTTCTTATTTTCAACATTCAGTTTAGCATATCGCTCTCTGTTTAAATTTACTTCCTTCATTTATCTCTCTACACAATCTTTCTCAATAAGGTTAGTGACCAATTTTGGTGCTAACAGAGGAGATGGGCCATCGGAATACCACTGTTACCGCCGAACGGGATGCGGCTGTCAAGGAACTTAACGAGCTCAAAGCCAAATTTTCCAATATGGCCAAGGAAAAGGATGATGCAAACAACGTAGCCCAAGAGGCGTGTGAACAAGCTGTTCTGCTTAAGGGTGAGCGGGATGCGACTATGGCTAAAGTCTGCAAGTTGGAGACTGAGGTTGAGGAGAAAGTGAAGTCGGCCGAGTCCAGGCTAGAGGCTGATATCGAGGACCTCTTCGTTGTCTAAAACGCTAACGTGCTGAGGCACAGGGGTCTAGCCTGGCTCGATGATTATCCGGCGCATCTTTACAACGCTTGGGGCTGACTGGTTGAGGAAGAGAAGGAGATGCATCTGGGCGAGTCTGTAGATGAATTTGAACTCGAGAATCGCACTCTGACTGAAGATGAAAGGAAGATTCTCCACGAGTCAGTAATTCTGCATGAGAAGGAGAGACTCGGCGCCCAGCACTTCGAAATTGGAGAAGGTTCAGGGGTTGAGCATCATGAGCCGAGTCTTGAAATTCCAGTGTCAACCCAGCCCGAATCCTCGTCTACGGTCGATCCCCAAGCCGTTCCTACTTACAATCCGAATCAGCCGCAGATGTCTCCGTCTACAGCGCAAGTGACTGAAGCCGTTCTGCCACCGACAAGTCAAACTGAGAAAGGTATTCTGAACATTCCACATATCTGCCTTAGGTCGGAATCTTAATCTGAATTAGATTCAAACAATTCTCTTATTTTTTGTCCAGTGATCGATGCTACACCGGCCATGCCTCCTGCTACTCAAGAATCATATCAGACGTAGGAGGCTATCATGACCGAAGCAATCACCGTAACTACAATTTCCCCACTTGACGATACGCAGGGGAATACGATTGTGTTTGATGAACAGCTGATGGAAGAACTCTTTCGCCGTCATGGCGATCCTTTAGCTGACTTATCATTCGTCATGGGTGGAGGCACTCCTGCTACAAGTTCTTCAATGCCGACTACTGATGCACCCAGCGGGGCTCGAGCAGTCACTGAAGAGGACATGTTCACCCAAATCGACGTTGAAATGGCAGCAGCGGCTCATGGTGGCAGTTCTGGAGGTGGGATGGCGGCACCGGGACCAGCTCCGCTTAGAATGTTATCTCCCGGTGGCACCGTTTTCATCACTAGCATGCCCATTCCACCTTCTGTACTTTATCCTGTTCTTCCAACTCCGCCCGCAGGAAGCTTCCCTATTCACTCGAGCTCGGAGGAGGATGTCGATATTATGCCATCGCCTGGAGACCGACCACCGAAAGGCAAAGGCTCAAAGAGGAAGGATAGTGGCGGCTCCAGTGGGCCTGCACCGAAAAGGAAGCCGCGGAAGAAGAAAGATTAGACATGCTTCCTTGGTGTAATCCTGACTTTCATTTTGTTGGCCGTGTATAGATGCGGGTTCGGCCCCTACTAGTAGGAATTTTTTGGAACAAACTTGTATACGAACTCCTGTTATAAACAATAGAAATGAAACTTCTCTTTTTTGGCTTCTTTTCTGTCATTGTGTATTCGCCTAAGTGTTTCAATATCTGGAGTGCACTTGTGAAGTTTCAGCTTCCGAATCAAGTTTGTTTCTGTTCGCCAAGTTCGGAAACTGTGGGCAAGGTTTGCGACCGAGAAGCGAGTTGAATTTTGATGTCGCATCGCTTCAGTCGATAGTTGATGCTTAAGTCCTACCCCCAGTCTCAGGGATGAGTTGTGGAACACCAGTCAGTGATTGATTCTTGCTTATAACATGTTGAGCCTAGTTCCACTGACTGAATGTTTGATACAAGCGGAGATTGAGTAATTCATCCATGCTTGTTTGATTGTCGATGATCATATCCGCACTCCGGGGATTCCCATTTGTTTATCGGTGGTTGGTCACGCTGGCTCAAGTTTCGATCATATGTCCGCGATCTGGGGACTTGGAATTGATGTTTATACTCCGACTCACGCTCTTGGAACTCGGAGTTGATGTTTATATTCCGACTCGCGCTCTGGGAGTTCGGAGTTGATGAGCAGACGGTCAGTCACATCTGCTGTATGTTTTTTTTTTGGATTTTGTTCGCACTCTGGGAACGAAAGGTGTATCAGATCAAGGACGGTCGGATCACATCAATCCTGAGTTAACAAGTGAGGTCGTTAGATGGACGGGTCCATCCTCCTCAAACTTGGTGCGGATACGGACGAAGTCGTTGGGCGGACGGATCCACCCTCTTCGTAGACGTATTTTTATACTCCAGTTCGCACTCTGGGAATCTGGAGTTGATGTTTATACTCCGACTCACACTTTGGGAGTTCGGAGTTGATGTTTATACTCCGTTTTGCACTATGGGAATCCGAAGTTGGTGTTTATACTCCGACTCACACTCTGGGAGTTCGGAGTTGATGTTTATACTCCGCCTCACACTCTGGGAATCCGGAGTTGTATTAGGATCATGGATGGTCGGATCACATCCACCCTGAGTTAACAAGTGAGGTCGTTAGATGGACGGGTCCACCCTCCTCAAACTTGGTTCAGATATGGGCAAAGTCGTTAGGCGGACGGATCCACCCTCTTCGCAGACGTATTTTTAATGCTCCAGTTCGCACTCTGGGAACCAGGAGATAAGTGAGGGATTGTCGTGTATCAATCCGTTTTTGACTTTGATGTGATGGCTGGTCCCCGAGCTCGGGTTTCGCTTAGCGAGAGACCGGGTGCATCACAGTCACTCTCTATTTGAATAAATTCCACCGTATGGTGAAACTTAGCTCTCCGTGCATAGTGATGATCATATGAAGCATTTCAAGTAAATCACAGCTCTGGCTCGAAGAGATTGCATTTTATTGCTGAAATAAGAAAATATGGCAAAGTCAGTTGCCTTATTACAAATTCTAATTTTGAAATGCAGAAACAAATTGCAAAATGGAAAGTAAACTAAATGGATAAACATAGCCTATTATGTGTAGTAGCGACGAAGACTTTCGCTATTCCAGGCTCTTGGCAGAGTTTGTAACAACCCTGTATTTTGTGATTATTTTAATTGTATATTTTAATCATTTTAAATTGAATTTCCTGATTTGAAAATTTTATTTTATTTATTAAAATGGATAAATTTTGTTATTTTAAATATAAATTTTGATTTTTGATATGAATTAGAATTCCAAACATGACTAAATAGAATATTTTCCAGAAAAGTGAATTTTGGTCAATATGATCAAACTTTGACTTTTAAATTAAAAAATTTGAAAGTTTGAAAATTTGAATTTTATCTTTTATTATGAAAGTAAATAAAATTTTAAGAATAATGCTTTTCGTTTCGTTAAAATTTGATTAATATTTTGAAAGTTATGCCTTTTAACTATTGAGTGTAATTTGCTGTATTTAACAAAATTGTTTATTTTAAATTATATAAATAATATTTTATTTGGTCATGTAATGTTCTAATTTATATTTATATGGGTAAAATAACATGTTATGTATAAATTTTGGTTTTAAAACATCTTTTCAAAGTGTAATTGACATTTTCCAATGTCAGTTGTATTCTGTGTATAATTTCTAATTTCCAGTTTCATTTAATTAAAGAAATTCTTTGTTTATTTTCTATTTTCTTAAGACTTTATTTTATTTTCATTTACACTTAATTTTGTTCAGCATTTATTTTATTTTACTTGACTTTTATTGGTTTAGAAGTAAAGTTATAATTTTTTTAAAACTGGTGATATTCTATTTGTAATTTTTAAGTCCTGTTTTGAATTTTTAAACAATTTCTTTAGTTCTTTTCTAATTTCTATAAATTTAATTATTTATTCCATTTTGAAAATTTAAATGAATTATTTTACTTCACATTTTTGTTTTAAAATATTTTTAAAATGAAGTAGATATTTTTCTAAAGCTTGTGATGATTTAATTGTAATTTTGAACCTTGTTTTCAATATTTAAGCAATTTCTTTAATTCTTTTTCTATTTTCTTTAAATTTAATTATTTATTTTTATTTTATTTTACTTTGTTTCAGTTTTTAAATTCATTTACGGAAATTTTATTTTTTTTATTTGATTTAATAGAAATTGAAATTGAAGAGGCTAAAGTTTTAAAAACATATGACTTTTCATTTTCTAGACTCTTCATATTTTGGCCGTTCCTTTCTTTAATTTTTTCCATGAGTTTTATTTTCTTTCTCACGTGAAATCACTTCTCATTCATCACAATTTTAGGCCACAAAACATTTCTGAAGTTTGGTAATGGCTTCCTTATTTTATTTTTATTTTTTTCTACTTTTCTTCCTTGAATTTGCCTTGTTTTTCACTTGAATTGGCCTTGATCTTCACCTATGTTGCTCGGCCCATAGCCTCACCATCACCACCATCGACCACCATCCCTTCCTCCCCACTAAATCCACGGCCAAACCATCATTCTCCACTGACCTGAAAGTGTCATGGCCTCCCCTTGAGCAAAACTCCACAAAAACATTGAAAACTCTACAATTATTGCCTACCCGAGCCATGTATGCAACCTTCCCTTCATTTTACACCACCACCACCACCATAGGCCGCCACCACCACCTTTTCCAGACCTCCCCACACCACTCCAACCTCTTTCCAGACCTGAGCTTGACTGGCCAAGCCTATAACCCCATGACCGAGCCCTTTTGGTTGCCAAAAACCATGTTTTAGCCTAAACCCCTTCACATCCCTATGTTGTAACTTCCTCCATCATGTTCTACCTTGTAGCCTTACCTTTTCCAGACTCATACCTGATCCAAACCAAATACAAACCTGACCTAATTGATCACCTAGGCCATGCAAACAAGTAGAGAAAGCAAGGCAAAAAGTTTCGTATTCAAACTGCTTTTTGTTTCAAAGTTATTCAAATTCAATTGTATTGATTTTTAACTATTATTTTGGTTTTGTTTTGGGTTATAACACAAGATCTATAACTTGGATCTCGCTCTCCACTCAAGTTCATAGCTTTGTCATTGTGTTCTGGTTTGTGTTGTGTCATTTGAACTTGCATCTCCAGCAAAAGAGGCGAGTAAATCTCACACGACATTTTATACTTATACTAATGTGAAACAAAAACAACTGAATGTGTAGAATATTATGATATGTTATAACTGCCTGTGATTATTTATTTATATAATGTTAAACCTGATAATTTACCTGTCATCTCATCTGTTACTGTTATATATTGTTGACTGTTCATTTTATATCTGTTTATCACACTGCAAGTTCCCTGTAGAATAGAATCACTATGGGTTGAAATGATACATACCCGAACGGAATTTAGAATAGGGAAAAATCGTTATGGATTGAAATGATAGGCCTAAACGATTTTTATTTATTTCATTTAACTTGGGATTGCGGGTTTGAAATGATAAAACCCGGATTTTTCCTTTGAAAATTACGGATTGAAATGATATATTATCCGTATCATTTTATTTAAGTTAGAAATTTTTATACAAACTGTGGTTAAAACATTTTTCTAAATTTTAAAGTATATAACAAAAAAAATGTAAATATTATGATATTTTGATTTAAATTTAATTAAAAATTATTTTTATAAAATGTTAGTGATTTTTTATAAATTAAATAAGTGAATTAAGTAAATTGTGGAGTGGAATTTGAAATATAAGTTAATTTTGGAATTTATGATTTTGTTTATAAATAGAATTTATGTAAAGTAAGAAAATATGACAATTTTGATTTAAAATGAAATTAAATGATTTTTATAAAGTTTTAATGATTTTTGTATAAATAAATATGAAATAAATGGATATTTAAGTTGAATTTTGAAATATAACTTAAATTGGAAATTTGTGAATTTTGTAAAAATGTGAATTTTTAATTAAGTAAATAAAATGAAAATAGGTTATATTTTGAAATATAAACTTAAATGTTAAGTTAAAATATTTAATTATAAAGAAAGGAAATTAATGATAGAATTTAATAAGTAAAATTATTATTAAATTTGATTTTGAATGAAAATTTAACTTTATAAAATCATAAATATAACGGTATTTCAATGATTGTTTTAAAGTGTGAAATTATATGATTTTATAAGTTAAAATGATTTAAATTAAAATTTAATTGGTTATTAAATTGTATTTAAATTCTTGAATTTTATTTGACAGCCTTTTTGAAATGCTATCATTTCTAATATAAAGGATATTACAGCATTTTGTAAATGCTGTAATTGATATAAATGAACTTAATGGCTAAAATGAACTAAGGGCTGTTACTGCACTTTGTAAGTGCTGTAGTTGTTGAATTTAACTAAAGTTTTATTTGAAATCTAAACATATTACAGCATTTTAAATGCTGTCTTTTGCTAACTGAATTGTTTTTAAACATAACTTTCCGTAGCATTTTCTAAGTGCTGCGAAAGTTGAAATTTCACTGTTCTAATAAATTTAAGTGAATAAATGAATTGTGGAGAGACTAAAATTTTGATAATTGAATATTGGAATATTTAATATAATAATTTCATTTTTGAAATGGTTTAATTGGAATATTTTGATTCGAAAATATTTGGATATTGTGAAATGGATTTGAAATGATATTGAATTTTTGAAATGATATTTGATTTATAAGTATAAAATACCACTCTAGAAATTTTAACCACAGGATGTATTTAATTTATGGTTTAACTGATCCTTAGAGGATGGGCGATCCCAAGCATCCTTTAAGTTATTATGCATTACTGCTATAGTTCACTTGAGTTGGTTTACATTATATAAGTATATATTGTCCTGACTCGAGTGTTTTGTATTTTGCTTTACGCTCGGGTCAGCCTGAGTATTTACAGCTTAGCTTTGGATCTCTTTCTGGAGCTAGGAATCGTTGGAGATTCTGCTTATCTAGTTATCTATCCATTTCAGTTTCAGTTGTTCTATTTCAGCTCTGGTATTTATAAACTTCTATGTATTTGAGATTTCTATTGTATATGTTTTTTCCAGACTGATATTATGTATTTTGTTTGAGATTTTGTTATAGTAGCTTCATGAACTACTATGGTATTTTAATTTCCGCTGCGAGTTATTCTGATATTCTATGTCTGTGATTCTGTATTTGATTTTATTTGCTCCAAATTTTATTACAATCTGTTATTTTGAATTATTCGAGTCAAACATGTGTGGATTATTGTCGATTTGAATGGTCCAAAATAGTGGGTCGTTACAGAGTTAGACCGTCGATGGTCGATAATTTGAATGTGCCATCTCCGAGCCTTCGTTCAATAACATACGGTCCTTCCCATGTCGGTTTCATATGCGAAGGAACCGGATAGATTCTTTTGAGGACGAGATCGCCTAGTTCAAAGGTTCGCGGGCGGACCTTGGCGTTGTACAATCGGGTGACTCGACTTCGATGCACAGCTGCCCTCAAATCAGCTTCTTCACGCTTCTCATCTAGTAGATCAAGAGATTCAGCAAGTAATATAGCATTTGTCTTTGGATCATAGTATGTCACACGATGAGAAGGTACTTCTAGTTCAACTGGAATAACGGCTTCTGAATCATATGAGAGAGAGAATGGAGTGTGGTCGGTCGCGGTCTTGTGGGTTGTTCGGTAAGCCCATAAAGCCATAGGAAGTTCATCGACCCACTTGCCCCCGACCTTTTCCGGTCGTTTTTTCAGAATGGATTTTATAACTTTATTAACTGCTTCGACCTGTCCGTTTGCCTGAGGGTGTGCAACTGTAGAGAATTTCTTTTGGATGTGAAATCGTTTGCAGAAATCTTTAAATTCAGCACTGTCGAATTGGGTTCCATTGCCCGTAATAATGGTGTGTGGGAAACCGAATCAACAGATGATGTTGCGCACTACAATCGCTTGCTGACTTAGTATACTGGCTTCTGTATCTTGTCTTCTTCTCGAATTAATGCAGCGCTGATAGCGTTTTCTGATATCGCCAAATATACGAACAACTTCTCATGATCAATAGGCTTCGACAAGATATGTGGTGTGGATAGATGTTGAACTAGTGCTTGGAAAGCGCCCTAGCACTCCGTGGTCCATTCAAAGTTTCATTTCCCTTTTCGGATTAGATCGAAGAAGGGGATGCATTTGTCAGTGGACTTTGAAATGAACCTGCTCAATGCTGCTATTTTCCCGTTGAGACTCTGGACTTGCTTTATGGTTTTCGGAGTTTCGAGATTTCTGATAGCCCAGATCTTTTCAGGATTAGCTTCAATCCCTCGAGCATTGATGATGAACCCAAGGAATTTTCCGGATGCAACTCCAAAATGACATTTCAGCGGATTTAGCTTCATTTTGTAGTCTCGAAGTATGTTGAACATAGTTTCTAGGTCTTTAACATGGTCGGTGGAGAGTCGTGACTTCACAAGCATGTCGTCTACATATACTTCCATTGTTTTCCCAATTTGATTGGCAAACATCCGATTGACCAATCGTTGATAAGTAGCCCCGACATTCTTGAGTCCGAATGGCATAACTTTGTAGCAGTAAAGTCCCAGATTGGTTACGAAGCTGGTATGTTCTTGATCGGGTAAATGCATCGGTATCTGATTGTAGCCAGAATACGCGTCCATGAAGGATAAGAGTTCATGCCCAGCTGTCGAATCTACTAGCTGATCAACTCTGGGAAGCGGAAAACTATCTTTGGGACATGCTTTATTCAGATCAGAATAATCGACACATGTTCTCCATTTTCCGTTCGGCTTTCGGACGAGCACGGGATTCGACACCCATTCAGTATATAGCTCATCTCGAATAAATCCGTTTGCTTTAAGCTTTTCTACTTCTTCTTTAAGGGCGGCAGATCTCTCTGGATCCGTACCACGCCTTTACTGTTTGACCGGGACATGCCGCGGGTCAATATTCAGAGTGTGGCTCGCGATGTCCGGCGAGATCCCACACATGTCGGAATGCGTCCTGGCGAATACATCAAGATTCACCCGTAGAAATTCAACCAATTCCTCTTGAGTTTGCTGGCTTAGCTGAGACCCAATCTTTATCATCTTCGAATCATCATCATTGTCAATTGGGACGTCGATTGTCAGTTCGGCCGGGGATGCTTGACTTTCTTTAGGTTCTCCTTCGTCTTTAGTTTCTCTTGGGTCAAGATCCTTGAGGAATTGGCTAGGGTGCCCGGGCCTAGGCCCGGGCGTTAATTGTCAATTATCGGTAAAACGGACGCAGAGAGATTCCTCCACGCCCTTTCCTTCCTCCTTTCGCTGCGCCTCCCGCAGCTCAGTGACATAACAGGCTCTGGCAGCAGCCTGATCTCCCTGAATGATTCCCACTCCATGATCAGTGGGAAACTTTAAAGTCAAACACCACGGGGCGATGGCTGCCCTGAATTCGGCGAGGGTCGGTCGGCCCAAGAAAGCATTGTAAGGGGGGAGTCTATGTCCAAAACAATGAACTGTAACATTCGTACTCTCCGACGTTCTCCAACTCCCAACTCTACTGGCAGTTCCACCATTCCAGTGGGTATAGTAGCACTTCCGTTGAAACCATGAATTTGGGATTGACAAGGTTTCAAGTCTGTGGCTTCCATTCTCATTTGATCATAAGCTCGTTTAAACAAAATATTCCACTGTCAACTAAGATCCTCTTCATCCAAGTGCGACCTACTTGAGCTGAGATGACCAGTGGACCGATAGTGGGGGCTTCAACTTTATCAGCGTCTCTGTTCATGAATACGATGTCATTTGTCATCGTCTTTTGTTGCTTGGCCGGAGCCCCTTCATCAAAACTACTATAACACTCGAAGTCCGCATGCCTGATAGAGCTGGCATACGACTCCATTTCCTTCCAGCTCCGGTCTGGTGGATGGGACCACCACTTATTGTATTAATAACCAACCTCCCGCCAGTTCGAGCGGGTTCTTCCTGTCTTTCCTGATTCGGTGCACGATTCTGATTTGATGGGCCCGCACCACCAGACTGCGGCGCCCGCACATACTGATCCAACTTCCGTTCACGTATCAGTTTTTCAATGAGGTCTTGTAAGTGACGACACTCATTGGTGTTGTGGCCATAGCTTTCGTGGAATCTGCAAAACTTTCCTGTTTGGATTTGTCCTTCAGTTGGTGGTTTCGGGGCAGCTTTCTTATATTGCATCGTATTGCAGGTCTGCAAATACACATTTTCCAACGACGTGTTCAATGGAGTGTAATTATCGTACATGGAAGCTCTATGCCGTGGACCACGATTCTAATCGCGTTTTTTGCTTTGATTTCCATTGTCCCTCTGCTGATTCTGTTTATTTTGTGCGTTCAACTGAACTTTTCTAGAACTCTCTCCGGACTGTTTAACAGCGATGTTACTATGGATTCCCTTGATGTTGGGTCCTGTGTCATCCTGCTTCCTAGACTGTTTTGCATCCTCCCTTCTCAAGAATTGGGCTGCCTTGGAGTAGAAACGGTCCAATGACGCAGGTGGTTTTCCAGCTAACCAATTTCCGAACTCGGAATCAGCATCAATCCCCTTAGTCAATGCCATCAGGATAGAGTTATCATTGGGATTGCTTATTTCTGCACATGCCGCATGGAATCGCTCCAAGTAACATCTAAGTGTTTCTCCGGGAGCTTGTGTAACACTAGACAGAGTGTTAACATCCTTAGGCCTCGCTACATGCATACGAAATTGTTCAACAAACTTGGTGGCCATCTGGTCAAAACTAGAGATGGATCGTGGTGGCAAACGAATAAACCACATGGTAGCAATCCCCCCCAGGGAAATGGGGAAACTACGGCACTTTACTGCATCATCAGCTCTAGCAGCATTCATCAGCCATTCGTATTTCAGGATATGTTGATTGGGATCAAAACTTCCTTCATATACTGGAAAAGTTGGCATCCTGAAGCGCCGAGGTGGTTCAGCATACAATATGTCATCGGTGAAAGGGGTATGTCTCCGGGAGATTCCCCAGTCATCATTAGAGAGACCCTGACTTTCACGGATCATTTGGCGGATCATCGTTGGTATGTACGACATTCGGATACTTGGAGCATGTTGTGCGAAGGTGTGGTCGGGTTCCACAGCGTGAGTCTGGACTGGACGCGGTCGACGGTCCGTGCCTCGCCTCCTTGGTTCAACATTTCTGGGACATAAGGTTCTAGAGTCTGCTCTCGTTGGTTACGTTGAGGATCAGCTTGGTTTCTAGCATCAACCCCTTGTTCGGTAGTGGTGGTAGTAGCAATGTTGCCTGTGACATGATAAGGAGCAGCACCTCCTCGGGATGAAGGTCATGTATGATGACTAGTGGATGGTCCAGTTCTGGGTTGTCCAAGATTCGAAGCAGGTTGGTGTCCCGTGGCTTGGGTGTAGCTTACACCTAGCCGTGGGTGTGTGGATCTGGTTTGGCCATCAGAAGAGGCTGAACTCTCTGTGGAAGAATAAGAACCTTGGTTTCTTCTGGATCTTCTTCGCCTTTGGCAATTTAGCTGGTTGGACAACTCTGTGTTGGCGCGCAGTTGTTCAGTTAGCTGTTGGCGACTCTGGGTCAATTCTTGAAGCAGCATCTGAAACTCTTGTCTGGTAACCGGGCCTGATGGATCTGAAGGTTCAGCGGCGTCTTGGTTGGATGGAGGCAATTGCACGGGATTCTGCCTGTCCTGTCCTCCCTGATCAGCGGCTGTAGAGGTAGTTCGCGTACTTACCATGGTGAATTGATGAAAGTCCTTTCCTAGATCCGATGCAGATCTAAATAGAATGGAAGGGCTTCAAAGTTCTAGATCTGGATCTTCTTCTTGGATTTTTGCAATCCGATATAAATAGGAGATCCAAAGAGCAGGAGAAAAATTAGGTTTTTCTCAATGAAAGCACCAAAGTGTTTGTACCAAAATTGGGCACAACACTCTTCAGAAGTTTTTGAAGAGATAAAGTGAAGAAATTAAATGTAAAAAGAGGATTATCTAACAAAAACTCCAAATTTCAGATATGAAAATAATTAAAATGCAAGGAGACACAAGAATTTAGAGTGGTTCGGCGTATCGCCTACGTCCACTATGAAGTTGATAGCTTTATTGATCTTTCTTTGAAGATTACAAGTGAATTCAATGAATTACAGTAGATAATTATGATTTGCACAAATGAATTTTGTTATTGACAGCAGCAAGGGAGTTTAGATCTGGATCTGGCAGAGTCTGGGCGTTGGAGATCTCAAAGGAGAAGAAGAACCCCTTTCCTGTTGGCTTTTGGGGGTCTATTTATAGGTGTAGGAGGCTGATATTTCGCTCAGATCTTGGGAGACCCTCTCTGGCACGTGACCATGCCCGCGCGCCCAAGCCCGTGAAGTAACGGTCCGATCCGTGATCGATATGAACGGATTTCATATCGATCAAGATTTCATCCAATGGAGTCAAAATTTAGCGTGGACATTCTTCAGCATGCACGTAGTCTTCTGTGAAAATTTCATAGCATTTGGACTTGTAGATTAGAAGATATGATCGATACGAAATGGGATTCTCGGTTGGCTGTTTCGTTCGACTCCCTTATTTCGACTCGCTCTTGTTCGACTCGCTCTCGTTCGCATCGCTGTTCGACTCGGTCTTGTTCGAGTCGCTGCTCGACTCGATGACGTGGCGTTCGAACCTTTGGATCACTCCGCCTTTGATGCCGCTTTGATCAATTCATTCTTGGACCTTGCCTTGTTCGTATCGATAGAAACTCAACTCCAGTCGATTGATTCGGATATGGCAACTCGATGGATTCGATCAGAAGATCCACGATGGATACGAACTGCATAGGAGACGAAGTCGAAGGTGATCGATACGAACTATGGTTTCGTATCGATGGAGTCGGACTGTTTTTTCTGAGGGATGCGGAGCAAGTCGAACAGAGGCTCTGAGATGGAGTCGAAACGGAGCGAGTCGAACAGTGGTTCTTAGATGGATGTGAAGCAGAGCGAGTCGAAGTAGGCACTCCTGATGGATTCGAACTGAGCGAGTCGAACGCGAGGCTGTTTTTATTCAATTTTGCATCGGTTGTAACTTGAGCATACGAACTCGGATTGACTTGAGATTTGGAACATTGGCTCTCATAGCTTCGCTTGTCGTGTCAAACCAGTTTTAGCTCGATCCGGACTCGGACAAAATTCGTCGAATTCCATAGTGAGCCTGTGTATAACCGATCTCTAGGACGGACCGTCATTGGTTACTAGTCAGTTCCTTAGTGTCACGGCCTTGCCAAAAGGCGGGAAACATTAGGCTTCTTTGTAATCTATCTAGCGAGAAAAGGTGTGATTGTAGCCTTGGAAATCAATCAAGCGAGAAAAGGTGTGATTGTAGCCTTGGAAATCAATTGGGTGAACTTGTTGCCCTGAAAATCAAGTATCTCTACCCAGAGGATTGTGATTCTGGAGGGTGCACCTCGTAGCCTTGAAACCGAGGGTGTAATTGTAAAATTGCTTTTGAAAGGAAATCCGTACTTAGTTGTGCGGGACTGGATGCAGGGTAACTCCGAACCAGTATAAAATCCGGTGTGTTCTTTCCTTTACTGCATTTACTTTATTTATGCATCTGTGTTTGATTCTGTGATTATATCTGTGTCTGAATATTGCATACATTTGTGTACAAATCAATAATAACTCAAAAAGATTTAGTAATTTCTTATAAACACTATTCACCCCCCCTAGTGTTCATTCTAGCCTTAAGATCCATATTCCGCATTCCTCACAGACCTACTATTTATATTAATTTTGAAAGGTGGATTTTACTAATGAAACATGGATTTAATTTCATTTTCGAATTGTTGAAAAATCATAATGTGAGGACAGTAAAGAGTAACCATTAGAATATTGTCATATTATGAACCATTTGCATAAAAGCATGATTTAAAAAAAATGAATAGATATATGACGTCTAATCCCTAAGGTCAACAGCAACTTCCCCAAACTTATGCACTTAAATTCGAACTATTTAAAGGTATACAAATGCTAATACTAAATAATTTTAAAAATATTTTAAAAATATGAGAGGAGAAGACATGATTTTTTAATTATAAATTGATTTATTATAATTAGTTAGTAATGACTATTGTAGAGCACTTTAATGATGTATACTTCAATCTAGTGCATTTTATTTGGATTGAATTTACAAAGTACAAGGTTTATGGATAATGGTTATATATATCACTGAACTTACCATGCTTCGTATAAATTATATTTACCAAGCTTCATATAAATTATTTTAACATACTTTGTTATAGTAATGTTCATTATATTTTTGTATATGCAACCAATTTATTATTTGCAGCTAATTATGCATGTGTGTTTAAGAGGCGCTAGTATATATACACGTTTGGATGTCATAATGAAGACTTTGTAGAAAAATGCACAATTTTGGTTTTGATTTGGTATTGAATTTTGTGTTTTGAGAGGATGCAAAACCTACCATTGTAACAAAGTTGAGAAAATAATGAAAAAAATTAGGTAGAGTTTGGCTTGAAAGTGATTTTATGTTTTGTACTTTTAGCATGTATGCCAAAAGGAATGGGAGTGAAAAAGGGATTGGAAAATCTTGATTATTCCAACAAACATAGACGTGGTAGGGGAAAGACAGCTTTCATAATTTCCAAATGATGAAAAAAATCATATTCAAAATTATAAGTTAAAAACCGTTTTTTATATATGTGCTAAGTCCATTTTTAAAATCGATCTCGCTTTTCACCATTATCCTCTTACTCTGTGATAGGATCAACCCAAGGACTCATACACAATTAGATCTGAGAAGAGATAAGAAGTGAAGAAAAACAATAGACAATCAAATATCTTCGAACAAAACTTTATTAATTCACCAAAAGTTTAAAAGTTGAGAAGAAATCATAGTCCTAAAAACACTAAAACAATTACCCTCTTCCTCCTTACATTATAAAGACACCTATACAGGCCTATAGTAGTCTAATGTAATCTTAATCATTGGATCAAGGATATGCAGAAATCCACAGAGAAAACTCTATAACACCCCCAAAAAGGACGAAAACATACCTAAAAACTCGAAGCCCAACTTCTCTAGAATTTATCGATCCAATCGACCGGTGTCAATAAACTAAAAGCGGTCTACAGTCCACTAGAAAAACAAAGCTATCCTTAGGTTCAAAGTAGCTCAGAATTAAGTCAATTAGTGGTTTCTCCAGATGACTAGAAACAGTTCTAGTCGACTGATGGCTTCGACCAGTTGAATAGAAGCCTATTGCCAAAGCTACATGTTTTTGTTCTCTCCTACTTCATTCCTTCACTCCATTTTTTCTTCTCCATGTGATTCCTTTCTACTTCATTTTGGAAATACTATATCACATATCCTAACTATGTCCACCATGATATTATATGTGCTTAATTTTCTCGCAAGTGATATAGGTCGACCTGCATCTTGGCCCATGACTCTGCCTGCATGGTCCTAACTATCCGCATCTTGGCCTTGATGGTTCCAATGACTCCACCATTGGCATGTCTATTTTGTTAAGTCTACGTCTTTCTCAAAGCATAAGGCCTCCACTACAAAAAACAACTCACTCAACACTAGTACACACTCAATCCATACAAAGCCTACAATGTCATCAATAGACCAAGACAGATAGTGGCTCGGCATGTGAATTGCTATTCCCACGCGAGGGACCTAGGCAACATGCCTTGCCCATACATCGATCAAATCAAATAGTTTCATTAACCTTTCAAAAGGTTCCCTACTCATCTTCCACCTCAACCGCCTACACATTTTGAAGCTTTCTTATCTTGATATTGCCAGTTGTGACCATAGGCACCTGACCGCCTCTGCAAAAGAAGCAACACCTGCATTGTTTCTCTAAGGAGACTAACACACAAGACATTGTAAATCTGTTAAAAGTGGCACTATGATACATGATCCTTATCCTTTGTTGCCACCTGGCAAAGCGCCTTTGCACAATCACTCCCTAGTCTCATGCCGCTTGTCCCTGACCAACTCATGTTGACACTCCGACCGCCTACTAGCAAACATCTGAGCCTTGTATATCAGTTGGCATACTAGCTGGCCTAGATATCAGTGGAATGAATCCATCTACGTACCAGAGTAAATTCTGGATTGTAAGTGCCTCATAGCAGCCGTTCATTATGCATTTCAACAGCTATAAATACATCAAACCATGCATTTCAATGAAGGTTGAAGTTCTGAAGCTATTAAGAGTATTTTCTTGTTATTGATTCTTATAATCACAACTACTGTAATAAAAGCAAAGTAATAATCACAATGGACGTATATCAACTTAGATCGATCCACTCTAAATCTTGTGTCTTTTTAGTTATTGCACTTATTTCCTTATTTTCCATTTATAAGTCAAGGTGTTAGTGAGTTATCTTCATTAATATCAAACTCTTAATTATAGTTTCGAGGTTGGCTAAACATTTTGTCAACATCATATCGCTAGAAGGTGGACCTCCCCTAAAAGGTCTAATTATTCTTCAACTTTTCTTTCCTATGAACTCCCTTGACACTCACACCATGCAAACCAATGGTGAGAATCAAGCTCACAACAAAGAGATACTGTTTATTTGTGGGGGCCCTCACATGATTGGAAGTGGTAAGGAAGCCTAAGACCACTGTAGGAGAGAATCGGCCCATGCCACCAGATATAATGATCGAGCTCAAGTGTCCAAAAGCTTCTCTAAGGACAAATGAGGAGCATGCTTCCCCGTCACAATCTCATGGTCATCTTAGTCAATATGATTAGCACCAAGGTACATTTGGTCTTCATTGACGGGGGTAGCTCAGTCAATGTAATGTTCAGATCTACGTTCAATAAAATGCAGCTTCCTGCCTCCAACCTTACTTCTCATGCACTACCCATTTATGGATTTGAGGGAGTTGGTATAGTATGCCTACGACAACTTCCAATGTAGTTACCTTTGGCCAAGAACCCTTTGCGCCCGAGATTCAAGTAAATTATGTTGTAGTGAACTGCCCATCTGCTTATAGCATCTTGATAGGTAGACAGGCGTTGGTGGACCTATGTGCATACATAGCCATTAGCGACACACAATGAAGTTTCTCATCAAGGAGGGTATGGCAACCACCAAACACCTCCAGCACCCAATTTCCTGAAGAGTGAGCAACTATGATTCCTGGATAATGTAGGATGATTATCAAGGGTTGAAAAGAAGAGAAACAATCACAGAACCTGTCATATATCTCACAGTGCATCGAATAAAATATAATATACAACATAGATATAAATTAGGCGAGACATAACAACTAATATGAACCACAGTATCAAAGTACGTGTTATCTGGGTTTTTAACCCAGTAGGATCCAATAAGAAATAAAACAAACTCGTGACATCAGAATGGTTCAAAACTTGTCCAGAGAAGCATAGACGAGGAGTTAAAGAGAGCCAAGCTATATTAATGAGACAACAACTGAGATCGACTAAACCAAGAGACCAGCATTCTTTCAGTCCAATCAGAAGTTGAGTGCAAACAGCTAGTAAACTACCATCAAAACGGAACAACGTGCAACGGGACTGTGCAAGCAACGACGATACAAGAACATGGAAACATCCCAAACTCCAAACTCCAAAAAACATCGAAGTGCTTGGATCGCCAGCGACCCATGCCCTATGGATCGCTAGCGACCCATGCAAAGTGGAAGGTCGCTCTGTTAAATGGAAGAAGAGAAGGAAGGAAGAAGTATGTTAAAAAATATGCTAAGTGTATGGGTCGCTAGCGACCCATACACCGTGGATCGCTAGCAACCCATGCTTCTCCATGAGTCTTCAATAAGCAAACCAAGCAATGTAATGGCTAAGGAGCCAAGTCCTTAGCTCGCGATACAAGCCAACTCTATGGGTCGCAAGCGACCCATGATTTTGGCTCGAATCGTGAGCTAAAGCCTCCCAGGTCATCATGCATCCATCTATGAGAAGGTGATGAAGTGGCCTGGCCCAGAAGTTCTCCAATCTCTATATATACCATCCTACCTACAACATAAATAGGATCTTCTCCAGACTGGTTGCTGAAGCTCTGTTGTAAACATTCTTCACTCTCTACCTCCCTCATAACAATCTCCAAAGGAATTCACTGTGATTCTCCAGTGGATTCCAACTCTGGGGATTTAATCTACCTAACAATAATCAAAGCCTTGTAATCAAACAATACTTGTAACAGCAATCGGTCTATAATAAAACTACAAAGTGGACGTAGGCTTCATTAACAATCGATCCACTATAAAAATTCCCTATCTTCTTTCTCTTACTGTTCTTTTTCTATATCTGTTATCTGTGATATTGCTCTGTCAGAAAAGAGCTGGTGCTTTCAAACTCAAACTAGGGTGTTGATCCTTTTGGGTTAACATTTTGGTGCTTTTACTGAGAATCCAACTCAGGATCTAGATCCCGCTATCTACTTTGGATCCCCATAGGTCCAGAAGTTAGATCTTTAATCTTCACTTGAAGAATCCACTGTTTGGAATCAATGGCCCCTGGAAGAAGAAGAATTGCCTCTGGAAGGTCCATAGGGGCAGTAGTTGCTGGAGAAGATGTTAATCCTCAACAAACCGAAGTAAATGGCGCTAACTTAGGGAATTAGGCGCCGTCTCCTCCAGTCAACATGAAGTTGTTACCAGGGATGAGTTAAATAAAATGGTTGATGAGATCAACCAAAAAATGGAAAGTAGCCAAAAGCCTCTAATGGATAAACTTAACACTCTCCTAACTCTACAGTCAAATCCCACTCTAAGGACTATGCCCGAACCTGCGGCTGCTATGGAATAAGAGAATTCCCTCGTTTCTATTCTACATAGAAGAAACGGAAAATAGCCACAAAAAAGGGTGACAACAAGTCTTAATGTGGACGGAAATGCAAGTACTCCATTTACCACAAGACAACCTATTCTGAATTTGAGTCAAGGGCCAAAGACCCCCATAGAAGAACATTGCTATGGATCTTTTCAACTCAGAGGACGGAGAGCAATAAGACAAATTAGAAGAAAATGCCAATGCATTTTAGTGCAAAGAATACCCAAACTGCTCCAGTTAGACCAACCGCAAGCCAATGGGACTCTGCAGGAGTGGCTCCCCTGAAGACAGGAGAGCCTAGGTCTCAGCCCACTCACCAAGGCCGTTTAAAAAGTCAAACACTTAGTGTAGTGATTGATTGCCGTCCTTGGGACTATCGAACATCAGTGGCATATATAGCGGACATGGTTAAATGATTAATGTAGGAGAGTAAAGATAGAAGAGATGATGAATGGGGATTTGCGCCAAGTCGGACTACCTTCACCGATGAAATCTTGAATGAGAGATATCGAGAAAAATTCACAATGCCAACTATTCCGTCCTATGACGGGACAAAGGACCCGAAACCTCACTTGTTCAAATACAGTCGGTATATGGACGGAGCAAATGCCTCTGAAGCTGTTCGATGCATATACTTTCCTATCTTTCTCGAAGGGGTTGCGTCAATGTGGTTCACTAGGATTCTACCAAGATCTATCTCTACTTTTGACCAACTGACGACAAGGTTTCTTGATCAGTTCAAATTCCATACCGCGCAGCCAAAAGACGACATGTCCCTATCCAGATTGTTCCAAGGGCGTAACGAATCACTGAAATCTTTCATGAACAGGTTTAACACCGAGGTGACTGAAGTAATCAATCCCAATAAAGACATGGTTTTTATGGAATTAGTCTGTGCCATTCACCCAGAAACTGAATTCCGAAAGTGGATTAAGATGAAGCAACCTACCACCAGGAAAGATTTCAATCGTAAAGCAAGTCAGTACCTAAGGTTGGAGGAAGCACAGAAATTGGAAAGGAAGTCTAGTAGTGTGCAACCAGCAAACGTCGGGCAAAGCGATCTAGCAATGAATCAAAATGCACTTCTCGGACTGCTAAAGGAACCATTAGGAAAGACAGGAATTCAAAGAGAAAAGGTCAAAACTCCAGTAATAAGAATGGTAATGGCAGCAATAAAAAGCTCAAAGGGTTTAGGCCCAAAGGCTACACTCCCCTAAGCGACACACCTGAAAACATTTTTCTCGCAATTCAAGGGACCGAGGAATGAAAAAAAGCCACCCTAAAAGGAGCCAACTGAGTAGCAGAAGCGCTCAGGAAAATTCTGCCGCTTCTACGAAACACACGGTCAAAATATAAATGAATGCCACCACCTAATAAATCTCATTGAGGAACTGATCCAGAATAACAAACTCTAGCAGTACGTAAAACAACCACAAAACCTCGATCAATCTATGACTCCTCAGCACCTAAGAGAACGATGGAATCAAGCTGGAACTAGCGAAAAAGGGTCGAAACGAACTGACCAAAGGCTTATTATCAGAACAATATCCAGGGGACCACTTCCCGCACAAAGAAGTTTGGGAGAAATGGACAGATATGCGAGTTCGTTGAAGCACGCTCCAAAGGAATCATGTTTACCTGTGGAAGACGAAACTCCAGCTAAAATGCAAAGAATTTTGAATGACGATATTGTGTTCCGAAATTGGGACACCGAGGGTATCGAAGCTCCAACTCTCGATCCGATGGTGGGGACGATAGGAATTGGACCTGCTGTAGTTCGGCAGGTGTTGGTTGACAGTGGCAGCTCCGTTAACATACTCTTCAAACATACTTTCGATCAAATGAAGATTGGAATAAAAAGTGTATCTGTGTGCCAAACAAAGATTCAGGGGTTTACCGGTGAACCTAAACAATCGGTGGGAACAATTGACCTACCTGTGGAGCTTGGAGAGGGTGAGCGAAGGGTCACCCTGATTCAAACTTCTATGATCGTGCATACAATGCCTTCTTGGGACGACCCGCATTAGCCGACTTCAGAATAGCATTGGCCCAATGGTGCCTTATAATGAAGTTCCCTATAGAGTACGGAGTCGGAATTGTGAAAGGAGACCAAAGCGCCGCCTGGGAATGCTACATCGCAAAATTGCATGAGTCAAGAAGAAAGGAAAAAGGAAAGGATGTGGGGAAAACCCTCCACATCCGTGAACCCACTGAATAGCAACTACAGAGCCGCCCCTGGCTTAAGGACCATAGCCGATTTGACAAGGCTTTGGACCCTAGAAAGAAGAGATCAGGGGAGTATCGGCCAACACCGATAGTATTGATGGTGTCTGTCCTAGTCTGCATGGATGACCCAACGCGGGTCCTGAAAATTGGATCGCAGCTTGGAAACAGGATGCGGTCAGAACTAACCAAATTCCTCCGTGCCAATTTGGGCATATTTGCTTGGACACACTCCAATATGTGTGGGGTATCACCTGAAATTTCCTGCCATGCACTCAATATTAGCCCCAAATTCACACCGGTAAAGAAAAAAGGCGCAGCTTGGGCCCCGAACGATCCAAGGCATTGAGAGAGGAGGTTGATAAGTTGATGGCTAACAACTTCATCCGGGACGCAACTTACCCTAAATGGGTATCGAACCCAGTCTTAGTCAAGAAGTCTAATGGAAAATGGCGAACATGTATTGACTTCTCGGATCTAAATAAGGCTTGTTTGAAAGATAGCTTCCCACTCCCCAGAATCGATCATCTTGTGGATGGAACAGCGGGGCATGAATTGCTGTCATTTATGGATGCATACTCGGGCTACAAATAGATCCAGATGCATGAGCCAGATCAAGAAAACACCAGCTTCATCATTGATTTGTGACTGTACTGCTACAGAGTAGTGCCATTCGGGTTAAAGAACGTCGGGGCAACATACCAAAGGCTAGTAAATACTATGTGCAAATGTCAGATCAGAAAGACTATAGAAGTTTATGTGGACGACATGTTGGTCAATTCTCGAGTAGCTGCTAACCATCTAGAAAATCTTGCTGGAATGTTCAAAATACTCCGGAAGTATGGAATGAAGTGCATACCGTTCTTCGATGCATTGAAGAAGGAAAAGAAAAACTTCGAATGGATTGAAGTTTGTCAAATAGCTTTCAACGAATTGCTACGACACATGGAAGCTCCCCCAATCTTGTCAAAGCCGGTGGACGGAGAAGACCTTTTCATTTATTTAGCAGTTTCCCCGCATGCATTGAGTGCCTCTCTCGTGCGGGAAGAAGCAAGAATACAGCGACCCACGTATTACATTAGCAAATGATTCACCGGAGCTGAGAAGAATTACCCAAAACTAGAAAAGCTAGCGTATTGCCTCTTAATCGCGTCCCGGAAGTTACGACCATACTTTCAGGCTCATCCAATTAAAGTGTTGACTAACCAGCCCCTGAAGCAAGTGTTATACTGACCAGAAACTTCCGGACGACTACTCAAGTGGAATATAGAGTTGAGTCAATATGACATCACATACCACCAATGGAAAGCCATCAATGGGCAAGCGTTGGCCGACTTCATCGCCGAATTTACTATACACGATGACGACGAGGAAGTTTAGTCAGGAACAGACACGCAATGGAAACTCTTCGTCGACGGTGCATCCAATAACTTCTGTTCGGGAGCAGGAGTAGTGCTTGGAATCCCCAAGAGGCGAGCCATTAGCTACGCTTTACGCTTGGAATTCCCAGCCACAAACAATGAAGCACTGATCGCTGGACTGAAAGTTGTGAAGGATCTCAAAATAAAAGCTATTCACATATACAGCAACTCACAACTAGTCGTCTATCAGGTAAAAGGGGAGTATCAGGCGTGTGGTGAGAATCTTGCCCCATACCTGTCCAAAGTATAGGAACTGCTAAGCGACGTTGAGCGCTACACCATCACTCACATCCCACGAGAGAAAAACACTAAGGTGGATTATTTGGCTAAATTGGCAAGTTCAGGAGAAGCTCAGTCATTGGGACTAGTCCCAGTCGAGACTCTGGCCAACCCAAGCATAGACGAAACGGACCTAGATTGGATTCTCGAAACCACCGTCGAACCAGAAACGTGAATTACACCGATAAAGAACTATTTACTCGCAGGAACCCTTTCAACTGACCGGAATCAAAGAAAGAAGCTCCTCCGAAAGGTGTCACGGTTCATGATACAGGACGGAATACTTTATCGAAGAGGATTCTCAACCCCCCTTCTTAGGTGTGTGACCGATGACGAAGCATTACGAATCCTAAAGGAGGTACATGAAAGCAAATGCGGAGACCACACTGGGGAGCAGATTCTTGCGAAGAAAGTCCTTTGATACGGGTACTTCTGGCCAACAAAAAATCACGACGCCGCAGATCACGCCAGAAGATGCGACCGCTGCCAAAGATTCATCAAAATTAAGAGAACTCCTTCAATGGAGCTAACGCAGATGGTTAGCCCATGGCCATTTGCGATATGGGGGATCGATTTGATTGGCGTCCTGCCAATAGCAAAAGGAGGAGCCAAATATGCTATAGTTGCCGTAGATTATTTCACAAAATGGGCCGAAGCGGAACCGCTGGCCACCATAACCATAAAGAAAGTTATTAACTTTATTACTACAAACATCATTTGCAAGTTTGGTATGCCACAAAAAATCATCACCGACAATGGAACCTAATTTGAAAGTGCCGAATTCAAAGACATTTATAAGTGCTTCCGGATTGAAAAGAGCTTTTCCGTAGTGGCTCATCCGCAAGCAAACGGGCAGGTAGAAGCGATAAACAAGATTATCAAGTCCACTATCAAAAAGCGACTAGCAAATGCCAAAGGAAACTGGGTTGATGAACTTCCACTCGCACTATGGGCTTATAGAAGTACCCACAAAGCGGCAACCGATCACACTCTGTTCGCCCTAGAATATGGTTCAGAAGCAATGATTCCTGTTGAATTAGAAGTCCCCTCATACCGAAGGCAGAATTTCGATCAAAAACAAAACGAGCAGCTCCTACTCGAATCGCTAGATATGGTTGATGAAAAAAGAGAAGAAGCAGAGCTGAGAACCACCGCCCACCAAAAAAGAGTCGCATGGTACTTCAACTCCAAAGTTAACAATCAAACCTTCGAAGTGGGAGATCTTGTGCTCAAGCGAGTTTACCCCGTCTTAGGGGCCTTCGGACCAAACTAGGAGGGACCATATGTCATTAATCAAAAGCTAAGAGACGGGAATTTCAAGCTAATAACCATCAATGGAACTCAAGTTCCCAGTGCATGGAATAGCGAATTTCTTTGCCGTTACTTTGTCTGAATGTTAACTTATGTATTTTTTATTTTCTAGCAAATAAGCCATCTCGAGATACCAGGGGCATTGTACATAGGCAAAAACTGCCATACTTTCCTTAATAAAGTTTGCTTCTTGAACCAACAAAACCGTGTTCATAATAATTACCCGTTGGGACAATGGAAGAAAATCGACTCAAACTGTAGATCGGAGAACCCGGTCTTTGTCATCTAAAAACCGGTATTGCTCCGGCAACATCAAGAAGGCTAAAATAATAACTCCTCACGTTGCCCGAAGATAGGCAACACCGAGGAAAAACAAAAGTCGCGCACTAAAATAATAACTCCTCAAGTTGCCTGAAGATAGGCAACACCAAGGAAAAACAAAAATCGCGCACCTCATAAGCCACGCACTAAAATATTAACTCCTCACGTTGCCCGCAGATAGGCAACACTGAGGAAAAACAAAAGTCGTGCACCTCATAAGCCGCGCACTAAAATAATAACTCCTCACGTTGCCCGAAGATAGGTAACACCGAGGAAAAACAAAAGCCACACACCTCATAAGCCCGCACTAAAATAATAACTCATCACATTGCCTGAAGATAGGAAACACTAAGGAAAAAGAAAAGCGCAGACTCTATAAGCCGCGCACTAATTTCCAAAACACTAACTCCTCATACTACTCGAAGATAGGCAAATCCGAGGAGCAGGAAAAATCGCGCACTGATTCTTAAATCTTAAATCGCTCACATTGCCCGAAGATAGGCAGCATTGGGGAACACTAAAACACACGCTCCTTATGTGGCCCAAAGATAGGCAATGCCGAAGAGCACCAAAAACCGCGCATCTCATAACCGGCGCCAACTGCTCCTATAATCAAGAATAATGAGAACAGCTCGAACGAAATTGGAATGCTATAAACCAACTGAAAAGTCTCTACCATAGACATTTAATGGTCAAAACCGCCCTCAATTAACCCATGCCATGTGCACCTCTCAAACACGCATAAATTGCATACTTACCAGAATATCGCCAGAAATTGGGATTACATGCTAAAGTTGCAAAACTTCCGAAAGAAGGAAAATCAAGCCGCGACTTAGCCCTGTGAATTATCTAAACCTTAAGTTTCCGGTCATTTGAAAATTGTTTGAAGTAATCAGCCCTGTGAACTGGGGGCATACACTGGTACATGAAAACAGCCCTGTGAATTGGGGGCATACACCGGTACTTGAACAAAAATACGTGAAAACAATAAGTTCACAAGTTCTATCACTCCAAAAAAAAATTAAAAAAAATTTTAACAAAGAATTTTTAAAGTGCTATTAATTTGTAAGTCTGTTACTTCGAACGAAGGGCTTTGGCTGTAATTACAGAACTAGAAAAGTATGAAATAAAGCAAGCACAAATACACAAAACACGTACGAACATACAGATAAGAGTATAGTCAAAATATCAATATATTGCTTATAATTTTCTTTACACAAGGTCAAAATGTTGGGGCCGTACCCACACAATACGGGTCAATGAAAAGAAAATACATACTCCGCAGCAAAAACACTAAGTGCATACTCTGCACTTGTACAAAATGACTCAAAAAAGAACCAAAATCAAAGTAGTCTTCAGGCAAGCTGCTCAATGCTTCTTTCCTCCGCTTCCCTTTCCACCCTTGGTTGGTAGATTCTGCCTCGCCTCAGGAGTGCTATCACCACCAGTGATATCAACGAACACTTTGGTGGCAATGTCCTCCTTTTCTTCAATGGTCTTCTCAGAAGAGCCTCCCTTCCGTTTGCGTTTCCATGATTTCTAGGAGCTCTTTGAGGCTTTGATCGCCTCCAACTTTTCCTTCTTAACAGTAACCAGATCGTGTTGAGTCTTTTATGGCTGCTCCGTCTGATTTTCCTGCTCCTTGATCTCTGCTGTTGTTATATCACCTTCTAAAGACACAAAAGGGTCATCCAGGCCATGGAGCACGGCTATTTTTTCAGCTTCCGACCCCGGTTGCCAGCCAGATGCGGACGCAGAAACTGGAACAGGAATGGAAACAACCACGGAGGATGTGGAAATGGCGGCGGGTCCGAGCGCCAAAGAAGCTGTCACGTCAACAGGAAAGGTAGATGAACCTATAAGATCAAAAATGAAAGCATTAAATTACTCTTGCTCTTGCGGCGTAAGTTGGAAACTCCCAAATTTGGACGAAGCAAGAACATTACCTACACCGGAGGAATGATCGAGAATGTCGACTTCAAACTCACCACCTTCACCCTCTTTTGATGGCTTCACTACTTGAGGGAGAGTTTCGAGTCCTGAACTTGTTAGCAGGTCGTGAGGTCGCTTTGATGATTCACCCGTGCCAGAAATAAAAGGCTTGGTGAGCGCTTCGGGGGCAGTCTTCAAGGCGGCATCAGTGGCCTCCTCTCTTTCAACTCGAAGAATTTCCGGCTCTCGAGCAACTCTTTCTTTGACTCTTCATTCAGGTAAGCATCCTCCAACTCCTGTTCGGTGTAAGCATCACCGCTATCAGAAAAGCGGGACAAGACTTCTTCCCATACTAGAGCAAGAGTGCATGGGAACTTTAGGCCCAGATAGCTAAGACTTCCTTGATGCAACAAGGAGTTAACATAAAAATTCAGAATGTTTGCATCATGCTTCTCCATCGTTCTTTCAAAGGCATTTTGGAGCTCCAAATAATCCACTCTCATGGCAGCTTTCTCAACTTCAGTGGTAGACTTATCGACACTGAGCTGTGCGACCTGAGCCTGTAACTTGGCAATGATCTCGGCCTGGTCAGAAATAGTTTTGTTGTGCCCTTCAACGATGAGGTCGTGATCAACAATAGTTTTTCGTTGAGTCTCAATTGTTGCGTTGCAGGCAGTCACTTCTTGCTTTAAATTATCCTCCTCTGCATGAACCTTTTTTATTTCATCTCTGTAGACGATTTCTATTCGGGTATGGGCTTCTTTCACCTCTTTTAGCAAGTCGGCTTTTCTCTTGCTCTCTTTCAGCGCCACTGCTTTCTCTTCCTCCAACTGCTTAATCTTGGCGTCACGATCGGCCAACGCCCTTCAAAGTCGTCCTTCTCTGATTCGAAAGAGAGGATCTCCTGATAATTATTGTGATTCGTATCCGCCAATTGTTTATAGAGTTTCTCCTATCCTTCGGCATGTTCTAAGTCGCTCTGAATGGCCTGGAGGTGCGGCGTATATGAATCTTTACGGACTGGGCGCAAATCACGATCGAACTTAACCCCCTTCAAGAACCAACCAGGAAGCGCTACCTCAAGTTTAGGAGGGCCCAAAGGAAGGACTTAGGTAGGTCTCCAGCGAGGGCGAGAAGCACCGGGGGCAGCAGTAACAATGGAAGATAACGAAATATGAGTCAAAGGCGGAGTCGGGGCAGAAGTAATAGGAATTTCCTGACCCGTAGAAGAATGTATTGGAGCAAGCTCTAAAGAATGAGGGCAATGGTCAAACTTCGACCCTTTTGATGGTTCATCCCTTTCTTCGAAAGATTTCCCCTTCTTATACCCGCCTTTATATGATCGGCTTCGATCTCTTTCTTCCTGGCGACGGGTTTCAGCTTCAAGTTCTTTCCTCCTCCTATATTCCTCCATCGTTTCTCGGAATTGATGACGGCCGAAGGTGCACTTGGAATACCGCTATGAGTCAGTAAACTCCTTGAAGTCATCGTAGAAACCTCGTCCTCTCGTCATATCTGGCATAGAACATACACAAAAGATTTCAGAAGCATAAGAATAAACACAACAAGAATGAAAGAATGAATGGAAATGAGTGTAATCCTAGTGCAATGTGTAGTGCGTTTCTAACGTAGGCCTAAAACGTCATTACGAACCAGGACGGACGACCGTCGTAGGTGGAATCGGACTAACTTCGGCTGTTGTAGGCGGAACTGTGCTAACTTCTAGCGTGATATCACTCGAGCAGGGAGGCACCGTATAAAATTTAAAATATTCTTTCATGAGAACATCGAAGTCAACATAACGTCGCTGAAATCCCCGAACCCCGCTCCGACGTCTTTACTTGAAGAGTCTCGACGCCTTCCAGACTCTGGAACTTTGCCTTTATCGCTTATATCAGGGAGAGGTGAACTCGGAAGAACGGGACTCATTCCCGAAGTCTCATCACAAGACTCCGAGTCCCCACCATCGGATTCTGGCAAGAAGTAATCACTAGCAGTGGACTCATCACTACTACTCTCAAACTCCCCTTCTTCCTTTTCTGAGTCCAAGGCGGCCTTGCCTTCTCTTTGCTTAAACTCTTCTTCTCCTTCCTTCGGAATTGGAGGCATTCTAGCCAGGCCGCTTAGTCCAGTCGCAACGACATCTCCCCCTCATGGGCCTCATCGGTTGATCCTTTGGACGAGCTCTCTCTTTCTTTAGAGGCGCCTTCTTCGGAATCATGGAAGGAGGGAGTAGATCTTGTATGAACCCTAGATCAAGCAGGAGAGGGAATTTCAACTTGAATAGTAGATCTACCCAGAGCCAGCAATCCATATCGGCGCAAGTTTTCATCAATCAGTAATACTTTAATGCTTCTCTCTTCGGCATCGATGGCCTTTAAAGTCTGGCAAACTTCATCGAGAGCCACGTCTCTATTTGGCCTTGGAATAACTGCAAGAGACATACAGTTGATTAGTAACACTATTGCAACACATCGGAGCTCTATAAGTGGAAAAAAGAAACTTACCCTCTGTCGTCCACCGGCAATTGAGCCCCTCGGGGAATCTAACAAAGAAATATTGCATCTTGAATTGCGATAAGTTGCTCTGCAAGCACAGGAAAATATTCTGGTTTCTTTGGGCTTCGATTATGATCAAGGAGGGGGCAGTCATCTCTCCTCTTGAATGACAGAAAATACCGCAACTCATCAAAATTGGCAGCGGTTGAACGTCCGCATGAATAGAACATGTAGGAAAGTCAGGATGGCGTAGCCGTTAGGATGAAGCTTTAATTGGGCAATACCCAAGTTCAAAAGAGTATCATGTAGAAAGTCGTTAAAGGGAGGCACGACTCTGTTCAAACACATGTATCGGTGGCAAGCGATGTACCCCGAGGAAGACATATAAGTGAATTCGTCCTTCTCTGGCAGACGCACATCCTCTTTTGGAATTCCGTGTTGCACATAGATGTTGTGAAGGACCTTGGTAGAAACCACCGTAGAAGCTCTCTCAAGCGGA
The DNA here is from genome assembly GCA_030737815.1 of Allium fistulosum. Lineage (NCBI taxonomy): Eukaryota > Viridiplantae > Streptophyta > Magnoliopsida > Asparagales > Amaryllidaceae > Allium > Allium fistulosum. Next base: position 692,676,878 of record CM060903.1, on the reverse strand, counting down.
TTAAGTAGAACTCTAAAGTTGGGAGGCGTTCGATCCACGATTGGCTCAACTGGGACTAACTAGCCATATCGAGCTTGCAAAGTGGATGATGACTCGGCTTCTGAGAGTGCCGGGCTTCCCCCACTTAACTTATGATGCATGGATGGCTACTTCATTCTAAATAACAGAACTTACATCCGAAACGGTCAGGTAAATCTATCCTAGACTAACAGTTTCCCCTATCACACTTGAATTCCAAAGAGACATAAATTTATGATTGGGACATCAGATTTCAAGCGTGAACTGGGGCAAGTGCAGTGTTGTTATCCCGCCTTTTGGCAAGGCCGTGAGACAAAGAACTTGACTAAAAACCATGGGCAGTTCATCCTGGAGATCGGTTGTACGCAGGCTCACTATGGATGTCGACGAATTTTTTTCGAGCCCGGATCGAGCTGAAATTGATATGACATGACAAGAAAAGCTGTGAGAGCCAACGTTCCAAATTTCAAGTCAATCGGATTTCGTATGCTCAAGATATTGATCGATCACGGTTGAGAAATCCAAACTTTTGTCAATCATATCTCTTGATCTACAAGTCCAAATGCTATGAAATTTTCACAGCAGCTTAAGTACAACATGAAGAATGTTCCTGCCAAATTTCGACCCGATCGGAGCAAGTCTTGACTGAGTCGAAATTCGTTCGTATCGATCGCGGATGGAAAAACTCCAACTTGCATCGATCATATCTCGAGATCTACAAGTCCAAATGCTATGAAATTTTCACAACAGCTTAAGTACAACATGAAGAATGTTCCTGCCAAATTTCGACTCGATCGGAGAAAGTCTTGACCGAGTCGAAATTCGTTCGTATCGATCGCGGATGGAAAAACTCCAACTTGCATCGATCATATCTCGAGATCTACAAGTCCAAATGCTATGAAATTTTCACAGCAGCTTAAGTACAACATGAAGAATGTTCCTGCCAAATTTCGACTCGATCGGATCAAGTCTTGACCGAGTCCAAATTCGTTCGTATCGATCGGGGATGGAAAAACTCCAACTTGCATCGATCATATCTCATGATCTACAAGTCCAAATGCTATGAAATTTTCACAGAAGACTACGTGCATGCTAAAGAATGTCCACGCCAAATTTCGACTCCATTGGATGAAATCTTGATCGATACGAAATCTGTTCGTATCGATAACGGATCGGACCGAAACTTCACGGGCTTGGGCGCGCGGGCCTGGTCACGTGCCAGAGAGGGTCTCCCGAAATCTGCGCGAAATACCAGCCTCCTACATCTATAAATAGACCCCCAAAGCCAATAGAAAAGGGGTTCTTCTTCTCCTTTGAATTCTCCAACGCCCAGACTCTGCCGGATCCAGATCTGAACTCCATAAGCTGCTGCCAACAACAAAATTCACTGCTGCATATCATAATTATCTGTTGTAATTCATTGAATTCACTTGTAATCTTCAAAGAAAGATCAATAAAGCTATCAACTTCATAGTGGACGTAGGCGATACGCCAAACCACTCTAAATTCTTGTGTCTCCTTGCATTTTGATTTATTCTCATTTCTGAAATTTGGAGTTTTTGTTAGATAATCCTCTTTTTCCATTTAATTTCTTCACTTTATCTCTTCAAAAACTTCCGAAGAGTGTTGTGCCCAATTTTGGTACAAATACTTTGGTGCTTTCACTGAGAAAACCTTGCGTTTCTCCTGCTCTGTGGATCTACTACCGTAGTTGGATTGCAAAAATCTAAGGAGGAGATCCAGATCTGTCGTCAAGTGGTTCCTTTTATTTTATTCATATTGTTCCAGATCTAAGAGGAACTGCATTCATCAATCATTTCGTATCCATATTTTCTTATCCATGAAAATATGGTAATTTTTGTATCCAGAAAATATGGGGCTTTTCGTATCCATATTTTCATATCCATGAAAATATGGTGATTTTCGTATCCATGTTTTCGTATCTAGAAAATATGGTCATTTTCGAATCCATCATTTCGTATCCAGAAAATATGGTCATTTTCGAATCATTTTCGAATCCATCATTTCGTATCCAGAAAATATGGTCATTTTCGAATCCGTCATTTTGTATCCATGAAAATATGGTGTTTTTCGTATCCATGCTTTCGTATCCAGAAAATATGGTCATTTTCGTATCCATATTTTCGTATCCATAAAAATATGGTGTTTTTCGTATCCAGAAAATATGTCAAAGTTCGTATCGATCAAGAGTGCTCTGTTCGTATCGATCTGCTTCGCATCACTCTGTTCATATCGATTTGCTTCCCATCGCTCTGATCGTATCGATCGCCACTTTCCTGTTCGTATCGATCAAGAGTGCTCTGTTCGACTCACTTCACAGCCATCAGAAGTGACCATTTCGACTCGCTTTACAACCATCAGAAGTGACCATTTCGACTCGCTTCGCAACCATCAGAAGTGACTGCTTCGACTCGCTCACTTCGACTCGCTCACTTCGAATCGCTTCACAACCATCATAAGTGACCATTTCGACTTGCTTCGCAACCATCAGAAGTGACTGCTTCGACCCGCTCCGCTTCGCCTCCATCAGAAGCCAACTTCGACTCGCTTACTTCGACTCGCTTCACAACCATCAGAAGTGACCATTTCGACTCGCTTCGCAACCATCAGAAGTGATTGCTTCGACTCGCTCTGCTTCGCCTCCATCAGAAGCCAACTTCAACTCGCTTCACAACCATCAGAAGTGACCATTTCGACTCGCTTCGCAACCATCAGAAGTGACTGCTTCGACTCGCTCCGCTTCGCCTCCATCAGAAGCCAACTTCGACTCGCTCACTTCGACTCGCTTCACAGCCATCAAAAGTGACCATTTCGACTCGCTTCACAACCATCAGAAGTGACCATTTCGACTGGCTTCGCAACCATCAGAAGTGACTCCTTCGACTCCATTGGCGAAGCCACTGTTCGACTCGCTCCGCTTCACATCCATCAGAGAGCCTCTGTTCGACTCGATCTGCTTCGCATCGCTCTATTCGTATCGATCGCCTGTGCTCTGTTCGTATCGATTGCAACTACTCCAATTCGTATCGATACTCACACGATGTTCGTATCGATCCATCTGCGTCCAATTCGTATCGATACAAAATTTCAAAAAAAAAATATTTTTCGGGTACGACCCAGATTTCCATAGAGCACCCGCATAGTGAATTCAAAGCTCAATTTAATGAAGGAACATTCCATCCGTGCTTCTGATTGTTCCATGACTGAACAAGACACAGGAGATCACAACAAAAAATGCTGAATTGCAATCAAGGAATGGCTATAGTACGATGGCTAATATGACGACTCCCCTGCACTCTGCTAACTCAAAACATAGCTAGTCACCGCTGAACCATCTTCAAATGCCCGCATCTTAATCATTCCACGTCCACATGACTAAAAGCATTCCATACAACCTCAAGAGGACTTCCTTAATACCCTATATAGGTCTCCTATCTGGATGGAAGTTTGGGATAAACACCAATCTATTAGCCCATTTTAACCAACTCGCCGTCCAATCGGCGTTACCAACCACTCAAACGTTGGACAATCGTGCATACATCATTCACCAGTGTTACAAGACCCCTTGGCAATAAAATGGACCTGATCATAATGTCGATTGGAGAATCTTTCCCAGTCGAGACCTGTTCGTTGAAACCATCCTATATGCAGAACTTCCAGTGAAAATTCAACATGTTAACTATGTCGGTGCACTATGGAAATACAACCCTCGACACTACCTGAAGTGGTAATGGTACGTGGATTTCTCCAAGGGCGATGAATGCCATCAAACGCAGATGTCTTCCCTCATTCCTCAGAGAAGACCGTCAATCACGACTTTGATAAGAGAATTGGTGGATAGCCGCCGACGACTACACCAACATGTCTAGGCCAATATTGAGTTGATGAATCGGATGAAGGATCAACATAGTAAGATAAGGAGGGGACCTACTCCATACTCTTGATCAGAAAACTCCTCTTCTCTAGATGGCTACCGTGAACGCCAACGCCATAAGGCTACTCCGGAAAGGATAGCTCCAACAATATGTGCAAGCCCTATAAAACGAAGGACCGGGAACATCCGACCCCTATCGATCAAGGACTTTGATCAAATTGAACCATTTGCGTTAGACTTCCAACTGAGAAGGGTTGGACTGAAGTGCAATAGCGAGCATATGATGCTGCCTCACTTATCAATGAGATTTGATCTGATCTCTTTTGAATTATTTCTAATTCAATTTCATTTACGTTGCGAAATATGACCTACTTGAATTAAACTACTTGCAAATGATGCAGGTAATCGAGTACTTAAGATTGGGTGCAAAACAACCTCTGCAGACTATGATCAAATCATTGAGGTATCATCGTGGCGAGCATGATTCAACCACTCATCGGCTACTATATGCCCCTGACTAGGGGCAAGGCATCAAAGCGGAAGAGACCGACAAGGTCAGGACTCTAGTACAAAGTGGATGCAACCGACCATCCCCTCATCCGCCTATGCAATTTAATTAGAAGATTTAAGAAAGACTTGGAGTAATATGTCCCAACAATGCACTCTCCGTCTCATGTTTGAAGCTTGCCAAAATACTTATGCTTCTTTTGATGCCCGATAAAATTGGAATCACACCAAGGGTGGACGTGATGTCACCATCCATGCATCCAATCCTACATTAGACATTTGGGATTATTTGAGGGAACACATGTTTAAAGATCCAACCCTTAATTTAAAGTCATCAACGACTGACTGCCTACTCGCTAACCATCACGAGCTGTCATTTCAACTCTCTTCCTTAGCTTGATTGAAAGAATGCAAAGTATAAATTGGACGTGACTCGACTGTCTGCTCTCCAATTCTTGCACCCGACTTAAGGGAAAATATACAACTCAAAGTGGATGTAGTTCGACCATCCTTTCCTATGCTCGAGCACAAAGCTTGCCAGAACACTAATCTTACTCCTTAGGCTTAGCAAAAGTGGAATCCAAACGAACATGGACGTTATCCAACCGTCCATAAACTAAATCTCATCCTTCGTTGAGGGGCCTATAAGTAGAAGTTAATCGGGATCCCACCGATCACTCGCTAAGTGAAACCCCAAGCTCAAGGACAAGCCATCACGCTGCGGCAATAAGTGATTGATACACGACAATTCTCTAACTAACTCCGACTCCCAAAGTGTGAGCTGGAGTATAAACTTACGGACATGGGCTCGAGGAGGATGGATCCGTCCATCTAACGACTTCGCCCGTGTTCAACCTAAACCCGAGGAGGATGGATCGGTACATCTAACGACCTCGCCTTCCATATTTACAAGCTCGAGGAGGTTGGATCCGTCCATCTAAGGACTTCGCTTGCCTACTCAGGGTGGATATGATACAACCGTCCATGTACCTGATCAACTAACTCCAGATTCCCAGAGTGCGAACTGGAGTATAAACATCAACTCCGGATTCCCAAAGTGCGAAATGGAGTATAAACATCAACTCCGAACTCCCAGAGTGTGAGTCGGAGTATAAACATCAACTCTAGATTCCCAGAGTGCGAACTGGAATATAAACATCAACCAACTCCGAACTCCCAGAGTGCGAGTCGGAGTATAAACATCAACTCCAGATTCCCAGAGTGCGAACTGGAGTATAAACATCAACTAACTCCAGATTCCCAGAGTGCGAACTGGAGTATAAACATCAAATCCGGATTCCCAGAGTGCGAAACGGAGTATAAACATCAACTCCGAACTCCCAGAGTGCGAGTCGGAGTATAAACATCAAATCCGGATTCCCAGAGTGCGAAACGGAGTATAAACTTCAACTCCGAACTCCCAGAGTGCGAGTCGGAGTATAAACATTAACTCCAGATTCCCAGAGTGCGAACTGGAGTATAAACATCAACTCCGGATTCCCAGAGTGCGAAATGGAGTATAAACATCAACTCCGAACTCCCAGAGTGCGAGTCGGAGTATAAACATCAACTAACTCCAGATTCCCAAAGTGCGAACTGGAGTATAAACATCAACTAACTCCAGATTCCCAGAGTGCGAACTGGAGTATAAACATCAACTCCGGATTCCCAAAGTGCAAAACGGAGTATAAACATCAACTTTGAACTCCCAGAGTGCGAGTCAGAGTATAAACATTAACTCCAGATTCCCAAAGTGCGAACTGGAGTATAAACATCAACTAACTCCAGATTCCCAGAGTGCGAACTGGAGTATAAACATCACTAACTCCAGATTCCCAGAGTACGAACTGGAGTATAAACATCAACAACTCCAGATTCCCAGAGTGCGAACGGGAGTATAAACATCAACTAACTCCAGATTCCTAGAGTACGAACTGGAGTATAAACATCAACAACTCCAGATTCCCAGAGTGTGAACTGGAGTATAAACATCAACCAACTCCAGATTCCCAAAGTGCGAACTGGAGTATAAACATCAGCAAATCCAGATTCCCAAAGTGCAAACTAGAGAATAAACTTCAACTAACTCTAATTCCCCAGAGTGTGGACTGGAGTATAAACACCAATTGGATGCGAATGACCACCCATCAACTTGCTTCGGTCCCGAGAGCACAGGCTGGAGTATAAACACCAAATGAGTGTGACTAACAACCCACTAACCAACTCCAGTCCTCAAAGCATGGTTTGGAATATGAATACCAAAAGGAATGTGATTCGACTGTCCATCTATCGGAAATGGTTCCTCATCAAGTTCTGTAGTACAAAAGGCGGATGTGGTTCGACCGTCTGCTCTCCAATCTTCCCCTGACACGGGGGCACACTTAACATGCAAAATTGGATGCGATCTGACCATCCAGCACTAAGCGGGCGTGACACAACCATCCATGCATCAACTCTTGTCCCTGGCATGGGACCCATAACGTAAATTTATAGGGATGCACTCCAACCCTACAAGACAAAATTTCTTCCTTGATTCGACAGGGAGGCGTAGATTCAAAAAAACAGACCTAGCTGGATGTCCCATTCTGAATTGATATTACTACCATCCAACCGCAAATGAACATGGCATGACCGTTCATCTAGTAACTCTCGCCAGTGAACCGACGGGTTGTGCGTGCAACATGGACGGATGTGACCTAACCATCCGCCAATCAATTCCTTCCTACAGTTCAGTGGGAGAAGCATCAAACTAAAGTTGTTGTAATTTGACCGGCCACACTTCGACTTTTGCCCTTGACTGGGGGCAGAGGAATTGACCGAGGAAAACACCGTCTGACCATTTTCTACAAAAAAAACTTAGTCCCCAGAGTTTGGACAGGAGTATAAATATCAAATAGGTGTGGTTAATGGCCCTTCAACTTACTTTGATCCCCACAGTGGGCTACAAGAATAGACAAACGGATGAATGTGATTCGACCATTCATTCACCAACTCTGACCTAAACTCGACAAGAGGAGTATAAACTCACCACAGGTGCAATTAGACCATCCACGAACTAACTATGCTAACCCAAGACTGGGGGCAGAAGTACAAATCACCGAAAGAAGAGAAAGGTGACTCGCTACATCTCCAGCTTAGCATCCTTTACAACTTAAGGAAATGACTACAAGGAGACCTTAATGCTAACCAATCAGAATGATGCGAAGTTCTGGGCAACCAATTATATCGTACCGCCGGATCGACGGGCAATATCGATCTACACCTTTCACATCGTACCATTGAATCGACGGTCAATATCGGTCCTCTTCGACTACAAATCGATGTGACCCGAACGTCCATCGAATACCTTTGACCAACAAAGCACGGATAGAAGAATAAACCACGAATGAGTGTGACTTGACCATTCGTCCTCCGTCACCTTCCTTAGATCCGTCAGGAAGAGCATGAGACCAAATGAGCATGACATGACTGCATTTGAGCTGACTTTATCCCTAGATCTGATGGGAGAACGTAAATCGAAATGGACATGGTTGATCACCCAACTCCAAATGAATGCAATGCGAGCATTCATTCATTGACTCTTACCATGATCCGACTAAAAGAGCAATTCAAAACAAGTGCAACCTAAACATCTGCACATTGATTCTTACCCTGGATTCGACAAGGGAAGCATCAATCCTGCATTGGATCTGATTGGACGATTCACTCTTCAATTTTTGCCCAAAGTACGGCGACCTAAGCAGCGAAGTGAATGTCATTGACCGTCCAGAATCTAGCTTATGTCCGAATGTTGGCAAAATAACAATGTATTCCGCTAAGAGGAAAGAACTAGAACATAATACAGGATAGGCACGACTCAGCCTTCCATCGGTTAACTCGATCCCATGGTTCAATGGGATAGAATACAAAATTGAAGCGGGCATTATCTACCCTACCACTTATCGAGATATTCCCCAGACTTGGGGGCACGAACAAGAAGATAAGATAATATGATTCAACCATTCATCAGTCAACTCTGGTTCTTAAAGCTTGAACTACAATATAGACACAGCTAGGACGAGACTAGACCATCCGCGTAATGCATCCGCCAACCCGAGACTGGGGGCAAAAGAGTAATTATTCGAGAGTTGACTATGACAACTTGAACCTATGACCCATGCCTGATATTCATAACAACTCTAGGTTGCGACCGAAAGGATGCCTATAGATAGAGTCATCAGATCATTACCCGGACTTATGGGCAACTGATCATCATTCTGACCCTTCCAATGAGCAATGGATCGCATGTACATTGCATGAAAAGCGCATCATTCAGAAACATAAGTAAATTCAATCTCAAAGCTGGAGCCAGCTATGTAGCAGCATGCAGTACAAGGCTAAGTTCAACTAATCCTTTGATTCAACATCCTTATAAGCCTGATCATTTACCATTGCAAATAAACACATGAGGCGCAACCCATCACGAGTATTGTAGGTCAGATCACAACTCTGCACAATGATGAAGAAAGAGTCAACTGTTTTACTTCAGGTGAATCTTGATGTGTTCGCTTGGACTCGATCTCATATATATATATATATATGGACTCTCGCCAGCCATGAAGAACCCTACATTAAATGTCGACCCGAGGCATGTCTCGGTGAACAAAAGCGATGCGACATGGATCCGGAGAGATCTGTTGCACTTAAAGAGGAGGCGAATCTGCTCAAAACCAGTGGGTTATCCATGATGCCCTCCAACCAAAATGAGTATCCAATCCTCTACTTATAAGAAAAACAAACAGGGAGTGGAGGACATACGTCAACTACTCAGATTTGAATGGGGTATGACAAAGCACAGCTTTCCACTTCCAATCATCAACCAACTGATGGACCCGACCATCAGACATGAATTACTCACATCCATGGATGCAAACTCCAGATACAATCAGATACTGAAGCATGTCCCAGACAAGGAATACAACTGTTTCGCTACTAACCTAGGCTTATAGTGCTATGCTGCAATCTATAGATTCAAACTTAAGGACACTTGTGCTACTTACAAAAGGACGATTAACAGAGCATTCAAAAATTAGATCGACCGATCGATAAAGGTAGATGTGGTTAATATGCTCGTGAGATCATGACTATCAAACAACCACATCGATGACTTGGCAGAGATATTCAATGCTCTCTAGAAAATGCAGGATCAAACTCAATCCTTCGAAATGCTCTTTCACCATTACATCAGAAAGATTCTTTGTTTTCATCATCAAGTCTCAAGGAATCAAGACTACCTTCTAGAAAATTCCGACAATTAGAGACACCCATGTACCGAGGACAACCAAGCAGCTCTGATAGATCGCTTAAAGAGACCTCCCATTTTACCTAAACTTTTGGATCGCAAAGATTTATACATCAATTGGGCCATGTCAACACACGCCATAAGCGTCGCAATGCTATGTGAAAAGAAACGAATCCAAAGACCCGTATATGATGAAGGCTGGCTATTGGCAAGCTCACCCCGTTAACATCCATATCGACCAACCGTTACGATAGGTCCAATAGAAACCTTAGATGTTTGAAAAGTTACTCAAATGGAGTATCAAGCTAAGCCAATTTGATATCACTTATCTCCCTCGGAGAGCTCTCCATGGTCAAACATTAGCATACTTCATATCTGAATTCACTACATCGAACGATTATCCGAAGAACAGTGGAGAACCGTCCAACCGATGGAGAACGTACACCGATGGAACTTCCAATAATCGGCTTTCTAACATCGAAGTTGCGTTAATGATTCCTGAGGAACGAACGATCTCTTACGCCCTGAAACTCAACTTCCCTGCAACAAATAACGAAGCTAAGTATGAAGCCTTGGCGCTCAAACTTGCAAGAAAACGACGAGTGGAAACTTTACATGTCTTATGTGATTACTGGTTAGTAGTATGCCAAGTCAGGGAAGATTATCTGACTAGGGGGCATCATCTTGCTCCTTATCTCAACCGGGACCAAAAGCTACTAGCCGGCTTCGACTATTACACCACTACACAAATCCTCAGAGAACTAAATGAAAAGGCCGAATCAATCGCCAAGCTAGCCAGTTCTGGGGATGCACGACAAATAGACTTTGTCCCAATTGAAATGCTTATTATTCTAGGCATTGACATATGAAAATCAACTAGACCTTGGAGATGGATCTAGAAAAGGAGTCATGGATGACTCCTATCGAAGATTATCCATAATCGGGGATTCTTCTTGAATGAAGGAATGAGAAATGGCATATCCTCTGTGAAGCCTCACTGCATGATTACGTCTAGATCGTTCAACTCCGTCGACACAAAGCATTACTCCTGTATCCGCCAATCTGAGACCCAATATGACGTATCCATCGATACGAAGCATACATTCCAACATCTCAGATCGATCCAGGAGAGGATCGATACAAAGGAAGGACTCAAAACAACCATCGAACGTTGTTACAACTTGAATTTCACTTCGATCCAGGAGAGGATCGATACGAAACTCGATCCAAACAAAAACTAAAGAACTTAACAACGACTCGTGAACATGCAAACGTTAACGGGAGCCAGGTTAACATACGTACATGTATAATAGACTAACATTCAATTTTCAAAATTTACAGGAGTTGAATGCTTACCTGATGACAATTACAACAGTGAACAACAAATCGCTAGCACTCGACACTCAGTTACAACAATGCACTACATAATCATTGGCAGTCAACAAATCAACATTTATATTACTAGAAATCAATCGAAGGTTACATCTTTTGACAAAAGATAGCAACTACTCAAAGAATCAGATAGAACTTTTTCAGAATGAAGGACGCAGCATTTCAAAGAACGTCATGTTCACACAGGACGTACTTTGGGGGGAAAATGTTATCCCGCCTTTTGGCAAGGCCGTGACACCAAGAACTTGACTAAAAACCAAGGGCAGTTCATCCTGGAGATCGGTTGTACGCAGGCTCACTATGGATGTCGACAAATTTTTTTCGAGCTCGGATCGAGCTGAAATTGATATGACATGACAAGCAAAGCTGTGAGAGCCAAGGTTCCAAATTTCAAGTCAATCGGAGTTCGTATGCTCAAGATATTGATCGATCACGGTTGAGAAATCCAAACTTGCGTCGATCATATCTCTTGATCTACAAGTCCAAATGCTATGAAATTTTCACAGCAGCTTAAGTACAACATGAAGAATGTTCCTGCCAAATTTCGACTCGATCGGAGCAAGTCTTGGCCGAGTCGAAATTCGTTCGTATCGATCGCGGATGGAAAAACTCCAACTTGCATCGATCATATCTCAAGATCTACAAGTCCAAATGCTATGAAATTTTCATATCAGCTTAAGTACAACATGAAGAATGTTCCTGCCTAATTTCGATTCGATCGGAGCAAGTCTTGACCGAGTTGAAATTCGTTCGTATCGATCACGGATGGAAAAACTCCAACTTGCATCGATCATATCTCGAGATCTACAAGTCCAAATGCTATGAAATTTTCACAGAAGCTTAAGTACAACATGAAGAATGTTCCTGCCAAATTTTGACTCGATCGGAGCAAGTCTTGACCGAGTTGAAATTCGTTCGTATCGATCGCGGATGGAAAAACTCCAACTTGCATCGATCATATCTCATGATCTACAAGTCGAAATGCTATGAAATTTTCACAGAAGACTACGTGCATGCTAAAGAATGTCCATGCCAAATTTCAACTCCATTGGATGAAATCTTGATCGATACGAAATTTGTTCGTATCGATCACGGATCGGACCGAAACTTCACGGGCTTGGGCGCGCGGGCCTGGTCACGTGCCAGAGAGGGTCTTCGGAGATCTGAGCGAAATACCAGCCTCCTACACCTATAAATAGACCCCCAAAGCCAACAGAAAAGGGGTTCTTCTTCTCCTTTGAATTCTCCAACGCCCAGACTCTGCTGGATCCAGATCTGAACTCCATAAGCTGCTGCCAACAACGAAATTCAATGCTGCATATCATAATTATCTGTTGTAATTCATTGAATTCACTTGTAATCTTCAAAGAAAGATCAATAAAGCTATCAACTTCATAGTGGACGTAGGCGATACGCCGAACCACTCTAAATTCTTGTGTCTCCTTGCATTTTGATTATTCTCATTTCTGAAATTTGGAGTTTTTGTTAGATAATCCTCTTTTTCCATTTAATTTCTTCACTTTATCTCTTCAAAAACTTCCGAAGAGTGTTGTGCCCAATTTTGGTATAAACAAGTGTGTTATCTATATGGGAAAAACTCGGTGCCCAAAACACTACAAACGCTCTATCTCGTATAGATAGTTCGCTCACAATGGAAGAAGAAAAGAACTTCCCGCATCACTTTACTTCTTTTTTTGTTTTTTACTTCCTCTACACTTACCCATTATCGATCAACGATCGATGATGGATTCGTTGTCTGAAGCGATGCGGAAAACTCTTCTCCCTACAAGAACACTGAGCGTGCAACAAGCAAGCAGGATAAGCCCAAATTCTCTGGAAGAATCAGGGTCGACTGGTGATATGTCGTGCAGTCACATCTACAAAACTGGGCACAAGTCAATTCTAGTCTAACAGGCGAAGATAGCGAAACGCGTCAAGCATTAGGCCAAAGCCTGAATGTCATCCCGGGAGTAAACTCAAGACTCGATTGGCTATCCGCACCCATTAAACCGCAATCAACTCAAACTTCTCGCGACCAACATTTCAAATGAAAACTCGTCATCAAATCATTACACAAACACAGTAATTAGCAAACCAATTAAGCGAACCAACCTCTGACTGAATTCAAGAACACAAGAGTGGTTAAATACGTAGAACCAACGAGACGTGGATGGATCGCTGGCAGACTCGGAGATAGGTCGGCAATGATTCAAAGGCGAGCTAGGGTTTAGAATCAATTGTATGAATCGACAACAAAACGATGGGTCGGCTAGGGTTTCACGAAAAATGATGTCAGGATCATGGCGTGGAGCTTGGATGAGATGGATCTAAGGAGGTGTTGGATCGGGTCGAGCAAGTGCTTGAATCGCCTGGAATTGGATTGCACAGAAATTTGATCGCATGAAGAAGCAAGGGTAACTCAGGTCGAATAAGCTACTGGGTCGGCTCAAGCATATATGTAGGCAGAAAAGATGAAGCACGATTTTTGCTAAGGCATTGGGTCGCTGGCGATCCATCATGGATCGCAAGTGACCCAACTTTCGAAACAAATTTTCACGACCGTATGGATCGCTAGCGAGCCATAAGGTGGGGGGAAATTTTCCTTAAGCTCGTCCTATGATATTTATCAATCATTTCGAAGCGCCTCGGGAAACTGCGTGAAGAAATTTGATCCATTACGGCAAGCAATAGCAGCCAAGGCCAAAGCTAGATGACCAACAGCATGACCTGCCACAAATTCGTAAAACTCTAACGCAATCACTTGGAAATCGACAAATAGATATTAAGAGCTATAACTTCCAGAGCACGCCTTATTTACAATGAAGACATACTCTAGGGAGCAAATATTATCCGGTTTTTTAACCCAACAGGATCCAACAAGAAACAGAACAAACTCGTGACATCAGAATGGTTCAAAGCTTATCCAGAGAAGCGAAGGCAAGAAGTAAAAGAGAGCCAAGTTATATTACTAAGACAACAACTGAGATCGACTAAACCAAGAGATCAGCATTCCTTCAGCACAATCAGCAGTTGAGTGCAAATAGCTAGTAAACTACCGTCAAAACAAAACAACGTGCAACGAGACTGCGCAAGCAACGACGATACAAGACTATGGAAATATCCCAAACTCCAAACTCCAAAAAACATCTAAGTGCTTGGATCGCCAGCAACCCATGCCCTATGGATCCTCAGCAACCCATGCAAAGTGGAAGGTCGCTCTGTTAAATGGAAGAGAACGAAGAAAAAAGTATGTTAAAAAATATGCTAAGTGTATGGGTCGCTAGCGACCCACACGCCATGGATCGCTAGAGACCCATGCTTCTCCACGAGTCTTCAATAAACCAACCAAGCAATGCAATGGCTAAGGAGCCAAGTCCTTAGCTCGCGATACGAGCCAACTCTATGGGTCGCTAGTGACCCATGATATTGGCTCGAATCGCGAGCTAAAGCCTCCCAGGTCGTCATGCATCCATCTGTGAGAAGTTGATTAAGTGGCCTGGCCTAGAAGTCCTCCGATCTCTATAAATACCATCCTACCTACAACATAAAGGGGATCTTCTCTGGACAGGTTGCTGAAGCTCTGCTGGAAACATTCTTCACTCTCTACTTCCCTCACAACAATCTCCAAAGGAATTCACCGTGATTCTCCAGTGGATTCCAACTCTAGGGATTCAATCTACCTAAGGATAATCAAAGTCTTGTAATCAAACAATACTTGTAATAGCAATCAGTCTATAATAAAACAATAAAGTGGACGTAGGCTTCATTAACAGCCGAACCACTATAAAAATTCCCTATCTTCTTTCTCTTACTATTCTTTTTATATATCTGTTATCTGTGATGTTGCTCTGTCAGAACAGGGCTGGTGCTTTCAAACTCAAACCAGGGTGTTGATCCATTTTTTGGGTTAACAGTATGTAGGTTTGCTAAGTTACACAGAATGATAATAAAGTTTATACAAGTGATAATAAACCAGAACTATCCCTGAATATAATAGCGAACACTATCTAGGCTCTATAGTGTTGCACAATGGAATATGCATAATTATATATATGTACAATACAAGAAAGCTCCACCCTACTCATCCTTTGCACTGCCACCAAGTACAACCTAGACTGGCTATCTAGTCTACTCGTTTAAGAGTATCTGAGATAATAAGAAGCAAAGCATAAAACCACAAGTCAGACAACAATCTGGTGTGAGCAATAAGAAACCTAAAAATATTGTACAAGTTGATAAAGCAAGGAAAAATGTATACAAATCATACCCGACCTATCCCTACAACCAAAAAGTTAGCACATAATAAACATAACATGCTACTCTACAAAAACCATAAAGGTGTACTACATCTTAAGCACAACTTCGGGTGCCTCGGTAGCTCTATACACAATATGTATCTCAAGTGACATCCCTAGAGTGGTAGACTATGGGAGAAAATAATCAAAGCAAACATAACATCTATCAAATAATCCTCACTGTCACTCAGTATGTCCTGGATATATGATAACTCATATGACCATTCCTCTACCAAGCATTAATGGAAAATCCCTATTTTCAGTTTACTCGCTCATAGCTCGAAGCTGGCACTGGACCCATTCCACCGGTTTGAGGTATACAAATCCATTCCAACAATTCAGGTTAGCTAGTCCAAGTACCCAATGAGCGTCCTCACGATATCCCTAGTTTTGAGTACATCAGAAAACACTCTTAGTTTCAACGATCCCTTAGCATGCGTCTTCAAGCCCTTTCCTTGCTCCATCTAGTTTCCATTATCCTCATGGAACCATTCAACATTCTTTTCTTCCCATGATAGAACCATTCAAAAATTCTACCCATGGGTCACCCTTCCTAGAAACCCCCCAACTTTATAGATAATCATTCTTATGACTCCTTTCAACATTGAGCCGCCATCATTGGAACCTAATTCCATTCACTACTGAGTTACCATCATCAAAGTCCTAAAGCTATCATCCTTCATCGTGCTACTACAATGCGATCGAACCCCAAGCGAATAAACAAACACCTTCAGCAGGACCTGCAAAGTCCCCACACTTCTCCTTGGAAGTTTGATAAACTTTGTTACCAAGGATTCATGTCGATACTTACCAACAAAGGTAGACACTGATATGAAACTTCTAACCAATACTTAGCCAAATCTTGGCTAAGTATTTCTCTCCCCGACCACATCTCTTTGGCATGTCTAGAACTCCCTTTCTTCATGCCTTGAGCTTCCAAGTATTTAGATCTGCTTTTCTACCTGGAAAAGTGATTGGTACCGACCAAAAGACGTCGTTATCGAATTCTATAATTAGCCAAATTTTGAAGTTTGGCTCTTGAAGTCCTTTCCCCGGGTCTTCCAGAGCATGCCCAGATGTTCCTTAGTCTTTGTCCTAAAGTAACCTCCCATCATTGGGCAATCCTGGAACTTACTCCACCGAATAGAAAACTCGGCACTAACATCTTGTTCAGCAACCAAACCAACTCCAAAAACTTGCAACCAGAGTCCTAGGCATCTACCCTCCTCCAAAGCCACTCCTCCAACTTTCACCCAATTTTGAGCACTTTTTCCTTTGTTTTGCCTAAATCAACGGCCAATTCCTAAGTAATCTAAAAGTACTAAAAACAAGACAAGCAATAACACTATCATCCATATGCATTCATCAAATATAACAAATCAATCTGAATAAGATTAACATACATGATTTAACCTAGATCTAGTTTTGTACCAAAATCACAATATGATCCAAAAGTTGTTGTAGTACCATTTAAAATCAAATCCAATCTTTTTAATTTTGGCCATAAACATCTTTAAAGTTTTAATTGAATTTTGAAACTGTTTTAACATGGAAATCATATTAAAAACATTATTTTTAACTATATGGACCAACATGGGATAGTGAGAGATCAAGAATCACTTACCTAATACCCAAATTACCACTTTATATGCTTAAATCTGATATAAATAGCTAAGATCATGAATTTCCATGCATCAAGATGATAGATCTACAATCCCTTCTAATGATAGATTTGGCTTAGATTAGTAGGGAAAAGATGAGCTTTTTGTTTAGTTAGGGGTTCATTGAGGTTTGGGATTGATTTTGGAAAGTTGGAAATGATTTAGATACGTCCCATCTTTCCCAATTAGGCACAATTCTCGAAATTCATTAGTGGGCCTAATATGGACTTAGTTTGATTGCCACTAATTTGTTTAGACAGAATTTAAAATGGCCATACCTCCTAAACGGCGAGTCTATTTTCCTATTGTGACCACTTTACGGAAAAAAACCACATGCCTGATCTAATGGAAGTGGCATAAGACCCAATTCAATACTTATTAAAATTTATTGGCCTTACAAGAATTTCTGTATTTGAAATGTCCGATAAAAATTCGAAGTATAGAAATTGTCCTTAGTAGTCATTTCCCAAATTTCTTGAGTCGTACGACATCATATAAATTAAATAATAATATTTTACGATCCTTTGATATGTAAAATATGGGTCATCACACTCTCCCCGCTTAGGAATTTCACCCTCGAAATTCCCAAACAAATCAAAGAATAATCAACCATAGTTACCCCGCATGCCTAACAACCATATGCAACCATAAAACTTATCAAACAAGTAGCCATTTAATCAATAATATAGATAAACATATCCTAGCATTCGAGATACTGAACTACCCTATATGATATCAAAAGTGAAAGTAAATACGATAAACAATAGATCTTACTAGGAAAAAGCTCCGGATATGCAGCCTTCATGCTCTCCTTGTTTTCCCACATGTAGTCGCCTTCACTCTTGCTCCATTGCACCATCATCGGCTTCACAGTCTTCCTCCTAAGCTATTTCGTATGGTGTTTGACGATGTGAATTGGCTTAGGAGGTCTCGAAGCTTCCGACTCAATCTCGATATCATCAAGTTGATCCTATGTAATTATCACACCTCAGTCATGCACAAATTTTCACAAGTGAGAGACGTGGAATATGTTGTGCACGCCTGCAATTTTGTAAGGTAAGTCGACCCTATATGCTAGGTTCCCAGTCCTCTCTACTATCAGAAAAGGACTTATAAATCTCGGCACCAATTTATCCTTACGATCGAACCAAAAAATGTTATTCAATGGAGAAATTTTCACGAACAACATATCGTCGATTAAGAACTCTAAATCTTAATGTCTTTTATCAACATAGCTCTTATGTCTATCCTGAGCAGATTTCATTCATTGCTGAATGATCTTAATCTTCTCCAAGGTCTCTCTAATCATATCTGGTTCAAGTATCAGTTTCTATCTGCTTCCCATCAACATGAAGGAGCGTTACACCATCGAACATACAGTGCTTCACACGGCTTCATACTGATACTGGAGTGATAGCTATTATCGTAAGCGAACTCTACCCAATGCAGGTGATCATCCCACAAGCCTTCGTAATCGAGTATGCAAGCTTATAAGAGATATTCCAATATATGTTTTCACTCACTCAGTATACCCTTCAGTTTGCGAGTGATAAGATGTATGAGGTGCAGCTCCATCCCCAATGCCTTTTGCAATCTCTTCCAAAACCTGCTAGTAAATAAAGAGTTTCGGTCACTCACATTGTTCTATGGCACACCATGGAATCATACTACCTATTTTACATATAATTTAGTCAATTTGGATGTCTTTCTACTAAATATAATGGGTATGAATCGAGCACTCTTCGTCAATCTATCGACTATGATCCAAATGCTATTATATCCTCCTTTGATCCTTGGCAATCCGTCAATGAAGTCCATCGATACTTGCTCTCATTTCCAGTCGAGAACATCAAGTGGGTGAAGCAATCCACTTGGCTTCTTCTGCTCTGCCTTTACCAACTGGCAGTTCATACATTTCGAGATAAATGTCCCGACATCCTTCTTCATCCCCTCCCAATAATATGTTTGCTTCATATCATAGTACATCTTATTACCATTGGGATGTATAGTCAATCTAGAGTAATGGCACTCTCGTTGCACCTCATCTCATAATCTATCAACATCGAAAACAAACAATCTCCCAACCTTATGGAGCTAACCATCTTGGTCGAGTATGTACCGCTTCATCTCCTCAGACTCCACTCCTTCCACTATCTTTGCCATAATCTCTACTAGTCTAGCATCTTGCCTTTGTCTAGTACCAATCCGCTTAATCAAAGTACATCAGATCATCAAGCTTGCTAACATCTCTGGCTCTAAATCAGAATGAGGTCTGAAGCCATAACCAATAGTATACTTCAACTGCTTCCACTCTAGAAACATCACTACCAAATTAGCATGTCTTCTACTTAATGCATCGGTGATTGCATTCCCTTTGTTGGGCATATAAGAAATGCTAAAGTCTTAAGAGACAAAGAACTCCAACCATCTCTACTTACGAAGGTGGAGATCCTTTTAGGAGAAAAGGTATTTCAAAGATTTGCGATAGGCGAATAGCTCGACCCTCTCTCCTAATGTAATTCCTGGTTTCTACATTGTAAATTAAATAAACTAAAATTAAAATAAAATTGTTTAATTCGATTTTTGATAACTATTATTTTGAAAACAAAATCTTACTTATTTGAAGTCTATTTAATAAGTTTTAATCAATTGAATTAAATTAATGAATTCTTTTTGGGTAATTTATTGAAACTGATTAAAGATGTTTTAATAAGTGTAAAATATTTTGAAGTGCGAATAATTTAAAATATATATGGAATAGTTGAAAATTGAAGTAAACAAATATTGAATTGAATAAAAAAAATTGTACAGTTGTCGGTATACATATTTTATAGAGTGGAATGTAAATTAAATTAAATTGGATTGGAAATTTAAATACAAATTAATGAGAGAGTAATTTAAATGAAAAGAGAGTTAAACATTGGGCAAAGTAGGAAATTAAATCTCGCCCAAAATAAACAAAGCCCAAGCCTGTTTCGTTTGATTTTGGAATACTCCCCATACTTTCTCGACTCAAGCCCATCTCGTATATTTCCCCTTTTATCATTTTTAACCCTAATTACAACAAATTTGCATGAAAAAGAAAAGGTGATCATGATGCCTGGCGATCGACGCAAGGAGGAGCTGTTCAACCTAGGAAAGAGAGCGCGACTGCAAAATGTGGCAACTATTGGAAGGAAAGGCCATTTTGGTTCAGGCAACGTAACATCGGGTGCTGGAGTTGCACAACCTAGGCGCGAGCGAGCGATTGTAAGGGGAGGCTGAAGGCCACGGTGGTGATGGAGCTGGTCCAACTTGTATTGGAGATAAAGGAAGAGCGGACCCAACCTGATGTTGGAGAGGTGTGATCTTGGCTAAGCATGAGGTGCTGTAGCATTTTAGAGGCTGATACAGCTAGAGACGGTGAAGTGGTGATATGTTGACAATTAGGGGCTGCTTTTGACACAGGTGATGATGATTTCGTTGGTCGATGGCAGAAAAGCTTTGGGTTGTGCATTCATTCTTCTTCTTGCCCATTTCGATGAGTAAAACTTTTACTCACATCTATATTTATATTCCACTTTGTGCTATATTTATCCCATATCAATTGAAATGCTTACTTGAAAGTATCATTTAGGATATTGGTTGAATTGGTTGTTTGTGATATTGAATTAATTATTGCAATGTTAAATATGATTTGGGATTTGATGGTGGAATTGTCTGCATGTTGGATCATCAAAATGCAAAGGAGTTATTGTCTAATTGCATTTTGATCTGTAGTTATTTTTATATGTATGTATTCAATTTGTGGATGATCGGAATTTGATGTAATTCAATATAGGTCGAACGATAAAATTTATATTGATGATTATATGTTGATTTTGGAGGATTTTACTCCAAAAATTCTATTTTAGACAATTTATTTATTTTCCCATTTCTAAAATATTTTTGAAAGCTTTAGGAAATTAGCTATGGGGTTTTAAAATTTATTTAAAGTATATTTATGAATAAATAAAAGTGAATGAGAAATAAAATAAACTGTAGAAAATAAAAGAGTTTTTTTAAATGAAAATAAAGATTTTTTGACTTAGAGATTTTATTGATTTTTAATACCATGAAGGTCATCGTTGATGTCAATTTGATAAATAATTTAGGATGATACGGTGATGGCATCATGTTGTTTGCTATTGTTATGATTTCTATTCTATGTGACAAAAAATCAGAATAAACGGAGTTATATTACCATGCAGGATAGAGCATTCGGTCATATTTCTTTATTCATTCTTTGTACTTGTTATATAGAATATTATGAAGATCAAGTGTAGTTTATAAGCAGTGAACAAATGTCTAAGTATCATGTAGTGGTATGTAACTTTGTTGTGATATTGATTCAGTAATTCATTACAAGTAGATGTCACTCAAGTAACGAGAACTGGGATATTGAATTTATACTTACGTAAGATGATGCTCGATGTAAAGCAAGTTTATATGCTCTGTGTAGAGCAAGTTTATATGATCGTTGTGGAGCAAGTTTGTGGATGTTGAGTTATAGGGGTGTGCCAATATGTATGTTGTCCATCATAAAGTGCTCAGGGATATGATTAGGAGTTAGCGGGAAGCAGATGGCTAGTGTCCACCCTGACGGCCAGATCATGGGGTCGAGCCCCTGATCAATGACATCTTGGTTGTATATTTGATGTGCATCATGAGAATTTAGAGTATAGTAGAGTAGCCTAAGGTAGAGTAGCCTTTAGGGTAGTGTAGCCCTAACCCCTTTAGTCACGAAGGTTGGCAGTCTATTACCTTAAAGGTGTGATCTGGGTTGTGATTTATACATAGCTTAGTCTTGCAGCGTGTTTATGACATGCGGTGATATAATCACGATACCAGGTAGGTAACTGAAAACTGTAGGAGCGGGTCTGGGTGGAGTAGCCCTGGGCTCCTGGAGCAGGAGGGTTAGCCGTCATTCCACCTTCCGGTTCTACATGGATTGGTAGCTACATACATATTATATATATACACACACCTTACTAGAGTGTTAGAGCGGATCTTGGTGGATAGCCTAGGTGATCTAAAAGATGGCGGATAGCCATGTTGTGGTTTGACTCGGTGGCATAACCCAGATATTATGAGGTTATTGTGCGGTGTTACCTATACATTATGATTTGTTTCCCATCACTGTTTATTTTATAAGAGGAGATAAGATTATACCTGTGATATGTTAGCATCCAGAGTATAGTGGATTCTCGTATCTTTTATTCTGGGTTTTTTGGTGTTCTATGTTATGTGATATTTGGGATTGTTGAGATAACATTATTATATTTATTATACCTAATATATAGAGTTCCATATGTTTATTGACATTGGATTTAGATATAGTCTGACACATTTATTATTTATATAATACTTGGGTAAGTCCGAGACTTTTCGAGTTCAGGGTTATTGAGACTAGCTTGTGTTTTGGGCATAAAGGAGGCTAGTATTCATTATAATAGTTATCATCTTGTATTATATTGTTTCATGTATATATATTCATGTGATGTATAATAGACATACCTTGTATACTGTATATTATATATTATCGCTGCGATTCTGACTTTGTGTTCTCTACTATTTACTGTACATTGCATATTGTTCTATCCTTGAGGCACACATGTTTATTGCTTTGTACTGATACTGTGTACGTATAGGTAGGTTATTTATTCAATGTTTAAATATGTACCAGTCTTAGGCAAAGGGAATATTCATGTGTATACCTTATATAGCTCATTCGTTTTATTATCTGATAGTATTATTCGGTAATACTCTTGGATAGTATGTGTATATAGGTGGTGTGTTTACATTTTCGTTTCAGAGCCATATTTAGAACAATAATCATATATAAAAGACATGAGATAGGACCTTAGAGACACTTAGAGTCCCTATCCCCTTGGGTGTGTTGGGTAGTTACCCTATATTGAAGGGATAGTATGAATATATGATGACTACTAGGGTAATCATTTGGGGACGTACTTGTTATTTTTTCTACTATATATATATATATATATAATTTTGTCTCTCTCACTTTTTCATGTTAATCCCCGTGTGGAATTTAAGTTGTTGATGGTGGTAGTAAATAAAGAGTAGTTAGCCCGACGAGTAGTGTCTCCAATGGTGTAGGGGAATAAACCTTTGTGTGGCTTGAATATGAAATGTTAACAAGAAAACTTGTCAACACCCCAGAGCAGAGTCTAAAGTGTAGATGTCTCCTTCGAAACTCCTTTTTTGTAAAATCCCTTAACTGGAGACCTGAAGCTAAGTGTTATAGATGCTGCAGTCATCCATAGTATTAACTTCGGTGACCAAATACGGTAATGTCAATGGTATCCATAATATCAGAAGCACTTGAATATGAAATAAAAACATCACATATTAAAACATTTTTTTGATTACATTTAAAAACAACGTTTCATATTCAAATTACATAATCCCATAATCATTTCCTAGATTTAGATAAAATATAATTATTACAAGATACGCCAAGAGCAACATATGAAGATGCTCCCTTGGTTGATCAGAGTACAATATAGTCATATCTGACTTAATACAACACAATGGAACAAAAAAAAAACAGTAACTCCTAAATAGCTATCCGTCAACCATCTGCTCGTCTCCGAAAGCTTTATTCATCAACCTACTAAAATTTGTAAAACCACAACTCTTAGCCTACTCAAATCAATTTTGAGCACCCGAGAGTTTAAGGGGGAAAACATAAACTTTGAGTCAGACATAAAGCTTGGTGTGAATAATACTATACATCTCGGTATTTGATATTAAGTGAGACCACGCCGCTTAGCAGAAGGGATTTACCCACAAATACCTTTTAAAATATATATATTTTGCAAATCATAATCCTGCAACCAAAACTGGTTAAAACTGTAAAGAATTATTAGGTAAACATACATATCAGGTAACAAATGAACTATCTGTCTGAACATTATAGTTTTGTTTGGCTAACTACTAACCCTTGGCTGA
Source organism: Allium fistulosum (assembly GCA_030737815.1). Taxonomy (NCBI): domain Eukaryota; kingdom Viridiplantae; phylum Streptophyta; class Magnoliopsida; order Asparagales; family Amaryllidaceae; genus Allium; species Allium fistulosum. Next base: position 692,652,836 of record CM060903.1, on the reverse strand, counting down.
CTCGGGCCTACTAGACAGTATAATCAAAATAATCTAACACATGTTAGGCACTCTTCTTCTGGATGGCCTGTCCTTAATCTGTTAAATATTACTCTTCTGGACGGTCCATCCCTAATTTAATGTCTCCCAGGTTCACCTGATCCTAATGGTTTTGCGGACACACCAATAACCTATCTATATACAATCATATATTCCCTTCTGTATGTAATCATAATTTTAGTCCTACCTGTAACATAGCCCTACACACTAGAATTTTGGACTAAATTAGCTGGGGCTAATAGCTAATGTATAGAGCGCAACCCTATAACAGTCCCATCTGGTATTCTAATATCTGAGTCATTTACTTAGGGTAATCTTCCCTTAAATTTTCCTTGAAAACATTTTCATCTCAAATTGATTTAAAACCTTTAAACCAAACTTAAACAAGGAAAATATATACTCAATGCTTTATTCAAAATCACCTTGCCATGTTATATATACTTTACTCAAATCTTTGTTGATAAAAACATTTAAACCTTTAAAAGTACTCCTTTTGAAATCAAGTAAACCCTTCTTTATAACCTAGGCCGAAAAGCCGAAACATTTTGTTCGAAACCATTTAATCTTCCTTTTGAAAACATTGAAAAACCATTCCTTCGAAAGCATTAAAATCATAGACATCCTATCTTTAAACATTTAAACTTTTCCTTTTGAAAACATTGGAAAACCTTTCCTTTCAAACCTTTCGAAACCATTGGAGAACCACACTTTCAAAACCATTCTTTAAAACCTTTCGAAAGCATAAAACATTAATCCTTTCGAAAGCCTTTGGGTTCAAGTAAAACATGTGGAAACACCTTTCGAAACTATTAAAAATTAACTCCTTCGAAACCATTTGGGTTCTACCTTCAATAGAGCAAAAAGGTCATAAAACATTTAAGTCCAAAGCACTCTTTCGCAAGCATTTCCTAAGCAAAGAAGTGATGGTGTCGAAACCAACCTTCCGAAAGCAATGGAGAAGCGGCTAAGTTTTAAAAGCAAAGTATACCTTCCGAAACCATTGCCGTCGAAAGGTAGAAAAGCGACAGCTAGGGGTTTCGACCCCATTCTATTGCATTTACTTAAAAAAAAGGCTCAACCCTTTCGAAACCTTTCCTTTAAAACATTTGACTCAACCGAAAGCTAACCAAGTCGAAAGCATACCCTTCGAAAGCAAAGTAGGCGCGTTCTCATTTAAAAGCAAGGACATGCTTCGACCCCTTCGGAACCTTTGGTCTCAACCTAGTGCCTTCCACCTTATCCAATTCACTTTGTACCAAGTTATTGATACTATGTGCATTGGTTTCGATGGCATGGAGGTGGCAGTACTTGGTCGGATCCCTTATGCCGAAAGTGGCGAAACATACTAAAAGCATGTAAAACTGATTTTTACTTTAAAAAGAATTTCTTTTCAACTAACTTGCCTTGTTTGTCAAAATATTATTGGTTGCTAATTTTCTTTTCTAAAAGTGCTGCCAATATTTCAAAAATAAACTATTTAATTTATTTATAAACTACCCATTCTCCTTTTATAAATATATAAAACATTTAAGTCCCATACCTTAAATATTTTTTATATATTCATGAAAACACTTCGAAGAATTCTACAAAAATTTCAGAAAACCATTTTTAATATGTTTTCTAACAATATTCATTCCAGACCCAAAATATTAATTATTTAGCCGTAAATAATTTAAAACCAAAATAATCATTTTCTACACTAGAAAATTAATATAAAATCCACATTAATTCAGAAAAATATGAAAATTGAAACCCATCTCTAAAATATCATTTCTTATCTACCTCTAAAATCACAAGGCATTTGAATGTCATTAAATAGGATTTTCACATTAAAACATATCATAAAATTTATATGAACAAGCATAAATCATCATCAAGCATATATAAACATTTAACCATTCGAAAACATGGCATAATCATGTAAAATACTTTGGATTCATCTTAAAACTGAAAACAATTAGAAAAATGAGATGTTGTCATTATTCACCTTAGCTTTGAGATTAAGGATTTGAGATTTGATCTTGATTAAGTTGTTTAAGCTTTTCCTCTTGAAGTCTTCTCTTTGCTTTTCCTAATGGTGGCTGGCCTTAGTTTATAATTTTGTTTGTGAATTGAGAATGAACATGAGAATGAGGGCTTAAGGGGTTTAGACTATAAGAATTATATATTCCTATATTTCCCCTTATCTATTTGCCTTAACATTTTAATTCTTTAGTTCATTGTTTACATGGCACAGCTACCCCTTATTAATCCCAATTCTCAACCCATAATCCATTTTACATTACTTCATTTGATTTACCTAATTAAATGTTCCTAATAATGTTACTAAAAATATAGGGTGTTACAATCTCTCCTCCTTAAAGAATTTCGTCCTCGAAATTACGATAAGGTACATAACAAATCAAACATAATGTTAATACATACCATCAAACAATTCAGGATAAGCGTCTCTAATCCTGCTCTCAGTCTCCCAAGTACAGTCTCTCTCATCATCGCTCTACTGGACTTTCATTAATCTGAACTGTCTTGTTCCTTAGCCTCTTCTCATCTCTCACAACTATATGAATCGGCTTCCTAACTATAGTCAAGTCTGGCTCTTTGCATTGATTCTTATAATGACCAATCTGATCGTAGTTGAAGCATCTGATGTTCTTCTTCCCGATCACTTCCTTCGCCTTTCCAGTACGACACTCATTCGCAAAATGCCCCTTCTTGTCCACTTGAAGCACAAAACCTTAGATTTTCCCTTCTTTGCTGCTCCATATTTCTAAGCACCCCTCTTATGAAAGAACTTCCTTTTCTAACTCTACTCCACCTGGACCTCCTTCGTCTTATTCTTTTCCAAAGAAGCAAACATCTCCTCATGTCTTAAAGCCATCTCCACCACAACATCACAAGGATCCCTAATATGAGGTAACATAGCCCTGGCCAACTCAGGCTTCAACCCCCTTATAAACTTCTCATTCTCTTCATCACAGTATCCACAGTAGCATACCCATACCTAGCCAACTCCTCAAATCTTCTAGCATACTCCAAAACAGACATCTCCCCCTGCTCCAACTCAGCAAACTTTCTGAGCAAAGCAGACTGTGCCATCATAGATAGGCCTGTCAATGAGTATCCAAAATATTTGAAATCCGTCCGCATCTGTATCCGAAAACAAGAAAAATATCCGATATTCGAAAAGCAGATGCGGATATCCGATATCCGAAACATATTTCGGATACGGATACGGATATGGCTGTATCTGTATCCGATAAATATCCGTCCAGTTTGAAATTAAATATATATATTAATATGTTATTTTATATCCATAAATTTAATATAAATATACTTCATTTTACAAAAATACAACCCATGGTATTTTACAGGGTAATCTTTTGGTTTTGGAGCATTAACCACTTCATGGAAAAAGAATGCAATATTTTAGGCTATATGTATGTTATGAAGATGATTTTTATTTTTTGGCATTTGTTACAATTAAGAAGATGTGTGATGCATGTTTGCTTTTATGATTTGCTGTGATTGAATTAGCCTATGGATTTTTCGTATGGATTATATTTATATATGCAATATTATTGTATGGATTTTGTGTGATTGGATTAGCTATTGTTAATTTGATGTAATTTATGTATTACAAGGTTTTTTCATCTTTTTTTCAATCCAAAAAAATGAAATATGCATTATATTGATTAATTTTCGGATATTTTCGGATAAATTTTGAGGTTCGAATACGGATATTTTTGGATATCCAAAAATATTCGTATTCGCTAAGCCGGATACGGATATTTTCAGATATCCGAAAATATTCGTGGATACGGATACGGATAATATTCAACGGGTATTCACGGATATCGGATACGGATTCAAATACGGATTTTCATTTTCGGATACAGATATGGATACAGCACTATCTGTATCTGATTGCATCCGTTTATAGGCCTAATTACAGACATGAACCTCTCTTGAAACGTTCTCCTAAACTCAGCCCATGTCACTCCTCTTCATTAACTCCGGCCATCACACTATTCCACCAGAATAAAGCTGCTCCGTGAAGCTATCTCGAAGCAAGCCTTCTCTTCTGCTCATCATTGAGCTCCAAGTTCATGAAGATTCTCTCACAATGTAGCAACCAGTTCTCCACTTTTATAGCATCCTCAGTTCCAATAAAGGGCTTCCCTCCAAGCCTAGCATAATCTTTGCTCAAGATAGCATAATTGTAGACCACCGGAGCTTCCTGAACTCCTACTCCAGCATTTCCTCCAACCATTCCAGCAGCAACACCCGCCTGCATCATATTCACGAAAAACTGATACATAGCTCCCATATCCACTTGCAGGACTCTAGCACCAACATTCCCTGCTTGTGCCTGACCTTGGTTTCTCCAGGTATTTTGTCTAGTATTTCCATTTGTGGTGGTGCTTCCTCCAAGATTCACTCTTCCACTTCTAGCGTCCATATATGTATTCAAGCCTCATGAGATACAGAAGAATAGACTAAGAGAGATAGGAAACTAAAAATATAGCGTATACTTATATATAGCAAATACAAGTAAGTTACTATAACATTATCCCATACCCCGATCTTATCTCTAATTCCTTAGGATTATGTTTTCAAAAATCATTTTATTTAAAGTTTTTCATAAACCTATGCTATGATACCAATTTGTAACATCCCCTATCTGGAGGCCCGAAGCTAAGCGCTATAGATGCTGCAGTCATCCATAGTATTAACTTCGGTGACCAAATACGGTAATGTTAATGGTATCCATAATATCAGAAGCACTTGAATATGAAATAAAAACATCACATATTAAAACATTTTTTTGATTGCATTTCAAAACAACGTTTTATATTCAAATTACATAATCCCATAATCATTTCCCAGGTTAAGATAAAATATAATTATTACAAGATACGCCAAGAGCGACATATGAAGATGCCTCCTTGGTTGATCAGAGTACTATATAGTCATATCTGACTTAATACAACACAGCAGAATAAAACAAAATAAAACAGCAACTCCTAAATAGCTATCCGTCAGCCACCTGATCGTCTCTGGAAGCTTTACTCGTCAACCTACTAAAATTGTAAAACCATAACTCTCAGCCTACTCAAATCAATTTTGAGCACCCGAGAGTTTAAGGGGGAAAACATAAACTTCGAATCAAACATAAAGCCTGGTGTGAATAATATTATACATCTCGGTATTTGATATTAAGTGAGACCACGCCGCTTAGCGGAAGGGGTTTCCCCTCACTAATATCCTTTTAAAAATATATTTTACAAATCATAATCATGCAACCAAAACTAGTTAAAACTGTAAAGAATTATTATGTAAACATACATATCAGGTAACAAATGAACTATCCATCTGAACACTATAGTTTTGTTTGACTAACTACTAACCTTTGGCTCACTCGGGCCTACCAGACAATATAATCAAAATAATCTAACACTTCCTCTTCTAGACGGTCTGTCCTTAACTATCTGTTAAATACTCCTCTTCTGGACGGTCTGTCCCTAACTTAACATCTCCCAGGGTCACCTGATCCTAATGGTTTTGCGGACACACCAATAACCTATCTATATACAAACATATATTCCCTTCTGCATGTAATCAAAATTTTTGTCCTACCTGTAACATAACCCTACACGCTAGAATTTTGGACTAAATTAGCTAGGGCTAATAGCTAATGTATAAAGCGCGACCCTATACTAGTCCCATCTGGTATTCTAATATCTGAGTCATTTACTTAGGGCAATCTTCCCTTAAATTTTCCTTGAAAACCTTTTCATCTCAAATTGATTTAAAACCTTTAAACCAAACTTAAACAAGGAAAATATATACTCAATGCTTTACTCAAAATCACCTTGCCATGTTATATATACTTTACTGAAATCTTTTTTGATGAAAACATTTAAACCTTTGAAAGTACCCCTTTCGAATTCATTGAAAGTACCCCTTTCGAAACCAAGTAAACCCTTCTTTATGGCCGAAAGGCCAAAACATTTCTTTCGAAACCAATTAATCTTCCATTCGAAAAAATTGAAAAACCATTCATTTGAAAGCATTAAAACCTTAGACATCCTATCTTTAAACATTTAAACTTTGCCTTTCGAAAACATTGGCAAACCATTCCTTTCAAACCTTTCGAAACCGTTGGGGAACCACCCCTTCGAAACCATTCTTTAAAACCTTTTATAAGCTTAAAACATTAATCCTTTCGAAAGCCTTTGGGTTCAAGTAAAACATGTGGAAACACCTTTCGAAACCATTAAAAATTAACTCCTTCAAAACCATTTGGGTTCTACCATCAACAGAGCAAAAGGGTCATAAAACATTTAAGTCAAAAGCACTCTTTCCCAAGCATTTCCTAAGCAAAGAAGAGATGGTGTCGAAATCAACCTTCCGAAAGTAATGGAGAAGTGGCTAAGTTTTAAAAGCAAAGTATACCTTCCGAAACCATTGGCGTCGAAAGGTAGAAAAGCGGCAGCTAGGGGCTTCGACCCCATTCTAAAGCATCTACTTAAAACAAAAGGCACAACCCATTTTAAACCTTTCCTTTAAAACATTTGACTCAGCCAAAAGCCTACCATGTCGAAAGCATACCCTTCGAAAGCAAAGCAGGCGTGTTCTCATTTAAAAGCAAAGACACGCTTCGACCCCTTAGGAACCTTTGGTCTCAACCTAGTACCTTTTGCTTTATTCCAATTCACTCTATACCAAGTTATTGATATTATGTGCATTGGTTTCAATGCCATGGAGGCGGCGGTACTTGGTCGGAACTCCTGTGCCGAAAGTGGCGAAACATGCTGAAAGCATGTAAAAACTGACTTTTACTTTAAAAAGAATTTCTTTTCAACTAACTTGCCTTATTTGTCAAAATATTATTGGTTGATAATTTTCTTTTCTAAAAGTGCTGCAAATATTTTAGAAATAAACAATTTAATTTATTTATAAAATACCCTTCTCCTTTTTATGAATATATAAAACATTTAAGTCACGTACCTTAAATAATTTTTATATATTCATGAAAACACTTAGGAAAATTCTACAAAAATTCCAGAAAATCATTTTTAATATGTTTTCAAACAAATATTAATTCCAGAACCAAAATATTAATTATTTAACCGTAAATAATTTAAAACCCAAATAATCATTTTTACACTAGAAAATTAATATAAAATTCACATTAATTAAGAAAATTATTAAAATTGAAACTCGTCTCTAAAATATCATTTCTGATCTACATCTAAAATCGCAAGGCATTTGGATGTCATTAAATAGTATTTTCACATTAAAACATATCATAAAATATATATAAACAAGCATAAATCATCATCAAGCATATATAAACATTTAACCATTTGAAAACATGGCATAATCATGCAAAATACTTTGGACTCGTCTTAAAACTGAAAACAATTAGAAAAATGAGATGCGGTCATTATTCACCTTAGCTTTGGGATTAAGGATTTGAGATTTGATCTTGATTAAGTTGCTTAAGCTTTTCCTCTTGAAGTCTTCTCTTTGCTTTTCCTAATGGTGGCCAGCCTTAGTTTATAATTTTGTTTGTGAATTGTGAATGAACGTGAGAATGAGGGCTTAAGGGGTTTAGACTATAAGAATTATCTATTCCTATATTTCCCCTTATCTATTTGCCTTAACATTTTAATTCTTTAGTTCATTGTTTACATGTCACGGCTACCCCTTATTAATCACAATTCTCAACCCATAATCCATTTTACATTACTTCATTGATTTACCTAATTAAATGTTCCTAATAATGTTACTAAAAATGTGGGGTGTTACATTTTTGATCAGATAGAGATAGTTAAAACCTTATTATTCCTTAAAACCACCTTTCGAAACAAGTTGATTCAGTTGAAACTTCATCTTGTTTAACCTTTCGACTCGGTCAAAAGGCTTGATTCCCTTTATTATACTCTTTCAACCGATTAAGTCAAAATTCCTCCTTATTCGACCTTTCAACACAATCAAAACACCCGTATCCCTTCCTAATAAGCCTTCCAAACTAGTTGAATTGGTTTGGTTATCCTCTTTTGAAACCTTCTTTCGAAGCAGTTGAGATAACTCAAGGGTTGGACCTTAGGATATGAAGTAGATGGAAAGGATCTGATATCATCGAAAGCTTGCCTTCCGATGGCTTAGGTTAGGACCTATAGGTCTAAGGATATTAATCGAGCTAAAGGTTTCACTTACTCAAAAGGTAACCTTTCGATAACTTGAGGTTTGGAGCTAAGGCTCAAAGGATATTGGTTGAGCTATGGGTTTCGACTCACTCAAAAGGTGACCCTTTGATCAAGTTGACACAAACAGATTATAAAATGAATCCAATAAGAGTATTAAATCAGCTGCATATCCAAAAATATTATAATCTTGCTTTCATTAAGCTATTGCTATAAAGATTGATCAAGTTCCCAATCTAATTTCAGAATTAGGGTTTACAAAATTAAGAAAGTACAAGAATGGAGTGAATCAATTCGGATCCCCGAAACCATACCCCTAGGATCTTATTTATAGGTGCGGGTTGGCAACTTTCGAGTTTCGAATCAGTCCTTTCGACTTGGTCGAAAGGCGGCCCTGGAGACCTTTCATTGTAGTTCACATTAAGGCATCCTTCCGCATTGCTTTCAGATGGACTTGAGTGCTTTTGACTTCATCGAAAGGGGTAAGTATGCTTCTCCACCTTGTGTTTCTATGTTGTTGCAAGTAAGAAGAGGCATGAGCTTTCGACTTTGTTAATAGGTAGATCTTTGGGGTTTCGAATGTGTTGAAATGTTGAGGGTTTTAAAGCAGAAGGTAACTTTTGAAGACATACTTGCCGATTGATGCAGAACCCCTTCTTCTGGTATAGGAGATTGACATATTGAACTTTAGCAAGCTTTTCTTTCTTAGTTGTGTTTCGACCAGTTTAAAAGGCATAGTAATGCTTTCGAAGAGGTTGCTCTGACAAAACATCTTTCTACAGAATGTGAATGAAGGTGAAACATTCAGTTTTGAAAGTTTTGGCGCGCATGTGAGTGGCTGAAATTGCTGCCTTCGAAAGGTGTTCCTCAACCTATTCAAAACATCTTCATGTAAGCGGAAGCATCTATTTCGAAAGGATTCTTTCATCCCCTTTCGACCCCTTCGAAAGCTTATAGCACACTTAATCTTTGTTGTTGCATCCCTGAGACTCCTTCGAAAGGCTTTGTTGATGTTATCATCTTTTGTAAACTCTTCTCTTCTACACTCCTTGGTTTCGACAAGGTTCAAGTGAGAATTGGTGGTAACACATGCCCCCTTGTGAAGGGATGCTCTTGACTTTTCAAGTCAACCATTTCGAAACCCATGAAGTTTACCACCTTTTGATATTCCAGATAGATCTTGACCGTTCTTTTAAATTTGATCAGACGGCTTTCTTTGCACCTGCTGCTTTTATAAATTGCTCTTTCTTCTTCTCCTTTTCATTTACCTACCATTGAAAGCTCACGGAAAAAATTAAAAATTACAGCCTCCTTTTAAATCCTTATTTTTATTCAATACAATTTCAGATCTAAGGTATGTGCTTGTGGTTTTATCCCAAAAATTAATTTATCGCGTTCGATTTCAATTTTAAAGTTTTTAGGTTTTAACTTGTATTTTTGTTTTGAGTTTAATAAGACGATTTGAGTTTTCATTTGTATGAAACCATTCTTGGATCCGATTTATGATGTTAATTTTAAGTTAGAATTCAAATACAATCAGATTTGGAGACCATTCGTTATTACTACATATGAACCCATCCTCAAACCTTATTGTGCTTAATTAGATTTTTTTTTAAACTTGAATTTGGGGTTTTATTGTTGTTGGGCGTAAATTTGCGCTCGAATCAATTGAATTGTTAATATTTTGAAGTATCGGGTTAAAATTGAATTGGGGAAGAAGACACTGTTCCAGTGGCTTCAAAGAGAAGGCTAAGTTTAATTTGAATTTTCAACCGTTTCCAAAGGAGGTTGAGGCGGTCAATTTCATTTTACTATTTCTACCTCTTTTGAAGGGGTCGAAAGGAGTTCATGTGTTCACCTTTAAGTGAACCCCATCGAAGGAGTTGATGTAATCGATAAGGAGCGTACTTCTTCGAAAGCAAGAGTATGTTTCGACACCTTCTGATACCTTTTAAGGAAGTCGCCTTAATGTGTCACATAATACATACTTTCAAAAATCCAACTTCCATTTTAAAGGATTCAAAACCTAATGTATATAAAAGTGAATTTAATATGCCATTTGATTCATTTCTAATTTTAATTTACTTTAGAAGATGTTGAGAGTTAGAAATTCACTCTTCTCACCATGAATTAAATTGAAGAAAACATATTTTATTTAAGTTGAAAATGAATCAAACCTTTGGCCTTGATCGAAACCTACTATATCGAATCAAGTTTGGTTTGGTACGCTTCAGAAACCATACGCCGCTTTCGACATACTCGAAACCCATTGTTTTTAACTGAGATTTGATCATCATTTTATATAAACACTATCGAAACGTCCCAAAGCCCTTTCATTTATATTGATTTTACTTCAACCAAAGTCTTTCGACTTAATTGGTATAATGGGTTTTGACAGCATTCATATTCTTTGAGTAAAACAAAATTCATGGGTTTCGACATTGTCGAAAGGTTTATTTGTCTTGTTTGTGGAATGTTGTTAGCATATATTTATATTCAAATTAGTTGTGTAGGCTTTAACTATTCCTTTTAAGAATAAAATCTTCCTTGGGCTTTCAACATTGTTGAAGGGTGTTTGTAGGTGTTCCTATTCCATTTACCCCTTCCACACTATTGAAGCTCAACGAATTTCATTTCGTAAATTGAATTTAACATTCTTTCAAGGATATGAAATCACAAATTTTGGTTGATATTTGAATTGTTGTAATTGGTTTTCGACACCCTTGAAAAATGTTGATTAATGGAACAAATTATAACTTTTTACTGAAATGATTTCACCTGACAGGATCATGGGTGTGAAAAAGAGCTCCCAAAACCTGAAAAAGATATAGTACCAGTGGTAGAATCATCTCCAAAGAAGGTTGAAGCCATTTGAAAACATTCTCTAATATCTTCCTAGGATGAGGTTGATGCCATTCTGAACGACATTGGCATCATTGGGGTAGAAGCCGTTCCCCCAAGTGACAGTGATACCATTCAAAATCGCCTCGAAGGATATTTCGCCTATACTGCCATTCATATTTGGCATGGTGGCTTCCTGCCTTTCCCAGATTTCTTGTCCAAGTTCTTGACTCACCTGGGAATTCAACCTATCCAGTTATCTCTCAATGTATACACGTACCTTCTCTCTTTGGAACTTATGGCTCTGGAGTTAGGCATTCCGTCATTAAATGTTGAAGTTCTCAACTATCTAGTTCGACTAGTCAAACTCAGCAATCTGAACAACTAAATTTTCAGAACTAACCCTTCCCCCTCCCCCAAAAAAAAGCTAATCTCAAAAGGAGTGAATAAGTTTAAAGACTGGTAGATGTAGTTCTTCTTTGTCAAATGCTTCCAAACATTAATGGAGTCTTTTCTTCTCCTCGTAAGTTGATCAGTCTTTATCTTTATTCAATTACTTTCTTTTGCTAATCTACACTTCTTTATTAGGTCCTTCTGTTAAAGATCTCAATTAGGAGGATAAGAAAACTGTAAAGCTGTTGATTGTCGCCTCAAGTAGCATCGGAAATAGGCTTATACTGTTGCCATCAAACCTTCAAAAATATTCTCTTTTTCCCACTGGTCAAAGAGTCCTTGGTCAAACTCCCCTTGTTCAACATACTTCTCGGAGCAAGCACTTCTTGTCTTTGGGTGATCCTAAGAACTTCTCCCCTATGTCTCTAATTTGCCCAGATCACTCTGGTAAGCTTAGACATAGTACTTGCGGTTTGTTGTTGTGTTACTTCTTAAATTTCTTCACTGGCTTGTAATTTATTTTCTATTTTTTTGAATTTTTAACAACTGCTCCTCAGGTTGAATCAATCACAAGTGATCTGGTTCTCTCAACTTCCACATCTGGTGCATCATCCTTGACTCAAGCCATAGCTAGGTCGAAGATATTTTCTAAAATAAAATTGGGCAAGGTGGCTGTAGCGGGCCCATCTCTTAAGAAGGCTAAGATTGTTGAAGTTCCAGATTCTCCGCCACCAGAAGAGGATGAGACTGCCGATGAGGGAAAAACTTTAGAGAGTCCTATTATTGAAGCTTCTCTCGATTGATCCAAAACAACTCCCTCAAAGGACGATCCCCTATCTCACATTGTCGTTTCCTTCTCTGCTCATGTTATTGAGCATATGCAAAAAGTTAGGAACTTCAACTCCCTATCAGGAGTTGAACCTTCTAGGCCCACGTTACTAATGCCTTCAAGTAATTTTGAAAAAATATTTCAATCTATCATGAACTCTTCATCCTTTACTTCTATTCACCCTCCTTCTGTTCCTGACCAGGTTGGTCACTGTCGATCTCTAATAGAGCAACAACTTCTGGTACGTTTCATATTATTTAACCTTATTATTATCATTTCTTTTTTAATATGACTTATGCCATAATTTTCCTTTCAGATTTCCAAATTTGGCTTTCTCTTCAAGAAAATGCATCAAAATCTTCTACAGAGACATTTAGGCTTCAAGATGAAATCTCAACCTTGAACAGCCAGATAATTTCCTTGTCTACTGACAGAAATAATGCTATGAAGGAACAGAAAAGATTGGGAGCTCTCTCGCTCAAGCAGAGTCTATTATTTCTAAAGAGAGGAAATAAAAACAACTTCTACCAAAAATTTGGCTCTAAAAATGGCCCTGAAGGAGTCTGAAGATGAAAAAGCATGAATGGTGTCCAAACAATCCTTTCTCAGAAAGAAACTGGAGAAAAAGGAAAGTTTCTTAAAGTTGGCTGTCAACACTATTTCTGATGCTAAGCAAAGGGTGTCATAATTTCTGAGTACTTCCCTCGACAACATCGTTGTCAACTCTTATGAGGATGCCTTTATGCTTGCCTACGCTGACAACATTGAGAAATGCCCAAATTTAAGCTTTCCTTCACTCGACCCTACTCTTGTAAATAGATTTATAGGAAAATTCAAAGAAATGGAGTAGGGAGTTGAAGTCCCTGAGAGAGAGGAGATTGATGCTTCCAAAATCTTACCTTTTGAAGTCCTTTTATCGAAGTAGACTCTGATTCTAATGGAAAAGGTGATGAAGATAAAGTCGCCACCGAAGAAGGCGGCAATGATGACGATGACAATGATGATGATGATGATGAAGATAGAGGCCAGGGTTCAGGTGGCAACGGAGGTGGTCATGCCGAAGTTGACGAAAAAAATGGTGATGATATCATCGGGGCTTCAAAAAATGTCAACCCCGATCCGAGTACTCGTGAAGCAAGCCCTCCTGAACTTCTCGAGCCTTCTGACCTTCAAGAAGGGACTGATGACATCAATCTTGAAGAACAAAGAGAGAAAGCAGGTCCTTCTAACTTTAGTCCCGTTTTCTCAGGTATGGGATTCCTTGTCTAAACGGCTTTCATTTCCAAGATAGTAATAGTTGACTTCTTTTACATTAGATAAGTAGGAAATCCATCCAACTTTGTAAGTCAAAGCTTGAAAGAAAACAAATAGAAATAAATAGCTTGTATAGAGAGCTAGATAAGCAGTTAAAAGAACACAATACCCTCTCTGACAAGTATCATAGGCTTAGAAAAAGTGCAGCAGTGTTGGCGACTTTCAAAGATCAAGAAGCTGCCCCCCGACCGAAGAGGGCACACCGTCGATATGATAGACTTTTGAAAGAAAATCGAGAATTAATTACCCTCTTTTGGATGTTGGTCAAAGAGAGTAACATCCTTATAGACTTCCTATACAAAACCTATTGCAGACATCCGATTGTAGATTTTTCATACTTAGGCGACTTTAGTGGAGATCTACTTAGGCATTTACATAGGAGATATTTGGATGAATTTGGATCAGATCCGCATCTTGGGGTTTGCTGGAATTTACCACGAGTCAAATTGATTCCTCATGAGTTGCCTACTGAAAAACTTAAATATTATAAGGACAAATTTGTTTCATAATTATTCAAAAAGTCAATTTTGCATGAACCGGATGAACATTTATAATTTTTTAATAATATTGATTAATAAATTTCCCATTCTAGCTTCCTTTTATACTTAATTGCATTTTATTACGTTCTCACGGAATAAATGTCTCTTAGGCTGCCTTGTTTCTAAAGATTATGTAAGCAAATATGTTAGACTAAGAAGAGATTATCTAGAATAGTTTTCGCTTTTGAAATCTTCAAAATTAGCCAGATACTGCTTTTTTAGAGACTTGCAGAGACTTTACATGGAACATGCCCACCTCCATTTTGATTTTCTTGGTGAAGAAAAAGAAAAGCTTCTCAAGGAAATACGAACATATCATACCAAATTAATATGTGGTCGTGGTAGTCCTCCTGCCGGGGAGTGGGACTATAGAAAATATCCTCTAGTGATTACCCTGAAAGGATTTAATGCTCCTTTTGATTCAACTATTACTCTTTCATCTAGCACCTTGAACAAAGTCAAAAACGGATTTCTCAACTTTAAGTGTAAACAAGCGTCCCATGAAATTGTACTTTTTGTTTCATTTCTACTTAAGTTGTAATCTTTTATTGTTATAATAAAAGAGATTGGTTATTTGAGTCTTGACTTTATTTTCTTTTTGCTTGTTTAATTAGGAGTTATAATTATCTAAAACGCCACTCTCATTAGATTCAACATCTCGTTTTATCAATATCAGAGATAGGTTGTTAGCAGATATTGAAAAGAGGAAGCTCCTTAATTATCCTTTGTCTGCTCGTCTTCAAGGCAACACTGAAGCGCTAGAATGGTGTAGAAATTTTTGCTTTAGAAGATGATTATTAGAAACCTTAAAAATCAGATTACAAATCTCGAAGCGGACATCAAGAATAAAGACAAAATAATTTCTCAACTAAAGAGTCAAGTTAAATCAAACGCCTCAATTGACTTCGATCAAGATATATTCAAGCTCCTTCAACAGATAAGAGATTTAGACATAAAACAAAAGGACAGTCAAGCCCAGTGTAAATCACTAGAGTTTATCATGGGGGACAACATTCAAAATATCAATTTGCAAATTTCTCGGATTGCCTTGTCTGCTGTTAAATCGACAAGGTCATCATCTTTAGCTATTCAAAAATTTCCAGCTATGACTAACCCTCCATCCCACTAAGACGATGGTGTAGTAGGAGAATGGTGCAGAAAGGTCAAATTCGAAATGATGAGATATTTTGATGACCAACAGAAAGTGAGGTACTCATAGCACATAAATGAATATGCAGCCAAGATTCAAAAGCTTGAACATGATAAATATATTTTTCGAAATCACGTTGCAGATTTAGAAAGGCAAAACAAAACCCTCAAAGGCGCTAATAAAGCTTTCAATCGTGCCTTAAAGGCTCGCATTGATTCCATCGATGATGTTGATGAAATAAGGAAAAAAGAAAAGAAGCTTAAAGAGATTCTTTGTATAGCAATTTAGCATATTGTCGATCCTTTGATTGCTGAAAATCTAAATAAGACTATTCAGGAGTTGTAAAACCTACACTTGTGTTGTATACTTGTAAATAATTTTGTAAATTATGTAAATTATGTAAATATCACCTGGTTTGTAGTCCTTTCTTACAATGTTGTTTCTGAAGCTGCTTTCTGATAACTTTGACTATGGTCTTTGTATTTCTTGGCCCATTCAGTCTTTCTTTCTAATCTTATTTCCCTGAAAAGTATGAAGCAAACAATATTCTTTATCATTAACTTGAAATCTATATAGAAGTTTATCTGCATTATTAGTGGAGGTTAACAGATCATTATGTAAACACATGATAATAAGTGAAAAGTAATTCTCTAATTGAATACGGTTGAATGTCTTGAAACCCATCTTTGGTAATGATGAGAGAGAGCCAGGAATTCAACTTCAACTATATTGATAGAATACCAAAAATCCAATGATAGAGAACCAGAAATTCAATTCTGGGTTTAATTATAAATGTTTAGAAATTCATCTTCCAAAGATAGCTAATAGAAAGTCGATAATA
This sequence comes from Allium fistulosum, assembly GCA_030737815.1. Classification (NCBI taxonomy): domain Eukaryota; kingdom Viridiplantae; phylum Streptophyta; class Magnoliopsida; order Asparagales; family Amaryllidaceae; genus Allium; species Allium fistulosum. The sequence goes on along the minus strand of CM060903.1, from coordinate 692,636,677 downwards.
ATCTTGTAATAGAAGTCAAGAAATCATTGTCTGATAGTTTGAAGTAGAAGTCCAGTGATCCTGATTTGGGCATCAGTAAAGTAGATCTCGAGCTTAATTGAAGATTAGGAATTAATATAAATCTCGATATCATATGCACTGGAACCCAGATTCGGGCATTAAGGAAAGAAACTTAAAAGTCAAAAGATCCAAAACCCAGATTCAAGTATTTGTAGATGATAACCAGAAATCCATAATAATAATCTTCATAACGAAAACTTAGAGCCCAAATTCGGGCATTAATAAGTAAAGTCCAGTAATAGCCCTAAAACCCAGATTCGGGTATGATGAAGACATAGATTATTAGTAAAGAACTGAAACCCTGATTAGGGTATTAATAAGTAAAATCCCAAACTTAATAATGAAAAACCCGAAACCCAAATTCGGGAATTAATAAGCGAAGTTTAGAAATTCTTCATTGATAATTAGTCGAAGGCTGTAGATTCTTCTTTAAGCTTTCTGTTCTGTACCGCTCCTTGGGTGTTAACGCTAAAAATGAACGCTAACACCACGGTGTGATTTGTGATATAGCGAAAGCACCACCCGTTGGTACGGGAACTAAAAACAAGCAGAAAATAGCAGAAAACAATAAAGGAGACAACAATTTTATAGTGGTTCGGCTCAAAATCAAGCCTATGTCCACTTAATCTCTTCTATCGCTGATTTGATTACAAACTTTACAATGATTCTTCAATTACAACACAATCAAGACAGATAGCTAGAACTTTGATGCAGAAAAGCTCTTTGGATTCATGTTGAATGAACTTGATCTTTTTCGAAGGTTAGTTGAAGTCTCTTTTGCCTTTGAAGTGTTGGAGCAAGTAGAGAAAACAGCAGAGTCTTGGCGTTCCAAAAATTTGTCCCCCTTCAAGTGCGGAGTAGGCGGGGTATTTATAGGAGAAACTGGGCTTAGGTCGGCCATGTTTTAGGTCGTGAGCGACCTAAGAAGTTGCGAGATAGCATAAGTCGTTAGCGACTTAATGGAACCATTCTGGGCGAGATATAGGCTGCGAGCGACTTAGTATGTGGATCATAGAAGTTATCTCGGCAAGATTAGGTCGTAAGTGACCTAATAGAAGAGGCAGGACATGCAGCTTAACTCTGGAGCATGCTAGGTCGTTAGGTCGCTCTTTCTTTAGCTCGCTAGGTCGCTGCCTTCACTGAATAGCTAGGTCGCTATCTTGTTGAATCGCAGGAGTCTTTTAGGTCGCTAGGTCGCTGGAGTTCTTAAGTCGTTGAGTTGTTCCATATTGAGCCGCTTTGTGCTATAGGTCGCTAGGTCGCTGCCTTGTTATAGATCATTAAGTCGCATATGCCTTTGATAGTTAAGTCGCTTATTCCTTAAGTCGTTGAGTCGAGTAGGTCGCTAGGTCGCTGAATAGAAGAGGGTTAACACTTGCCCCTCGAAGTATATGCCTAGGAGCTAGGTCGTGTGCTTCGATATCTCTTAACTCGCGCCATCCTGAGTCGCTAAGTCGTGAGCGACTTATGAGACAGATAGGTCGTTCGTGCTGATTCGAGTTCCACTGCCCCTGTATATAAGTCGCTTAGATCACTCATTCTTCTCTTTACCTGCTCTAATACTCTAACCCGCCTTTGAAGAATTTCTGAGCTATCAAAGAAGAATTCAAATTAATCAGTCGTCGATCATCTCTACAATCACACTACGTAAGTGAATTCGACCATTATCCAACCACGACCATCACCGAATCGTGAATCCCCCGTTTTTCGACCCTAATCCGATTTCACATGCCGCATTTCGCCATGAGTCATGTTACGATTGATTTTTTGATCGTTATTGGACATGTTGTCGCCGTAATTCATGAGTGGACAGCAGTGCATCGGATTTATGATGGATCCGAGGCGATTTGAATCAGTTTTGGATGATCTGGTGGTGTGGAGAAGTGGTGGATTTTATTGTGGAGATGCTGACGGGTTATTGGGCTAACGGATTAGTGGGTTAGACGAGTTGTTGAATGAAGAGGAGTTAGCGAGTTAAGGAGAGTTAGGAAATGCTTGACTTAGGAGCTTTGAACGACCTAGGGCTTTAGCAGTTTGGACATGAATCGCACGACTTAACTTAGTGAACGACTTAGCGACTTAACACCAAACTCTGAACGACATAAGGAACTGCGACTTATTTGACATGTGACTTATCTTGCCAGAATAACACACGACTTAAAGCTGAATGACTTAAAGAATCAACGACCTAACTTAACTCGCAGCATAGCTTTAACTCGTAGGATCATAACTGATGAACTTCATAATTCGAGCAGAGCGACTTAGGGAAGCCCAACCTATGTTAGGTCGTTTGGAAATGAACTGGATGACCTAAAAGAGTCTCGAGCTAACTTAAGTCATTCCTGCGACTTAAGGAATGAACAGCATTTGAACACTTGTAAAATTAGCCAGAACTTGATTGAACTTCCAATTTTAACTGCCAGAATGAACTGCTTGAACTTGTTGCACTCTTTCAAAGATTATATTGACTTTTAAGCTAACAACCTGTTAAATACAACATTTGCAGAAAACTGGGACAAATATACTCATCATCGACTGCCCACATCGAGTGATGGATTAGGTCAAAGAGAAAATATTTTGCTTAAGTAAAATAATTTGAATAAAAAGTGAAATGGTGTGAATCGACTGACTTAAATGAAGCATCAACGCAAAATTCAAACAGTTATAACTGCTTATTGCTGAATATTATATGCATTGATACTACACTTAGTTTTGATATAATAACAAGCCTTGAATCTTCCTGAATTGACGTGTGCCAACCAGTATAATTTCAAGTTTTACTTTATTTACTTGTTATTTCAGTAGCCTTGCACAACACTTCACACGCTTTTAGGAAAAGTGCACCTTCATATTTGAATATCCAGTTCCTTGTGTAGAATGGCTTCTCAACAAGTACAAGAAGAGATAGTAGATCGGACCGATGAAGTTTATCCGATTGATGCCCCTTTGGATAATCCTCCGGAAAGAGTCCCAACTACTTTGAACCAACGGACATTCAACTAGCTATGCGCTCAATTTGGCATTGCCGAAGCGGATGCTTTGCTCCCAGGGGTAAATGACACTACCGATAGGCCGCCACATGGCTTCATTGCAGTCAACCGTCAAATGTGCCTGAATGGAGCTATTCCCCCCTTCAATGACTTTCTTAGAACACTTCTCCTCCGATTAACTATTTCTCCATTCCAGTTGCACCCTAATGGCTATGCCATTTTAATGGGGTTGTGTGTACTATTCAGGAGGACGCTTAATCGCCTCCCAAGCTTCGAGGAGATCTGTTATCTGTGTACATTTGGGAGGAACAAAGATCACCCCTCCATTACTCTTGTTAGAAGCGCAAGGAACCGCAAGCTAATTACGGATCTGCCCGAGAGCGCACACGGGTTTTTAAACCAATTCTTCTATGTCTGTTGTCCCCCGGGATTCTACGGTATCTGGAGAGTAGGAAGTAAGACTACCTATTTCCATTTACTTCACTTCTGAGTTTTTTCAAAATTCGAGTTGTCAAGTGCTAACTTCATTCTTTAATTTTGCAGCACTTCCTCCTCCCTCTAAAGATTCTGCTCACAAATCAACTTTCGAGAGATTGAGTGCCGTAGATGTCAACGAGAAAAGTATTAAGTTTTTACAAAGGAACGGATTTTTGCACCAATTCGGACTCCTACACTCTTCTCGATCCATCCAATCCCGTGATGCCCCCAGCTCTCAGGCAGAAGCGTCAAATGCCCCAGCCCCCGCAAAAGAATTCGCATCGAAGGAACCTATTGTGGAGACTTCATTAGTGAAATGCTTCAGTTCCGCTGATGATGTGGGGTTATCTAGTAAATCCAAACTTCCCCCAGTTATTGAAGAAGAGGAATTTCCTCAACATTCTGGGAAGGCTACTGGAGAAGCTGATGAGGGAGCTGAGAAAGAAAGTTCCGCTAGGCATGATGGTGATGATATTTTTGGAGAACTGAGCGATTTTATGGTGACTTCCCAAGAGCTCTTTAAAGATGACACCAACACTCCTAAACTTGCTTCTCTTGCGATCGAAGCGACATCCGTTTTGCGATCAACTCCATCAACCCAGGAGTTGACTCCTGCTGCAAAAACGGACATCACTCCTAAGCCAAAGAGTGGTTTATAGCTTGACGCGCGTAGTTCGCACGCCATACACACTTAGGATTTTTGGCAATTATGCACACTTAGCTTCTTTATTTCGAAGGTTTCTAAATTTTGTCTCTTCTTTACTTTCAGGTTCTCCCATGGGACGCAGCGGCTCATATTATGATGACTTTCAACGCTATGCAAGGCGTGATTCTTATGACCTACGGCGCTATCTTCCTGCCCCTCGGGAGACTGATGAGGAAAGAGCGGCTAGGAAAGCTCGTGAAAGGTAGGCTTATGAGGAGCGGTATGAAAGAAGGGACGACCGTCATGATTCTTACCAAAGGGATGATGACTCCCATAAGAGGAAGTCTCATGATGACAAGGGGAAGAGTCATATAGCTGAAGATTCAAGCAAGCGAGCTACGGCGACAAGTCTTCAGCTGAAATTTCTCAAGTGCCCACTGCTTCTATCTCTTTAGACATCCCTTCCAGCTCTCCTGCCCTAAAAAAGGCTGAAATTCAATCAATCATCAATAGGCCTCCTTATCAAGTTGAGAAGCCTCCGTTTGTACTCCAAACCGATTTCCACATTGGTGTTTGAAGGAGTACGTTTCGATCTGGACTTGGTTCCAATTGATAAGCAGGGCATGCTAAGAAATCTTGACGCCGTCAAACTTGATATTGAAAGAATGTCTGGATGGCATAAACTAGTTGATGAGCTCCAGAGAGTAAATCGTGCAAACCTCGAGGCTATGCTGACCATGGAGAACGATAAGTCTGAATGGCAAAAAGTTCTTGATCAGCATGATACGGAGATGAAGAGCATCACCGCCTACAACGATGAGCTTGAGGCTGAAGTTAAGAAACTTAAAGATGAGCTCGCCACCTCTTCCACTTCTTATATACAAAAGGAAGAGGTTCTCCAAAAGCAAGTAAGAGACGCCCACGTTGCTCAGCGAGATGTTGAGGCTAAACTTGAGGCGGAGCGGAAAATTGTAGAAATGTACCGCAAAGATGTGCTCAGCTGCGGGAAAAGACTAGCTCTCAAGACTTGGAGATTGCAATGCTGAAGGCCCAGCTTTCTAAGGCTGAAAAAGAGCGTGATGAGGCCATTGCTGGAAAAGCAGCAGCTGAACATTCTCATGAGGCGACCAAGGCCAACATTAGCTCCACTCTTTTCGAGTTTTACGTTCTCAGCATCCTGGGGCATGGCAGTCTTTCTTTCTTAGGCCCAAAGTATGAGGTTACATTGGCTGAAGTGTGTGAGGCAGCAGTTGAAGTGCTTAAAGACGCTGGCTACACCGAGAAGGACTTTGAGGCTAATTATTTGGACGATGAGGGTCGTGCCGCCCTTGCGAGAGGGAAATAACAGCTTGCCAAGGAGCGAGCCGAAGCGGCGGAAGGAGGGCATTTAGGGAAGGCACCTTTGACCGACCCAACTCGTCCTTCGTCTTCGGTCGACCTTGATATTATTGGCTCCAGTTCCTACTCTCCGCCTCCTGTTAAAGCCGAAGCCGAAGCTAAAACTGCTCACGCCGAAGATGAGGCCCAAGAAAGCACCGACGCCCATGATTATAAAATTGACGTGATAAAGCTGATCTCTCCAGGTAACTTCAACACTGATCCAGCTCAAGTGGACTACTCGTTTGCTTCACATGAGCTCGATGAATTTCTTGCTTATTACTTAAGCCTCGACGTGCCACTATCTCCTCTCTTTTGCGAGGAATACTGATGTTTAACTTTTCTTCTTCTGTAGTGAAATCAATAAGTGATGTACAGGCTTCGCCTCTTCTAGCTGTTGCCCCTCCACCTCTTCAAGTTACTCCTCCTTCTGCTTCTCAACCGGGATCACAAGAAGAACAAATAGAAGCTCTTCAAGGCTTAGATGACCCGGCGGCTTCACAAGAGCAGAAAGCTGAAGAACTTGAGGAGGGTGAGAGGACCCCGGAGAAATTTACTGCCGATGATACAAAGCTTTCTGATCTTATCTCTCTGGGCAGCGAATCTTCTTCAAAGAAGAGGGGAAAGCGTGGAATTTTAAGGAAAAAGAAAGACGCTTCTACTAGCGATGAGAAAGCAGAAGAGGACCCAGTTGCACCTCTTTCTCCTTCTTCCCCAAAGAGTTCAAGTGGACGTAAGAAATTAACCATTAGGCCAGGCGATGGCTCCAAAGGTGGCGGGAAGAAGAAGAAATGAGTTTGGTTTTGTCCTTCTTGTTCTGCTTTTTTGGTTGTATCTAAAGATTTGTATCGATCGGAGATTGTGCGGGTACCGGCCCTCGCTTTTTGAAACCTGCACATGTATAAAAACTTTTTATAGTATGGAATAAAATGATTCTTTTTACTTGTACAATCTTTTGTCTGTATTTGTGAATGCATTTATTCCCTATTTTAGCACAAGTTTCTTTGTTTTCTTTGTATGATACTGCAGTGAGCTCGTGGTATGCTGCTTGAGCGTTTCTTTTGTTAATGTAGCTATATTGCCCCCATACCACGGCTTATTGCAATATTCTCCATTTTGAAAAGACTTGTACTCTTATTCTAGAGAATAATTCTTCCGTTTTGAGGAATAATATTCTGCTTTAGTAGAGTGTGCTTTGTATCGGAGAAGTGTTCTCTCCTTTTTTTTACACTTCAACTCTCGGAGATGGTCACTTTTATTTTTGAAAAGTGGATTCCCCTACGCGGTGAAGCGGGCCTCCGTAGAGGGCTTTGATTTGGCACTTCAACTTGTGGAAGTGTGCCTCCGAAGAGGGCTTTATTTGGCACTTCAACTTTTTTGGGGAAGAATGTTCCCATGAGAGTAGAAGTGTGCCTCCGAAGTGGGCTTTATTTGTTTGCCTGAAAGTTATTTCTCATAGTTAAATGGATCCATGGGGCGGATGCAAGCCACCTAATTGGATGTTTGTTTGCATAAATGATCGCAATTAACTAGCAAGGGCCCGGTGCCTTCGCTTTGGGAAGGTGCCCCTTCAGTGGTACCACCAACCTTGTTGTTTGAGAAAAACATTCCATTTTTTGGCGTGCCTCACTAGAGGGCTTTACTTGGCACTTTAACTTTTTTGGGGAAGAATGTTCCCATGAGAGTAGAAGTGTGCCTCCGAAGAGGGGTTTGAAGTGTGCCTCCGAAGAGGGCTTTCTTGTTTCGTTTACCAGGAAGGTTGCATCTAACAGTTAAGTGGATCCACGGAGCAGACGCAAACTACCTAACTGGATGTTTGTTTGCACAAACGATCACAATTAACTAGCAAGGGCCTGGAACCTTCACTTTAGGAAGGTGCCCCTTCGGTGGTTCCACCAACCTTTTTTGTTGAGAGACAAGATTCCATTTTGGCTGTTTTTGTCTGCTTGCCAATGTCTTTTCATCGTCTGTTCCTCAGTGATTCCTCGTTATCACCTCTAAGTTCATGTTCCTTTCTTTTGCAAGTTGTTTGATTCTTCCAAAGAAGTGTACTTCATTGTTAAGTGAATCCACGGGGCAGACGCAAGCTACTTAACCGGATGTCTGTTTGCACAAACGATCGCAATCAGTTAGCAAGGGCCTGGAACCTTCACTTTGGGAAGGTGCCCCTTCGGTGGAATCACCAACTGTTTGTGAGAAGCACTTCTTATGTAGGAATTGAACCTGGAATTTTTGTGGCTTGACATTTGTTTGTTGAGTGATTTGTAGGAATCACTTGGCCTTGCGATGTATTGAATAGCTAAGCTTTGCTTTGATAGCCTGCAATATTAAATCGACATTTTAGCAACATATTTAAGATATTTGCACATCGCAATGAGACAGGCATTTTATAGTAGTAGAAGACACAAGATTTATAGTGGTTCGGCCAAGAATTGGGCCTACATCCACTTTATAGTTCTTATTATTGATTCCCACTGACTTTACAATGGCTTACAATACCGGAATGACACATCCACAATCATTTTACAAATTTAAGCATAGCTTTCAAGTAAAATATGGACGCAAGTGATTGCTGTTCCAGGCTCTCGGAATTGGATCTCCTTCGACAGTTGTGAGCTTGAAAGTGCCATCAAGAAGTTTTTTGCCTATGACATATGGCCCTTCCTAGTTTGGCCCAAACACTCCTGTTGCTGTCATGATCCTTTTCAAGACTAGATCCCCAATTTCAAAGCTGCGTTGGCGAACTTTAGAATTGAAGTGCCTGGCTATCCTTTGCTGATGAGCTGCAACTCTGAGCTCAGCTTCTTTCCTTCTTTCATCAAGCAAGTCAAGTGCTTCAAGTTGCAGCTTTTCATTTTCAGCCTATGTAGTTAATGCCCCGCTATTACCCCGCTATAACTACTATATCTCATAGCGAATTTCTACCGCTACGATTTTTCCATATAGCCCCAAATATAGCCTTTCCCCTTTAAGCCCCGCTATTTCCGCTATATCCCGTTATTCCCGCTATTTCCGCTATATCTTCTTCAAAAGAAATGAATTGAAAAATGACATTTACACATTATAAAAATTATGAAATTAATTTATTTAATTGAATTTTTAATATATTTTCAGAAATGAAAATTCTATAATATTTTACTAAATTCAATTATGTTATATAATAGTTTTATGTTTATTTATAGTATATTCGCACATGTTTTCATTTAAAATTATTTATGTATTAATTTTAATTCAATTGAATGTTAATTTTTCATTTAATTACCATTTATATATTTGTAAAAACATTAAGTGCTGGTTTTATATGCTATTTTAAAGTCATCCGCCATATCCCGCTATATCCTCGCTTTATCCCCGCTATGACTTTTTGCACCTTTGCCGCATTGAATCTGCCGACCGCTTTAACTGCATAGTTTTCAGCTTGGTTGAAATGTGTTATCCCGCCTTTTGGTAAGGCCGTAACACCAAGGGATTGACTAAGTAACCAGTGATGGTCCGTCCTAGAGATCAGTTATACAGGGGCTCACTACGGATGTCGATGAATTTTTTCCGAGTCCGGATCGAGCCAAAATTGGTAGGACATGGCAAGCTGAGCCATGGGAGCCAACGTTCAAAATCTCAAGTCAATCCGAGGTCGTATGCTCAAGTTATGAGGGATGCAAAATTGGACGAAAATTAGACATCATTCGACTCGCTCCTTCGATTCCCTCCTTCGACTCGCTCTGGTTCCCTCAGATATCAACTTCAACTCGTTCCTGTTTGACTCGCTACCATCAGGAATGCCTATTTCGACTCGCTTCGCCCAGCTACCCACTTTGACTCGCTCCCCCCGTGCTAACTTCGACTCGCTCGACCAAAGCCTGCTTCGACTCGCTCAAACCGAGTGCTTACTTAGACTCGCTCGAAACAGCATCCGTCAGAGAGTCCTCTTCGACTTGCTCCACAACCTTCACAGAACCACTGCTCGACTCCGTCTGATTAGACTCCAACAAAGCGCCTCGTCATCGAGTCGAAACATGAGCGAGTCGAAGCAGGGAAGCGAGTCGAAGGAAACAACCTGCCGAAGACCCCATTTCGTATCGATCATATCTCCCAATCTACAAGTCCAAATGCTATGAAATTTTCACAGAAGACTACGTACATGCTAGAGAATGCCCACGCCAAATTTCGACTCCATTGGATGAAATCTTGAGCGAGTCGAAATCAGCTCATAGCAATCACGGATCGGACTGAAACTTCATGGGCTTGGGTGTACGGGCCTGGTCACGTGCCAGAGAGGGTCTCCCGAGATTTGAGCGAAATATCAGCCTCCTACACCTATAAATAGACCCCCAAAGCCAATAGAAAAGGGGTTCTTCTTCCTCTTTGAAATCTCCAACGCCCAGACTCCGCCAGATCCAGATCAGAACTCCATTGCTGGTGCTACCAACAAATTTCATTACTGCAAATCATTGTAATTCACTGTAATTTGTTGAGATCAATTGTAAACATCAAAGGAAGATCAATAAAGCAAACTACTTCATAGTGGACGTAGGCAATACGCTGAACCACTCTAAATTCTTGTACCTCCATGCATTTAAATTATTCTCATTTCTGAAATTTGGAGTTTTTGTTAGATAATTCCTCTTTTTCCATTTAATTTCTTCACTTTATCTCTTCAAAGACTTCCGAAGAGTGTTGTGCCCAATTTTGGTACAAACACTTTGGTGCTTTCACTGAGAAAAACCCAATTTTTCTCCCACTCTTTGGATCTCCTATCTATATTGGATTGCATAAATCTAAGAAGAAGATCTAGATCTAGAACCTTGAAGCCCTTCCATTCTATTTAGATTTGCAGTCAGATCTAGGAAAGGACTTCGCCAATTCATTATGGTGAGCACACGTACCACCTCCGCAGCTGCTGATCAAGGAACACGGGACCGACAAAACCCCGTGCAATCACCTCCATCCAACCAAAATGCTGCAGGACCTTCAGATCCATCAGGTACAATAACTAGACAAGAATTCCATACATTGCTTTAGGAGTTGACCCAAAGTCGACAGCAGCTAGCGGAGCAACCACGCGCCAACACGGAGTTGACTAACCAGCTAAATCGCCAAAGGCGAAGAAGATCTAGAAGAGACCAAGGTTCTCACTCCTCCACAGAGAGCTCAGCCTCCTCCGATGGCCAAACTAGGTCCACACGTCCACGGTTGGGTGGAAGCTACACCTAGGCCACGGGACACCAACCTGCTTCGAACCTTGGGCAACCTGGGGCTGGACCATCCGTTAGCCTCCGCACAGAACCTTCAACTCGGGGAGGAGCTGCTCCTTATCATGTTACCGGCAACATTGCTACTACCACCACTGCTGGACGAGGAGGTGACGCTAGGAACCAAGCTGATCCTCAACATAACCGACGAGAGCAGACTCCTGAACCTTATGTCCCTGAGGATGTTGAACCAAGGAGGCGAGGCACGGACCATCGACCGCGTCCGGTCCAAACTCGCGCTGTGGAACCCGACCACACCTTGGCACAACATGCTCCGAGTGTCCAAACAACAGATATACCAGCAATGATTCGCCAAATGATCCGTGAAAGTCAGGGTCTATCTAATGACGACTGGGGAATCTCCCGTAGTCATACCCCTTTCACCGATGATGTTTTATATGCTGAACCACCTCGGCACTTCAGGATGCCAGCTTTGCCAGTTTATGAAGGGAGTTCTGACCCCAATCAACACGTCCTGAAATACGAATGGCTGATGAATGCTGCTAGAGCTGGTGACACAGTAAAATGCCGTAGTTTCCCCATTTCCCTAGGGGGCATCGCTATCATGTGGTTCACTCGTTTGCCAACGCGATCCATCTCTAACTTTGACCATATGGCCACCAAGTTTGTCGAACAATTCCGTATGCATGTGGCGAGGCCGAAGGACGTTAACACTCTGTCTAGCGTTACGCAAGCTCCCGGAGAAACGCTTAGACGTTACTTGGAGCGATTCTATGCCGCGTGTGCGAAAATAAGAAATCCCAACAATAACTCTATCCTGATGGCTCTGACTAAGGGGATTGATGCTGATTCCGAGTTCGGGAGTTGGTTAGCTGGAAAACCACCCGCGTCGTTGGACCGTTTCTATTCCAAGGCAGCCCAATTCCTGAGAAGGGAGGATGCGAGACAGTCTAGGAAGCAGGATGACATAGGACCCAACATCAAAGGTATCCAGAGTAACGTCGCTGTTAAACAGACCGGAGATAGTTCTGGAAAAGTTCAGTTGAACGTCCAAAATAAGCAGAATCAGCAAAGGGACAATAGAAATCAGAACAAAAAACGCGATTAGGATCGTGTACCACGGCGTAGAGCTTCCATGTACGAAAACTACACTCCATTGAACACGTCGTTGGAAAATGTGTACTTGCAGACCTGCAATACCATGCAGTATAAGAAGCCTGCCCCCGAAACCACCAACCGAAAGACAAATCCAAACAGGAAAGTTCTGTAGATTCCATGAGAGTTATGGCCACAACACCAATGAGTGTCGTCACCTATAAGACCTCATTGAAAAACTGATATGTGAGCGGAAGCTGGATTAGTATGTACGGGCGCCGCAATCCGGTGGTGCGGGCCCATCAAATCAAAACCGTGATCCGAATCAGGAAAGACAGGAAGAACCTGCTCGTGCGGACGGGAGGTTGGTCATCAATACCATAAGCAATGGTCCTCACCTAGCAGATCGAAGCTGGAAGGAAATGGAGTCGTATGCCAGTTCTATCAGGCATGCGGACTTCGAGTGTTGCAGTAGTTTTGATGAGGGGGCTCCGGCCAAGCAACAGAAGCTCCGGCCAAGCAACAGAAAACGATGATGGATGACATCGTGTTCAGGAACAGAGACGCAGATAAAGTCGAAGCTCCCACTATTGATCCACAGGTCATCTCAGCACAAGTAGGTCCCGCTTGGATAAAAAGGATCTTAGTTGACAGTGGAAGCTCTGTGAATATTTTGTTCAAATGAGCTTATGATCAAATGAAGATGGAAGCCACAGACTTGAAGCCTTGTCAATCTCGAGTCCATGGTTTCAACGGAAGTGCCACAATTCCCACTGGGATGGTGGAACTGCCAGTGGAGTTGGGAGTAGGAGAACGTCGGAGAGTACGAATGTTGCAATTCATCGTTCTGGACATAGACTCCCCTTACAATGCTTTCTTGGGCCGATCGGCCCTCGCTGAATTCAGACTAGCCATTGCCCCATGGTGTTTGACCTTGAAATTTCTCACTGATCATGGAATAGGAATCGTTCATGGAGATCAGGCCACTGCTAGAGCCTGCTATGTTGCTGAGCTACGGGAAGCACAGTGGAAGGAGAAGGGAAAGGACGTAGAGGAGTCTCTCTGCGTTCGTTTCGCCGACAATTGACAATTAACGCCCGGGCCCAGGCCCGGGCACCCCAGCCAATTCCTCAAGGACCTTGACCCGAGAGAAACTGAAGACGAAGGAGAATCTAAAGAAAGTCAAGCATCCCCAGCCGAACTGACGATTGATGTCCCAATTGACATTAACGATGATTCGAAAATAATAAAGATTGGATCTCAGCTAAGCCAGAAAACTCAAGAGGAATTGGTTGAATTTCTGCGGGCAAATCTTGATGTATTTGCCTGGACACATTCTGGTATGTGTGGGATCTCGCCGGACATCGCGAGCCACACTCTGAACATTGACCGCGGCATGTCCCGGTCAAACAAAAAAGACGCGGTATGGATTCAGAGAGATCTGCCGCCCTTAAAGAGGAAGTAGAAAAGCTTGAAGCGAACGGATTCATTCGGGATGCGCTATATCCCGAATGGGTGTCAAATCCCGTGCTCGTCCGAAAGCCAAATGGGAAGTGGAGAACATGTGTCGACTATTCCGACCTGAATAAAGCATGCCCCAAAGACATTTTCCCGCTTCCTAGGATTGATCAGCTAGTGGATTCGACGGCTGGACATAAGCTTTTATCCTTCATGGACGCGTATTCAGGCTACAATCAGATACCGATGCGTTTACCCGATCAAGAACACACCAGCTTCGTGACCAATCAGGGACTTTACTGTTACAAGGTTATGCCGTTCGGACTCAAGAACGCCGGAGCTACTTACCAACGGTTGGTCAATTGGATGTTCGCTAATCAAATCGGGAAGACAATGGAAATATATGTAGACGACATGCTTGTGAAGTCACGACTCTCCACCGACCATGTAAAAGACCTGGAAACTATGTTCAACATACTTCGGGAATACAAAATGAAGCTCAACCCACTGAAATGTCACTTTGGGGTTGCATCCGGAAAGTTCGTTGGGTTCATCGTTAACGCCCGGGGAATCGAAGCCAATCCCGAAAAGATTTGGGCAATCAGAAATCTTGAAACTCCCAAAACTATAAAGCAAGTCCAGAGTCTCAATGGAAAAGTAGCAGCATTGAGCAGGTTCATTTCAAAGTCCGCTGACAAATGCATTCCCTTCTTCGATCTGATTCGAAAAGGGAAACGAAACTTTGAATGGACCACGGAATGCGAGGGTGCTTTCCAAGCGCTAGTCCAACATCTATCCACACCACCTATCCTGTCAAAACCCATCGACCATGAGAAGCTATTCGTATATTTGGCGATATCAGAGAACGCTATTAACGCTGCATTAATCCGAGAAGAAGACAAAATACAGAAGCCGGTGTACTACGTCAGCAAACGATTGACTGGGGCCGAAAGAAAATATCCGAAACTGGAAAAGTTGGCTTACTGCCTCGTCAACGCATCAAGAAAACTCTGACCATATTTCCAGGCACATTCCATTATTGTTTACACCGACCAGCCGTTACGACAGGTCCTTTCGCGGCCTGTGACGTCTGGTAGGTTACTCAAGTGGAACATCGAACTGAGCCAGTTTGACCTTACTTACGCTCCGAGATGGGCCATACAAGGACAAGTCCAAGCCGATTTCATAGCTAAATTTACCGTCTCAGAGGACTTGCCCGAAGCCAGTGAATCCCCCGAATACATCTAGAAACTTTATACCGACGGAGCATCAAACGACCGGTGTTCAGGCGCTGGTATTGTGCTTGAAACTCCAGAGGGTCGATCCATATGTTATGCCTTAAAGTTCGATTTCCATGAGACTAATAATGAAGCTGAATATGAGGCCCTCCTAGCTGGCTTGAAACTCGCTAGGGATTTGAGAATTATCGCAGTGGAAATCTATTGTGATTCATAATTAGTTGTGTGCCAGGTACGAGGAGAATATCAAGCAAGAGATCGAAGGTTGGCTGCTTACTTAGCTCGAGTTAAAGAAGTACTGGACCAATTCGATTACTACGCCATCTACAGTATACCTCGAGAACACAACCAAAAGCCGATTCGTTGGCGAAGTTAGCCAGCACATGCGAAGCTCAACAAATGGGACTCATACCCGTAGAAACGCTATCTTCCCCAAGTATCGACCGGGCAGAAATAAACCGGGTATGCGAAACTATCCCGGAAAAGGATTCATGGATGACTCCACTCAAAAATTACATTAAGCACGGGACCTTGCCGGAGCGCAGGAGTGAAAAAGGACAAGTCCTTCGAAAGGCCTCAAGATTTACCATCCAGAATGGACTCATGTACAGAAGGGGATACTCAGTTCCCCTACTCCGATGTATCGTTCACGATGAAATTAAACAAGTGTTACGCGATGTACATGAAGGAGAATGTGGCGATCACACCGGGGGGCAAGCACTTGCCAAGAAAATACTTCGCTACGGATATTTCTGGCCTACCGTGAACCGCGATGCGTTGGACTATGCAAAGAAATGTGATAGGTGCCAGAAATACGCCCGAATCCCTAGGGCTCCTCCTACGGAGATAACGCAAATGGTCAGCCCATGGCCGTTCGCAGTGTGGGGCATCGACATCATCGGTGCTCTACCTCTGGCAAAAGTTGGTGCGAAGTATGCTATTGTCGCAGTTGATTACTTTACATAGTGGGCTGAAGCCGAAGCTCTCGCTACCATTACAACGAAGAAAGTAATCAACTTTGTGGTTCGTAACATCATCTGTCGATTCGGTCTCCCACACACCATAATCACGGACAACGGAACCCAATTCGACAGTGTTGAATTCAAAGATTTATGCAAACGATTTCACATCCAAAGAAATTCTCCGCAGTTGCACATCCTCAAGCGAACAGACAGGTCGAAGCAGTTAATAAAGTCATAAAGTCAATCCTGAAGAAACGACTAGAAAAGGTCGGGGGCAAGTGGGTCGATGAACTTCCTATGGCTCTATGGGCTTACCGAACAACTCACAAAACCGCGACCGGCCACACTCCGTTCTCTCTTTCCTACGGTTCAGAGGCCGTTATTCCAGTCGAGCTAGAAGTACCTTCTCATCGTGTGACATACTATGATCCAAAGACAAATGCTATATTACTTGCTGAATCTATCGATCTACTAGATGAGAAGCGTGAGGAAGCTGACTTAAGGGCGGCTGCGCATCGAAGTCGAGTCGCCCGATTGTACAACGCCAAGGTCCGTCCGCGAACCTTCGAGTTAGGCGATCTCGTCTTAAAAAGAATCTATCCGGTTCCTTCACATATGAAGCCTACATGGGAAGGACCGTATGTTATTGAACGAAGGCTCGGAGATGGCACGTTCAAATTATTGACCGTCGACGGCCTTACTCTGCCAAGAGCTTGGAATAGCGAAAGCCTTCGCCGTTATTACATCTGACAGGCTATCTCTATCCATTTAGTTTACTTTCATTTTCTGCAATTTGTTTACACATTTCGAAATTACAACTTGTAATAAGGCAACTGACTTTGTCATACTTTATTATTTCAGCAATAAAATGCAACCTCTTCGAGCCAAAGATGTGATTTTACTTGAAATACTTCATATGACCATCGCTATGCACGGAGAGCTAAGTCTCATCATACGGTGGGATTTATTCAAGTAGAGAGTGGTTGCGGTGCAACCAATCACTCCCTAAGTGAAACCCGAGCTCGGGGGCAAGCCATCACATCAAAGTCAAAAAAGGGATTGGTACACGACAACCCTTCATCAACTCCGAACTCCCAGAGCGCGAGTCGGAGTATAAACATTCAACTCCATATTCCCGGAGTGCGAAGTGGAGTATAAAAATCTAACTCTGAATTCCCAAAGCGCGAACCGGAGTATAAACATTCAACTCCGAATTCCCAAAGCACGAACCGGAGTATAAACATTCAACTCCGAATTCCCAAAGCGTGAACCGGAGTATAAACATTCAACTCCGAATTCCCAAAGCGCGAACCGGAGTATAAACATCCAACTCTGTATTCCCGGAGTGCGAAGTGGAGTATAAACATCCAACTCCGAATTCCCAAAGCGCGAACCGGAGTATAAACATTCAACTCCGAATTCCCAGAGCGCGAACCGGAGTATAAACATACAACTTTGAATTCCCAAAGCGCGAACCGGAGTATAAACATTCAACTCTGAATTCCCAAAGCGTGAACCAGAGTATAAACATTCAACTCCGAATTCCCAAAGCGCGAACCGGAGTATAAACATCCAACTCCATATTCCCGGAGTGCGAAGTGGAGTATAAACATCCAACTTCGAATTCCCAGAGCGCGAACCGGAGTATAAACATTCAACTCCGAATTCCCAGAGCGCGAACCGGAGTATAAACATTCAACTCCGAATTCCCAAAGCGCGAACCGGAGTATAAACGTTCAACTCTGTATTCCCAGAGTGCGAAGCGGAGTATAAACATTCAACTCCGTATTCCCAGAGTGCGAAGCGGAGTATAAACATCAACTCCGGATTCCCAGAATGCAAGTGCCAATTCCAAGTCTCCCGATCGCAGACATATGATCGAAACTTAAGCCAGCGTAACCGGCCACTGATGAATGAATGGGAACCCTCGTAGTACGAAAATGATTATCGACAATCAAACAAGCATGGACGCATCACTCAATCTCCACTTACTTCAGACATCCGTTCGGTGGCGCGAGACTCAACATGTTGCAAGTAAGAAGCAATCGTCGGCTGACGGTTTACAACTCATCCCCAAGACTGGGGGCAGGACTTAGGCATCAACCACTGATTGAAGCAATGCGATTGTCAGAATTCAACTCGCTTCCCGGTCGCAAGCCATGTCCATAGTTCCCGAATTTGGCAAACCAAAACAAACTTGATTCGGAACCTGAAACTTCACTAGTGCATTTCATACACTGAAACACTTAGACAAATACACAATGACAAAAAAGAAAAAGTTTCATTTCTATTGATTATAGAAGACGTTCGTGTACAAGTTTCCAAAAAATTCCTACTAGCAAGGGTCGAACCCGCATCTATACACGGCTAACAAAATGCAAAATCAAAATACGCCAGATGATCATGCCTAATCTCTCTTTTTCCTTGGCTTCCTCTTCAGCGCGGACCCGCTGGAGCCATCGCCAACCTTCCTCTTTGAGCCTTTACTTTTCGGCGGTTGGTCTTCAGGCGAGGGAATTATGTCGACGTCCTCCTCCGAACTCGTGTGAATAAGAATGCTCCCTACGGGCGGAGTCGGAGGAACGGGATCAATTACAGAAGGTGGAATGGGCAGGCTGGTGAGAAAGAAAGAACCACCAGGAGACATCATTCCGAGCGGGGCAGGTCCCGATGCTGCCATCCCACCTCCAAAGCTGCCGCCATAACCCGCTGCTGCTAGTTCGGCATCAATCTGAGTGAACATGTCCTCTTCGGTTACTGCTGGAGCCCCGCCGGGGGCATCAGCAGTCGGAATTGAAGAGCTTGCAGCAGGATCAATTCCACTCATAACAGATGACAAGTCAGCATGAGGATCGCCGTGGCAGCGGAAGAGTTCATCCATCAGATGCACGTCGAACACGATCGTACCACCCTGCAGATCGCCAAGCGGGGCAGCTATACTCATGGTGGTTGCCTCGGTCACGATAGCCTCCTGCATTTGATATGACTCTTGAGTGGCAGGAGGCATGGCCGATGCGGCATCGATCACTGGACAAAGAATAAAAGAATTGTTAAAACTTAAACTCGGTCGAAGACTTCGACTCATGAAAGACATGTGGAATGTTCGGGGTACCTTCCTTAGTTTTGCTTGTAAGCGACGGGGCGGCTTCAGTCGTTTGCGCTGTAGTCGGAGGCATCTGCGGTTGATCCGGGTTATAGGCAGGAACAACTTGAGGATCAACCGCAGGCAAAGATTCAAGCTGAGTTGACACCGGAAGATCAAGACTTGCATCATGATGTCCAACCCCGGAGCCCTCTCCTACCTCCAGGTGCTGGGTGCTGGGTGCCGAGCCTCTCCTTCTCATAATAGATCATTGAATCATGGAGAATCTTATTTTCGTCATCAGTTAACAGACGATTCTCAAGCTCGAATTCATCCACAGACTCACCCTTGAGCGCCTCTTTCTCTTCCTCAACCAGTCGGCCCCAAGCGCTATGGAGATGCGTCAAATAATCATCGAGCCAGGCCAGACCCCTGTGACTCAGCACATTAGCGTTGTAAACAACAAGGAGGTTCTCAATGTTGGCCTCTAGCCTGGACTCGGCCAACTTCACCCTCTCCTCGACCTCAGTCTCCACTTTCTGGACTTTGGCCACCACCGCATCCCGTTCTCCCCTGAGAAGAACAGCCTGATCGCACGCCTCCTGGGCTGCGGTGTTAGCGTCATCTTTTTCTTTGACCAAGCTGGCGAATTTGGCTTTTAATTCATTAAGCTCCTTGACCGCTGCGTCCCGCTCGGCAATGACTTTGGTATTCCGATGGCCCATTTCCTCCACCAGGGCAACATGTGCCTGACTCAACCTCTCCATTTCTGCCTTCGCTTCGTCAGCCTTCTTAATGGCCTCAATCTCAGATTTCCGAGAAGACTCGGACTCAGCAAAAAGTACTTGGATAATGCGATCCCTTTTTGCAAGCTCAGTCTCCATCTTCTCGATCTCTTTTGCCCGCTCGAAGGCCAATTTAGAAGCTTTTTCGGCAGCCTTCGCCTACTCTCGATATTGGGTATAGATGTCGTGGACAAAGTCATGCATCGTGCCTTCTATCGACGATGGAATTCTCTTCAAGTGGGGAGGGAAAACATAACCGTCGAAGCAAATATTAGGAAAATCCTTCTTCATTTGAGCCAACTTAAGGGCCCCTTCTCTAGTGGGATCAGCGGGGACCTGCTCTGTAACCATGGAAGATGTAGTCTCGACTCTCTGGAGATGAGTCTCAGATCTGGAAGTGTGAGAAGAAGGCCTGTGACGAGGAGGCTCCGGTGGATGTGAAGTTTGAACGGGAGGAGGAGATGGAAGCCTAGGAGGAGGAGAGTGTGATCTAGACCGGCGTCAGTATTCTCTATCCCTATCGCGCCCATACCTATCCTGACTAGAGTGCTCGCGATCGCGATCCCTATCAGAATCCCTCCTGCGGGAATCGTAGTAACCAGAAGCCTTTCGGGCTGAACGAAGACTGTTCAGCATTGATCCTCTTCCAGACATAGTACCTGAAAATGAGAAGCGAAGAAAGAGTTAACAACTTCCTAAGTTGGACAAAGTACAGTTATGGATCATGTAGTGTAGTGAAGTGAATGCATGTGCAATCCCCCGACCAACCAGAAATGTCGGCCGCACTCATAGCAAGCGACCCGCTCGGTTCAAAAGCACTATCAAGCCCTTCCATCCTGGCGTCGTGTGGAGACGACACGAAATCCAGGATCGGGATATCATTAAGCCTGCAAAAGGACTCTCCATTTGCGGGGGAGGAGCTTCTGAAATTCTGATCCCCTGGAAAGGTAAAGACACGACGACGGATTTAAATCTCTTGGATTTAGGGCGTTTTTGAGCAACGGCCTTGCCTTTTCTTCTTTCACTCGAGTCCAGGACATCGGCAGAAGGCCCAGCTGGAAGCTCGGTATCGGTGGGCATTCTTTTTGGGTCAACTTCTTCGGTGATCACAGCTGCGGGCGCTTTGCGCTTCATACGTTTCTTCAGGATCACTCTATGTACCACTTCCAGATGTATGCTCTGTCTCCGCTCTAGTAGCCCGACAGCCCTCAAATTCTTGTCGGTCAGGACTAAGTCTATGTGCCTTTCTTCTCTCGGAAATGCTTGGAGAATCCGAACGAGCTCTCTGAAGTACGCACCATAGGGATAAGAGATCGCAGCTGTAAGAAGGGAAAAGTGTGTCAGTTTTTGAAGTCAGTTACTAGTATCTCAATGACTCAAAAGAGAAGTGGCAACACTTACGTCTATCCAACCACCGCCCAGCAAATCCATGGGGGCACCGAACGTAGAACCATTCAGTTTTATAATAACTTAGTCTTCCCCACGAGCCCTGTACAATGTGGCAGCTCATGTCCGTTTCTAGGAAGGTTAAAGAGGGGTTGTCTCCACGGCTCTTGACATTGAATAAATATCGGATCTCGATCGGCTTTGGTGGTCGAAAAAGGATCTCCATGAAAAGAACAAAGATGCTGTTCAATAAGGCGTACCCGTTGGGATGTAGCTGGGAAGGAGCTATGCCAAGAAACGATAACATGTCCCTTATATAGTTATTGAAGGGAGGAAGTGTCCCCGCTGTGCAAGCGTGACGGTTGAAAGCGGTATACCCTTCCGGGGGATTGTGTGGCCTGTCAGTGGGCCCAGGAAGTAACACGTCATCAAGCGACAAACCGTGCCTTAAGCAGATCCGTCCAAGCATATCTTCAGAGATACCCGACGACACGGAATCTGATGGATTGAGTATAAACCGAGCACCCGGACGCTCATTCGGAGCTGGCTCTATGACTTCGGCTTCGATAACCGGTATCTCTATGGTTGGAGGAATAGAATTCGGAATTTCCGGCTGCTAAGAACTTGAAGGGTCCATGACTAGCTAGCTTATAAAAAATCATTGTTAAACTGAAAAATAACACTCGTGCATCCCCCAGTGTAAAGTGTGTGAGCGTGTTGTGCAGTGCAGTACAATATGTTATTTGAGAAGATCAACAGGATTGAAGGAAGCGTATGAAGAACGAGACTTCGGAATTCAGTCAGAAGGACCGTCATCGTTGACCGTCACAACCATGCTATCCAGTTATTAACTATCACTCCAAATCGAAGTTTGGTGTTATCTTTTATAAGTTGCAGTTTCATCGACGAGCTTCGATAGGAAGTCAGATATGCAATGAATCGGTTAAGTCCAAGTATGCCAATTTGAAGCTCGTCGGAGGCAGTTGTTCGAGTGTGCGAAAAATTTAAAAGTTTTTTAATGATCAAATTTGTATGGCTCAGAGAGCCAGGTTCGCATCGATAAATTATAGTCATGTGCATTTGAGTTATACTCGGTCAAAAGGATGAAGTGCAAGTTCGACTCGTTCCAGAGCCATCTCCTTCGACTCCATCCAAAAGTCATGTGTTTCGACTCGGTCCAAAGCAACCAATATGACTCGCTCCTAAGTCCCGCATTTCGACTCAATCCGAAGCAGCCACTTCGAATCGCTCCGAGGTCACGCATTTCGACTCGATCCCAAGCAGCTACTTCAACTCGACCCAAGGCCACCCACTTCGACTCGATCGAAAACCACCATTTCGAGTCGATAAGACACAGCCCCTTCATATCGATCAACAGAATCAAAGCATTCGACTCGATACGAAGCTCCACCATCGATCGACACGAAGGCCTCCGCCTCATCATCTTGAAATCACTACTCTAGATCGACACGAGGCTAAGGCTAGGGACTCTTCGATCGATCATGAACCAGATCGATTTAGTGTTAAGAATCAAGTCTCCTCGTTTACAAGATGTTTTCACTTGATGGATTACCTCAATTTGTTAATTGGTTCGAGTATTTGAAGATGTAAATCAGTTTGAAGGCAAGAGTATTCTTTTCTTCTTTGCTTTCTCTAAGTCACAGAGCGATACGAAGGCAAGGAAAATAAGGATGAAAGGTAAAAAAGTGAAAACGGCTAAGTGCCAGGTATTTATATGGAGTAGAAAATAAGAGGAATAACCGATTCGAATTCCAGTAGGGTCGAGCACGTGCTTCGACTCCCTCTTCAGTGCACCAATACAGAGCTCCTTTCCGTATCGCTCCTTCGACTCCTTCCCTGTGACTAGTTCGACTCCCTCATATAGCCATAAAAGACATCACTTCGACTCGCTCCTCTACCTCCTGTGTACTTCGACTCGCTTATCTGCCTCCTATGTACTTCGACTCGCTTCTCTGCGATTCGAATCCAAGACCGAGTCGAACGACCAGTTCGACTCCATCAAGGAGTCAACTTCGACTCGCTCCACCTCGACTCGCTCAGTTCAAGTCCGTCATCGACTCAACATGCTTACTTCGCATCCACAAATCCAATGAAAATTATCTTCGACGTTTCAATCCTTCACAACGATTCAGGAGGGGATCGTTACGAAGGGACATTCAAAAACAACCGTCAAGCATTGTTACAACGGATTTCACATCGGTTCAGGAGAGGATCGATACGAAATTCAAAAAACAATAAACCGATGACGACTCGAGAACATACAAACGTCAGCAGGAGTCAAATTAACATACATACATGAGTGACGGACTAATATTCAACATTCCAAATTTTTAAGAATCAGAAATTCACCCAGTAATGACTACAACAGCAAACAAGATAACCACTGGCATACAGCAATCAGTTGCAACAATACAGGGCACAGCAGTCAACAGTCAACAGTTTGCATTATCAAGAAGAACGGTCAAAGATTACAACTTTCATCGAGAAGACGATAACTATTCAGAATAAAGATTGAAGCACTTCAAAGCACATCATGTTTTCACAAGACGTACTTTGGGGGGCAAATGTTATCCCACCTTTTGGCAAGGCCGTAACACCAAGGGATTGACTAAGTAACCAGTGACGGTCCGTCCTAGAGATCAGTTATACAGAGGCTCACTACGGATGTCGATGAATTTTGTCCGAGTCCGGATCGAGCCAAAATTGGTATGACATGGCAAGCTGAACCATGGGAGCCAACGTTCAAAATCTCAAGTAAATCCGAGGTCGTATGCTCAAGTTATGAGGGATGCAAAATTGGACAAAAATCAAACATCATTCAACTCGCTCCTTCGACTCCCTCCTTCGACTCGCTCTGGTTCCCTCAGATATCAACTTCAACTCGTTCCTGTTTGACTCGCTGCCATCTAGAATGCCTATTTCGACTCGCTTCGCCCAGCTACCCACTTCGACTCGCTTTGCCCAGCTACCCACTTCGACTCGCTCCCCCAGTGCTAACTTCGACTCGCTCGACCAAAGCCTGCTTCGACTCGCTCAAACCGAGTGCTTACTTCAACTCGCTCGAAACAGCATCCGTCAGAGAGTCCTCTTTGACTCGCTCCACAGCCTTCACAGAACCACTGCTCGACTCCATATGATTCTACTCCAGCAAAGCGCCTCGTCATTGAGTCGAAACATGAGCGAGTCGAAGCAGGGAAGCGAGTCAAAGGAAACAGCCTGTCGAAGACCCCATTTCGTATCGATCATATCTCCCAATCTACAAGTCCAAATGCTATGAAATTTTCACAGAAGACTACGTACATGCTAGAGAATGCCCACGCTAAATTTCGACTCCATTGGATGAAATCTTGAGCGAGTCGAAATCAGCTCATATCAATCACGGATCGAACCGAAACATCACGGGCTTAGGTGTACGGGCCTGGTCACGTGCCAGAGAGGGTCTCCCGAGATCTGAGCGAAATATCAGCCTCCTACACCTATAAATAGACCCCCAAAGCCAACAGAAAAAGGGTTCTTCTTCCTCTTTGAAATCTCCAACGCCCAGACTCCGCCAGATCCAGATCTGAATTCCATTGCTGCTGCTACCAACAAATTTCATTACTGCAAATCATTGTAATTCACTGTAATTTGTTGAGATCAATTGTAAACATCAAAGGAAGATCAATAAAGCAAACTACTTCATAGTGGACGTAGGCAATACGTCGAACCACTCTAAATTCTTGTGTCTCCCTGCATTTAAATTATTCTCATTTCTGAAATTTGGAGTTTTTGTTAGATAATTCCTCTTTTTCCATTTAATTTCTTCACTTTATCTCTTCAAAGACTTCCGAAGAGTGTTGTGCCCAATTTTGGTACAAACAAAATGAATTCTCCTGTGTGAGGGGACCTCTATCTCCACGGGAATCATTGCTTCTGATCCATATGCTAATGAGAATGGAGTGTGCCCAGTCGGAGTTTTGTGGGTAGTTCTATATGCCCATAGTGCTAGTGGCAGCTTATCGACCCAACCACCTTTTGCTTTTTCCAGCTGTTTTTTGATGGTTGATTTGATAATTTTGTTTACTGCTTCCACTTGCCCATTTTCCTGCGGATGAGACACTACTGAGAAGCTTTTTTGGATCTTGAATCGCCTGCAAAAGTCTTGGAACTCTTCGCTTTCGAATTGAGTACCATTGTCTATGATTATCTTCTGATGCACACCATACCTGCAAATGATATTTTTAGTCACAAAGTTTATCATCTTTTTAGAGGTAATAGTAGCCAATGGTTCAACTTCCGCCCATTTAGTGAAATAATCAACAGCAACAACAGCATATTTGATTCCGGACTTGGCAATCGGCAAAGGCCCAATGAGATCTATCCCCCAAATGGCGAATGGCCATGGACTGACCATCTGTGTTAGTTCAGTGGAAGATGCCCTTGGGATTTTCACAAATCTCTGGCATCTGTCACACTTTCGGGAGTAGCTGGCAGCATCCCGATTAATATCTGGGCAAAATTAACCATAGCGGAGAGTTTTCTTTGCAAGAGTTTGGCCACCTGAATGATCCCCACACTCTCCTCCGTGCACCTTAGCTAAAATTGTCTTAGCCTCTTCTTTGGTTACACATCGGAGTAATGGCATCGAGAATCCTCGTCTGTACAAATGGCCGTCTTGAATTACATATCTCTGGGCTTTTCTTAACAGCTTCTGGCGCTCTTTTGAGTTTTCTGGCAAGGAGCCGTTGAGTAGATATTCCTTGATAGGGGTCATCCACGACTCCTATTCTTGAGATACAGCCATGATCCGGTCAATATCCATCTCATCAGTACTTGGAGCTGACAAGACTTCCACAGGGACCAATCCTAATAATTGAGCTTCGCTAGAGCTTGAATATTTTGCGAGAGAATCTGCCTTCATGTTCTCTTCCCGGGGTATATGGCTGATTGTATAATGATCAAAATCATCGAGAAGCTCCCAGGCCATTAACAAGTAAGCAGGCAGATTTCCTCCTTTAGCTTGAAACTCTTTCTTGACTTGGCATACAATAAGCTGGGAATCACTAAAGATCTGCAATACTTTGATGTTCAGTTCTTTAGCAATCTTCAAGCCGGCAATAAGAGCTTCATATTCTGCTTCATTATTTGTCAAAGGAAATTCTAAACTCAATGCATAGCACAATGATCTCCCTTCGGGGGTTTCAAGCACAACCCCAGCTCCAGAGCAATAGTCATATCTTGCACCATCAACATATAATTTCCATCGGATCGGGATGTCATTAGTCACCTCTTCCTCACTGCCACCTTTATCAGTATATTCTGCTATGAAATCTTCTAAAGCATGTCCATTGATTGCTCTTCGGGGATGGTAGGTGATATCGTATTGGCTGAGTTCAATATTCCACTTCAGAAGACGACCCGAAGTTTCAGGGTGAAATAGGACTTGCTTTAGAGGTTGATCAGTAAGGACTTTAATAGGGTGAGCCTGGAAATATGGCCTCAACTTTCTGGACGCAATTAACAAACAATAGGCGAGCTTTTCCAGCTTTGAATAATTCATCTCTGCCCCAGTGAATCTTTTGCTGATGTAATAAACCGGGTGCTGAACTTTTGCGTCTTCCCGTACTAGTGTTGCACTAAGAGCGTGAGATGAAACCGCTAAGTATATGAAAAGATCTTCACCATTGCTGGGCTGAGAAAGTACTGGAGGCATTTCCATGTGACGAATCAGTTCATCAAAACCTTTCTGACATTCGGGAGTCCACTCAAAGTTTTTCTTCCCTTTCTTTAGAGCGTCAAAGAAGGGAATGCATTTATCAGTGACCCTAGAAATAAACCGACTCAAAGCAGCGACTTTCCCGTTGAGGCTTTGCAATTCCTTCTTTGTTCTAGGGGCTTTGACTTCTCTTAAAGCAGTAATCTGAGCAGGATTTGCTTCGATGCCCCTAGCACTCACAATGAAACCCAAGAATTTTCCGGACTCCACCCCGAATGAACATTTCAGAGGATTTAGCTTCATCCCATACTTTCGGAGAACCGCGAATATTTCTGCCAAATGATCCATGTGATCTACTGCCTTCTTCGATTTCACTAACATATCATCGGCATACACTTCCATAGTCTTGCCAATTTGGGGTTTGAACATGGCATTAACAAGTCTTTGATAAGTTGCCCATGCGTTCTTTAGTTCGAAGGGCATGACTTTATAGCAGTAAAGACCAACATCAGTGATGAAGCATGTGTCCTCCTGATCTGGCTCATGCATCATGATTTGATTATATCCTGAGTAAGCATCCATAAAAGACATTAATTCATGCCCGGCTGTTCCATCCACCAACTGATCAATTCTGGGCAACGGGAAACAGTCTTTGGGACATGCTTTGTTCAAGTCTGAAAAGTCGATGCATACTCTCCACTTCCCATTTGCTTTTTTAACCAACACCGGATTAGATACCCAATTTGGATAAGTGGATTCTCTGATGAAGCCATTTTCCATGAGCCGATCTACTTCTTCTTTTAATGATGTCGACCTTTCAGGACCCTGGGTTCTTCTTTTCTGCTTTACGGGTGTGAATTTTGGATCAATGTTCAAAGCATGCACTGCGATTTCTGGAGATATTCCACACATGTCGGCATGACTCCAAGCGAATACTTCCAGATTTGCTTTCAAGAATGATATCAGCATATTCTGAACCGTCATACCAAGTTGTGAACCCACATTCAGCACCTTGTTTGGGTCATTCAGGTCAACAGATATTGGCACCGTTACTTCCACTGGCACCACTCTACTTTCCCCTGCACTGGTTTTTCTAGGATTAATCTCTTTTCGTGCACCACTGTGCTCACCAGTGCAGGGTCCACCCCGTAATTGCTACAAGGTGGGTTCTTTCATGCAGAGCGGAGCTGCCGCACCTTTACCCATTTCTCTTTTCCTTCTTTCCCGTAATTCTATGAAATAGCATTCTCGCCCGGCATTTTGGTCCCCCTTCACAACACCGACGCCATTATCAGTGGGGAACTTCATAGTCAGGCACCATGGGGCGAGAATGGCCTTGAATGTGGCAAGAGTCGGTCGACCCAAGAAGGCATTGTAAGCGGAGAATTCATCAACAATCACAAAAGTTTGCTTTCGGACCACCTTCTTCTCCCATTCTCTGAGCTCTACAAATAAGTCAATAGTCCCAATTGGCTGTTTTGGTTCTCCAGTAAACCCAACAATTTTCTGTGAGGAAGCTTGGACATCAGCCATGGGAATTTTCATTTGTTCAAATGTCTTTCTGAAGAGAATATTGCAAGAGGCGCCGCAGTCAACAAGCACCCTTCTTACAATGGCTGATCCGATGCCTGCAGATATTACCAAGGGATCCATAGTGGGAGCCTCAACACCAACAGAGTCTCTAGCCCGGAATATGATGTCATCGTTAAAAGTTCTTTCTATTTTAAAGGTGTAGCATCTTCCAAGACAAAAAACTTTCTTCCGCCGGGGCATATCTCAAAGCGTGAGCATATCTCTCCATTTCACCCCAACTTCTGCCTGTTGGGTGAGGACCCCCTATGATAACATTAATGACATGCCTCTTCGATTCCTGCACTGCAGTCCTCTCACCTGAGTTGGATTGATGAGCAGGAACTTGCTGCCCCTGAGTAGATGAGGTCGGGTCACTTCTGTTTCTCTTCACATATTTTTGTAGCTTATTCTGTCTCAACAGCTCTTCAATCAAATTCTTTAAATGGCGACATTCATTAGTGTCATGGCCAGGTTGATTGTGGAACCGACAGAATCTCCCACTATGCATAGCATTTTTCCCAGGCTTCATCTCAGGTGGTTTGGGGTATTCGATAGCATCCTTGGTTGCGAAAAAGATATTTTTTGGAGTATCGGTTAAGGAAGTAAAATCTGAAGGTTTAAAGTAGCGAAGTTTCTTCACATCTTTCTGCCCTTTCCTACCGTCATTCTCCCTCTTCTGACCACCAGATTCCTTTTTGTTAGTAGCAACATTGTTATTCTTAACCTCAGCCACGTCTACTTTTGCTGGCACAGGACGGCTTTCTAAGTGCATGAATTCATCGGCCTTCTTGTAGAACTTCTCAAGTGAATTTGGTTCTTTCATCTTTAGCCATTTTCCGAATTCACTTGATTTGTCAATAGCTCGCATTAAGTAAGTCAGAATCATCCGAGGCTCTGCATTATCAACTTCGGCCAAGGCTATATTGAAGCGGGTTAAGAAAGATTTGATAGGCTCTCCGGGGTTTTGTTCGAGGCTGGATAGTGACATTATGTCCTTGGCCTTCGAAGCATATAACCTGAACTGATCTTTGAATTTATGAGTTAGATCGGAGAACTGATCCACGGATCGAACTGGCAGCTTTGTGAACCATAGTAGGGCCACTCCCTCCAAGTACACAGGAAAGTATCTGCACTTGATCTCATCTGTTGCTCTGGCACCTGTCATATGCCAGTTGTACTTGTACAAGAACTGGTTAGGATCGCTTGTCCCCCGATAAGCTGGAATAGTGGGGGGAACAAACTTCTTCGGAAATTCAGCTTTTAGAATTCTTTCAGTAAAAGGAGTTTTGCTTGGAGCGAACCCCCAGTCACTTTCATCTTCTTCCCTTTGCATGCTATCCTTCATGATTTGTCGAATCATTCCCGAGAGTTACTCCTCATCGTTTAGAGGCCCCGCGGGACAGACGTCAGCTACTTTTTCAGAAGTTTGCCTGGACAAACGTTCAAGAAGAGTTGGCTGCGGCCTTGAACCTCCAGCTTGGGGAGGTGCACCTTCGGCGGTGCCAGCTGCCCTCTGAGGAATACTTTTCCCTTGGGAATCATGAACATCCTCAGCAAAGGTTGCTTCATTATTTTCTGGTGGTTGGTTAACTCCAAGCAAAGCATTCAACTTATCCAACATCAAAGTGCTATGGGCTTCCATTTGTTGATACAACCCCGACACTACAGCATCCAATTCCGCCCTTGTGACTCCAACACTAGGAGCCGCTTGATTTGACGCGGGAGAAGTGGCGGTGTTGTCATGAGCAACTCCAGATCTAGTAGATTTACTTTTCCTTCCAGGAGCCATAATTTCAGATAGACTTCTGGTTCTTAGGGAGAGTCTTTCCACAAATCTTTGTGAAGCAATGATGAAAGCACCCCTGAGTTGGTTTCTCAGTGAAAGCACCAAAAATGTTAACGCTAAAAATGAACGCTAACACCCCGGTGTGATTTGTGATATAGCGAAAGCACCACCCGTTGGTACGGGAACTAAAAACAAGCAGAAAATAGCAGAAAACAGTAAAGGAGAAAACAATTTTATAGTGGTTCGGCTCAAAATCAAGCCTACGTCCACTTAATCTCTTCTATCGCTGATTTGATTACAAACTTTACAATGATTCTTCAATTACAACACAATCAAGACAGATAGCTAGAACTTTGATGCAGAAAAGCTCTTTGGATTCATGTTGAATGAACTTGATCTTTTTCGAAGGTTAGTTGAAGTCTCTTTTGCCTTTGAAGAGTTGGAGCAAGTAGAGAAAACAGTAGAGTCTTGGCGTTCCAAAAATTCGTCCCCCTTCAAGTGCGGAGTAGGCGGGGTATTTATAGGAGAAACTGGGCTTAGGCCGGCCATGTTTTAGGTTGTGAGCGACCTAAGAAGTTGCGAGATAGCATAAGTCGTTTGCGACTTAATGGAACCATTCTGGGCGAGATATAGGCTGCGAGCGACTTAGTATGTGGAGCATAGAAGTTATCTCGGCAAGATTAGGTCGTAAGCGACCTAATAGAAGTGGCAGGACATGCGGCTTAACTCTGGAGCATGCTAGGTCGTTAGGTCGCTCTTTCTTTAGCTCGCTAGGTCGCTGCCTTCACTGAATACCTAGGTCGCTATCCAGTTAAATCGCAGGAGTCTCTTAGGTCGCTAGGTCGCTGGAGTTCTTAAGTCGTTGAGTCGTGCCATATTGAGCCGCTTTGTGCTGTAGGTCGCTAGGTCGCTGCCTTGTTATAGATCGTTAAGTCGCATATACCTTTGATAGTTAAGTCGCTTATTCCTTAAGTCGTTGAGTCGAGTAGGTCGCTAGGTTGCTAAATAGAAGAGGGTTAACATTGGGTTTTGACTTTTTTGACATGTGTCACCCTTTAGGCCCTGTATATTGTCATCATCTGATTTGCCACTTCCCAGTCTTGGACGTCTTAGTCTATTGTTTGATATGCCGCTTCTCGGGCTCGGACTTCTTAGTCCGTTGTTTGATATGCCATCTCTCGGGCTCGAACTCTTAGTTCGTTGTTTGATATGCCACTTCTCGAGCTCGGATGTCTTAGTCCATTGTTTGATATACCGCTTCTCTAGCTCGGACGTCTTGGTCTGTTGTTTGATAAACTGCTTCTCGGGCTCGGACGTCTTAGTCCGTTGTTGTTTGGTGCGCTTGGTTAGCTTATCCACAAGCAGTACCCAAGGACTTACCCAACCTCCCTCTAGGAGGTGCTCCATCCAGGCCTTATAGGCGGAACTGAAGGCTTGTTTGGTGCCTTGGCCAGGCCATAGCATGGCGGGACCCAGGGCTTACTCCGTCCTCCCTCTAGGAGGCGCCTTGACCTGGCCATAGCGTGGCGCGACCAAGGGCTTGTCGATGCTTTAACCTGGCCATAGCGTGGCGTGGTTAAAGGCTTGCTCCAACCTCCCTCCAGGAGGCGCTTTGACCTTGCCAACTCGGCGCGGACAAAGATTTTGACCGTTTAAGGTAGTGTCCAAGTGCAAGGAGAATTCTACTCCCAACTATGTAGATTTTTATCAGTAAAGTGGTTCTTTATTGAATCCAATTAGGATCTCTTTGCAAATTCATTGATTTTGCCTTGTCTGAAGAAACTGATCACCATTTCTTTAAGTGCCCTACACTGATTTATATCATGTCCATTCATTATGTGGTAGTGACAATAGGATCCTCCCTGACTCCTTTCATATTTAGGTTTTTTCTTCTGTGATGGCTAATAATTGAGCCCTTCCTTGGTTAGAAAATAAACATTCTCGATTGATGTCATCAAATTGCATTCCTTAGGGAGTCTTGACTTGAAGTTTGTCTATTGAGGATGATTTCTAGATCTTTTATTACTTAGTTCTGAAGCTTCACCCTCAACGACCAGTTTTCTTTTCAAAACCCTTTGAAATTCATATGTAGGCAATGCCCCACTTATTGCTTGATGCCATTTATCTGCTAAGGTGTTGTAATCAGCCATCATTCCCTCTTCAAAGATTGTGCCTTTAGTGTAAAGTTGAATCGTTTTCCTTATTTGGTCAAACAAGTTATCACTTTCATTGCTTGTTCCTCCTAAGGCAAAAATAGGTGTGGGGCCAATGTGAAAAGGGTTTAAACTCCATTTATTTGGATCATAAGGTTCGGCTTTCTTTTTCTTTATGATCCTCAAAGCTTCCAATCTCAACATTTGTTCTTTATGTAGTTTAGAATCATTAACTGTTCTAGGGGGAATCCAATTGGATGTGGCTCAGAGGATCCTTGTTCGGACCTTTTGATTTTGCTAAACATGATGATGTAAAGTCCAAAGTAGGTAAGCTTGGAATAGAATTGGGTTAGAGGAAAGTGGAGTTGTAAGTTCAACAAGATCGTAGGTTCGAGCCTCCTTCTAGCGCAAAAAATGTTAACAAGAAAACTTGTCAACACACCAAAGCTGAGTCTAAAGTGTAGATGTCTCCTTCGAAACTCCTTTTTGATCATAAAGAGATAGTTAAAACCATATTATACCCTTAAAACCACCTTTCGAAACATGTTGATTCAGTTGAAACTTCTTCTTCTTTAATATGTTAGCGCCAAAATTGGTCACTAACACCCTAACGCCGTTGAAAGCACCAATTCATAGTTACAGTTCATAGATAAAGTGTATGTAGTATAAATTTAAAGAGTAATAAAATATTAAAAAGAAAGCAGTAATAACAAAGGATTTATAGTGGTTCGGCTGACTCTGGCCTACGTCCACTCCAGAAATTTCTTTTTATTGATATTAGAATCAATTACAGTTACAATCCGAAGTTTTTAGAACAATAATGGCAAAGTAGCCTTAGTGATGAAGATGAAGGGAAACAGAATGAAGATCCATTTACTGAAGCCCCGTCTGCTGTATTTATAGGCAAAACCCGAGTTACTGGGCTTCCTTAGTGATCCAAGCACGCCAAAACCATAGCCGAACCCATAACTCTACCATGACCGGTCCTGTATAGCTGACATGCCGACCTATGGCGTTCCTGGTCTTGACTCGAAGCGAACCCTCATGCGACCCGAGGCAAGCTACGTGTGTACTCGGAGTAAAAAACATGCCGACTTGATGCATTAACATTGTCCCGATCTCTTTTAGCCGACCCGAAGAAATGCAATGGCCGACCCAGAGTAGATGGCTCAATGACTCGAAGTAACGTGCTTCGTGATTTGAAACAATATATGTACCGACCCTTAACCTTTGTGACCGACCTGCTCGCACTCCACCGACCTGAAGCTTGCACTCCACCGACCCGAAGTTGAGAGCTCAGTGACCCGAAGCAACTGACCCTACTCAATATGCTGACCCCAAGACTCCAACATGCCGATCCCTTTCCAAGTTGCCGACCCGAAGTGGAAGAGGTACCGACCCGGAGTGAACCAAAACATGCCGACCCAATCATGATGCTGATCCCTCCATTCACGCCGACCCCTCCATTCATGCCGACCCAGAGATGCCGACCTAAAGTTTGGAGGATGCTGAACGAAGCAAGCACCGATCCCTTGAAATATGATGATCTGTTTGACCCGTATTAAAGCCCAATTTGACCCGAAGCAAACACCATGAAAACTCGAAACAAACCAAAGTGTGACTCGAAGCAGACTCCAAGCAATTCGAAACGACTCGACTTTTGTCGAAACTCGTATTTCAAGTATCCCACGAATTTTGTCCATCGGTTACGCCGAACCCCGGCTTCATAATCATGATTATCATCCGTGATTGATCATCTATCCATCCAGTCGAATAAAACCCATCGTATTCCGGCCTCGATAATCGAGCAATCGATTTAGTTAAATCCGCCTATCTACGGCCTTGTCAAAAGGCGGGTTAACATTTGCTCCCCAAAACATGCCTTGCGATAGGAAGGTGTGTTTTGAATAGCTCCAAATCTGATACCCAAAGTCCCTATTCCATTTGTTATCAAGCAATTCCATACAAATCCGATAGTCAACTCCACGACTGTTCCGAGTCATTATCCAATTCCAAATCCATTAGCCGATTTCATTATCTCTCCGGACCGTTTTGTCCAAATCCAGGACCTCTCCGGGTCCCGTGATCCAAATCCGGGACCTCGCCGGGTCCAAAGCCGGGACCTCGTCGGGTCCTATAATCTATATCCGGGACCTCGCCGGGTCCATCTCCAAAACCGGGACCTCGTGGGGTCCCATAATTCGTATCTGGGACCTCGCCGGGTCCATCTCCAAAACCGGGACCTCGCTAGATCCATATCCAAATCCGTAGCTGTTCAAAGCCGCTATCTAAATCCATTTCACACCTTGGAAATCAGTAATCAAATCCTACAACCTCTCCGGATCATTGAAGGCCTCTCCGGACCCTTGTTAAGCTCGATCCAAACTTAACGATTGAATAGGCAGATCCTGTCGCGCTTCGGCAAAGCAACCTATCCCTTGCACTCTGGTTTAGTGTCCCTAAACATTAAGCGATGCCTTGATCCTCCTGGACCGATATCAGCCACTCCGGGCTCTTACTAGATCCCATCTTGTCACTCTTCGGTGAAGGGGAAACAGCATTGAGCGAGCCGATCCTGTCGCTCTTCGGCGAAATGACGTCACTCCCTGCACTCCGGTTCAGTATCCATGAACATTAAGCGATGCCATGGCCTAAGTCCTAGACCGATTATAGCCTCTTCGGGCTCTTGCTAGATCCCATCCTATCACTCTTTGGTGAAGGGGAAACAACGACGAGCGAGCTGATTCTGTCGCTCTCCAGCGAAGCAGCGTCGCTCCCTATACTTCGGTTCAGTGTCCTTGAACATTAAGCGATAAATTTTCAACTGACTTCCAATATCCGTCCCTTAACTCTCCGGTTAGGGTTTTGTTTCATAAATTCCAAATTCGTTTATTAAATTCAATTTCCAAATGCCCGATAAGAAAAATAGAAAATACTAAATGCTGCCTCTCTGGGCAGAGGATCCTATTACCCTCTCAGAGCATGCTTGGGGATCGCTCTGGTTCCCTTACATGTTTAAGTGGCATAGCTGCTTTATTTTTTAAAACAAAACCAAAAAAGATTATTCAATGACCGTAGTCCAAATCCTGAACTCGGCCTTTGCCATTATGATCAGCGGATGATGAGTCGTGACCCCAATTCAGGGTCATTCTTGTTTGATCCAGGCGGTAGTTGCTCGTGTTCTGCGGCTCTCGCTCGGTCCCTCACATACTATGGCAATCTGCCACTTCTAACATGTTCCTCCACCACGTCCTTCAAGTGGCGGCATTCATCCATGGCATGCCCTTCCAGCTCATGGAATAGGCAGTACTTCCCGCTCCTACATTCCCATTCTGTGGGATCCCTCCTGGGTGGTTTTCGATAGGGGAGCTGCCCCCGAGTGTCCAAGTAAATCTGTTCCATAATATCTGTCAAGTCTGCATACGTTGCAAATTTGGGTTTCCGACCTCTCCTTCGTTTGTCAGAACCACCATATCCATCGTCCTACTTGCGCTTTCCTTTATCCATCCCACGTCCTTCTCCAGACGTTTCTTCACCTTGCACGGCGTTCATTTTTTGCCTTCCGACAAAAGGCACATGAATCCTCTAACTGAATGAATTTTTCCGCCTCACGATAGAACTCTCCAAGATCATGTGGTGGATCCCGTGCCAATGAATCCTTAAACTCAATGCCTTCAGCAATCCATGCTACCACCATCATCAAGATCATTGATGGATCCACGCGATCTACTGAAGCTACAGCTGCATTGAATCACATTAGAAAACCTCTCACGGACTCTCCTGTCCTATGCTTCATTAATGCCAGTGTCATTACATTCTTGAGCCACGTCACGTGGACCCTGAACTGTCTCATGAAGCGTTCCACTAGCTCGCCCCATGTTCTGATAGATTCATTCTCCATCTACCTAAACAAGAGCGCAGGCAAATCTGTCAAGTATAAAGGAAAACATCTTGCCATCACCTCCCCAGATGCCCCCAGCACTTCCATATGTCTAATGTATCTGGTTACATTCATGGTCGGGTCCGACTTTCCATCATATGCCTCCAGTGTTGGCAGTTTGAATTCTGGAGGGTTCCTTGCATTTTTGATGTTCGGAGTGAACGGACTCCGACTGACTTCCTCTAAGCCTCTGCTCGGTAGCCCTCCTCTCATAATCCTTCTTATCAATCCAGCCATCCGCTCGTCTCCATCTGGGGGTGGTCCTATGTTTGCATCTCCACCCTGCCATCCGTGTCCTGGAGGATATTCCGAGTAATACTCCTCTTGCTACTCATTCACGTTCACGTTGGCCCCAGCTCGCGGAACTTCATTCACAGTCCTTCCAGTATCTAATCCCAAGGGTCTG
Organism: Allium fistulosum; assembly: GCA_030737815.1. Taxonomy (NCBI): domain Eukaryota; kingdom Viridiplantae; phylum Streptophyta; class Magnoliopsida; order Asparagales; family Amaryllidaceae; genus Allium; species Allium fistulosum. The sequence continues at coordinate 692,600,338 of CM060903.1, read as the reverse complement.
CCCCCATGCCTTTGCTAATTTACTTCAAGCTCTCCATTTCGGTTCTCGTTCTGATCTCTAGAGATTTCTACAGGTTTGACTCCTTGCTCTGCATTGCCAGCAGCTGTGGTTGGTCCATTCCCTTGACTTTGCGCTCTAACTTGTCCAACCTGTTGAAGTAGGTTCTGTATCATGTCCTCTTGCCACTTCAGCATCGTTTCCATCTCGTCTCTAGTAATATAGACTGAGGCTTGGTTAGCCCCAGAGGAAGCCTCTGCCTTCCTTCCTGCTGACTCCTTTCCGCCCTCTACCTCCTTGTCAATTGCTTTGCCATAATCTCTAGAATCCGAGTCCTTAAGTCATTAAGTCCGAAATCCAAGCTTTAGAATCCCTAACTGCTAGCTTCTTAGTGAAAGCACCAAAATGTTAGCGCCAAAATTGGTCACTAACACTCAAACGTCGTTGAAAGCACCAATTCGCAGTTACAGTTCACAGATAGAGTGTATGTACAGAGTATAAATATGAAGAGCAATAAAATATTAAAAAGAAAGCTGTAATAACAAAGGATTTATAGTAGTTCGGCTGACTCTGGCCTACGTCCACTCCAGAAATTTCTTTTTATTGATATCAGAATCAACTACAGTTGCAATTCGAAGTTTTTAGAACAATAATGGCAGAGTAGCCTTAGTGAAGAAGATGAAGGGGAACAGAATGAAGATCCCTTTTCTGAAGCCCGGCCTGCTATATTTATAGGCAAAACCCAAGTTACTGGGCTTCCTGAGTGATCCGGGCCCGCCAAAACCATAGCTGCTATCACGACCGATACTGTATAGCTGACATGCTGACCTAAGGCGTTCCTGGTCTTGACTCGAAGCGAACCCTCATGCGACCCGAGGTAAGCTACATGTGGACTGGGAGTAAAAATATGCGTACCTGATGCATTAACACCGACCCGATCCCTTTTAGCCGACCCGAAGAAATGCAATGACCGACCTGGAGTAGATGGCTCAATGACTCGAAGTAACGTGCTTCATGATTCGAAACAATATATGTACCGTCCCCTAAGCTTTGTTGCCGACCCACTCGCACTCCACCAAACCGAAGCTTGTACTCCATCGACTCGAAGTTGGGAGCTCAGTGACCCAAAGCAACTGACCCTACTCAATATGCCAACCACAAGACTCCAACATGTCGATCCCTTTCCAAGTTTCCGACCCGAAGTGGAGGAGGTACCGACCCGGAGTGAACCAAAACGTGCCGACCTCATCATGATGCCGATCCCTCCATTCACACCGACCCCTCCATTGATGCTGACCTAGAGATGCCGACCCGAAGTTTGGAGGATGTCGAACGAAGCAAGCACCGATCCCTTGAAATATGCCGATCCGATTGACCCGAAGTAAAGCCCAATTTAACCCGAAGCAAACACCATGAAAACTCGAAGCAAACCAAAGTGTGACTCGAAGTTGACTCCAAGCAATCCGGAATGACTCGACTTTTGTCGAAACTCGTATTTCAAGTATCCCACGACTTTTGTCCATCGGCTATGTCGAACCCCGACTTCATAATCATGATTATCATCCGTGATTGATCGTCTATCCATCCATTCGAATCAAACCCATCATATTCCGGCCTCGATAACCGAGCAATCGAATTAGTTAAATCCGCCCGTCTACGGCCTTGCCAAAAGGCGGGTTAACATTTAACCTTTCAACTCGGTCGAAAGCCTTGATTCCCTTTATTATACTTTTCAACTGATTAAGTCAAAATTCCTCCTTATTTGACCTTTTGACATAGTCGAAACACCTGTATCCCTTCCTAATAAGCCCTCCAAACTAGTTGAATTGGTTTAGTTATCCTCTTTCAAAACCTTCTTTTAAAGCAGTTGAGAAAATTCAAGGGTTGGACCTTAGGATATTATAATACCCCGCATTTTTAGATAATTAAATAACCAAATTAATTATTAAACAGTGAAAATGAGCATTTTTGGAATTGTCAGAATTTAGCTACGAGAGTTGCACCATTGGGTCCGTGACAATTTTCTGAACAATTTCCATATATAACTTGTCGAAATCCGAGCTAGTATGGAGAAGTTAGGAGTGAAACAAGAAATTCTGAATTATATAAATAGATATATATATATATAATATAAGCTACAAAAAAAATATACCTATCCATAGGTCGACCTATGGGTTGACCCCCAAAGGGGTCGAGTTGACCCGCTTTTATTATCGGACGAAGAATCGTCCAATACGAGCCGAAAGTTCTGGAGTCCATTTTTCGTGAAATCCTGTGCATTCGTGGTTGCATCCGAGGGTCCCTAGCAAGCCTATGATGTGGTTGCACTAGATTAAATCTTCAAATCAGACGGCCTAGGATCCCTAAGCCACACTATAAATAGAACCCTAGGCCTAGCTATTTTTCTCATTCATATTTTCTCCCAATTAGGTTCATTGCCTGAGGTTGAACCCTAAATAGAAAACTTTTCTAGGGAGGAAATCTTTTTAATAAACATATTCTACACCCTAGAAGTGGATCCAGGAAGGCTCAGGATTATAGCTAAGGACCATGGGTGTGTTTTGTAATTATTTTAGATCTATAAGCAATTTAAAATAATAGGGTTCTCAAAAGTTGTAGTTTTTCTACAATTTTGAGATAAACAGTCAGTTTTTAAGTAAATTTCAGAAGTTCTTTTCAATCTATTTTTATTCAGTTATTTTATTCAGTTATTTGCAGTTATTTACTGTTAATTACAGTTACTTACAGTTATTTACATCTGTTTTAAGTTGGAATTTAGCCTATTAATGTTAGTTTCTTTTTATAGAGATTTAATTCTTTTTGACGTAAATAAAATATAAAAAAGTGAAGAATTCGCAAATATGGATTAAAATAGAAAAACACTAAATTTACAGAAACCAGATGTAAAATGAGAAAAACTGAAATAAAATAGAGATGGACTGAAATAGGCAAATTTAAAATATTTGCAAGCATGATTATAACAAGTGGTTATAACTAAAAAGAGAAAATAAAAGAGTAACAGTTGCAAGAACAATTATAACATGTAGGTTATAATTAGAAAGAAAGAAATAACAGAAGGGGCTTATTGTAAAACTTAGATCTTGGATTAAGTTAATAAGAAAATATAGCAGTAGTGGCCCATACCGGAAGCATTCCCTTTCAGGTCTAGGACTGATGGTCTCACACGTGGGTGAGGCTGGGCACGCTTATGCTGATTAGGGTAAATAAGTGGCCAATTGATAGAGGCTCAAATCAGGGATTTGGGCAAGGGGCGCAAAGTTAGAAGATTTGTCTGTTAGGACCAGTACCGGTTGCATTCCCTTTTAGGTCGAGGACTGACGGTCTCACACATGGATGAGGCTGGGCACGCTTATGCTGATTAGGGTAACTAAAGGGTCAAATAGGGGGCGACAGTTAGTGTGCACTGGCGATGACCAAGCGTGCGGCATCGATTAGGGTAAATAATTCGCTACTGCGTCCTAAGCGCTAAGAGGTGTCTTTTGTTGTGGGACCGTGGCACAACAGAGAAAGGAAAGGCCGATCAATAGGTAGGATTAGGATTTCAGCCTAATCAAGTTAGCGGTTGAGATAGGATTAGGGTTTCAGCCTAATCACAGCACTTCAAGACAAGTGCAAACAATCAAAGCAAACAATCAAACAGAATCAGAAACCGTATTTTATGTGAGTTTTATCTTTTCTGTATCTTCCTTTCATGCTAGAACTATTGCTTAGTCTATTATCTTTATCTTGCTTAGAAATGCTTATAATTACTTTCACTCACCAGAATTATTGTCTGACCCACTCCTCTATCTTTCCTTTTCCCCCCATAGGCCAGCAGAGTTGAGGATAGTTGATTCAGGTTGCTTGGAGAATCATTTTCAAAGTTTTCTCATTTCAGATGTATTCTTCTGCTTTTCATCTTTTTCATTTGGCTTATGGCACTTTTGAGAGGGATTATTATTGTTGTTATTTTTGTACTCTGATTTTGTGAGACTGAGATGTATTTTCACGAGACGTAAGAGATTTTTTAGACATGTTATGTTTTTATGACTTATTTTGAAACAAAGTTTAATTCTGAATGATAAGTTATTATTTAAATGTTTTCCGCTGCTTTCACTTATTTGTCTTGTGAATCTTAGTCTCTGTGATGCTCTAGCTATACCTATAACGCACCACATCCTTTGGTGTTCCCTTTTTGGGGATACTAAGGGGTGTGGGGTGTTTTATTTGGTATCGGAGCCTAAGGTTACTGGATTCCTAAAAACTTGTTTTGAAAAGTAAAGTATTTTTCAAAGGTGACATATCTTCAAACTAAAAGTATTTTTCAGGAAGAAACTCTTATTATAGAAATAGTTTTCAAGTATAAGAGAGTTTTTATAATATCCCCTCAAAGTCCAGATCAACCTTCTTTCGATTCTTTCGAGCCTAAATTTTATTTTCTTTGCATAGAATGGCGAAAGCCCCAAATCTTCCAAAGGGTGTCCAAGTCCCTGGCTGGTTCCGTAGATACCTCTAAGCTACGGCACCAAAGGTGCAAGGGCAAGCGCCCAATGCAGCATCGGCGGGTGGAGGTCCTGTTAATCCACCTGCAGCAGCCAATTTTTCTAAGCTATGCAAGGACTACGCTAATCTAGGAGGCAAGACGTTTTCTGGCATGGAGGATTTTGTAGAGGCACGAACTTGGTTGAGGAATACGGAGCGGATTTTGGGCTGTCAGGATTGGAGAACTGACAGAGAGTTCAGCTTACATATTGGCAGCTGAAGGGAGAGGCTTATTACTGGTGGGAGACCGTAGAGATGGAGGGTAGATACATTGGTTGGGTTGGATTTCGGGAAAGGTTTGAGAGAAATTTCTTGTCGCAAGCCGAAGAAAGCATGCAGTTGGAGAAGTTCATTAGTCTAAAGTAGGGGAGTCTTTCAGTGAAAGAGTATATAAATCAGTTTAATGAGTTATCGAGGTTCGGGATGGAGCTTGTTAATACACTGCATAAGAAGGCCACCAAGTTTGCTAAGGGTTTGAACCAGCCCCTCCAAGGGTTGGCATTGACACATGTACCTATGGGAGCGACGTATGATTCACTTGTGGAAATGGCCCTCATACAGATGTTGCTAAGGAAGAAGAGGTTAAGGAGGTTCCTAAATTAGAAAACTCTAAGAAGTAGTGGTGGAAGAATAAGAAGGATAAGGACAAGAAGAAAGAAGGAGGACCTCAAAAGGGACAGATCAAGATGGGCGAGTGTGTCATAATTATGGATTGGTTGGGCATTACTCAAAGGACTGTAAGAAGGACACGATGAAGGGGAGATGTTACAACTATGGGCAGCCTGGACACCTTTGTAGAGCTTGTCCTTAGAGGACGGTGCAGAGAGCAGGCGCACCTACGGCTCAAGTACAGGATTTGGATGCAGCACCTTCTAGTAGTGGACCGGACCAAGGTAGGAAAGTCTCTGTAGAAGGTTTGACTCTATTTTGTATTTTCCTATTCGGACTCTTTTTGACTCCGGGGCATCACATTCTTTCATTTCTAGTTTCTTGGTTGATTGTTTCCACTTAGATATTTCTCTACTTGTAGACCCTATAGTTGTTTCAAACCCTATAGGAGGATCGGCACATTTATACATGATTTGTTGAGGTTTGAAAAATTTTATACTAGGCGTAGAGTTTGATTGTGACGCCTATGTACTGGGATTTTTGGGATATGGGATGATTTTGGGGATGGACTAGTTATCCACTTATGGTGCGATGTTGGACTGCGAGAGGAGAGTCGTCAGGCTAGGGACATGTAGCAGACGGGCCCTCGAGGTTTATTGCGACCCACATGGGTCAGTCATGTTGAGCTTCCTTTATTCCCTTGATTCATCACTATGAGAGTTAGATTCAGTTTCAATTGTTTGAGATTTCTTAGATGTTTTGGAGGAGGTTAGGGGTTGCCCCCTAAGAGAGAGATCGACTTTAGGATCTATTTGAATGACAATGCTAAGCTAGTAGCATTGCCCGTGAGACATATGGCTCCTAGGGAGAGGAAGGAGTTAAGTAAGAAGATTGGTGAGCTATTAGACAAAGGCTTCATCAGACGAAGCATATCTATATGGGGGACGCCAGTCGTCTTTGCTATAAAGGCAGATGGTTCCCTTCGACTTTGCGTAGACTATAAAGAGTTGAATAAGCTCACGAAGAAGAGCCATTACCCACTTCCTAGGATAGATGATCTTTTCGATCAGTTGGTTGGCTCTTCAGTATTTCCTCAGCTTGACTTAGCCATTGGATTTCATCAGCTTAGGGTCGTTGACGATAGCATCATAAGATGGCATTTAGGACACCCGATGGATTCTTTGAGTGGTTGGTTATGCCGTTTGGACTGACCAATGCCCCAGCCTATTTTGTAGATCTGATGAGCCATGTTTTTCGAGATGTCCTAAATAAGTTTGTTGTAGTGTTTGTGGACGACATTCTAGTGTTTTCCAAGAGTCTAGAAGAGCATGATATTCATCTTGAGGAGGTTCTTCGTACACTTCGTGTTCATCAGTTGAAAGCAAAATTCTCGAAGTGTCACTTTTGGCGTGAGGAGGTGCGTTTCTTGGGGCATGTAGTCTCAAGAGAGGGCATAGCAGTGGATCCCGCTAAAGTAGCAGCGATACAAGATTGGAAGGCCCCCAAGAACGCTACAGAAGTTAGAAGCTTCCTAGGTTTGGCTGGTTATTATAGGAATTTTATCGGAGATTTCGCTAAGATTTCAGCACTGCTTACTCGCCTCACTAAGAAGAACGCGGCATTCGTGTGGGACGTGGATTGTGAGGATTCCTTCACGGTGCTAAAGAGGGCCCTTACTAGTGCACCAGTATTAGTTTTACCCGATGGAGCTAAGCCTTTAACAGTATACACTGATGCATGTGGGACTGTCCTTGGGGAAGTATTGATGCAGGAGGGGAGGGTAGTATATTATGGGAGTAGATAGTTGAGAACTCATGAGAAGAACTACCCCACCCATGATTTGGAGCTGGCTACTATTGTTTTCGCGCTTAAGTCTTGGAGACATTACTTGCTAGGAGAGAGGTTCGAGCTTTTCACTGACCATAAATCATTGAAGTACCTGTTCTCACAAAAGGATTTAAACTTGAGGCAGCAACGTTGGATGGAGTTTCTGGCATCATATAACTTTGAGATAGCTTACACCCCTGGCAAGGGGAACGTGGTAGCGGATGCATTAAGTAGGAAAAGAACAACCCTTAGCCCAATGTTCATGGAGTGGAAAAGCCTAGAGTTTATTTCCACCTTTGATTTTAAGCCCTCTACGGACATTACTCCTGGATTTTTGGCAGCGCTTGAGGTTAAGCCTACCCTCATAGATCAGATTGGCTCAAGGCAGCGAGAGTATTCAGAGCTTGTGAATATTCTGGATAGGATTAGGAGAGGAGTGGACTCTAGACATCTCCAACGCTATTTCATCGGTAGAAAAGGGTGGCTAAGGAGAGATGGAAGACTTTGTGTCCCCCGCACTGGTGGTTTGATGAGTGCAGTTCTACCAGATGCACACCATTCTCGGATGACTATTCATCCGGGTGGTGATAAGATGTATAGGGACATGAAGAGAGTGTTTTATTAAAGTGGCATGAAGAAGGATGTAGCAGAGTTTGTGGCTAAGTGTCTTGTGTGCCAAAGGGTTAAGGCAGAGCAGTAGAGGCCTGGCGGATTGCTTCAACCATTGGATGTACCCAAATGGAAGTGGGTTAGTGTTTCGATGGACTTCATAGATGGTTTACCCCGATCTAGGAAGAGGAATACCAGTATTTGGGTGATTGTAGATCATTTGATTAAGAGCGCCCACTTCATTCCGGTCAAAAGTAAGAGGACAACACCTTATTTGGCATCCATATACGTTCGTGAGATAGTCCGACTTCATGGAGTTTTCTCTAGCATAGTGAGCGACAGAGACCCTATATTTACTTGCAAGTTTTGAAGGGAATGGCAAGAGGCTTTAGAGACACAACTTAGATTGAGTACGGCCTGTCACCCTCAAACGGATGGCCAAACGGAGAGAATTGATAGATTTCTTGAGGATTTGTTGAGGATGTGCATTCTTGATTTTGGAGGGACTTGGGAGGAGCGCCTTCCTTTAGAATTCGCTTATAATAATACTTTTCAGGCTAGCATTGGGATGGCTCCATTTGAAGCCCTTTATGGAAGACCTTGCAAGTCGGCTTCGTGTTGGTTGGAGTCTACAAAAAGATTGCTACTTGGTCCCGACATGGTTAGAGAGACTTCGGAAAAGATTTATTTGATTAGAAGAAGAATGAAGATGGCCCAAGATAGGCAGAAATCCTATGCAGATAAGTGGAGAAAGGATATTGAGTTCGAGGTAGGAGATTTGGTTTTCATTAGGTGTCTCCGCTAAGAAAGTAGTGAGATTTGGATCAAGTGGGAAACTTGCTCCCAGATTCGTAGGACCGTTCCGCATTGTGGAAAGGGTAGTGATGTGCACGTAAATGTGCATATATATATATATCCATATTTTATCTCTTTTTATTTAAATAAATATCATATTTGGGCATTTTAACATGTTTAAAACCAAAATTCAATTGTTTTCAAATCATCAAATATTCATCTTCATTCAGGGGGGAAATGGTCATTTTTGTGCATGTGTCAATTTGAGAATTTTTACTTGGACATTTTTTATGATTTTTATAGGAAATTTTTATGCATATGGAAGAGGGATTCATGAATATATATGCATGCACAAAGGAATACAAAGGAATGAAGAGGAAATAATTCAAGTTCATGATCATGGAGGACCTCACCCACTTACCTAAATCTACAATTAGAAGCTAATGGACAACTAAGTGGAGGTCAAAGCCTCATGCACATTAAATGATGGATTAATTAATAGCTAATGGTTACTTGGTGTTATCCCGCCTTTTGGCAAGGCCGTAACACCAAGGAATTGACTAATAACCAATGACGGCCCATCCTAGAAATCAGTTATACACGGGCTCACTACGGATATCGGTGAATTTTGTCCGAGTCCGGATCGAGCCAAAATTGGTAGGACATGACAAGCTAATCCATGGGAGCCGACGTTCAAAATCTCAAGTCAATCCAAGTTTGTATGCTCAAGTTATGAGGGATGCAAAATTGGACGAAAATCAGATACCATTCGACTCGCTCCTTCGACTCCCTCCTTCGACTCGCTCCGGTTCCCTCAGATATCAACATCGACTCGTTCCTGTTTGACTCGCTGCCATCTGGAATACCTATTTCGACTCGCTTCGCTCAGCTACCCACTTTGACTCGCTCTCCCAGTGCTAGCTTCGACTCGCTCGACCAGAGCTAACTTCGACTCGCTCGACCAAAGCCTGCTTCGACTCGCTCAAACCAAGTGCTTACTTCGACTCGCTCGAAACAGCATCCATCAGAGAGTCCTCTTCGACTCGCTCCACAGCCTTCACAGAACCACTATTTGACTCCGTCTAGTTCGACTCCAACAAAGCGCCACGTCACCGAGTCGAAAGGAAGCGAGTCGAAACATAAGTGAGTCGAAGCGGAAGCAAGTCGAAGGAAACAGCCTACCGAAAACTCCATTTCGTATCGATCATATCTCCCAATCTACAAGTCCAAATGCTATGAAATTTTCACAGAAGACTACGTGCATGCTAAAGAATGCCCAGGCCAAATTTCGACTCCATTGGATGAAATCTCGAGCGAGTCAAAATCTGCTCGTGTCGATCACGGATCGAACTGAAACTTCACGGGCCTTGGCGAGCGGGCCTGGTCACGTGCCAGAGAGGGTCTCCCGAAATCTGGGCGAAATACTAGCCTCCTACACCTATAAATAGACCCCCAAAGCCAACAAAAAAGGGGTTCTTCTTCCTCTTTGAGATCTCCAACGCCCGGACTCTGCCAGATCCATATCTGAACTCAATTGATGCTGCCATAAACAAGATTCACTGCTGCAAATCAAAATTGACCGCTGTAAAACATTGAATTCACTTGTAAACGCAAAAGAAAGATCAATAATGTAAACTACTTCATAGTGGACGTAGGCTATACGCCGAACCACTCTAAATTCTTGTGTTTCCTTGCACTCTAATTATTCTTATTTTCTGAAATTTGGAGTCTTTATTAGATAATTCTTCTTTTTCCATTTAATTTCTTCACTTTATCTCTTCAAAGACTTCCGAAGAGTGTTGTGCCCAATCATGTTACCGGCAACATTGCTACTACCACCACTGTCGGACGGGGAGGTGACGCTGGAAACCAAGCTGATCCTCAACGTAGCCAACGAGAGCAGACTCCTGAGCCTTATGTCCCTAAGGATGTTGAACCAACGGGGACGAAACACGGACCGTCGACCGCGTCCGGTCCAGACTCGCGCTGTGGAACCTGACCACACCTTGGCACAACATGCTCCAAGTGTCCGAACACCGGATATACCAGCGATGATCCGCCAAATGATCCATGAAAGTCAGGGTCTCTCTAATGACGACTGGGGAATCTCCCGAAGTCATACCCCTTTCACCGATGAAGTTTTATATGCTGAACCACCTCGGCACTTCAGGATGCCAGCTTTTCCAGTTTATGAAGGAAGTTCTAATCCTAATCAACATGTCCTGAAATACGAATGGCTGATGAATACTGCTAAAGCTGATGACGCAGTAAAGTGTCGTAGTTTCCCCATTTCCTTAGGGGGCATCGCTACCATGTGGTTCACTCGTTTGCCACCGCGATCCATCTCTAACTTCGACCAGATGGCCACCAAGTTTGTCGAACAATTCTGTATGCTTGTGGCGAGGCCAAAGGACGTTAACACTTTGTTTAGTGTTACGCAAGCTCCTATAGAAACACTTAGACATTACTTGGAGCGATTCCATGCTGCGTGTGCAGAAATAAGCAATCCCAACGATAACTCTATCCTGATGGCTTTGACTAAAGGGATTGATGCTGATTCCGAGTTCGAAAGTTGGTTAGCTGGGAAACCACCTGCATCATTGGACCGTTTCTATTCCAAGGAAGCCCAATTCCTGAGAAGGGAGGATGCGAAACAGTCTAGGAAGCAGGATGATGCAGGGCCCAACATTGAAGGTATCCAGAGTAACGTCACTGTTAAACAGTCCGGGGATAGTTCTGGAAAAATTCAGTTGAACGTCCAAAATAAACAGAATCAGCAGAGGGACAATAGAAACCAGAATAAAAAACGCGATCAGGATCGTGGACCACGGCGTAGAGCTTCCATGTACGAAAACTACACTCCATTGAACACGTCATTGGAGAATGTGTATTTGCAGACCAGCAATACCATGTAATATAAGAAGCCTTCTCCAAAACCACCGACTGAAAGACATATCCAAACAGGAAAGATCTGTAGATTCCATGAGAGTTATGGCCACAACACCAATGAGTGTCGTCACTTACAAGACCTCATTGAAAAACTGATACGTGAGCGGAAGTTGGATCAGTATGTACGGGCACCGCAATCCGGTGGTGCGGGCCCATCAAATCAGAATCGTGCACCGAACCAGGAGAGACAGGAAGAACCCGCTCGTGAGGACGGGAGGTTGGTCATCAATACAATAAGTGGTGGTCCTCATCCAGCAGATCGAAGCTGGAAGGAAATGGAGTCGTATGCCAGTTCTATCAGGCATGCGGACTTCGAGTGTTGCAGTAGTTTTGATGAGGGGGCTCCGGCCAAGCAACAGAAAACGATGACGGATGACATCGTGTTCAGGAGCAGAGAAGCAGATAAAATCGAAGCTCCCACTATCGATCTACTGGTCATCTCAGCACAAGTAGGTCCCGCTTGGATAAAAAGGATCTTAGTTGACAGTGGAAGCTCTGTGAATATTTTGTTCATGTGGGCTTATGATCAAATGAAGATGGAAGCCGCAGACTTGAAGCCCTGTCAATCTCGAGTCCATGGTTTCAACGAAAGTGCCACAATCCCCACTGGGATGGTGGAACTGCCAGTAGAGTTGGGAGTTGGAGAACGTCGGAGAGTAAGGATGTTGCAGTTCATCGTTTTGGACATAGACTCCCCCTACAACGCTTTCTTGGGCCGACCGACCCTCGCTGAATTCAGAATAGCCATTGCCCCATGGTGTTTGACCTTAAAATTTCCCACTGATCATGGAATAGGAATCGTTCAGGGAGATCAGGCCACTGCCAGAGCCTGTTATGTTGCTGAGCTGCGGGAGGCGCAGCTAAAGGAGAAGGGAAAGGGCGTAGAAGAATCTCTCTGCGTCCGTTTCACCGATAATTGACAATTAACGCCCGAGCCCAGGCCCGGGCACCCCAGCCAATTCCTCAAGGATCTTGACCCGAGAGAAACTGAAGACAAAGGAGAATCTAAAGAAAGTCAAGCATCCCTGGCCGAGCTAACGATTGATGTCCTAATTGACAATAACGATGATTCAAAAATGATAAAGATTGGATCTCAGCTAAGCCAGCGGAGTATAAACATCCAACTCCGAATTCCCAGAGCGCGAACCGGAGTATAAACATTCAACTCCGTATTCCCAGAGTGCGAAGCGGAGTATAAACATCCAACTCCGAATTTCCAGAGCGTGAACCGGAGTATAAACATTCAACTCCGTATTCCCAGAGTGCGAAGCGGAGTATAAACATCCAACTCTGAATTCCCAGAGCGCGAACCGGAGTATAAACATTCAACTTCGTATTCCCAGAGTGCGAAGCGGAGTATAAACATCCAACTCTGAATTCCCAGAGTGCGAACTGGAGTATAAACATTCAACTCCGTATTCCCAGAGTGCGAAGCGGAGTATAAACATCCAACTCCGAATTTCCAGAGCGCGAACCGGAGTATAAACATTCAACTCCGTATTCCCAGAGCGCGAAGCGGAGTATAAACATCAACTCCGGACTCCCAGAGTGCAAGTGCCAATTCCAAGTCTCCCGATCGCAAACATATGATCGAAACTTAAGCCGGTGTAACCAGCCACTGATGAATGAATGGGAATCCCCGGAGTATGAAAATGATTATCGACAATCAAACAAGCATGGACGCATTACTCAATCTCCGCTTGCTTTAGACATCCGTTCGGTGGCGCGAGACTCAACATGTTACAAGTAAGAAGCGATCGTCGGTTGACGGTTTACAACTCATCCCTAAGACTGGGGGCAGGACTTAGGCATCAACCACTGATTGAAGCAATGGGATGTCAGAATTTAACTCGCTTCCCGGTCGAAAGCCATGTCCACAGTTCCCGAACTTGGCAAACCAAAACAAACTTGATTCGGAACATGAAACTTCACAAGTGCATTTCAGACACTGAAACACTTAGACAAATACATAATGACAAAAAAGAAAAAGTTTCATTCCTATTGATTATAGAAGACGTTCGTGTAGAAGTTTCCAAAAAATTCCTACTAGCAGGGGTCGAACCCGCATCTATACACGGCTAACAAAATGCAAAATCAAAATAGGCCAGATGATCATGCCTAATCTCTCTTCTTCCTTGGCTTCCTCTTCAGTGCGGACCCACTGGAGCCATCGCCAATCTTCCTCTTCGAGCCTTTACTTTTCGGCGGTTGGTCTTCAGGCGAGGGCATTATGTCGACGTCCTCCTCCAAACTCGTGTGAATAAGAATGCTCCCTACGGGCGGAGTCGGAGGAACGGGATCAATTACAGAAGGTGGAATGGGCAGGCTGGTGAGAAAGACAGAACCACCAGGAGACATCATTCCGAGCGGGGCAGGTCCCGATGCTACCATCCTACCTCCAAAGCTGCCGCCATATCCCGCTGCTGCCAGTTCGACGTCAATCTGAGCAAACATCTCCTCTTCGGTTACTGCTTGAGCCCCACCGGGGGCATCAGCAGTTGGCATTGAAGAGCTTGCAGAAGGATCAGTTCTGCTCATAACAGATGACAAGTCAGCACGAGGATCGCCGTGGCGGCGGAAGAGTTCATCCATCAGCTGCACGTCGAACGCGATCGTACCACCCTGCATATCACCAAGCGGGGCAGCTGTACTCATGGTGGTTGCCTTGGTCATGATAGCCTCCTGCATTTGATATGACTCTTGAGTGGCAGGAGGCATGGCCGGTGCGGCATCGATCACTGGATAAAGAATAAAAGAATTGTTAGAACTTAAACTCGATCGAAGACTTCGACTCATGAAAGACATGTGGAATGTTCGGAGTACCTTCCTCAGTTTGGCTTGTAAGGGACGGGGCGGCTTCAGTCGTTTGCGCTGTAGTCGGAGGCATTTGCGACTGATCCGGGTTATAGGCAGTGTTGACCACCGGAGCAGAATAACCGGACCAGCCACCTTCCAAATTAAAGCAAACCAACTCTTCCACCAGAACCACCGAATCAAAGCTCCACCGGTCCACTCTATCTCACTACCGAACCAACCTGCTCCCTACCACTGCCGGACCAACCCACTCTGTCTCACTACCGAACCAACCTGCTCCCTACCACTGCCGGACCAACCCACTCTGTCTCACTACCGAACCAACCTGCTCCCTACCATTGCCGGACCAACCCACTCTGTCTCACTACCGAACCAACCTACTCCCTACCACTGCCGGACCAACCTACTCCATCTCACTACCGAACCAACCTACTCCCTACCACTGCCGGACCAACCTCACCACCGAACCAACCTCACTGATCCAACCTCACTACCGATCCAAACCCCACTTCCATGCATAGCCGAACCAGAGTGCTACCGGACCAAGACGTGCCAGGCCAGATCAGATCAGCCCAGGCCCACCAATAGCTATGCATATCCAAGACCCCTACCCCCAGCCTCACTCTATAAATAGAGGGGCAGGGGTACAACAACAGGGGACAAGTTTGAGAGCTCAAGGACGGAGAGAACTTTCAAACAACTTTCTTTTACTTGTATCAAAGCTTTGTACTTGTAATCTAAACAAGAGAATAGAAATAACATATAAAGTGGACGTAGGCACATTTTGGCCGAACCACTATAAATCTGCGTGTCTTTTTACAGTTTAGCCCCTGCTTTTAATATATTTGAATAAATCACCCAAACCACTAAGAACAACATAAGATCTATTAAACCATACGACTTTGAGGTGTTTGTCCATTTTTTGTGCAAACATTTTTGGTGCTTTCACTGAGAACTAGAAGCTCGAAGCTTCAGCTTCTTCCACTTAACCTTTTTTCCTAACAGAATCATTCATCGTTTGGAAAACATGCCTCCCAAGCAGAAAAAAGATGTTAACAAAGGAAAAAACATCGCTTCCAGCAGTCTTCCAGATCTAGCGGTCACGGATCAAGTCAATCGTCCTCCTCTAGCAGCAGTACCGAATGAAGGACAGGCTAATCCGACCACTCCTACCGCAGAACAGCCCGCAGCAATTACTAGGGCAGATCTAGACAGGGTTGTGGTTGAAGTAACTAACCGCTTCACGTCCCAGCAGGAAGCCTTGGTGGACCATCTCATGTCACGCTTAAGGGATGCTGAAGAGTCCAACTGCAACACTGAATCATGGGGCGAGTCCCAGTCTGGAGGATCTCAGAGACAACAAAGATCTTCCTTCTTTGAAGGAGCTAACGGTAGAAGCAGCCATGGTAGGAGCCGAGATCGAGCACAGCCCGAAGTTAGGCCTGAAGAAACGCTTGTAACCGAACCCCACGGGGGAGGTACCGGGCGGAGGTCAACTGTAGCTGAGCCTGTCATACTGCCTAACCACGGAAACGCCAGTGAACGGGGCCGAGCTAGAGTCCAGCCCGAAGTTGGACCCGAGGAAGTGCTTAGATCAGAACCCAGCAGGGGAAGATCAAGGCAAGAGCCAATTGTAGCTGACCCTAGCATGCTCCCAGAAGACCAAAGGCAGCCACTGGAAAATATGAGGAATGATAGACGATACCATCCCTACAGGTCATCTGGACGGAATCAATCCCACAGAACAGAACCAAACTCGTTTCTATCTGCTCCAAATTTTGATGAAAGGATGGCACGCTTATTCAGAGAGTGCGTCCAACGGGAGCAAAGAGATCGAGGGATAGGTGCTAGGGTAACCAGCCCTTTCGCCCGCAATATCGAAATTGCTATCACCCCCCGAGAATGGAAGATGCCAACAATGGAACCTTACAAAGGAACCTCCGACCCCGTTGTACACTTACAGAGATACACACAACATATGCTCATGAGTGGAGCGACAGAGGGAGTACTGTGCAAATGCTTTCCACTCTTCTTAGCACATCTCGCTTCCTCCTGGTTCTGTCATTTACCCCAGGGATCCATCAGCTCGTGGGAAATGTTGAAAGAAAAGTTTATCATTCAGTTCCGCATTCATGTGGAACAACCTAAGGACGCTTATTCCTTATCCAGCGTCAAACAGAAACTTGGAGAGAAACTGCAGCAATACCTAACCCGATTCAATGCCACAGCGGCCGCAGTCCAAGATGCCGATGAGAAGCTTATTCTAATGGCCCTCTGTAGTGGTGTGCATCCGGACACTAAATTTGCTAGAAGGTTGACAAAAGAAAAGCCAGCTACTTTACCCGATTTCTTCCATGAAGCCGGGAAATATATGAGGCTTGAGGATGCTGCCGTTGAGGGGAAGTCTGGATAGCAAAATAAGGCAACTCACAGCAACGCACCTACTGTGGCAAGGGACGTTCGGAGAAATGATTCCAGAGACAATGTTGGGGGCAAGAAGGGAGAAAAGCGCCTATATCGGCCAGGACCGAGATTTGATACTTACACTCCTTTAAACGAAACCGTCGAGAACATCTTCCTTGCCACCCAAGGTGAAGTTAGATACAAACGCCCACCATACAAGAAGGAATCAGATAACGCGCAGAAGTCTGGAAAGTTCTGCCGCTTCCACGAATCTCATGGGCATGATACCAATGAATGCCATCATCTCCGGGACTTGATTGAGGAACACATCAGAAGGAAGAAACTGGAACGCTATGTAAAAGGTCAGGACAGGACTCCAACTCCTGCCAATGAGAACCCAAGGCTACCCTCACCGGAGATCGGCAGAGGAAACCGCAACACTAGCGGCTCTAGTCAAGAGAAGATAGTGGTCCATACCATCTCGGGAGGACCGCACATCGCAGACAGAAGCTGGAAAGAGATGGAAAGATATGGAAAGTCGCTCAGAGACAATAAAGACTGTGTCAATTCGGTTATAGAAGAGCGCCACCCAAAGCGGAAAGAAAGTGATGACATCACATTCGGTAAGCGTGACCTAGAAGGAAGGCAATACCCTCACATGGATCCCATGGTTATCTCTGCCCGGCTCGGTCCCGCCGAAGTTTACCGAATTCTAGTAGACACTGGAAGCTCAGTAAATATCCTGTTCAAACATGCATTCGACAAAATGAAACTATCAATGAAGGATGTATCTCCCTGCGATAAACCACTACATGGTTTCACTGGAGATGCGAAGATGCCCCTCGGGCAACTGGACCTCTTTGTTGAAATTGGAAGCCATCCCCGCTCCATTGTACGGAGACAGACGTTTATGCTAATAGAAAACCACTCGGCCTACAACGCCTTCTTAGGAAGGCCAGCCTTGTCTGACTTCCAAATTGTCCTAGCCCCATGGTGCCTAAAGATGAAATTTCCAACGGACAATGGAGTAGGGGAAGTAGAAGGAGACCAGGATGTTGCTCGAGACTGCTATGTGACTGAACTTTGCAACAACCACAGGAAGGATAAAGGGAAGGGTGTAGAGGTTGCCCTCTACACGAAAAGTCTAGAAGCATAGCAACTAAAGAAAGCCCCTCCTCTTCGGTATACCAGCGACCCTTTCAATGAATTAGACCCCAGGGACAAAGAGGAGGAGGCCACCGCCGAGCCTGCAGAGGCTATGGAGTTTGTATCTGTAGACAAGCACGACTCGAGTAGACTGTTGAAAATTGGGTCCTAACTAAAAGCAGAGTTGAAGGAGCAACTCATCGACTTTCTCCGCCACAACTTGGATGTATTCGCATGGTCACACGCTGACATGACCGGAATCTCCCCCGACGTAGCATTCCACGTACTAAACATTGATCCTACCAAGGCGCCCGTAAAAAAAAGAAAGAGAAGTATGGGGGCAGAGCGATCAGTAGCCCTCGATGAAGAAGTAAAGAATCTACTCGCCAATGACTTCATACGAGAAGCCATCTACCCGGAATGGATCGCTAACCCGGTGCTGGTAAAGAAGGCTAATGGGAAGTGGCGAACATGCATTGACTTCTCTAACCTAAACGACGCCTGCCCAAAGGATTGCTTCCCACTTCCCCGGATCAACCAACTTGTAGACAGCACAGCCGGTCACGAGCTCTTATCTTTTATGGACGCATACTCAGGATATAACCAAATTCCTATGCATGCTCCCGATCAAGACCACACTAGTTTCATCACTGACCGGGGTTTATACTGCTATAAGGTAATGCCTTTCGGACTTAAAAATGCAGGAGCCACCTACCAGCGCCTCGTCAACAAGATGTTTGCAAGGCTAATAGGGCAAACTATGGAGGTATACTTGGATGACATGCTGGTAAAGTCAAGGAAAGCTGACGATCACGTAAGCCACCTAGGCGAGATGTTTCAAGTACTTCGCCAATATGGAATGAAGTTGAATCCTCTAAAATGCTCCTTCGGAATATCATCAGGAAAGTTCTTAGGATTCATCATCCATGCCATAGGGATTGAAGCAAACCCTGAACAAGTCCGAGCGCTAAGGGATATCAAGATACCTTCCACTTGAAAGGAAATGCAAAGCCTGAATGAAAAAGTGGCCGCCCTAAGCCGATTCATCTCCAAAGCAGCGGACAAGTGCGTCCCCTTTTTCGAAGCTCTAAAGAAAGACAAAGGAAAGTTCGAATGGACTGACGAATGCTTAACCGCTTTCCTTAACTTAATCGAACACCTCCAGAAACCACTGGTACTCTCGACTCCAAGCGAAGGCGAAGAGTTATACCTATACCTTGCTGTGTCATCTCATGCCCTAAGCGCTGCCTTGGTAAGGGAAGACAACAGCACGCAGCGGCCAGTTTACTTCGTAAGTAAGAGGTTTACGGGGGCAGAAGTCAGATATCCTAAACTTGAGAAGCTAGCATACTGTTTACTAATCACATCACGGAAACTGCGTCACTACTTCCAGTCCCATTCCATCAAAGTTCTGACCGATCAACCACTGAGCCAGGTACTCCATCGTCCCGACACTTCTGGGCGACTACTTAAATGGTGCATTGAACCAAGTCAGTATGATATCACCTATCACCCTCGCACCGCCATCAAGGGACAAGCCATGGCTGATTTCATTGCAGAATTCACTACCAACGAAGACAAGGAGCAATTGGAAATAGCAGAAGACGTCAAGTGGAATCTCTTTGTGGATGGTGCATCAAACGAACAAGGCTCGGGAGCAGGTGTAGTAATAATCACTCCCAGGGGAAATAAGCTACACTATGCTATAAGGTTGGAGTTTGCTACCAACAACAACGATGCAGAGTATGAAGCAGTGATAGCTGGATTAGAACTTGCCTTAGAAATCGGAGCCAATTCTTTGTGTCTTCATAGCGATTCCCAACTTATTGTTAATCAAATACTAGGAGAGTTCCAAGCTCGAGAAGAACTACTTATAGCGTATTTAAAGAAGACCAAGTTACTTCTCAACCGATTGGACCACTACTTAGTCAAACACATCCCTCGGGAAGAGAACCAAGAGGCCGACGAATTGGCAAAGCAAGCATGTGTGAGAGACAGCGCCATCTTCGGAGCAGTAACCATCTCAAAGCAACTGACCCCAAGTTTTGAGCAAGTGAATCTGATAGCTGCAACTGAAGAAGCAACTTGGATGACTCCCATCCGAGACTACATACAAAGCGGCACACTACCCAACGGGCGTAACGAAGTCAAGAAAATCTTGAGGAAAGTTTCTCGCTACACAATACAAGAAGACATCCTCTATCGGCGTGGATTCTCTAACCCGTTATTAAGGTGTGTCGCTGGGAGGGAAGCCAAGGAAATCTTATCCAACATTCATTAAGGAAGCTGCGGAGATCACACCGGAGGGCAAACTTTAGCAAAAAAGATACTCCGATATGGATATTTCTGGCCCACCTTAAACAAGGACGCCTTAGATTTCGTCAAAAAATGTGACAGATGCCAGAAGTTTGCTAAGATTCCACGGCTACCAACAACTGAGATTACTCAAATGACCAGCCCTTGGCCCTTTGCAGTATGGGGAATTGACTTAATCGGCGAACTGCCAATGGGCCGAGGCGGGGCCAAATATGCTATAGTGGCAGTCGACTATTTCACCAAATGGGTGGAAGCAAAACCTCTGAATAAAGTATCTTCAGCAAAAGTTATTAACTTCTTGATCAAAAATGTTCTGTGCAGGTACGGAGTCCCACTCAAAATCATATCAGACAATGGACTTCAGTTTGACAGCGAGGAATTCGCCAACTGGTGCCAAGAGCACGGAATTCACAAAAGCTTCTCATCCGTAGCGTATCCCCAGGCAAACGGACAAGTCGAAGCCGTCAACAAAATTCTGAAAACTCTAATCAAAAAGAAACTTGAAAAGTCAAAGGGCGCTTGGGTGGATGAACTCCCTACGGCACTGTGGGCCTATCGCACATCTTTCAGAACATCAACAGGGCATACTCCTTTCTCTTTGGCATACGGATCGGAGGCTATGCTCCCAGTCGAAACCATCGTGCCTTCCCACCGTAGGATCCACTATAACCCGGAAGAGAACGAAGAACTCCTTCACATGTCTTTGGATCTAGTTGAGGAGAGAAGAAATGATGCAGTCCTTAAAGCAGCGGCCCACAAGCAAAAAGTGGCAGCACAATACAACTCCAAAGTCAAGCACCGTACCTTACGAGAAGGGGATCTTGTCGTCAAGTGAATCTTCCCTCGCCCCGGAGCACTAGATCCTATCTGGGATGGACCATATGTAATTCATAAAGATCTCCACAATGGAGCTTATATTTTGTCAACGGTGGACGGAGAGGTGTTCCAGAGGGCATGGAACATCCAATACCTCCGTCGATACTTTTCTTAACTTGTACTGCCCATATGAAGTGAATTAATAAAGAGAATCAGTGGACGTAGGCCTTTTCGTGCCGAACCACTTTAAAAAAACCTTGTCTCTTTTTTAACTTGTTCCTTTATATCTTGGCTGCTTGTTAACTTTATCCTTTTCTGTTGAACAAAATCCTATGCGCATAGCATTTCCACTCAAAGCACTCCACAGCGCAGCTTCACCTGGACAAGACCTAACAGGTACTATGCGAATCTATGCCCTCGCCAATGAGACACTTTTGCTCCGGCATCCCTCTGCTGCGGGTTAACTCATTGCTCGCGACGGCCCTTAAAGCCAACTGTAATGAGCCGATTATAAGCCACCGAGAAGGCCGACTATAGCCGAGGCAGCTCATTACGGCGTTCGGCTCGTCGGCAACTGTGAACCGACTATAAGCCCCAACATAAGGTGTGGCCAGCCAGGGGCAGTTCACGGTTGACGATCGGCACCCACGCTAGCCAGCCACAGTAAATCGAATAATACCCACGATTATGGGCCATAATGGCCCGGGTAGTTACTGTGCGCGATCTCGGCTCCGATGTGTCTTAAGTGCGGCTGTGGTAAAAAGAATTAACTCCCCACGGAGGCGTAAGATGGGTGACAAATGTCTCCAAGACCCACAGCTAGGGAAAGTGACTACAAAGCCCGTTTGCCATGAACTTAAGCACATCGACGGCCTTCCGTGATTGGAAGTTTTACTTTTTCACATATTTCAATTTTACTTAAGAAACTTTTCTCATATCCTCTGTAACAATCCCTGAAGTACAGGACACAGAACAGGAGACACTCACTAATCGAAGCGGATACTCACAGCAAGATACTGGACCGCATCCCTTACTCGGTCACACAGGATATTCAAAGCTGCCATCTACAAGCAAAATATAAAGGGCGGTATTTCCTTCTTTCATATGTAAACACATGACTATAATTTATTCACACCTCACGCTAACGTTGCAAGTCATGAAATTATGTTTTAAACAAGAACCTGACATCAAACACAATTTGATTACAAGAATATGCATAGCTATATTTCTCATCAACATGTCAAAATAAGCAAAAAACATTCAAAAGACGACAAAATCAGCTTAAGTTAAAGAATTACACGTCAAGAATAGAGCTATTTATTACAAGTAGCAAAAATTACAACCTAAGAGTTACTTTACTGTTTTAAGACTAACATATACAACCATGTCAAGTCCACAAAAAGAATTTTTCAGGTCTAATCAGGGAGTCGGCTGCGTCGGAGTCTTATCCTTGTCCTGTTGCCCACCTGTCCGGTCAGAAAAAGAATTCGTTAGTGATAAGCAACCAAGTTAACGGAAAGACTAGAAAGGAATACTTACCAGCATCTGCTCCTTGATCAACTTGATCATCATCCTCCGCTTGCACACCTGTCTCCTCAGCTGCAAGCAACCGCATGCCCTCCTTCACCGCCACCTTCTCCTCCTTGGTAAACTGGGTGGTAACAGCATCCATCCTAAAGGCCACGCCACCCTCCTTATCTGCCTCAGCCTGGGCCTCCTCTAGAGCCCTTAGATAGATCCTAGCCATAACCCGAGGGTAATCATCCATCCAGGACAAGTTACCCTGCCTCCAAGTACGGAAGTACATATCCTGGAGCATCCCCTCCATCAGCCCCTCATTCTCTTCAAACTCCCTCGCACGGGCCTCGGAATCCGACAACCTTGCGACGGCGGCATCTCTCTCCAATTGGTATCTCGAGCAGTCAGCCTGAAGGGATTTCCGCATCGCCTCCCTCAACTTGGCTTGAGCAAGCTCTGCAGCCTCAAGCTTCCCAGATAACTCCTTTATCTGCTCAAGATCCGCTTTTCGAACCTCGTCCACCATGCCAATGGCCATATCGATCTGTTCCTTGCAAGTAGCCTCCATTTTCCGCAGTTCGGCCCGGCTGGCCTCTTCCATAGTTTTCTTTAGACGTCCGGAGGCGGCCTCGTGCTGAGAGATCTGGATGGCCTGATCAGCGAGTTGCTTGGCCTGGTCGGAAACCACTAACCGCAGTCTTATGTTGGCACTCCCAATTTCCTCCCCGGCCTTGACCAATCGGTCATGATGCCCCATCAACTTCCTGGTCTCCTCAGCAACCCGGTCGATATTTGCTCTAGCTTCGTTCCCCATAGCGACAACCCGAGTAGTAAGCAAATCAAGGTCCAGGGATTTGGCCTCATCAAGAACCTTTACCATAGGGTTGCGAGGAAGAAGGTGCTCACCGGTAACCTCGTCGAAGGAAATATCATGAGAACTTGGATCCAGATCAGGATGACTCGCAAATGGATTACGAGCCAAGCCAGGACGATCAATCTGAGTAACGGTAGGATTTTCAGATGGGTGCGGAGAGAGTGTGAACTCGGTATCCTCCTCCGTGATATCATGAAGAGGCTGAATTGGGGGCTGAGGACCAGGTGAAGGCTCGGATAGGGAGAGACTCCTCTTTCTCTTTTGAATATCCTCTCCAATAACCCCGAGAAGAGGACGGTAGCCGACTACATCCCCGGAACGGTGGGTCGGAGGCTTCGGCTTGGCGGAAGCTTTGGAGAGCTTGTATTGTTCAAGCCTGCCGAAGATCTGAGGTCTTGGCCGTTTTACCTGCTCCTGATATGAAAACCAAGTGTCACCAACATGTATTGAGCCATCATTCAAGAATTAAAAGAGTAAAGTGAAATTCACCTTGAACCGCCGAAGTTGCTTCAGTAGAGGCGCTCCTGGAAGATAAATCAACGTCGGTCCCAACTTTATCAGCTCTCTTAGATTTCTCCGTCCCCTCCAGACCTTCGAAGGCTTGGCGGAAAGCGTCATCCGTCCACTCTTGCATCTCGCATACTTTCCCAGAAGACAAAGCCCCGACACCGTCGCCACCTCCGATGCCTTCTCCTCCATCTTCGCCTTGCTCCTCCTCCACCTCTCCCTCCTCTGGGATATCTGGACATGTGCTGGGAGAGGGACCGTCAGACTTTTTGAGCTTCTTCCCCCCGGCAACCGGATGTTTTGGAAAGGGCCTCCTTTTACTGCTCTTCGACTCGGCCCCTTCTTTAGCTTGGGCAGCCTTCTCTTCAGCCGCGTCCCTCTGCTTGACCACGGACTGCTGTGGAAGGATCAAGCTGTACTCCAAGAGTGTAGCGTTCCTGATCAGGTAGGCAGCCGACCTATCTCTCCCAGTAATAGCTTCTATTTCTGCTGCCGTCTGAACCAGGCGGTCATTCTCCACGACCGCAAAACCACCTGTCGCTAGCAAAAAATAAAAACACATAAGAAAGAGTATTGCAACCAGAACGGGAATTAAAAATAAAGCTTTGACTTACATCCGGAGGTGAAGCGCCGAATAGAAACGGAGTCATCCCTGACAAAGAACCATTCCTTCTTGAACATGCTGTACTTGGAGTATAAATCCAGGACCGGCTTAAAAGTTACGGCCGATTCCAAGCTGATATAGGGAGACCCCTTCTTGTAACCTCTCAAGTTGTACAAATACCAGATCTCCCGGTTGGAAGGAGGACGCCCATATCTCCTCTGGAAGATGACAAAGAGACTCACCAGAATGGCATAAGAGTTGGGCTGAAGCTGGAATGGAGCTACCTTTAGATATGTGAGAAAGCTGACTACCCAGGCGTTGAGAGGCGGGATGGCCTCGCACATGCAATGGTATCTGCTGTAGGCAATATATCCTTCGGGAGGATCATACGGCATCACTCCTGCATCCGGCAATAACATGCATGCTCGGTCGATCCCGAAGGAGCGAGATATAACATCGAGTTGCTCGCCCTTGAGTAAGCTTGGGAAGCAATCAAGAGGCAAGTTAAGAAGTTCCTGAGGACCGTATCCATCCACTAATGATCTCGGGGTGGGCCTGTGACGGACAGGTCCTGGCTAAGCTGGGGGCACGGCGGAAGGCTCTTCTCTGTCATGAGATCTCTTTTTCTCTGATCGGGTTTCCACTTTGTGAGACATTTATCTGCAGACACAAGAAAGTATATCGTTAAGACACATAAACTATGTAATCTAGAGTTTCACTAGTGATTCAGGTATAAAATTCCATCCAGTAGAAGATTCATTTAACACTCGGAATCCCCGAAGTCGTTCAGTAAGGCCCAACCAAGAAGCTCATTCGGCATTCCAAATATAGAAGCTCATTCGGCATTCCAAGTATGAAAGTTCATTCGGTCATTCGGAAGCCCAAAGGCTCCGAGTTCGTTCGGTGCTTAAAACGCCCCGAGTTCATTCGGTATTCCGGCCCTAAAAGTTCGTTCGGCAGAGGCAAACTCACCTGGATCGGCAGTTAAGTGGGACTCGGTGCTCAGTTGATTCGTTCAAGCTTGATTCTGCACTTAGTTGGTTCGGCTATCTCACTCGATAAGGAATGGCGAAGGCATAACACCTCTACTTATAGGCAAATAAAGGACACCGGACCAACTGGACCGGCACTCAGGGACCGAATGAAGATGACCAAGAAACAAAGTAAGCCGTATGCCAGCATACGCCCCACTTTGGGGGGCAAATGTTAGGCGAATTCTCACCACCGGACCAGAATAACCGGACCAGCCACCCTCCAAATTAAAGCAAACCAACTCTTCCACCATAACCACCGAATCAAAGCTCCACTGGTCCACTCTATCTCACTTCCGAACCAACCTGCTCCCTACCACTGCCGGACCAACCCACTCTGTCTCACTACCGAACCAACCTACTCCCTACCACTGCCGGACCAACCCACTCTGTCTCACTACCGAACCAACCTTCTCCCTACCACTGCCGGACCAACCCACTCTGTCTCACTACCGAACCAACCTACTCCCTACCACTGCCGGACCAACCCACTCTGTCTCACTACCGAACCAACCTACTCCCTACCACTGCCGGACCAACCTCACCACCGAACCAACCTCATTGATCCAACCTCACTACCGGTCCAAACCCCACTTCCATGCATAGCCAAACCAGAGTGCTACCGGACCAAGACGTGCCAGGCCAGATCAGATCAGCCCAGGCCCACCAGCAGCTATGCATATCCAAGACCCCTACCCCCAGCCTCACTCTATAAATAGAGGGGCAGGGGTACAACAACAGGGGACAAGTTTGAGAGCTCAAGGACGGAGAGAACTTTCAAACAACTTTCTTTTACTTGTATCAAAGCTTTGTACTTGTAATCTAAACAAGAGAATAGAAATAACATATAAAGTGGACGTAGGCACATTTTGGCCGAACCACTATAAATCTGCGTGTCTTTTTACAGTTTAGCCCCTACTTTTCATATATTTAAATAAATCACCCAAACCACTAAGAACAACATAAGATCTATTAAACCATACGACTTTGAGGTGTTTGTCCATTTTTTGTGCAAACAGGCAGGAACAGCTTGAGGATCAACCGCAGGCAAAGATTCAAGCTGAGTTGACACCGGAAGATCAAGACTTGCATCATGATGTCCAACCCCGGAGCCCTCTCCTACCTCTAGGTGCTGGGTGCCGAGCCTCTCCTTCTCATAAGAGATCATTGAATCATGGAGAATCTTATTTTCATCATCAGTTAACAGACGATTCTCGAGCTCGAATTCATCCACAAACTCACCTTGGTGCGCCTCTTTCTCTTCCTCAACCAGTCGGCCCCAATCACTATGGAGATGCGTCGAATAATCATCGAGCCAGGCCAGACCACTGTGCCTCAGCACATTAGCGTTGTAAACAACAAGGAGGTCCTCAATGTCGGCCTCTAACCTGGACTCGGCCAACTTCACCCTCTCCTCGACCTCAGACTCCACTTTCTAGACTTTGGCCACCGCCGCATCCCATTCTCCCCTGAGCAGAACAGCCTGATCGCACACCTCCTGGGCTGCGTTGTTCGCGTCATCTTTTTCTTTGACCAAGCTGGCGAATTTGGCTTTTAGTTCATTAAGCTCCTTGACCGCCGCATCTCGCTCGGCGATGACTTTGGTATTCCAGTGGCCCATTTCCTTCACCAAGGCGACATGCGTCTGCCTCAACCTCTTTATGGCCACATCTTCTTCATCGGCCTTCTTAATGGCCTCGATCTCAGATTTTCGAGAAGACTCGGACTCAGCAGAGAGTACCTGAATAATACGATCCCTTTTCGCAAGCTCGGTCTCCATCTTCTCGATCTCTTTAGCCCGCTCGAAGGCCACTTTAGAAGCTTTTTCGGCAGCCTTCGCCCACTCTCGATATTGGGTATAGATGTCGTGGACAAAGTCATGCATCGTGCCTTCTACCCCTGATGGAATTCTCATCAAGTGGGGAGGGAAAACATAACTGTCGAAGTAAATATTAGGAAAATCCTTCTTCATTTGAGCCAACTTAAGGGCCCCTTCTCCAGTGGGATCAGCGGGGACCTGCTCTGTAACCATGGAAGATGTAGTCTCGACTCTCTAGAGATGAATCTCAGATCTGGGAGTGTGAGAAGACGGCCTGTGACGAGGAGGGTCTGGTGGATTTGAAGTTTGAACAGGAGGAGGAGATGGAAGTCTAGGAGGAGGAGAGCGCGACCTAGACCGATGTCTATACTCCCTATCCCTATCACGCCCGTATCTATCCTGGTGGCAGTACTCGCGGTCGCGATCTCTGTCTATGTCCCTTCGGTCGGAATCATAATAACTAGAGGCCTTTCGGGCTGAGCGAAGGTTACCGAGCATAGATCCTCTCCTAGACATAGTACCTGAAAATGATAAACGAAGAAAGAGTTAGCAACTTCCTAAGTCGGATGAAGTACAGTTGTGAATCATGTAGTGTAGTGAAGTGTATGCATGTGCAATCCCCCGACCAACCGGAAATGTCGGCCACACTCATAGCAAGCGACCCGCTCGGTTCATGAACACTATCGAGCTCCTCCATCCCGGCATCGTATTGAGACGACACAAAGTCCGGAATCGGAACATCGGCAAGTTCCTCAAAAAGATTCCCAACCGGCGGGGGAGGAGCCTCCGCAATTCTAATCCCCGGGACGGGCAAAGACACGACCACGGATTTAAATCTCCCGGATTTAGAGCGCTTGTGAGCAGCAGCCTTGCCTTGTCTTTTTCCTCCGGAATCTTGAACATCGGAAGGAGGCACGGCCGGGAGCTCAGTATCGGTGGGCGTTCTTTCTGGATCAACTTCTTCGGTGATCACAACTGCGGGCGCTTTGCGCTTCACGCGTTTCTTCGGGGCCACCCTATGTGTCACATCCAGGTGTATGCTCTGTCTTCGTTCTATCAGCCCGACAGCCCTCAAATTCCTGTCGGTCAGGACTAAGTCTATGTGCCTCTCTTCGCCCGGAAATGCTTAAAGAATCCGAACAAGCTCCCTGAAGTACGCGCCATCGGGGCGAGAGATTGCGGCTATAAGAAAGGAAAAGTATGTCAGTTTTTGAAGTCGGTTACTAACATCTCGGTAATTCAAGAGGGGATGGCGACACTTACGTCTATCTAACCACCGCCTAGCAAATCCAGGGGGGCACCGAACGTAGAACCATTCAGATTTGTAATAACTTAGCCTCCCCCAGGATCCCAGCACAATGTGGCATTTTCTGACTGCCTCCAAGAAGGTGAAGGAAGGGCTATCTCCATGGCTTTTGACATTGAATAAATATCTGATTTCGATCGGCTTCGGCGGTCGAAATAGGATCTCCATAAACAAGACGAAGGTGTTGTTCAGCAAGGCATATCCATTCGAATGTAGCTGAGATGGGGCTATGCCAAGAAACGATAAGATCTCCCTGATATAGTCATTGAAGGGAGGAAGTGTCCCCGCCGTGCAAGCGTGACGGTTGAAAGCAGTAAATCCTTCCGGAGGATAATGTGGCCTATCATTTGGCCCAGGAAGTAGCACGTCGTCAGGCGACAAACCGTGCCTTAAGCAAATCCGGCCTAACATGTCTTCGGAGATACCCGACGGCACCGAATCCGGTGGAGTACAAATAAACCGAGCCCCTTGACGCTCATCCGGAGCTATCTCAATAACTTCTGCTTCTATAACCGGTATCTCAATAGTTGAAGGAACAGAACTTGGAAATTCCGGCAGCTGAGAACTTGAAGGGTCCATGACTAGCTAGCTTATAAAAAATCATTGTTATACCGGCAAATAACACTCGTGCATCCCCCAGTGTAAAGTGTGTGAGTGAGTTGTGCAGTGCGGTAATGTATGTTATTTGAGAAGATCAACAGGATTGAAGGAAGCGTATGAATGACGAGACTTCGGAATTCGGTCGAACGGACCATCATCGCTGACCAACACAACCATACCATCCTACCATCGACTATCATTTCAGGTCAAAGTTCATTGTCATTTTTCATAAGTTGCAGTTTCATCGACGAGCTTCGATAGGAAAATCAGATATGCAGTGAAAAAGTTAAGTCCAGTTATGCAAGTTTAAAGCTAGACGGAGGCAATTGTTCAAGTATGTTGAAAATGTCAAATTTTTGGACGATCAAATTTGTATCGCTCGCAAGAGCCGTGTTCGCATCAATAGGCTATGGTCATATGCATATGAGTCAGACTCGGTCAGAAGGTTGGCATGCAAAATTCGACTCAAACCAGAAGGACCCGATTCGAAATCCCTAGTTCGACTCACTAAATTCGACTCGCTCCCAAAGACCACATAGTTCGATTCGCTCCTTCGACTCGATCCCAAGATCACGAGTTCGACTCGCTCCCAAAGACCACACAGTTCGATTCGCTCCTTCGACTCGGTCCCAAGATCATGAGTTCGACTCGGTCCCAAGACCACGCGGTTCGACTCGCTCCCCAGGACCATCGAGTTCGACTCGCTCCCAAGGCTCTACACTTCAACTCGATCCAGAGCCATCGGCTTCGACTCGCTCCGAAGCTACCCACTTCGATTCGATCAAAGGCGATCATTTCAAATTGATCAAACACAGCCCCTTCGTATCGATCCATAGATTCAGGGCGTTCGACTCGATGCGAAGCTCCACCATCGATCGATACGAAAGCCTCTGCCTCATCCTCTCGAAACCTCCCACTCCAGATCGACTCGAAGCTAAGATCCTGAAACTTTCGATCAATCACAACTCAGGTTGATTTAGTGCTAGAAAACCGAGTCTCATCATTCACGCGTTGGATTCGTTTAATGGGTTAACTAGATCTGTCAGATTAGTTCGAATAAGTGATGGTGTGAATCGATTCGAAGGCGAGGATTTTCGTTCTTTCTTCTCGAGTCTCAGAGCGATACGAAGGCAAGGAAGATAAAGATGAAAAGTAAAAAGTGAAAAAACGGCTAAGTGCCAGGTATTTATATGGACTCGAAAGTAAGGGGAATAACCAATTCGAATTCCAGTGGGGTCGAACACGTGCTTCGACTCCCTCTTCAGCGCACTGATGCAGAACTCCCTTTCGTGTCGCTCCTTCGACTCCATCCCCGTGACCAGTTCGACTCCCTCATGCAGCAATGAAAGACATCACTTCGACTCCGTCTTTTCTTCGACTCGCTCCCCTGTCTCCGGTGCGTTTCGACTCCCTCTCCAGTGCAGCGAGACAAGCGGTTCAAATCCATCAGGGAAGCGCCTTTCGACTCGCTCCATGTCGACTCGCTCCATTTCGACTCGCTCGGGTCACGTCCATCGTCGAGTCAAACAAGCGCTTCAAGAGGATCGTTACGAAGGAACATTCAAAACCAACCGTCAAGCGTTGTTGCAACGAATTTCACATCGGTTCAGGAGAGGATCGATACGAAATTCAAAAAACAATAAACTGACAATGACTCGAGGACGTACAAATGTCAACGGGAGTCAGATTAACATATATGCATAAATGTCGGACTAATATTCAATATTCCAGATTTTCAGAGATCAGATTTTCATCTAATAACGATTACAACGGCAAATGGATAACCACAAGCATACAGCAATCAGTTGCAACAATACATGGTATAGCGGTCAACAGTTTACATTATCAAGAAGAACGATCAAAGACTACAGCTTTCATCGACGAGACAAAAACTATTCAGAGTAGAGATGGCAGTATTTCAAAGCACGTCATGTTCCCACAAGACATAATTTGGGGGGAAAATGTTATCCCGCCTTTTGGCAAGGCCGTAACACGAAGGAATTGACTAATAACCGATGACGGCCCATCCTAGAAATCAGTTATACACGGGCTCACTACGGATATCGGCGAATTTTGTCCGAGTCCGGATCGAGCCAAAATTGGTAGGACATGACAAGCTAATCCATGGGAGCCGACGTTCAAAATCTCAAGTCAATCCGAGTTCGTATGCTCAAGTTATGAGGGATGCAAAATTGGACGAAAATCAGATACCATTCGACTCGCTCCTTTGACTCCCTCCTTCGACTCGCTCCGGTTCCCTCAGATATCAACTTCGACTCGTTCCTGTTTGACTCGCTGCCATCTGGAATACCTATTTTGACTCGCTTCGCTAAGCTACCCACTTCGACTCGCTCTCCCAGTGCTAGCTTCGACACGCTCGACCAGAGCTAACTTCGACTCGCTCGACCAGAGCTAACTTCGACTCTCTCAAACCAAGTGCTTACTTCGACTCGCTCGAAACAGCATCCATCAGAGATTCCTCTTCGACTCGCTCCACAGCCTTCACAAAACCACTATTCGACTCTATCTAGTTCGACTCCAACAAAGCGCCACGTCACCGAGTCGAAAGGAAGCGAGTCGAAACATAAGCGAGTCGAAGTGGAAGCGAGTCGAAGGGAACAGCCTACCGAAAACTCCATTTCGTATCGATCATATCTCCCAATCTACAAGTCCAAATGCTATGAAATTTTCACAGAAGACTACGTGCATGCTAAAGAATGCCCACGCCAAATTTCGACTCCATTGGATGAAATCTCGAGCGAGTCGAAATCTGCTCGTGTCGATCACGGATCGGACCGAAACTTCACGGGCTTGGGCGAGCGGGCCTGGTCATGTGCCAGGGAGGGTCTCCCGAAATCTGGGCAAAATACCAGCCTCCTACACCTATAAATAGACCCCCAAAGCCAACAAAAAAGGGGTTCTTCTTCCTCTTTGAGATCTCCAACGCCCGGACTCCGCCAGATCCAGATCTAAACTCAATTGCTGCTGCCATAAACAAGATTCACTGCTGCAAATCACAATTGACTACTGTAAAACATTGAATTCACTTGTAAACGCAAAAGAAAGATCAATAAAGCAAACTACTTCATAGTGGATGTAGGCTATACGCCGAACCACTCTAAATTCTTGTGTTTCCTTGCACTCTAATTATTCTTATTTTCTGAAATTTGGAGTCTTTGTTAGATAATTCTTCTTTTTCCATTTAATTTCTTCACTTTATCTCTTCAAAGACTTCCGAAGAGTGTTGTGCCCAATTTTGGTACAAACACTTGGTGGCCACACTTTCTAAAGGGCATTTTAGGAAGCACCCAAAAAATTGAATTAGGGTTTTATGCATGTATAAATAGCCCACTTATGTACATGTAAATATCTTCTACTCTTTCACATTAGTTAGGAAATTAAGAAAGGAAGTTGTAATGTCAATGTTTCATGAAATAAAAATGGCTTCCAAGCCTCTTTCTCTTTTCTTTTCTACATGCTTTTCTTTGCTTTTATGTTAATGTTTATGTAACAACCCACATATTTTACGATTGTATATTTAAATGTTTTATTTAAATATAGCATCGTTAATCAAATTAAGGTTTGAAATGTTACTTTTTGTAAACAGTCGAATTGGGACTCGAGACCACTTCCATTGAGTCCAAAATGGCGTTTACAACTTTTTTGAGTATAAACATCGATATGTTTGGAGTTGAGTAGAATTTTGCTATTTTTTCTATTTTGGGTTTGGGTTTCAGCCCACTAACCCAACTTAATACCCTAACTCAACTCCTCTTCATTCATTTCATTCCTCATTTCCTAACACTCTAGCTCAAGAGAAAAATGGGGGAAAAGATTGGAAATTAAAATTCCTAAACCTTAGTTTTATTAGGAAATTCAAGTTCTTGCTCTAAAATCAAAGAGAAGCTTAGGTAAGCATCCTCTTCATCTTCTCCATCTCAATCTCTCTTCAATTTTCAAAAATTCCTTTAACCTAACTTAGGAAAAACTCACCTTTGATAATAGATTGAAGATTCTAGAGGTGTATTGAAGAGGAATTGGTCTTGCCTTGTTTTAAAACTTCTCGTTCGTTGTTTTTGGGTTTAAAGGTGAGTTTTTGAACTCACATCTACGTCTATAACTTTCATTGTTGTTAGGTATGAATTCCTAACATCTATTCATGTTCATTTGCTTTTGATTTGAATTGATTTGGTGAATTTTCCAATTTTTGGTTTTTAAGTCCAATTTTATGAAAATCCTACTATGGATGTTTGGACATGATATTTGGGGTGTATCGAAGTGCCTATAAGGCTGGGTTGTCGATTGGCATAAATCCCTAGACTTCGTTGCTCGCCCGATCGCTCCTGAATTATTTTGGCCATAATGGCCTAGGCAAATTGTTGCCCAGACCAGGTGACTAGACGTCTAGTTGCTCAAGTCCAGACATCTGGTTATGGTCCCTGGAGAAAAAAATATAAGAACGCAAAAAAAAGGCAGAAACTGGAACCAGACGTCTGGTCCAAACCAACCAGACGTCTGGATGGTTTCTGAAAATTTCCAGAACCTAAATCTAGACATCTGGATTTACAACCAGACGTCTGGAACTGCCCATTTTGCCTATTTTGGCTGTTTTTTAGTGGATTTCCAATTTTAATAGATTTTTGTTGTTCCGGTTAGTTGTTATCACTTATTATCGACTTTGATGACTTCTTTCTTTGGATTTTTGGGAATATCCATTTGTTGGATTTGATATCGATTTTTATGGATTTAATTCACATTATCGTATGTGAATTTTTGGTGATTGATTGTTTTTACAATCATTTTGTGATTTGCCACTTTAAAATACAAAGGTTTCGATACTAGTAGTAAATACTAAATCTCTTTCATTAAAACGATTTCGACACTATTTTAAATATAAAGCTCGCTTTTAAAACCGTTTTCCAATCTATTAGTATACACAGACCTTTACCTCATTCGTATGAGAAATCTAATTAAACGGCTTAGCAAAACAAGTGGTATGAAACGCTTGCGTTTACTTCGTCGGTTAATTCTTGGACTTGTTCGATTGAACTCTCGTGACAATTTTCGAGTGGAAATCTACAATCTGTTCGTAAATATTTAAGTTAAGCTAGTGGTTATGGGACATGAAGCCTAACTCATTTATTTACTAGCTTAGTGTAATTTACACTTATTTTCGAGTGGAAGTCTACAATCTGTTCGTAAATATTTAAGTTAAGCTAGTGGTTATGGGACATGAAGCCTAACTCATTTATTTACTAGCTAAGTGTAATTTACACTTGTCGATTATTAATGATCATTTTGTGATTTAGACTAGCAATGTGCGATGTCTCTTTGTCCGCGTGGGGGACTGTACCCCGTTCTATTGAGCTTCGTCTCATTTTTATAGGCTAACGACCTACGGGCTTTATGGAGTTCGGTTCATCGAGCGTACCATTATTGCATTACGTCGTTGTTCCGAATTATTGGAGTTCGGTCCATCGAGCGTACCGTTATTGCACTACGTCGTTGTTCCGAATTATTTGAGTTTTAGGTTCATCGGGCGTACCGTTATTGCACTACGTCGTTGTTCCAACTCATTTGAGTTTCAGGTTCCTCGGGCGTACCGTTATTGCACTACGTCGTTGCGCCGGCTCTATGGTTAGCGACCATGGGATAGCGACCTGTTTGTGATACACGTGTTGGTGAGTTTTCATGCTCCCGTTTGTGATAGGCCTTCCCCTTTTTGTGATTTCTGGATTTCTAGTTGATGATTTCCAGAATTTGTGTTTCACCAATTTTTATGCGATTGGCATTGATATGTTTTGTCAATATTTGTGTTTTGGTGAATAATTTAAAGAATATGACATTCTTTTTGGTGTTTGAGAAAATTTGAGATATTGTATGATATTTGTTGTTATCTGATGTATACTTGTCACGGTATGGCATTATTGTTATCATACGTTTTTGTGATATCTCTTATCCTATCTCATTTTATATGATATTTATAGCTAGACTGATCCATTTATTATTTTCTTCTTAAATAATACTCGGGTCAGGCCGAGGTATTTCAGGTTCTTTTGCTTGACTTCTTATCTGGGACCATCACCTGACTTTTGGCTAACTACTTTAGATTAGTAGTTTTTGCTTTTATACATTTGAGTTAGAGACTCCTTGATGTATACATATTCTTTTGCTAGCACTTGTACCTATTCGTTTGTTATGTAGTGGATCTTGTATGACCGCTATTTTGATGTACACTTTTATGTGTTATATTCATATATGTTTCCGCCTTTGTGATATGAATATCTATGACTGATTTGTGTTATGCTTATTTCTATATTTGTTTCCAAAGCCCACATAGCCACTGTGTAGTAGCTTTGAGTTTGTATTTGATATGTTGGATTTCCTCTTTAAAAGAAATTGTCGTACTATTTAACATATCGGTATTCGCATAAAGCAATTACACAGATGGTCGCTCCTCAACAGCCTTATTCTTCGTGCTAGTTGATGGCATTACCCAGTAGTGTCCTTGGCTAGTGTGAGTATAGAGGAGGGGCGTCACAGCTTGGTATCAGAGCCAAACTTCGGAACAATGTAGAATATTATAACAAGGATCATTGTCCTAAGTCTCTCTTAGGAATCGTGCCTTAGGATTTATCCGAGTCTTAGGACCCGTTCTATCCTATTTTCCGTTATGATGCCTTGTTTTATCAATCAAATTTTTTTGATATCTATTCTGAGAATAACCTTTTTCCTCTTCTTTCTTTCTTTCTTAAAGAAGAGAAATGGTTAGACCTGGCCGTCCCAGCGCCGGTCAATCCATTATCCTATTCGAATTCTTTTGATACGGGTGCATCTCATTCTTTTATATCAAAAGAACTTGTTGATACTTTTTCTTTAATATTATGGGTTTGATAACTTCATTGAGAATTGCGAATCCCATTGGTAGATCCGCAACACTCAGTTTACTTTGTGAAAATGTCGGAATTATTTTATGTGATTATGCTTTCCTATCTGATTTGCATGTTATGCGCTACTTAGCCTTCGGAATTGATTTTTTGGGAAAGGATTGGCTTAATCATTATGAAGGCCATATCCTATGTCCCATGAGGACTATCCATCTTCGACATCCTCAATCTGTTAAGCAGGTTTTTAATTTTTCTCAATGATTTTGATTCCAATTCGGTGGCATCATTTTATTCTTTAAACCCACATGATGAGAAAAATGTTATTTCTCTCATTCAAGTAGTTTGTGAATTTTCCGGTATTTTTGAGCTTGTCTTAGGATTACCACCTAAGCGATCTATTGAGTGGTGCTAAGGTCTTTTCAGCTTGACCTTGCCACCAGCTTTCACCAGCTATGAGTTGCGGAGGGTAGGGTTCCCCTTACCGCATTCCGCACTCGTTATGATTCTTATGAGTGGTTCATTATATCATTCGATTTGACGAACCTTCCAGCTTATTTCATCCATCTTACGAATCGAGTATTCTACGAATATCTCGATGAGTTTATCCTTGTATTCATTGATTATGGATGAAAGCAACAATTTAAAATTTGCAAATCTTTTTAATAAGATATTTATAAGTATAATTGGATTTTGTTATTAAAACGAGCAAAGAATATTCGTAAAAATTTTAAGAGACATGTTTATCATATAGAAAATGATTTTGTGTTGTTTTTCCCATTGAGTGCTTTAAGAATTCTGGTCGATGCGCCTGATCAACGTTATCGATAGGAATATCCTAAATGCTATGATGAGACAGTCAAACACAGTAAATTGACTTGTAATAAGTAAATTTTTCTAAAAAGATGATTACATAAAGTTAATTATAATTTTGAATGTCTTAGCTTTTCGGGAAAGAGGATCATTTAAAAGAACTCCTTTCTGATGCTCCTATTCTTGTGATTCCCGAGGAGAATCAAGACTTTATTGTTTGTAACGATGCTAGTCGTATTGGTTTGAATGCCGTTCTCATGCAAAAGGGAACCTGTTATCGCTTATGATTCTAGGCAATTAAAGCCTGCCAAGACTAGATATGCCATTCATGATCTGGTGCTCGTGGCCATTATTTTCGCTCTTAGAATTTGGCGTCATTATCTTTTGGGAGAGAAATTTGTTCTCTACACCGATCATAAATCTTTAAAGTACTTATTTTCTCAAAAGGAACTCAATTTGCGTCAACAACGTTGGTTCGAATTCCTTGTATCTTATGATCTTGATATTCTCTATACTCCCGGAAAGTGAAATCGTGTTGTCGATACCCTTAGTTGTAAGCAACAAGCGGTTGTTTCCATGATGATATCCGAATGGAATGATCTCGAGACTTTGTCCACTTATGAGATTCGAGATCGTGAATCTGATTCGTGTTCATCTCTTGTTTTGTGTAGCCTTGAGGCTCATCCTTCTCTTTTGGACCGCATCCTTGTAGCTCAAAAGATAGATCCCGAATTGGTTCTTAGCCAAAGTTGTAGGGATAAAAAATAAGGTTGATGGTTTGAAAGACTTCGATATTGATGCTCGTGGAGGTATTCGAAAGTTTGGTAGACTTATTGTGCCGAATATTTGTGATCTTCGTAAAGACATTTTAGAAGATTCCCATCGTTCTAAATTTACCCTTCATCCCGGTAGTAGTAGCGACTTTATTATTGGGATGGAATGAAATCTGATATTGCTAACTTTATTAAGCATTGCTTGACTTGCCAACTCGTTAGGGCCAAGCATCAAAGGCCCGGTGGGTTATTGCAACCTTTAGACATTCCAGTTTGGAAGTGGGATCAAGTCTCCATGGACTTCATTGACGGTCTTCCCCGTTCTTGTTCGGGTCATGATAGCCTATGGGTGATAGTAGATAGACTTACAAAATCCGCCCATTTTCTTCCCGTTCGGTCCAATCGGACCGTACCTCTTTTGGCTAAACTCTATGTCAAAGAAATTGTTAAATTGCATGGAGTTCCTACTTCTATTATTAGCGATCGTGATCCATTATTTACTAGTGGATTTTGGAAAGGGTCTTCAAAAAGCTTTGGGAACAAAGCTTAATTTTAGCACCGCTTATCATCCTCAGTCCGATGGACAAACAGAGCGTGTGAATCAAACTCTGGAAGATCTCTTTCCTGCTTATGTTCTTGATTTTGGTGGAAGTTGGGGAGATCATATTTCTCTTGTTGAGTTTTCCTATAATAATAGCTTCCAATCTAGCATTGGTATGGCACCTTTCGAGGTACTCTATGGAAGGCCGTGCCGATCTCCTTCGTGTTGGCTTGAAGCCGGTGAGAAGCTGGTTTTAGGTCCAGATTTTATTCGTGTTTCATCTATGAAGGGTGTTGTGCGTTTCAGTCGATCGGGAAAATTAGCACCTCGATATATTGGTCCATTTCCCATCACCGAACGCATTGGTTCCGTGGCTTATCGCCTTTTTGTTACCGGCTCAATTTTCTGCTATTCATGACATATTCCACGTCTCTCAACTACGGAAATGCCTTAGAGATTCCGATTCTATTCTTGAGCCCGGTATTATTGACGAAATTGAAGTTTCACCTAATTTGACTTATGAGCAACATCATATTCGCATCATTGCTACGGAGGTTAAACGCCTCCGTAATAAAGATGTTCCGTTTGTGAAAGTTCAATGATTCTCAAATCCTAAGGATTGCTCTTGGGAATCCAGAGAATTCATCGAGCGAACACATCCGGACTTACTCTCTCGTGCTCCTTAAGGTGAACTTCTCATTTCAAAATTTCTTCTTTTGTGTTGTTATGCCTTGGTATGGTTGTTACTTTTTATTTTCTTCTTAAGTATTGCGAGGACGCAATTTCTTTAAGGAGGGAAGTCTGTAACAACCCGCATATTTTACGATTGTATATTTAAATGTTTTACTTAAATATAGCATCGTTAATCGGATTAAGGTCTGAAATGTTAATTTTTATAAACAGTCGAATTGGGACTCGAGACCACTTTCATTGAGTCCAAAATGGCGTTTACAACTTTTTTGAGTATAAACATCGATATGTTTGGAGTTGAGTAGAATTTTCCTATTTTTCTATTTTGGGCTTTGGGTTTGGGTTTCAGCCTACTAACCCAACTTAATATTCTAACTCAACTCCTCTTCATTCATTTCATTCCTCATTTCCTAACACTCTAGCTCAAGAGAAAAATGGGGGAAAAGATTGGAAATTAAAATTCCTAAACCCTAGTTTTATTAGGAAATTCAAGTTCTTGCTCTAAAATCAAAGAGAAGCTTAGGTAAGCATCCTCTTCATCTTCTCCATCTCAATCTCTCTTCAATTTTCAGAAATTCCTATAACCTAACTTAGGAAAAACTTCACCTTTGATAATAGATTGAAGATTCTAGAGGTGTATTGAAGAGGAATTGGTCTTGCCTTGTTTTAAAACTTCTCATTCGTTGTTTTTGGGTTTAAAGGTGAGTTTTTGAACTCACATCTACGTCTATAACTTTCATTGTTGTTAGGTATGAATTCCTAACATCTATTCATGTTCATTTGCTTTTGATTTGAATTGATTTGGTGAATTTTCCAATTTTTGGTTTAAGTCCAATTTTATGAAAATCCTACAATGGATGTTTGGACATGATATTTGGGGTGTATCGAAGAGCCTATAAGGCTGGGTTGTCGCTTGGCATAAATCCCTAGTCTTCGTTGCTCGCCCGATCGCTCCCGAATTGATTTTGGCCATCACGACCTAGGCAAATTGTTGCCCAGACCAGGTGACCAGACATCTGGTTGTTCAAGTCCAGACGTCTGGTTATGATCCCTGGAGAAAAAAATATAAGAACGCAGAAAAAAAAGGCAAAAACTGTAACTAGATGTCTAGTCCAAACCAACCAGACGTTTGGGAAGTCTATCAGATGTCTGGGAAAGTCTACCAGACGTCTGGAAGGTTTCTGAAAATTTCCAGAACCTAAATCCAGACGTCTGGATTTACAACCAGACGTCTGGAAATGCCTATTTTGCCTATTTTGGCTGTTTTTTAGTGGATTTCCAGTTTTAATCGATTTTTGTCGTTCCGGTTAGTTGTTATCACTTATTATCGACTTTGATGACTTTTTCTTTGGATTTTTGGGAATATCCATTTGATGGATTTGATATCGATTTTTATGGATTTAATTCACATTGTCATATGTGAATTTTTTGGTGATTGATTGTTTTTACAATCATTTTGTGATTTGTCACTTTAAAATAGAAAGGTTTTGATACTAGTAGTAAATACTAATACTCTTTCATTAAAACGATTTCGACACTATTTTAAATATAAAGCTCGCTTTTAAAACCGTTTTCCAATCTATTAGTATACACAGACCTTTACCTCATTCGTATGAGAAATCTAATTAAACGGCTTAGCAAAACAAGTGGTATGAAACGCTTGCGTTTACTTCGTCGGTTAACTCTTGGACTTGTTCGATTGAACTCTTATGACAATTTTCGAGTGGAAATCTACAATCTGTTCGTAAATATTTAAGTTAAGCTAGTGGTTATGGGATATGAAGCCTAACTCATTTATTTACTAGCTTAGAATAATTTACACTTATTTTCGAGTGGAAGTCTACAATCTGTTCGTAAATATTTAAGTTAAGCTAGTGGTTATGGGACATGAAGCCTAACTCATTTATTTTCTAGCTTAGTGTAATTTACACTTGTCAATCATTGATGATCATTTTGTGATTTAGACTAGCGATGTGCGATGTCTCTTTGTCCGCGTGGGGGACTGTACCCCGTTCTATTGAGCTTCGTCTCATTTATATAGGCTAGCGACCTACGGGCTTTATGGAGTTCGGTTCATCGGGCGTACCATTATTGCACTCCGTCGTTGTTCCGAATTATTGGAGTTCGGTTCATCGGGCGTACCATTATTGCACTACGTCTTTGTTCCGAATTATTTGAGTTTTAGGTTCATCGGGCGTACCGTTATTGCACTACGTCGTTGTTCCAACTCATTTGAGTTTCAGGTTCCTCGGGCATACCGTTATTGCACTACGCCGTTACACCGGCTCTATGGTTAGCGACCATGGGATAGGGACCCGTTTGTGATACACATGTTGGTGAGTTTTCATGCTCCCGTTTGTGATAGGCCTTCCCCTTTTTGTGATTTTTGGATTTTTAGAATTTGCATTTCACCGATTTTTATGCGATTGGCATTGATATGTTTTGTCAATATTTGTGTTTTGGTGAATAATTTAAAGAATGTGACATTCTTTTTGGTGTTTGAGAATATTTGAGATATTGTATGATTTTTGTTGTTATCTGATGTATACTTGTCACGGTATGGCATTATTGTTATCATACGTTTTTGTGATATCTCTTATCCTATCTCATTTTATATGATATTTATAGCTAGACTAATCCGTTTATTATTTTCTTCTTAAATAATACTCGGGTCAGGCCGAGGTATTTCAGGTGCTTCTGCTTGACTTCTTATCTGGGACCATCACCTGACTTTTGGCTAACTACTTTAGATTAGTAGTTTTTGCTTTTATACATTTGAGTTAGAGACTCCTTGATGTATACATATTCTTTTGCTAGCACTTGTACCTATTCTTTTGTTATGTAGTGGATCTTGTATGACCACAATTTTAATGTACACTTTTATGTGTTATATTCATATATGTTTCCGCCTTTGTGATATGAATATCTGTGACTGATTTGTGTTATGCTTATTTCTATATTTGTTTCTGAAGCCCACATAGCCACTGTGTAGTTGCTTTGAGTTTGTATTTGATATGTCGGATTTGCTCTTTAGAAGAAATTGTCATACTATCTGACATATCGGTACTCGCACAAAGCAATTACACAGATGGTCGCTCCTCAACAGCCTTATTCTTCGTGCTAGTTGACGGCATTACCCAGTAGTGTCCTTGGCTAGTGTGAGTATAGAGGTGGGGCATCACAGCTTATTTTTATGCTCTCTTTCTTTTAATGTTTATAGCTTAGATTTACATTCATGCAAGTAGTGTAGCTTTAATTTGTATGCAAGTTGATAGTAGTTAATCTCACTTTCTTCCTTTGTTTAGTTTTCATTTCTTTGCTTTTTAATGTTGAAATTTCCAAGTGTTGATTTGATAACACAAATGAGTAGCTAAACCCCTTCAATTTAGGGGTAATGAAGCTCTCTAACTCTATGTAATTTCAACATTTTTATGATTTATGATCTCTTTTGTTTGTACTTCATGAAAGTGATTTTTGATGTAAGTTTATACAAGTGGGTTTGATAGCTTATGTTGCTTTTGCAAATGAGCTATTCTTATTCAACATAAACACAATTTACATCATCATTATCTAATTAATTTTTTATTTTGAAATGAAAGTAAAAACAAATTTGATGATCTATATTACTAATTACAATAGTAAATAGATCATACTTAGAATAGCTTTTGCTTTGGCTTCATTTTCATGAGATTTCATAAGTGGTTTATTTGTTGTATTATAGTTTGATGGTTTAAGTTATGTTAATTAATAACATAAATAAACCATACTTATGATAAATGCAACAATTATTTCACTTAATATCAAAACTAGATATCATAAATTATTTGTTTGTTGATTTACAAAAATATGAGAGTGGATTTGCCTCTAAATTGTTCTCTATTCTCATAGTTTTTAAATCTCACTTTTATTCTAATTTTAGCTTCATATTGTTTACAATTTGTAGTTAACAATCTTCTCTCCACTTTGGTCTAATTTGATTGAATTGATTTTTAAAATCTAAACAATTCCCTGCAGATCGATCCGTACTCGCCACGTACTAAAATTGTACATCGTGCGCTTGCGGTTAAATTTTAATTTGAAATTTTTCGGCGATTCTCTAATCCGATAGAAAATTTTCCGTTGAACAAGTTTTTGGCGCCATTGCCGGGGATTTGTTTTTATTTTGATTTTCTATTTTTCAAATTTTTTCTGTTTGAATTTTGGGTGATTTTATTTTGTGTTTTTGTTTGCATTTAAAAAAAATTGTGTGTGTTTGTTGTTTGATTTGTGTGACATTGTTGTGTGCTTGTTTTTTAGTTGTTTTTGCATTAGCATATTTAAAAAAAATAGCATACACAAATTTAAAAAAATAGTTTATTGCATTCACAACTTTCTTTCACAAGTTTGTGTTTACATTACATTTACAAACTTTTGTATTCTCCTCTCTGTGTCAAACAACTTCTCACTATACATTATTATACAACTTGCCTATTCACAATTTCTATGCGTATTCAAACCACTTCCTCTACAACAAACTTCTAACCACTATGTCCACATTTCAAAACTTCTCCACCACCACCTTTCATCTCATCAACACTGACCATATCCCCATCTTCACCTGTCATAAATACCTCTACTGACCACCAAACACCAAGCATTCATATCAACAACCGCCATCTCTCATATCACATTCATATCACCACATTCACCACATTCATATCATAAATTCCACCAGCAACACCACGTCACTCAACCATCGACCAGCCTTAAACGCACAGCAACTCCATCCATCAACACTCCACTTCCTCACTAATCAACTTCACCTACAGAGCATCTTCCCCTTTAGACTGCTGACTGCTTCGGCTACTCAAACTAATACAAAACATACCACACTGCAGTGCAATCCATGTACAACAATCAGTGCCCTTCAAATATCCTAAGCATCGAATATCCCAAGCATTACCATTCAAATCACCATCATTTTTCCAATATCATCATTCCCCCTTCCTTCTCACATATCAACTGCTACCTACCTACCTAGAACAAGCAAACATACCTAGAAATTCACAACTTCCACTGTCTATCCCTTACAACAGTTCAAACCAGTTCAATTCAATGTAGTGCATCAACTTGACAGCACAGTTCAAACCTGCATAGTTCAAACTAATTCAAACCATTGCACCATCCACTTCATACCTAGACCATTGCACAACCACTTGTTCACCTCAGTCGTCTACCACGATGACATACAAATCAGACTTCATTCAAAGAAAATCAACCATATACACAAGCAACAGCCACTTACCTCTGTCA
Organism: Allium fistulosum; assembly: GCA_030737815.1. Classification (NCBI taxonomy): domain Eukaryota; kingdom Viridiplantae; phylum Streptophyta; class Magnoliopsida; order Asparagales; family Amaryllidaceae; genus Allium; species Allium fistulosum. The sequence continues at coordinate 692,556,263 of CM060903.1, read as the reverse complement.
ACAACATCCTCTGCAACTCTGCCTGCTCTGGCCATAAATCACTGCACCCATCCAACCATCAACTGCAAGTTGTTACATCATTAACCACATCAGCTTCCACTTCCGACTTTGTAAGTGATCACCTCATAACCGAAAGAGAAACCCACATCTCACTCCATCACTTTGCCTCTACAAATACATCAACCAAAACGCCTTCTTTTTCATCTCCTATAACTTCAACAAGCACCGCGACCTGCTACCCTCCACCCCCGAACTCCTCTACTAACCGCGTGAACACAACACTCCCTGGCGACTCTGCCACCACACAAAAAAACCAGAAGCACATACCACCTCAACCAACCTGCTGCTCCTCCAAACTCCCATCGCTACTCCAGAACAAAAGCTACAAACCCACACCCAATCGCCTCGACAACCACCGTAACACGACCTGCTACAACATCAATCAACAATCGAGCAACCATCAACCGCTGCAACTAAATTCCGCCACTTCCTCCCACCACCGCAATCCCAATCACGAACCAACCTCGACTCAAATCGAAAACCCCAAACAGCCAAGTCGCGTCCATCACAACACACCCATTAAATCACGATTTCTCAACACCACGATCTGGATAAATGTTTGGGATGGAAATTTATTGAATTTAGACTTTTTTTTATTTTGCAATTTTCGATTTTGGTTGCGAGAAGTTATGTGTGTTGCGAGAATTCGTTTGTGATAAGTGGTTCTTCAATAGCATTTGAGAAGTCGTTTGATAATAATTATTATTTTTCTTTTTTGTTCTGATCTTTTATTTATTAACATAATTTTGAATAGGTCGGGCCGGGTCCATTCTTGCTCTTGTTTTTGTTTTTATTTTCATTTTTATTTGTTAATTTTCTTTCTTAGTTCATTTTTCATTTTGTTCCCTAACAAAAAAACCAACAAGTTTCATTTTATTTTGTTTTGTTGTGTTTTGTTCTAGTTCTTTCTTAAAAAAAGAGAGCGAGTTTCAAATTGTTTTGTTTTCATTAGTTTTATTTTCACTTGTTTTGTTTTGTTTTAGTTTCTTCTTTGAAAAAAAACTGTGTGTGTGTATATATATATATATCTTTGTTTCATTTTTAGGTTGCCAAAGCAGAAAATCACAAGGAGAAGAATAGCTTGCTGAAAACTGCTGCTCTGCTTGCTAAATAAATTGCTTACTTAAAAAAAATTCACCCTTATCTGTTTTTATTTGCATTGCATTGTTGGTTGCTTGCATTTGCATTTTATATATAAAAAAAAATTCAAAAAACAAAAACAAACTTCATTTTAGTTGTATTGTAAATTCACGTTTAATTTTTGTTTTGCATTCATCTCATCTTGTTTTATTTTCTAAGAGCAATACCCCCAATTCACATAAGGTGAGGGATTTCATCACCCTTTCCTTAGCCCACAAACTCATTTCATCGTAGAATTTGACTAATAATAAAGGTTAGATATTCGACTTAAGGGTATCATGAGCTCACCTAGGGCTTAATTGTATCTTCACAATTGTTTTATTTGAACAGTTTTATTTCTTGGTGTCTAGGCTACGGCAGAGTAATAACAATTTATAAAAATTACGGTGATTCGTAAATATTATACTGGTTGTTCCTCTGAAGGTACTTAAACCTTCGGCTGCATTGTTACGGTGATTCGTAGTGCACCGATAACCCCTGCCCGTTACCTGGCTGAGAAATGTTTTTGTTGATTTAAGACAAAGTGTGATTATACAATTTTGGGTTAGGAGTTACTAAGGACAGAAAATTGTAATTAAGTCATTTCCATTCATTTAGTTGCATTAGTTCATGCATATTTAAAAAAAATCCAAAATCCAAAAAAAAAATTGTAAATTTTACTTAACTTAGTTTTTAATCCAAAAAAAAATCCTTTTTTCCTTACCTTTGAAAATTTTCAATCAAAAACAAAAATTCAAAAAAAATTATAAAATCTTTTCAAAAAGAAAAAAATTTAAAATTCAAAAACAAAAAAAAATCAAATTTCCATTCTCTATAGAAAAATCCTTTTGGTAAATATTTGAAAATTTGAAAATTCAAAAAAAAAAGTTTACAAAAACAAAACAAAAATCAAACTTTTCTTTTGAAAATAAATCTCACTTGGTAAATATTTTTCTTCCTTAAAAAAACAAAAAAAAAATAAACAAATTTTTCACTTCATTTTTCAAATCTTCTTTCATTCTCTAAACTCGTTTCTAACTTCTTTCTCTTCTCGACTTTCACTTGTGCATGAGTACTTGGACTCGTACACAACAACAAATCGTTGGACTCGCGACTCAACAACTAATCGTTTAACTCGAACAGACGATCCTCCCGAAATGACAAACGAGAACGCCCCTCGAACTCTTATGGATAGAATTTTTCCCGATAGAGTTTCTATTCCATCTTGCATCACGTTACCCGCCCCTACGGGTAACCATTTCGAAATTCACTCAAATCATATTGCCACGCTTCCGAAATTTGGCAATTTCGAGCACGATGACCCCTACATTTTCTTGACTAAATTCGAACAAGTTTGTGCAACCATTAAACTTCAACAACTTTCCGATGACGGAATCAAACTTCGATTAATCCCATTCGCTCTTACGGATTACGCTGAAAAATGGTTGTACAGCTTACCATCGAACTCAATTAAAACTTGGGAAGAATTCGTAAAAGCTTTCTTAAAAAAATTATATCCCTTGGAAAAAACGAGTAGATTCTGAAACGAAATTGTAAATTTTCATCAATTCAAGGGGGAACCAGTCGGAAAATATTTTGAAAGATTCAAAGAGCTTTTGATAAAATGTCCACACTATAACTTCGAAAAATGGACGATTTGCCAAATCTTGTACGATGGACTCGAAAACAGCTCACGAACCATGCTCGAATCAATGTGCCAAGGCAATTTTCTTGCCCAACATCACGACGATGCTTGGCAATTTCTTGAAAACCTCGCTGAAAAATCATCCCGATGGGAACGTTTGAACGAAAAGTCAATTTACTCGTGATCGAGTGCACACTCGATAGGATCTTCTTTTGCTTTGGAAGCTAAGATCGATGCTATGATTAAAAAAATTGATAACGTTTTCTCATCGAATCAAATGAAACAAGCTTCCCAACCGATGTGTTATAAATGCAACGATCCTAATCATATAGCCGGTCAGTGTCCTAATTCTGTCGAACAAATCAATGCTTTTAATAAAGCCAAAAACAACCCGTTTTCTCCAACGTACAATCCTGGTTGGAGAAATCATCCGAATTTTGATTGGAACCAAAACAATCCCAACACGAATACGGTTCGTCCCAATTTTCAAGCATTCCCGAGTAATGCTTCGAATCCTCCCTTTCAGCCCAAAAATTTCCAACCAAGCTTTGCGGGTCCGTCTCATAATCAACCGCAACAATCAAATTTTCAACCAAATTCTGCTCATCCTCCCCAAGACGATAAACGTTTAAGTTCACTTGAGAAAACTCTTGAAACATTGGCTAAAGCAACTACTCAAAGCCTTCGATCAAACAGCAATTTGCAAAATTTCTTGACCTCGTATATGCAAAACACAAACCAATCGATTGCAAAACTTGAAATGCAAATGAGTCAATTAGCCACGTCTGTAAGTGAATGCGAACGTGGAACATTCCCAAGCCAGCCCCTTCCAAATCCCAGAAATCAAAACGCAAATTCAAATCAAGCCCATGATGTTCAAGATAGCAACGTCACCCAATTGAATGCTATCACAACTTTACGTTCCGGTAAACAAATCGATAATCAAGTCGTTAACCCAAACGATTTACCGGAAACCTCTCTTGACACTTCTCAAAAAACGGACGAATCTGAACAGAACGTGGAGCCAAACGGTGAATCAAATGCCGATCAAAATTATTCTTCTACTCTAGTAGACCCACCTACCAAGTATCGTATTCCATTTCCACATCGTCTCCGATCCAAGAAACAATCAAACCAAATGGAAAAGATGTTGGAAATTTTTAAACAAGTGAAAGTTAACATCCCGCTTATTGACATTGTTCAGCAAGTCCCCACGTACGCGAGATTTCTTAAGGACTTGTGCACCTAAAAGTGACACAATCAAGTGCCCAAAAAAGTCTTCTTAACCGCCAATTTAAGTGAAGTCTTGTCCCAATCCATGCCCGTAAAATACAAAGATCCTGGTTGTCCTACGATTTCGTGTACAATTGGAGATAAAACGATTAATAAATGCTTGATAGACTTAGGCGCGAGTGTTAACTTGATTCCATACTCCGTGTATGAACAATTAGGCTTAGGTGAGCTCAAACCCACAAAAGTTACGCTTCAATTCACTGATCGTTCCATTAAGAATCCCGTGGGAGAAATCGAAGACGTGCTCATTCGAGTAGGGCAATTCATATAACCCGTTGATTTTATCGTTCTCGAAACACAACCCGTGACAAATCTCGCGAGTCAAATTCCATTGATTTTAGGCCGACCATTCTTAGCTACCTCAAATGCCTTAATCAATTGTCGTAACGGATCGATGAAAATATCTTTTGAAAACATGACTTTGGATCTCAACATTTTCAATCTTGAAAGCCAATCGAATGAACCTCGTGACCAAACGTTGGAAGTTAGTGCCATTCACGAAAACTTTGAAAACGAGACACTTGATCTTAACGATGAACACGAGGCCGAGTTCAAAAAATTGTTTCATGAAATTCCCAACGAGATTGAATACACTCTTCCTTTTGAATCGCTTCTAGTTGAGTCTGAATCTCAACTCATTTCTTTGATCTAAAAACTCCTAAAGTTGGACCTCAAACCACTTCCCGATCACCTTAAGTACGCATACTTAGGTGATAACGGAACGTTGCCCGTCATAATTTCTGCAACTCTCTCTCTTGACCAAGAAACTTCCTTTCTCTCTATTCTTTCGAAAAACAAGGAAGCGATAGGATGGTCCATCTCCGATATAAAGGGATTAGTCTCGTTCTTGTTCAACATCGCATCCATTTAATCGATGATGCCAAGCCTGTTTGTGACGCGCAACGAAGGCTTAATCCAAAAATGAAAGATGCGGTGTGTGATGAAATTCTTAAACTTCTCAACAACGAAATCATTTACCCAATCTCTGATAGTTCATGGGTTACCCCAATTCACGTTGTACCAAAAAAAGTCTGGGCTAACCGTTGTCAAGAACGATTCAAACGAACTTATTCCAACTCGTACTCAAACGGGTTGGCGTGTTTGCATTGACTATCGAAAACTAAATGCCGCAACACGTAAGGATCACTTCCCTCTTCCCTTCATTGACCAAATGCTCGAACGTTTAGCCAACCACGAATTCTACTACTTCCTTGATGGTTATTCCGGCTATAACAAAATTCCAATCGCTCCCAAAGATCAAGAGAAAATGACTTTCACATGTCCATTCGGTATCTTTGCTTATCGACGTATGCCATTAGGACTTTGTAACGCTCCTGCTACTTTCCAACGATGCATGGTTGGCATTTTTTCCGACATGATCGAACGCTTTCTAGAAGTTTTTATGGATGATTTCACTATCTTTGGCGATTCTTTTTCCCAATATTTACATCATCTCAAGTTGGTTCTAAATCGATGCAAAGAAAAACATTTGACTTTGAATTGGGAAAAATGCCACTTTATGGTCAAACAAGGCATAGTCCTTGGACATATCATCTCAAATAAAGGCATTGAGGTAGATAAAGCAAAAATCGATGTCATTGCAAATCTATCCATTCCCAAATCTATTAAGAACATTCGATCATTTCTAGGACACGCTGGCTTTTATCGACGCTTTTTGAAAGACTTTAGCAAAATCGCTCATCCTTTGACGACACTTCTTGTAAAAGACGTTCCTTTCGATTTTAACTCTGATTGTATCTCTTCTTTCAAACGTCTTAAGAACGAACTCATTTTTGCTCCAATCATTTGTGCGCCCAATTGGGATCTTCCATTTGAAATAATGTGTGACGCCTCAAACTTTGCAGATGGTGTTGTCTTAGGACAACGCATCAACAAGATCCTTCACGTTATCTACTACGCTAGCATGACTTTGAATGACGCTCAACTTAACTACACAATAACCAAAAAAGAGCTTCTAGCTGTCTTTTTGCGCTCGAAAAGTTTCGACCTTACTTGATAGGTTCACACATTACTATGTACACGGACCACTCTGGGCTTCGATATCTCTTCGCTAAAAAGGATGCTAAATCCCGTTTGATTCGTTGGATACTTTTACTTCAAGAATTCGACCTTACAATCAAAGACAAAAAAGGATCTGATAACATCATAGCCGATCACTTGTCTCGTCTTCCGAACGCACCATCTTCTTTGCCAATCAATGAAAACTTTCACGATGAACAACTTCTTTCAATTTCTATCAATCAATGGTACGCTAATATAGTGAACTACTTAGTCACTAAGGAAACTCCCTCATCTTCGTCCAAACAGGACAATTGCAAATTCATGTCCCAAGTGAAATATTTCTATTGGGATGATCCATACTTGTTAAAATATTGTCCCGACCAAATCATCCAACGTTGCATTTCGGATAATGAGATCAGGAGTGTTCTTTCGTTTTTCCACGATCAAGCGTACGATGGACATTTCGGTCCTCGAAAAACTACGGAAAAGGTGCTTCAGTATGGTTTCTATTGGCCTTCTCTTTTCAAAGACTCATTTGAATTCTGTAAAACTTGCGATCAATGTCAAATGCTTGGATGAATTTCTCGATGAAATATGATGCCTCTAAACCCCATTCTTACGATCGAAATTTTTGATGTTTGGGGTATCGGCTTTATGGGACCTTTTCCCAATTCTTTTGGAAACTTGTATATCCTTCTCGCAGTCGATTACATCTCAAAATGGGTCAAAGCTGTTTCTTGCAAAACTGTGACAGTCCTGAAACTCGGCCTTCAAAAATCGGCACCCATACTTCACTTGTACTCAAATGTCGTAGATTCAAACGCCGAATCCGGCTTGCCGGAGCTTATAACACAGTAAGTATAACAACACAGCGGAATAAAGAAATCAATGATATCATATACAACTCCAATAAATACAATATCCAGAATGATATACAAAAATGATATCAATATGATATAACAATATCAGAGATAAATAATGATACAGCGGAAATAACAGAAGAGGTAACTCCAAATCATCTGAAAAAGAGTATGAGTCACCAACTCCAATATCAAGCTTGAAACACCAACACGATGCTCCAAGATAAGCAACGTCGGTCCATGAACTCCAAGAACCGAACTAGCTCCAACTAGTCTACTAAACCTGAATATCTGAAAACCCCAACCCTAGACTGCCCGTGTAGAAAATGGTGGGCGCCCAGAGTTTAGGAAGGGAACAATAAACTCCGAGTCAGTCGTGGGACTGGTGTGAGCAACAAAAACAGTTTATCTTTAAAATAAACAACAAAAGAATTTCAACATTGAAAACCGCAATGCTTTTGGAAAATGAAACTACCATAAGACCTCCCGCCACACACACAATGCAAACGCAGAATTGGAGGAGATTTCTTCTTATGATAGTCAAAGATGCTTACTACGCAAAACAAATCATTGGATTATTATTATTAGTGCATAGTACAGAAAACATTTCGAAAGTATAATATTAATCTTAGCCAACATACAACCATTATTGTATGCCTACTATAGCTACTATGTTCAATAGCAGGTTACCGTCACATTCCATAGCAGGTTATACAACTAAAACCGTACAAGGTTCGTATTGTTTCTTTGGATTTCCAACAAATGGTCAGGCTAAGGAACTTCCTACTGCCACATGGGATCGCCTCTAGCTGGACGTCCCGAGAACTATCCGAGGCCTCGATAACCAACATCACACATAATAAATAAAGTGTGTCCACATGAGTAAGTATCTTGGCTCCATACCATGATACCACCCTTTTCCAGAAGGAAATGACATACCCTAAAGGGCGCGACCCTCATAACCTTGCCGCATATTCCTGTTTCGACCATTTCCGGTCTGTGAGGTTCGATGAGGTCTCGTCCACAAAGCTACGCTTTTTCACAAAGCCGTGCTTTGATCAACAAATGATCAGCAAATGACCATCAACACACAGCAACACTCAGCATGCCACATTACCAAATTGGGAGTATATCGCTGATAACCTTCAACTACATAACCTTTGAGCTCGTACGTCTCAGAGAAGGGTGTTAAGCTAAGAGAATAAATTCTCCGCCACCAATAGAAATGTATTTGAAAGAAATCTGCTTTATATCTCAAAATGTAATGTCAGACATGTAACCATACAAGTCTGTTCCGGGTTCGAACAGAACCGAAGGCACTTCAGAAGAAGCCCTTGCAAATCCGGATAATTTTCTAATCACGTCCGGACTTCCCATCACAAAGGGTGCTAAAATCTCTATATCGGGGACCAATCGATGCAGAGACATTCGACGGGTTGTCCTTTCGTTTTCGAAAATATCCGGTCTTCACCACCGGTCTTCAAATGTTATCCATATACGACGTATCATTATTCGGAATGGGTTATATGACACAAAGGTCCTCTCCCGGCTAAACCGAATAATGAGCGCGATATTTAAAAACATATGGGTATTGGGATTTCAATTAAGTCACAACTTATTACCCAAAACCTTTCTTCAAATGGTTTAAACACATTACCATTTTAATCTTTTTAAACAAAAAGATTTATCTCACAAAGTTCACTCAGTTTCACGAAAATTCATTCACAGATTTTCCAAATCAATTTCCATCTCAGTTGGATTAACTCATTAAATCTTTAAAACAAAGATTTAATTCATAGCTTTCAAAACAATTCCATTTCGAATGGTTTAAACAAATCACCATTTTAAATCTGTTAAAATAAACAGATTCAATTCATAGCTTTCAAAAAGAATTCACTCATAACTTGGAAAACCATTTTCAATTCAAACTTGAAATTCCTTTACTTAAATTGGAATTTCATTTCTTACATGAAAGCTTTATCATTTGAAAACAATAGTTTTTATTTCGGAAAATCTGATTCATTTATACGAGTTAAAGTCTTTGGGTTAAATTCAAATTCTCAAAACCATACTTTTAAAATGGTTTAACTTCATATAAACACATTTATAACATCTTTAACTGTAATTTCCAATTATGGAATTTAATTCCAAATTTTGAATTCAAATTCAAATTAAATTATTTAAATTGGAAATTTTACCAAGTTATTCAAAATAACTTTTTATCTTAAAAACTCCTTTTCAAAGGCTTTAACGTTTAACCCAAATTCATTTCCAAAATCAATTGAAATTAAAATTCTCATTTCAAAAATATCAATTTTAAATCATCTGTGACTTAACCGATTTCCACGTGAAATCCATATTTGTGTGTGTAAAGGTGTAGTCCAGGGGTTTTACACAGTATAGTGCAACATTAATAAATCATCACAGATCAGAATACAGAAATATAGTTGATAAGCGGTATAACGATAACGCTTATCTTCCATTCACAGATCACAGATATATAAATATTACAGATTATAAATTACATCACAGATAATTAATTACATTACAGATCACAACATAAATCAGGATATATCACAAAGCATCATATATCAGGGATACCAAACAATTCAACCATTCAACGAAATCCAAACATCCATAAGTAAGATCAATAAATTGTCTGATTAATTCAAATCAGATTAATTTCTGATGAATTACTAATCCTGGTTAATCAACATCAATAAATTACAAATCATTTTGATTAAATATTCTTTAATCATTTATTAATTAACCATTAATAATAAATTAATTAACCTTTAATTATAAATCATCAACCTTTAATTATTTAATTCACCATTTAATTAATTATCTTTAATTAATTACTTTAATTAATTATTCCTCAATTTATTATCATTGATTATTAATTAATGAAATTAATCAATCATCCTTAATTATCCATCTTAAGTAATTATCCTCAATTACTTATATTAGCTAATTATCCCTTAATTAACCACAAAAATTAATTAACCTTTAATAAATTACATTAATTAACTTACCCTTAATTAATTATCCTTAAAAATTTCACCAAGTAATTATACCTTAATTACATTAAGTAATAATCCTTCATTAAGTAATTATACTTAATTAATCTTTAATTAAGTAATCGAGTTTCAAATTAAAATAACTCATTAACTACTTAATTATATTCAAGTTTATTTTAAACCTTTACAATCCATTATTATTTAACACATGGATCATCCTTAATTACTTTCATTTATTTAATTAACCTTTAATTAATTTCCTTAATAAATCACCTTGGTTAATTATCCATTTACTTAAATCCATTAAGTTAACTATCCTCTAAAACACATTTTACTTCTTAATTTTCTACTTAATTAAAATATTAAGTTTACTTAAACTTTTAAAACAAAGGTTATATAAGATTTAAAACACTTTAAGTTAGAAACAATTTAAATTAAAGACTTTATTCACAACTAAGTTTTCAGACTAACTTGAAGTTATATTCAAACCATAATTTAAAGTCTAGTTCAAACCTTGCTTAAAACCTTAAAATTTTGTTTAAGTTTACAAAAACAGGGACAGGTTTTGTGTAAACCTATATAAACATTTATACCCGAGCCAGATCTCAAATTCCCAGAGACAAACTCAAACTTCCCCCGAGCACACTCGCGTTCACACTCGTCTTCGAGAAAAACTCCAGTCGACTCGAGCTCGTTCACGAGCAAAACTGCTTCTTCCCCAACCTTATAACCACCCAAATACACCAATGCCCACGTGCACGTGCACGGCGTATCGCCACTGCTCCGGCGAGCTCCACCAACGTCGGCAAGTCACGAATCCTTCCAATATTCGAATTCGAAACTCGATTCAACCCTAAAAACTCTGAATCGAAAATTAGCATTTCGTTCGAAACTGTAACCCAAACACCCCCACAAAACCACTTCGCCAGCATACCTCAGATCACCGGAGGAGCTCCGACTCCGTCCACACCACCTCAACACCGCATTCGACCATCCCTTAAAACCTCATGCAGCTCGATTCATCGGAGGTGACAAAATCACCTCATTTCTAGGCCGGTCCCAGACTCGAAACGAAAACCTAAATTCGCCTCGTCTCAAAAATTTTTGCATTCGAAATTTTTTCTAACATTTTTCCTATATCCCTGGATCAACAATCTAGCTCCACAACGAATTACAACATCTAATATTTGTTAAATCAACAGAATTTTGTGAAAATGTAATTTTTGTTCATCTGTAAATTGCTCTTACATTTCTAAACTAAAAATTATCGTTTTTGCTTTAAAAATCCTATTTTTGAATGTTTATTCAAGATATAAAATCAAATCAACAAATTAAAATATTCGAATTTATCATAGATGTGCAAGTTCATCAGGGTTTTGAGATTTCAGACCTCCTCTTTATGTAATTTTGCTAGCAATAGATTTCTTTACTTTAATTTAAATTAAACAACATGTTATGTTTTAATCTTTCAGCCTAACAAAGATCACGAGATTCGATTTGGTTTTAATTAAGCTTGGTATGCTCTGAACTAAGAAAAAAAACAGAGGGAGTTTCAACATAAGCAGGCATTCACTTCTACAAATATTTATACGCAGAGGAATTCATTTATATATATAGGCATAACAGGGCAACTTCAAACTCAGGCATCATAAGCAACAGATAAACACATATATTTAGTTTTAATTGTTTACTCACATGTATTTGGACAGAAAAGCAAAGCCTAGAACTGCTTTTGATCTTGAACTTGATCTGCTCTTGCTTGTTACCACTGAATTGAATCTGGTTTTACTTGATTATGATGTTGATTTTGTTTAAGTTATTCAGATGTTATAACTTTAGAGTTTACTTAGCTTGATGGAACGAAACTGTGATGAAGAAGATATATGAGAAAGCAAATCTACAGGTTGATGTTATTATTTGTACAAGTGATAAAATATTGTTTGTACAAGTTTGATCAGTGATATTTCTTTTGTATGGTGGCTAAGGTACCTTGCATTAATTTGGCTTGTACAAATTTACACATTTATATTTCTTTTTCTTTCATTTCGGCTGATGGAATATGGTTGTGTACTAAGAGATATTAATTAGTTTGTACAAGTTTATATTTTATTTTGTTTGTACATAAATGAATAGAATGTTGTCTTCATTTACAAGCTAATGGATATTTGTATGTATATTTGAATACTTATCCAATTTACACTAATGTCTTCTTATACGAGCTAACACATATATATATTGTTCAATTTGAATATATAATGTTGTTTGTATTTTCTTTTGCAAGCTACACATACACATTTATTCACTTGTGTACATATATTCCTTTTGCTTTGTCTTTTTGACTTACACTTGCATTCCTATATGTATACATAGATATCTTTCCTTTTGTCTTGTCTTATTTCTCTATAATATAAATAAACTTCTATTTTTACTTTATTTTTCTTTTATTATTTTTGTTTGTTTTATTACTTGGTATTATTTTGTATTGATTTACTAAGATATATATATTTACTTTATATTGAATAAAACTATGTATATATATTTATTTATTTGGTAATATAGATGAATTTCTAAATTTAATTTGTTGTTAAAATTTTAGCAATTATTTGTTTACTTAATATTTATCTTTTATTTCATATATTAACCATCAATCCTAAATTTAAATCATTTATTTACAATTTAAATTCAATTCAAATGTAGATATATATATATATATAAATTCAAATCTACTCATATTTACCCATATACATATATATTCACATATATACATATATATATATACAATATTTAAATTTTAAATGATTCATACAGAATTTATTCGAATTCGGGGAAACTCGCAATAACTTTACAATTAATTTTACAAATTTTATTCAAAAACTAAGTTAATTATCAATTTAAATTTAATTAAAATCCGGGGTCGTTACAAAAACCAACAACCATAGAATTGTTGTGAAATTTCTCAAATAAAACATCCTTTCGAGGTACGGCACACCTCGCACAATAATCAGTGATAACGGAATCCATTTTTGCAACTATTTTTTTGAAACTTTAATGAAAAAATACTCGATAACCCACAAGTTATCCACTCCATATTATCCTCGAACTTGTGGGCAAGTTAAAGTTTAAAATCGTCAAATAAAACAAATCTTGGAGAAAACTGTCAACAAAAATCGAAAAGATTGGTCTCAGAAATTGACCGACGCACTTTGGGCTTACCGTACTGCTTTTAAAACTAACCTTGGGATGTCCCCATTTCGTTTAGTTTACGGTAAAGCTTGCCATTTACCCGTTGAAATCGAACACAAAGCATTGTGGGCAATAAAGAACTTAAACTTTGATCTTGAGAAAGCTGGCGAAAACCGGAAACTACAACTCAACGAAGTAGAAGAACTTAGGAACGACGCGTATGAAAACGAGAAAATTTACAAAGAAAGAACCGAAGTTTTTCATGACAAGTCAATCCTAAGGAAAATGTTTTCGCCTAACCATAAAGTTCTTTTATATGACTCAAGACTTCATTTATTCCCTAGGAAACTTAAATCAAGATGGACCGGACCATTTGTGGTACGAACTGTTTTTCCACATGGTGTCGTAGAAATAGAAAACCCCAGGGATGGATCGATTTTCAAAGTCAACAGTCATCGTTTGAAACCTATCTTGGAATTGCCCAGTAACCAAGAGGAGAAGCTCATGATCCTTCATGAGCCAAGCTACGTCTAGTAAGAATGCTAACCCTCTTTTGTAAATATGTACATATTTTTCCCCGTTACACTCATTATATCGTGCATTGACATTGAGGACACAGTAAAAATTAAGTGTGGGGGGAGTCTCATTTTCATTTTTTTTTAGTTTTTCATGGTATTTTTTTTTAATTTTCATTTTCTTTTGACTTAAAAAAAAGAAATCTCAAAATTTCTAAATCTCATAAACATTTTCTTTTTAGCATTTATTTTTGAAGAAACACTATGGGATAAGTATAAGTTTTAGTCAATAAATTGAAAATTTTGAAAATTTATTTGTCTTAACAAAAATAAAAATGAAGTTTGATTACAAATAACAATGGTTTAACTAGTATATAGGAAGGTTCATATGTGTTAATTATGAAGTATGTTCGAATTGAAAATCTTTGTTTAAAAAAGTGGTAAATTTAAAGTAAAAGATATAACATTTTTATCATCTAAGTTAAATGGTGTTAAGATGATTTTGCAAAACTCTCTCTCTAAAAAAAACAAAGAAAAAATAATATATAATTAAAAAAACATTTGTATATATGTATATATTTTTAACACCTAGAGTCATGTGTTCACACTCGTGTGTTCACTCGCCATGCTCTATACCCTTCTCACGTTTGCTCGAAAGGCAGTGCACGATCGGTATATCTGGCCTCAGTTTATCTGAGTTAGGTGTATATATATAAAAATTCTTTTTAATAACGCCTACAGTCGATAAGTGTTCGCACTTGTGTGTTCACTCGCCACGCTTTGTATTCCCCTCACATCAGTCTGCATGGCAGTGCACGAGTAATATATCTGGCCTCAGTTTACCTGAGTTAGGCAGATGTAAATATTGTTAATATCAATAAAATTTTCAAAAAAGAGAGAGTAAGAAATTGAAATCCAAGCACCATTTTAACTTGTTTGATTTGACTTGTTATTGGAAAGAAATGAAAATACCACTTTGATAAACTTTGATAATCAACTAAGGATCTATTTCATAGTTACACTGTTTTATCGACCGAAACAACGAGTTAAACTATAGCCCATTTGTTACGATAACTTCGTTTTTATTGGAAAGTTTGACGAGTAAACGACTTAAATTTCAAGATAATAACCAAAACTTATATTTAACTTATTTGTGTCTATTTAAAAGTAAATCTTTCATTTGTAAATACTTTCAAAAACTTGCATTCATCCCATTGTAAATAAATCTTGCGCTTTGTAAATATTTCCAATTTGGATTTTGTGGGTAGTATCCGCTGAAAACCCTCACGAGACAACACTCTTCCTACTGGGGACACCAAGAGGTTTAACGGCTTGTTGCATACGCTCAATGTAATCGTGCTCCCTACAAAAATGGATTTATCTTAGTTTTCCTTTATTCGAGGACGAATAAAAAGATAAGTGTGGGGGTATTTGATGTGCACATAAATGTGCATATATATATCCATATTTTGTCTCTTTTTATTTAAATAAATATCATATTTGGGCATTTTAACATGTTTAAAACCAAAATTCAATTATTTTCAAATCATCATATATTCATCTTCATTCAGGGGCAAAATGGTCATTTTTGTGCATGTGTCAATTTGAGAATTTTTACTTGGAAATTTTTTATGATTTTTATAGGAAATTTTTTATGATTTTTATACGAAATTTTGATGCATATGGAAGAGGGATTCATTAAGATATATGCATGCACAAAAGAATACAAAGGAATGAAGAGGAAATAATTCAAGTTCATGATCATGGAGGACCCCACCCACTTACCTAAATCTACAATTAGAAGCTAATGGACAACTAAGTGGAGGTTAAAGCTTCATGCATATTAAATGATGGATTAATTAATGGCTAATGGTTACTTGGTGGCCACACTTCCTAAAGGGCATTTTAGGAAGCACCCTAAAAATTGAATTAGGGTTTTATGCATGTATAAATAGCCCTCTTATGTACATGTAAATATCTTCTACTCTTTCATATTAGTTAGGAAATTAAGAAAGCAAATTGTAATGTCAATGTTTCATGAAATAAAAATGGCTTCCAAGCCTCTTTCTCTTTTCTTTTCTACATGTTTTTCTTTGCTTTTATGTTAATGTTTATTTCTATGCTCTCTTTCTTTTAATGTTTATAGCTTAGATTTAAATTCATGCAAGTAGTGTAGCTTTAATTTTTATGCAAGTAGTTAGTAGTTAATCTCTCTTTCTTCCTTTGCTTAGTTTTCATTTCTTTGCTTTTTAATGTTGAAATTTACAAGTGTTGATTTGATAACACAAATGAGTAGCTAAACCCCTTCAATTTAGGGGTAATGAAGCTCTCTAACTCTATGTAATTTCAACATTTTTATGGTTTATGATCTCTTTTGTTTGTGCTTCATGAAAATGATTTTTGATGTAAGTTTATACAAGTGGGTTTGATAGCTTATGTTGCTTTTGCAAATGAGCTATTCTTATTCAACATAAACACAATTTACATCATCGTTTACTAATTAATTTTTGATTTTGAAATGAAAGTAAAATCAAAATTTGATGATCTATATTACTAATTACAATAGTAAATAGATCATACTTAAAATAGCTTTTGCTTTGGATTCTGTTCACGCTAAAATTGGTCACAAACACCCGATTATTGATGAAAGCACCGTTTAAAATCACAGATCATAGATAGCAAGTTTATAGAGAATAAAGTATGATGAACACTCAGAAAATTCAAAGAAAAGCGATGAATGCACACAGATTTATAGTGGTTCGGCGTTCTAGCCTACGTCCACTTTGAAGAATTCGACTTTATTGATTTTTGCTCGCTGGTTACAACAGGTTATAACAGTAGGATTCGAGTACAATGGTGATTCCAACAGAGTCTGGACGTAGAAGAGCCAAAAGATCCTTTTTCTGTAGGTCTTTGGTTGCTATTTATAGGTGTAGGCTGCAAATATCTCGCTCAGATTTCGGGAGACCTCTTCTGGCACGTGAGTGGATCCACGCGATTGATCCCACATGATTTGCACGCGATCTGGGATCGATACGAACGAGATTCATATCGATCGAAACTTCATCCAATTGAGTCGGGATCAATTGCGAGTGTTGCTGAGGATGTACGCAAGCTTATGTGAAAATTTCATAGTGTTTGGACTTGTAGATTGTGAGTTATGATCGATGCAAACTTGTGTTTTCTCTAGGCTGCTTCGTTCGTATCAATACCCTTCGTATCGCTTCCATCTCCTTCGCGCCGATCAAAGGCACGTGCTTGCTTGTTGACGTGGAACAATAAACTGGGGTGGATCCATATTTTTCGCCGTGTTGACCGAGCCTTCATCCTTGTAGATTTCATTCATATCTGTAATACTCCATTCGCATCCAACCATTTCAGCCCCTATTCGTATCGATAATTGATGGTGTACTACATATCGATCGTTGTAGATACAATCGATACAAAGTGACTTTGTTTGAGGGTTTTTCTGATGGATATGAACAAGGACTATGATGGATACGAACAAGGACTATGACGGATACGAAGGCTCATGGATGCTATCGATTCGAACAGCCATGAACTTGATGGATACGAATGAGGTCTGCAGGGTGGATGGATACGGACTAACCTTACCTGTGATCGATACGAACTAGGTTGGTCCTCGACGGATATGAAGTAGCATGGACATGAGGTAGGCTGATGGATACGAACAAGATCGATACGAAGGAGGTCGCCTTTGGATGGATACGAAGAGTGTAGTTCCGGGTGGATGTGAACGGAAGCGATGCGAAGAGAGTGAAACGATGGATACGAACAAATTGATTTCTAAGTTTGCATCGATCATATCTTCAGCATACGAACTCAGATTGACTTGAAATTTGAAACGTTGGCTTCCACGGCTTTGCTTGCCATGTCTTGTCAATTGTAGCTCGTTCCAGACTCGGACAAAATTCATCGATATCCATAGTGAGCTTGCGTATAACCGATCTTCGGGACGAATTGTCTTTGATTTCAAGTCAATTTCTTGGTGTCACGGCCTTGCCAAAAGGCGGGATAACAGCTTCATTTTCATGAGATTTCATAAGTGGTTTATTTGTTGTATTATAGTTTGATGGTTTAAGTTATGTTAATTAATAACATAAATAAACCATAATTATGATAAATGAAACAATTATTTCACTTAATATAAAAACTAGAGATCATAAATTATTTGTTTGTTGATTTACAAAAATATGAGAGTGGATTTGCCTCTAAATTGTTCTCTAATCTCATAGTTTTTAAATCTCACTTTTATTCTAATTTTAGCTTCATCTTGTTTACAATTTGTAGTTAACAATCTTCTCTCCATTTTGGTCTAATTTGATTGAATTGATTTTTAAAATCTAAACAATTCCCTGCGGATTGACCCGTACTCGCCACATACTAAAATTGTACGCCATGCGCTTGTGGTTAAATTTTAATTTGAAATTTTTCGGCGATTCTCTAATCTGATAGAAAATTTGCCGTTGAACAGCTAGGGAAGATGGTGTATCGGATAAAGCTACCGGAGAGGCTCACGAGAGTTCATGATGTTTTTCATGTTTCGCACTTGAGAAAATGCTTACATGATTTGGCAGAGGTAATGGAACCTAGCCAACTTGAGGAAGTTGAAGTGGAGAGAGAAGCATCGATTCGTCGCATTCCTACCAAGATCGTTGGACATGATATCAAGAAGCTTAGGAATAAGGAAGTCCCTTTGGTTAAGGTGTAGTAGGGAGATAGTATTGAGGACGCTACATGGGAGGCTTAGGAGAAAATACATATCTCTTATCTGCATTTCTTCGATGGTACGTCTTGAATTTCCTATTTCCATCTTTAGTTTTGAATAGGTTCTTTCCTTTAGTATCCTTTAAGAGGGTAGATCTTAGGATTTAACCTATGGATGGTAGGACTGAATGTAAACATGTTACTAGAACATGTTATGTATGTTGGATGCAAGCGGTTGCAAGTGTTTGCTAGTGGATGGTAATGGACACATATACACACACTAGGCATTATTATCTCTTAGAGATCAGCCTAACTAGGTCACTAAATCATATGCATATGGATGTGTGTGCACTTGCATTTTTATTTCATGGTTGCTATGAATGGGTGATTATCATATGATTTTTGCATTTGGATGATGATTTAGCATGCATATGAATGGGACATTGACACTACACTATTGCATATGTCATAAATTGCATTAAAAAGCTTAAGGACAATGGATGTAATGGATGATGGTTGAATATGTGGTTGTGGAATTTGGATGAAAATATTTATTTCATTCTTCTGTCCTTGGAGATTTCGAGGACGAAATCCTTTAAGGAGGGGAGAATGTTACACCCCGCATTTTTAGATAATTAAATAACCAAAATAATTATTAAACGGTGAAAATGAGCATTTTAGAATTGTAAGAATTGAGCTACACGAGTTGCACCATTGGGTCCGAGATAATTTTCTGATAAATTTCCATATATAACTTGTCGAAATCCGAGCTAGTATGGAGAAGTTACGAGTGAAACAATAAAGTCGGAATTATATAAATAGATATATATATAATATAAGCTGGAAAAAAAATATAAGTATCCATAGGTAGACCCGCATTAGGGTCAGGTCGACCTATGGGTCGACCTCCAAAGGGGTCGGGTCGACCCGCCTTTGTTACTAGATGAAGAATCATCCAGTACGAGCCGAAAGTTCTGGAGTCCATTTTTCGTGAAATCCCGAGCGTTCGTGGTTGCATCCGAGAGTCCCTAGCGAGCCAATGACATGGTTGCACCAGATTAAATCTTCAAATCCAACGGCCTGAGATCCCTAAGCCACACCATAAATAGAACCTTAGGCCTAGCTATTTTTCTCATTCAGATTTTCTCCCAATTGGGTTCATTGCCTGAGGCTGAACCCTAAATAGAAAACTTTTCTGGGTAGGAAATCTTTTTAATAAAAATATTCTACACCCTAGAAGTGGATCCAAGAAGGCCCAGGATTAGAGCTAAGGACCATAGGTGAGTGTTTTGTAATTATTTTAGATTTGTAAGCAATTTAAAATAATAGGGTTCTCAATAGTTGTAGTTTTTCTATAATTTTGAGACAGTTTTTATGTAAGTTTATTTACAGTCGGTTTTTAAGTAAATTTCATAAGTTATTTTCAGTCTATTTTTATTTAGCTATTTTATTCAGTTATTTGCAGTTATTTACAGTTAATTACAGTTACTTACATCTATTTTAGGTTGGAATTTAGCCTGTAAATGTTAGTTTCTTTTTATAGAGATTTAATCCTTTTTGACCGAAATAAAATATTAAAAAGAGAAGAATTCGCAAATATGGATTAAAATAGAAAAACATTATATTTACAAAAATCAGATGTAAAATGAGAAAAACTAAAATATAATAGAGATGGTCTAAAATAGGCGAATTTAAGATATTTGCAAGCAAGATTATAACAAGTGGTTATAACTAAAAAGAGAAAATAGAAGAGTAACAGTTGCAAGAACGATTATAACACGTAGGTTATAATTAGAAAGAAAGAAATAACAAAAGGGGCTTATTTTAAAACTTAGAACTTCGATTAAGTTAATAAGCAAATATAGCAGTAGTGGCCCATACCGGCAGCATCCCCTTTCAGGTCTAGGACTGATGGTCTCGCACGTGGGTGACGCTGGGCACGCTTATGCTGATTAGGGTAAATAAGTGGCCAATAGATAGAGGCTCAAATCTAGGGATTTGGGCAAGGGGCGCAAAGGTAGAAGATTTGTCTGTTAGGTCTAGTACCGGTAGCATTACCTTCAGGTTGAGGACTGATGGTCTCACACGTGGGTGAGACTGGCACGCTTATGCTGATTAGAGTAAATAAAGGGTCAAATAGGGGGCGACAGTTAGTGTGTATCGGCGATGACCGAGCGTGCAGCATCGATTAGGGTAAATAATTCGCTACCGCGTCCTAAGCGCTAAGAGGTGTCTTTTGTTGTGGGACCAACAGGATTGGCTCACAGTGGCACAACAGAGAAAGGAAAGGCCGATCAATGGGTAGGATTAGGATTTCAGCCTAATCAAGTTAGCAGTTGAGATAGGATTAGGGTTTCAGCCTAATCACAGCAGTTCAAGACAAGTGCAAACAATCAAAGCAAACAGTCAAACAGAATCAGAAATAGTATTTTATGCGAGTTTTATTTTTTCTGTATCTTCCTTTCATGCTAGAACTATTTCTTAGTTTATTATCTTTATCTTGCTTATAAATGCTTGTAATTACTTTCACTCACCAGACTTATTGTCTGACCACTCCTCTATCTTTCCTTTTTCCTCCATAGGCTAGCAGAGTTGAGGATAGTTGATTCAGGTTTCTTAGAGATTTATTTCCGGAGTTTTCTCATTTCAGATGTATTCTTCTGCTTTTCATCTTTTTCATTTTGCTTATGGCACTTGTAAGAGGGATTATTATTGTTGTTATTTTTGTACTTTGATTTTGTGAGACTGAGATGTATTTTCATGAGACATAAGAGATTTTTGAGACATGTTATGTTTTTATGACTTATTTTGAAATGAAGTTTAATTCTGAATGATAAGTTATTATTTAAATGTTTTCCGCTGCTTCCACTTATTTGTCTTGTGAATCTTAGTCTATGTGATGCTTTAGCTATACCTATAATGCACCACATCCTTTGGTGTGCCCTTTTTGGGGATACAAAGGGGTGTGGGGTGTTTCAGATATGACGTGGATGGAAAGGTTCCGACTTCTTTGAAAGCTTGCCTTCCGATGGCTTGGGTTAGGACTTATTGGTCTAAGGATATTAACTGAGCTAAAGTTTTCGACTTACTTAAAAGGTAAACTTTTGATAACTTGGGGTTTGGCGCTAAGGCTCTAAGGATATTGGTTGAGCTAAGGGTTTCGACTCACTCAAAAGATGACCCTTCGATCAAGTTGACACAAACAGATCATAAACTAAATCCAATAAGAGTATTAAATCAGCTGCATATCCAAAAATATTATAATCTTGCTTTCATTAAGCTAATGCTATATAGATTGATCAAGTTCCCAATCTAATGTCAAAATTAGTGTTTACAAATTTAAGAAAGTACAAGAATGGAGTGAATCAATTCGGATCCCCAAAACCAGACTCCTAGGGTCTTATTTATATGTGCGGGTCGGCACCTTTCAAATCAGCCCTTTTGACTTGGTCGAAAGGCGGCACTGGAGACATTTAGTTGCAGTTCACATTAATGCATCCTTCCGCATTGCTTTCAAATGGACTTGAGTGCTTTCGACTTCATCGAAAGGGGTAGGTATGCTTCTCCACCTTGTGTTGTTATGTTGTTGTAAGTAAGAAGAGATATGAGCTTTCGACTTTGTTAATAGGTAGATCTTTGGGGTTTCGAAGGTGTTGATATGCTGAGGGTTTTAAAGTGGAAGGTAACTTTCGAAGACATACTTGCCGGTTGATGCAAAACCCCTTTTTATGGTATAGGAGATTGCTATATTGAATTTTAGCAAGCTTTTCTTTCTTATTTGTGAAAGTTTTCGACCGGTTCGGAAGGCTTAGTAATGCTTTCGAAGGGGTTGCTCTAACAAAACATCTTTCTGCGGAATGTGAATGAAGGCAAAACCTTCAGTTTCGAAAGGTTTGGCACGTATGTGAGTGGCTGTAATTTGCTACCCCTCAACCTATTCGAAACGTCTTCATGCAAACGGAAGCATCTGTTTCGAAAGGGTTTTTTCATCCCCTTTCGACCTCTTCGAAAGCTTATAGCACACTTAATCTTTGTTGTTGCATCGCTTTGACTCCTTCGAAAGGCATTGTTGATGTTATCATCTTTTGTAAATTCTTCTCTTCTACTCTCCTTGGTTTCGACAAGATTGAAGTGATAATTAGTGGCAACATGAAGGAAGTGGTCCAGTGGTTCTTAGATTTGCACGGTGGAAATTGATAGATGCTTTCCGCTGGAGGCATTTGTTTGATTGTTTGATATGTGTGTATTGTTTTATCGATGCTTCTTTGATTTTATGGATGATGTGTGATAATTTTATTGTTATTGATGTTTGATGAATTGGATGTATATACAGATTTCGAAAATAAATATTTTATTTCAAATAAGAAAATGATTTGATGAAAATATGAATTTGATTTTATAAAGTGATTGGAAATATTTTAGTGGATTGTTTTGGTGTTAATTGTCCATCGAGCACTTTACCAATTCTGATCGATGTATTTGCTCAATGTTAATGATAGGAATTCCTAAACACTAGGACGAGACAAATGGACATAGGATTTTAAGAGTGATGTATTATTTTGAAGAGAAGTAATAGATTTTGAGTAATATTAAAAACCAATGTTTGAAATAAAAATATCAAAGAGAGTTATATTAATTATTTTGAGGAGATTAGAATGATATGAAGAATATTTTGAAGCAAGCAGAATATTTTAGAGAACGAAGAAAATTGTTGTTTTGAAAGAAATATATAATCTGAGGAAAAGTGTAATTAACACTTTGGAATAAAAAATGTTTTGGAAAGAAATAATATAAAATATTTTGATAGGAGAAATATTATTTTAAGATGATAATTTGGAGAAAAATTATTTTGAAGTTTTATAAATTGTTGTGACTGGAGTATAAATATATTACATGAGTGTGAATATTATTATGGTAAGTTATTGATTATTTTGAAAAAGGGGAGAAAGAAGAGATTATAGTACTTACTAATGTGATCATAACTTGTGATGGAGTGATCTGATTTTGTCGATTCTACTTTCTTTGGTTAGACAATTGATAAGTAACAACTTTATTATTTATCACTTTCCAAAATTTTGAAGTTCATGAAGATTTAAACATGGGTTAATAAGAGTGAAATTCACTGTCTTGAAATGCAAAATTACACAAAACTGAGCTGAATTCATTTGCTGATAACTTTTGAACGGTCTGTCTGATTTGATGCTCTTGCTCGTTCTAGAAAGCCTAAAACATAAGCAACAACTTTTATTTTAAATGTTTTGCAAAAATTTTATGTTTACTTGGCTAAAACTGTGATTTTCATAAGTGGGCCTTTGTAATTTTTGAAAAATCTGAGCTACTTATCTTATGTAAATCCCCTGTAACTTGAGTTGTAATACATATTTTTGCAATCCAAAAGTTGTTAGAAAGTTAATTCTAAGGGTGAGCATTATTTGGTTAAACCAAATAAACCAACCAAACATATTCGTTTTGGTTAAATTGGTTTGATTTTGAAACTAGAGTTGTTTATAGTCGGCCCGACCAAAATTTATGTTTGTTGTCGGTTTAACCAATTTAACCAAACTTTTATTATATTTTCAAAATTATCGATGTTATAATAAATTTTTTAGAATAGTTAAGTGATCTAAATAAATTTTATTTATCATATATGTGTCAAAATTACTTTTAGAAAGCATAAGAATGATAGATAAGAATACTTTAATCATATATTTATGTTTAATTTCAAATTACAATGAATATTCCAAACATAAAGGGTAAAACATTTTTAGTTCAGTTAAGTCGGATAACCAACTGAACCAACAAAACTTAATTTGGTTGGTTTGGTTTGGTTTTCGTTTTTATTGGTTTTAGTTCGGTTTAACAATTTTCATAATCGGATAAACTAAACCAACCAAACACTCACCCCTAGTTAATTCACTACTTAAATTTCATTCTTTGAAATTACCTAATTTTGTACTTTTGATCTTTAAAACTATATTGGAAAGTGGTTTAAGCGAGAGTGTGATGTTATTTTTATTGTAAATGAATGTATATTTGTTATAACTTTTCATATTTGACTAATGTTCAAACTAAGTTAAGTATAGGCACTTTTGAAGCTTATTGGGATTACTTTATAGCGAAGGCTCGATTTTGCTCGTGTAAATGCAAAATAATTTGCTTAAATGCTAAGAGAAAGGTATGTTTTTACGTTATATCTATATATATTATGATATTATCTTGTTTTCCCGTGTTTCGGGATGCCCCATTAATTCGAATGTATGTTTATTGTGATATATTGTGTTTTGATTTTTTGGAATGCTCTCCGTACAAAGGAGACTCTGTTGGAATTTCTAAAAAATCTGACACTTTGAAAATTTTCATAGTATTTTATCGTATGCAAAAATAGAAAGCCACTGAATTAAATCTTTCTAAATTGAAGCATATGATATGAGAATTGGAATAAGAGCCACATAGAGATTAAGTAGTTAAGTTTGATAGAAGATTGTAGATACAAAGGAAGTCACGGTATGACTTGTTTGACATCTCCGAATATGATATTGCAAGGATCCAATTTTCATAAAGAGGAGTCTGTAACAACCCTACTTCTGACGCCGTAAATAAATTTAAATTAAATTAAAATTGTTTAATTTGATTTTTGATAACTATTATTTTGAAAATGATATCTTATTTATTTGAAGTCTATTTAATAAAAAAATTGTTTTAATAAATTGGATTAAATTAATGAATTCTTTTTAGTTAATTTATTAAAACAGAATAAAGATGTTTAATAAGTATAAAATATTTTAAAGTGTGAATAATTTAAAATATATTTGGAATAGTTAAAAATATAAGTAAACAAATATTAATTGAATATAAAAAATTGTACAGTTGTAGGTAAAAATATTTCATAGAGTGGAATGTAAAATAAATTAATTTAGATTGGAAATTTAAATACAAATTAATGAGAGAGTAATTTAAATGAAAAGACGGTTAAATATTTGGGCAAAGTAGGAAATTAAATCTCGCTCGAAATAAACAAAGCCTAAGCTCATTTCCTTTGCTTCTGGAATACTCTCTATACTTTCTCGACTCAACCCCAACCCGTATATTTCCTCTTTTATCATTTTTAACCCTGCTTACAAAAATTGTTTTGATCAAAAAAAAAAGAAATCGCGATGACTAGCGATCGATAAAAGGAGGAGCCGTTCGACTTGGGGATGAGCGTGTGACCGCAAGACGTGATAGCGGTTGGTAGAGGAGGCCGATTTGGTTCGGGCAACGTGACTTTGGGTGCTGGAGTTATGCGACCTGGGCGCGATCGAGCAAGTGTATGGGGAGGCTGAAGGCAACTGTGGTGATAGGGCTAGTGCAACATGTATTGACAATGGAGGAAAAGTGGATGCGACCTGATGATGTGGAGGTTCGGTCTTGGCTAGGCATGAGATGTTGCAGCAGTTTGGTGGCTGACACTGCTTGAGACAGTGAAGTGATGTTGTCCTGACGACTAGAGGCAGCTGTTGACAGAGGCGATGATGATTGCATTGGTTGATGGAAGCAAAGCTTTGGGTTGTGCATTCATTCCTCTTCTTCCCCATTTCGATGAGTAAAACTTTTTACTCACATCTATATTTTTATTCCACTTCATCCAATATTTGTCTCATTGTCGATTGAATTGCTTACTTGAAATGGTCATTTGGGATATTGGTTGATTTAGTTGCTTGTGATGTTGAATTGATTGCTATGATGTTAAATTTGATTTTGGATTTGATGGTTAAATTGTGTGTATGTTGGATTGTCAAAATGCAAAGGAGATGTCGTCCAATTGCATTTTAATGTGTGGTTATTTTTATATGCATGTGTTTAATTTATGAATGACTTGAATTCAATGTAATTCGAGTCGGTGGAATGATAAAATTTATATTGATGATTATATGCTGGTTTTGGAGGATTTTACTACAGGACTATTTTAGATGATTTATATATTTTCCCATTTCTAAAATATTTTTGAAAGCTTCGAGAAATTATTTATGGGGTTTTAAAATTTATTTAAAGTATATTTATAAATAAATAAATAAAAGTGAATAAGAAATAAATTGAATTATAGGAAATAAAAGTTGTTTTCGAAATGAAAATAGAGCTTTTTAAGTGCAATTGAATGTATGGAATTTTTATAAGTATAAATGAGGCATTTTTAATAATATTTCCAAAAGTGAAATTCCATTATTATTTGAATATTCAATAAAAAGGATAAAAAAAGTAAATTTCAAATGGGAATTTTTGATTATATAAATCTATTTATAGAGGTTTGATATTTATTCCCTTTTTTATACTTTTGTTAGTTCGAAATCAGATTATTTGAAGATTTT
This sequence comes from Allium fistulosum, assembly GCA_030737815.1. NCBI lineage: Eukaryota > Viridiplantae > Streptophyta > Magnoliopsida > Asparagales > Amaryllidaceae > Allium > Allium fistulosum. Next base: position 692,529,473 of record CM060903.1, on the reverse strand, counting down.
ATGGTATAATTTTTCATTGATTTTGATATCATGTAGGATTCACCATTAATGTCGATTTTTTTAATGATTGGAATGATACGATGGTGACGTCCTGTTATTTGATTCTGTGATGATTTATATTCTATGTGATGAGAAATCTAAATAAACGGAGTTATAATACGGTTTGGGATGGAGAATTCGGTAATATTTCTCTAGTTATTCTTTGTACTCATTATATAGAATATTGTGGAGATTGAGTGTAGTTTATAAGCAATGAATAAATGTTTGAGTATCACGCAGTGGTATAGGACGTTGTTGTGATACTTATTCAGTTATTCATTGTAAGTAGATGTCACTCAAGTGACGGGAACTGGGATATTGAGTTTATACTTATGTAAGATGATGCTCGATGTAAAGCAAGTTTATATGCTCTGTGTAGAGCAAGTTTGTATGCTCGGTGTGGAGCAAGTTTATGGATGTTGAGTTATGGGGGTGTACCAATATGTATGTTGTCTATCATAAAGTGCTCAAAGATATGATTAGGAGTTAGTGGGAACCAGATGGCTAGTGTCCACCCTGACGGCCTGATCATGGGGTTGCACCCCTGATCTATGACATCTTGGTTATATATTTAATGTGCATCATGAGAATTTAGAGTAAGGTAGAGTAGCCTAAGGCAAAGTAGCCTTTAGGGTAGTGTATCCCTAGCCCTTTTAGTCACGAAGGACAGCAGTTTGTTACCTTAAAGGTGTGATCTGGGTCATGATCTATCCATAGCTTAGTCTTGCAGTGTGTTTATGACATGCATTGAATATAGTCACGATACCAGGTAGGTAACTGAAAACTGTAGGAATGGATCTAGGTGGAGTAGCCTTGGGCTCCTGGAGAAGGTGGTTAGCTGTCATCCCACCTTCTGGTTCTACATGGATTGGTAGCTACATACATATTATATATATACATATATATATAACGCAATTAAGTATTATAGCAGATCAAGATGGATAACCCAGGTGCTCTAGGAGATGGCGAATAGCCATGTTATGGTTTGACTAGGTGGCGTAACCCAGATATTATGAGGTTATTAAGTGGTGTAACCCATATATTATGATTTGATTCTCGTCACCATTTATTTTATATAAGGAGATGAGATTATAACTATGATATATTAGCATCCAGAGTAGAGTGGATTCTCATATATATTATCGTATATGATGCCTCGATAGGCGACCTATTTTTTTATATTGATGATGATATTCGATTATCTAAGATTGAGAGATACATTTAGGCGATGGTCGTGTGCTAACCTGACTATACTTGGTGACATCTCACTTATTGATTTCTAGAGTTTGATTGTGATTTCTGGATATGTATGATTCAACCAATTGATGTTGATTCTGTTATTCCTGATTTGGTATGATTTTTTATAAGTAATGACATTTTTATTTTAGGTTTTGTGGTGTTCTACATTATGTGATATTTGGGATTGTTGAGATGACATTATTATATTTATTATACCCAGTATATATAGAGTTCCATATGTTTATTGATCTTGGATTTAGATATAGTCTGACCCATTTATTATTTATATAATACTTGTGTCAGTCCGAGACATTTCAGGTTCAGGGACATTGTGACCAACTTTCTTTTTGGGCATAGAGGAAGCTAGTATTCATTATAATAGTTATCATCTTGTATTTTATTATTTCATGTATATAAATTCATGTGATGTATGTTAGGCATACCCTGTATATTGTATTTTATATATTATCGTTGTGATTCTGACTTTGTGTTCTCTACAATTTACTGTACATTGTGCATTGTTCTATCATGGAGGCACATGTGTTTATTTCTTTGAGCCGATACCGTGTACGTATAGGTGAGTTATTTATTCGATGTTTAAATATGTACCAGTGTTAGCTCAAGAGAATATTCACATGTATACCCCATGTTGCCTCATTCTCTATATTATCTGGCAGTATTACTCAGTAATACTCTTAGATAGCACGGATATAGAGGTGGGGTGTTTACACCTAACAGGTAATGCCTTCAAAACTCCAAATCATAGGTTGGATACTTCCTCTCATGATGTTTCATCTACCGACTAGCGTAAGCGACAACCACGCCTCCTTGCATCAGTAGCGCAGACAATCCGGTACCAAAAGCATCGATGTATATCATCACCTCCTCATTCCCACTCGAAATAGTCAACGTAGACACACTGATCAACCTCTCCTTCAGATTCATAAACGCATGCTCGCACTTCGCGTCCTAAACAAAATTCTGATTCTTCTTCGTCAAATTGGTCGACGGAGCTGCTACCTTCGAGAAGTCCTTGATAAAACGTCTATAGTATCCCACCAATCCTAGGAAGCTTCTCACATTTGTAGCGTTCATGGGTTGGTTCCAATCTTGAACCACTGTCACCTTGGCAGGATCTACTGCGATGCCCTTCTCAGAGAACATGACCTAAGAAACTCACTTCTTACCTCCAGAAGTGACAATTTTAAAAAAATTTCTTTTAACCTATGCTTCCTCAATACTTCAAGCACAATCTTTAAATGTGTCTTGTGTTCCTCTTCCATCCTAGAATAGACTAGAATATCATTCATGAACACAAAAAAGAACTTGTTTGGCTAATACTTGAAAACATGGTTCATAAGATCAATAAGTATGCCAGAGCATTATTTAGCCCGAACGGCATAACCAACCACTCATAGAAACCAGACAACATACGAAACGCAGGGATTGGCACATGCTCCTTCGCCAATCTTGGCTGGTGGAGCCTCATCGTAAGATCCAACTAAGAAATCACCTTCAAACCATGGAGCTGATCGAACAAGTCATCCATACATGGAGTGGGTACTTGTTCTTCCTCGTCACCTTGTTCCGCTCACGGTAATCTACACACAACCTCAGAGAACCATCTGCCTTAGCGGCAAATACTATGGGTGCACCCTATTCAGATATGCTCCTACAAATGAATCCTCGCCTCAACATGTAATTCACTTACACCTATAACTCCTTCTACTCTTTGGGTGCCATACGCCTCAAAGACATAACTATCGATATGGCATCCTTCATTAAGTCTATGCAAAACTTAATCTCTTAATATGGCGGTAATCCACTCCTCAAATATATCTAGATAATCTCTAATGGTAGGCATATATGACAACTCATCATGTGGGACCTCGAGCGAATATAAAAGGCTAACCATAACACCACCCTCTGGTAGGTAGCAATTCACCACATGCTACCCCTTCTCATCCCCAATTGTCAGCAACAGGTTCTCACAGTCCACCAGTGCCACTTACTTCCTCAGCCATTCCATCCTAAAGGAAATTCTGAACAAAATGAAATCTAAAACAAAGCAATCACAAACAAAAAAGCATCCATGACTTGATAAGACCAAACCACAATAAACCATACAAAGACTAGTAGGGTCTCTAATAGGGTTCGTCACTACTAAACGTCGGTCAACGATTTTGGGTCTCAATCCTAATCTATCTACCAAGTCACTAGATATAAAGGAATATGAAACCCCGATATCAAACAAAACACATATGGAAATGCCATAGACAGAAAGCATACATTGATTATTAATACTCTTCCCCTTCCTCTTTACCGAGGGAGCATTCGATGAAGTCGGGATGACATCCAAAGCATATGCCTTCACCATATGCTTTTATTATACTGGTTCTGGGAAATTCTTCTGCATATGTCCAAACATGCCACGGTTATAGCACTTCTTCTTTCCATCAGCTTTTTAGTTTCTAATCAGGTAACCTTCATCTCCACAACTATAGCAGACAAGATCTCATTTTGCTTCCTTCTAAACATTCTTTTTTTGAAACTGCTTCCTCTTATTATTCCATTTATTCTTGCCTCCACCACTTTGTTGTGGTTTTGGATCTTCTTTAACTACATTATACTTGGGATTAGGGTACAAGCTCTCAAGTCGAAGGACTTTCTCAACCACCTTCTCAAACACCTCATCAATATACCCTACAATCTTCTCACCCAAGTAGTCATCCAACGCCATGATTAGCTTCTTGTTCTTCTTTAAGGGAGTGTCAATGAAAGATATCCCATGTTTCGACAAGGCGTCGAACTCGGCAATATACTTGGAAATAGACATGTTTCCCTACTTCAGATCGACGAACTTTCTGAACGGTGTCGACTTCTATAAGCAACCGGAATAAACTACTCTTCGAATCGGGTTTTGAATTGGTCCCAAGTAGATTCTAATAGTGTTTCACCAGTTCATACCTCTACCTTGGACCAGTCAATAAGCCAACCTCCTCCTCATTGTATCATCCAACTCCAAGTCATCGAAAATCCTATCGTAGGTGTCCAACCAATCCTGTACCTCTATAGCCAACTCCTTCCCTGTCTCTAATGGATCACTGTATCAACTCGGGTTAATCGTGTAACATCGTTTTGATACCAAATATAATGATCGACCTATATCTCCATCATCCAATTACCTAAAGAGTGTGCCGTTGTGGTGTCTGATCGATGTAGGACGATTGTCAATAGTTGAAAAGAAGAGAAACAACCACAGAACTTATCGTATATCTCATGGCGTATCAAATAAAATATAATATACATCATAGGTGTAAAACAGGCGAGACGGTAGTAACTAATATGAATCACAATATTAAAGTAAAAAGGTTCACTAAGTTATGTAGAATGATAATAGGGTCCTTATACCTGCTATCTTATATGAACCACAAACCTAGGCACCCTGCTCGTCCTCTGCTTTGCCACCACGTACCAACTAGACATGCTATCTAATCCACTCATTTAAGAGTATCCAAGATAATAAGAAGAAAAACATAAATATCGAGTCAGACAACAGTTGGTGTAAGCGATAAGAAATCTCAATATACTATATAAGTCGATATAGTAAGGAAGGAGGGTATACGAACCATACTTGACAAGTCCTTGCAACCAAAGACTTAGCACATAATGAACATAATATGCTACTCTACAAACATCATGAAGTTGTACTACATCCTAAGTACAACGTCGGGTGCCTAGGTAGCCCATCCATAATACGTATCTCAAATGACATCTCTAGAGTGATAGACTATAGGAGAAATCAGTCAAAGCAAACGCAGCTCCCATCGAACAATCCTCACTATCCAGTGTGCCCTAGATATATGATAACTCGTATGACCATTCCTCTACCAGGGATTAATGTATAATTCCCGGTTTTCAATGTACTTGCTCATAACCCGAAGCCGACACTAGACCCATTCCAACGGTCCAAGGTATATAAATCCATTCCACCGATCTGGGGTAGCCATTCCAAGTACCCAATGAGTGTCCTCACAATACCTTTAATTACTTTTGAGTACATCAAAAAAAACTCAGAGTACCATGATTCCTTAGCATGTACCTTCGAGCCCTTTCCTCGCTCCATATAGTTTCCATTATCCTTAAGGAACCATTCAACATTTCTTTCTTTCCACGATATAACCATTTAACATTCTATCCATGATCGCCTTTCCTAGAACTTGCTCTTTATGGATAATCATTCTCACGACTCCTTTCAACATCGAGCCACCATCATTGGAACCTAACTCTATTCACCATCGAGTTATCGTCATCGAATTCCTAAAGCTATCATCCTTTTTCATACTACTACATCGCCATTGAACCCAAAGTGAACAAACAAACACCTTCACATGACCCGTAGAGTCCCTACACTTCTCCTGGAAGTTTCATCAACTCTGGTACCATGGATTCATGTAGATACTAACCAAAAGATGTTGGCATCAATATGAAACTTCTAACAAATACTTAGCCAGATCATGGCTAAGTATTTATCTCCTCAACCGCTTCTCCTCGGCATGCCTTGGACTCCCTTTTTCATGCCTTGAGCTTCCAAGTCTTTAGATCCACTTTGCTGCCTGGAAAAGTGATCGGTACCGACCAAAAGAGATCGGTTTCGACTTTATAATTAGCTAAATTTCAAAGTTTAGCTCCTGAAGTCCCTTCCTTGCATCTTCCCAAGCATGCCCTGAAGTTCTGTAGTCTTTTTTCCGAAGTAACATCCCATCACTAAACAATCCTAAAACTTACTCCATCGAACAGAAACAACTCGACAACGACATCTCGTTATGCATCCAAACCAACTCTAAACAAGTTGCAACTGGAGTCCTAGGCTTCTCCTATCCTCCAAAGCCCCTCCTCCAATCCAATTCTGAGCAATTTTGCCTTCATTTTGCCCAAATCAACGACCAACCACTAGGTAATCTAAAGCACTAAAAAACCATATCAAAACAAAATAAGTAATAGCAGTCATCATTTATATATGTTCATGAAACATAAAAAATCAATTTAAACAATATTAACATACCTGATTTAATTTAAATCTAGTTTTGTACCAAAACGAAGATATGATCCAAGAGAAATTGTAAAACCATTTAAAACCAAATTCAATCTTTTTAATTTTGACCATAAACATCTTTAAAGGTTTAATTAAAGTTTGAAATCATTTTAACACGAAAAATTATATAAAACATCATCTTTAACTAAATGGACAAGCATAGGATAGTGAGGGATCAAGAATAACCCACCTAATACCCAAATTACTAGTTTAGATGCTTAAATCTGATATGAACAGCCAAGAGCATGGATTTCTAGGTACCTAGATGATAGATATACAATCCCTTTATTTAATTACCCTTCTAGTGATGGATTTGGCTAAGATTAGTAAGGAAAAGATGACATTTTTGATGAGTTAGGGGTTAATGGAGGTTTGGGATTGTTTAGGGAAATTGGAAATGATTTAGATATATCCCATCTCCCCCAATTAGGCACAATTCTCGAAATTCATTAGTTGTTCTAAGTATGGGCTTAGTTTAATTGCTCACTAATCTGCCAAGTGGTAAACAAAATTTAGAATGACCATACTTCCAAAGTGGTAAGTCCGTTTTCCTATTATAACCGATCTAATGGAAGTGATTTCAGACCCTAATTTAATTCCTATCAAAAGTTATAGGCCTTATATGAATTTTGGATCCAAAATGTCCAATAAAAATTCTAAGCATGGAAAATATCTCTAATAGTCATTTTTCAAAGTTTTAGACTCATATGACATTATATAAATTAAATAATAATATTTTATGTTCCTTCTATACGTAAAATACGGGTCGTTACAGAGGGATAGGATGCATCCATAGCAATTAGCAGGCCGCTAAAAACTACTACAATATATCACTACAAGAAGCCAAGAAAGGAGTCCTTATGCTACATCTGGAGCTAGCCACACTCAACGATGGTAAACTTAAAGGATGAGCATGCCATGCAACGTTGTCGTTCATGCCGGGGATGCCCACAACCATGGAGACATCAAAGAAATATCAACATTAAAAACCTCCCCAAGAGAACGCATGAGCCACTTAATGCTCATGCTCATGCTGGGGGCCAAGACTCTTAGGTTGGTAGGGACTATCTTTCTCTGGCAAGCCCGTATAAGACAAGATAGTTCATAACTGCATGGAATAGGCAAGTTCACCGCCACTGGCAAATGGGAATTAAAGATACCACAACTCCATCCCTCTCATTGTCGGAAGACTCGTCTGTGAGAGCAGGAGGCAAAAATAGCCCTCGGGTTTTAGCACGGACGTCTATCATAGTCAAAAAAGTCATAGAGTGCAAGATATACGCGCTAGACTAAATTGATCTAGAAACAAGTGTGGATGAAAATGATGATAACCGACTTAACCCCTATATAGGATATTCAGACACCGATGGTAGGCCGATGACTCTGCTCGCAGCGGTATCAATTGACAATGACGACCCCAACAAGATCATCAAAATCAACAATGTTTAGAAATAACATATGAGCTGATAAGTTTCCTCAAATGAAGTGAAGATATGTTCGCTTGGGGCACTCTTACATGACAGGCATAAACCCCTCAATCATCTTGCATGCCTTAAACATCGACCCAATAAATCATCTCGTAACAAAAAAGATGAACCGTCAATCTCAAAAAATATGGAGTTCTCAAGGAAGAGGTAGATGTTATCACACCACCTTTTTGGCAAGGCTGTGATATCATCGACTTGGCTAAAAATGGATGGTTACCAGCCTTGAGAATCGGTTGTATATAATTACTATGGACGATGGTCGAGCAGATTTGGACCGAGACCCAATATGGGTGCAATCAGTATGGAGTTACAAGCATAGCCCCGTGAATATAGATTTCAAATTTCGAATCAATCGGAGGTCGTATGCTTGAGTTACGGACGAAGCAAGGACTTATATGGATCGATCGGGAACGATGCATAAAACAGCACAAATCAGCGAAAATCGATCGATATCCCAAAATCCACAAGGCCAATTCACTTGAAACTTCCAAGGCGCAATATATTGAAGGTGGAGCCCACATGAACGATCGTAGGTCAAAACTCCGAAGAACCAAGACACAACGATTGTTACTTACCGATCATTCCTAACGATTGGTGTAAATCACCCAACATTCCATATGCAACAAAGATTGATTCATATCTCATCAACTATAACTCAGAATGACTTCATATTTTAGAATCAAGGTCTAGAGACATGTGGGACCCTACACAAATGATCGTGCATCAATCAGATGAAATAAAAACGATCGGTGTAATTATTACCGATCGTTTCAAAACGTTGAGTCATGACCACAGATCGTTATGGTGGGCCCCTATGGACCTGGAGTACCCTTTGTTGAAATCTTAGCGAAATATCTCATCATCTCACCCTATAAATACAGACCTAATGGTTTGTTTTCAAGGTCTTTACGCTACTTATTACCATAGACTCCATTGCAATCAACTACAAGCTTTGTTCTATTGTTGTAATCAGATTCACAAGAAAGTAATAAAGTATAATCTTCAAAGTGGACATAGGCGCACAATGTTGAACCACTATAAAGCTCTATGTCTTTGATTACCACTTATTCTCTATTGCTTACTTACTCATATACTCAGTTTACTTTTACTTTTCTTCATTTACTTCTCTATAAAAAGTATTCTTGGTTGTTTGTGACCATTTTTGGTGCAAATATTTTGGTGCTTTCACTGAGAACCTTGATTCTCAGCATATTAGGATCCCTTTGTTGCTACTGGATTGCATATATCCCCTGAAGGAGATCCATAGTTATCTATAGGAAGTTTTCTCATTCTACTCAAATTTGCAAAAATCTAAGCAAAGCTATCAATAATGGTAAGGAACACTAGATCTACTTCTTAGAATGTGGAAGGAAATGAGAATGCTAGTATCCAACAAGGAGGCCCAAGCAGTCAACCAATGGATGTGAATGCTAAACCAGTTGAAGTTCAAAATCCAACTAGTTCTATTATAAGAGCTAAATTCTATAATCTAATGAGAGAGTTAATGGATAGCCGTCGACAACTAAATCAGCAGATTCAAACCAATATCAACCTAATAAACCAACTCAGTCAGCAACAGCGAGGAAAAGTTAGGAGGGACCCTACCCCTTATTCGGCATCGGAGAGTTCTAGCTCATCTGATGAGTATCACAGGCATAGGTATCGCAAAAAAGACGGATATCACGTAAAAACTTCAAGGCGTCAACAGGGGGACCATCGTGGTCTGCTAGGAATGATCGGTGCTAATCCCTCCTCCAGAGAAAGGAACTTACCTATGCACACTGGGATTCGAACTGGAGCTGCTGCGGTCGATTTGGATGATGGAGTTCAATTAAATGTTGACCAAATGCTTCCCTGGAATGACGATGAAGTGAATTTATGAGATATACATCGGTAAAATGTTGAACCAAGAAGGCGTGGAATGGCCCGTAAACATCGGCCGAACCATTCACGTGAGGTGGAACACGACCGTCGCTTGGCCCCAACTATCCAAACGTCGAACTTGTTGGCTATAGTCAAACAGTTAGTGAGAGAGAGCCCAGGCTTGACCGATGATGACCGAGGAATCTCGAGAAGCCATACCCCCTTCACTGATAATGTCCTACAGGCAGAGCATCCAAGGAGGTTCAACATGTCGTCAATGCCTGCCTATGAGGGAAAAACCGACCCCAGGCAGCACATCATGAGATATGAATGGCTGATGGATTCCATACATGCAGATGATGCAACCAAGTATAGATGTTTTCCCATAGCTCTCTCTTGAATAACAACAATGTGGTTTACAATGCTACCTCCACGGTCGATCTCCAAATTTGATGATTTAACAACAAGGTTTGTGGAGCAGTTCTGAATGCATGCTACTCGCCCTAAGGATGTAATGTCCCTGTCCAGCGTGATCCAGGCTCGAGGAGAATCATTGAAAGATTATTTGGAGAGATTCCATACAGCTGTTACAAAAATCAGTAATCCAAATGACCATGCAATATTGATGACCGTAACAAGAGGGATTAATCCAGAATCTGATTTTGACAATTAGCTAGCTGGCAAGCCACCCGCAACGTTGTAACGCTTTTACGCAAAGGCAGCTCGGTATTTGAGGAAGGAGGAAGCCAGATCCTCCAGGAAGAAGAATGTTGCAGGACCAAGTGGAGAGGGAGTACAGAGTAATATTGTTGTAAAGCAGTCTGATGAAAGCTCTAGAAAAGTTCAAGTGAATGTCCAGGACAAACTGAATCAACAAAAGAAAGGCGGAAATAGGATCCGAGAACGAAAGAGGGAGTCTGAAAGAGGAAAGCTAAGGATTTCTGTGTACAATACTTACATTCCACTGAATACGTCCCTGGATAATATTTACTGGTCTACCTGCAATACCATTTAGTACAGGAAGCCGCCTCCAAAAGAATCAACTGAGAAACAGAAAAAAACCGGGAAATATTGTTGGTTTCACGAATGCTATGGGTCAACATTTCGCCAGAAGGACAAACTTTCCAGTCCAATTAGTTTCTAGGAAACACATCCACACAAATTAATTTCAAGGCCAAAGTCAGCAGAATAATTACTTTTAAGGACAAAGTCGGCAGTCCAATTACTTTCAAGGATATAATTTCATAGGTTTTTAGGCCTTAGAAACTAATTATTTTGCATTTTGTCCTTAAAAGTAATTATTTCATTTGTGTGTCCTAGAAACTAATTGCACTTGCTAAAGAGGCCCTTATGGCTAATTTCCACTTGTAAAATCCCCATAGGATGGCGGACAGGGGACATCCGACCCCAACCGAGGACAAGTACCACATAGGGCAGAAGAGCCTGCGTGAACCAGTGGAAGATTGGTAAATAATACAATAGTCAGGGGACCACATCCGGCTGATAAAAGTTGGAATGAAATGGAGCTCCAGCAAAATAGCAATGTACAATGCCAGATGATATCGCGTTTAGAAATAGAGATGCAGATAAGGTAGAGGCTCCAACGATCGACCCAATGGTCATTTCGGCCATGATCAGTCCCACTTTTGTGAGAAGGATATTGGTTGACTGTGGAAGTTTTGTAAACATAATTTTCAAAAAAGCTTATGATCAGATAAGGATGGAAGCCTAGGACTTGAAACCGTCCAAAGCTCGCATTCATGACTTTAATTATGCTGCAACTGAAGCTGTTGGTTATGTTGAATTACCTATAGAGTTGGGAGAAGGTGACCGTAGGAGAGTGCATATTTTTCCTTTTGTTGTTTTGGATGTCGACTCTCTATACAATGCTTTTTTGGGCCAACCGGCCTTAGCTGAGTTCCGAGAAGCTCTTGCCCCATGGTGCTTAACTTTGAACTTCCGGATAGATAATGGTGTTGGAGTTTTTCATGGTGATCAGGCGACTGGACGTGCCTATTATGTAGCTAAGTTGAGGGATGCTCAACGGAGGGAGAAAGGTAAGGGTGTGGACAAGTCAGTCTGCATCCAAGAGACTAAAGATTGACAACTAGCGCCTGAGCCTTGGCTCGGGCGCCATACTCGGTTCTATAGAGATATAGATCCGAGAGATGAAGAAAAGGAGCCCAAAGAGACCAAGACTGCACCGGCTGAGCTGATGATTGACATCACAATTAGCCACAATGACCCGTCATAGGTCCTAAAGATCGGATCACAGCTCAGCCCCTCGATGATGAAATAAATTGTTGGATTACTCCAAGCAAATTTAGACGTGTTCGCTTGGACTCACTCTGAAATGTGTGGGATCTCGCCTGCCATTGTGATCCATGTATTGAATATCAACCCGAGGTATGTCCTGGTAAAACAAAAAAAGGTGGCATGGATCCGAAGAGATATTTTGCTCTAAAAGAGGAGGTGGATAGATTCAAAGATAATGGATTTATTCATGACGCCATCTACCCTAAGTGGGTATCTAATCCTATACTTATGAGAAAGGCGAATGGAAAATGGCATACGTGCGTCAATTACTCGAACTTGAATAAGGCATGCCTAAAAGACAGTTTTCCCCTCCAAGTATCAACCAGCCGGTAGACTCGACTACGGGACATGAATTGCTATCTTTTATGGATGCGTACTCATGATATAACCAAATCCCAATGCATATTCCCTATCAAGAGCACACCAGCTTCATTACCGATGTTGGGTTATATTGCTATATAGTGATGTCGTTTGGACTAAAAAATGTAGGAGCGACCTACTAGCGCCTAGTTAACAGAATGTTTAAAGATCATATCGGAAAAACGATGGAGGTATATGTGGATGATATGCTCGTGAAGTCACGGCAGTCTAGCGACCACATTAAAGACTTGGCAAAAATGTTCGATATCCTCTGATATTATAAAAAAAGATTAATCCTTTGAAACGTTCCTTTGGTGTTGCATCAGGAAAGTTCTTGGGTTTCATCGTTAATGCTCGCAGAATCGAAGTTAATCCGGAGAATATCCAAGCTATTCGTAATATCCAAGCGCCAAAGACTATCAAACAAGTACAAAGCCTGAATGGGAAGATCGTTGCTTTAAGCCGATTCATTTTTAGAGCTATCGATAAATGCATTCCTTTCTTTGACTTGATTAGGAGAGGAAAAAGGAATTTCGAATGGACACAGGATTGTAAAGAATAATTTCAAGCTTTGGTGAACCACTTGGAGAGACCTCCCATCTTGTCAAAGCCAGTTGATCATGAAGATTTATATATCTTTTTGGCCATGTCGATACACGCTATAAGTGTTGCATTGCTTCGCGAAGAAAATCGAATCCAGAGACCGATCTACTATATTAGCAAGCAATTGACAAGGGCTGAAAGGAACTATCCGAAGATAGAGAAATTGGCATACTATTTGCCGATTGCATCACGAAAGCTTCGCCCTTACTTTCAGTTACACCCTATTAATGTTTATACCGACTAGCCGTTACGACAGGTCTAGAAGCGACTTGAGATGTCTGGAAGGTTACTCAAGTGGAATATTGAACTTAGCCAATTCGACATCACTTATCTTCCTCGGAGGACTATCCAGGGTCAGGCAATGGTAGATTTTATAACAGAATTTACTACACGGGATGATTTCCCGAAGAGCAATGAAATCCTTACCATATGGTGGAAGTTGTATACAGATGGAGCATCCAACGATCGTTGTTCTGGAGCTGGGATTATGCTTTTAACTCCTGAAGATCAGTTAATTTTCTATGCTTGAAAGCTTGATATCCTTGCAACAAACAACGAAGCCGAGTATGAGGCCCTGATTGCTGGACTTAAAATCGCTAGAGAATTGGGAATAAAGTCTCTTGAAATCTTTTGCGACTCACAATTGGTCGTATACAAGTCAGGGGAGATTACCAAGCTAAAGGACAACGACTTGCTCTATACCTTACCTAAGTCCAAGAGTTGTTGACTGACTTTGAGTATTATGACATTATGCACATTCCTCGGGATCAAAATAGAGAGACTAATTCATTGGCAAAGTTTGCTAGCACTGGGGATGCACAAGAGATTGGCTTGGTTTTGGTCATGGTATTAAATTCTCCAAGCATAAGCCTGATGGAAATTGACCGGGTAATAGAGACGAAGCCTGGGAAGGAGTGGTGGATGAATCCAATTAAAGATTATTTGCTACATCGAGTTCTTCCCGAACGAAGGAATGAAAAGCAACAAGTCCTTCACAAAGCTTCACGGTATATCATACAGGAAGGAGTTATGTACAGAAAGGGTTTCTCCGTTCCCCATCTCCAGCGATCGCTCATGATGAAATAAAACGAGTCCAAAAGGAAGTTCATGAAGGGGAATGTGGCAATCACATTGGGAGGCAAACCCTAGTGAAGAAAATACTCTATTATGGGTATTATTGGCCGACCGTTAATCGAGATGATGCCGATTATGTAAGGTGATGTGACAAGTGCTAGATTTATGCAAAAGTTCCAAGAGCTACGTCAACAGAAATTACACAAATGATCAGCCCATGGTCATTTTCCATGTGGGGTATAGATTATCGGTTCATTACCGATTTCTAAAGGTGGTGCGAAGTATGCTACTGTCACAGTTGATTACTTCACCAAATTGGCCAAAGCAGAACTTTTAGCCACTATCACAACCAAGAAAGTAATCAACTTCATTGTCCAAAATATCATGTGTCGTTTTGGTCTTCCACGAACTATTGTAACAAACAATGGGACTCAATTCGATAGTGCTGAATTTATAGACTTTTGCCGTTGGCATTTGAAAAGAGATTTGCGATAGTCGCTCACCCTCGAGCGAATGGGCAAGTTGAAGCAGTGAACAAAATCATAAAATCCATTTTGAAGAAGCATTTGTAAAGGGCTAGAGGCAAGTGGGTGGATGAACTCCCAACAGCACTATGGGCTTATAGGACCATGCACAAGTCTGTAACTGGCCATACTCCATTCGACCTCACTTACGGTTCCGAGGCTGTTATTCCTGTTGAGCTCGAAGTTCCTTCTCATCGAGTGACTTTCTATGATCCTAGAATGAATAAAGATCTCCTTTTGGAATCTCTAGACGTCATAGATGAGAAGCGTGAGGAAGTTTTATTGAGGGCAGCTGCAGACTGACACCGAGTCGCCCAATACTACAACACTAAAGTCCGACATAGAATCTTTGAAATCGACGATGTCTTAAAATGGGTTTTTCCTACCCCATCGCATATGAATCCAACCCGGGAAGGACCGTATGTCATTGAGCAGAGGCTTGGAGAGGGAACTTTCACGCTAGCAACTGTTGATAGCATCACACTCCCAAGGGCATGGAATAGTGAGCATTTACAATGCTATTTCACTTAGTTTTTTTTTCATTTATTTGTATTTAATTTCAGGATTTGCTTTAGCATTTGGTTTTTCAAATATATAATAATAAAAATTATATCATTTCTTTCCATTCAGCAATAGAGCTTTGAATTTTCCATCTTATCCATGACCTACCATTGCAGAACATGTTAGTTGCGATATACGACCGACTAAGTGCCACTGTTCGATAGGACCGACATAACTCGGGAGTGATTGAGATTTGACAGGTCACTTATTGAATCAAACCCCATACTTGAGGGTAGAACAACTGACCAAAGAGAACTGGACTCGACAGTTTTCCAAATAACTCATGTCCCCAGAGAGCGGATATGAGTATAAATGTTAAATGGGTGAATGTTAAATGGGTGCGACTGACCACCTATGAAATAACTCAAGTCCCCAGAGCGTGGATATGAGTATAAATGCTAAATGGACCACCTATGAAATAAATCATGTCCCCAGAGTGCGGATATGAGTATAAATGCTAAATAGGTATGACCGACCACCTATGAAATGACTCTCGTCCCCAGAGTGCGGATATGAGCATAAACGAAAAAAATGTGTGATCTAACCACTTATTATTAAAATAACTCAGACTTGACAGGATGAGAACGAAGTTAGTGAAGATGGAACTCGACCATCCACCGATCAACACTACCAACCCAAGTTCGAGGGCAGAGGCACGATGACTTGATCGCTAAATTCGACACCGTAATGTTAGCGCTAAAGCCTAACGTTTGGATACGACTCGAGGCCACGACCTCAGAAGGCCTTGGGATGGATAAATCAGATTGATATCCGATCCAACGAGCAATGAATCAAAAATACATTAAATAGGAAACGTAATAGCTTGATTATTTAAACAAGCATGTATGATAATTCTACAGAAGAACAAAAGAATTCTTATTCACACTAAACTCGTTGTTCACAATACAAGTTTATCCAAAATGAGAAGTTAAAATGGGGGTCGTACCCGTACAAACACAACCAATAAAAAGCAAACGTAGCCATCCAAGCTATTTACACATCACATCAACCCAGCGATTATTTCCTGGATTTCCTCTCTTTCTTTTGTTCTTAGGAGTGGCTCCATCCGAACTGCCACTCGATCCTCTCTTTGATCCTTTTCCACCTTGGCTTTTCTATGAAGAAACATATTCGGTTATGGGGATCGAGGCAACATCATCTTTAGAAGCAGGAAGGATCGAGGCACTCTCAACATAGGAAGCAGGAGGATCTCATCTCTGGGAATTGTCCCGCCAGGAGAGATTATCTAAAGCGGTATAGGAATCGGCTTATTGAAATCCATATCAACAGATTAAGCTTTCGCCTTCTTTTTCAACAACTCTTCCTTCTCGACACGCTCTTTCATGCTGAGCTCATCAATAGGGTCGAAAGAGCCTGTGATTACAATATCCTCATCAAAAGGAATTTCGTGGTGTGGGTCGCCTCCTTCCTAGAACAGTGCCTCCATGAATTGATCATCAATAACAAAGGTTTCTTCTTGAGCACCCTGAGCAGCGGTTGAAGTTGTAACTGTAATGGATTCCATCATAGCCGCTTGTGATCCCAATTGAGGCTCTTGCAAAGGAGGAGGAACAACACCTGATGGACTTAAAGCTGAGGAAAAATAGGTGAAAAGATTAGAAATATCAACCGATGACACCCTAACTTTTTGAAAGACGGAAGTTGTCAGCAAAATACCTTCCTCATTGTCTCTCCCAAGTTGAGCCAAAATACCCTCAGAACTACATTCAAGAATTGAAGATAGTTGATGCTTGTCTGGATCATGCTCGGGGATGGTTGAAGGATCTGCCATAGAGCTAGGGATAGCCTGGGATGCTAGGGGCAATTCAGTTGTAACATTGGGTTGTGCCGACCTGGATCCTTCACCCACTTCATGTAAAGGGGCGGCAATAGATTCTTTCTAAAGTGTAAGTTGGATATCATGCAATGTTTTGGATTCACCGCCCAATAGCATTTCACCTTCAAGCCTGGACGGGTCAATTTCCTCAGTGTTAAGAAGTCTCTTTTCCTCTGCAACAAGAAATTCCTACGCATGCCAGAGCTGGTAGGGATGGTCATCACTAAACCATGTTAGATTTTTGTGCTTGAGAACGTTAGCATTGAAAGAATGAGAAGCGGGTCAAGCTCGTTCGTCATCTCTTCCTTAGCCTTATCCTTGGCTACTCGCGCTGAACGAGTGCATCAACATCTTTGGGCTTTTCAATGGTTGTATCTCTCTCAACTTTAACATTCACTAGTTCATCACAAGCATCTTGATTAATTTTCTGAGCATCATCTTTCTCCTTATTTGCGCACTCGAGCTTAGCCTTAAGTTCCGATATCTTCTTCAAGCTGAGGATTCATTACTTCGAGCTGTATCTCTCTTGAGTGCGATTTTTTGATTTCGATGATGTAACACCTAGACCATATCTAGATGACTGGACTTCATCTCCTCCATAGATTTGATGGCGCATTAGCTTTACCCTCGACCTCTGCTTAAGAGGTCCTAGAAGCCTCCAAGCGTTTTAACTTTTCAATTTTCACTGCATCCTCGAAAGATACTTTCAACATCTTCTCCGCTGCTTTCATCCATTCACGATAGTGCTTGTGAATATCGGTGACACAATCGACGGTCATTTATTGGACATGGTCTGGGACCCTCTTCAGATTAGGAGAAAAAAAGAACCCTTCAAAGCATAGGTTTGGAAACCCCTCTCGAAGCTGTGCCATGCGAGCAACTGGATCGATCATAGGATTTCGAATTTAGTACTTTCCTTGTCAAGTTTGTGAGTAGCAACATGTTTGCTATGGCGATGGCAATCACTAGACCGCTAAGAATGAGAAGGAAATAAAGGCTGTGGAGGAACTGAAATGGGAGGGGTCCACGAAAGGGATCGACAGGTGGGTCCCGATGATTAGTTGGCTTATCGAAACCCTTGGGAGGAGGGACCTAGATCTTGATCGGTGATTATCTTGAGATGGTTTGTCCCTATCACTTCTATCCTGATGACCCCGGTCTCGACTGGAGCGATAACTAGAATCATAATACTCTCGACTGCCACCTTGATGGTACAAGCTAGAGCGTAAACCAGAGGATTGGTGGTGTATATCCCAAAGGGAATCGAACATGTTCCTTTTCTTTACCATTGTTCCTATAAAGGAAAACAGAAGTTAATCAACTTTAAGCATAAAAGGGCATAAGATGAGCACAATGCAATGTTGAGGGGTACAAATGTGTGCAAGTGTCCTTGTGTTTCCTCCCGATGAACCAGATGTAGGAGCTTAGCTTATTGGAGTAATTTCCCCTTTAGAAGTTGGAATTTCAATGCCAATTCTGGTGGGAGATTCCAACCTATCAACACTCATGTCAGTGAAGTGGAAAATGTCCAAGTCATGCGGTATTGGCAGACCAGACAAAGAATCAAGCGGCAGACTTGAACACTCTGACGGTTGAGAGGAGGATTCATCTTGGACAACCATTGGAGTGATCGAGGACTTGAGTTGATCAGAAAGGCGACTTTTGGGAAATTTATAAACATGTGTTTTCTCTTTCCTTTATCAAGAGCCGAAGGCTGTAAGGTCTACGAGGATCTAACCTCGGCTCCAAGACTAGATCCATCATTCATTGCAACCGAGTACATTGCCTTTATCTCCTTCGACATCAATGTCGGTGAATTCTTGAGCATCCATAGTTGGGGGCATGATGGGATTGATTCGATTGCCGCTTCGATCGGTTGCAACCTGTGGTCTTACCGCTGCAGCTTGAGCAACTTTTGTTAGCCCTACGCTGAGGCCCTCTTCCATTAAATAAAAAGTAAAAAGGTATTCCTTCGTGAGAAGATATTCGATGTTCCTATCTTCAGGTGGTGCATTTTTAAGAGTCGTGCCCTACTCCTCATAAAGATTAACATTGGGCCGTGCGACGATGCTTATAAAAAATTACTTAGTAAGGAGTACGGCCTGGATATCAGTTTTCCATGCTAATAAAAAAATTAAGGATAACTCCTACATCTTTATAGACATTGTTGAGAAAAACCAGGAGGACATCGAACAAAGAACCACTCGCTTTTAAAAGCTCTTAACTTATTCCATGGGCAGTTAGAATCTGACACTTCTTCGCTGACTCAAGAAATGTAAACGAAAGACTCCATGTCCATCGCTTGAAAGAGAATATGAACCGAATGTCATCGATGGTCAAAGGATGATGCAATAACTCTATAAATACCATATAAATACAATTGAGAAGAGCGTAGCTGTTTGGATGAAGCTGCACTGGAGCTATCCTTAAATAATGGAGAATTTCCCGAATGTATGAGTTAAATGGTGGGATATATTCCACCCAACACATGAATTTTTTGCACTCTGTATATCCTTCTGGAGGTCTATGAGCCCTATCATCCTATGACGGAACCAATACATCGTCAAAAGGAATTCCATGCCTTACGCAGATTTGACGAAGAGCATCTTCCTTAATTTTGGAGGCTACGGAATCAACAGCATCCTTCAGAAAAACTTCATCCTCTAGAGTGTCGGGAGCAGGATCAACAACTTTTGGTGGAAGAATGGGAACTACAGAGGAAAATTCAAACTATGGGCCTAGGATTTCCAATTGTTCTGAATGATGACTAGGGGACGGACTATCAGACTCGGTTGTAGAATTTGATTCCATGCCAGGATTATCATGTTGAGAAGATGGTCCAGTAGGCATAGTTGGAAGACGCTCAGGACATCTAGAACCCATTGTTGCTTTGCTTAGTAAAAAATCATGATTAGATAAAGTAACATATACCCCCTAGTGCATAGTGAGTGCTAGTGTGGTGTGGTGAAGTGCTATACAATACAGTAATAAGTTGTACGAAATTAAAGACGACAAGACTTCGAGGTTCAACCAGAGTGACCATCATTCCTGACCATCTCAACTGTTTCTCTATGTCATTAGGGAACGATGTAGTTTAAGTTTCATAATCGATCGTTAGCAAATAAAAGTTCAATTTTTATGTTCAAGGCACCGATGAGCTTCAATAGAACAGTCAAAGGCATTGATTTGTATCAAAGTTTAAATGTCACATGTTACCGAGTATGTAGTTCAGGTCGTGTACAAGTCATACGTGTTCATTTGAATATGCAAGGTCGAAGCTCATCATTGAGTTCAAGTCCATTATTTAAGTTCCATTTTTAGAGCATATGTGCTAAACACCGATCGTTCCCTTGGACCACATCTACCGATCGTTCACGGTTAGCCATGTTCACCGATCGTTCTTCTTAATCTTCCATATCGATCATTGTCTCCACATCCTTAATCGAATGTACCACTCTATCCTTTCCATCTCAAAATCCTCCAACTCCAAGGCATCACCCATCATTTAAGAACGGTCATCCCATATCCAAGCAACAACTCTACTTACAATGATCGGTTGACCATACATCAACTTCCCCAACTCCGCTACTTCGTCCTCCTCAACAAACAATCGGTTAAGGCCACCGCCTCCTCCAGTCTCCATCAACCTTTTTCGATCATTTACCGATCGATTCCATCATAGAAGACGAAGGCCATGATATTGATGAAGCTCAAAGTCTCGTCCTCGAATCATAAAGCAAGTTTAAATCGTCCTACCTAAATTTGAGATCTAAGAAAAGAAGATAGATTCGAATTCGAATCGAAGTGAAATCTGAGGCTAGAACGATGATGAATCGAGAAGGGGTGGGATTGATTTTGAAAATCATATCATTCTTGGATTGGTAAAGGAAGAAAGTGAGGCAACTTATTTTTTCTTTTTCTATTCAAAGTCATGACGATACAAAATAAAAAAAATAGTTAAGTATGAAAGCTTTTATAGGAAGAGCGTATACCGATAGTTCAGCCCATGAGATATACCGATCGTTCAAACTGGATTTCCTACTGATCATTACACCACCCAGAATGATCTGAAACTCCTATGTATGTATTAACGATTGATAATGATCATTAAAAAAAGAAAAAAAAAGAGAGAAAGAATAACGATCGGTGATGATCGAAATAACATTCGGCAGAGATTGTTTTTAAAATTTTCAAAACTTGACAATAATTCATGAACATGTAACTGTAATCGGGGGTCAGGTACAAACATGTATACATGCTAGTATACATTTTAAAATTCAATTTTTTGAAATTGACAGAAATTGGATGTTCACTTGAAATCGACCGGAGAAAAGTTGAAATCAGATTGCTAAGCTTAGAAATCGCCAGAACCAAAATAAGACGATCATTAACAAGTTGTGACCCTATATTTATACTATTGGAAATCAACCGATTGTCACGACGGATAAGGGAATTATAACCCTCAATAAGAAAGCGACTCGATAAAAGGATAACAACCATTCAATGAACTAAATGGAATCCTTTTTCGACGATTGAAGTTTGCGAATTATCAAAGCACGTCATGCTTAAACAAGACTTTGGGTGGCAAATGTTATCACGCCTTTTGGCAAGACCGTGATATTACCGTCTTGGCTAGAAACAGATGGTTACCGGCCTTGAGGATCAGTTGTATACAATACTATGGACAATCGTCGAGCAGATCCGGACCGAAACACAATCAAGGTGCAATCAGTATGGAGTGACAGGCATAGTCTCGTGAAGCTACATTTCAAATTTTGAGTCAATCGGAGGTCGTATGCTCGAGTTACGGACGAAGCAAGGATTTATATGGATCGATTGGAAGCGATCCATAAAATAGCTCAAATCAGCGAAGATCAATCGGTATCTCAAAATCCACAAAGCCACTTGAAACTCTCAGGGCATCAATATATTGAAGGTTGAAGCCCACCTAAACGATCGTAAGTCAAAACTCAGAAGAACCAAGACACACCGATCGTTACTTACCGATCATTTCTAATGATCGGTGTAAATCAGCCAACATTCCATATACAACAAAGACTGATCCATATCTCATAAACTACAACTCAGAATAACTTCATATTTTAGGAGCAAGGTCTAGATCATGTGGGACCCAACACAAATGATTGTGTGTCAATCAGATGAAATAAAAATGATTGTGTAATTATTACCGATCGTTCCAAAACGTTGAGTCATGACCACCGATCATTATGGTGGGCCCCTATGAACTTGGAGAACCCTTTGCCGAAATCTTAGCAATATCTCATTATCTTACCCTATAAATACAGACCTATTAGTTCATTTTAAGGATCTTTACGTTGCTTGTTACTCTAGACTCCATTGTAATCAAGTGCAAGCTTTGTTCTACTGTTGTAATCAGATTTACAAGAAAGTAATAAAGAATAATCTTCAAAGTGACGTAGTCGCACAACGCCGAACCACTATAAACCAATGTGCCTTTGATTACCACTTATTCTCTATTGCTTACTTATTCATTTACTTAGTTTAATTTTACTTTTCTTCATTTACTTCTCTATATAAACTATTCATGGGTGTTTGTGACCATTTCTGGTGCAAATAGTAGACAAACTTCTTGCCAATGGTTTCATTCGCGAAGCAGAGTAATGGTCTGGGTAGCTAATCCATATTGGTTCATAAACCAAGTAGGGCCTAGAGAACCTACATCGATCTCAATAAAGCCTACTCGAAAGATAGTTCCCACGGCCTCGCATCGATCAATTATGGATGCAACCAGCGGGCATTAGCTCCTAGCATTCATGGATGCTTACTCCAAATGGAACAAGATTGCAATGCATGGACCAGACCAAGAACACACTTATTTCATCACGAATGCATGTATCTATTGCTATAGAGCCTTGTCGTTTGGACTCCACAATACAGGTGCGACCTACCAATGGCTCGTCAATAAAATGTTTACAGAAAAGATCGGCCTGTCGATGAAGGTCTACATGGATGATATGTTAGCGAAGTCTGAAAAGGCTGGGTGGCATATAAGGAACTTGGCCAAGACTTTTGATATTCTCCACAAGTATAACAGGAAGCTCAACCCCAAGAAGTGTCCTTTGCCTCTCGTTCAAGGAAGTTCCTAGGTATTTTGGTAAGCACCAAAGGAATAAAGGCCAACCCCAAGAAGATTCGAACAATCTAAGATGTCCAGATCCCTCGCAGAGTCAAACAAGTGCAGAGCTTGAATAGGATGACTGCAGCAGTCGACTGTTTTGTATCAAAGGAAATAGATCGGTGTATGCCTTTCTTTAACATTATCAAGAAGGAAGATCGTTTGATTGGAATGAAAAATACACCAAGGCCTTTGAAGATATGAACCAGCATCTCGCAACACTCCATATACTTTCCAAGCCAGTGGATAGGGAAGACCTGTATTTGTATCTCGCAATTATTAACTATGTGATCAGTGCCTTGGTTCAGGATAAGTAGAAATTTTACCGATCAATATACTATGTAAGCAAGAGGTTTTCAGCCTTAGAAATAAGATATACACCATTGGAAAAGTTAGCCTTCTGCCTCCTAATGGCGACCTTGCATCTACGACCCTATTTTCAAGCTCACTCGATAAAGGTCCTCACTAACTAGCCATTAAAACAAGTACTAAGCTAGCCTAATACAGTGGGTTAACTCTTGAAGTGGTCCATGGAACTTAGACAACACCACAATGCCTTCCATCCTTGAACTTCCACCAAAGGCAAAGTTTTGGCCAATTTCATAGCAAATTTATCAAGCCCAAACAACGGAAAAGAAGCGACAACCACCAATTAACAAGTATAGCAGTCGTATGTGGATGGTGCAAGAAATCAGAAAGGGCCCAGGGCCAGCATGGTCCTAGTCACTCCAGAAGGAAAGTAACTTTGCTTTGTTTTCTACCTTAGCATCAAGGCCACCAATAAAAAAGTTGAGTATGAAGTCGTCGAGCCAGTCTTGGTATGGCGAAAGAACTACAAATTGATTCTCTACATGTGTTTAATGATTCATCAATGGTCATCAATAAGATCGATGAGCGATTCCAAGTTAAGGGAGAAATGTTTACACTATATGTCATGGAAGCTAGGAAACTCATTAACACATTTTTAATTTTCAAACTGGAACAAATTCCATAAGGAGAACACCAAAATCGACCAACTGGCCAAGGCAGCAAGTGATCCCATAGAAAGTATCCCTTGGGTATTGTAAGAGGTGCGGATCACCCCTTATTTTGAGTTGGGGACAACCACCATGGAAAATGTTGAAGCCCAAAGTAACACCTGGATAACCCCACTACTACGTTACTTTATGGTTATTAAATTACTCATATATAGGAAAGAAGCCCGAAAATTTAATTATTGGACACCCCATTATTCAATCATGGATGGAAAGCTACACGAGGGAAAGTACTTTGTTCCCCTTCAGTCCTGCATAACAAATGAAGAAGTCCGTAAAATAAAAGAGCTACATGAAGGAATCTATGGATACCACGTTGGAGGAAAATCCTAGCAATAAAGGTTGTTTGTCAAGGTTATTATTGACCTACCATGCTTAAAGATGTGATGTACTTCGTTAAGAAATGCAATTGATGTTAGAGGTTGGTCAAGATCTCTAGAGCTTCCCCGAACTTCCTAACTGCCATGACATCACTTTAGCCATTCAATACCTAAGGGATCGACCATATCGGAAAGCACTCAAATGCTAAAGGGAGATATAATCATGTCATCATTGTCATCAACTACTTAGCAAAGTGGGTTGAGGCGTAGCCCCTCATTGGGGTCATCGTGTCCAAAATTATGAACTTCGTAATCAAAAACATTGTTTGTTGCTTCAAGCTCTAAAGAAAATCATCGCTGTCAATGGTATGCAGTTTGAGAGTGGCCTATTTTAGGGTTTCTGCAAGAGGAATAAGATCAAGAAGTGTTTTCCATGGTTTCTCAGTTGCAAATAGTAGGAAAGTGAGGTGGTAATCAAGACCATTAAGTCAATGTTGAAGAAGCACCTCACAAAGGCAAAGGGAAATTACGACGAATACCTCCTGCTCGTCCTCTGATCATATCGGACCTCGAGTTGAACCTCAATTACACATTCTCTCCTTTCTCCTTAGCCTGCAGATATGAAGGCATGTTGCTTGTTAAGGTAGACATCCCATCTCCCCAACAACTTACTCATAACACCAAGCAAAATAAAGAACTATTAAGGCTTGTGCTCGATGCTATAAATTAAAGAAGTATGAAAGCCAAGTTCTGCACCAAAAGATACAAAAAGAAGATATCCAAATGTTATAATGCAAGGGAAAAGCTTTGCCAATTCATCATCAATGACTAAGTCCTGCATCGGGTCTTTGCCAATACAAAAAACCCAACTGAATGAGTATTGGGGCCCAATTGGAAAGGCCGGTATGTAGTCAGTGCTACGCTATCCAGCGGAGAACACCTCTTGCACCCGATGGAACTCATGTTCCACGCACTTGGAATCTAAAGCACCTCCAAGCTTATTATATCTAAGTCCTTATAAGCCAAAATTATAAGACAAGGAGCATTTTTTAATATTTTGACCATATAAAATGTAAAAGAGAAGTTCCCACATAATCATCATACAATAAAAGCAAAAACTAGGCAACCTAACAAGGACGTAACACAAATGCTCTCTTTTTGTCCGGGAAATGCTTCCATCTAAGGCTATCTGGTCGAGACAAGCCCTGTAAGTCATCTTGCACTAGGGAATGTCGAAACTTCCCTACAAGGATGTGCGACCTACTCAACACTCTTTTCCATAACCGGGACACCGTCATAGAGATGGCGCGACAACCACTGTCACAGTCTCGATTCCTGTGTTTGTGGTGTTTTTCTCCATAAGGATGTGTGAGACAACCAATGCTCCCAGCCATGCGGAAGCATTAATGATTAGACAGCAAGACCACCTACATTATGGTCCCAATTCGTTTGCCTGTGATGTCGTTCGTCCCTTCAATGAAGTGGGGCACTGGTGCCAAGATGGGATGATTACCCATGTTGTAACCCCAAATCCGACATCAATAGTGCTATTTGCCTCAAAACATCCAAGGTGGCCTCACCATAACAAAGTTGGGCTTCTCCTCATCAGCTTGCAAGTACCAAGAAGGTGAACCAACATAAGTCCCAGACAATCACCAGGGAGTGCCTCGTCATTAACCATACCCGCCAGTACATGCTAGCAGGGGGATTACTCGCCTTAATAAAAATATGGGTGTTTCGTAACTTATTCTTTATTCTTTTACTTATTTTCTATATAGGGCATAAAAGCCTAAGTCTATTATTTTCTTAGCAGATCTAGGGGTCGGTTGAGTTGCCCAATATAAAGATAAAATAATCATAGATAAAAATGAGCACAACGGACGAATATATATGGGACATATCAGTAGAAAAGTAATAAATAGACAAAGAAAATAAATCCTAAAAATAGACAAGTTGAACTACAAAGATTGTCATTACATAAGAGTTCATTACAAGGTTGGGCTTCACCTGATCTACATGCAACAAAGATAGCCATCCACCATACGGCTTAAGAGGGTGGCTAGGGTCTCGAGATCAAGATGTCTTTGTCATGCGTCATATGCTTGCCCATGTCAGGATAGCATTCATAGGTGGTCCTCTTTAGGTGCTAGTCAAAGAAGCAATCTGCCTCAAGGATAAGATCAATTGGGGAGTCCTACTATCAATCGCCATCTTTGCTGCTACCCTATGGCAGACCTTATCATATTGCTCCTAGGAAAGGAAGTTGATGGCTAAGGGGAGGTGATAGTTAGTCTCAAAGATCATCTTCAGTATAATCATCAGCCTGTCATCCCACCCTTAGGGTGATCTTCGCCCTTGCATGCTCCTCCAGGGTCACGCAGTGAAGGTCTTACTACAAGGTACCCCTCATATCTATTGCCTCCATGCGGCTAGCCTCCAGATCTATCCATAGCTAGGTGAGCTCCCCTATAAACCTCTCCTTCTCCTCTGTTCGCTCCCTAACGACAGTGTCTCTAACTTCTCTGGCATATGCCTGGCCCCTTCCACATTAGGAGCCTGATCCCTAATAGTGATTTCTCCACCCACTGATGAGTGGCTACCTCATCTTCAACCTGTTTCCTAAAAGCATGCAAGCCAATGTTAATGTATAGGGAGCGGGATCTAGCCTAACAATGAGTCGAGTATAAATAAAAGATATATATATAGAAAAATAAACTAAGTCTGAGAACCCTTAACAGATAGGCATCCTTCAGTTGGGTGTCCACCTAGCCTCCATGGAGTGAGGACCCTAACCAGACTTGGGCCAATTTGATTGAGTCAGGGCCTTCGAGGCCACCCTGGCTACTGACTACACAAGCATATGCATGTTGGCCTCATTCCCCTCTTTGACTGTCTTTAGGGTAGTCGAACTTACAACCCCAAACTACATGCCCTCCAACAGGGTCTCGATAAAGCCTGCCTCCCTCGCAAACTTGAAGGATGTACTCCCTCTAAAGCTCTTCGGCTACTCTATGTGGAGCCTATTAGACTGCTCCCTCTTTGAGCCAGTCTCGGATCCACCGGGCATGTGGAATCTTGTGAAAGTGGGTGTTGATGTGTAAGATTGGTCATAGAGAAGATGCTCCCCCAAGGTGGCCCGGTCAAGGGGTTAGGGTAGTGTGTTATGATGATGCTTACTGTGAAGTGCCCCTAGAACCAACTGTATCCACCAGTTGTGAGAAGTTTAAGCAGACCACTACAAAACAAACAAGAAGGATTAGTAACACTTAAAAGAAAGCAAAGACAATGCTACATAAATTAAAGCTACCATCATATCGGTCCCCTAGTCGCCTCATATTTAAAGGTGGGCAAGGGGACCCGTGCCTACTAAAGCATGCAATTTCAGAAGTTAGCGTGCTCGGGGTTACGGTGTGTGTTATTTAGATAAAAGACCCACAGGTGGGAGGGGTCTCAGAGGAGGAGCCCGTGTTCATCGACATGTATACCTTCTATGCCCACCAGCCTCTACCCTTACCCTTGGGCATCTCAAGTATGCTATAATAGATTGAAGACTGTGTGATTGTGCAGCCTGGGACCAGCATGTCCTCCAAAAGTTCTGGATCATAAGCCTCCCACTTACCATTGCGACGAATCCGACTTAGTATCCTCCTTGTTCTTAATATACACTACCTGCCCTCAAACCAGCTCGCTGATTATAACTCGATGGGTCTATTTGCCCACCTAATAGGGGCCAGGTCCAATGTTCCTCGTGACGTACGGAGGTTTTCGTCTGTCGGAATCAAAGCTAAGTTCTTAGCATCATTGGGTGTCTCCCATATCCAACGGACATGCTCTCCATAAACTACCACACCCAACCCAACACCATGTAGGAGCCACTACATTAAAAGGACAAGTTATAATCATTAACAAGCAAGTTTAAGTTAAAGTAGAGAAAACCTAGGAATAGAGAATACATAGGACGTTGAAAGCACGCATTATAAGACTCGGGTTAATTATAGCCGGCAAAAAGAAAAAATGATCCTCATATCTCAACACCATGCCCTAGAGGACAAAGAAGAGAGGAGGTCCATCGACCCCTTGCAAATGTTAATAGTGTCCCGATAGGGTGTTTGCTTGTTTATGCTTTATACAACCTGAAGACCAACACAATGAGAATTAGATCTGGCTTTAGGATGCCTAAATCATGGCATACGATGAATCGCCCGCCAAGAGGCAATAATTACTGGGGGAAACTACCTAGGTACCAGCCGCCAGATGGTGAGTGTTAAGGAAATGGACAAAGAAAGGATGGAGGTGGAGCGTCACCCCACTGCACATATAAGCAAGCGATCCCGTAAAGTAGCTCGCTGGAGATTGGTTGGCTCTATCGGCAACTAAGAGGTAGAGAGGCAGTATCACTTCAGATCTGTACCATGCCAATAAGCTGGCGAGGTCGATTCAGTCTTCCCATAACTTAGATAGGCCCATTCTAAAAGTTCTTTGGCTCATGGACACAGCTCCAGACATCTGCAAACAAACAAAACCTAATTACTAAACTACCTCGACTTACTTGGAAATATTTAAACTCAAGGGCAAGCAGCTCATTTAGGTGAAATCCATTTTAGCCCTAGCCCTAATTTTTAATGAGCCAAGTGGCATGGGTCCAATATACCAGTTCATAGTTAAATAATAGTTGTAGGCTAAGGCCTAATGTATCATCTTTCTACTCTTATGAGGGGTAGCTCGGTATACTGACATTTGTGTGATTTTTTCAAGTTATCGAGAAAGTGTTCGACTTTGATTAATTGATGTTGTCTTCAAAATTGTGATCATCAATGCAATGCTCAGTAAAGGTGCATCAGAACCACGATGAAATTCAGACCATCAAAGCAAAAAACAACAACGAAAAGGAAAAGCCAACAGCTAAAGACTGCTCAACAATCCATTTCAAATCGAAATTCAATAATGGCATCAAAATGAAAACACGCAAAATCCACATAGGGGAAGAGATACTCACTGATTAAAATTTGACATTACTGGTTAAAGGCAAAAAGACTTGAAGGTTAAAAATTATCCTAAAATGGCAAAAGTTTGTGATGACTCAGTAAAGAGTGAAAGAGAAGAGGATTATAGTAAACGATGTTTAAGAAGGAGACGATCTGGACCGTCTAAGTTTCATCAATTAATTGATTAAATCAAACACTGAATCATTTCTACGGTGTTCCAAGAATGTAACAGTCATCTCCAATTGTACAAAGACATGTGTCAACAACATTGAATGTGTGAATGACAAGCCATCCCTACTCGCCGGCAAGAACTGGGGGTCGGGAAAAATGTTGGTCAGTTTTCTCGTAAGTAAAATAGGCCAGCCCGCATCTTATCCCACGTCTATGCCCGCATGGTTTCGAATCTTAGCCTGCATGGTTCCAATGGCTTGTGCCATTGGATCGCCTATTTTGTTAGGTCTGCATCTTGCTAAAAGCACAAGGCCTCTACTAAAAAAAAGCAACTAGCCTAACATCGGTGCACATCGAACCACGCAAAACCCACATTTGTCGTCACATACCAGGACAAATAGTAGCTCGGCATGTGAATGACTATCACCGGCAAGAGACCTAGGCAACATGTCTTGCCCATACTTTAATCAACTTAGATGGTTTCATCAACCTTTCAATAAGTTCCCCCACTCATCTTCCACCTCAACCACTTGCACCTTTTGATTCTCTGTTATCTTGACATGGCCAGCTTTGGCCACATGTGCACGACGGCCCCTGCAAAAGAAGCTAGATGCACTATTTCTCTAAGGAGACAAGCACATAAGATATTGTACATCTGAAAAAAGAAGCACTGTGATACCCATTCCTACCACCCAGGCAAAGTGCCTCTACACAACCACTACTGATCTCATGTCGCTTGTCCTTGACCGAGGCATGCTTAAGCTCAGACTGCTAGCTGGCACATCTGAGCCCAACAAAACAGTTAGCATCCTAGTCGACATAGATCTCGGTCGAACGACTCCATCTACTGCCTAGAGTAAATTCCGGACCACGAATTCCTCATTTAGGTTGTTCATTACGCATTCCAATAGTTATAAATACATCAAACCATACAATTTAACGAATGTTAAGTTATCAAGCTCTTAAGCATTGTATTTTCTTGTTATTGTCTCTTGTAACCACAAGTATTGTAAATGAAGCAATGTAATAAGAAAATAATTATAGTGGATGTAGATCAAGGTAGATCAAACCACTCTAAATCGTGTGCCTTTTTACTGATTGCACTTTATTTCCTCATTTTCAATTTATAGGTCAAGATGTTAGTGAGTTACATTTGCTAATATCAAATGCTATATTTCCATACAAGATTTCCAAACTCAACCTACAACCTCAAGCTTCAAGAAATCCCCAATATCAAATATCACCATGGAAACAAAAGTCTTCATCCCTAAAAAAACTTAACCAACCTCCAAACCACCTAATTATGAATGCCCCTCATTTGGACATGCATATCATCAATAAATCAGAATTGTTAGTTATATCACAAAGGCTTTCATGCAAGCTTTGTGGTTTTCCATTGCATGCTCCATCTTGATTCGGACAGGTTTACCTCTCCAACTCTAATTTGAGAACTTCCTTCATTGTCCATCATTTTCCCAAGTAGTTCATACACATTGTTGCTTCCCCGTTTTGTATGCAACACCACCCTAATTTCCTTCCACGTCCTTATGACTTCACCTCGAGTTGAAAAGTTGCAACATTTTTTTTCCAATTACCCTACTGAAATAAGATTATGCTTAATTTCTGAGGCATCCCTAACTTCCATGAGTTTCACCACTCATTCCATCTTACACCTTCAGCCTAATCGAACCTATACCTATAAAAACCTGGTTTTTATGGGTAATTAATAAAAATATTTAATTAATCAATATGGATTTTTTTTGAAATTAAAAATGAATAATTTGAATTATTTTAGAATATCGAAGTTTTATAATGAGATAATTAGTGATGGAATTAAATGGTTTGAGAATAATTATTTATTTTAAAAAATTGTGAAATAAATTAATTTGAAAACTACTTAATATTGAGCTTAAAATGAGAATATTGGATATTTAAATTTAAATAAGTTAAAATATGGGAAAATAAATTCTAGATTTTTACAGTGATGGGTAAATAATTGAGTGTTATGAACATAAATTTTGTTTGAAATTATATTTAATTTGTTTAAATAGAAAATAGTTTATATAAGGAAATTAAATAATAAAAATAAAAATTATTTTCCTAACCTAAATTCCAAGCCCAAATTTGTTTCTAGATTTTTCTCTTCTCTCGATTTCACCCTAATTTATAGATACGGCCTATCTCGTTTATTTTCTCAACTTTAGAATCAAAATTCCACCAAATTTCATAACTTTGAAATTCAATATCAAATCAAATAAATTGTAATAAATTCTCAAATTTGAATATACGCATCTCAACACACATATGCATCGATATCGAGAAGGAATTCGAGTTTAGATTGTTATGTAAGGTTCTGGGTGAGTGCAATCAGAAATGGAGAGGAACCAGCAAGCTTTAGGTGAGTAAATGCACTCACCAATCTATGTCTAGATCAATTTATTCCTTGCATATGATATGTAATGCTAATGCGGGAGTCGAGCGGAGGAGAATCGGGCGGTCGAAGCCACCCGAAATCGATCGTAGGACACATGACCTGGAGCGTAGTTTGCTCCAGGCATGGCAAATCGGTGGACCGATCATGGATGTGATGACCGCCCATGACCCCTGCACTGAACCTAGAGAAAGTGCGCTGTAAAGTGTGCCAGGCGACCATGGACGATTGTCAGGGTAAATTAAAACGGCAGAATCTATCGTATAACTCACAGCGCATGGACAAAATACAATAGAATATATATAGTGAAGCTTTACAGAATAGAATGTCATCATATAAAACTTCATAATAGTTGAATACAAACATCTGAATAATCAAAACATCAAGCCTCACTACATATCACTCAGAGATTTATACAAAGCAGCGGAACATCCAGTACATATAGTAAGAAAATAATATGCAAGCCTCCAGCTCGTCTTCGTCATCAGCATCGTTGGAAGCAAGAACAGCACTTGTCACCTGCTACCTAGTCT
Organism: Allium fistulosum; assembly: GCA_030737815.1. NCBI lineage: Eukaryota > Viridiplantae > Streptophyta > Magnoliopsida > Asparagales > Amaryllidaceae > Allium > Allium fistulosum. The sequence goes on along the minus strand of CM060903.1, from coordinate 692,496,844 downwards.
GCCCGTCCCAAAATGGACGAACAGCCCAAGGCAATAAGAGTTAAAACATAAAGCCTTGAGTCAGACAACAGTCTTAGTGAGCAGTAAATTAACTAACAACATACCAAAAGAGTATAAAGGAAAAGGAATAGGAATACAACCCTCCCACTCCACCTCTTTCTACAGTGATAGCCCCAGACACACACTAAACAGAAGCAAATATAGCAGAGCATACAATTTAAAGTAAAGCAATTATCACTCGAGTCAAGGGCGATGTTTTCCAAGTACAAACCCCCAAGGCCTAAACCAAGATCAGATAAGCACCCAGTAAATACCGCTCTTGAGACCGAATGACGATACAACCAAACATCCATGACTCTGGCTATCACTGTTATCATTGCTTCGATATCATCGTTAATTGAATGACCGGCTCATTCTTTCATCCGTCCGTCAAGGGCTAATGGAAACCCCGGTTCTAGATATAACTCTGCACGTCATCGTGACCCGTGCCTAGGACTATCAAATCTGCCCAGAGTACTCGACTACCAATCAGTAGCCTTCAGGGACTATCGAATCTACCCAACGTACTCTTGCTTTGAGCATGCTAGAACCTTCAACAACGATGAGATCTCAGCCTTCTAGTCATCCTCCTCGACGACTATTTCCATACTAGCTCAAGCGCCTCTCAAGCAATCCATTATCCTCTAACTCGAACTATTTCACCGAGTTATCAACTTGCTTGGAATGATCCCGTCTGGATTAGACCAAGACTATCTCATATCATGCTTTGCCTCATCATCATCATAGCAAAGCTTCATCTCAACATCATCATCAAATCTATCCATATGAGCTTCATCATCCGCTACATATGCCACAAGCAGCTTTTCCAATTCAAGAGCCTTTCCCTTAGCTTTTGAATCATCTTCGGTCTAAATCAAATCATCAATCATCTAATTCATAGCAATCAATCAAATCAAACATTAATCCAAGTAATCAAGCATTCAAATATGATCTATATAGACAATTATAACAATAATGGCAATTTCGTAAATAAAGAGTCTAAAGTCTAACAAGCACGAAAACATGAGTAATATCTCTATAATCTTGATGAATGAACTTGCATGAGTTAACACTTAGTAAAATGGTTGTCAAATCATCATGAACAATGGATCTATACTTAGGTTTACAAAAAAATGCATGGAAATCACTACTTTAACACAAAATCAAGCCAACGATCCGATATACTCCTTTGGATCCGTGTGAGAGATAATCACCACTCACTAAATCACCTAAACAACTCAAAAGCAACACACTTCAGATCTAGACAGCGAAGGATCTAACTCGATCTTTCACAAATCCGCTTTAAACGATGAAATCTCTCTTCGAAGAATGTAGATCTTCAATCTAAGCTCTTCGATCTTCGATTTGGATGGAAGGAATCACTAGATTAGAGTGGAGAAAAGAAGTGAAGAAGTGTAGAAGTCGAGCTCTCAAAATGGCAGCACTTCGTCGCTTCGAAATCCGGATCCAAAAAGTGAGAAAAATCCTCCAATTTATAGGCTAATTTCATAGGTCGTCCGCCCCCCCCCCCTTAGGTCGCCCGCGACCTAACACTCGCGACCTACGACCTAAGAAACTCCTCGACCTAACACTGCGCACGACCTAACAGATGCACGCGACGTAACAGATCCAACGACCTAACACACAACTGCAGCCTAGCGACCTATCAAAGATCGCGACCTAACATCCTGCGACTTAGCACACATTCGACTCAACAGCTCACGACCCATCACTCAACGACCTAACCCCTTAAGCCTTCACGCGACCTAAAAATGCCACGACCTAAGACTTAACTATAATACGACCTAACACTAAGCCAAAACCCAGCGACTTAACGCACGCGCGACCTAACAACTCACGACCTAACTCCTAAGTCGTCTACGACTTAACTCCCTTAGGTCGCTCACTGCTACCACCAGCTTCCTTAGGTCATTGCCGACCTATCCTCCTTAAGTCGCTAACTCGCCCAGTGTCTTAAGCCGCTAACTCTTAAGTCTCTTACTCCTATAAGTCGCTCCTATCCTTAAGTCGTCTACGACCTATCCCAGACACAGGATCTCACGACCTAAACCTTAAAGACTTATCCTATTAGCCTTAAGTCGCTCGAACGACCTAAACTATAACACGACCTAACTCCTTAGGTCGGTCAAATCCTATAGGTCGCTACAAACTAATATACGACTTAAACCACAACGTGACCTAACTTCTATACGACCTAAGTCCTTACCTTGTCCAGTCTACTAGGTCGCTTACGGCTATAAGTCGCTTACTTCTATACGACCTATCCCCAAAATACTTAGGTCGCCAACTACCTTAGGTCGCTCCACTTTCTTAGGTCGTCTACTCCGACCTAACTACTACACGACCTAAGACTTAGACTCAGGACGACTTATCAACAATTGCGACCAAATGTCAACTGTTTTACGATGTTTTTGATCCGTAAAAATACGGGTCGTTACATTCTTCCCCCCTTAGGAATTTCGCCCCCGAAATTCCAAACAAACAGAGCAATCAAAGACTATTCTGCATGCCTACCATCCATAGAAATCAACAAACCATGCATCCAATTCTAGCTTAGCATGTAGAATTCTAAAACTTAGAACAAGTTACAATGTCATTAGATGACACGACACCTTAGGGCCATACCTTGAAGAGTTCAGGATGAGCTGCTTTCATCCTCTCTTCCACCTCTCATGTACAATCGTTATCATCATCACTCCATTGTATCTTGAGCAACTTAACTATCTTCCTCCTAAGCTGTTTCGTGTCGGTTCCCACAACACGAAGCGGTTTACGAGGTCTCTTAACGACTGAATCAACTTCGAAATCTTCACAGCTATCAGCAGAAACCACTGTATTCGAGTTGTGCACATACTTCCGTAGATATGATACGTGAAAAACATTGTGCACACCCGACATCTTCTCTGGTAACTCCAATCTGTAGGCGAGCTTTCCAATTCGCTCGATGATCGGGAATGGTCCAACAAATCTCGGAGTCAATTTTCCTTTCTTCCCGAATCGAATAACATTCTTCAGTGGAGAAATCTTCACAAAAACCATATCACCTACGTCGAACTCCAAATCCTTTCGACGCTTATCAGCATAACTTTTCTGACGGTCTTGGGTTGCCTTCATTCGTTGCCGAATGATCTCTATGCATTCCGAAGTCTGTCGAATCATCTCTAGCCCAAGCATCAGCTTTTCTCCTGTCTCTAACCAACATATCGGAGAGTTACACGGTCTCCCATACAATGCTTCATACGGTGCCATACCATGCTTGACCGGTAACTGTTATTATACGAAAACTCTACCAAATGAAGGTGATCTTCCCAAGATCCTCCGAAATCCAAAACACAAGCTCTGAGGAGATCTTCCAAAACTCGGTTGACTCTCTCGGTCTGACCATCTATTTGAGGGTGATAAGCTGTACTCAAACACAACTCGGTTCCCAAAACTTCCTGGAAGCTCTTCCAAAATCCACTAGTGAACAATGGATCTCGATCGCTCACTATACTCTTCGGAATACCATAGAATCGAACTATCCACTTAACATACAACTCAGCCAACTTTGATGCAGTCCTAGTCGATCGAACAGGAATGAATCTTGCACTCTTAGTCAGATGATCTATGATGACCCAAATCCCTTCATTTCCCGTTCTTGTTCTAGGTAACCCATCAATAAAATCCATCGATATTTGTTCCCACTTCCATGTAGGAACTTCTAATGGCTGAAGCAATCCACTTGGCTTCTTCTGTTCGGCTTTTACCAACTGGCAGTTCATGCACTTGGAAATAAAATTTCCAACATCCTTCTTCATGCCTTCCCAATAGTAGGTTCTCTTCATATCCCGATACATCTTATTTCCACCTGGATGAATTGTCAGCTTCGAGTGATGACTTTCCTTCAGAACTTCACTCCTCAATTCATCTATATCGGGAACAACTAGTCGTCCTTGCTTTCGAAGCCAACCCTCACGATCGACTTCAAATCCTTTATCCTTTTCTGGGTCCAATCCGGATTCCAAATCACGGATAATCTTGACAAGCTTATCGTCTCGCTTTTGGCTCTCGCCAATCCTTTCCACAAGAGTCGGTCTTATCGATAAGTTTGCCAACATCTCAGGTTCCAATTCACATCTGGGCCTGAAGTCAAATCCAGCTAAATAATCGAGATTCTTCCATTCTGAAAACATGGCTCCCAATCCTGCATGTCTTCGACTTAACGCATCTGCCACTGCGTTACCTTTTCCCGGAGTATAGGCTATACCAAAATCATATGATGCCAAAAACTCTAGCCACCGTTGCTGCCGAAGATTCAAATCCTTTTGGGAGAAAAGATACTTCAACGACTTATGATCTGTAAACAATTCGAATCGAACTCCCAACAGATAATGTCTCCACATCTTCAGAGCAAAAACAATAGCCGCTAACTCCAAATCATGAGTCGGGTAATTCCTTTCATGCGGCTTCAGTTGTCGACTTGCATACGCAACAACTTTATCCTTCTACATCAGCACTGCTCCAAGTCCAGTACCACATGCATCGGTGTAAACCACCATCTCATCATTCCCACTCGGAATAGTCAAAACAGGAGCACTTGTCAATCGCTCTTTCAGGATTCCGAAAGCTTGCTCACACTTATCTTCCCATCTGAACACTTGGTTCTTTTTCGTCAATCCTGTTAATGGTGCAGCCACCTTGGAGAAGTCTTTGATAAACCGTCGATAATATCCTGCTAATCCAAGAAAACTTCTCACATCGGATGCATTCTTAGGTCTAACCCAATCCTGGATTGCTGCCACCTTAGCGGGATCAACCGCTATTCCATTTCCAGAGATAACATGGCCTAAGAACCTCACTTCACTCTTCCAGAAGTGACACTTCGAAAACTTAGCCTTCAGCTGATGTTTCCGTAAGATTTCCAAAACAATACGCAAGTGCGTCTTGTGCTCTTCCCCAGTTCTGGAATAAATCAAAATATCATCCACGAACACTAGCACGAACTTGCTCAACTGATCTCTGAACACTCTATTCATAAGATCCACAAAATATGCTGGCGCATTAGTCAATCCAAACGGCATTACCAACCACTCAAAGAAACCGGATGGTGTCCTAAAAGCAGTCTTCGGCACACTATCCTTAGCCACTCTTAACTGGTGAAATCCCGTTGCCAAATCCATCTGAGAAAACACCTTAGCTTCGTGAAGCTGATCAAACAAGTCATCTATTCTCGGCAATGGATACTTGTTCTTCTTAGTCACTTTATTCAGCTCACGATAATCCACGCACAAGCTCAACGATCCATCCGCCTTGGTTGTGAACACAACTGGTGCACCCCATTCGGACACACTATGTCGAATGAATCCTTTCTGCAAGAGATCATCAACCTGCACCTTCAACTCTTGCTGTTCCCTAGGCACCATCCGCCTAAGAGGCATCACAACAGGTCTGGCTCCTTCAACTAGATCTATACGAAACTCGATCTCTCTATGCGGCGGTAACCTTTGACCTCGTCAAAGACATCCTCAAATCCATTAGCGATTGGCAACGATGACAGTCCATCCCGTGTAACAACCAGCGAATACATGAAGCTCATGAAGACGCCTTCTTCATGCTTACATCGTATCACAATCTTTCGCCCCTCCACATTCTCGACTGTCACCTCCAACCTTTCACAATCAACCTTTGCCGCATACTTCCTAAGCCAGTCCATACCCAAAATAATTCCGAACCCCGCAAAGTTCAGAACAAAACAATCACAAACAAAAGAGCAACCATGACTCGACACAATCAGACCACAGCATAGCATACACAAACAAGACGAACCCCCAACTGGATTAGTCATAACCAATGGCCTATCAACAATATCCGATTCTAAACCCAACCGGCCTACAAGTTCACTACAAACAAAAGAATGCGATGCCCCAGTATCAAATAGCACTCTAACTGGAACACCACAAATGGAGAGAGTACCTTGAACCACTACACTCTTTCCTTTCCCTTCTGCGGTAGGAGCTTTCGAAGATGATGGAACAGCCCCCAAAGCATAAGCTTGCACAATCTGCTTGTCCTTCCGCGGTTCTGGACAATTCTTCCTGACATGCCTCGGCTTGTCACAGTTGTGACACTTCATCGGTACCTTCGGATTCTTACAATCCCTAGAGAAATGGCTCTTCTGCTGACAATTATAGCAGGTCACTTCGCTCTTCGGCTTCTTCAGGCCATCCTTCCCCTTTTGCTGCTGCTGCTGCTTCCTCTTCTTGTTTCCACCCTGCTGGGGTTTAGACTCTTCCCTGGTCACAGCAACAACAGATCCTTCCTTAGGAAACAGATTCTCGTGCCTCAGAGCTTTCTCCACAAGCTTCTCAAATGGATCGTCCAAATGGTCCACCAACTGCCTCCCAAGATAACTGTCCAAGCCTGTCACAAACTTCTCATTCTTCTGATATGAAGATTCTATATACGACCGGGCATACTTGGACAAAGCTTCAAACTCAGAAACATACTCAAGAACTGGTCTTCCTCCTTGCTTAAGCTCCACAAACTTCTTGAACAGAACAGACTTCTGAGCTATAGAAATGAACTTAGCTTCAAATCTGGCTTGGAATTGCACCCAAGTAATCTCTTCCTCCGGAGTATCAATGGTGATAGAATTCCACCAATCAGAAGCTCTCCCTTGAAGCTGTCTTGATGCCAACTTCCTTTTAGTCGCATCCTCAATTCCCAAATCACCAAAAATCCTTCTACAAGCATCTATCCACCTCTGGACTTCAATGGTTGATTCTGTTCCCAAGAAAACCTTTCCTCCAAGAGCAGTGTAGTCCTTACACAGCTTAGCAAAATCCACCGGTCTTGGAGTTTGAACTTGAACTCCAACATCCACTGATGGCCCCGGAGCTGGCATCCTTCTCATGATCGAAGTCATCATAGCTTCGAACATAGCAGCATAATCAGCAGCCCCTTCAGTAGCACGGTTTTCCCTAGCAGCTGGTCTCCCTCTTCGACTCATTCTCAATATCTATAAAAAAAATGGTCAGAACATCTTGAGAAACAACTGCTTAAAGGACTCAAACTCTTCTAATCTACTATATTATATATAGTAATCATCCATTAAAATACAATTACGTCTCTCATATGTAGTTACGTCAGCGAGCGTTGGGTAAAATCGATTAACTAATGCTCTGATACCAAATGTGACGACCGCCCATGACCCCTGCACTGAACCTAGAGAAAGTGCGCTGTAAAGTGTGCCAGGCGACCATGGACGATTGTCAGGGTAAATTAAAACAGCAGAATCTATCGTATAACTCACAGCGCATGGACAAAATACAATAGAATATATATAGTGAAGCTTTACAGAATAGAATGTCATCATATAAAACTTCATAATAGTTGAATACAAACATCTGAATAATCAAAACATCAAGCCTCACTACATATCACTCAGAGATTTATACAAAGCAGCGGAACATCCAGTACATATAGTAAGAAAATAATATGCAAGCCTCCAGCTCGTCTTCGTCATCAGCATCGTTGGAAGCAAGAACAGCACCTGTCACCTGCTACCTAGTCTGCCCGTCCCAAAATGGACGAACAGCCCAAGGCAATAAGAGTTAAAACATAAAGCCTTGAGTCAGACAACAGTCTTAGTGAGCAGTAAATTAACTAACAACATACCAAAAGAGTATAAAGGAAAAGGAATAGGAATACAACCCTCCCACTCCACCTCTTTCTACAGTGATAGCCCCAGACACACACTAAACAGAAGCAAATATAGCAGAGCATACAATTTAAAGTAAAGCAATTATCACTCGAGTCAAGGGCGATGTTTTCCAAGTACAAACCCCCAAGGCCTAAACCAAGATCAGATAAGCACCCAGTAAATACCGCTCTTGAGACCGAATGACGATACAACCAAACATCCATGACTCTGGCTATCACTGTTATCATTGCTTCGATATCATCGTTAATTGAATGACCGGCTCATTCTTTCATCCGTCCGTCAAGGGCTAATGGAAACCCCGGTTCTAGACATAACTCTGCACGTCATCGTGACCCGTGCCTAGGACTATCAAATCTGCCCAGAGTACTCGACTACCAATCAGTAGCCTTCAGGGACTATCGAATCTACCCAACGTACTCTTGCTTTGAGCATGCTAGAACCTTCAACAACGATGAGATCTCAGCCTTCTAGTCATCCTCCTCGACGACTATTTCCATACTAGCTCAAGCGCCTCTCAAGCAATCCATTATCCTCTAACTCGAACCATTTCACCGAGTTATCAACTTGCTTGGAATGATCCCATCTGGATTAGACCAAGACTATCTCATATCATGCTTCGCCTCATCATCATCATAGCAAAGCTTCATCTCAACATCATCATCAAATCTATCCATATGAGCTTCATCATCCGCTACATATGCCACAAGCAGCTTTTCCAATTCAAGAGCCTTTCCCTTAGCTTTTGAATCATCTTCGGTCTAAATCAAATCATCAATCATCTAATTCATAGCAATCAATCAAATCAAACATTAATCCAAGTAATCAAGCATTCAAATATGATCTATATAGACAATTATAGCAATAATGGCAATTTCGTAAATAAAGAGTCTAAAGTCTAACAAGCACGAAAACATGAGTAATATCTCTATAATCTTGATGAATGAACTTGCATGAGTTAACACTTAGTAAAATGGTTGTCAAATCATCATGAACAATGGATCTATATGGATCTATACTTAGGTTTACAAAAAAATGCATGGAAATCACTACTTTAACACAAAATCAAGCCAACGATCCGATATACTCCTTTGGATCCGTGTGAGAGATAATCACCACTCACCAAATCACCTAAACAACTCAAAAGCAACACACTTCAGATCTGGACAGCGAAGGATCTAACTCGATCTTTCACAAATCCGCTTTAAATGATGAAATCTCTCTTCGAAGAATGTAGATCTTCAATCTAAGCTCTTCGATCTTCGATTTGGATGGAAGGAATCACTAGATTAGAGTGAAGAAAAGAAGTGAAGAAGTGTAGAAGTCGAGCTCTCAAAATGGCAGCACTTCGTCGCTTCGAAATCTGGATCCAAAAAGTGAGAAAAACCCTCCTATTTATAGGCTGATTTCATAGGTCGTCCACCCCCCCCTTAGGTCGCCCACGACCTAACACTCGCGACCTACGACCTAAGAAACTCCTCGACCTAACACTGCGCACGACCTAACAGATGCACGCGACGTAACAGATCCAACGACCTAACACACAACTGCAGCCTAGCGACCTATCAAAGATCACGACCTAACATCCTGCGACTTAGCACACATTCGACTCAACAGCTCACGACCCATCACTCAGCGACCTAACCCCTTAAGCCTTCACGCAACCTAAAAATGCCACGACCTAAGACTTAACTATAATACGACCTAACACTACGCCAAAACCCAGCGACTTAACGCACGCGCGACCTAACAACTCACGACCTAACTCCTAAGTCGTCTACGACTTAACTCCCTTAGGTCGCTCACTGCTACCACCAGCTTCCTTAGGTCGTTGCCGACCTATCCTCCTTAAGTCGCTAACTCGCCCAGTGTCTTAAGCCGCTAACTCTTAAGTCGCTTACTCCTATAAGTCGCTCCTATCCTTAAGTCGTCTACGACCTATCCCAGACACAGGATCTCACGACCTAAACCTTAAAGACTTATCCTATTAGCCTTAAGTCGCTCAAACGACCTAAACTATAACACGACCTAACTCCTTAGGTCGGTCAAATCCTATAGGTCGCTACAAACTAATATACGACTTAAACCACAACGCGACCTAACTTCTATACGACCTAAGTCCTTACCTTGTCCGGTCTACTAGGTCGCTTACGGCTATAAGTCGCTTACTTCTATACGACCTATCCCCAAAATACTTAGTTCACCAACTACCTTAGGTCGCTCCACTTTCTTAGGTCGTCTACTCCGACCTAACTACTACACGACCTAAGACTTAGACTCAGGACGACTTATCAACAATTGCGACCAAATGTCAACTGTTTTACGATGTTTTTGATCCGTAAAAATACGGGTCGTTACAATGGATGACCGATGCATCGGTAAGTGTGGATGTGTGCAAACCTGTGCGTGTGTGCACAATCTTTTGTATGTGTGCAATTTTGTGTGTGTAGAATATGCTAGTATATGATTTTTGTTTGATGATAATAAATATATATATATTCATTTAAATGTATTTGTTATTGTACTATTTTATTTTTCACATAATTAAATAAATATTTATTGAATAAAATAAATAACACAGAATTTAAATTCAAACAAATATTTTATTCAAACAAATATTTTATTCAAACAAATATTTTATTGCAATTTTGAATAGTACGAATTTGAGCTCTCACTACATATATACATTTTCAATTACATTACAATTTCAATTGCATCACAAATTTTAATTTACAATCTTGACCTCACTACATATTCACTCATCACTCGTATTTTTATCTTCAACTTTGTTCCAGCTAGAATCCAGCATCTGAGCTATCTACAAAATACACACTAATGCAGTAAAATTAAAAAGGAAATATTTTGCAGTGTACAATAAAAGTGTGTGTTTGAAAATTTTATTTGCCTCGGTTATTCGGGTTGTTCGTCATCATTTATTTTGAATTCATCATACACGAACAACTTGTGACATGCACAGTGTATCACTGTACATGCCACAAGGCCGTGCACACCGATATATACCTGATAAAATTGCAGGGACAGGTGTGCACAAGGTCAAACCCGAGCCGAGGCTAGATTCAACTCAGGTGCAATACGAAAACAAGTACAATGACTGAAACAAGCTCGAACACACTTGAACCAGAGATATATGCATACTCAACACAAGTGAACCCAGTCCAACAAACCATTTCATCCAGAGGATTGCAACCAAGCAGACCACGTCAAACCGTGATAAACTAGACAAAAGGCAACAAAACTGTACAGATAAGACTCGAGTGAACCACACCATAGGAGTATATACAAATGTATCAAGACAGTATCACTCGATCATACCAACCAGACTCTAAGCCTCAAATCAAAACTAGACTGAACCAGACTACAAGACCACAACAATATGCAGTGACAACGAGACTCAACACTGAAGGTATGAACACTTACAAATCAACATAACATAGTACAAAGAAATATAACAGCAGTCCAAACATACTCAAAGTAGTAAACCAGATAAACATATCAACCAAACTGCAACAAAATAGTTGTGAACATATATAAGTGAATATGCAACATGAGGACATTCGAAATATGCAACAATTTCCAAGAGGAAACAACATGTATACATATATGCAGTAATGAACAAGACTGCAATACCAAAGGACAATCACACACATTATATATGTACGGAGACATTGCATGAAAACAGAGGCAACAACAAAGTTGTGCCTAGACTACAAGACCACATGACACTGCAGCAACCAGATAAATGAACAAGACCAGGGCAGTGAATAATACAAAATGAATGGAGCATGCATATATATCAACATGACCACATAAACATATATACATATATGTACATATATATGTATACACATATATGAGTTCAAAAGCAACAGCATATGTTCAACCAAGTGGATCAACACCTCAAGTACAAAGCAGTGCAAGTCAATGCAATAGAACAGTAGACTGGTCAGAGCAACCCAACCTGTCAACAAGCTCTAAGTAGACTACATGATGAACACAAATGCAAGACCAAGTACAATGCAGCCTAGAATTAAAACATACAATCCAAAATGAGCTAACATAATGCAAACATGTCCAGATCACTTCAAGTCTAACAAGGCAACTCAACACAGTGAACCACAAACTAGATCACATGATGACAGAAGCTCAAAGACATAATAGTACAGGACAGAAGGACAATGCACAACACCAGACATTCAGGCATTCAGTCACATGGTTCAGGGATGAACATGAGCATGCAACAGAGTCTCGACCAAAAAAATGCACACACATGTAGACATATACATATGCAGTATGGAACGAAGATAGTGAAAACAAGTCAGAGTTTATCAAGTCAAGTTTTATCTCAAGTCTAGAAAATCACATATTCAAAAAGGGGATTTCAGATGAACACGGCATCAAAGAGTTCGAACAAGTCCAGATAATATCGCAAGTACAATGAACAAGTCAGTGCCGAAATCAGAGATGTCAACAGAGAAAAGAACGGAACCAAATCCAAAGCAAATGCAAGCCGTGGTGACCAAGCAAGCATAACAGGAAAATATACGAATTGAAAAAGTCAGAAAACATCACCAACATTCGATTACAAATCAACGGCCAAGCAAAATTAGCAGATGAATTCAAACGAAATATTCGAACGATAATTTAGGGTTCTATTCCCTATTTAAACCATTAACATCATCGGCAATCAAATTATTCGAGTTTAAGAAAAATCATAGAGCAAAGTTTCAAATTAAATCCCAAATCAATAACTCGAATCAAGTTCGAACCAAAGCAATCAACAGAGGAATTAAAACAGCAAAAATCACATACCAATTTCAAAGGTTCGAACTCGACAATTGGAGCAGCCGAAGACGAACGAAGCAGAGATCGATTGACGAAGCCAATCAATGCAATAGCCACTGTAATCGATCAACAATCAAGCGGCAGCTTCAATTATAGCAAAGCCCTAATTTTCTCAAAGAGGAACGCAGCAGACATTACAAAGGAAATAAGATAGTCGGCCGAAGTAAAGTAAAAGAAAAAAGAAGGAGATGTCTCTTTTATTTTTAAGTGGGTCGGTCTAGTTTGATTTGGGTTTAAGTATAAAAAGGGCTTTGTTTTTTTTAGTGTTTTTATTTTGTAATTTTTCTTTTAAAATTTTGTAACCTTCTAGTCGTGTGACTAGGAACAAACTACGGGGCGTAGTTTGAGAGTTCGCAACTCAGTGGCTGAGTTGTGGCAGGGTTTTGAGTGTAGAGTTAGGTTAGTCGATAGCGGGTGTCGCAAGTTTATGTGTGTAAGCGTCTGACTACATAATTTCTAGTAGCAACCTTGGGCCAGCACGTAGGCATGGTTTTGCCGAAGCTAGGTAAATCTGTGTTGTTCTATTTCTGCTTTTATTATTCTGTTATTATCTGTGCTGCAATTATTTTATATATTTCCATATTAATTTTTATTATTATTAGTATCACCATATTCACCCCCTCCCCCAGGTGAAATCGATCCTACAGTGTGTGCGCGCGCAACTTTATGTGTGTGTACAAGCTTCCGTAATTTATAATTAAAAATATACATATATATTTACATTTAAAATAAACAAAAATAAATATATGTAAACTCTAATACATATACTTAGATATTATGTATGAATGTAAATATAATTTAAAGTTTAATAAATTAATAAAGTGAATTTATTAGTATTATTGTTTAAGTGAAAAAATATGAAATGGTTCTTAATTGATATTCTATAGTTTTCAAAGTATATTTTTATGTAATTTTAATATATAATTCAAGTTTGAAAATGTAATTAATTGATTATAAATATATAAAAATTGATTTGGACGTTTTATGTTTATTTAAAAATAGTTTTTAGTTATAGAAAATTATGAAATGATCCTTATGCGTAATATTTAGTTTTACAAACTATTTTTGTGTTATTAAAAGAAAGAAGCAATTATCTAATGTTATTGGTAAATATTAAATTATTATTTAAATTTATAAAAAGTTGAAGAATTGGTAATTTATTTAAAAGAAAGTTTTATATTTGGTTTCAATTGGTTATTCAACTAAATCTTAGAATATATTTATAATCCATTTCTAAAGTTCAGAATTTTATTGTATCATAGTTATAAGTTGCAATCGATTTATTATTGAATATTGATTTGTTTGTTCTATATATGTGTGTGTTCTTGATTAATCTATTTTATCTTACTATTTTGATTTCTACTTCTTTTTATATTGAATTGGATTATAAGAATTATTCACCGATATGGATTTGATTAGTGTTTTGATATGATACAGTAATGACATTCTTTTGTATGGATTCATGATATTGTTATATTTATAATATTTTTGCTATGATGATTTTTATTCTGTGTGACGGGGAATTTGAATAAACGGAGTTACAATACCGTTTAGGATGGGACATTCAGTAATATTTTTCCGGTTATTCTTTGGACTTGTTATATGGAATGCTGTGGAGGTTGAGTGTAGTTTATAAGCAGTGAATAAACATTTGAGTATCACGCAGTGGTATGGGCACTGTTGTGATATTTATTCGATTATTCATTGTAAGTAGATGACACTCACGTGATGGGAATAATATTATGAGATTGTACTTACGTGAGGTGATGCTTGTGGATGCAAGCTGGGTAGGTGCCCTTATATTTATTTATATTGTGTGCCACTATCATGATGTACTCCTTATATTGGCATTGGAGAGAACCATATAGCTAGAATCCACCCTAGCGGCCTTATCTTGGGGTCGTGCCCCAGATCTACAACACCTTTTTATTGATATTATATTTGATGTGCATCACATGATTTGGGTTAGGCGACCCATTTGGTAGGTGCCTAATATTATGAGATTTGGGTTGGGTGATCCATAGCGTAGGTGCCCTATAATTCCCTTCATGTCGTATAGGCAAGCAGTCTGTTACCTATTGAGACAAAGCAGGGTCATAACTGAGGTTACACGTAGATGAGCCATTGGTGGATATGTGTCACGATGTCCGTCAGGGTAAATGAAGACTACAGGAGCAGATCCGGTTAGGTAACCTTGGGCTCCTGGAGCGGGTAGACGGCCATCAGTCTCCCTTCTGGTTCTAACGAAGTGGTAGATTAGCATATTCTATTGATACACCTCACTTGTGTATAGATATGGGTTAGGCGACCCAAGGTTAGGTGACCCACATCTTGATGTACATATGACTCTACTTAGGACTTCATGTCTGTCGTACAGTCATTTACCCATCACGATTTATTCTCATTTATTCATATATGAGGGGATGAGATTATATCAGGATAGGTGTCCAAAGTGTAGTGGATTCTCAGATCTTTCATTATATATGACTGATGGTTAGGTGCCCTATATTTTACAGTCAAACGGTCTATTTTATTGTTTGATGATATTATTTGATATTGAAAGATATACTTGGGCAATGCCATGTGCTAGCCTGACTATACTTGGTGATATCTCATTCATTATTGATTTCTGGGTTTTGATGATGATTTCTGGATATGGATGATTCACCCATTTGGTGTTGACTTAGTGATTTCTAATTTGTTGTGCTTCTATATATGGGTGATGACATCTTTATGCATGGTTTTGTGATATTTGTGATATGTGATATGTGATATTTTAATGATTATATATGTTATTATAATTATATACCATGAATATGTTTCTACATGTATATGTATTATGACATCGCAATCATTGTCTTAAGTTACTTCGATAGTGTTATCCTATTATTGTTCATAGTATATATTATGTTTGTTCATAATATACACACGCGCGCGCGCACTATGTCACACATATTTATAGATCTTTGGTTTAGAGATAGTCTGACCCGTGTGTTATTTATATATTTCTCGAGCCAGTCTGAGATATTTCAGGTACAGAGATAGTGATACCAGCTTTAATATTGGGCTCAAAGGAGGCTAGTAGTTTATCATTTTGTATTATATTATCTCTTGTATATATTCATGTGATGTATGTTGGAAACACCTTGTATATTTAGTATTATATATTATCGTCGTGATTCTGACTCTTTGTTCTCTGATATTTACTGTATATTGTGTATTATTCTGTCATGGAAGCACACATTTTATTACTTTGCATCGATACTGTATACGTTTTGTGGTAAGTTATATTTGATGTTTAAATATGTACATGTGTTAGCCTAAAGAAATATTCACATGTGTATACTATATCGTCTCATTCTCCGTATTATCTAATGATATTACTTAGTAATACTCTTGGATAGTATGGGCATAAAAGTGAGGCCTTTACAATACCCTTCACCTCAATATCACCACCATTAGTGGACTCCACCTTGCTTTCTTACTCTTTATAATCAACAAATGTTACCTTTTGGTTGCACATATGAAAACATGTACCCAAATCAAGCACCTACTCATTTCCTTTTCTTCCGTTAACACAGAGCACATCATTACAAATATCAAATTTTACCCCGTCATTGTTGCCTTCCTTAAGATTGTTTTTGCCTTCTTCTAATGCTTTTGCCCTCCCTTTATCTTTTTATTAGCTTATTGCAAAATTTCAACTGGTGACCTAGTTTTTCACGGTAATAGTATAAATCCAGTTTCATACTTAATCTATTTGATTGTCTTTGCATATTTGGACGATTACCCCTACTTAGAAGATGCACCTCTTCAATAGAATTTCCTCTTTCCCTTTCTTTACTAATATTTTCTTTCATTAGGTTCATCCTCACTTCTCCTCATCAAGTAGGCTACTGACTACCAAACTCATTGAAACAACTATATTCGAATTTAAGTTGTTTAATGCAACCACAAGTGTTTTCCAGCTTTTCGATAATGAACTCACCAACATCAAGGTTGTGTCCCATCATCAACCTTGTAATTCACAATCATCAATTGTTTTACAGTTGTTTGAAAATCAAGAAGACGCTCTTCAATTGACTCACATTCCTTAAGCTTCAGATTTATCAATTTTCTCATAAGAAGAGCCTTGTTTGCTGCATAATTTATGTAAATTCCTTCCAACTTCTAAATTGCATAAATAGATGTTTCATTAGCAACAGTACGAAGTTTCATTGGCAACAATATGAAACATCGTATTCTCCAAAAACATCGAATAGCCGACGGAGCCTTCTTTTCTAAAGTTTCACATTTTGCTTATGTTATACCACTCGGTTCCTCTCTTTTTTTCTCCAATGGTTAGTGAAAATCATTAAATATAGAAATCCTTCATCTTCACATTTTATAACCCTCAATTTACCCCATTATATTTTCAACACTTATCTTCTCCATAATCAAACTCTTTTTGAAAAAATTTATGTAGTGGGTTTTAATATCAATTGTTAAGGTTATCTCAAATATCTCTACATAATTTGCTTTGAGAAGAGATAAGAACTGAAGAAGAAAAAATAGACAAACAAATTCCTCCAAACAAAATTATACTAGTTCACCAAAAAATTAAAAAAACACCTAAAAGTTGAGAAGAAACCTCAACTCTAAAATCCTATAACAAGAACCTTTCTCCTCCTTACATTACAATGACCCTATAAAATCATATTTATAGTAGTCTAATGTAATCTAAGTCATTGCATAAAGATATGCAAAAATCTACGGTGCAAACTCCGTAACACCTTGAAAATGATGAAAAAGCCCCTAAAATCTCGAAGCCCAACCTTCCCCAGAATTTGTCGATCCAGTAAAATGGAAAAATCCATCAGACGACGAATGTCGATCGACTGGAAGTGGTCTTCAATCGACTGGAAAAATATTCGTCGGTTGACTGGAAATGGTCTTCAATCGACTGGAAAAATAAAGCTCTCCATAGGTTCAAGATAGCTCAGAATTCAATCAACTGGTGATTCCACCAGAAAACAGTTCCAGTCGACTGGAAGCTTGTAGTTGAAGCTAAAGGCTTCTCTCTCCCACTTCTTTGCTCCTTCGCTCCGTTGTGCTTCTCCACATCATGCATTTCTACTCCATTTTGAAAATATTGTATAACATATCGTAACATTCGGTGTATTTTAAAACAGGAAATTTGTTTTCAATGTCATTTTCGATATTTTTCAAATGGCAAAAAACTAGGAAAAAAAATCATTTTCATATTCATTTGTTGAAACCAGCCGTGGTGGCGTAATGGATTTGAGATCATATGATCATGAATGCAGGCAAAATATCATTTGCTAGCGTAGGTCGTTTTCCTTTTCTTTTTCCCTGCTAGACATAATTAGTACAAATAAATATATAAAAATATACTCCCTATTTTCCAGTTCAACGTTCTAACTTCTAAGTGCATCCGAACATTTCAAAAGCTTCACATCTGGTAAACATTTTACATCACTCAGCAGCCATCTGAACGGTTCAAAAGCTTCACATCTGGTAAACATTCAACATCACTCAACAGCCATTGCAGCATTCACCAATGAAATTAACCTATTCAAAAACTTTAAAGAATGTTACACAACCGTATAAATATCACTGTGGATACAAATATAAGTAGCAAATTTTTTTGCAATACTCAAGACTTACAAATTAATAAATACTCTCACAAAAACAATGCAGCTGCATACTAATAAAATAATAATCCTAGATTATGATAGCTAGCTATCGCATTTTGTAATGCTGGGTTCTAGAAACCTGGCATTTTCTTCCTTGTACCGAATATTTAACCGTTATCTCTATGTCTCGAGGGTTTTTCTTGTTGTTCTCCACACTCATGCTTCCAACAATAGCCTCTCCAGCACAAACAGTCAGAACTTCTTCGAGGTATAGAACTGTTTGTTTCCAGTGTGTAGCTTTTGATCTAGGTCCTAAAATAACGATAATTATATGCATAAGTAATTAATCAACCGATTGAATGCATACAATCGTAAAACAAGAACAATGGACCTTATTATAGACAGGTAGCTACAGACTATTTTTTTTAGAACAAGTATGTCAAGTGCAAAATTAAAGCATTTAGTATTACAACAAAAGACCTTGAATGAAAATAAAATCATTAAAAAATTCATCTTTTCTGAACGACTCACCTCAAGGCAAAGATAGTTCTTTTGAATTAGTATTGTTATTTTAAAAAGGAATAGGGAAAAATAAAATAGATGAAATATATTAAGCAAACACCTGTAGAAAATCCCATCAACTTGTGACATCTGGTAAAAGAGACATCAAAGTATGCTACAAGAGCATGTATATAATCATCACGCTCTGCTACAAGTTTGAACGGTGCAGTGAAAGATGCATCGCCTGAGGTCATTTTTGAGATATCCATCATCTGTTCCATTAAATAAATTACTTTATTTACATTATACTCATGAGTCATCAAAAATCCATAAAACAAATATCAAAATAATTTATCTTAACATCAGTCCACCAAAAGCTGATATTTACAGATAATCCTCAGAATTGCGTTAGTAAAGATGCAAAAGTTTACTTCTGTATTATAAGCCTACTAGTGATGTATCCCCTTTTTTGAGGGCTAAAAGATTATATAGATCTACCTTGAGTAATTGGCAGTCGGTGACTATTTGATTTTGATCTACCACATCAACTAGCGGTTCCACCATTGCTTGTTTTCTAATGCAACTCATATCAAAGCCGTAGACATTATTCCAGACTGCATACATGTAAATTCATATATTCAATGAATGCGATCAATTTGAACTTTCAAGATATTTAGTAACTACCGAAGAAGCTCACATTCAATCTTGTCCTCTTTATATTCGCCATCTTCAATTGCTGTTAAATACAAAGAGGCCGTATCTGGAAAAATAATTCCATCATTTATCTGCACAGAGATGAATTATAGTGTCAGTTTTCGATATCACATTAGCTATATATGCATATACTTATGCACAATATAGTTATTGACATGTTACATACTAGCCATTTATCCCGTGCATACAGAACTGTGTCGAGCATATTCTCAAAAAGAAGAAAATAGCCCATCCACTCAGATATTATGATATCAACATTGGCTACTGGAAGCTCAATCTCTTCTACTTTCCCCTTCAAAACTGTAATGACTGAAAGAAGTAATGAAACAAAAACAAGTTATTTTTAATGATAAGTTTTATCTATTTTATGGGTATTTATCAGAAAAGGACAATCATAGCATACCATTAGAGTATCCATTTGCCTGAACAATCTCTTTTGCCATGTCAGCCATCTGGGAGCATTCAATCTGAAACAAGTGGACTTTTCAAGTGAATAAATATAAGCTTAAGTATGCTGGAAAAATATGCAACAAATAAATATAGGTTAGCAAAACAAGTATAATGCTCTATTTACACTTTACAGTAAGTTCAATCTATAGGTGATAAAGCAAATCCCATCGTAGAAGGCATAATAGCCATAGTTTACCAAAACATTAGGAGAATGGAGCAGTAACATATTTCATTCTATTGGTATTTATTAGTTTACAGCACAGACCAAAAAATATTATACAGTTTTTATTTTTCTAGTGGTTTTACTAGTTTGCATCCAATTTATCTCTCTTTAGTTGGTTTGCACAAGACACAAGGCTTTCCGGGAGAGAAATAAAAGTCTCATGCATTTATAGAATGTATAGAAGACAAAAGGATGGAGCTAGGCTTTGAGGCAGTAAACTAAAATTTACCAAAGCTTAAAGTAGTTTACAGTATTTAGACACATATATTAGAGAAAAATGACAAGTCCCTAGAGTATTTCTAAGATATCTTCCAAACACAACAATATGATAATAATTTCAAAACCAATGATGAGTTCAGTACAAACAGTTGCAACAGTAGCTCAAATTAATCTTAATTTATTTGCAGTTCATAATAACCCTAAACATGTTGGGCTTTAAATGCCAGTTTTTTAATAACCATTAGTTTCATATAAAAAATGATACTCACTGCATAAACATGTTTTGCTCCAGCTTTTGCACAAAAGAGAGAGAGAATTCCAGTACCAGCACCAACATCAAGCACTACTTTGTCTTTCAAAAGGAATGAGTTTTGATATATGACGTTTTGATATGTTTTTGTCCTCACAATATCTTTCAACATTTCCTGAAGAATTAATATAATAGCATGAAATATTAGTATTTAGTACAGCTTTAGTCCAAAATTACCAACCCTGCAAAGTTAACTTTTCGAATAACTTGTATTTATCGGGCCCATGGTTGCATATCCTAATGGTTTGCATACTAATAGGTACCTCTGTTTATACAAGTGGAAAACAAGTTTATTAAATAACTGGAAAAAACAAAGAATTTGAAGAGTTCAAAAAATGCAGGGAATTTCCAGACGATATATATCTTTTTTGAAAAAAAAGGGCGCGTTGCACGTTAAAAAGTCCCACCACTCATAGAAAGAGAAATGTCACCTTGAAGGAGAGCGAGATATGTTTGATTGATGCGAACATAACTAATGAATTAAATAAAAGAGGCTTATTCATTGTTACACTTCTTAAAGTATTACATTAACATCTCCCATTAAATTTATGGCATTTTATGTTATAAATAACAAAATTTTGTTCAAAATATTATGGTTTTGTAATTTGTTTGAAAATAAAACAAGTAAATACCATCGATGCTGACATTTAACCCCAAAACAAGAATTCAGAATTAAAGGTATGCATATTAAGTTACTGAAGAATGGGAAACTGAATCATGATGTATGTATTGGTAAATATTAACAGCTGATTCAAATTTGTAATGGAAAATGTTATCATATGTTGCCAGCCTATCAGCTATTTGTGGTCCATGAAAGTAGCATCAGAAATGATTAGTGCTTACTTCATGAATTCCTGCAATAAAGAAAAAAGGATAGAAAATGATAAGTAAACTGAAAAGTTGTATACAGATATATTAAGGTTCATTATTTTGTACAAGAGAGAATCACTTTAATAAAAATAAAAAAAATCTAATCCCAAGAAAAACAATGGTTTATTGCCAACAAAACTTTGAACCCAAACAATTGATCATAGATATTCTTTTCCAGTAGTTATTAGCTAGTGGCATAATTAATAAAATAGCAATCTGACAAATAATATTTTACAGTGGTGTAGTATCATTATCAAGGTCAATGATTAAAGCTCAAAATAAGACAACAGGGAATCAAACAAAGGTCAGCATAAGAAAATGTCTATAAGCATCCCAATATCAAATCAGAAGAACTAAACTCTGAAAAGATGTCAACATAATTTATTTATTTTTTGTGGGGTGTGTGTGGGGCTGTGTGGTGGTGGTTGGGGGGCTGTCGTTCTCCATTTCCAAAAAATGATACCCATCCAACAGTGTAATAATAGACAGGTTAATACAATTTAGAACTACATATATTATCATGTTTGCAACTACAGAAACTGAGTGTCCTACAATGTCAACAAAATTTATAACACGCTCAGACGTATCAAATCATTCAACCAAATTATGCTGCAACGCAACTAAGCGTCATCTATATGTGAAGTAACCTAATTCAAATTGTTTAAGGGTACTTGCTATGTAGAATCAATGTAAGTTTACTAACAAGAATATTCAAACAGTTCACATAAACTCTGATTTCTCCATTTGGCTTGTAAGTGATTAGAATTAAATTTAAGCAGAAACAAGCTAAAATGGTACTTCCTATGTAGAGTCAAAAAGCAAGTTTACTAACATGAATATTCAAACAGTTCACATAAACTTGTATTTCTCCTTTTGGTTTGTGAGTGATTAGAATTAAATTTAGGGCGTTATTACGGACACCCCAAAAATCGATATTAGGGGGACAACCCAAAAAATAAAATTCAATGTACTCCCACCGAAAACAATTTTTTACACTACGTTCGGCACACCTCCATCGAATTTCAGACTTAAATTCGGCATACCCCCGCCGAATTTCAAACTTAAATTCGGCACACCTCCACCGAATTTCAGACTTAAATCCCCCTCATGTCCAATTTTGTAGTGTCAGTAACAATGCCCTAGATTTAGGCAGAAACAAGCTAAAAGCCTAAAAGCTTATTTGGCACAATTTCAAGAATCTCATTTAGTTTTTGTACGCCTACATTTCTCAGCTTATTCAGATAATCCCAGCAGGTTTAAAACTTCACAACAGATACAACATACAACAAACATATGGAGAAAAAGAAATTACCAAGTTACCTACATAAGTGAGAGATTCATCTAAATTTATATTATGTGTTTCAATCAATATCTATAACAGCCTTCACATAACGCAGAGTTATACAGAACATTCATCACAAATGGGACTTTATAGGTATCACGCTGAAGATTAGTATTATGGAAGAAGTATTTGATCAAAGGGGATATGGTCAAGGACTCAAAATTGCATCACTAAGGAAACGTGTATTAAAATCTGTACTCGAGTGTCGCTTAATTTTCAGAGTTCAAATAAAAGTATGAGCATGGACATATGGATTTGAGTAACAACAATTTATGGCCAAGCATTCGTTACTTATTGCTTATTTATGAAACAACTAAATTGCAAAACTACATATAGGACCGTTGATGGTAACAGTAAAATGTAAATACATAGTTGTCAAGGCGAAAAAGCCCCAGGCCCTCGTCTAGAGCTTTTTGGATGGCCTTGAGCATCACGTTTTATGTTTTATGTTTTACAACCAAAAAAACTACGATTAAAAAATGTACTAAAACTCAATTTTTGGCTTCAAAAAAATGTATATAAATGCAATATTGAGAATAAAACATCATACGATCATCATAAATCAAACTAAGAAGGCACAAAGCCATATAAATGCTAGCGGCGACGGCAAATAGGCTGGCAGCGGCGGCGACAAGGGTTTCAATCTAGACCTTTTTTTGTTCGATATTGAAAGAAATATGTTTTTTACTGTTCGATATTGAAGTCGACATGAATAAACACTTTTTTTGCTTGTTGTTGTGGACTTCGATATGTAATTGAACTCCATATTCAGCCAAATACTAAAACTTTTTTCTCTCTCCAATAATGTTGCACAAGACGCGCTTTTTCAGCGCTTCAAAACTCGAGCGCTTTGGCGCCTTTGGGACTTTTTAAATGCCTCACGCATCGTCGGCGCGCCTAGGGCCTTTTGACGTCTAGGCGAGAGCTTTAACAATGATGGATGAATATACCGGTGCCATACATTACTAAGCACTTGGTAACCAATATTGAAAGCTTTAACAGTATGCCAATATTATCGGTATGGTAACGGTAAGTTTACCGATGATAATGGTAAATTCAACGGTAATGGTATGTCAAAACCGGTGGTAGCAGTAAATTCAACGGTAATGATATGTCAAAACAAGTGGTAACGGTAAATTTACCAATGTTTTTAATCATGCTATTTTATTATAAAATTAATCCAAATAATGAACACTTGTTAAAGTTTATGGAACTTTACGTAGATGTTTATGGTCTAATTTATAATTCTTCTCATTTAGTTTGTTTTTCAACTTTGATTTTTGAGATGAGTCAAAACTATTCTTTCATGTACCCATAAATAACTTATATGAATCAAGTAATTTCTTGATGACAACTAATAAAATTAATGTGTTGATATTATATGTGTGTGTATGTATACATATACATACATACATCTTAGTTATGAAAGGCAAGGCAAGACGCACCCCAAGGCGCATAGCACGGCGCGGCGTTTGCGTCTTTCTTCCTTGTGGCGCGATGCACATGAAAAGGCGTGGCAAATGGCGTAAATGACGCACGGCGCAAAATGGCACGCCTTTTCATTATATTATTGTTTCTTATTTCTTTTTCATTTTTTATATTTCAATTTGTATAAAAATTAATATTCATCGTATTATAGAGCATTAAAATGAAAGTACAATACAACATCCATGACACCATCGATCCAATATACTTCAAAGACATTGATGATTGTAACAAATAATTAACGAGAAATATGGATAATGCATCCAATGCTGAAGATGAGCTTGTATTTGATGACGATAATGATGACTTGACTTGGGGTGTTGTTGCTAGAAAAAACTAGATATCCGAGTAGAAGAACATCTACGTCGAGAGGTTTTTCAACGGCTGTTTCAGCTCCTTTACATCTTCACGAAGAAGAAACAAATCTAAATGAGATGGACAAAGAAGATGTTGAAACTTATGAATCTGATAATGCAAACATTGATTTGGAAAATATAATTTTTGGATCATATTCAGATTTCTAGTTTATCGGTAATATGTATAATTATATTGGATTTTGGCTTTAGAAAACTATTATGCTTGAAATTCTATGTTTATAACATTATATTTGATTATTATTATTTTTCAAAATGCCTAAAAAAATCTTTGTTGCATATGTTTAGCAAAAATATTGAACATTTTAAATTTATTGTTATATATATTAATTTTATATAAAAAATTCTAAATGTGCGCAGTAAATTAAAAAGACACGCTCCATTTGCCACGCCGTGCGCCAAGGCTTCGGAGAGTCTTTGCACCGTGTGCCATTAATAACTATGTTATCAAAGAAATAATACACCACACTTTTGATGTCTTTCTCTATTGGCATTTACCGACCATCGGTATACCAATCACCGTTTTACCAACGGCAATGGTAAAGTAATGACA
Source organism: Allium fistulosum (assembly GCA_030737815.1). NCBI lineage: Eukaryota > Viridiplantae > Streptophyta > Magnoliopsida > Asparagales > Amaryllidaceae > Allium > Allium fistulosum. Next base: position 692,471,545 of record CM060903.1, on the reverse strand, counting down.
TCCATTTTTGGTTTACCGGTAGAACCGGTACCGTAACGGTTTTTCCATTTCGATAACGCTATCCGTTAGCATAATAGCCCTAACTACAAAAGTTGACAATTTCATCAAAATTTCTTTCTTAGTGGCCGGTGAACATAGCATACTAATAATTTCCTACGAGGAAGTCATCTTCATACTAATATAACCATAATACAAATAAACATATTGGACACCAGAATATTGGTAGAGAAATTCAAAATAGCAACAGCTATGTTTAATACTGCATTGCAATGTCTAAACATATACGCTTGCACCCATATATGGATTTAAATGATCTAATGATATTCACTGTGTTATCTAAATTCAAAATACCAATTACCATACAAAAATACAGGCTCAAAATCCAACATAATGACCAAAAAGTTCTAAAGACTCCATGTAATACACAGCATATGAAGAACAATAAACTTTAATAGCTTCAATGATGCATTGTAATGTCTAACTGGAGGCATAATAAAACTGGAGCAACTAGCTTATAGTCACACAAAATCCAAGCTTTCCTACACGAATATTCATTGAGGCTTAAACTTAACGGAACCGATAAACTCGTCGATAAAGAAAGAATAAAAAAAGCATACCAAAGTGAGAGTAAGAGTCAAAGTAGTAATCGGCACTGGTCTTATCGCTTCCAATTAAAGTTTCATCAACCAAAGCTTTTGAGCTTTCTTCTTTTTCAATGTCCATCGCTTCTTCTTCAACTTTATCCTCTTTGCGACTAGAGATACTGCAGTGAGCGAGACTATTCAAGGCGTTGTTATTCTTTTTACGACCCATTGATTGTCGATTGATAAATGGATTTGATTATGAGAAAGGAGGAGCAGATAAAAAATAGGTGCGGATTTAGGGTTTTGGAATAGGGTTTTTAATGGTTTGCTATGTTGGGCTTATTCATACTCATATAAAGTTAGTGTCATGCTACTCACACCCCCGTTTCTTCTTTTGGCCATCTATGCAAATTTAATAGATGTGATTAATTTTTACCTACTTCTGACCAACAATTCATTTTTTTTCACTCGGTCATTCACAGTCGTTCTTCTTTTCTTCTCTAAGTACGTATTCTCTCAGATATCAAACCCTAAACCCTAAGAAAAAAGATATATTTTTTTTGCTGAATAGAGGATGGAAGTCTGCTTCTTCGTTGCGTGCATCATCATGTCTGAACAATAAGTCTAACAATTCAACTTAACGTAGATTCATTTTATTCAAAGTATGATATTTTTTATGTTAATACAATCGAACAAACTTGCATGAAAACAGAACTAACAGCAACAATAAAAAGGTAACAATAAGGTGAATAAATAGACTAGAAACCAACAATAAAAAGTATCTTAAAAGGAAAATAAAATCAACAAAAATAAGGTTTCTGTGATAGGAGGTCGGCTGTACAGAGCCGAGTATTTCGCTTAACCAACAGCAGTTGATAGTCGTACGGTGGTACAAGTAGCCGACCAGACATTGATTTCCATTTTCAACTGTTTTTAGCAACTACACGGTGGACAACCACCGATCACCTATTGTGTTGTACGGTTAAACATCGCTGTGATTTATAACTCTGTACACAGGAACTATTTTAGTCGGTTATATATGACCGAAGGTTGCTTAGGGGGAACGGTCGGTCGTCACCGAATGGACATAAAAATGAACATGATTAACAATTCGATGCTAGTAACAATCTCTAAACCTATAGCGACCAAATTAGCGATTGAATCGAACAGAAAAACAAAGTACAGCTTGCATCGATTTTAGAAAAAACCGAAAAAAAATTAGGGTTAGAGACTTACTCGGCTGGGACGACTTCTGACTTCCTGTCATGGTTTACGTTCGCAACTCCATTCAATCGCTCATAAAAGAAGCAAAATTAGATACGCTTGAGGACGAGAGAGAATGGACAATGTCACGAACGAGAAGGATAAGAGAACGGAGAAATTCAAATGAATTTTGGGGTGCCGCTTTAGGCTTGAAAATAATGAGCGATGTAAGAAAGTGGAGAAGACTAGAATGTGGGGTGGCCTTTAGTTGAGGTGGTCATAAAAGGAAATAGGGGTAGGAATAGCAATACTCTAAAGTTAATTAGGGCTTTTTTCCAGACAAGTTGAACTAGTTCCGACTTAGAACACATTAATCTTCTTCATAAGACCGATGTGCTATTTTGTAGTCTTCTTCTATGCTAATACTACGCGCCATTTCCACCAACAACAACAACAAATGTTCTATTATTACGAACGTCGTGGCACGCGTTTCACGCGTGGTGAAGACACCTAAATTGTTCTTTTATAAATTGTATTTGTTTATACGTTCAGAAGAAAATGGTTTCCATAAATATTTAACCATATTTTTGTATTGAATCATACGTAGTTAATTTGAATTTTTATTTCTAAGTTGCAATTCTTTTTTTTTAGTTTAAATTTTTGTTTATATTATTAATAATATAAAAACGAACTTGTAAAGTAATTTATTTGTTAGATCTCATTTTTAAGTAATATTAAAACTTGGTAAATATTTGTAGAGGAAATTTTGAATTCGTACCGAAAGCTTAATTGTCAAATCCTATTTTTAAGTGATGCTAAATCTTAATAGTAATATATGTAGAGAGACATTTTTGGTATTCATGCTGACATCAAAAGAATGTGACGAAAAATATATTATAACTATTAATAAAGAAATGCATATAAGGGTATTTTTGGAACTTCGCGGTCGGACCAAAAAATTACGTTTTATGCGTGAATTGTTTTTCTATAAAGTGAATATGTTTAACATATTCAAAAATTTATTTATTGTTAGTTTGAATTTTTGTTCTTTTGATTCTATTTTAGTTGCAACATCTACATTGGTGGTAGTTTGAATTTTTGTTTCTATTAATTTATAAAAGAATTTAATTTGTTAGATCTTATTTTAAGTGGTATTAAGATTTGGTGATATTTGTAAAGAGAGTTTTGAATTTGTAAAGAAAATTGATTTGTTGCAAATTATATTTAAGCAACACTAAGATTTAGTAATATTTATGTAGGTTTATTTATTATCCTTTATTTAAGGGATGTTAATATTTGGTAATATTTATATAGGGGAGTTTTGAATTTATAAAAGGAGTTGGATCCAATTTTTAAGTGATATTAAGATAAAGTAGTATTTTTTTGTAGTTTAGGCTGATACAAAAAAAAATGTGACATCAAAGGTATTATAACTATCATTAAAGATATGTTGAATTATCTAGAAGAATTTTTTATTACCTAGATGAGCGTATTTGACCTATTCTCATTTTAGTGAACACGCAAACCTAGAAATATATTCATTGAAATATTCAAGTTGTAACTTGGTTTGAATTGTTTCAGTCCAGCGTAGAAATAATAAGTTAGAAATAACATAAATTATGTTTTGTTTTAGGTGCTTGTAAAGGGAATGATATAGATAATACTTGAATTATATATGAATGAAGGGTATTTTGGGAAGTTCATGGTCGGACCAAAGATTGCGCTTCCAAGCCAAACTATTAATAAAGATTACAAGATTTTATGAACGCATGTGCATGTAACAAGTTCTCATAAAATTATAAAATTTATGCGTAGCTTTGATAAAATAAATTGAAAAATATGAAAAAAAAATATAATTTATTTTGTTAGAATGGAGTTTCGAACTTGTAAACTTAGTTACATTCAAATTTTCATTTGAAAATAAATATTAGTATTTATTCATTGTGCAATTCAAACTTCTGACCTCTTAATCTATTATTTTCATATAAGTGTATTTTTGGAACTTCACAGTCAGGCCAAATAATTGCTCTTCTATTCCAATTATTAATAAAGATTATTTTTATTATTTTTCAATTTTTACATTGAACGAACGAGCGTTGCATCCAAATAAGATATAACCTAATTATCAAACCAATCAAAAATAAATGCGGAAAAAATTAATATGGCGAAATCTTTGCCATTTTAATTTTCCCCCAAACGAACCTCCAACTTTTATTTAAAACAACAAAGTCTTCGTTACATTTTATATTTGAAACGGCAAAGTTTTTGTCGTTTTAATGATCAGTCCTCTCTTCAGTTCACTAGCCAACAAAAAGAGTAAAATCAACCATAGCTCACTTAACAAGTCATTCATAATTGCGTTGTAGCTAGTTTAGTTCATTTTTTTTCATTGAACAAGTCATTACTAGTTGTGCTCTTACTGTCGCTCTGTTTTAACACAAACTTCCTCAATGCTCGGTATATGAGATATACCACCCCTTAATAGAAATATCTTTTCGTTCCCTATGAGATCGCATTTTCAAAACTCACTCTTGATAAAAATACTATTTTAACTTAGGAACATAAGTTAGAATCTCATTTCTAACAAAAACTATTTTCCATGCGTTTTACACTAAGATGGAATAGGCATGCCAATATGCGAGTGGGTTGGCGTTCTTTCCATATAGGGATGTGGTTGGTACCACCAACTCTTAGGCTCCTTCTGCGCTAGGATGTTCTAACACAGAGAGCGAGGGAACCTAGGGAGTGAGAATCTAAGCTTTCAGATATGGTTGATCGGCTATAGCTAAAAATTTATCACCGTGCGATTATTCAATATAATACAAGAACAAGAATTTCTATTTTCGAATGGAGGGTTCATAATGTAAAATTTATAAGATCTTATAAAATTTTAGAAATTTTTTTCCCAAGACCGGAGGGAGAGTCTTGAAAGCGAAGGTCTTCAACCCCTAGAACAGAGGAAGCAGGGGAATCATTCAACCACGGAGAGCCAACTAGAGAGAAAGAAAGCTTCTTTCTCAACGGAAGGAGTGCAACCCTCTTCTTGCTTTCTTTCACGACTGGTAGACTTTGATCTATGCTTCCTCATAGATACATATAGAATTCTGTGGAAAGTCGTATTCGATGAAAGTCGTATGTACGGCTTGGAGGGAGATCTTTCATATCTTTCAAGATCCACCCTACAATATGGGGTCAAAAAGCCAAAATAAGTGATTCATTTTTAGCCCTTATAAAAAAACTTATTTTTGAACCTCTTTCATGCTCATGTCACGTCGAGGTACTACAGAAGAAAAAACTGCAAAATCCGATCCAATTTATCGTAATCGATTAGTTAACATGTTGGTTAACCGTATTCTGAAAACGAAAAAAAAATCATTGGCTTATCAAATTATCTATCAAGCCATGAAAAAGATTCAACAAAAGACGGAAACAAATCCACTATCTGTTACTTTGGGCCAACTTGACTTGCCTATCGCCAAATATCAAAATATCAATGTGTCTATGTAATACATAACGGCACTTGTTATAAATCAATGTGTCTATGTAATACATAATTTATACTTTTAATAATAGCTAACTAAACCCTAATTTCGGCAATGAGAGTGATCGAAAATATCCGCTGGAACAAGATCCCTAGTATAATATCTACGGATTCAAGTAGCTCGGTTTTAATATGCATAGCCACCTCTCCTCAATAACATGTTATAAAAAAACCATCATCCTCAAGTTTCAAAAAGCGCAACCACCCCTCCTCAAAAACATGTTTCGGAATATCGGGGGAACTTTTCTAAAAACATATCCTCAAATTTCAAAATGCAAGCCGCTCCTCTTGTAACAGCCTGTATTTTACATATCGAATGACCGTAAAATGTTATATTTGGATTCATTTGAGGTCATATGACTCTATGATATTGGAAAATGTTTACTAGGGACATTTTCTACCCTTAGAACATTTATCGGATGGTTTTGAAAAATCTTGTAAAGCCTATTACTTTTAATAGGAGCAGAATTAGGACTCGAAGCCACTTTCATTTGATCAAAATGATGGTTTCTCTTTCCATAGAGTGATCATAGTAGAAAATTGGACTTATCATTTAGGAGATATGTAACATTTGTATCTAGAGGCCAAAAGCTAAGTGCTACATATACTGTAGTCATCCATAGTATTAATTTCTGGTGACAAATATGGTAATGCTAATGGTATCCATAATATCAGAAGCAATTGAATATGAACAAATTCTCAGATTTCCAAAAAACAACAGTTTACTGGTTACATTCAAAACAAATTCATATCCAAATTACATAATCCCATATCGTTTCCTAGGTAAAGATCAAATACAATCATTACAAAAATACGCCAAGAGCGACATATGATGATGTCCTCTTGGTTGATCAGAGTCAATATAGTCGCATCTAACATAATATACACAGCGGAATCAAAACAAAATAAACTGTAACTCCTAATTAGCTATCCGTCAGCCACCTGCTCGTCTTCGGAAGCTTTATTTGCCAAAATTTCTAAAACCTGAAAATCTTAACCCTCGGCCTACTCAAATCAATTTTTGAGCACCCAAGAGTTTAAGGGGAAACAAAAACTTCGAGTCAGACATAAAGCCTGGTGTGAATAATATTATCACATCTCTGTTTTCTGATATAAAGTGAGACCACGCCGCTTAGCGGAACGGGTTTTCCCTCACTAATATCCTCTTTAAAACATATATTTTGCAAATCCTTTCCTATAACCAAACTGGTTAATCAAACTGATATGATAATGATAATAATAGCTAAGTCCATTAAGCTATAATCAGGTAACTAATGGACTATCTGTCCACAAGTAGTAAATGGACTATCTGTCCGAAAACTGGGCTGACTGCTTGCAAACTGGACTAACTGTCCGAATCAAAATGGACTATCTATCCAAATCATTTTCTTAGATTTAACTACCCTTCATCTTTTTCCTTGAAAACCTTTTCAAAATGATTTAACCTTTTAAATAATACTTATACAAGGAAAATATATTCTTAGCTTTACTCTAAGCTATTTTGCCATGCTATGTATACTTTACTCAAAATAATGTTGATGAATTTTAATAAGGATTGGCTATCCTTTCAAAACAAGTTAAAACCATTTTTAACTTGAAAATACTTAGACTATATTGCATAATTAATACATTCGAAACCTTTGTTTAAAACCTTTAAACAACCCTTTCGAAACCCTTGAAGGTAACCCTTTCGAAACCATTGAAAGTGACCCTTTCGAAACCATTAAAAGCCTTTGCTTCGAAAGCTTCATTGGACATCCCTTTTTAAAAACCCTTAAATATCGCCTTTCGAAAACATAGGAAAAACCTTTCCTTTCAACCCTTTCGAAACCCTAGGGAACCACCCCTTCGAAACCAGTCACTAAAACCATTTCGAAAGCATTAAATGCTAAACCTTTCGAAAGCCTTTGGGTTCAATTTAAAACATGTGGAAACCTTTCGAAACCATTCAAAAATTTACCCCTTCGAAACCTTTGAAAACTAGTTCGGTCGAAACTGTTTGGATTATGCCTTCAAGTAGAGCAAAAGGATCAAAAACCCATTAAAGTCGAAAGCATCTGTTTCGAAACCATTTAAAACTATCTCTTTCGAAACCCTTTGGGTTTTAATCATAGAAAAAAGGGCCTTTAAAACATTTAAGCCAAAAGCATCTATTTTGAAACCATTTCCTAAGTAAAGAAGTGATGGTGTCGAAAACATCCCTTCGAAAGCATTGGAGAAGTGGCTAGGTTTTTAGAAAACAAAACAACCCTTTTGAAACCATCTGGATCAAAAGGTAGGAAGCGGCAGCTAAAGGCTCTGACTCAGTCGAAAATAGTCATTTAAAACAAAAGCACAACCCAATCGAAACCATTTCTTTAAATCCATTTGACCTAGTCAAAAGCTAACCAAGTCAAAAGCTACTTAGTCGAAAGCAAGCAGGCGCATTTTCTTTTAAAAGCAAAGTAATGCCTCGACCCCTTTGGAACCCCTGGTTTCGACTCTATTCCTTCCCCCTACATCCAATTCACTACGTACCTGTTCCCTGATACCATGTGCATTTGTTTCGACTGTGTCGGAAGCGAAGGTAAGGAGGCGGAACCTGGTGCCGAAAGCATCTAAATAGTGGACAACATGTTGATTAGTCCTTTTAAACTATTTCTTTTATACATAACCTGCCTTGTTTGTCTAAATCTGATTGGTTGCCATTGTACTTTTTCAAAAGTGCTGCCAATTTCCAAAAATAATAAATTTGAATTATTTGCAAAGAGCCCTTACTCCTTTTATAAATATATAAAACATTTAAGTCCCATACATTAAATAATTTTATATATCCATTAAAACACTTAGGAAAAATCTACAAAAATTCTAGAAAATCTCTTTTAATATGTTTTCCAACATATAAAAATTTCAGACCCAAACCTTTTATTATTTAACCGTAAATAATTATTAACCCAAATTAACATTTTCTTTACTAGAAAATTCATATAAATTCCACAAAAATTCAGAAAATTCAGATAATTAAAACCCACCTCTAAAATAATATTTCTGGTCTACATAAAAATTCGCAAGGCATTTGAATGTCAATTAATAGGGTTTTCATATCAAAACATGTCATAAAATCTATATGAACAACTATAAATCATCGACAAGTATATATAATCATTCCATCATTCAAAAACATGGAAAATCAATGAAAAATATTTCTGATTTCATCTTAACACCAAAAACAAAACAAATATGAGATGTAAACATTATTCACCTTAGCTTTAGAGATTATAGAGATTAAGATGTGAATGGATTTGATTTGAATTAGCTTTTCCTTTATCTTTTGTTAATCTTCTTCCCCTTTTCCTTGTTAATGGTGGCCGACCTTAGTTTGAAATTTTTCAAAATGAAATGAACGTGTATAGAAGAATACACGACCAAGTTTTGAGGATATATGAATGGTCTCTTTCCTATTTTACCCCTCCTCTATTTCATTTTAACCCTTCTTTAAATTCATTGGTTAAATGGCACGGCTACCCCTTTAATTAAAGCAAATCTCAATCCCTTAATCAACACATTATTTTATTTTATTTAACTAATTAAATATGCTAAATAATGTTACCAAAAATATGGGGTGTTACAAGATATGACTATTTTAAATTTAGACTACTACTGGCCGATTAAGTCTAAAGCCACTAACCCATTTCAGGATTTGTATCTAATTGGAGATGACGGTTGCTTTGAAATCCGTACCACTATTGTTCATCTCGGATTTGCATCGGAAATTGAGTAAATTTGGTGATTGGTGAGTGTTATTGCTTCTCACTTTACAATGCATGTAGGTATTGTTAAATTATGGTTTTAAAGTGATTTTCAGTGATAAAACATTTTAAAAAGTTAGATTTAATGATAATAACACCTTATGCCTGTGTTTAAAAAGATATATTTGGATTTTGGTATGTTTACGCCATTTACCAATCATAATTGCTATTTTGAAGAAAATTATATCAAGGACAATTATGTTGGTAAGTTGCGTTTAGATGATTTATATATGTTATTTGGATGATGTGGAATGGCCTTTGATTTTGTATGAATTATTTTGATATGTTTGCTAGTTGTTTTGCGTAGTTAGGATTATACTACGTCGTTTGTTGCAAATAGCACTAAAGTGCTCGAAATGCGACAAAATTTGGATATGATGTTCTTGAGGGTTTGAGAAGCCTACACAACAAATCATAGGAGAATTAGAGTTGATTTGATAATCCAAACTTTGGTGGTGAAAAGTGATCATTGGTGACCACGTATAGTCGGGGTTGGGCATGCTTCGAGTCATGGGAGTGATCATTTGGGGTTGGAGGCTAAAAACTTTGGGGATGGTTAGGAAAATCATATCGATGTTGGAATTGAACTTAAGCAATTTGTGGATACAAAAATCAGGTCATCGACAGGTGACATCGGGTCCAGGTAAGGGAAACTTCGGGCATCTTGACATGTTGCTTCGGGTTGAGCTTGGGATGACGCGAAGAACAAAGTTTTGGATTTATCAAAATTTTGAATAAGGCAAATACTCGGTATTGACCACTCTTGCTTCATGGATGCTTAACAAAAGCTTTAGTTTATAGGCTAGATGACGTCAGGCCAACATGGAGCAAGGCGAGGAAGTAGAAAACTTCAACTTAGTGAAGTTTTGGGATGGTCCAAGTGATCGGGACCAACCATTTATGGTCGGTACAGACAACTTTAGATGGTGACCAATTTAGTCGAGAAATCCAAGGACATGCAGTAATGTTCCGGAGTCCGTGTAAGTGTTTTTGTTCGGTCATTCAACACTCCTTTTTGATGGTTACAACGCGATGAAGATTTATGATAAAACTTCGAGTCGAAGGTATGACGCTTCGACGTGATGGCTTCGAAACTTTGATGTGTTGTTTCTAGGACTTACGTGGGATGTATAGGGAAGTTCCGATGACAACAACTCGATGATAGGAGTCGTGGTGATCCAGAAGGGCAAGTTCAAAGAGAAGGGCTCGTGAGTAGGATGATGATGTGTTATACTATGGGTAAATGGAATATAACAGAACGATGATCAATTCAGAGATGTGTGCGAAGGGATCATTGATACTTGAAGGTTTTTGGGAGAACTTGTACGGTAGGGGTATGTGGGGAAGCCCGCCAAGATTATAATGGTTCTAGATCCTTAGGTGGATGTATTAAAATAGACCTTGTATGGATGGTTTGGTCCTTGGTTGTATGATGTTGTGTGGATTCGAGTACTGAGAAACTGGGATTTATCCATTGGTCCTTGGCTTATGTGGATGCCATTTGAACTATCTTCTATCTAAAGCACATTGAGTGACAGTGAGGATTGTTTGATGGTCGCCATGTTTTCTATGTTGGAACTGGGTTAGCCCAAAGCGGAGGAATTTGGTAAATTTCAAAAAGAATTCCATTATTGGATCTTTAATGGGCCTATGTAATATAATTCATTTAAAACATTTCTAAATTTTCTGTTAAATAAAATTAAATAAAGTTTTATTTTATATAATTTTTATTATATTACATATGTGTGTATCATATACACATGTGTATGTGCATGCACATGCAACAGGATAATGTGTACATGGTTTGACATACCCGTGTATAGGTGTTGGGATTTGTGATAGAGTTAGGGGTAAGTCTTAGGGGCAATTATGTAATTTGTTACATATATCTAACTTGTTGATCAATGTTGTTCGAAACAAAGGTATTTTCTTTCTATTATATACTTGATATAATGTCGTTATTTTAATTAATCAATTTAATTAAAAGTATATTTAATAGACAATCCATAAATGGTATATTTTGTGATAGTACTTACAAAGTGTTGTAACCGTGAGTAATTTATCATAATGAAACAAATATACTATTTCAAATGGTCCTGGTCAGGCTGCATCGAGACTGGATATCGATGTATCCGTTGAGAATAGAGTACGTACCACTCTCCAAATGTTGGGCAGTGTATTACTCATGATTGCTGGGGACATCAAGAGTTTACGTATTGATAGTTATTGGATAACTGTGTAATGACTCACTCGATAGTTTTCTATTGGTTAATATAACTAAGGTCAAGCAGAGAATATCGATGTAACTAATTTACACAGTTCTCTCGACTTGAGAATAATGTTGATCTTCAATATGGAACTTCGCTTTGATTATAGTTAGATCGTGGCATGGTGTCCATCGAATGACTATAGTTGGATCGAATGGAAGCATTGGAAATGAAACATTATTCAAGAGAGGATTCGTCTCCTCGGTTATATGAGGTTAGTATCACGACCAACTAAAGTCAACTCAAAGTCAAATTCTCTGGCTAGAGCATTTCGGTTAATATTAATTGTTATTATTGAACCAAAGACTCTGTGTTTAGACTATAAAGCTTAATGTGGATGATACTAGAATTTTGACCATTACCAAATTCCATAAATCCAAAGTGATATAATTTTGACGAAGAGAATTGGTGTAAGTAATCGTCGCTATTAGGTACCGCTTATAATAAGTAAAATTGGATTTTACCTAAAAGATGTGTAATCGATAAATTCGGCCAAAATGTCACACCATCTGCTAAGGGATGTGTGAATATTAATATTCGAATAGTTCAATGTTAATCACCGACTGAATTTACATCTTTGAGTCGCACAACCATAACGATGAATGCTTCGAAAACCACATAATTTAATTAATTTATAGCTGTTGCAAATTAATTAATATTTATGAATTATTAATTATTAATTTTTTTTGTTATTTGATTTGGTTGACTGCCATTGGTATTTAATAAAGTACGTACATAAAAGTTATGTATGTACGTATCGATATATGATATTGATAAAAATATTTAAATCGGATTTAAATAAATTAATTACTAAATGGGTTTGGGAATATTTTAAGGCCATTACAGCCTTATTCATAGAAGGTCATAAGAAAAGGAGGATTAAAATCTAATGGTTGGATCTAGAAAATGAAGGGAGGAGGTTAAGGAAGGATCCCTCTATAAATGTGTTACCTTCCATTCACTTAGCTCTCTTAATCACTGTCCTTCCAAACCCTAGCCTCCATCTTCATTTTTCTACCTTCTTGGCTAAAATTTCATGGCTTCCAAGCCACAAAAAATTCCTAAAACAAAATCAAATAAAATAAATACAAAAGTGATGCTTCAGATTGTTGCAATTTTTAGAGGTGATTCAATCAGATCTAGAAGCATTTATCATTCAATGTACGAATCATAGGCAACATCAACAAGGTAAATTCCATTAGTTATTTATTTATTTATTTCGTGATATTATAGATCTAGTAGTTAGTTCATTTTGAAAATTTTATATATGCATTTGATTGTCCCTTATAAGTTTACAATTATAGATCTTAAAGTAGTATAACTTATTATCATTAGAATTGGTTTTCATTTGAAGTTTATAACTTCTATTCATAATCTTTTATGTTAATTTTTATTGATTTTGATCTAAATATAGATCTGGTAATTAACTTGTTATTCTAATTAACTTTATTTTATTTAATTGTTAACAATAGTTTACATCGATTCTAATTTTGTTCTCTACTTTAAGATTCACACATATACATAAATGCGTATGCATACATATATGTATGTGTATGTAAAATAATTTTGAAATATTTTAAATGGTTTTGAAATATTTTTTTACATTTGCATATAAATTATATTTAGATTTGTTGATTAAGATCTGTTATTGGCCTGTTTTACTAAATTAGATTACTACATGTTTGGTAATAAATCTTAAATTGATTACAATTGACTTGGTTGAGTTGTTTCATTAGTTTTAAAGGATTCATTAACAATACATATATAAATATATATAAACATATATATATATGCATACATACATATATGTACACTTTATTTATGTGTTAATAAATATGAATCAACATAATATTATTGTTATACAAAACATACTTTGGACAATTTTTTTTGTTTGAAGGATTCATTAAACAATATATATATATATATATATAACATATTTAGAAATACACACACACACAATTAGTTAATAATACATATATACATTTTTTGTTCACTGTTTTTATCTTTATACCATGATGCCTATTGATTGTTATTTATATGCTGCATTAATTAAGTTTACCAAATGGGAAATTAAATCAATCATCTTTGTTACCCTTTATCTATTTCCCATATTTCCTTTATGTGTTTAGCTATCCATTTATTTCTAGTTATATGTCTACACCTTGTCATTAATTAATAACACATATCATATGTTTTCACTTGCTCTTACGAAATTTACACTATAATATAATATATATTTGTTTATACTCACGTTCATGCCATATGTATATTGCTAATTAATGACATTCATGTAATTAATCAATTTAATTAAAGCGAGAGAAATGAAGGGGTTCTCTCTCCATATAAATAATATGCCCCTCATTAGTGAAGTTATGAGAAGGAAATGAAAGTTTTATTCTCTAAATAAATTTATACCCCCACATTAATTCAATAACTTAAGAGATAGAAAATAAAAAGTTTCCTTCTCTAAATAAATTTAATAAGTTACCGTTACACGCAAATATGTACATAAGAGTATATTTGATATAATCTAATTTACATACACATTAAATTAAAGTAAAACTTTGTTTATAAAATTAAATAAAATATTGATTTTATTTAAAAGAAATTTAAAAAAGTTCTTAATGAGTCTAGACTTCATTGCCAATTAACTATCCAAAATGGCTAATTTTTTTGAAATTCACTCATTTCTTCTACCGTCGGCTGGTCCAATTCCTTCAATGGTATAAGCGCCCAATAGCCTATGTAGTCTGAATTAGAAATGTTAGGGCTAACTAATTAAGTTTGCTCACTTAGTACGGTGTTTGGAAAGGTGGTGTCTAGGGTTGGAATTGGGTAATCAAGTATCATGTCCTACCCGGTTACCTGCCTTACTTGAAAGGTGAAGTGAGCCCAAAGGTTGCCCCTAATAGAAAATGCCCAATTTTAATTGGACCTTGGGCTAATTTTTAAAATAGTTTTGAAAATTAAGATAAGATTTTAAATTTGAAAATTAAATTTAAAATAAAAACATGTTTATTATAAAAGGTTATAATATAACATAAATTTTCAAAATGTTTGAAAAGCTAATGAAAAGTTCAAAATGTTTGAAACTATTTAAATATTAATTTCAAAACTTAAAATTTATTGATAGGATAAATAAAATAAATTAATTAAATGAGTTAATTAATTAATACTTATATGCATGTATTATATGTCTTGATATATGTTATGTTATTTTAAAGTGTTTAAGATAACATAAGTATACATGTATGTATGTAAGATATATTTTCGAAATTAATATAATTTAACTAAAACTATTTAATTAAATAAATAAATTAAAGGTTAATTAATTAAATAAAAATATGCATGTATAAGATATATATGTTATACTATAAAGGTTATAGTATACACTATAAAGGTTATGGTAGGTATGTCTAATATAAAAGTTGTATTGGAATACCAATATAAAATTAATTAAAGAGGTAATTAATTAAAATTAATTAAAATTAATTAAATAAGATTTAAATAACAAAATATTATACATAAGACTATCATATAAGTAATATGAAATATAAAAGTTATATAACAATAAAACTTATATGATATGTATGTATAAACTAAAGGTGGAACATTAAAGAAACCCAAATGGACATAAGAAATAAATACATATGTAAATATATGTATACTGTGTTTTCTGATGTGTCTGACACTTGAATCAGAAGGGTATTTTACAAGAAATACATTATTCCATAAGTCGATATCACTTAATATAATATATCGAAGATTATGAATCTTCAATATAATGTTATCATCTACCATATATATATTAGTAAATTACTTGCATACTCCTTTGTTATTGAGCAAACTCAAGCTAGGGATGTTATGTGTAGTATTATCAATATATTGCATAGACGAGGTAAGATAACTATATATATATATATTTATTGAGCAAACTCAAGGTACATATATTATACTTAGACCGTCACAATAGAGTAGGTATGAGTGAATAATCTCTTTTGTTTTGTTGAGAAAACTCAAGGTCGAAATGATATTAGGACAAGGAAACATGGGTTAGGAGTTGTATGTGACACAACCGATAAGGAGTTATCCATCATTTGTTGGGCTATGATTTGGTGAGCAAACTCAAGGTCAGAATACCAAGACAGACGAGTCCCAACACCCAATAGTGAAGTCGAAAGACTTCTATGTTACATCTTATGGTTTGGAGAAACATAAAAGACTAGTGGAGCCTTATTAGAAAAATGAAATGGCAACATTTAACATTTCTAATATTGTAAGAACATATGCTAAATAATGTTATAATTATCTACAATGATAAATTTGTGCATTTATTCGATTGATAAAATGTTTATCAATTTATATATACAAATGAACTGAATTGAAAATTGACAAATGAAAATATGATATGATACTCACTATTAAATTCGTACTGCATATTAATGTTTTCTATACCCATGCAAGTGCATGATTTTTACAATTACTTAATACGTTCGTAATATGGTCACTTATGTGTTTATTTCGTTGAGACCATGTATTGCATTCTACGAGTTTTGAACTCTAAAAACAATACAAGACTATGGATATTTGATCCATATACTATTACATATAAATGTTATATGGTGAACGGTCATAGTTTATAATGTACGATACTTCAATGAATATAGTTCATTCGAAATAAGCCAATAAACAGTATTATGAGATCAAGTATTTAACTTGATTGACTACCTAAATGATCATATTGTGTTAAATTGTAACATAAGGCTAAACTATAGCATAAATCTAAGAACTTGATCGTTGAAATGTCGGTTTGGTCGATTTATGTAAAGAGTAATACATTTGATGTCCTTAAATGTTAGGGATAATCGAGTGCGCTTTTGTAAATGGTTCATCATAATATTGTAGTAAGGGTTTTCTTTTGAATGGTTTGACCAATTAGAAAGGACAACGAATGTATAAGAGTAAATGTGATTTAAGGTACATTCAGGATGAAGAGAGTGAATGGTCAATTCTGCTTTATAAGGAAACATCAGAAACAAGAATTGTAATAATAATAATTGATACTTAACATTGGAATGAGAAATGCGATTTTAATTCCAAAGTGTATTTTCAAATAGAAAATTGTTTTCTATGAGATTAATTTTCTTGAGTTCGAGATATTTGATCAAAAACTCTCCGCTATAAACTAGTTACAATATATGAAATAAATAGTCTATATTAAGTGAATAATGGATCTTCGAATTCAGTACGCTATTATAGAAATGGCGGAAATAGTGGGAGCATCCCATATAACACTTATTGATTGCATCAAATTACGAAAATAGTTTTTGTAAAACATGCCAAAAATTATTTATGAAATAATGACTATTATTTTGGTGCCGACTGAAAAATAGACAGTTATATTTTAATGTGAATATTATGAATAGTTTTTATGAAATAATACTATAATGCGGTATTTGTTTTCATAACAAAATGATGCATTGGAAAATACAGAAGTATCTAATATTATTTACAGTTATTTTGGAATTATAGACTAAGTCATAGTTTTGAGAAATAATTTTATTATATGATTATGAATCATATGACATTGGTTAATTATCTCTCAAACAGTTAAAAGGTTATGCACCCATTAACTCATTGGATTGATATATATATATATGTATGTATGTATGTATGTATGTATGCATGTATGTATGTATGCATGCAATCTTAAGCCTATTAATACCAAAACAGTTCCATATACTTCATCACATTCACCGATGAATTATCACCGACATGAACATGTGCATTTGATACACATGTAGTATGTCAATGGTAAACTCATAGAGTACAAAACAGAAATAAATAAAATAACATGCGATAGAAATGATTCGATTTGATCGAATGATTGAGTATATTGGAAAATGTTCCGAACATACCTAAAAATGAATAAAGATTCAATCTCAAAAGTTATTGCTTCATGTGATACATAATAATGCATCGATAAAGAATAATCGAACTTTGTTGGACAAAGTACAACTAATTACGAGTGAAGTTGCATTAATTTCTTTCTATAAGGTTATGTACTTAAGAGTAGTACACAAGGTTAATATTATTTCATCTAAATAATAGTTTACAGAACATACAAGATAAGGGTTTATACGAAATCCCAACATATCCTAGGTCAAGGAGTTGGCAGGATGTGCGAGTCGAAAGTCTGCACATAATAATTGTTTATGAGGGATCTTGTATAAATCTCGCCAAAAGGAGTTTGGAAAAGACTGTCATTAGATGACATATTAATGTTTTGAACATAAGTTTTGTAAACTAAAAACTAAACTAGTTTTATGTAAAAGGCAATTCATAAAGTTTATGAATACCTATTACTGTTGCACTAAGAAACACTTTTTGTTTCAAGAAATACAACTTCATTATAAAGGAATTTCTTTGAGAAATTATTGGTAGTAAAATGAAATTGGATACTATCCAAAGATAAAACTGATTATGTAGGATGAAATGAAATTAACCTAGCATAAATGAGCACGGTGCATTAGGATGTTTAACAAGTATTCTCGCACAATGAAGAGAAACTATGAGTTTCTTATCAATATCGAGAATAGTTAATCCCCAGTTGTCAATTAAGCCATTAAAAGTATTGACTCCATGATATGGTATGATGTGCCAATCCGAAGGGATTCCAAGTACATTAACAAAATATGATTTTGGTAGTCATATCCGAAGGGATGTGATCCATTGGCTGCGATTGTGTCTTTAAGAGACTAATGCAGTTGGAATTTAATGAGCAAAGTTGATAAGAATAACCTCGTAAATTCAATTGTTGAAATTAACGTAATAGATTCATTATTCAATGCACTCAAGTTAATTCGGATTTACTCACAAAAATTATCGCCAAATATGACTTTAGATTTTGGTATATATGTGTTGAAACAAAAAGTTCTAAATATTGATTTAAACTAGACTGTTTGCATATAACAACCAAAAATGTCTCGAAATTGGTGGAAGGGATATTGAGTTTGCGAGTCTATGAATACGATCCAAAAAATGATAGAAAGTATCATTTTATAAGCATCAAAATTGAACAAATATTTTGATAAAATATCAGATAGTTTGATTATCAATCAAAATGCTGAGGAAGCATGTGTTCATAAGAAAGAACGTTAAAAGGTACGTCGATATTTTTAAAGTAAGTAAACAACACGTTGTTGATTTTAACAATGTACTTGTGTTAAAATCAACCTTAGTTGTTTTAATACTCAACTTTAGATTGTAAATGATACCTTTTATAGTGACTATAAAAGATATTGGGAATGTCCTAAATCAATATGCAAAGATATCTTATTAAATTGTTTAATACAGAACATGTGAGATGAGTTCCTTATGCATTGGCAATATGAATTATCATACATGTTATGTGGTCTACGATATCATGATTTGTTTATGAATTTGATACATGAAGCAAATATCAAATCCAAATTGATATCACTAAATGGTTGTTTGAAGTGTTCTCTTGTATTTATGAAATACTAGAAAATTGTTTACAGAAACAAAACTCCTTATGAAGGAGTGTTTGGACTCAAACTTCATAAGTGATATTGAGTATTGTATGTCAATAATAAATTCAAGTTAAGAATCTTTAAGTTGAAAATGTTCCAAATGAAAACCTATGGCTAATTCAATGAAAAAGGCTAAGTACATCTTCTTGAATAGTGCCACAATAAAATCAATGTATATAAAAATATAAGTGCACAAATTTATAATTGAGCTGATTCCAAATGTTGAGAATCTCATAGCATTGTTATATGATAACAATGTCGCGATATAGTTTGTAGCAGAACTTATAGCTCATTAGAAGTCAAGAGACATACTCCAAATTGTTCCATATGAAAAAGCAGTTTATTACCGTCGGATAGAGTTGATTGACAGAGTAGATAATTAAAACATAATAGCATACCTGTTCACAAAGGGACTGAACCAATTGGTTTTGAGAAAATCGATTGGAGAAGTTGGAATAAGATTTCGTAATTGACCCCAAGTACAAGTGAGAGATTGATAGAGTTGGGGGTATACCCTGAGGGCAATTATGAAATTTGTTATATATATCTAACTCGTTGACCAATCTTGTTCAAAATAAAGGTATTTTCTTTATATTATATACTTGATATAATGTGGTTATATCGATTAATCAATTTAATTAAAAGTATATTTAATAGAAATCTATAAATGGTATGTTTTGTGATAGTAGTTACAAAGTGTTGTAACCGTGAGTAATTTATCACAATGAAACAAATATACCATTTTAAATATTACTAGTCAAGATGCATCGAGACTGGATATCGATGTATC
Organism: Allium fistulosum; assembly: GCA_030737815.1. Lineage (NCBI taxonomy): Eukaryota > Viridiplantae > Streptophyta > Magnoliopsida > Asparagales > Amaryllidaceae > Allium > Allium fistulosum. The sequence continues at coordinate 692,451,819 of CM060903.1, read as the reverse complement.
CATTGAGACTAGAATACATAACGCTCTCCAAATATTGGGCAATTTATTACTCATGATTGCTGGGGGCACCAAGGTGTTACGTGTTGATAGTTATTGGATAACTATGGAATGACTCACTCGATAGTTTCCAGTTGGTTAATATAACTAAGGTTAAGCAGAGAATATCGATGTGACTAATTTACATAGTTCTCTCGACTTGATAATAATGTTGATCTTCAAGGTAGAAGCTCCGCTTTGATTATAGTTAAATCTTGGCATGACATCCATCAAACGACTATAGTTGGGTCGAATGGAGGCATTGGAAGTGAAACACTATTCAAGAGCGGATTCGTCTCCTCAGTTATATGAGGTTAGTATCATGGTCAACTGAAGTCAACTCAAAGTCAAAGTCCTTGCCCAGAGCATTTCGGTAAATATTAATTGTTATTATTGAACCAAGGACTTTGTATTTAGATTATAAAGTTTAATGTGGATGATAATGGAATTTTGACCATTACCAAATTCCATAAATCTAAAGTGATATAGTTTTGGCGAAGAGAATTGGTGTAAATGATTGTCATTATTAGGTACCGCTTATAATAAGTAAAATTGGATTTTACCTAAAAGATGTATAAGCGATAAATTCGGCCAAAATATCACACTGCCTTTTAAGTTACGTATGAATGTTAATATTCGAATAGTTCGATATTAATCGCTGACTGAATTTACATCTTTGAGTCGCACAACCGTAATGATGAATGCTTCAAAAACCACATGATTTAATTAATTTATAGCCATTGTAAATTAATTAATATTTATGAAATATTAATTATTAAATTTTTGTTTATTTATTTGTTTAATTTGGTTGGATGCCATTAGTATTTAATAAAGTACGTACATAAAAGTTATGCATGTACGTATCGATATATGATATTGATTAAATATTTAAATTGGATTTAAATAGATTAATTACTAAACAGGTTTGGGAATATTTTGAGGCCGTTATAGCCTTATTCATAGAAGGCCATAAGTAAAGGAGGTTTAAAATCCAATGGTTGGATCTAAAAAATGAAGGGAGGAGGTTAAGGAAGGATCCCTCTATAAATATGTTACCTTCCATTCACTTGCCTCTCTTAATCACTCTCTTTCTATACCCTCATCTCCATCTTCATTTTTCTACCTTCTTGGCCAAAGTTTCATGCCTTCCAAGCCACAAAAAATTTCCAAAACAAAATCAAATCAAATAAATACAAAAGTGGTGCTTTAGATTGTTGCCATTTCTAGAGGTGATTCAATCAGATCTATAAGCATCTACCATTCAAGGTACGAATCATAGGCCACATCAATAAGGTAAATTCCATTAATTAATTAATTATTTATTCCATAATATTATAGATCTAGTAGTTAAATCATTTTGAAATTTTATATATGCATTTGTTGTCCTTTATAAGTTTACAATTATAGATCTTAAAGTAGTATAACTTGTTATCATTAGAATTCATTTGAAGTTCATAACTTCTATTATAATCTTTTATTTTAATTTCTATTGCTTTTGATCTAAATATAGATCTGGTAATTAACTTGTTATTCTAATTAACTTTTTTTTATTTAATTGTTAACAATAGTTTACATTGATCCTAATTTTGTTCTTTACTTTAAGATTCATACATATACATAAATGCGTATGTATACATATATGTATGTGTATGTTAAAATAATTTTGAAATATTTTAAAAGGTTTCAAATTTTTTTTGAACATTTACATATAAATTATATTTAGATTTGTTGATTAAGATCTGTTATCAGCCCGTTTTACTAAATTAGATTACTGCATGTTTGGTAATAAATCTTAAATTGATTACAATTGAATTGGTTTAGGTTTTTTATTAGTTTTAAAGGATTCATTAACAATACATATACATACATATATGTGCACTGTATTTATGTATAAATAAACATGAAATAACATAATAATATTGTTATACAAAACATACTTTGGACAATTTTGTTTGTTTATATATCTACGTTTGATTCTACTTTAAATTATTAACATATACATAAAGGTTACATTTGGATTTATTGATTAAGATCTATTTTAAAATAGATTTACTAAATTAGATTACTGCAAGTTTGGTAATAAATCTTGAATTGATAATAGTTGACTTGGCTGAATTAATTTAGTATATTTGGTGGATTCATTAAACAATATATATATAGACATATTTAAACGTATATACACACACAATTAGTTAATAATACATATATACATTTTTTTGACTGTTTTTATCTTTATATCATTATGCCTATTGAATGTCATTTATATGCTGCATTAATTAAGTTTACCAAATGAGAAATTAAATCGATCATCTTTGTTACCCTTTATCTATTTCCCATGTTTCCTTCATGTGTTTAGCTATCCATTTATTTCTAGTTATATGTCTACACCTTGTCATTTATTAATAGCACATATCATATGTTCTCACTTACTCTTAAAAAATTTACATTATAATATAATATATATTTGTTTATACTTACATTCATGCCATATGTATATCGCTAATTAATGACATTCATATAGTTAATCAATTTAATTAAAGACAGAGAAATGAAGGGTTTCTCTCCCCATATAAATAATATGCCCCTCGTTAATTAAGTTAAGAGAAGGAAATGAATTTCATTCTCTAGATAAATTTATACCCCTTCATTAATTCAATAACTTAAGTGATAGAAAATGAAAAGTTTCCTTCTCTAAATAAATTTAGTAAGTTATCATTACACACAAATATGTACATAAGAGTATATTTGATATACTATAATTTACTTACACATTAAATTAAAGTAAAACTTTGTTTATAAAATTAAATAAAATATTAATTTTATTTAAAAGAAATTTAAAAAAGTTCTAAATGAGTCTAGACTTAATTGGCCCATAAAAGATCCAAAATGGCTAAATTTTTTGAAATTCACTCATTTCTTCTACTGTAGGTTGGTCCAGTTCCTTCAATGGTATAAGAGCCCAATAGCCTATGTAGTCTAAATTAGAAATGTTATGGCTAACTAATTAAGTTTGTGCACTTAGTACGTTGTCTAGAAAGGTGGTGTCTAGGGTTGGAATTTGGTAATCAAGTACCCTGTCCTACCTGGTTACCTGCCTTACCTGCAAGGTGACGTGAGCCCAAATGTTGCCGTTAATAGAAAATGCCCAATTTTAATTGGGCCTTGGGATAATTTTTTAAAATAGTTTTGATCTAAATATAGATTTTGTAATTAACTTGTTATTCTAATTAACTTTATTTTATTTAATTGTTAACAATAGTTTACATTGATTCCAATTTTGTTCTCCACTTTAAGATTCATACATATACATAAATGCGTATGTATACATATATGTGTAACGACTCGAAATTATTTATCATTTTGAATTATGCATATTTATTTTAATATTCAATAATACGGTCTTTTAATCAATTAAAACCCTGTTAAATGACAATTTTTAATAATAAATAGTTTTAAATTAAGATAAGGTTTTATTTATAAAAATAGGAAATTGATCTAATTTGGAATTTTTTTAATATTCATAACAACAAAATTTATATGTAAATTAAAAACAAAATTCATAATAAATATGGATGGAAAGAAGAATATATGTATATGGGTAAATAGAAATGAATATAGCTTATGAAAAATAGGATATAAATAAAAAAGAGTTTTAAAATTGGGATTTTCTTATGTATATGCATGTAAGTTCAAAAAGAAATATATAATATTTATAAACTAAATAAAAATGGTATATTAAAAACAATATATAATGGAAAGTGAAAAGGAAGAAAATATATATATATATATATATATATATATATATAAAATTGATGATGGAAATGAGAAAATTTGAATAAAATCATTGAACCATTTTAAAAGAGAATCTTTTGCAAATTATATTTTAAACCAAAAATGTTATTTTCATACAATTAAAATAGAACAGCAAACTTTTATTTTTTTTAGTATACATTTGTAAATATAAAAAGAAATGTGAATATGGAAATTTGAACTATTATATTTCAATACTACTTTACATTATTTTGTTCTAAAAAATGTAGTGGATTAGCAACCATATTTCTAAAAAAAATTATGCTCCTAGAATCAACATAGAATAAAATGGTATTGAACTAAGTAAAGTGAGGGGTTAACAACAAATTTTACAAGTCAAAATGGAAAAGGAATATATACATACCTGGTTAAACAAAAGAAGAATGTAGGCTGAAGTTTATATCAACTCAGCACCCACCTAAACCTCATATCAAAGGCACCAAAACTTCATTTCAAGCCATCAAAAACCTTGTACAGCAACCAAAAATCCTTTTTGAGCTCCAAAATCTTGTACATATACATCTTTACATTTTGTATAAACATGTATATATATATATATATATGTGTGTGTAAGTATCAGGTTTTAAAACCTTGTAAACAAAAACACTACAAGAAAGGAAAAAAGAACAAAAAGAAACATCCTGTTCTTTCAAAATCCAAAGCAGAGCAAGATTATCAAACTGGAAGTTTTCAAAGGATCTCAGCATGTTAAAGGTGATGATTTAAATTTTGAAATCCTGGAAATGTTTAAAACATCTCTCTGTCATGTTTGACAGAGTTGAAAATTTATACATGCTCTAGTTCAAAAATCAATATCTCTCACCTCGATTTGAATTGGTCGATGATGTAAACTGATTAAATGTTTGTATTTGAGTATAGATCACACTAAAATTAGTTTGAAGCTCGTTCATGTTATATATTGTATGAATTTGCAAAATGTCAGTAAATAACCCAGTTTTCGATAATTTTCAACATGCTCAAAACATCGAATCAAGTACATAATCGTGATTGTCATATGAAGATAGGAATTTTAGTGAAGAAATCCTAATTTTTAATTAGCTAAGATTGTGAGAAATGGAGAGATGATGGGAATCCACTTAAAATTTAATCTCCGACAATGTAGTCGACGAGAGGAGGAAAGGCTTGGCCGAGGAGGAGCATGGCGACATGGCCGAGGGGTTCACCGTGGCCGATTTGCGAATTTGGCCTTGTTTTGAGTTGGTGTGGGAGATTTAGGGTTTAAGGAGCCTGTTAGTTGGTGCTCGGTTTGGGGGTGATCACGGCCAGGGTAGGCGACCGGTCTTGGTCGTAGTTCGCAGGGAGGTAGAGTCGAGGGTGGCTGAGCAAATGGCGGTGGGGTGGGAGGCTAACATTGATCGAGGTGGATTTAGGGGATGGATTTTCGAAACTGGAGGGTCGTCGTTCTTTTTGGGCTTGCGGTGGGAATTGGGTGGAGGCGGTTGGAGCTTTGGCGGAGGTGGGAAGCCGAACGAAGGCGAGGAGGGGGATACGTTGGTTGCTATGGTTGGTTGAACGATGGAGTAGGGTGCTCGTGCACGTGCATGTACACGCGTGTACGGGGCAGCGTTTCAAGCAATGGAAGATGGTCAAACATGGAGGTTGGGTTACCGAAGTTTGGGCTGGGATCTCGGGTCTTGTGAGATGTTTGGGATATTTGATCAATGAAGCAGCAAGGTCGATTGAATAACAAGGCATTGGGTCTTGGATTTCTTGGGTTCGGCTGGAAAATTTGGGGAAGAAGGCGAAGCAGGTTTGGGTATGTAGGTTAGGCTTCAGCCCAGATAATAGGAAGGTGGAAAGTAATTTTATTTTAAATGTTTAATTCATAAATATAGTTAGGAAATTTGCAATGCTATAACTCGTCCATATGAAACCCGAGTTACACGCGACTTTTTGCGATGGGTTCGTATCGCCGAGTACTTCATTATCATGAAGCCTGTTGTCAGATTTGACCAAGTAATAACTTATGGTATTTTAAAATGAACAAGTTTGAAATATGTGATTTAAACGAATTTAGTCGTTAAAAATTTATATGTTCTATCTATCGACGTTAATTGCCAGATAAAAATATTTATGAATTAATTTGGAGTAAGTAAGATGATTGGACATATTTTTAGCGGAATAAAACATCGTTCCGCTAACTGTATTTTATTGGTTCCCTGTTGGCAGAATAAATCACCGTTCTACCGTTATTACTAAGTAAGTATGCTTTTGGACATTGATTAGCAGAAATAAACCCTGTTCTGCTATCACATTTGTAGGGACACCTAATTATTATACTGTTGATTTTATTGGGCAATGTGATGTCGAAATTGATTGTTAAAAATGGATTAATTCTATATGTGAATATCTGAATCTGTTATTCTGGATTGCTTATGAAATAAATGGTGGCTTGATTAAGTAGCATTGGAATGTATAAGCCTCTTTCTTAATGGGAAATGATTTATCTATTCAAGTTGTTAAAAATAATTTTCATTACTGGTTTAATTGCAAGTTTAAATTAAAGTAAATTACCTTTTTAACATATTCTTAAAGGTTTGTTTAAGAATACATGATTGTTATTTTAAAAGGTTATCCTAATTGTTTAAATTATGTTTAATGCATAATTAAGGTTATTTAAAAATATTTTGTTAAAGGATAATTATTGATTAATGTGTAATATAATAAGTTTATTTTAAAGTTATTAATTATCTTAAAATATTATTAATTTTCTTTAATAGGTTAAATGGAAGAAGTAAATTATTCAAGTGATGTCTAAAAAGTGGAGATGCATTCGAGACAAATAGTCAACGGGCTTGATTTTAAATAAATGTTTAACAAAGGATTTCAAGTGATTTTGAAGTAAGATAGTAATAGAAGTTTATAAATAATATCAATACCTCTAAAAGGAGTATCTTTCCTAAGTTTAAACCTTGGATTTTTGGAAATGAGTTTATGATCAATCATGAAAGGTTATTATGGAACAAAGATTGTTTTTGACTTAAGACGAGTATAATACCTAAGCAAGTACTAATCCATGAATGGTACTGAACAATGCTATCAAACCTGTTTACAAGTTAAGTATTTTGGAAAGAACATCATGCAAATATATTCATTTTGATGAATTAAGTTTTAAGGTGATCTCAAATCTAAATATGTAACGACCCGTAAATTTTCGATAATTAAAATGGTTAATTAAATAAGATTTTGTGATTTAATATTGGAAGAAATAAAAATTTGTAATTTAATAATGAAATGAATACTAAAATGAAATGTGACAATGTTAATTAAAGCAAATTATTAACAATTGAAATGAAATTCCAATAAATGAAATAATGTAAATGTTATACTTGGTTCTAAATTGAGTATAAGAAAGCAAAGGTAAATATTTAAATAACTAATGAAATAATATATTTTTAATGGTAATTGATTGAAATTAGGGGTAGGGAAGCAATTGTAACATTGGTTTGTAAATAATAAACTTATAGTGTAAATAAAAGTTAACAATTATTAAAAGTTACATATCTATTTAGGCTGTTAAATTTAATTGGAATCAATTGTAATTGAATGGAATTAAATGTTACCTTAATGTGAGTTAAGACAATGACTGAAATTTGTGAATGTAATAAAATGAATGGAAATGTTAATTTTATTCATAAGATGATAATTGATTTATTAAAAGAATGAAACCAAGTTGAATAAATTAATTGAGATTTTTAATTGTAATTAATGTGTGAAATTGACAAAAATTCTATGTAATGGAAATATAATAACTAATTCAAATAAAAGGTGGAAATTAGAGAATAGTAATGTAATAAAATATAAACAATGTAATTATGAATGTAGAATAATAATTGATTGAATATAAAGATTGAAAATCAAATTGAATCAATTTATTTGATTAAATTATAATTAATTTGATTTAATTATAGTGGGAATTAAACACTGTAATTGGTAAATTGATTAACTTTAAAATTTATATCTGAACTTGTTTAAATTATTGTGAATGTTTAAGAAATAAAAAATGATAAAATTTGTTAATCATAGAATTTGAATTGAAAATTTTGATTTAATTAATTTAATATTAATTTATTTAATTTACGTGAAAATAGCCATTTTGGCCACTGAATCGGATTTCGACGAAACCAGTTTCATCGGATCCGTAATAGTGAATTATTGTAGGATTTCAAGTTTTGTAACGATCAAACTTGTCATTTGATCGTACGGACTCGAAACGCCTAGAAATCAAATTAATTGAAATCAATTTGAAATAAGCTGATTTTAACATAACTTCTTCATACGATGGAATTAGGATTTGAAACCTGTTCCATTGAATTAAAATTATCGAAAACATCTATTTTGATATATGGGACTTCCCATTTTCGTTCCGAAGACAGAACGGGCTTTTCGGGTCGTTTATCATTCAAACCCAAATCAAATCCTGTCCATTCACTCTATTTTCAGCTTTGCCTATAAATATCTTGTTATAAACCCTATCACCTTTTTATTTTCTATTATATGTACGTACATCTCTTTCTCATCTCCTCCTTCTCAATGGCAGACAAACCAAACAAACTTCTCAATTCAATTTCAAAATCAAATTCAAATCAAAATTTCAAACTCCTCAAACAATAGCGAATTATATATCGATTTGAAGCTCTCGATGAGCGCATCTCAGATCTGCAATTCATTTTTCGTTTTGGTTCATCGTTTGTTCAGTAAACGTCGAACTATTCAGGGCCATTCAATCAAGCGTTGATCATCTTCGTCTGATCGACAAATCGGAGGTACAGCTTTGTAGAGAGGACCGAGGGGAGTGCATCCATGCAAGTTAGAGGGTGATCGGATGGTCGGATTTGTGGCAAAAATTCGACCTAGGGCTTAGTTTAGTGGCGGCCGGTGGAGGAAACTGATGACCGGACCTAGGTCATCGGGCGTGGCTCGTCGAGGCAGGTGGGTGGCAGGGATGTGGTGGTCTCGGGTGGTCGGTGGCGTGCTCAATGATCGATCAACGGCGATAATTTTGGGTTCGAACGGGCTTCGTGAGGCATGCGTGCATGTAAGGGGAGGATGGGAGTGACGTGTTCTCTGAGGTGATGTGCGTGTTATTTTGAATTTCTATTTGTTTTGTTTTATTTATATAAATTTTAATTTCGAACGTTCTAACTCGCATAATTTTCACATACGAGGTCCTATTCAAGCGCGGTTTGATCCGCTAGGATCGTATCGAAATTTCGGACATTCTAACGCTGATTTAGACGGATTCTGAGACTGTTTGGATTTTGGGTTTAAATTTGATTTAAATTAATTTAAATTCAAAGGTGAGTGTTTTTACCCACTCACAACTTCTAAAATTTCTTATGTTTGTTAAATTAAATCGATGATATGATTGGAAATTTATTTATGGCTGTTTGGTATATTTTAAATCATCATCTCAGTTAATTTGTATTTATTTGAATTAAATTGTTATTTAATTTATTATTGAATATAAATTGCCAATTAAACACCTGTTATTGATTATCAGTTCTATATTGATATTTATTGACTGATTTGGATGATGATTATGATGGATGTTTGATTGTTGATATTGATGAATGGATGTTGTATTTTATATCGTATAAATTGCAAGTTCACTATGGGTTGAAATGATACATACCCGAATGATCTATAGATTAGGGAAAAATCGTTATGGGTTGAAATGATAGACTCGAGCGATTTTTTGGACTTTATTTAAATTCGGGATTGGGGTTTGAAATGATATATAACCGTAAATTTTAAATTATGGATTGAAACGATAAATATCCGTATCACTTGGCTCTAGGGTAGAAAATTATATACGGACACCGGATTGGTTAAATTAAATGATTTTAAATCCATAAAAATTTTGAATTGGTTAAATGATATTGGAAATACAAATTTGATTTATATAAATTGAATTATCATCGGAAGTCAAATTTATGTTGAAATTGGAATTGGTTTAAAGGAATTGTTTAAAGAAATTTATTTGGAATTGCAAAATCGAATTTTAAGTATAAATGAAATTTATAGAAATTGAGTTATTAAAATTGTTTGAAATATATTGAAATTGGAGTGATTTAAATTGATATTTCGAACATGGATTGGAAGTGATATTGAATTAAATATTTTATTGAGAATTTGAATTGGAAAATATAAAATTGGGTTTTGGGATATTGAAATGGTCCAAATGTGTTGGAATGAAATAAATAGTTTAAATTGATATAAATTTCAAATTCATATTTTTAATATAAACTGTTTTAAAAATTTATTATTTTAAAAGACTTTAATTATTAAGATTTTCAAACCTTTAAACTAATTAACCCATTTAACTTATTTTTAAATCTGATTAATCTATATTAAAGCTATTTAATCTATTTTAATTATATTTAATCTATTTTTTTATCTATTTAACTATCTTAAAGCAAGAAAATATTTTAATATATATTAAACTATTTTAGAGTATTTTAACTATTATAACTATTTAAACTATTTTCTAAATTTTCAGACTAAGGAAAAAGGGGAAGTGTTATATTTAATTTACTGAAGCGAACACGGCTAAATGATTTTATAATTTAAGTTGAGACTTAAATGACATAATTGATTGAATATGATGATTTTGAAATAAGGATTTAACCAAATTTGGAAAATATGATTTTGAAAGAATTGTGATTTCAAAGATGATATGATTTCAAAGTGAATATGATTTCAAAGTGAATATGATTTTTTGAAAGTGATATGTTTTTTTTGAGAATACGATATTTTGATATAAATTGTGAATTTACTTTTGAAATGTAAAAGAACCATCCGGTGTGAAATAAGCGATTGGTTGTTAAAGAGACCGGGATCAGATATTGTCATACTCTCTGCCAATACCAAAAACCACTTTGACAACTGTGTACGCGGTGGAGATTCCATAATGAAGTAGGATGGTGGCGACGATTCTGTATAAGGTATAACGTGACCCTGACTCCCGTGAGTCAGCTTGATGTGACTAAAACAGGAGCAATCGACGGGCCAAGTGAGGTCATTCCTACGATCGGGCATATTCCTTCGATACTATATTCTGACTTTGTGATTTTGGTGGCCACCCTTGATTTTGATTTGGGAGTGTGTTCTGAGGTGGGCGGTAATAGCTACTATGCGTTACCACCAGCCCGGAAGTGTAATTGGTATATCTACCCTGGCATTGCCTAGTTGTGCCGTGTTCACATGCCCTAGCGTGCCTTCTACGAGTTTGTTTTGTACCAAACCTATGGAGTGCCCTCTGACGACGCCCAGTACGGAGGAGATTACGGTCTTGTATAGACTGTGGGAATATATAAAATGTGTTAAGGGGGATATGGGTAACGCCTTAATGCTATTTTAATACTTTACTTTATGTTAGACACTATTATAATAGCGTATTGTACTACATAGTAGATAGTTTAACGGATCCTTAGGAGATGTGAATCCCGAACATCCCATGAGTTACTGCACTCACATTAGACACTGGATAGGAGATGTCAAACCCCGTAAGCATCTTTGACGCCGTTGGACTCATATTTACCGTTGATTTAACTTACATAAGATCTTTTAGTTCTGACTCGAGTGTTTTGTCTTTTCAATTCGCTCGGGTCAGCCTGAGCATTTCAGGATTTGAAGACCTTATTTCTGGAGGACGAAGACGAAGATTTGTACTACTATTATTTACTATATTTATTTCACTACATTCGTACTATTCCGCCGCACTTATTTATTTATCTCTGTTGAATGTAACTCTGATTCTGTGTTGTATAAATATAATCAAATGATTTTGTAAACAGCTTCATGAATTGTTATTTTATTTATTATATTTTGTCATTCCGCTGCGAGATTCTGTATTTGTTTTATTTCTTTCTCTTTTCTTATTTACCCCATAACAATCTGCCCTTTTGAATGGTTTGAGTTTGATGCGTGTGTCTGCTTAAAGCGTCCAAAAAGGCAGGTCGTTACAAAATAAACGAGGCTTAGTGATTTCCAGTGGGAAAATATCGTATTGTAAATGTATGCTGGTTTGATAGTTAAAAAATCGACTATCAAAATCTGGACTAAATGTAACTTTGGAAATATCTAGGAGAAACACGAGAATTATATGATACAATTACCGTCGGTGGTGCTATACTGGATATATAAACTCGTTTCGTTCTTCTAGGACGATGATAAGGAAATCCGTCCACTAACGGTTAGGAGATGATCTCTGATCTTATCTTTGTATGTTTATTTTCTAGAGAACCGAGGTTGAGTTTACCAGAATTATTGAAAGTTGTTTCGAAGAGACCGGGATCAGATATGTTATCCGAAAACCACTCGATCCAACTCAACGTTTCATGATGAAGACATCTGAAGAGCATGGAATCGAAGACGGAGCATTGAAGTGCAAGGGCTAATCGCTACTAATCCTGAGAGTGATTCCAAAATGGATGTAGTAGGAATATCGCCTTTGGTTTCATTCAGACCAAGAATGGACTTGTATGGATGAATGCTATCAGCACATTGCCATTGGAGGATAATGAGCATTCTAAGTGTAAATTTCTTGAAAGGTAATCGTAGCCTCAAGCCTCATCAACCGGGAAATGACTAAAACAGGGCATGCAGTAGGGCTAAGTGGGTCGCTCCCATTAGGGTATGTCATCATTTTTCTAGATACCCTACATATACATATTTATGGATTGGTTGTGCATGAGATCTCAAAAGGTCAGAAGACCGGGATGATGACATATTCGGTACTAGTAGTCAAGTGCTGGGCCGGTCCTGTGTGGTAGGGTATAAGATGGTCTTGTCAAACCCGGGTGCATTGATCTGGAGATGCACTTATAAGAAGGTATTTCCTTACCTGGTCATAGTATGGAATCCATTCTCCAATAAGCGCCGTATGGTTTTGGTTGTGCCTAACTATGTTGAAATGTGAGATGCAAGCATTTCGGCTATTTTAATATTTTACTTTGACCTCTAGACATTATTATAATATCACTGGCTTTTGATATAAAGGTTTTGGTTACCGTATGGAAAAATCCGTTCGTGTTTATGTGTGGTGTGGTCTTACGAGATACCTTTGATTTTTATGGATTTTAAAAGTTATAATAAATAAAATTCCTTGTGATTTAAATTCTCGTGCTGGTTTTACCAGACAGACCCGGGCGTGGTTTTTCCTAAATGCTCGGGTCAAACCGAGCATATTTCTAGGTTTAGGTGGATATTTGGAGCTTCAGGAGAGGAGCTGGAGGCCTAGAGACGTATTCACGTAGATGATTATATTTTTGTTGCATATATGGTTGTGTTTATCAGCGATTGTGAGGACAGGTTGCTATAACTGTCCGTGTTGAATAGGTTAGCATACTCTGATTGATGTCTGTATATATATAAATTATAGTTTTGTCTTTTGTGTAAAGATTCGTTATATATTATAGATTATTCGTTCCGCTGTGAGATTCTGTGTTTTGTTTAGTTCTTCTTGTCTTCTTTCTTTTTCCTAACTATCCGCCTTTCCGTTCAATTTGGATGGACATGTGTGGATAGAGTCAGTAGTACCCTAGAATGAGTTTGAGTGTGTGTGTGTGTGTGTGTGTATATATATATATAAGAGTGCGTATTTGTTAGTGATATAAAATGTTTTATATTGTGTTAATTGATCTGTTGAGTGGCTTATTGATTCTGGTCAATGAGAGTAGCTATCATTATTGATAGGGATCTCTAAACACTTGAACAAGGTCAACTGATTCAATATTGTTTTAAGTGGGTAAATGAAATAATTTTACCCAGGATATATTTTATATATAAAAGGCAATGATTTTCAAATTATATAGTATTTGGAGATGTTGTTTGATAAGTGATGATAATATTCTATCATTATCATCTAGGATTTGATTGGTCATAACCATCTAGGTCTGGGCATCCTCTATTGCCTATCCATTTGACTTGAATCTTCCTTGAGAACCTGGGTCTTGTAGATAGAAGCTTTGGAAAATTTGATTTTTTAGTAAATTATGTTTACTAAAAGAGATTTAAAATATTTTAAAATAAATATTTTAGGAAGATTTTACATATCTAAAAGCTAATTTTATATTAATTGATTTATAAAAAGATATATTTGAGAATTTAGAACTTCAGTGATTTCGGGAAACTGTATCAAACAAATTTTTGAGGTAAAATGATTATGGTGTTACTTAAAGTTAAATTTTTAAGTGGTAGTAATTTAAAAGAGGATTTATTTATAGTATGTACACATATGTATTATTTAGCATATGTGAACTCCTATAAACCTTAGGATCTCATTTTTGGGTTTTTGATAATTGATTATAGAGGACTCGCAGTGTCGTCAGAGGAGAGCGGGTGGAAATTAGAAAGTATTTCAGCAGAGACATAGCCAGAGTGATTATGGAACCTATTAACCAGCCATCGCTGTACGAGGAGGAGTCTGAGGTAGAAGAAGAGGAGGAGTTCAAAGTAGAAGAGGAGGAGTTCAAAGCAGAAGAGGAGGAAGAATTCATGGCAAAGGATGAGGAGGAGTTCGAGGAAGAAGAAGAGGAGTTTGAGATAGAGGAGGAGCCCGAATCAGAGAACGATGATGCTATCATATGGGAGATGGGCGAGATCACTAGCGAGCCGATTGTAGATTTGGATACCCTTCTTAGGGATGACTTATGGCCTAGGGCAGAGATGCTGATACCTAGGGAACCAAATTCGGATATTGTATGGATTCCTGACAGGATGCTGAGATTAGGGAAATGGAGGGACCTGAAGTGGAGGACTCCGATGGAGAGAGCCCACTTTGAGAAGTTAGCTTGGGTTTGGGATAGTTCTCTTAGAAATGTACACCCTATTAGGACCTATTAGTAGTCCATAGACGTCATGTATGTATGTATGTTGGACTGTAGTTCGATGAAGTATCTTAGTAGATGCTTTTGTATGGATATATATGTGTGTATAACTGGTTAGGGGTTATAGATATGTGTATATGTATAGTGTGACTGTAGTTGTCGATGTATCTTAGTTGATACTCATGTATGACTAGTATTTTGGATATATATATATATATGATCGAACTTTGGTAATATGGTTGTTTATTAATTTGTTAATAAATTAAAAATTCTGTTAGTTATATTTACTAGTCTGATTACGACAAATTTCGAGGACGAAATTCCTTTAAGAGTGGAGGAATGTAACGACCCAATTTGTTTTATCATTTTGAGTTATGAATATTTATTTTAATATTCAATAATACGGTCTTTTAATCAAATAAAACCCTATTAAATGACAATTTGTAATAATAAATAGTTTTAAATTAAGATAAGGTTTTAAATTTTCTAGGTTTTATTTATAAAAATAGGAAATTGATCTAATTTGGAATTTTTTTATATTCATAACAACAAAATTCATATGTAAATTAAAAACAAAATTCATTATAAATATGGATGGAAAGAAGAATATATGTATATGGGTAAATAGAAATGAACATAGCTTATGAAAAATAGGATATAAATAAAAAAGAGTTTTAAAATTGGGATTTTCTTATGTATATGCATGTAAGTTCGAAAAGACATATATATTATTTATAAACTAAATAAAAATGGTATATTAAAAACAATATATAATGGAAAGTGAAAAGAAGAAAATATATATGAAAAAAAATATGATGATGGAAATGAGAAAATTTGAACAAAATCATTGAACCATTTTAAAAGAGAATCTTTTACAAAATATATTTTAAACCAAAAATGTTATTTTCATACATTTAAAATAGAACAGCAAACTTTTATTTCTTTGAGTATACATTTGAAAATATAAAAAGAAATGTGAATATGGAAATTTAAACTATTTTATTTCAATACTACTTTACATTATTTTGTTCTCAAAAAATGTAGTGGATTAGCAACCATATTTCTAAAAAGAAATATGTAGGCTGAAGTTTATATCAACTCAGCAGCCACCTAAACCTCATATCAAAGCCACCAAAACTTCATTTCAAGCAATCAAAAACCTTATACAGCAGCCAAATATCCTTTTTGAGCTCCAAAATCTTGTACATATACATCATTACATTTTGTATAAACATGTATATATATAGAGATGTGTAAGTATTAGGTTTTAGAACCCTGTAAACAAAAACACTGTAAGAAAAGAAACATCCTGTTCTTTCAAAATCCAAAGTAGAGCAAGATTATCAATTATTCAGATCATAGCCTAGATTCAAACTGGAAGTTTTCAAAGGATCTCAGCATATTGAAGGTGAGGATTTAAATTTTAAAAGCCTAGAAATGTTTAAAACATCTCTCTATCATGTTTAACAGAGATGAAAGTTTATACATGTTCTAGTTCAAAAATCAATATCTCTCACCTAGATTTGAATTGGCCAGTGATGTAAACTGATTAAATGTTTGTATTTGAGTATAGATCACACTAAAATTAGTTTGAAGCTCATTCATGTTATATATTGTATGAATTTGCAAAATGTCAGTAAATAACCCAGTTTTCGACAATTTTCAACATGCTCAAAACATTGAATCAAGTATGTAATCGTGATTGTCATATGAAGATAGGAATTTTAGTGAAGAAATCCTATTTTTTAATAGCTTATATTGTGAGAAATGGAGAGATGATCGGAATCCACTTAAAAATTAACCTCAGGCGATGTAGTCGACGAGGGGAGGAGAGGCTTGGCCGAGGAGGAGCGTGGCGACATGGCCGAGGGGTTCACCGTGGTCGATTTGTGAATTTGGCCTTGTTTTGAGTTGGATGGGAGATTTAGGGTTAATGAGCCTATTAGTTGGTGCTTGGTTTGGGGGTGATCGTGGGAAGGGTAGGCGATCGGTCTTGGTCGCAGTTCGCAGGGAGATAGAGTCGAGGGTGGCCGAGCAAATGGCGGTGGAGTGGGAGGCTAGCGTTGATCGAGGCGGTTTTAGGGGATGGATTTTCGAAACTGGAGGGTCATCATTCTTTTTAGGCTCGCGGTGGGAATTGGGTGGAGGCGGTTGGAGCTTTGGCAGAGGTGGGCAGTCAAACAAAGGCGAGGAGGGGGATACGTTGGTTGCTATGGTTGGTCGAACAATGGGGTAGGGTGCTTGTGCATGTACACACATGTACAAGGCAGCGTTTCGGGCAGTGGAAGATGGTCGAACATGGAGGATGGGTTGCTGAAGTTTGGGTTGGGATCTTGGGTCTTGCGAGATGTTTGGGATATTTGATCGATGAAGCATCAAGGTGGATCGAATAACAAGGCATTGGGTTTTGGATTTCGTGGGTTCGGCTGGAAAATTTGGGGAAGAAGGCGAAGCGGGTTTGGGTATGTGGGTTGGGCTTCGGGTCATAAAATAGGAAGGTGGAAAGTAATTTTATTTAAATGTTTAATTTTTATATATAGTTAGGAAATTTGTAATGCTATAAATCGTCCATATGAAACCCGATTTACACGCGAATTTTTGCGATGGATTCATATCGCCGAGTACTTCGCTGTCATGAAGCCTGTTGTCAGATTTGACCAAGTAATAACTTATGGTATTTTAAAACGGATGTCACAGTCCAAATTTCAGCGTTCGAAAATCGACACCCGTACTTCACTTGTACTCGAATGCCGCAGATTCAATCGTTGAAATTTGACTCGTGCCGCAGCTTATAACACAGTAAGTATAACAACACAGCGGAAGAAAGAAATGAATAATATCATATACATCACAAATGATACAATATCCCGAATATGATATACAACAATGATATCTATATGATACAAGAATATCAGAGACAAATAATAATGTTACAGCGGAAACAACAGAAGTGATAACTCCAAACGATCTGAAAAAGAGAATGAATCCAACAACTCCAACATCAAGCTCGAAACACCATCACATTGCACCAAGATAAGCAACGTCGGTCGTGAACTCCAAAAACTGAACTAGCTCTCGATAATCTACTAACCTGACTATCTGAAAGAAAAACCTAACTCTAAACTGCCCGTGTGGAAAATTGTGGGCACCCAGAGTTTAGGAAGGGAACAATAAACTCCGGGTCAGTCATGGGACTGGTATGAGTAACAAAAATAGTTGCTTGAAATAAAAACATATTTTAAAAGGAAATCATTCATGCTTTTGGAAAATGAAACTATCATAAGACCTCCCACCACACACACAATGCAATCGCAGACTTGGAGGAGATTTCTTCTTATGATAGTCAAATATGCTTAATACGAGAAAACTCTTTTGATATTATTACTAGTGCATAGTGGGGAAACATTTCGAAAATATAATATAAATCTTAGCCAGCATAGGTACCATTATATTATGCCTGCTATAGCTGCCGCATGAGGAGACAGGTTATACAAATTGCAAACGTAAAGGGCTCGTATTGTTTCTTTGGATTTCCAACGAATGGTCAGGCTAAGGAACTTCCTACTGCCACATGGGTACGCCTCTGGAGTGACATCCCGAGAACTTAACCAGCTCTCTGCCAACACAAGGCCGGGTTACCTCTGTAACTAGGTAACTACTACACGAGTATGCCACCCCCCGGTCGTTTGCGACCTTTATCCGAGGTACCTCGATCACAAAGCAACAATCACACAGTAAATGAGATTGGAGCAACCACACAGGTAAAATATCTGGGCTCCATACCATGATACCACCTTTTTCCATAAGGAAATGACATACCCTAAAGGGTGCGACCCTCATAACCTTGCCGCATCTTTTCTGTTTCGACCATTACCGGTTTGTGAGGCTCGATGAGGTCTCATCCACAAATCTACGCTTTACACGAAAGCCATGCTTTGATCAACAAATGATCGGCAACACACAACAACACTTAGCATGCCACACTACCAAATTGGGAGTATATCATTGATAACTTCAACTACATAACCTATGAGCTCGTACGTCTCAGAGAAGGGTGTTAAGCTAAGAGAATAAATTCTCCGCCACCAAACAGAAATGTATTTGAAAGAAATCAGCTTTATATCTCAAAGTGTAATGTCAAATATACGGCCATACAAGTCTGTTCCGGGTTCGAACAGAACCGAAGGCACTTCCAAAGAAGCCCTTGCAATCCGGGTATTCACAATCCCGATCGGACTTACCATCACTTAGGAAATCTCTATACCGGAGCCACTCGGTGCAGAGACAATCGATATGTTATCCTATCATTTTCACAAACACCCGGTCTTCAACACTGGTCTTTAAATGCTATCCATTTACGTCGTATCACTATTCGGAATGGGTTATATGACACAAAGTCCTCTCCCAGCTAAACCGAATAGTGAGCGCAATATTTGAAAACATATGGATATTGGGATTTCAATTAAGTCACAACTTATTACCCAAAACTTTTCTTCAAATGGTTTAAACAAATTACCATTTTAATCTTTTACACAAAAAGATTCATCTCACAAAGTTCACCCAGTTTCACAAAGATCTACTCATAGATTTTTCAAACGATTTCCATTTCAATTGGATTAACTCGTCCAATCTTTAAAACAAAGATTTAACTGATAGCTTTCAAAACAATTTCATTTCGACCTTTTATACAAAAGGTACACCTTTCCAATTTCAAAACAAAGTTCAACAATCTTTCACAAAGATTTATTCATAACTCGGAAAAGCATTTTCATTTCAATTTGAAATTATTTTGACACAAATTGGAAATTCATTCCTTATATGAAAGCTTCTATTATTTGAAAACATATAGTTTTCATTTCGGAAAATCTGATTCATTTATACGAGTTAAAGTCCTTGGGTTAAATTTAAATTCTCAAAACCATACTTTTAAAATGGTTTAAATTCATATAAGCACATTTATAACATCTTTAACCATAATTTCCAAACATGGAATTCAATTCCAAATCTTGAATTCAAATTCAAATTAAATTATTTAAATTGAAAAACTTTACCAAGTTATTCAAAATAACTTTTCTCTTTAAAACTCCTTTTTCAAAAGCTTTAACATTTAACCCAAATCCATTTCCAAAATCAATTGAAATTAAAATTTCAATTTCAAAAATATTAAATATAAATCATCCGTGACTTAACCGATTTCCTCGTGAAATCCATAATTGTGTGTGTAAAAGTGTGGTCCAGGGGTTTTACACAGTAGTGTAACATCATTCAATCATCACAGATTCAAACATTGAAATATAGTTGATAAGCGGTATAAACTATAACACTTATCGTTCATTCACAGATCATAGATATATATATATATATATATATATATCACAGACAATAAATTGCAGTCATCCCAGATAAATAAATTACATTAAAGATCACAACACAAATCAGGATATATCACAAAACATCACATATCAAGGATATCAAACAATTCAACATCCAATATAATCGAAACATCCATAAGTAGGATCAATTTAATTATCTGATTAATTTAAATCAGATTAATTTCTATGAATAAATTTGCTAGTCATGGTAAATTAATAATCAATTAATTACCAAACATTTAATGAATTATCCTTTAATTAATCATTAATTAACCCTTAATTAATAATTAATCCTTAATTAATTACAATAACTAATTAATTACTCCTTAAGTAATAATTATTTCTTAATCACTTTCATTAATTAATTGACCTTTAATAAATTAATTATTCTCAAATTAATTACCTTAATTGATTTATCACATTATCCTTAAATCAATTATTGCTTAATCACTTGATTTATCAACTTGAATTATTAATTACTATTTAATTAGTAATCCTTAATTCACAAATTAATTATTACTTAATTAATCTCCATTTGATTAATTATCCTTAATTAATCATAATAAGTAATTATCCCTAATTACTTAATAAATCAACTATTAATTCGTAATTAATTTCTTAAATATGATTGAATTATCATTAACAAAGTATTTAAAAACAATTTACCTTTAAATTTACTTTAAACTCCATTTCAAATTAAGATTCAAATCAAATACAAATTTAATTCTAACAGAATTTAAACAATTTAAAAACCTTTTAAATCACATGTTAAAGACATACTTATCTTATAAAAGAAGTTTAAACGAATTTGAAACCAAATTCATTTTTAAATCCAAGCTATTTAAATTATGCTTTAAACATTCAAAGTTGTTTAAAACATTTTAAATTTTAAAAACTTTCCTTTATTTCAAAACTGAGATTTAAACTAACCAAACTCCATATTTAAACTTTGATTTAAACTTAGTTTAAACTCTGCTTTGTATTAAAAAAAATCATTTAAAAAAAACAGAACAGGTTTGAAACCTGTAACAAAACATTTGACCCGAGCCACCCCTATATTTCCCCGAGTAGAACCCTACACTGCTTCGAGCCAAAACACGAATTACTCGAGTAAAACTCGCGTACACAACTTCTTCCAAATATTCAACTTCACCAGACACCGTGCTCGTGCACGTGCACGTCGTCGATGGCCACCTCTAGTCATCGCCACTACGTCGGCAAGTCGACGATCATCTCCAGACTATTTTCGGACCACCAGCACGACGTCGTCCACTCGAAATCGAAATTGAGTTCAAACTCGATACCTGGAAACAACAGACCCACTACCACAAATCCTGTCATCGCCTCGTCCCCGCAACCTCGACCACCAGAAAGTCTAAAACTCCGGCCACACGATCGCCAACGTCCAAGCTTCCATCTCCCTAAATCTTGTTGCACTCGATCAATTGTAGAGGACGAACGAATCAAAACACACGGCCTCGACCAAACTAGGGCTACAGCCTTCAAACAATCGTCGATGCCACCACAATCACCTGACCACCCTCACGCTATTTTTCCCAGAGCCACCGATCACTCCTCCACCTCCAGGAGGAAACTCGACTTCCCAAAGCAAGTGGATCACCAGAAACCACCAAATTTCCATTTTCTGTTCAACCCAGAAATGCATACTCAAAACTTAATTAAAAATTATGATTTCTCTTCCAAAAATCATGATTTTGGATAATGTTTCAGACCATATGCCTGAAACAAGAAATTAGGATGTTTGGATTTTAAACAAAACCCAAACTTTTCTATTCATTTTGGTTTTCCAAAGCAATTCGAATTTGTTTTAACTTAATTAAATTTTTAAACTTTAATATATGATAAAACAAACAATTTTTGTTTGAAACTTAAATCCTAACAAAGATCAGATCTTGAGATAATGGATTTTGTATAAAATCTTAGTTTTGAAAACTAAGAACAGTCAATACACTGATACACAACCATATACACATCCACACATTCATATATATATATATATATATATATATATATATACACAGAATACACTTATAAATACTTTCACAAACATACTTGTTTCCAGAGATGATCAGGCAACCAGATCTATATACTTAAAATTTTAAATAGTGATGTTACTCACAGTGTTTTCAGAAGAAGAACAAAGCTTTCCTTTTGAACCAGGCTTGCAAAAATTTGCAAGTTAAAATCCTTTTCATTGATCTCTGGTTTATATTGCTATTTAAATTTGAATTTTGTTGAAGTTTAAGATGATGTTTACTTCAGGTTTACATGGCTTGGAATGGACGAAACTGAGATGAGGAATTGATGTATAAAAACAGTTTACAGGGGATAGAATTTGTACAGGTGATATTATTTTGTTTGTACAAAATCGGCAGAGATTTTTTTTTCTTTTTGGTGGCTGATAAATAGTATTGTACTAGAGATGATAGTATTAATTATCATGTACAAACTTGAATAGATTAGTGTCTTCCTTTGCAAGCTTCATAGATATTTATATATTTTTTATTTTCTTTAGTCTTATTTTACATTTGTATTCCTATATGTATATATAGATATTTACTTTTTCCTTTTACAAGTGTACATATATTTTTTTCTTCTTCATATTTGAGTGTATTTTATTTTTCTTCTCATACTTATAATTTTGTAATATAAATGAATTTCTATATTTAATATGTTGTTTAAATTTATCTTATAAATTTATTTTATTTTTTATAATTTATCTTATATATATTGATTTCTATTTTTAGCTTAAATTATTATTATTATTATTTTTACTTCCATTTCTATTTTAAATATTTATTATAAATTTAACTGTAATACTTATTGTTTATTTTTATTTCTATTTCTAATATAGACCATCAATCCCAAATTTTATCATTATAATTTATCTTTAAACCATTTAGTTAAAATTTAATTCAAATTCAATATATATACATATATACATATATATTTAAGTTATTATTAAACCATTTACTTGAAATTTAAATCCAAATCACATATATACAATACTTAAATTCATATGATTTAATATATATTCTATTTGAATTGGGGAAACTCGCTTCAATTTACAATTAATTTTACAATTTTAATTCAAAAATTCAATTAATTATCAATTTAAATTTAGTTAAAATCCGGGATCGTTACAACGGACTAGTTTAAAATACGTGATTTAAACAAATTTAGTCGTTAAAAATTTATATGTTCTATCTATTGACGTTAATTGCCAGATAAAAATATTTATGAATTAATTTAGAGTAATTAAGATGATTGGACATCTGTTTAGCAGAATAAACACTGTTCCGCTAAATGTATTTTATTGGTTCCCTATTGGTAGAATAAATCACCGTTCTGCTGTTATTACTAAGTATGCTTTTGGACATTGATTAGCAGAAATAAACCCAGTTCTGCTATCACATTTGTATAGACACCTAATTATTATCCTGTTGATTTTATTAGGCAATGTGATGTCGAAATTGATTGTTAAAAATGGATTGATTCTATATGTGAATATCTGAATCTGTTATTCTGGATTGTTTATGAAATAAATGGTGACTTGATTAAGTACCATTGGAATGTATAAGCCTCTTTCTTAATAGGAAATGATTTATCAATTCAAGTTGTTAAAAATAATTTTCATTATTGGTTTAATTGCAAGTTTAAATTAAAGTAAATTACCTTTTTATCATATTCTTAAAGGTTTCTTTAAGAATACATGATAGTTATTTTAAAAGGTTATCCTAATTGTTTAAATTATGTTTTAATGCATAATTAAGGTTATTTAAAAATATTTTGTTAAAGGATAATTATTGTTTTACGATTAATGAGGAATATAATAAGTTTATTTTAAAGTTATTAATTATCTTAAAATCTTATTAATTAGCTTTAATAGGCTAAATGGAAGAAGTAAATTATTCAAGTGATGTCAAAAAAGTGGAGATGCATTCGAGATAAATAATCAATGGGCTTGATTTTAAATAAATGTTTAACAAAGGATTTCAAGTGATTTTGAAGTAAGATAGTAATAGAAGTTTATAAATAATATCAACACATCTAAAAGGGGTATCTTACCTAAGTTTAAACCTTGGATTTTTGGAAATGAGTTGATGATCAATCATGAAAGGTTATTATGGAACAAAGATTGTTTTTGACTTAAGACGAGTATAATACCTAAGCAAGTACTAACCATGAATGGTATCGAACAATGCTATCAAAGCTGTTTTACAAGTTAAGTATTTTGGAAAGAACATCGTGCAAATATATTCATTTTGATGAATTAAGTTTTAAAGTGATCTCAAATCTAAATAAATGAGGCTTAGTGATTTCCAGTGGGAAAATATTGTATTGTAAATTTATGCTGGTTTGATAGTTAAATAACCGACTATCAAAATATGGACTAAACGTAACTTTGGAAATATCTAGGAGAAACACGGGAATTATATGATACAGTGCTGTGGTGCTATACTGTATATATAAACTCGTTTTGTTCTTTTAGGACGATGAAAAGGAAATTCGTCCACTGACGGTTAGGTGATGATCTTCGATCTTTTCTTTGTCTGTTTATTTCCTAGAGAACCGGGGTTGAGTTTACTGGAATTATCGAAAGTTGTTTCGAAGAGACCGGGATCAGATATGTTATCCGAATACCACTTCTATCCAACTCAATGTTTCGTGATGAAGACATCTGAAGAGCATGGAATCGAAGACGGAGCATTTAAGTGCAAGGGCTAATCACTACTAATCCTGAGGATGATTCCAAAATGGATGTAGTAGGAATAGTGCCTTCGGTTTCGTTCAGACCTAGAATGGACTTGTATGGATGAATGCTATCAGCACATTGCCATTGGAGGGCAATGAGCATTCTAGGTGTAAATTTCTTGAAAGGTAATCATAGCCTCAAGCCTCATCAACTGGGAAATGACTAAAACATGGCATGCAGCAGGGCTAAGTGGATCGCTCCCATTAGGGTATGTCATCATCCTTTTAGATACCATACATATACATATTTATGGATTGGTTGTGCATGAGATCTTAAAAGATGGGAAGACCGGGATGATGACATATTCGGTACTAGTAGTCAAGTGCTGAGCCGGTCCTGTGTGGCAGGGTACAAGATGTTCTTATCAGACCCGGGTGCATTGATCTAGAGATGCACTCATCGGAAGGTAGTTCCTTACCTAGTCATAGTATGGAATCCATTCTCCAATAAGCGCCGTACGGTTTTGATTGTGCCCAACTATGTTGAAATGTGAGATGCAAGCATTTCAGCTATTTTAATATTTTACTTTGACCTCTAGACATTATTATAATATCACTGGATTTTGATATAAAGGTTTTGGTTACCGTAAGGTAAAAACCCGTCCGTGTTTATGTGCGGTGTGGTCTTACGAGATACCTTTGATTTTTAAGGATTTTAAAAGTTATAATAAATAAAATTTCTTATGATTTAAATTCTCATGCTGGTTTTACCAGACTGACCCGGGCGTGGTTTTTCCTAAATGCTCGGGTCAGACCGAGCATATTTGCAGGATTAGGTGGATATTTGGAGCTTCAGGAGAGGAGCTCGAGGCCCAGTGACGTATTCACGTAGATGATTATATTTTCGTTGCATATATGGTTGTGTTTTTCAGCGATTGTGAGGACAGGTTGCTATAACTGTCCGTGCTGAATAGGTTAGCATACTCTGATTGATGTCTGTATATAAATTACGGTTTTGCCTTTTGTGTAAAGATTCGTTATATATTATAGATTATTCGTTCTACTGTGAGATTCTGTGCTTTTTTAGTTCTTCTTGTCTTCTTTCTTATTTCTTTTTCCTAACTATCCACCTTTCCGTTCAATTTGGGTTGGACATTTGTGGTTTATTGTCAGCTTAAACTGTACGGAAAAGTGGATCATTACAATATGTATGTGTATGTGAAGTAATTTTGAAATATTTAGAAGGTTTCAATTTTTTTTAAAACATTTACTTATAGATTATATTTAGATTTGTTGATTGAGGTATGTTATCAGCCTGTTTTACTAAATTAGATTACTACATGTTTGGTAATAAATCTTAAATTGATTACAATTGACTTGGTTGAGTTGATTTATTAATTTTAAAGGATTCATTAACAATACATATATAAATATATTTAAAGAACACACACACATATATATGTGTGTGTGTATGTGTGTGTGTGTATGCACACACATACATATATATACACTGTATTTATGTATAAATCAACATAATATTAATATTATACAAAATATACTTTGGACAATTTTTTTGTTTAAATATCTATGTTTGATTGTACTTTAAATTACTAACATATACATAAAGGTTACATTTGGATTTATTAATTAAGATCTATTTTCAAATTGATTTACTAAATTAGATCGCTGCATGTTTGGTAATAAATCTTGAATTGATAATAGTTGACTTGGCTGAATTAATTTAGTATGTTTGGAGGATTCATTAATATATATATAAACATATTTAAACACACACACACACACAATTAGTTAATAATACATATACACATTTGTTGTTGACTGTTTTTATCCTTATATCATGATGCCTATTGATTGTAATTTATATGTTGTATTAATTAAGTTTACCAAATGAGAAATTTAATCAATCATCTTTGTTACCCTTTATCTATTTCCCATATTTCCTTTATGTGTTTAGCTATCCATTTATTTCTAGTTATATGTTTACAGCTTGTCATCAATTAATAGCACCTATCATATGTTCTCACTTGCTCTTACAGAATTTACACTATAATATATATATATATATATATATATGTATATACTCACATTCATGCCATATATATTGCTAATTAATGACATTCATAAATTAATCAATTTAATTAAAGAGAGAGAAATAAAAGGTTTCTCTCTCTATATAAATAATATGCCCCTCATTAACTAAGTTAAGAGAAGGAAATGAAAAGTTTCCTTCTCTAAATAAATTTATACCCCTCATTAATTCAATAACTTAGGAGATAGGAAATGAAAAGTTTCATTCTCTAAATAAATTTAATAAGTTACTGTTACACACAAATATGTACATAAGAGTATATTTGATACACTCTAATTTATTTACACATTGAATTAAAGTAAAACTTTTTTATAAAATTAAATAAAATATTGATTTTATTTAAATGAAATTTAGAATTTTTTTAAATGAATTTAGACTTCATTAGCCCATTAAAGATCCAAAATGGCTAAAAAAAATTAAAATTCACTCATTCCTTCCGCTGCGGACAGGTCCAGTTCCTTCTATTTGCACCGCATCGGACATGTTAGCCCCTTTTGTATACAAATATGTTGTCTAAATGTATATATGTTTACATCATTACAATATATAAGTGAATAAAATACACACACACACGTTAATTGTAAACAATTTATATTTAAAACATTTATTAAATTTTTATATATGTATGTATGTATGTAAATATATATATAAAAAATAATTAATCACTAAATTAATTAAACGTTTATTTATAAAATAATTAAATCACTAAATTAATTAAATATTTGTTTATAAAATAATTTTAACATATGTATATACACACATATTATAACATGAAAGCCGTGAGGAAATTTTTTTTAAAATATTTTTATTTTAAATTATTTATACAATACATATATTTATATATATGTTTGTATATTATTATAAATAATAAAACTAAAATTTTACAAATAAATATATTTATGAAAATTTTGCTCTCGGCCAAGTTTTATTTTATTTTCTTTCAATTTTGTATATTGAATTATTTATTATATTTAAATTCCATGTCAAAATTAAAACATAAATAGAAATAAATTATTTTGAAAGTATGATGTGTAATATATGTTACATAAATTTTATACAAATTTTTATTATACGTAATATATGTATATATACTGTTAATATCCTAAGTATTGATTTTGATGACAATGACCATATAAATATTACTCCTAACGTATCTTCGAGTTGTGCAGTTATTTCAGAAATATTACAAAGACATTTACAGAGATAAACAAGAACTCAGTGGAAGAAAATGAATGATATAAGAAGATTAGTTAGAGAAATGGAAGAACAAAACCAATTGAAGAAGAATGCTGAAAGGACAGAAGTGTTTGAAGTGATAAGTAGTTGGTTGAGTTTAGAATTCCTTGTTATAGATCCCATGCCAATTATACTTGAAGATCATCAACCATTGACCTCAACAGAATCATACAGAGATAAACAAGAACTCAGTGGAAGAAAATGAATGATATAAGAAGATTAGTTAGAGAAATGGAAGAACAAAACCAATTGAAGAAGAATGCTGAAAGGACAGAAGTGTTTGAAGTGATAAGTAGTTGGTTGAGTTTAGAATTCCTTGTTATAGATCCCATGCCAATTATACTTGAAGATCATCAACCATTGACCTCAACAGAATCATAAAAATTCACAGATAAGAGGTACTTTTGAAATTTGCAACACTTATTGATGCTGTTGTTTCTCTTTGAAAATCACATATCTGTCGACATATGGTCCCCTAGTATGTCGACATACTTCTCGTTGGTCGGTTTTTTTAAAACTTAAATCAAGGGATTTTCCCTCCACCTCTTCACCAAAAGACATTTCTCTTTAACCACTATATAAAGGTTCTGGAAAATGAATTTTCCAATCAATTCTCTCTTCATTCTCATACTCTTTCTTTTCCATACTTTTGTAAGAAAATTTCATTGCATGCTCTTCCGTTCTCCTAGCAAATCGATACTATTTCACTCCAATTTTTCACCGATTTGCAAACCATGCAATATCAGAGAGTTTCCACTTGAATTCATATCATTATCTCTTTGATTTTATCCTATTCCTTAAAGAATTCAAAGATATATTGCCACTAGTGGTCTATAGGATCATTGTATCGAATCTGCAAGAATTTGTATTGAAGATATGTCTACTTGCCATACTTTGTTATTGTTTGTGAAAAGGATAAGATGTTCTTGTAGCCTAGCAAATCAAGAGGGTGTATCTTGAAGCCCTTGAAATCAAGATAGTAAAGGTGTTCTTGCCACCCATGGAAAGCAAGTGATTATAGTGAAATTCTACATGGTGCAGGACTGGATGTAGGATTGGTTAATCCGAACTAGTATAAAAATCCAAGTGTTATTTACTTTACTGCATTTTATTTATTACTTACTTATTCCTGTTTGAATTTTTGAATAAATATAGTGTCAAATTCATAAGTTTGTTTTGTAGATTTGAAATACACACTTCATCCCCTCTAGTGTTTAAATAGCCTTAAGATCCATTCCGCATTAAGTTATAGATAACCCTCATTTTTCAACACACACACAGACACAGACACACACACACACACACAAACACACACACACAAATATCTTAAGTTACGTAATCAATTTAGATTTAATAAATAATTAAATATATATGTATAGGAAATAAAAAAATTATTTTCTTTTTGAATATATTTCATACGTGAGTAAAATAAATTACAAAATTTAAAACATATGATATATATATATATATTAATATTTTAAGTATGGATTTTAATTAACTAAAATCATTTAATAATATTATTTATATGTAAAAAAATTTACCAGGCCATGAGCATCTAATAAAGCTAACATACATAAGAAAAGGTATATGATATATGTGTGTGTGCACATTCATATATACAACCATCCATATGTGACAACATACAGATATAAATGTTATCTAATAGATATATGATATAGCAAGTAAATTTGACATTATTAGATCAGATATGTACATTAGACCAACGCCAAATATGAACACGTTGAAACAAAGAATAGTGCTCCTTGAATCCAATTCCAATAATGAAGTTGCTAGCTCCTAAATTGTCTTACCACCGACGTTCGAATCAAAGTGTTTTGATGTGTTTTGTACTTGGATATTTGGGGCTTTGAGAGGGGGAGTGCTGGCCGAAAATTACAGAGAGGATGGACTGTAAAAAAGTGCTTCTAAATGATGTAAAAGGTGGCTTATAAAAAGGTAGTCAAATGAGTGAAAAGTGGGTCACATCCTAATATCTCTCTCTTACCATTTCCACCCTTTTAATCATTGAAAACCCTCCCTATTTGCCATCATATAGCCAGCCTAAACATGCCCCCCATAGCTGAAATTAGCATGCTCATATAGGCCTCAAATCTAGTCAAGTCCGAACAATATTCACTATAATTTAAATCTTATTTAAACGTGTACCGATACCATATATTGATTAACATATATATAACTATTGTAAGCACACTATTTAATATTGTTCAACATACATCAAGTAAAATTTTATAATTAATATTTCATAAATATTAATTAATTTAATTAATCTATAATAATTTACAAATTAATTCAAGTGGTAAAAGGAGCATTCAACATTTAGGTTGTGTGACTCTTAGGTGTAAATTTGGTCAGCAACTAATGTTGAACAATTCAACTATTAACGTTCACATGTCACTTAGTAGGTGGTGTGGCATAATGGCCGCATTTATCACTTATTTGGTTTTGATAAAATCCAATTTACTTTATTAAGCGTTACCCGGTAGTGACAATTATTTACACCAATTCTCTTCGTTAAAACTATATCACTTTGAACTTATGGAATTTGGTAATGGTAAAAATTCCAATGTCGTCCATATTAAACTCTATACTCCAAACACAAAGTCATTGGTTTAGTAATAACAGTTATTATTAATCGAATTACTTTGGCCAGAGATTTTGACTTTGTGTTGGCTTCAGTTGACCAAGATACTAAGCTCATGTAACTAAGGAGACGAATCCTCTCTTGAATAGTGTTTCACTTCTAATACTTTAAATCTACCTAACTATAGTCATTTTATGGATGCCTTAACAAGATTTGACTGTAATCAAATTGGAGCTTTCATATTGAAAATTAACAGTATTCTCAAGCCAAGAGAACCATGTAACTAAGTCACATCGATATTTCTGTTTGACCTTAGATACATTAACTAACGGAAAACTATCGAGTAAGTCATTCCATAGTTATCCAATAACTATCGGTACATAACCCCTTGGTGCCTCCAGCGGCCATGAATAATACACTACCCAAAATTTGGAGAGTGTTACTTACTCTAGTCTCAACGGATGTATCGATATCCCATCTCGATGCATCTTGACTAGGAATATTTAAAATGATTTATTTATTATATTATGATACAATACTCATGATTACAGCTATTTATAATTAGTATCACAAATATACCATTTATGGATTTTCTATTAAATACATTTTAATTAAACATTTAATTATTTATAACACATTATAACAAATATATAACAGAAAAAAACACCTTTATTACAAATGAGAATTGATTGCTGAGTTAATAATTTACAATAAATTACAGAATTGCCCCTAGGGTACACTCCTAACTCTATCAATCTCCCACTTGTACTTGGGGCCAATTGTGGAATCTCAATCACATCCCTTCAATCAGCTTCTCGAGTGTCGATCGAGCTAGACAATTAGTGAAAGGATCTGCTATGTTGTTCTTGGTATCCACCCTTTGTATCATGACTTCTTTCTTCTCAAAGAATTCTCTAATGAGGTGGAACTTTCGAAGAATATGCCATGATTTCTTGTGTTCTTTGGGCTCCTTTGCAATCTACGTCAATGCACTGTTATCACAGAACAATGCAATTGGATTCTTAGTATTGGGAATCACTTCGAGCTCACTTGAAAACTTGCGCGCCCAAACTGCCTCTTTAGCCACTTCATTTAGGGCGATGTACCGAGCCTCTATTATTGTATTAGCTATTGTTTCTAGTTTGGAACTTTTCCAACCGATAGCTCCATCGTTTAGCATAAAGACTAACCAGACACCGATATAGTATCATCAATTTCACTGTAAAAGCTAGAGTACGCATACTCCTTCATAAGTGTAACGACCTGCTATTTCCACACTATTCAAGTTGACAATAAACCACACATGTCCAACCCAAATTGAATGGAAGGCGGATAGTTATGGAAAGTAAGAAGAAAGAAGAAGTGAAAAAAATCTAAAAACAACACAGAATCTCACAATCGTAGCAGAACAATATATAATATAATATCAATGATCTTTACATAAAGAAACTGTAATATACATACATCCATCAAAGTACAACAACACTCACAATCATTAGCCTGGACAGTTATAACAACCTGTCCTCGCAATTTCTAATGATTTCAACAACAAAGCAGTGGAAAATAAACATATATGTAAATACGACTTGAACAGCTTCAACTCTTCTCCTGAGCTCCAATGCATCCAAAGCAATCTGTAAATATACTTGGTCTGATTCGAGCATTATAATAAAATAACACCCGAGTCGGTCTGGAAAACTAGCGTGAGAAAACACACCCAATTGGAATTTTAAGTTATAAAATCCTTTGAAATCAAAAGTATCTTGTAAGACCACGCCACACATAAACACGGACCGGTTTTTACCTTACGATAACCAAAACATTTTCTATAGAAAATCCATTTATACTATAATAATGTCTAGGGGTCAAAGTAAAATATGAATATAGTTGAAATGCTTGCTCACATGTAACATCCCTAATTTTTGATAACATTATTCAGGAGATTTAATTAGATAAATTAAATAGAATAATGCAAATGTAAAGTGATAAGGGGGTTGAGACTTGAATTAATTTAATTAAGGCTGAGCTTAATATATAATTAATGGGCTTAAGAATGGTTTTGGGTTAATCAAATTACATAAGGGTATATTAGGAAATTCACCGCCCAAAACCCTGACCCTTATATATTTTCGTTCCGACCTTTTTCTCCCCATTCACATCATTTTGAAAACTAAATGCAAGAAGGAGAGGCCGACTATTAACAAGAGGAATACCAATTAAAAGCTAGAGAATCAAGCTTAAGGGAAATCAATCTCAATCCAATCTCCTTATCTTAATCAAAGTGAATAATAATTCCATCTCTATTTTGGTTTTTATAATCGTATAATTTTGGATTTAAGGGTAAATTCGTTTTTATGATATATTGGATGATGATATGCTTGATTTATAATTTATATGGTTTAAACAAGATTGTTTAAAAGAGGTTATGCACGGTTTTAGGGAAAAACCGTGATTTAATGATGTTTAAATGCCATGGGAAAGTTTTATGTTATGAGAAACATGATTTTGGAGTTGGGTTTCAATTTTGATAATTTTCCAAGCTATGGAAAGATTATTTTGAATTTTCAAATGAAAATATGGTTATTTGGGTTTATAAATTTATTTTGGAAAATATATTAAGAATTTGGGTATGGAATTTTGATATGTTAGATAACATGATTAAAGTGAATTTCTTGAATTTTTGGGGATTTTTCCAAAGTGATTTGCTATGTAAAATAAATTATTTTAGAAGAGGGACTTCTTTGCAAAAATTGGTTTTGCTTAATGGAAGGGCTTATTTGATTAACTTAACCATGGTTTAGATCTGAAATTAGCGATAGTTATTTTTAGAAAAGAATTTGAAAAAGTTAAGGCAACTAATCTGGTGTTGACATGTGGCATGTTAGTTAGAAAAAGGTTTGCTTTAAGTAGTATTAAACCATGTTTACTCAGAAAAGTGGGTTCTGCCTACTTTGGAAAGTACCTTTTGACACAGAAGCTTTCGCCTTCAACTCTGTTGAAACCTACTAACGTGAAACCAATACACAAGGTATCACAATGGTGGTACGCAGTGGATTGGAAACAGGCGAAATGTAAGGTGTCGAAAGCATAGCTTCCGAAGGAATCGCTACCTTGGTTTTGTTTTAAAAGAGAAGCGCCTACCTTTGTTTTGTTTTAGCCTTCGAAGGAGTTGGAGCATATGGTTTTGAAAGAGGTTTTAAATGTTTTAGAAAGGGTTGCCGTTAACATAAGTTTGCTTTCGAATGGGTTATGAAAGAATGTTTTGGAAGAAGGGGTTCCGACCTAGTCAAAACCCTGCTGTCGTTCTTTAGTCTTTCGATGGTATTAAAGATATGAATACTGTCGAAAGGTACTTTGTTTTACAGGTTTTAGCCACTTCCTGTAGCTTTCGAAAGGGGTCAGGGGTTTCGAAGGTAATGGTTTCGAAAGGGAATTCGATGCTAACCTTCCACTATTTTACCCAGATGTTTTGTTCTTTCGAAAGAATGGTGTCGACACCATCATGCTTCCCTAATATTTTTATGTATGAAAAAGGTTGGTTTCGATAGAGTTGCTTTCTCTTATATTCACTTGGACCCAAATAATATTTTAGGTATAAACCCAATGGTTTCGAAAGAGGGACTTTCAATGATTTCGGAAGGGTTACTTCCAATAGTGTCAAAAGGGGTACTTTCCACTGGTTTCGAAGCTATGCTTCTAAAGTTATATGTTAATACTTTAATACAATCGAAAGGTTTCAAAAGGAAGGTTTTAAAGTATTAAAAAGGCAGGAGCCTAATGTTTTAAAGGTAGATTTAAATGCTTTCCAAGGAGGCCATCCTATGAAGTCGAAAGCAAGATTTTGAAGGCGTCAAAAGGTTTGGTATTCCAAACTCAAATTTTTAAAGGAAAATCCCATGGCTAAATTAAAGGAGTTTTTGTAATGGTTCTAAGAAGAAGCTTTCTTTGATAAAATAGTAGGTTAAAGGGATTAACCATGTTTTATATTAAACCCACAGGAGTGGTATTGCTATGTTGTTATGTTTGCTTCTTTAAATATAAATATATTCACCTTATAATGGACCCATAACTGCATTTTGGGGATAAAGGGTAGAAGAACCAGCTAGGTTAACCCAGTAGTGAATATAAATTGATTAAACTCCTGAATGAGTAGAATTGCATCAAGGAGGTCAGGAAGACCAGAATATAGGATGCTAAAATATAAAAGGAAGATATTGGCAGGGGCCAATAGGTTCTCAGTAAGCCCATGAAATCTGTATATAGGAGAAGATATTGGCAGGGGCCAATAGGTTCATAGTTAACCCACTGAAACTATGTATAAAGGAAGAAGTTAGAAGGACAGGTTCTTAGTAGGCCCATGAAAACTATGATTTGATACTGGCAGAGGCCAGTAGGTTTGTAGTTAGCCCATGAAAACTATATTCGGATTAAGATATCGACAAAAGTCAATAGGTTCCTAGCCAGCCCATGAAAACTAGGGTAAGAAGAAAGGATATTGGGGTCACCAATAGATTCCTAGTCAACCCATGAAAACTAGGATAAGAGTATAGATATTGCAATTACCAATAGGTTCTTAGCGATCCCATGAAAACTATGTAATTGGATAGGGAGTCCTTAAATATTTTACCGGTTATTAGTCAGCCCATGAAAACTAATAGGTTAATAGTAATTCTAGAAACTATAATTGAGACAGATAGTCTGAATGAATGGGGATGGGTAATCCATAATTAATTCAGTTGTTTTGCATATCATCATATTATACTGTTTTGAATTGTTTTAACCATTGTTGATGCAGGATCATAGTATATGGTTTTATAAATATTTTGAGATACTAGTAAGGGGAAATCCCATTCTGCTAAGCGGCATGGTCTCACTAGATATCTAAATGATTTGAGAAGGTATATTATTATTCATACCAGGCTTTATGTCCAACTCGAAGTTTATGTTTTCCCCTTAAACTCTCGGGTACTCAATTGATTTTGAGTAGTTTGAGAGTTGAGGTTTTCAGGTACCCCTTAAGACGAATAAGCTTCCGAAGACGTGTAGGAGCTATGATAACTATTTGGAGTTCTCTTTTCTTTTGATTCCGCTGTGTTGTTTGTCATGGCAAAGTTGTTATATTGCCTGTATATACTCTGTTCATCCAAGGGGGCATCATCATATGTCGCTCTTGGCGTATGTTGTAATAAATATATTTTCTCTGAACGTAGTTTGTGAATATGGGATTATGTAATGAATTGGAAATATTTTGAAATGGAATTTGAATTTGTTTGAGGTTTATTTTTTTTCCATATTCATATGTTTCTGTGTATCAATGAATCTAACACCGCCGTATCTGGTCACCGAGGATTAATAACTATGGATGACTGCAGCATCCATAGCCGTTAATTTTGGGGCTCCAAGTAGGGGGATGTTACATCACGTTTAGGCATAGTTGGGCACAACTAAGTTTGTACGATGCTTATTGGAGAATGGATTACATACAATGGCTGGACTATTGGGGTACCGCCCGTCACGGTGCATCTCTAGACAAATAACACCGAGGTCGAACCTTTCGACCCCTGCCAACACAAGACCGGCCTACCCTTTACTGGATAGTACCGAATAAGATCACCCCTTGGTTCAAAATGGCAACTGTACCAAAGCATACATAAGTTAATAGTAGGGACTCTAGATAGGGATGACCATACCCTCATGGGAGTGACCCACCTAGCCTTGCTGCATCTCCCCTGTTTTAGTCATTCTCAGTTGATGAGGCTTGAGGCTACGTTTTACCTTTTATATAGCACTTCCCACTTGGAATGCTCACACTGCCCTTGAGGCACCAATGCAATATCAGCATTCATCCATACAAGTTCATTCTAGGACTGAACGAAACACTTAAGAGCTCTGTCTTCAATTCCATCATCTTCAAGATGTCTTCACTTCGAAACACATTTGCTGGATCGAAGTGGTTTTCAGATAACATATCTGATCCCGGTCTCTTCGAAACAAGATTCGATAATTCCTGGTAAACTCAACCCCGGTTCTTTAGGAAATACAGTCAAAGATAAGAGCAGAGATCATCTCCTAACCGTTAGTGGATGGATTTCCTTATCATTGTACTAGGAGAACGAAACAAGATTTATACGTACAGTATAGTATCATCGGAGATGATTGTGCCATATAACTCACGTGTTTCTCCTAGATATTTCCAAAGTTAAGTTTTGGGTCCAATTTTGATAGTCTGTTATTTAATTATCGAATAACAAACATTCAATCAGGGATTTAATTCCATAGGAAAAACCAATATTGGTTAAGCACCTGAAGTGACCCACTTTTCTTCTACCATATTTCACTGATTTTTAGTTGAGTTTTTTTTAAGCAAGGGATCACTTCTTTTCTTGCCTCTTTCATTTCTTTTAATTAATTTCCCAAGATCCAGAATTTACTAATATAAAAATATCAGTATTTTAATCAAGTCATATCATTTATATATGTGGAGATATATAAATGTTTCTTTGCCTATCAGAGTGTTAAAGTAGCAAAGAAATTTAATCACACAACATTTTCCATAATTGAAAGGTCTTGTGTCACATAGCTATTTCTACAATTTAATCTTTTATTTGACTCAAGACCGACTAATACAGGATTCAAGTGTTACTACCTTAATTGACTCAGGATTAATTAATACATTTTCAGATATTTTCATCTTGGAATGACTCAAGATTGACTAATACATTTTTCAAGTATTAGCACCTATTATTCTCTTCTTCATTTTCCAGTTTATTCTATTAAACCAGATTGTTTAATTTGTGGATTTATAACCCATGTAATAGATCTTTGGAATTCAGAAATTCATACATGTTGTTTTAGAGTGATAAAACATTTTGAAACTTGGTTTGATCTATGGATCACTGGTTTGTTCAAACATAAACATGCACAAAACATGCACAAGCAATTCAGGTCAGCAAAATGCACATATCCAGGTTCATGAAGCATGTAATGATCATGTGAGTAATACAGTTGTAAACAAATCTGAAGGTCATACAGATTTTTTTGATATTTAGATTGGAAATAGTGTTGAATATGATTTTAGAAAGGTCTTTGCATTTTTCTGGCTAAAAGCACATGGAGTGTGCTGTTCTGGATTTTTATACACTTAACAAAATTACTCTACATTCTTGTTTAAGTCTATATTGTTTATCCCTATTTTCTGACTTGCTACTTTAGTTTCCTATTTAAGTCAGTTCCAGATTTTATCAATTCCAATTCCTAAATCCTTATATACTTATGATTTTCAGGTTTTATGGTAATATAATCCTACTCTTGTTCCAGACATACCATAGGATTTAGTTGCATTTTGAATTAGTATTCTCTATGGTCTTGTTTGCTTCAGGAATCTGAAGACTATGGCTTCAAGTTTTTGCATGTACTTGTATCAATTACAAGACATGTACAAGCCTTACTGGTTAGCCAAGACCATGTTCAACTCATCCTCTCAATACTTTGGCACATATTTATTCAAAAACAACTTAAACTTTATAACTGAAATATAACAAACATGCCAAGGGGAACACATCCACATATCAAATTAAATGGCATGTTCTCCCTTTTATGATCCTCTGGATTATTTCCAGAGTCTGCTACTTGAATCAACAACTCACAAGCACATATGATACTTAAGTTTTTTTTTCCTTTTACATGTTCTTTTCAAGAAAACAAAGGAAGTATCAATCCTGGGAATACACAAAACATAAGAGAGTTTGCCTAGAT
Source organism: Allium fistulosum (assembly GCA_030737815.1). Classification (NCBI taxonomy): domain Eukaryota; kingdom Viridiplantae; phylum Streptophyta; class Magnoliopsida; order Asparagales; family Amaryllidaceae; genus Allium; species Allium fistulosum. Next base: position 692,413,329 of record CM060903.1, on the reverse strand, counting down.
TATTTATTACAATCAAACTTCTACTTCTCTAAAGCATTTTAAAACCAGCAAGTTCTTCAAACATCCATACAAGCAATCTAGTCAAGCATCTTTCCCTGCAGCAACACTTTGAACTGCCTCAATGAAAATGGGACACCCCAAAGATTGCAAAGGCAACAAATATGGTCAGAAAATATATTCTGGTATGAGTGAAATCATAGTTTATAAATAACTTATAATTACTAAACTCTGTGTAGAGACTCATGTGTTTGATACTTATTAGATTCATACAAAAATCTGGGTACATATATATACATATATACACACACATATAAGCTCATACTAACATACATGCACACAAGTATTCATTCATCAACACAAGTCAGTTATATGTATATTTACTCCTATGGATTGACTCCCTTAATTCCATAGTTCAATTTCCCAATCCCCATTTATCATTTATTTGGTCTTAACTCTTGCCATTGAACACCATGTGTGCATTGCAAAGGGGCTCAATTCTGTTAACCCTTTACACAGAGGCCTACAGGACTTAAACAAGTCATGCACATACTCATCATCCACCTAATGATGAATTGATCAAGGCACTACTCCTAGATTAGCTTTATAATCTAGAGACCATTCTCATTTTCTTTCAGGAGAATTTTATTAATTCTTGAAATGCTTCCTATTCTTTTCTTCCTTTCATAAATCAGAGAGTATTAAACTCACTTAGGGATTTCAGCCAGACATACAAAGTATTCATGTAAAACACCACATCCCATTTTAAGGTTATTTTTATTCAATCATATTCTCTATGACCTGCATAAATTTATTTCCAGAATTATTCCCATTTCTTACATAAATCTGGTGAAGTCATATAAAACCTTACATTTATTTTACTGTGAACATAGGGTAAGGTTTTTGAGAAAAACCCATAAAAACATATTAACTTGTGATTTGAACAAATCAGCACACACACACACACACATATATATATATATATTGCATTGTTCATATCATTTTAAAATGAACCAGACATAAGCATGAATCCCCATATTCACACTGCCTACTTCATTCTTCATTAGTACCCTATTTCTCAGTAAAAATGTTTAACTCATTCCCATATAAAACTGGATTATAAGTTACAGAAGCCATTTCTGTAATCAGGGTTATTGTCTTTTAAAAGCATTAATCAAAACAATCAAAACAGATCCAAACATCAACAAAAGACTCAGCCAAAACACCAACCATGATCAACATTTATTTATTTAGAGAATAAAATTAAACAAAACATGATATGGTTTTATAAAAGTAATATGGCTGCCCATAACTTGGGTCTTAATGCCTTAAATCTCATAAGATGATTAATCACTCACCTTCCTTTTTTTTTGCCCGAGAATGCTCTAACTTGAAAACAGTGTGAGTTTGCTCTTCTTTTTATTTCCTAAAAATATCTTTCTGTTTTCAAAAATAACTACTGCCTTTCCTTTGATTTCTAAAACATTTAACTAGGGTTTTAGTGGAGTGAAAAACCCATTTTATCCCCACACAAATAAGAGAATTTTGTAAATGGTTTTATGGCTAAATATGCCATTTTCTTTTTTGATTCCATTTCGGGTATTTCAGTCGCTTTTCTTCTTTTTCTGTGTACATGCCATTTGCATGTTTCACCTACACACTATTTTCATATGACTTATCTACATTATTTATTTTCTTAAGACAAATCTGAAATGTTCACATATATATATATATATATATATATATATATATATCTTTTTATCAATTAATTCCTTGCTAATGTTTCAAGCCATTTGTTTTCTCTTGATTATAAAATGTATTTATACCTATATAATACTAATCTGGTTTCATATATTTTAATCATCATAAGAGTTTATTTTATCACTCTATACTCCTCTGGCTACTTATATGCAATATATATATATAAGATATGTGAATATAAAACTTATTCATACTTAGTTATTTTCTTTCTCATTATTATTTATTGAAGTTATTTTCTCCTCATTATTATTTACTGAAAACAACTACCCACTTCCTTATTTATTTCACTCATTCTTGATATTTATTTTCAATTTATTTTATTCTTTGAATATTTTCCATTAACTGATTTTTATAAAATTATTTTTACCTCAATAATTTGGGTCTTCACATACTCTCCTCCTAAAAGGAATTGTGTCCCACAATTATTTTTCTCATACATTTCCATCCAAATGTATACAAAGCATAATTTCATTTCAAAATTTCAGAAACTCATGCATTTAAAACCAATCAAACATACATAAGTAATGTTTAAGTTTATCATAATTTTAGGCATACCTTTAAGCAGAAAATAGATTAGGATATTTATCTTTCATCCTATCTTCAGTCTCCCATATACAATCACTCTCATCTAAACTCCACTGGATTTTAACCAATTTAATTATTTTATTTCTCAATTTCTTTTCTTCTCTAGCCACAATACCCACTGGTTCCTTCTTATAAACCGGATTTTCTTGAACTTCAACTTGTGTAGGAGATTTCAGAATGGTCTCCTTGTCATGCACCCATCTTCTTAATTGAGATACATGAAATACATTATGTATATTACTCAATTCCTCTGGCAATTTCAACTTATAAGCCAAAGATCCTACTCTTTGAATAATTTCATATGGCCCTATATATCTTGGTGACAACTTTCCTGCCTTGCCAAACCTCAATATTTTTCTCATTGGTGAAACTTTGAGAAATACATAATTTCCCACATCAAATTCCACTGGCCTTCTCCCTTTATCTGCATAGGCTTTTTGTCTCTCTTGTGCTGCTCTCATTCTCTGCCTTACAAGTTCAATCCTTGCAGAGGTCTCTTTCACATGTTCTGGTCCAAGCAACACTCTTTCACCTGCCTCCATCCAGCATGCAGGAGATACACAAGGCTTCCCATACAAAGCCTCAAATGGAGCCATACCTATAGTGGATTGATAGCTATTGTTATAAGCAAATTCATCTAAATAGAGATGATCTTCCCAGTTGCCTCCAAAATCAAGTATACATGCTCTAAGCAAATCCTCTAAAATCTTGTTAACAATCTCAGTTTGCCCATCTGTTTGTGGGTGGTAAGCTGTGCTCAAGCTTAACTCTGTCCCCATAGCCTCTTGAAAGCTACCCCAGAACCTCGAGGTAAACAAGGTATCTCTATCACTAATGATAGTCTTGGGGATTCCATGTAATCTCACTATCTCCTTCACAAATAATTGAGCTAATTTGTGAGCATTTCTATTTGAATTCACTGGAATGAAGTGAGCTGTTTTTGTGAGTCTATCAAACACAACCCAAATACTATCATTGCCTCTTCTTGTTCTTGGCAAACCATCCACAAAATCCATTGAAATGCTTTCCCATTTCCAGGTGGGCACTTCCAGAGGTTGTAGTAAGACTGAAAGTCTTTGATAATCTGCCTTGACTTGTTGACATGTTAAACACTTTGCCACATATCTTGCCACTGCCCCTTTCATTCCTGGCCACCAGTAGTTTCTTTTAAGATCATGGTACATTTTTGTACCACCTGGATGTATAGTGTACTTTGTCTTGTGATGCTCATCCATAACCTCTTGCTTCAGTTCTTCTATATTGGGTATGTAGAGTTTCCCTTTCTTTCTCAAGTAGCCTCTATCATCAACTTCATAATTTTCCACTGACATGCCTTGTGATATCATGTCCTTCTTTTCTTTTAAATTAGTGTCTTGATTATGCATATTTCCTATTTTATCAACCAGGGTTGATCTTAAGGAGATGAGACTCAATTTTCCATATTCAATCATGTCACTATGTACATTGTCTGATGCACCAATTTCTTCCTTCATTTCTACTTCACTAAGGATTGTTAAATCCTTGAATTCAGTCATCATTAAGCTTGCCAATCTTGCTTGATGTCTACTCAAAGCATCTGCTACCTTGTTAGCTTTTCCAGGAGTATATAATATATCAAGATCATAGGCAGCTAAAAACTCTACCCACCTATGTTGTCTCATATTCAAGTCTTTTTGAGAAAACAAATACTTAAGTGATTGATGGTCTGTAAACAATTCAAATTTAGTACCTAACAAGTAGTGTCTCCATAGCTTCAATGCATATACAATGGCAGCAAGCTCTAGATCATGTGTGGCATATCTGGTTTCATTTGGCTTGAGTTGCCTTGATGCATATGCTATGACTCTTCCATGTTGCATGAGTAATGCCCCTAACCCAGACCCACTAGCATCAGTATAAACCACTAATCCCTCATTTCCCTCTGGAACTTGCAAGACTAGAGCTTCCATCAATGCCTTCTTCAATGATTCAAAAGCTTGTTCACATTTTTCTGTCCACACATATGGTTGCTCTTTTCTGGTTAGCTTGGTTAATGGAATGGCTATCCTTGCAAAGTCTTTTATAAACCTTCTATAGTAGCCTGCCATTCCTAAAAATGACCTCACCTCAGTCACTGATTTGGGTCTACTCCATGATTGCACTGCCATGACTTTATTTGGGTCTACACAAATCCCTTGTTGAGATATAATATGTCCCAAAAATTTAACTTCATTCCGCCAAAATGTACACTTAGTAAATTTTGCCCTTAAATCATGTGTTCTTAATCTTGACAAAACCAGATGCAAATGCCTTGCATGCTCCTCTTCTGATTTTTAATACACCAATATATCATCAATGAAAACAACTACAAATTTATCTAGAAAATCTCTAAATGTCCTATTCATTAAATCTACAAAATAGGATGGTGCATTTGTCAATCCAAAAGGCATTACTAAAAATTCATATAGCCCATATCTTGTGTTGAATGCAGTGTACTTAATACTTTCCTCCTCAACCTTCATTTGATGGAATCCAGAGGCTAAGTCTAGCCTTGAAAAGATTCTTGCTCCATTTAATTGATCAAATAAATCATCAATTCTGGGGAGTGGATATTTATTCTTGATGGTAACTTTGTTTAATTCCCTGTAATCAATACACATTCTCATTGTACCATCATGTTTCTTTACAAATACCACTAGAGAACCCCAGTTTGAACTACTAGGCCTTATGAAGCCTTTCTGCTCCAATTCTTCCAATTGTTGTTTCAATTCCACTAATTCTTTAGGACCCATTCTGGTAGGCTTCTTGATGATAGGACTTGCTCCTGGGATTAATCTTATCTGAAATTCAACTTGCCTATTTTCTGGAACTCCTATAACCTCTCCAAAGACATCTGGGTATTCATTTATTACTTTTATGTCTTCTAGAATTAATTCCTTTTTAGTCATGCTCCATATTTGATTAAGGCAATTTGTTTTGGCTATTTCACTCATGACTATAATATTTTTACCATTTTCTGTTTTCAAAGAAATAGTAAAATTTTCCAAGTTCAAAATTTCTTTGAATTTACTCAACCAATCTACTCCTAAAATAATTCCTATTCCAGGATATTTTAACACAAACAAATCAGATTTAAACATATTTCCACCTATGTTTAATTTTACTCCCAAACATTTAATTCCTAGCATGCAAGAACTACCTAAGGGGCTCTGAATAAACAAAGGTTTATCAACTAGATTGCATGTGAGAGCCAATTTATTTACTATGTCTTGTGATATTAAGGACTGTGTAGCCCCAGTGTCATATATAACTGAGATTGGATAATCTTTAATTAGGAGTATACCTTCCAATTGTCCAGAATTTCCCACTGCATTTGCTTTTGCTTTGCCTTCCAATGCTCCTACCTTTGCTCCTTTCTTGAACTCTGGGCAATTCCTTTTGATATGAACTTCTTTCCCACAATTATAGCAACTGAATGGGGGTTTCTTAGCTGCTTGACACCTATTACTCATGTGTCCTTCCTTGCCACAGTTGTAGCAAATAATTTTCTTCTTAACTTCCCCACTGGTTGCTCCTTCAACCTTCTTGTCTGAATTCTTCTTGTCATAAGGATGTGCTCTATTTTTCCCCTTCTTGTTGTTGTTATTAGCTCTCATGTTCCTGAATTTCTCCCTTGCATTATCATGTTGTTCAAAAGAAAGAGTGAGATCTATGACTTGATCAAATGTTTTGTCTTTGTATGGTAGCATTGCTCTACTTAAACCAGCATTAAGTCCTTGAGTAAATCTTGAATTCTTTGATTCCTCAATCCCTATGAGCATGGTTCCATACTTAGACAAGCTCTCAAAATTTTGAGTGTATTCAGTCACACTCATTGATCCTTGCCTCAATCTTATGAACTCCTCAAGCAATGTTGCCTTAGCTGTTTCTGGGACAAACTTAGCCTCAAGCATATCCTTGAACTGATCCCATGTTATCTCATTTTCTGGTCTTCCTGTGATGATTACCTCCCACCAATCCAGTGCTGCTCCTTTGAGCCTTCTGGAAGCTATTTGCCTCTTCCTTTGGTCATTGATTTGCATGTCTGCAAATATCCTTCCCAAAGTTCTTATCCATGTTTGCACACCCATGACTCCTTCAGTGCCTTCAAAATCCTTGCCTCCTAAATTTGAGAATGTTTTTAGTAGCTTAGATAACTACTCATGAGGATTTTCTTCCCTCTGCACTGCTCCTTCCCTAAATGCCCTCACCAAATCTTGCAAATTGACCAATGGTGTTGCACTAGAGGGTCCTGCTCCAGAGTTTGGTGGTCTTCCTACCATGATTTGCTATATAATTTACATAGCTAGTTAGTCTTGTTTTTTATTTAATCGTTTCAGTAATTTATTCCTATTGAAAATATTTTTATGTGGTTTGTTCCTTAGGATTTTATCCATATGAGAAAATTAGATTTTTTTTGCTATGTTTTTGGTAACATAGCTCTGATACCAACTGAAGTGACCCACTTTTCTTCTACCATATTTCACTGATTTTTAGTTGAGTTTTTTTTAAGCAAGGGATCACTTCTTTTCTTGCCTCTTTCATTTCTTTTAATTAATTTCCCAAGATCCAGAATTTACTAATATAAAAATATCAGTATTTTAATCAAGTCATATCATTTATATATGTGGAGATATATAAATGTTTATTTGCCTATCAGAGCGTTAAAGTAGCAAAGAAATTTAATCACACAACATTTTCCATAATTGAAAGGTCTTGTGTCACGTAGCTATTTCTACAATTTAATCTTTTATTTGACTCAAGACTGACTAATACAGGATTCAAGTGTTACTACCTTAATTGACTCAAGATTAATTAATACATTTTCAAATATTTTCATCTTGGAATGACTCAAGATTGACTAATACATTTTTCAAGTATTAGCACCTATTATTCTCTTCTTCATTTTCCAGTTTATTCTATTAAACCAGATTGATTAATTTGTGGATTTATAACCCATGTAATAGATCTTTGGAATTTAGAAATTCATACATGTTGTTTTAGAGTGATAAAACATTTTGAAACTTGGTTTGATCTATGGATCACTGGTTTGTTCAAATATAAACATGCACAAAACATGCACAAGCAATTCAGGTCAGCAAAATGCACATATCCAGGTTCATGAAGCATGTAATGATCATGTGAGTAATACAGTTGTAAACTAATCTGAAGGTCATACAGATTTTTTTGATATTTAGATTGGAAATAATGTTGAATATGATTTTAGAAAGGTCTTTGCATTTTTCTGGCTAAAAGCATATGGAGTGTGCTGTTCTGGATTTTTATACACTTAACAAAATTACTCTACATTCTTGTTTAAGTCTATATTGTTTATCCCTATTTTCTGACTTGCTACTTCAGTTTCCTATTTAAGTCAGTTCCAGATTTTATCAATTCCAATTCCTAAATCCTTATATACTTATGATTTTTAGGTTTTATGGTAATATAATCCTACTCTTGTTCCAGACATAGCATAGGATTTAGTTGCATTTTGAATTAGTTTGCTCTATGGTCTTGTTTGCTTCAGGAATCTGAAGACTATGGCTTCAAGCTTTTGCATGTACTTGTATCAATTACAAGACATGTACAAGCCTTACTGGTTAGCCAAGACCATGTTCAACTCATCCTCTCAATACTTTGGCACATATTTATTCAAAAACAACTTAAACTTTATAACTGAAATATAGCAAACATGCCAAGGGGAACACATCCACATATCAAATTAAATGGCATGTTCTCCCTTTTATGATCCTCTGGATTATTTCCAAAGTCTGCTACTTGAATCAACAACTCACAAGCACATATGATACTTAAGTTTTTTTTCCTTTTACATGTTCTTTTCAAGAAAACAAAGCAAGTATCAATCCTGGGAATACACAAAACATAAGAGAGTTTGCCTAGATTATTTATTACAATCAAACTTCTACTTCTCTAAAGCATTTTAAAACCAGCAAGTTCTTCAAACATCCATACAAGCAATCTACTCAAGCATCTTTCCCTACAGCAACACTTTGAACTGCCTCAATGAAAATGAGACACCCCAAATATTGCAAAGGCAACAAATAGGGTTATAAAATATATTCTGGTATGAGTGAAATCATAGTTTATAAATAACTTATAATTACTAAACTCTGTGTAGAGACTCATGTGTTTGATACTTATTTAGATTAATACAAAAATATGGGTACATATATATATATATATATATATAAGCTCATACTAACATACATGCACACACGTATTCATTCATCAACACAATTCAGTTATATGTATATTTACTCCTATTGATTGACTCCCTTAATTCCATAGCTCAATTTCCCAATCCCCATTTATCATTTATTTGGTCTTAACTCTTGCCATTGAACATCATATGTGCATTGCAAAGGGGCTCAAATCTGTTAACCCTTTACACAGAGGCCTACAGGACTTAAACAAGTCATGCACATACCCATCATCCACCTAATGATGAATAGATCAAGGCACTACTCCTAGATTAGCTTTATAATCTAGAGACCATTCTCATTTTCTTTCAGAAGAAATTTATTAATTCTTGAAATGCTTCCTATTCTTTTCTTCCTTTCATAAATTAGAGAGTATTAAACTCACTCAGGGATTTCAGCCAGACATACAAAGTATTCATGTAAAACACCACATCCCATTTTAAGGTTATTTTTATTCAATCATATTCTCTATGACCTGCATAAATTTATTTCAAGAATTATTCCCATTTCTTACATAAATCTGGTGAAGTCGTATAAAACCTTACATTTATTTTACTGTGAACATAGGGTAAGGTTTTTGAGAAAAACCCATAAAAACATATTAACTTGTGATTTGAACAAATCAACACACACACACACACATATATATATATATATATATATATATATATATATTGCATTGTTCATATCATTTTTAAAATGAACCAGACATAATCATGAATCCCCTTATTCACACTGCCTACTTCATTCTTCATTGGTACCCTATTTCTCAGTAAAAATGTTTAACTCATTCCCATATAAAATTGGATTATAAGTTACAGAAGCCATTTCTGTAATCAGGGTGTTTGTCTTTTAAAAGCATTAATCAAAACAATCAAAACAGTTCCAAACATCAACCAAAGACTCAGCCAAAACACCAACCATGATCAACATTTATTTATTAAGAGAATAAAATTAAACAAAACATGATATGGTTTTATAAAAGTAATATGGCTGCCCTTAACTTGGGTCTTAATGCCTTAAATCTCATAAGATGATTAATCACTCACCTTCCTTCTTCTTTCCCCGAGAATGCTCTAACTTGAAAACAGTGTGAGTTTGCTCTTTTTTTTATTTTCAAAAATATCTTTCTGTTTTCAAAAATAACTGCTGCCTTTCCTTTGATTTCTAAAACATTTAACTAGGGTTTTAGTGGAGTGAAAAACCCATTTTAACTCCACACAAATAATAGAATTTTGTAAATGTTTTTATGGCTAAATATGCCATTTTCTTTTTTGATTCCATTTCGGGTATTTCAGTTGCTTTTCTTCTTTTTCTGTGTACATGCCATTTGCATGTTTCACCTACACACTATTTTCATGTGACTTATCTACATTATTTATTTTCTTAAGACAAATCTGAAATGTTCACATATATATATATATATATATATATATATCTTTTTATCAATTAATTCCTTGCTAATGTTTTAAGCCATTTGTTTTCTCTTGATTATAAAATGTATTTATACCTATATAATACTAATCTGGTTTCATATATTTTAATCATCATAAGAGTTTATTTTATCACTCTATACTCCTCTGGCTACTTATATGCAATATATATATATATATATATATATATATATATATATAAGATATGTGAATATAAAACTTATTCATACTTAGTTATTTTCTTTCTCATTATTATTTATTGAAGTTATTTTCTCCTCATTATTATTTACTGAAAACAACTACCCACTTCCTTATTTATTTCACTCATTTTTGATATTTATTTTCAATTTATTTTATTCTTTCAATATTTTCCATTAACTGATTTTTATAAAATTAATTTTACCTCAATAATTTGGGTCTTCACAGCACCAAGCAACACTAAGCCTCTTTTAACAAATCCTTCGATTTACTCAAATAACTTTGTAAATATTTGTACCAAAATACTTTTACAAAGATGTGTGTGTGTGTGTGTATCCAAAAATCTCTATATTTTCAATCTTGAAAAATATCCATATACTTATCTCAACGGTATAAGAATATTCACTAACATATAGGAAGATTCCCACTTTTATTCAATTCTAAAATCATTCATAACTTCATTATAAATCCACAAAACCATTTATAAAACTTCTTTTATAAATCTATAAACCCACTTCAAAGATTCTTTTATCAATATCTAAAATCATTTATAAAACTCTTTTATCGTTTAGCCAATCTTCCTTTTCGTTTTCCATCACATACTATAAGATTCCTCTTGTAATCCACATCTGTTCATAAAATCCTATTTATAAATCTCAAAAACATTTAAAATAAAATTATAATCTTTTACTTAAAACACTACTATATAATACTAAACAACATAATAAATAAATATTAACTTTAAAACATCTTTAAATAATAATTAATAAATTCCAAACATCTTAAATAAAACAATAATAATTTGTCTTAACATTCTTATAAATACTAATAACTAATTCCCAAAACTTTACTGATAAATAATTATAATTAATTTCAAACCATATTAATAATTTAAATAATAAACTTTTCAAAATATTAAATATTGATAAACCACTTTAAAACAATATTAATATAAATAACAACTTTTAAAACATAATTATATTTCCTTGATAAAAATCCATACTTAACTTTCCACATAATCGTTTCTATATATATAAAGCTATATTTATAAATCTCTTCTATTTTATGAAACTTCCTTTCATAAAATTCCTTTATTTATGAATCCTATTTATAACTCCATTCCTTTATAAATCTCACTTATTCATAAAGTCCCATTCAAAACATAATTTTAACCGTTTTAACCTTGCCCTCATAGGTATAAATTTCATTTATAAATTCCTTTTAATTTATAATATCATTTAACAATTCCAATTTGCCCTCACCTTAAAATTTCAAAATAGAATCAACTATTTTCTAAAATACCATCACGCATCTTAAACTAAATCTACCATTTGATTTATTTCTCCAATCTATCCAATGATAATAGTTTCCTTTTATTTATAAACACTGTTTATAAATCCATACTTTTCTAATGAAAATACGATTTTACAAAACTTCACTTTCTTTGTAAAATATCACTTTTGTAAATTATCATATTTAAAAATTACACCTTTTTAAATAAATTATAATATATATACCTATGTATATATATATATATATATCACTTTATATAAAATGGTTAATAAATATTTATATCAAAATATTTCTATTTTCTTTTTAAAGCCATATCCCTGGTTATAAAAGACTGACTTATTTTCCAAGATTTTAAAAATCTTTATTCATAGTACAAAAACTCTATTTAAAATGTTCTATAAAACTATTAAATTATAATATCCACAAAAATCAAACCTTTGATTTTAAAATAAATTACTTCTTCAAATAATTCAAGAAAATTATTTAAAACAAATAATTTTCCAAAATAATTTTGAAATCCGCTTTTAAAATCAATCACTATTTTATGGTATTTTAAAATATCAAAATACAAGGCCCAGTGCTACTAAAGCACTAAATAAGCAAAATCGTGTTTGTGTCATCAATTATAGCATCCAACATATCATATATCAAATTATATGAAATCCAAATCAACTGTGTGAAGAATCCTGTTGGATCCCTCCAACCTGCCCCCTGCATCACATATAATATATAATCAAGAAAATATAAATCAACCGCTTTGAGGCGGGATTCGTATATAAAGGGCAATCCTCTCTTATACGGGAACGTAATAGGTGTTAAACCATGAGATGATGGTTTTGATGACAACAACCTTAGAATAGATTATAAAATATAAATACTAACATTACAAGTTTAGATATATATGTATATGCAGGATCTAACCATGCAGGTATCAAGAATGAAGACTGTACAATATAGAGATTCAAGATATAGAGATAGAAGACTCATGAGTATCAAGATTATCAAGAGTTCAAGATTTCAAGGTTAAGTTTGTTTTATTAGGAATATTTGTTAAAACTCGTAGAAAAGCACTGGCATCTTAATATCCAATTTATTCGTGGAATGGAATCCACTTCGAGCCCGTTAAAGGGATGGAACCCTAAGTAGGATGGAACGTACAAAAATCTAGTGGGACATTGTTTTGTATCCACTAAGCTTAATTCAAATGATTTTTCAAAATTATCTTGTTTTCGAAATGATTTCAAAACTTTCCTTTTAAAAAGATTCAAAACCCTCGATTCCGTTTTTAAAATAATTTTAGCCTCAAAACATCTTTATTTTCAGAGTCAAAATTTCTCCTGATTTTAAACTATCTTTTCAAATAATATATTTAACTTTTAAATTATTTATACTTTGATTTAAATTATAGATAAATAATATATATATATATTGTTCTTTATATTTACTTATGAATTTCAACTATATTCAAGTATATTTATAAAGTTTTAATATAAGATAAATATTATTTTTATAGAAATTCAAAACATCAAATTTGGCTGAGGGATGTCGACATGCCCATAGGCACCATGTCGACATGGTCATAGTTTAATTCAAAATTCAAATTTCAAAAGAAGTGTCTATTCGCCATAACTTTTCATGAATGGTCATGGCTGTTGTTCTTCTATAAATTGGGGTCAGTTTCAACGAATTTTATAATACTTTTCTCTGATTTAACTTCTCTTCTTCTTCTCCACTTTCTTATTTACAAATTACACCATTACTCTGCCGAAATCAATATCGAATCTAACTAGATAATTTCTGGTTTTGATTCTCTTCACTATCTCTACAAGATCCAAGTGCTAATCTGAGTTACATACTTTTTGTAATAAATTGAGCGAGAGAAGGTGTGATTATAGCCCTGGAAATCAATTGGGTGAACTTGTTGCCCCGGAAATCAAGTATCTCTACCCAGAGGATTGTGATTCTGGAGGGTGTACCTCATAGCCTTGAAACCGAGGGATGTAATTGTTGAATTGATTTTGAAAGGAAATCCGTACTTAGTTGTGCGGGACTAGATGTAGGGTAACTCCGAACCAGTATAAAATCCGGTGTGTTCTTTCCTTTACTGCTTTTACTTTATATTTGCATCTGTGTTTGATTCTGTGTTCATATCTGTGTCTGATTAGTGTATACATTGTTAACAAAGTAAGATAAACTCAAAAAGATTAACAAATTTCTTAAAACACTATTCACCCCCCTCTAGTGTTAATTCTAGCCTTAAGATCCTTAATCCGCATTTCTCACATTTGGTATCAAAGTTTTGTTTTCAAAAGTTTCATAATCTGAATTTTGAAAAGTTTTAAAATGGCTATTTTTGAAAAATCTGTTAAAACTAGTTTGGAATTGTTTAAATCATCATTGTTCCATGAGTCTGCATATGAATGTTATTCAAATTCTAGTTGTCTACCCAAATTTTATAATGTGCAGGAAAGATGCTTTATGGGTATTAAGGAATCAATCCACAATGGACAATCTGTGAAGATCAAAAGGAATAAGTGGATACTTGATAGTGGATGCTCTAGACACATGACTGGTAATCCGGATATGCCGAATAATATTATATACAAAGACGGAAGACTGGTTAACTTTGGAGACAACTCGAAAGGATACGTGATTGGCATCGGCAATGTCGGTAACTCTGAAACTCCTATTATTACTAATGTTTTGCTAGTTAAGAATCTGAAACACAATCTGCTAAGTATAAGTCAACTATGTGATAAAGGATATAAAATTAAATTTGAAAAAGATAAATGTCATATTGAAGATAATAACTCAACCATAATATTTGAGTGAACTAGGAAAAAGAATATTTATATTCTTAGTATGAAAGTTTCAAATGATAACCTATGTCTTCTGGAAAATACAAGTGACCCTTGGATTTGGCATAAGAGATTTGGACATTTGAATTTCAAACTCTTATCTAGACTGTCAAAACATGATCTAGTAAGAGGTCTCCCTAAAATGAATTTTAAGTAGATAGTTTATGTGATGCATGTCAATTAGGAAGGCTTAGAAAAAGTTCCTTTAAATTAAAAGATATGATTTCAACTTCAAAACCCCTTGAGTTACTTCATCTTGATTTATTTGGTCCATCTCAAATTCAGTCAATAAATCATAGTAAATATGTTTTTGTAATTGTAGATGATTATTCTAGATTTACATGGACAATATTTTTGAAACATAAAAGTGATACTTTTGAATGTTTTAAGAACTTTACAAAAAGGATTCAAAATCAATTATCTTTAAAAATTATGACTATTCGTAGTGATCATGGTGGTGAATTTGAAAATGAAAAGTTTGAGGAATTCTGCAATAAGAAGGGAATAACTCACAATTTCTCATTTCCAAGAACTCCACAACAAAACGGAGTAGTTGAACGTAAAAATAGAACGATACAAGAGTGTGCGAGAACTATGCTTTCAGATAGTAATTTACCAAAACACTTTTGGGCAGAAGCTGTTGCTACCGCCTGTTATATTTTAAATAGAATTTTAATTAGACCTTTAACTGATAAGACACCTTATGAACTTCTTCATGGAAAGAAACCTAAGGTATCATACTTCAGAATTTTTGGAAGTAAATGCTTTATTTTAAATACAAAAGATAATTTGGATAAATTTGATCCTAAATCCGATAAAGGAATCTTTATCGGATATTCTAATAGAAGTAAAGCTTATAGAGTTTTTAATTTAAGATCTAACACCATCGAAGAAACAATGCATGTTTCATTTGATGAAAATTTAAAAGATTTTGAAATTACAAATGATGAAGAAGATTTAATTACTCAAAATCAGGAATCAACCGAAATTAATAATGAAATTAATCATCCTAATAAAAGGATTTAACTTTTAAAAGATCATCCTATTGAAAATATAATAGGAGATATGCAATCTATTGTTACAACTAGAAATCAACTAAGTAAAATGAGTAATGTAGCATTTATATCATCTATTGAACCCAAAAATCCTAAAGAAGCATCAACTGATGATTCATGGATTTTGGCTATGTAAGAAGAATTAAATCAATTTACTAGAAATGAAGTTTGGGAACTTGTTCCTAGACTTGAAGATAAAACTATAATTGGAACTAAATGGGTCTATAAAAATAAAATGAATGAACAAGGTGAGGTCGTTAGAAATAAAGTACGATTAGTCGCCCAAGGTTATTGTCAAGAAGAAGGTATAGATTGTGACGAAACCTTTGCTCCTGTAGCAAGATTAGAAGCCATTAGGATTCTACTTGCTTTCGCAAATCATAATAATTTCAAATTATTTCAAATGGATGTTAAAATTGCATTTTTAAATGGATTTGTAAAAGAAGATATGTTGAACAACCACCACTTTTTGAAGATGAAAATTTACCAAACCATGTGTACAAACTTAGGAAAGCTTTATATGGTTTAAAACAAGCTCCCAGAGCCTGGTATGATAGACTAAGATCTTATTTATTACAATCAAATTTTGAAATTGGTAAAATAGATAATACTCTTTTTATTAAAAGAAATAAAAATGATATTCAACTAGTTCAAGTATACGTAGATGATATCATTTTTGGTTCAACTAACTTCGAAATGAATAAAGAATTTTCTGAAATAATGACAAAAGAGTTTGAGATGAGTCATATGGGTGAATTAAACTTCTTTCTAGGATTGCAAATAAAACAGTTAGATAATGGTATCTTTATTAGTCAAGAAAAATATGCTAAAGAACTAGTCAATAAATTTGGTTTGACTACTGCGAGTGGAAAACCTACTCCCATGGCAACCAATGAATATCTAAGTAAAGAAGATTTCTCGAAAGATGTAGATCAAAAGTTGTATAAAGGAATGTTCGGATCATTGCTCTATATCACTGCTAGTAGATCTGATATCATGCATAGTGTATGTCTCTGTGCAAGATATCAATCTCATCCTAAAGAAACTCACGTAAAAGCTGTAAAACGTATCATAAGATATATTAAACACACCTCTGATTATGGCTTATTTTATCTTAAAAATGATTCATTTGATTTAATATCATACTGTGATGCTGACTATGCTGGATGTAAATCAGACCGAAAAAGTACAAGTGGAACTTGTCACTTTTTGGGACATTCTCTGGTTTCCTGGTTTAGTAAAAAGCAAAATACAGTTTCTCTATCAACAACTGAAGCAGAGTATATTTCTGCTGCTTTGGCTTGTTCTCAAGTAATATATATGCAACAAACCTTAAGAGATTTTGGATTAAATATCTCAAAATCGCCAATTTATTGTGATAATACTAGTGCAATAAATTTATCTAAAAATCCTACTCATCATGCTCGAACTAAACATATTGATATTCGACATCATTTTCTTAGAGATAATATAACAAAAGAAGTAATTACTCTCGAATATATAAACTCTGAGAATCAAACTGTTGATATCTTAACAAAACCATTAAAAGAATCTATATTTACTAAATTAAGAAGAGAATTAGGTATTTGTTCTATAACTGAAATATAAAATATATATAACAAGTATAATTAATAATTAATATTAAAATAAATCATAGAGTTAAAGTATAAGGACCATGTCGACATCCCCTAGGAAGACATGTCGACATGTAACGTTTTTATTTTTTTTAAATTTTCCCACCAAAATTCAAAAATTTAGTTATATATTCTTCTCTATTTCGAATTCTTATTCATTCTCTATGTTTTCTCTTCAATTTCTATTCTGAAATATATAAAATAATGGCATCTTCCTCTAAATCAAACATAAAATCAACTTTCTTATTCCCCTCTCCTACTTCTGGTCCATTCCAATGCACTACTCTCGCACGTGTAACTAAATTGGAGGAGTCTATGAAGGATACTCTTTAGATGTTGACTGAAATTCAAATGACTTAACTTCGTATGGCGAAAGAGCAAGAGAGGCAAGGCAAGATTCTTAGGAATTTACAAAAATTCCTAATGGATAACCAGGCCAACCCTATCTTGATCGATGAAGACTCTTCACTCAATCAAGAACATGAGGTCAGCGACGAAGAAAAAGAAGAACCAATGGAAGAAGCACACGAGGAGGATGATGACCAAGTAGTATGCGTTGGAGAAATGTGTTTCGACAAAAAAGGGAATCTTGTCGAACAACGTGGAAATTTCTGTTTCCACTATCCAAACTGTTCAATTCATAAATCTCCTATGTTCAGAAACACACATTAGTTTCTTCTCTTTCTTTCCGTTGTTATTTATGTTTTTATGTTTTTCAAACGCAAATGTAAATACAACCATACTCGTAATAAATAAACTCGTGTTCTTATATGTGTTAGTATTATTGTGAATTCTTAGTTAGGATAGTTAATAGTTTAGGATTATATTTTTGTATTAGATTTAAGTGTTAATTATTTATGATAACACTATCATTATAATCACACGTCATAGAGTGATAAGTTTTAGGGGGAGTTATATAGTTTGGAGTTATCTAGTTTAGAGTAAGTTTTTTGTTGATGACAAAGGGGGAGAAGTATAAAATAGGATAGTTAGGCATAGATTAAGGGGGAGTTATTAGAAGTATTAGGATAGAAGTGATATTTTATAAACAAAGGTTGTCATCATCAAAAAGGGGGAGATTGTTAGTCCATGAGATGATGGTTTTGATGACAACAACCTTAGAATAGATTATAAAATATAAATACTAACATTACAAGTTTAGATATATATATGTATATGCAGGATCTAACCATGCAGGTATCAAGAATGAAGACTGTACAATATAGAGATTCAAGATATAGAGATAGAAGACTCATGAGTATCAAGATTATCAAGAGTTCAAGATTTCAAGGTTAAGTTTGTTTTATTAGGAATATTTGTTAAAACTCGTAGAAAAGCACTGGCATCTTAATATCCAATTTATTCGTGGAATGGAATCCACTTCGAGCCCGTTAAAGGGATGGAACCCTAAGTAGGATGGAACGTACAAAAATCTAGTGGGACATTGTTTTGTATCCACTAAGCTTAATTCAAATGATTTTTCAAAATTATCTTGTTTTCGAAATGATTTCAAAACTTTCCTTTTAAAAAGATTCAAAACCCTCGATTCCGTTTTTAAAATAATTTTAGCCTCAAAACATCTTTATTTTCAGAGTCAAAATTTCTCCTGATTTTAAACTATCTTTTCAAATAATATATTTAACTTTTAAATTATTTATACTTTGATTTAAATTATAGTTAAATAATATATATATATATTGTTCTTTATATTTACTTATGAATTTCAACTATATTCAAGTATATTTATAAAGTTTTAATATAAGATAAATATTATTTTTATAGAAATTCAAAACATCAAATTTGGCTGAGGGATGTTGACATGCCCATAGGCACCATGTCGACATGGTCACAGTTTAATTCAAAATTCAAATTTCAAAAGAAGTGTCTATTCGCCATAACTTTTCATGAATGGTCATGGCTGTTGTTCTTCTATAAATAGGGGTCAGTTTCAACGAATTTTATAATACTTTTCTATGATTTAACTTCTCTTCTTCTTCTCCACTTTCTTATTTACAAATTACACCATTACTCTGCCGAAATCAATATCGAATCTAACTAGATAATTTCTAGTTTTGATTCTCTTCACTATCTCTAAAAGATCCAAGTGCTAATCTGAGTTATAGACTTTTTGTAATCAATTGAGCGAGAGAAGGTGTGATTGTAACCCTGGAAATCAATTGGGTGAACTTGTTGCCCCGGAAATCAATTATCTCTACCCAGAGGATTGTGATTCTGGAGGGTGTACCTCGTAGCCTTGAAACCGAGGGATGTAATTGTTGAATTGATTTTGAAAGGAAATCCGTACTTAGTTGTGCGGGACTGGATGTAGGGTAACTCCGAACCAGTATAAAATCCGGTGTTCTTTCCTTTACTGCTTTTACTTTATATTTGCATCTGTGTTTGATTCTGTGTTCATATCTGTGTCTGATTAGTGTATACATTGTTAACAAAGTAAGATAAACTAAAAAAGATTAACAAATTTCTTAAAACACTATTCACCCCCCCATCTAGTGTTAATTCTAGCCTTAAGATCCTTAATCCGCATTTCTCACAATAGGGTCTCATTCGCTCTAGGGGCGGCAATATATCCAAACCAACAATATAATTATAGTCAATCATCCAAACAGTCAATATCAATCTACAATAAAATATCCATGCTTCAATAAATAATTTTATTGACTATATAATATTTTCAATTAACCAAAAAGGTGATATTAACTCACATTGATTTTAGTTTCACCAAAACGCTCCAGTTTGCATTAAAATTGATCGGTCGTTCAATTTAACGCAAATTCCTATTAGCTCCGAATCGATCCAATCCAACTCCATAGCATAGTGCTCGCTGATACGAACACAACTCGTCGCGCTCGAAACCAACCTCGTACGGAAAAGTTATGGATAAATGATCGCACGCGATAATTAATTGATAATTAACTAAAGTTGATTAAAGTTTTAAATAATTAAACCTTCTTCCTTCATCTCCTTCATGCTATTTACCAGCAATGTTCCTATATATATATATATATATGTTCGATCGCTCATCGTGCAGCAACCACGATAGCCGCCACCAGCCTACCTACGTGCCGCCACCTTGCCGAGCCACCCTCCGCCGGCCTTCTGCCCCTCGTGCGCGCCGCATGTTTGCATGCAAATACATAAATGTGTATCCAAGCTGCTCGCGAATGCGAGCCTCCAACCATCGCCGTCGTCGTCCATTCGACGATCCACGACCATGGATCGACTCTCCTCGCCGAGCTCTCCAACTTTCATGTTGGTCGCTAAGCCTAACTCTTTTCCGATTAACGCGATGATTCTAGGCCATTGATTTCTAGGGTTTTAATGGCGGCTGAAGAAATTAGAAGCTAGGGTTTGCAAAATCAAAGGAATGGATGGCCTTTATATAGAAAATTTTCCGTGGCACTATTCATCCATGAAAATTTCGAACTCCAAACAAAACGTGCCACCTATTGTTCTATACGTTATATCCCTATTCCGAAAGCAATGGAACTAGCATCGAGACCTATTTTGATTATATGTAGAAGATAGCTTTTCAAACTCAATTATATTATATAATTTTTGAAATTAATTTTTACACGTTTTGATCTCTCACGGCCAAACGATACGCCCAATCGCCACGAAATTTGACAGCATATAATAATTCACTATTACAGATCCAATGAAACTAGTTTCATCAAAATCCGAGACAGTGCTCCAGAAGGCTATTTTCACTTTTTAATTTAAAATGAATTGTTATAAAAACCAAATCAATTACCTTTAAATCCAAATTAAAAGTTTATTATTACCGTTCTTATCTAACGGAATTTTAAATAAGCTTTGAAAACATTTTTATCCAAATTAACACCCAAGATTCAATTTAAACAATTCCAATTGTTAAATTCAACAATTTAATTATCAAATAAAACGCTATATTTGAAATTCAAGTTATTTACCTTATAAAATTAACTTTTCAATATTTTAAATTAATTAAATATTTCAAATTCAAATGTCTAAATTTCTAGGTCGTTACAATAAGGATGTCCCTATTCTCGTAAATAAGGAATAAGTAATGAGTATTTCTTAAATACTTCAGTATACATTTTACGACTGTCCAATGCTTTTCTACAGGATTAGACTGGTATCAACTCGCGCATCCTAATGCATAAGCCAAAACCAGCCTAGTACATAGCATAGTAAACATTATGGATCCTATGGCTGAATCATAGAGGATCCCCTTCAAATGCTCTTTCTCCTCGTCGGTATGAGCAGAACGTCCTTCTTAGAAAGGATGATTTTAGACTACGTTAGAATGTTTCCATGCTTGTAATTCTACATATTAAATCTATTCAGTATGGTATCTATGTACAGGGATTGGAACAATTCCTGCAACCTCTTAGACCTATCTCTATAAATCTTTATATCTACTATATAGGTTGCTTCTTCCAAATCATTCATGGAGAAGTTCTTGGAAAGCCAAGCTTTCATTGATTGCAATAACGAATTGTCATTGCCGATCAACATAAGGTTGTCGACATATAGTACTAAGAATACGATAGCATTGTCTTGTTCCATTCTGTATGCACACGCTTCCTCTACATTTTAATAAAAATTAAATTGTATGATTACTTTATCAAAACACTTGTTCCAACTTCTTGAAACTTGTTTAAGTCCAGAAATGGACTTTAACAACTTGCAAGCCTTGCCCTCACTCCCACTGACCACAAACCTTCAAGCTGTAATATATAGACAGTTTCTTCTAAATCACCATTTAGAAATGTAGTCTTTACATCCATTTGCCATATTTCGTACACTATAAGAAAATGACCCTTTTGCAACTAGTTATTTACAACTGGCGCAATATGGCAGTTGCAATAAATGGTCTTTAACAACCGACATTTCTTAACAGTTGTAATACAGGGATTTTGACAACTGCGTTTTTCTGTCAGTTGCAATAAACATATTTTTAGCAACTGCGTTATTGTAACGACCCACATTTTTGACCGTTCAAGTCGACAAAACATACACACATGCCGACTCAAACAATACAAAATACAGATAGTTATTGGGGTTAAATAAGAAAAGAAAAGAAAGAACAGAAACAAACTCAGAATCTCGCAGCGGAAGGAACAAGATATAATAATAAAATAACAGTTCATGAAGCTGTTAAATAAATAAATTTGATTATTATTATACATCATAAATCAGAGTTACATACATATCAGAGATAATACAATAATGCAGCGGAAAAATAATATGGTAGTAGAATACAAATGATGTAATACCAAACTCCGTCTTCGTCCTCCAAAATAGATCTTCAACCTTATCTGAAATGATCAAGCTGACCCGAGCGTAATGAAAAGACAAAACACTCGAGTCAGGACTAAAATATCTCATGTAAGTCAAATCGAATAATAAATATGAGTGTGACGGCGTCAGAGATGTTTACGGGGTTTGACATCTCCTATCCAGTGTCAACGTGAGTGCAATAACTTAAGAGATGTTACGGGATTTTCCATCTCTCAAGGATCCGTTAAACTATCTACTATGTAGTACAATACGCTATTATAATATGTCTACATTAAAGTAAAAGTATTAAAATAGCGTTAAGCCATGGCCCATTCCACCCTTAACACAGTTTATATTCCCCAGAGCATATACAAGACCGTAGTTTCCCCAAAACCGGAAGTCACCAGAGGGCAATCCATATACTAAAGGTACAAACCAAAACGTAGTGGTCGCGAATAGGATAATCAGTATGACAAGGTACATGAGGCGATACCAACTAGGATACTAGTAGTTGCCTGATCCGGACTGATGTTGGGCATAGCAGCTACTACCCCAACACCGCGAAACAACACTCCCATAATCGAGGGGTGCACCCAAATTGAATCACAAAAGTAATAGACATGGTAACGAAGGAGTGTGTCCGCTAGAGATGGCGATCCTCAATGGCCCGGCGCGGCTCCTGTTTTAGTCATGTCAGGGGTCATCCAATATCGTTCTCTTTCTTCAGTCAACACGTTCACCAAACCATCCACTTCGTTCTGGATCAACACTCCGCGTATACTAGTTATTAAAGTGGTTTTCGGTATCGACAGAGAGTATGTCCATATCCGATCCCGGTCTCTTTAATAACTACGTATTATTACACCGGTGGCTCTTTTACATTTCAAAATCAATTCATAATTGATATCAAAATATCATATTCGCTTCAAAAATCAAATCCATTTCAAATATCATCATATCTATTCAAACTGTAAGATTCCGTTCAAAATCATTTTTCGCCTCAATATCTCATTTCGATTTCAAAATCATTTTCGCCTCAATATCTCATTTCGATTTCAAAATCATTTTCGCCTCAATATCTCATTTCGATTTCAAAACAGCTCATATATTTATATAAGAATATAAGATTCGCTTAAAAACCATTTCGTATTCAAATTAGAATATACTTCAAATTAAACATCCGTATTAAGTAGTTTACTTAATTTCTGGAACAATTCCAATTCAATAAACTTAGATTAACATTCGGATTTCAAGAATTCATTTAAGTATTAACTTCCAAATCAATTTCAGTCCAAATCCTATTCAAATCAATTTTATCTTCAAATTTAATTCAATAGTTTCAATTTAGTCCAATTCACAAATTTCTTTGAATTTCAATTAAATTCCAAATTAATTAAATCTCAATTTCAAATAAATTTTCAATTCCAAACTCAAACTTGAAATATCATTTCATATAAATTTTCTTAGAAATATTCAGAGTTCGATTAAAAGTCCAATCTTTAAAACAAATCAACTTTCGAAAATTTACGCCGTATTTCAAAATATTTTTTTTTAAAAATCTGAACTTCGAATAATTAAACAATTTCATTTACCAAGTTTAAATTCCAACATCTCGAGCTTCAATTCAAAATAATTCAATTTTCATAAATTGGATTTTTATTCTTAAAATCAATTCATTTAAATAATTTCAAAACAACTTTAAAATCATTTAATTTAACCAACCCGGTGTCCGTATATAATTCTCTAACCTATGGCCAAGTGGTTAGTTGTTTCAATTAAATGTCAGGGATGAATATATATTACTTAAACCAATCACAATGACATGTGCATGTATAACAGGATATATATAAGCAAATAAACATCCAAACATTTACATATCAACCAATAGCATCCATCGAAATAAATCATCCAATAGTCAATACAATTCACGGCAATTTCATAGTTATCAATATCGGGAAATTTGATTTCAATTAAATCCTAATTTCAATTCATTGTCAATTTAATTTTTCAACGGTGAATTCACACGACAATCTGTATGACAATTAAATTTTTATCAAACAACGACAAATAAATTCATATCACTTCATAATGTCAAATTTAACTACCAAAAAATATTCAGTACATTGTGAGCATTATAAAACACTCACCTTTTGAATTTAAATTGAATTTAAATTCAATTTAAACCCAAAAATTTGACAGTCTCCAAATCCATCCAAACCAGCGTCAAAGTGTCCGGAATTTCGATACGATCCTAACAAAAGAAACCTCGTCCAAATCCGAGTCCGTATGCAAAAGTTATGAAAATTTGAAGATTGGAAAATTCTGGTGCTGAGTCGACTTCGAGTTCAACCCGGTCCGCCGCCTCAAATACCCGATGCCTGCTTGGAGTTTTTGCGAAAACGACCCGATGACCCGAGTAGTTTTCTTTCCGACTCGAAGTAGCTCCAGGGTTTTTCCCCCTGAAACCCGAAGCGCGTAAATCTCGAATTTTTTTTTTAGATTTTGGAATTTGGGAATTAGGTTTTGTCTGCCATTGGAATGAGAAGCTAAGAAGATAATTGTACGTACAGACAAATGAAGATTAGGGAGGCTAGGGTTTATAACTGTGTTTATATAGGTATGTTAGAAATAGAGTAGATAGACTGGATAGATGAACGTGCGGAACAAACTATGGCCCGAAAAGCCCGTTCTGACCCGGAACGAAATTGAGTAAACCCATATATCGAAATAGGTGTTTTAAAATATTCTGAGCGCGATGGAAAAAGTTTCACGTCCAAATTCCATTGTATGAAGAAGTTATGCTGAAAAAGAAATTCTCAAATTGATTTCAAAAATTGATTTCAATTAAATTGATTTCAAGGCGTTTCGCGTTCGTACGATCAAACGACAAGTCCGATCGTTACGAAACTTGAAACCCTACAATAATATGACATTACGGATCCGATGAAACTGGTTTCGTCGAAATCCGAGATTTTTTTGAAAAATGGCTATTTTCTCTCGCCGAATTAATATTAAAACAATTCGATGCGTTTCGAGCTGCCACGGTCAAACGATAACTCCGATTGCTACGAAAATTGAAATCCGGCAATAACAAACTATTACAGATCCAATGGAACTAGTTTCGTTCCATTCTGAGACTGTTAGAAAAATGGCTATTTTTCAGTCGATAATTAAATATTAAAATATTCAATTTTCACAAATTAACTTTAAATTCAATTTTAAAAGTTCTATAATATTACTATAACTCCAATATGATAAGATAAAATTTTACAAATCATTTTCAATTATTTCTGAAATTTAACTTATTAAATTATCGATTTAATTGTCTAATTAAATCCAATATTCGAAAAATAAATTATTCGACTGTTTAATTTCAATATAAAATTCCCAATTTTAAATTATTAACTTTTAAATCAAATTTCAATTGTTCACAAATTCCATTTTTAATTTCATAGTAATTAACAATCTTTTACAATGCAATTTTCCATTATAAATCCAATATAAAAGATTATATTAGATTCAGCGTTCAATTATATTGTAATTCAAATTCAAGTTATTTAATTCCAAATGAATTCTTTTATTTCGATTTACACTTTCATTATTGAATCAACCTATTATAATTCTTGGGAGATTGCAAAAAGTGATTGTATTATTACTCAATTGAATACAAGTGCAGAAACGAAAGGCAATATAAATAAATACATAAGTGGGCCTGATAACAATTCAGCCCAAAGTCATTTGGTAATCCAAAGTACAAAAATAAGAGGATCTGGATCGTTGATGACTATGAGCGGCTCAGATGATTAGAAGGAGAGAATAAGGATTGTGCTTTGTGTTATCTAAACTTTGTATACTGTCTAATTCTCCCCCTCAATGTCGGCTAGGGTTTTCTTCTCCTTCGATCCCCAATTCTTCATTGATGTCTTTAATACACAGTTTGCTCTTAAATTCTTCAAAGTACTTACGAGATAGAGCTTTCGTAAGTATATCAGCAATTTGACTTGAGGCAGGGAGATGGTTGACTTCAAGTCTTCCTTTAGTTATCTGATCTCTGACGAAGTACAGATCGATTTCAATGTGCTTCGTCCTAGCATGTAGTACTGGGTTAGCTGACATAGCTACGGTGCTGGAGTTGTCACACCAAATAATGGTCTTGCGCGAAAGCTTGATTCCCAATTCTTTAATTAGGGTTTCGATCCACATTACTTCGGCAGTTGCTGAAGCGACACTTCGATATTCAGATTCTGTACTAGATCGTGAGATGGTTGGTTGCTTTTTGGCACACCAAGAGACCGGGTTTCCACCAAAGAAGATGCAATGTCCGGTAGTAGATCTCCGGTCATCGCAATCTGAGGCCCAATCAGCGTCTGCAAACCCTTGAATAGATAAGTCTTTGCTTACTTTTAACTTGATTCCTTGACTGATGGTTCCTTTGAGATATCTAAGGATTCTCTTTACAGCTTTCCAATGTGTATCTAAGGGCTTCTGCATAAATTGACAAACTTTATTCACAGCGAATGATATATCAGGTCTTGTAACAGTCACATATTGTAAAGCCCCTACGATACTTCTATATTGCTTTGTGTTGTCAATTGGGTCTCCTTGATGTTTAGACAAGTGTAAGTTACTAATCATAGGTGTAGGCATTGGTTTTGCTTCATGCATGTTAGCCCTACCTAATATTTCTGAGATATATTTTTGTTGACATAGAATTAATCCTTTATCAGTATTAATGACTTCTATGCCTAAGAAATAGTGTAACTTGCCTAAGTCTTTTATAGAAAAGGTTTTGTCCAGCATGCTAATGATATATTCTATTTCATTATTGTCATTACCAGTTATTATAAAGTCATCTACATAAACAAGTATGTAAGTAATGTACCTTTTATTAGTCTTTGTGTAAATAGAATTATCAGACTTGCATACCTGGTATCCCATAGAGATTAAAGTAGCTTTTAGTTTCTCATACCATACTCTAGGAGCTTGTTTGAGTCCATAGATGGCTTTGTGAAGTTTGCATACCAAGTTTTTGTTGGTATCTTGAATATATCCAGGAGGTTGCTCCATATAGACTTCCTCTTGTAATTCTCCATTTAGGAAAGCATTATTTACATCAAGTTGCCTTATATCCCATTTATAATACAAAGCTAATGTTAAGATAATTCTAATAGTAGTTGGTTTAACTACTGGAGAAAAGGTTTCAGAAAAATCAAAACCATACTGTTGAGAGTATCCCTTGGCTACCAGTCTTGCTTTGTGTTTTATTTTACCACTTTCAGATAATGTCTTCAGTCCGAAGGTCCAACGACACCCTACAATGTTTTTGTTTGTTGGTAGAGGAACTAGACTCCATGTATTATTTTTAATCAGTGCATTATATTCTTCATTCATGGCATCCTTCCATTTGCTGTCCTTAATAGCTTCATTATAGCTGATTGGTTCCTTGTAATTCATATTGGCTGTATAGATCTTTGGCTTAAATATCCCATGTTTTGACCTGGTAATCATTGGATGTCCTTCTTGTGCAGGAGTAATGTTGACAGGATGAGCAATATTGTCTTGATCAATATTTTGATCTTCAGTCCCTTGACTTTCAGATTCACTATTACCTGAATTCAGGTCATCTCTCTGACCTGGCTCATCAGTGGGCATAGTGTGTTGGAGGTCTGAGCTGGTATTTGTACTTTCCTTGCTATTGGCAGATCTTTCTTTGTCCCATATTGGTATGGGTGGTAAGAATTTCTTGGCACTATAAATCTTTTGGGTGGTCTTTATGTCTGTACTAGTGAAGGGAAATGTGCTTTCATTGAATGCAACATGTCTAGATACTATTATCTTCCCTTCACTTGTAAGACATTTGTACCCTTTTTGATTGGTGGCATATCCAAGAAAAGTAGAAGGTACAGATCTAAAACTTAGCTTATGTTTATTATAAGATCTAGTACATGGATAGCATAGACATCCAAAAGTTTTTAGAAAAGAATAATCTGGTTTAGTATTGTATAACTTTTCTAATGGAGTTTTATTTCTTAAAACTTTTGTAGGCATTCTATTTATGAGAAATACAGCTGTTGTAAATGCATCTGGCCAGAACTTTAAGGGCATGGATGCATGTGCAAGCAGTGTTAGACCAGTGTCTACAATATGCATGTGCTTTCTTTCTACTAACCCATTTTGCTCAGATGTATGTGGACAGGTAATTCTGTGATTAATACCCTTTTTAGAGAAGAATTCTTTGAGTGTTTTGAATTCTGCCCCACCATCTGTTTGCAAAAATTTTAGCTTATGGTTGGTTAAGTTCTCAGCTTGATTTATGAAATGAATTACTGCATTCTTGACCTCAGACTTGGATTTGAGAAATAGAATCCAAGTGTATCTTGAGAAAGAGTCAACAAAAGAGATGTAGTAATTCATTCCATAGTCAGAGTTGATTGGGGCTGGACCCCATAGATCAACAACAACCATTTCTAAGGGTTTATTATATGTAGTTACAGAATTACTAAATGGTATTTTGTGACTCTTTCCTAATTGACAAGCTTCACATACATATGGAGCAGTTATATTTTCATGCTTGATTTTATTATCTTTCAAAATGTTTTTAACAATTGCCACACTGGGATGACCAAGTTTACAGTGCCAAGTATCAAAAATTTTATTACACTCAACTTTTCTATCAATTTTTGAAAGATTACACCACTTTTCTTCCTGCTCAGAGTCACTACTTTTCTTCGATACAATATTTTGCACTAGATTGAATTTATATAGTCCATTGTGCATGCTACCCTGTAAAAGAATGTCCTTATTTAGTAAATCTCTAACTAGGCAGATTTTTGGGTAGAATTCAAAATATACTTGATTGTCTTTAGCAAATTGGGAGACACTTATCAAGTTTTTCTTAATCTGAGGAACCCTAAGAAGATTATTTAGGTGTAATTCTCTTTTACTGCTAAATTTGGCTTGACCAGTGTGTGTGATTTTTAAAGAATTACCATTACCAACATAAATAGATTGAGTACCTTTGTATTCTTTGTTTCCAAGATTGAGGTTCTCTAAGTTGCTTGTGACATGATTAGTTGCTCCTGAATCTGGGTACCAATCTTCATATAAAGACTCATCACTTTTGTTTTCAGTGTTATTTTGATTCTTTGATTGATTGGCTTGGTTTCTTGCTTCAGTTTGAGTAAGATTAACATTTGGGTTCTGATTTCTTTGGGTGTTGCTGGACTGTTGAGTTACAACAAAATTCTGATCAAATCTGAAGTAACATTTTGCTGCAATATGACCTGGCCTCTCACATATTTGACATTTTATTCTATTATTTCCTGACCATCGACCTCTGCCTCTTCCCCTGAAGTTTTGGCCACTTCTTTGACCTGGTTGAGTTCGGTCTTGACCCTTTCCTTTGGAGTTTGTTGTATAATTCACAGAGTAGTCTGTATTTGCAGTCTTCTTTTGCTCAATTCTTCCTTCTTGAGCCAAGAGGGTTGAGTAAACATACTGAAGGTCAGGTAAAGATTTCTTTGATGAGATGACTGTGATTACAGACTCATAGTTTTCATCTAAACCATTTAATATGGTTAGTACTTGTTCTGATTCTGACACCTTGTGTCCAGCAGTGGCAAGCTTGTCACAATAACTCTTTGCTTTGGTAAGATATTCTTGCATTGTCATATTTTCCTTTCTTAAGTTCTGAAACTGCTTTCTGTAATGCATAATCCTGGCTGCTGTTTGAGAATTGAAAATTTGCTCTATGGTTTCCCATATATTTCTTGATGTTTCACATCCAACAATTTGAGATAAAATCCCAACACTTACTGATGACATGATCCATGAAGCAAGTAGACTATCTTGCTTTAGGTAATTTGAATAATCTTGATTTGGTATCTCTTCACCTTTTTCATTAGAGATAGTTTCAGGAGGAATAGTTAACATACCATTAATGTATTTATCCAATCCATAGCCTCTTATTGCTGTTCTTATCTGATACTTCCATAGAAGATAGTTATCTTCATCAAGCTGAACGGCTAAGTGACCTTTTGGCTTTATGATTGGCAGGTTTTGGTCAATGTTGTCATTTCTGGCAACTGGTGAGGTGGTTTCTGAATGTTCTTCATCTCCAGCCATGTTCAAGATTATGCTGCAAGGGGTGTGGTTTATCAAGAAATGGTTTCTTGATGAATTTAACACAGTTGAGCAATCTGCAGCCTGGTTTCTTCAAACTTCAGGCGAGGCAGATGAAAGGATAATGAAAGACTCTGATATGAACAGAGATGCACAGCTAGCAATAGCCCGAGAAAGGTATCTAGAATCAAATGATGAAAAAGATACTCAATAAAACTGAGAGTAACCGGTTGGTAGATGTAGATCTGCCTTCAAGGATGACTCGATGATGATGATTGAGTGATTTCTGATGATCAGTCGTTAGACTGTTTTTATTGCTCTGATACCATATTATAATTCTTGAGAGATTGCAAAAAGTGATTGTATTATTACTCAATTGAATACAAGTGCAGAAACGAAAGGCAATATAAATAAATACATAAGTGGGCCTGATAACAATTCAGCCCAAAGTCATTTGGTAATCCAAAGTACAAAAATAAGAGGATCTGGATCGTTGATGACTATGAGCGGCTCAGATGATTAGAAGGAGAGAATAAGGATTGTGCTTTGTGTTATCTAAACTTTGTATACTGTCTAATTCAACCATTTACTTATACATTATTATTAATAGTTTATAATTCATTTACTTTCATTTTCTTCAGCTATCATCTTATTTAAATTCACAGTAATATTAAATTACATTCATTTACGTTGATTTCCATATTATAACTTCAATATTAAATGTAACATTTTACTTATTTCGTTGTTTACAATCAAATTCAATTCAATTCAATTACTTGTTACATTCAAATTTAAATCTTTTACTTACGTTCAATTACAAGTTAACATCTTTATCAAATTACAGTTTCAGTTATTATCTGCTTTTAATCAACTGTAATATTAAGTTACATTTATTTATATTAGTTTCAATAACATAACTTCCATTATTAAATCTACCATTTTATTTATTCTTTGTTTACAATCATAACATATTTGGTTTACAATCAAATTCAATTCATTATTTACATTCACTACCAGTTAACATCCATATTTAATTTACAAATAAGTTATTTCAAAATTCAGTTTTGTATTTTAACTTGTAATTCACATTTAACAACACAAAATTTTATTTCCTTCGGATTTTTATCCAAAATTTTCATTTTAATTCGTATTTTTAAAGTGTTAAAAATACGGGTCGTTACAGTTATGCTGCCAGTTGCAGTAAACATATTTTTAACAACTGCGTTTTCCTGCCAGTTGCAATAGATATATTTTTAACAACTGCATTTTCCTATTAGTTGCAATAAACATATTTTTAACAACCGCGTTTTCTTGCCAATTGCAATAGATAATTTTTAATTATATAATAATTAAAACTAATAATTAATAATAAAATTTAATTATTATGAAGTGATATTTAGTATTTAATAATTAAGTTTAAATGATTATTAATTAATAATGACTATTAAAAAATTAATAATTAATAACAATAAATAATTATGACAAATATTTAATAATTATAAATGGTAGTTTAGAATTAATAATTTATAAATGGAAGCTTAGATAGGTAATTATTTATAATTTATAACCAATGATTATTAATAAATAATTCATAATTACTAAATATTATCTATAATCAATAATTATTTTTTAGATTTAATAATTTAAGTTAATGCTTAATAATTAATAAATTATAGTTAATATTTGTTTTTTTGAAAAGACAACGAGGTTGATGGGGCCCCTACCAGATTTTATTCAAACGCAAGAAAAACAGAGAGCAACACAAAACAAGCTTTGTGTCGACAACAAGGAAGGAAAAAAAGTAAACAAACCCACAAAGAAAAGGAAGCAAACACAATTACAAGGACACAACACAAACACAAAAGCAAGCATAAATACAAGAACACAACACAGAGCACAAAAAAAAGAGGAAAACAAGAGAAAAAATGAGAAAAGCATGCAACCCACGTACCATGTGCATGCATAGGAAATGCACACAGCAGGCACATGGAGCACAAGGCACCACAACCACTGCAGCACTAAGCTACCTCCATAGATCAGACTGATGAGGGGAGAAGCAATGTCCAGAAGCACAAATACCATAGTTTATGTCTCTCATCATCTGCTGCCAGAATGAAGGAGCATGAGATGCCACATTTCGAAAGCATCGACAATTTCTCTCAAACCATACATTTCTTAGATATATTTTCAGAACAAAGAAGACAATATCCCAACCACTTGGTCTCCACCTTATTGCCTTTCGAAGAACTAACCAATCTAAAACAGTGACACCCCATATACCATTAACCCCAGCCTTTTGCAATAAGGATAACCACATATTAATTAAGAAATTGCACTCAAAGAACAGGTGATCAACAGATTCAGGTACCATATTGCAAAATACACACAGATTGTCCACTTCCATTCCTACTGCCACAAGATAAGCACATATTAGTTAATATTTGTTAATTACATTTAATAATTAATAAATATAATTAATAGTTAATATCAAATTATTAACAATTATATTTTATAATAATTAGTGTTAGTATTTAATATTAAATAGGGGCATTTCACCAGAAGGACAAACTTTGTAGTCCAATTAGTTTCTAGGACACACATCCACATAAATTAATTTCAAGGCCAAAGTCAGCAGAATAATTACTTTTAAGGACAAAATCAGCAGTCTAATTACTTTCAAGGACATAATTTCATAGGTTTTTAGGCCTTAGAAACTAATTATTTTGCATTTTGTCCTTAAAAGTAATTATTTTAGTTGTGTGTCCTAGAAACTAATTGCACTTGATAAAGAGGCCCTTGTGGCTAATTTCCACTATTAAATAACTGCTATTAATATTTAGTACTAACTTAATAATTAAAAATTAGTAATTATTATTCAATAATTAATAATTAAGAGTAATATTTAATATTTAACAATCAAACCAATAAGTAATATTTAATAATTAAGTAATATTTTTAATAACTGCGTTATGGTGACAGTTGCAATAAACATATTTTTAACAACTGCATTTTCCTACCAGTTACAATAGATGTATTTTTAACAACTACAGCAGAATAATTACTTTTAAGGACAAAGTCAGCAGTCCAATTACTTTCAAGGACATAATTTCATAGGTTTTTAGGCCTTAGAAACTAATTATTTTGCATTTTGTCCTTAAAAGTAATTATTTCAGTTGTGTGTCCTAGAAACTAATTGCAATTGCTAAAGAGGCCCTTGTAGCTAATTTCCACTATTTTTGACAACTACATTTTCTTTCCAGTTGCAATAAACATATTCTTAATTATATAATAATTAAGACTAATATCTAATAATTATACTTAATAATAAAATTTAATTATTATGAAGTGGTATTTAGTATTTAATAATTAATTTTAAATAATTATTAATTAATAACGACTATTAAAAATTAATAATTAATAACAATCAATAATTATGACAAATAATTAATAATTATAAATGGTAGTTTAGAATTAATAATTTATAAATAAAAACTTAGATAGGTAATTATTTATAATTTATAACCAATGATTATTAATAAATAATTCATAATTACTAAATATTATCTATAATCAATAATTATTTTTTATATTTAATTATTTTTTATAATTAATTGTTAATAATTAGTAAAATATATTTAATATTTATTTGTTACATTTAATACACTACAACAAAATACCTATTTAGCAACTGGCAATGCTAGTTGCGATAGGGCTGTTACAACTAGCTGCCACCAATTTCTTTTATCAGTTGTAATAGATGCATGTTACAACCTTTTCCTTTTGCTATTTGTAATAAATGCCAATTTTGAACAACTCTTTTTTTGCCAATCGTAATAGATACCAATTGTAACATTTTCTTTTGCCAGTTGTAATAGATGCTAATTTTCAATAGCTGTTTTTTTGTGCTAGTTATAATAGATACCCATTACAAACTTTTTAGTTTACCAGTTGCAATAAATAATTAATAAATAATAAATAATAATTAATTTGAAATATTTCTCACCAATAATTAATAACAATTAGTTAATTAATAATTAATAAATAAATGATAATCAATTAATAATTACTATTAAATAGTAATTAATAATAAATAATAAAATTTTTGTATGAATTAATTAATTATTTATATTTGAAAGAGGTATTTGTATGAATTAATTAATTGTTTGTTATTAATAATTGTTGATATTATTATTTTTATTTTGTTTTAAGTATCTTTAAATTTATATTAAATTAATATTTAAATTGATATAAAATTATAAATTAATATTAAATATTAAATTCAATATTTAAATCAATATTAAATTATAAATGAATAATGTCATTATTTGGTAAAATTTTTAAAAATACAATAAAAAAATTTCACTTAAAATTGTGAAATATGAAATCATCTGTTCACATAAGATATCAGGGAAAGATAAAATATCATTCATTTTACAAGTTAAAAATTAAATATTACATACTAAAATATTAAATACTAATAATCAAAATTAAATAAATAATAGTTAGTAATTAAAATATATTATAATTATCATTTAATAATAACAAGTCTTTAATAATTAAGAAGTAATATTTTCCCTCATATCCAAATATTTTCCTTCTAATCCGAATTTTGGCTCCAATCCGAATATTTTCCCTCCAATTCAAAACTTTTTGGCTCCAATAATGAAAAAAGTTCCCTCCACATCCTCGTGTTTTATATTATCTCCTTAAATAACACCCTTATAACTCTTCTCTAACAAAACCAAAACTTCCACATCAAGATCCCAATATATCCCACTATATTCCTTCAATAAGCCTCCACATCTAAATCCAAATCAAATCCAAATCAAAACTCAATAAAAATTTGTTTCCAAAACTAATGTCTTCGCTGACTCTCTTTAGATTCGATGCTCGCCTACGGCCGCTGATCTGGAGATGCTCAAGCCTTCGTTCATGTCAAATTTGGGGATAGCACTATGCTTGGATACTCTCATTGCATCCATCATGTTAATTGTGAAATCATGAGCATTGGTCTGATTGACTTGCGATGCTTGGAAGATTGTTGCCCTAAACTCGATGGTGATGATTTTGGTTCAAAGATGAGTCATCATCTCAAACCTGGATCTGCTTGCCTAATATATTCACAAAGTTCTGCTATCAATCACTCTTGTAGATACTTGATGCTCTATCTGAGGTCTGTAGTACCTAAGTCGATCTACTACTCAAGAGACCCACTGGTCCATAAAGTTCCGGATTTGAAATTCTATGCTTAAGTTTAGCGGTTAGTTATGCTTGGATCTATAGATGTATATCAGGGATGGTCATTGTTTATATCACTGATGAAGTGATCCTAATGGTATCCACTATCATCGCTTTTGTACCGCTGCTATGGATTTTGAAGAATACAGTGTTCTCTAAGTTCATTGCTGTTGATAATTGGTTTTTCAAAGTGGAGATGAAAGTGCTTACAGTTTGTGTTATCAGAGGCTTCATTGCTTGGTTTGTGAATAAGTAGATGTAGTCTTATTTAAGGTTGGTAGTGTATGGATTCTTGATGCTGCAGGTTATGTTCAATGTGTTTTTGAAGTGCAAAAGGAAAGCAGTAGCTGAAGCAGTGTATGTAGGGATTAGGTTGTTAGAGTGTTTCATCGCTTGTATGATATATACATGGATACCGTGCTTATTTACCATTGATATTGGAGGCATATTATTAGGTTGGCATGGATATGGGGAGCGATTTGTACTTTCCAGTTTGGGATGTGGTGATTGTGTGTGTGGAGATCGTGCTAGGGGTGGTTGTTTTTGTACACCAAAGAAGGGCAAGTGCAGGAAAAGGTGGGGAGTATAAGTTAGTTGAGGTGAAGGTTTAGTCTAGAACAAAGGTTGCAGTTTGGATGGAGTGGCGTGGATTTGGTGAAGCTATGGCAATGGAAGAAGTTGTGATTAGGTTCAAGCGATGGTCGTGGATGATCCGGTGTTATGAGTTAGGGATGACGAAGTAGGGTTCAAGGGTTTTTATGTTGGCCAACGGTAGCTAATGCTAGTAGGGACCGCAAGCGGTGGCTTCTATCTAGTGGTTGATGGATACTAGATGGAGTGGTTTGTGGAGTCTAGTGAGATACGCAGAGGTAGTTGTTGATATGGTTAGGCTGATGGGTTTAAGTTGTTGATATGGTTACGTTGGTAGTCAATGATAATACTTGTCACAGTATTTATTTGTTCTTGAATTTATAGATATTATAATACTATTTGAATGTTTGGGAATATTTAATAAAATATTTGGAATAGTTTTATGTTTGAATCGATGGACACTACGTACTGGAATCGACAAATTCTATTTATTTGAATTTATGAAATTGTGATTTTATAATAATTGAAATTATAAATCTATTGTAAAAGATCCAATTGAAATTGTAAAAAACTTTTGCAAAAGACTCCATTACAACCGGGAAAAATAGTTGTAAAAGTCTCTATTGCAACGGGAAGAAATAGTTGCAAAATGAATCAATTCTATTGCAACTTCACATATTAAGACTGACGGCTGACAGTTGCAGTACACCAATTACAAATGGCATTGCCAGTTGCGAAATGGTATTTGAAATGATCCACCTTCCTCACATCTAGAGACGACACCTAACACATCCACGGTATTCGTGCGCCGATCATTTAAGTGTCCGAAAGTCGGGTCATTAGGGAAAAAGAAGAAGATAGAGGATAGAAGAAACCAAAAACAATCACAGAATTTCACAATGCAACAGATTAACATATATTAATCAACATAATACTTTGCAAAGCCATTTCAAAAATGATACATCAGAGTCATACTAATACAATTCTACCCTTGAACAGTTATAACAGTCTGTCCCTACCTAACTGATACAAGATACATATAATACATCAGTAAAAAAGATAATAACTAGCTATCGATGAAGCCTCCTGTTCTAAGCTCCTCCAAGATGCATCCGGGGAAAACCTGAACTACTTGGCTGCCCATAAAAATTTGAGCACCTAAGAGTTTTAGGAAAAGAAAATAAAACTTTGGGTCTGACATGGGTCTGGTGTGAGTAAACTCAAACAGCTGAATTATTATGTTTAAAACCCTTTTAAAATCAAAGGTATCTCGTAAGACCATACTGCACATAAACACGGATGGGTTTTTACCTTACGATAACCAAACACTTTTTATAGAAAATCTAGTGATATTATAATAATGTCCAAAGTACAAATACTTATTAATCATAGCCGAAATTATTACATTAATTAAATTCCAGCATACTAGGTTCTACATTCAAAACCGTTAAGGGCACGTATTAGAGATTGGATTCCATACCATGACAAGGTAAGAAACTACCTTCTGATGATATATCTGTAGATAAAATGCACCGGGGTCTGACAAGAACATCTTGTACCCCTACCACACAGGACTGGCCCACCACTTGACTAGTAGTACCAAATATGATCACCCCACTTTGGGCCTCGAAGCATACATGAGTAGATAGCAATCGATCTAGATTTTGGGATGACCATACCCTGATGGGAGCGACCTACTTGGCTGTAACGACCCATAATTTAATCACTTTGAACATGAATAGTTAATATGTTTTTAAATGATTAAATAATGGATTTTATATCTAGAAGTATTAACCCTGCCTAATCAAACAGAATAGTATAATTACTTGCCTAATAAAACAGAATAGTATAATTACTTGTCTAATAAAACAACAAAGAATTATTAACCTAGCCTAATAAAACAGAATAGTATAATTACTTGCCTAATAAAACAAAATAGAATAATGATTATTATATTCCATACAGATGGTTGCCATTGGACCAAAATCTGGTCGAATCAGTTTATGCCATGCAGATGGTTGCCATTGGACCAAAATCTGGTCGAATCAAGTTAGGCCATAGTTGATAAGCAGAATTCCCATTGGACCAAATTGTGGTCGAATCAAATTAAGCCACAAGGATGTTTTCTATTGTACCAAAATGTGGTCGAATCAAATTAGGCCATATGGCTGGTTTCTATTGGACCAAAATCTGGTCGAATCAGGTTAGGCTGTAGGAAATGACTAAAGTACCCTTCTCTTCACCTATAAATAGCCAAGTCCATATCTCATTTTAATTCATTCACAAACAAAAGAAAAGAACAAAAATTCATTATCAAAGGTGAAGTATTCCAAGTCTACATCAAAGCAAATAGGATGTGAGTATATTCCTTGTTTTCATAGTTTAGTGGGTATAACTTATTCTGTGAGTATATTCCTTGCTTTTTTAGTTTAGCATGTATAACTTATTCTGTGAGTATATTCCTTGCTTTTATAGTTTAGCGAGTATAACTTATTATGTGAGTATATTCCTTGCTTTCATAGTTTAGCGAGTATAACTTATTCTGTGAGTATATTCTTTGCTTTCATAGTTTAGCGAGTATAACTTATTCTGTGAGTATAATTTAATTATTTTACAGTCAGTGTAATCTTAATCTCTTTTCTTTGACTCATTCACATTTTAACAAATGTTGTGTTAACTATTGATTGTAAATGGTTAATAATAATCAGTCTGTTATTATTCTTGTTTGGTTGTTTGATTTGTGCTCGACCAGTTTATGAGCAATAACTTTGATGTTTAGTTAAAGGGAACTTACACCACCTTTTAACTTAGGATTGACATTTAGTGACTTTTTGGTTAAAAGGAAATAACACCCCTTTTAGCTATCTCATTTGATTAAGAGGGAGCTTCATCCCTCTTGGTCGTATTCTCCTTTAAATATGATGGGTTTAAGTTATGATTTGAATGGAAGTTTTAAATCTTTATTTAAAGTATTTTAAAGGAGCTTCAAAATTTATATAATGATTTAAATGGGTTATTTATGGAAAGTAAGTAGTCCTATACTTGGCACTAAAAGACGATGAGTAGATTGATCCTCTATCTGTGAGATCTGGAACTGAAGTGTCTAGGCAAGGCTAGGAGCAACCAGTGCCAGTGCCCTGACTTACCTGGCTTTGTTTCTGGGCGAGGGGTAGAGTAAGTCGAGAATATCGGAAACGTGACAAGTGTAGGAGATTTGATTTCCATAAATGATCTTTATAATTATAATGGAAAACATTCACATTTCTTATATACAATTGTTTTTGACCCATCTAAGTATGCTTTTGAAATATGAAATCCTCCCAAATGTTTTGTGAATATACTTATATCGATGAGATAAGTATATGGATATTTTCCAAGCATTGAAAAAGTATAAGTTTTAATTTCCATATACGATTGTTTTGTTATCCCCGATAGTTGATATCTTGACTATCAATTTCGATACCCTTCTTCCTTTTGTTTTTGTTTCGTCAATCTAAGACGATTTGTTGCTCATTTAGAGCATTGATATCCTTTATCGGAAATGACTAAATAAAGAGCGAGTGGGGGCCAAGCTATGTGGGTTGCTCCCATTAGGGTATTTTCACATCTACTCTAGATTGGTTTCGGTTGTATGCGCACGGAGATGTGAAATACTCGAATACTCGGTAAGGTTGGCGGGGTCCGGCTTGGAGGTTTCCGAGAGCCATCGTAGTTCTAAAGTATATTTTCTAGAGGTATACTTTCAATAAAGGGGGCGCACCCTCCTAGTCATTGTTGGAAAAATTCCTTTTCCTTATTTTTGATTCATAACTTTAGATTGATTCTTTCTTAATTTCATCGGGAAGCGTCTTGCGCTCTTCGCGATGTTTAATTATCCGCATCCATTCTTTTATACTTGGATGTTGTCCTTGTGAGGGAAAAACCCATTTTGCATTTTTGCGATGTGGTCTCACTAGTTACTTTGTGTGTTCTATTTTTAGAGTTTACTCATACCGGACTTATTGTCTGACCCGAATTGTTTGTTTTCCCTAAACGTTCGGGTACTCATTTATATTTGAGTAGTCCAGAAATGACAGGTTTCTTTAGGCTCTTTTGAAGATGGTGGATGAGCAGGAGGCTCCTTATCTATCTAGCTATTTATTTCCGCTGTTATGAGATGTTGGCTCTATGTATGTATATCTAAAGGCAGGTTGTTATAACTGCCTAGACTGACAGTAGTACTTTTGTTGTAACTCTGATAACTCCATGTTGGGGAGTAACCTTATGTACTGTCTTATTTTTATGTTATATTTAACCGTTCCGTTGTGAGATTATTGTTCCTTTCTTATATTTTACCCTATTACAACTCGTCTTTCAGATACTTGGGCAACGACACATGAATACCATGGATGTATTAAGTGTCGTTCTCGGGGGTCAGAAAGG
This sequence comes from Allium fistulosum, assembly GCA_030737815.1. Classification (NCBI taxonomy): domain Eukaryota; kingdom Viridiplantae; phylum Streptophyta; class Magnoliopsida; order Asparagales; family Amaryllidaceae; genus Allium; species Allium fistulosum. Next base: position 692,372,621 of record CM060903.1, on the reverse strand, counting down.
TGGGTCGTCACAGTTGGTATCAGAGCTTTGGTTGAGCGAACACCTTAGCCTGATTGGGGTACAACTCATTAGAGATAGGGTAAGTGATGCCCTAGAATGAGTTAATCTTCAGAGAGCGTATTTGTAATTTTTATAATAATAATATTTATCCTCTAAAATCTAGTTTTAGATCCTTTGGTGTTATTTCCTTACACAATTTTAATCCTATTATTGTATTCTAAAGATACCTGTTATTTGTTCAGATAATAGAAAATGAATACAAGAAGAGGAGGAAGGAGAGGATCTGGAACTAGCACGACTACCAATGGTAGGGTACCTAGAAATGCTACCATGTCAGTTGTAGATCCGGTAGAGGAAATGCTCGTACAAGTTCAAACCCCTATGAACTTTGCAGCTTTGTGTAAGAATTTTACCACTTTAGGCGGGAAACCATTCTATGGGACTGAAGATATTCTTGGAGTGCAGATGTGGCTTCAAACTTGTGAAAGAATATTTGGAGATCTTCGGTTGGAGGATGCGGAGAAACGGCTGTTGGCATCACGACAACTTCAAAAGTCAGCGATGGATTGGTGGGATTCAGAAACAGCTAGTACTCCGGAGGGGGAGTTTTCTTGGTCCCGGTTCAAGGAATTTTTTGAAGCACAGTTTATTCCAGAAGCCGGGAAAACTCAGTTGTTTCGAAGTTTCATTGACTTAAAGCAGGGTGATATGACTGTGTCGCAGTACGAGCATAAGTTCAATGCTTTGTCTCGTTTTGGACTTGGATTGATAGACACACCGCTCAAGAAAAATGAAATGTTTGTGAATGGAATGCGACTAGAGTTCCATCGTGAAATGACCAATCATCTTATGGGTACGTTCACCAACATTATTTGCATGGCTTTGAGGTTTGAGGCTCTTGATATTAAGGAAGGAGTCCAGAAGGGTGTAGTACCAGCAATAAGTGCCAAGCCTTTATCAGTTATACCAGTTGAAGGAAAGCCAAACTTCAAGCGTAAGTTTAAGGGAAAGAAGCACGGTGCAGGGAAGAAACCCGAAGATGGCGCTCCAACACAGAAGAAGCAGACCAACTTGGCCAACATTCTTTGTTTCAAGTGCAATAAGATGGGCCACTTTGCAAATCATTGCCCAATTGCCACATGTTTTAATTATGGCCAGCCAGGACATATGAAGAATGAGTGCCCTTTTCCTAAAAAGGGATCTCAAGGACAGACTTTTACCATTAAAGAGATACCATCCACTTCTTCAGATAAAAAAGGGAAGCAAGTGTTACAAGGTACATTATCCATCTATGATATTCCTGTAAGGGTGTTATTTGTTACAGGAGCTTCCCATAGTTTTATTTCTTATGATCTAATGGACAAACTAAACCTTAAATATGTTATCATAAGTAATCCACTTTTTGTGTCAAACCCAATTGGAGGTTCGACAAATCTTGACACTGTGTGTCTAAATGTACCTATTTCTTATCGAATCATCTCTTTCCTTTTGACTTGTTTGTTCTTGGGTTTATGGGTTTTGGAGTGTTGCTGGGAATGGATTGGTTATCTAAGTTTAAAGCTATCTTGGATTGTGGTAGAAGGCTCGTTAGAGTTAGTGATGCAGGAGATGTTGGTGTTGATATTAGTTGTGAAGAGCCTAAGAAGTTACTGAGCAGTTTTCTCTATTCACTCGAAGTGGCTAAAGCGGAGCTAGGAGATGTGCCAGTTGTTCGAGATTTCACAGATATTTTTTGACGAGGTGCAAGGTTTACCTCCTTACCGTGAAGTCGAGTTCCGTATTGATTTGGTTCCGGGAACTAGACCTATTGTACAACCCTTACGAAGGATGGCTCCAAAAGAGAAGAGGGAGTTAGAAAGGCAGACTTATGATTTGTTGCAGAAGGGCTTGATCCGACGTAGTACCTCGAGTTGGGGATCGCCGGTCGTCTTTGTTACAAAGGCGGACGGTTCTCTAAGGTTATGTGTAGACTATCGGGAGTTGAACAAAAGGACTATCAAGAATAAATATCCTTTGCCAAGGATCGACGATATGTTTGACCAACTCCACGGTGCTCGGATATTTTCTCAATTAGATCTTGCCACCGGTTTCCACCAATTAAGAGTGGCAGAGGAGAGTGTTCTCTTAACAGCTATTCGAACTCCTGAAAATTTCTACGAGTGGTTAGTTATGCCGTTTGGATTGACTAACGCACCCGCTTATTTAATGAATCGAGTATTTCAGGATATTCTTAATAAATTTGTTCTCGTCTTTATTGATGACATTCTTATCTACTCCAAGACAGAGGAGGAACACAAATATCATCTCCGTGTCGTACTCGACACCTTAAGAAGACATGTGTTGAAGGCTAAGTTTTCCAAGTGCCATTTCTGGAAATCCAAAGTTAGGTTTATAGGGCATGTTATTTCGGGAGAAGGCATATCGGTGGACCCAACTAAAGTTGTGGCGGTTCAAGACTGGAAGAAACCCGAAAGTGCGATGGAAGTTAGAAGTTTCTTGGGATTGGCTGGTTTTTATCGTAGGTTTATCAAGGACTTCTCGAATATTGCTTCTAATCTGACGAAGTTAACAAAGAAAGATGTTAAGTTTTTTTGGACTTCTAAGTGTGATCAAGCATTCAACGAATTGAAAGAGAAGTTGACTAGCGCTCCTGTATTAACCATTCCAAATGGGAGCAAAGGTTTAACCGTGTATACAGATGCTTGTGGTACCAGATTGGGAGCAGTTCTGATGCAGCATGGGAAAGTTATTGCCTATGCGAGTCGACAGCTAAAGCCGCATGAGAAAAATTATGCTACACACGATTTGGAGCTTTTAGCTGTTGTCTTCGCACTAAAGATGTGGAGGCATTATCTTTTGGGTGAAAGGTTCGAATTATACACGGACCACAAATCCTTAAAATACCCTTTTACCCAGAAAGATTTGAATTTGAGGCAGCAGAGATGGCTGGAGTTTCTCGCCTCTTATGACCTAGAGGTTCTTTATACCCCTGGAAAAGCAAATGTTGTTGCCGATGCATTGAGTAGGAATGTAGCAATGGTTGCAAATTTAGAAGTTAAGCAAGTATTGTTAGAGAGAATTGCATCTAGTCAAGAGGCAGATCATATTTTAGCTCGACTTAAGAAGGATGTTAAAGAAGGTGTTGTTTCTAGCTTTGAGATTGATCTCCGGGGCATATTGAAAATGAATGGGCGTATTTGTGTTCCAGACTTTGATGGATTTAGGCAAGAAGTGTTAGCCGAATGCCACCATTCAAAGTTATCTTTTCATCCAGGAGTGACCAAGATGTTCAAAGATATGAAGAGGGTATTCTGGTGGAAGGGGATGAAGCGAGATATTTCAATCTTTGTGAGTCGTTGTGCAAACTGCCAGCAGATTAAGAGTGACCAGCAGAAAACAGCTGGATTGCTTCAACCACATGAGATCCCAAAGTGGAAGTGGGAGCAGATCTCTATGGACTTTATTGATGGGCTTCCTAGGTCAAGAAGAGGTAACGATGGCATTTGGGTTATAGTCGATCGACTAACCAAGAGTGCCCATTTCATTCCTGTTAAGCTGACTAGGACTGCTTCGAGTCTGGCGAGTTTGTATGTGAAGGAGATTGTGAGACTCCATGGGATTCCTCGTAGTATTGTAAGTGACCGAGACCCGATATTCACTAGTAGGTTCTGGGAGGGACTGCAGAATGCTTTAGGGACTGAGCTAAGTCTAAGTATAGCATACCATCCCCAAACAGATGGGCAGACGGAGAGAGTGAACCGGATCTTGGAAGATTTATTGCGAGCATGCATTCTAGACTTCGGGGGTTCTTGGGAAGATCATTTACCCTTAGTCGAATTCACTTATAACAACAGCTATCAAGCAAGCATTGGTATGGCCCCTTTCGAAGCTCTTTATGGTCGTCCATGTCGTTCTCCTTCGTGTTGGGTTGAATATGGAGATAGACTTGTTCTTGGACCCGACATAATCTTAGAAGCCAATGAGAAGGTAGCTGATATTCGAAGAAAGATGAAGGAAGCGCAAGATCGGCAAAAGTGTTATGCAGATCAAAGGCGTAGGGATCTAGAGTTCTTAGTCGGGGACTTGGTATTTGTAAAAGTCTCTCCTCTGAGAAGTGTCGTGAGGTTTGGAAAGACAGGGAAATTAGCCCCTCAATATATTGGTCCTTTTCCCATGCTGGACCGAATTGGTAAACTTGCATATAAAGTGGAGTTACCAGATCGACTATCCGATGTGCACAACGTATTTCACGTATCTCATTTACGTAAGTATGTACACGACCCTTCGATGATAGTAGAACCGGGACAACAAGTTGATTTGGAGGTTCAGCCTAACCTAACTATTCTTAGGCGGCCAATTCGTATTATCGCCCGAGATATAAAGCGATTAAGGAAGAAGGTTGTGAATCTTGTTAAGGTTCAGTGGAGTGGAGATGTTAGAGATTGTACTTGGGAAACTGAGGACTATATTAGGGATTCTTATCCCGAGTTGATGTAGTTGTTGTTTGTATTTTGTTGTTTCTTTTTAGTGTACTCACCAGTTGTGTTAAGGTCACTTTCCTTGTATCTTTGTGTGGTATATATGATATCATTTGGGTTCTTTGATATTTAGAGTTTATCCGATTAATTTCGAGGATGAAATTTCCTTTAAGGAGGGGAGGATGTAACGACCCATAATTTAATCACTTTGAATATGAATAGTTAATATGTTTTTAAATGATTAAATAATGGATTTTATATCTAGAAGTATTAACCCTGCCTAATCAAACAGAATAGTATAATTACTTGCCTAATAAAACAAGAGAGAATTATTAACCTTGCCTAATAAAACAGAATAGTATAATTACATGTCTAATAAAACAACAAAGAATTATTAACCTAGCCTAATAAAACAGAATAGTATAATTACTTGCCTAATAAAACAAAATAGCATAATGATTATTATATTCCATACGGATGGTTGCCATTGGACCAAAATCTAGTCGAATCAGGTTATGCCATGCGGATGGTTGCCATTGGACCAAAATCTGGTCGAATCAGGTTATGCCATGCGGATGGTTGCCATTGGACCAAAATTTGGTTGAATCAGGTTAGGCCATAGTTGATAAGAAGAATTCCTATTGGACCAAATTGTGGTCGAATCAAATTAAGCCACAAGGATGTTTTCTATTGGACCAAAATGTGGTCGAATCAAATTAGGCCATATGGCTGGTTTCTATTGGACCAAAATCCGGTCGAATCAGGTTAGGCTGTAGGAAATGACTAAAGTACCCTTCTCTTCACCTATAAATAGCCAAGTCCATATCTCATTTTAATTCATTCACAAACAAAAGAAAAGAACAAAAATTCATTATCAAAGGTGAAGTATTCCAAGTCTCCATCAAAGCAAATAGGATGTGAGTATATTCCTTGTTTTCATATGTAACGACCCGTAAATTTTAACCGTTTTAATAACGTAATTAGTTGAAATTTTGTGAAATTTTAAGCGATAAAATTTTGAAATATAAATTTGATATTTGGAATGCGACTAATTAAGCATAGCAACTGGTAAATTTTCGTCCGAAAATATGAAAGTTTATTTTGTGCGTAAATTTACTTCAATTTAATCAGTTAAAAAGCGATGAAAATGAAATATTTTCGGAACCTAAATATTTTTACATAGAAAAATTCTAAACCCTCTTCTGAGCAAACGCTATTTTTCGTTTTTCAAAATTCGAACATCTTTAGCTCCGTCGATCTTATTTTTCTACGTTTTTCTTGCATTTTCCACCAGTAGAAATTTCGAATTTTTTTATATAACTCAATCATACCGCTAACATCTGTATACCGTTTTGATCGTTTTATCACGTTGATCTCTGCGGTATATTCGTTTGTATATTTTGGTGTTCGGTACGTGGCGAAAACGCGTAAACGAGTCACCATATCGGTATCAATTCTGGACCTTTTGTTTGCTCTGTGCCTTTTGATTTTTCCAACGTTTAATTCAAAAAGCTTTTGCCATTAATATTCTTTTTGGAACTTAACAGTTACTTTAACTATTCCCTATACTCCGATAATCATTCTATTAGCTGTTCATTTGCTTGTATGGTTCATTCATCTTCCTCTGTTTTTTCTCCTCATCAAAATTTTCGTCCGTTCTAAAATAAAAATAAAAAAACACTTTGCCAGCTAAGTTTGTCTATTGAAAAACTTTTCTCTTCCCTTCTTCTTAAATATTGGTTTTGCCTGACTGTTCTCATTTCTCACTTCCTCATAATTCATTTTTCTCACCTTCTTTCCTCCTTCTCACAGAACCCGTGTCACCCTTCCCAAAGACCCGATCCAAACCACACCCTCCCCTTTTCTCCACTTCAATGCGCAAGCCAAAAACCGAGCGCCGCCATCATCCATGCCATGTCACCGTCGAAACCCCACTCTGCCCGCAAGCCATCAGTCTGACCGACCAAGTCCACCGCCAGCCTTGTCCCTCCTCACCACCTCAGCCGTTAGCCGCCTAACCACCCGTCAGACAGCCTCCAACCCCTCGCACATGCCTCCCACCTTTCCTTCTTTGTTCCGCACCCTTCACAGCACAACCGAACCCAAGCCCAACCACCAATAACCATTCCTCCCATTCCTCTCCGATTGCCGAGTCCCCTCCTTTGACGTGGCTCCTCCAACCGCCACCCGAGCACGTGCGCATGGCAACAGCACCAACTTCCCTTCAGTGTATGTAGATTTTGGCACCCTATTGTTTTAAGATATATGTTTATGTATTATTTTAGATTATTTTGTAAGTTAAGGTATATAGATTGTGATATATATAAATGATGTTGGATTTTTAAAGTGTATGTATATAAGCTTTACATATTTGCTCCTGGAAGCATTCGTGTACATGTATAGTTGCTGGTGAATTCATATATTTGCTGGTGAATCCGTGCACGTATATGTAGTTTGTTCATTTATATTTATGCCGGTATAAGTATACGTATATATTGATTTCTTTGTATTGATTTGTTTTTATAATAAATATTGACACTTGGATTTTCTTTAGATATATATGTATGCGTGAGTTACATACTTTCATAATGGGTTATTGTTGTGGTACACGAATACAAAGATTTTATATTAGTATATATATATATATATGTATCAAAGTCATGTTTATAAAAAAAAAGTTACAATATGTTTATGAATGAAATATTATATGTTATAAATGTTCCAGATGGTTGCATATCAGCTTACATAGCTTATCTTGATTTATTTTTATAAAAGTTGTTTATTTTCTGAAACATATGTTTTTAGTATGGCTATATATATGTTTACAGTTTATACATATGTATATAGTTAAGACTATAGCCTGTATTCAGTTTATGTAATACGTTTAAATGTTATATCATATAAGTTTTATATGGGTTTTACTGTATAAGTTATAACTTTGATTTCATCTATTCCTTGTTTGCATGTTTATTTTTCTGAACAGCAGTTAGACTTCATGTTCACGATATTATATCTCACTCATGTTTTATCGGAATGGGTTGATTCTATTTTTAAAAAGGAGTCGAAGTTACTTAGTTTATGCCTGTCAAATTTCAGCAAAATCCGACATCGTTTGATTAGTGGTCGAGGATCTGGAAGTTAGACCCAGGCAGCTGTTCTTTTGTACTTGAATTTTTTTTACACTGCTGCAAACACGACCTGAGTTCATGTTTGACGCATCGTATCTCTTCCGTCTTACGACGGAATACAGTGATTTCCTTTTTGTTTAAAAGATAAAGTTTTCTACTTTCTGTAAATAAATTTTTTAGCTTCATACGAGGTGGTTCAGTCCTCTGTTTTTTACCTGAAAGTCAGATCTAAAGGGGTTTTCAGACCTGAACATTTGACAGTCGCAACATGGCCTGAGTCTATGTTCGTGACATCGTAACTTTTCTCGGCTCTTGTCCAAATCAAGTGATTCTTTTGCAGTTTGAAATACAAGTTTTGATCTTTATTCATACCAAATTTCAGACCATTTCGATCTCGGTAGCACATAGAATTATATTGTTAAACTTTGACGCAGGTCATGTTTTGTAATTGTTGCTATGTTGAATGTTTTGATTTGATTTCGGCAATTCCTATTTAACAGCTTTGATAGCCGATTTGTGCCAATCTAGCTATTGATTTGGAAGTTCGTGCTTGGATTCGTAACTCAATTCCAATGTCCATATCTGTATTCATATCTGTGTCATCCCATGTTCGCTCTAGCCTCGAAAGGTGAGCAATCACTCACGATTAACGTTCTTTTATTTATTAAATTTGATTTCAATTGAAACGACAATTGAAATATGCTGCTGTTAGATATTTATACTGTTATTACCTGTATCAGTCCACCTGTGACATCTGACACCATTATCTGTTATACATGCAATGATAATCCAGTTTGGTTGTTAAACGATTGATTGTTGATGTTTACAATTGGACGTTAAATTGTAAATGTTGTAAGTGATAAATAATTTGAAATTGAATTTGACATAGGATAGTTAAAATTTGAAATGACACATGTGTAAATTTGGTTAAATGACATTGTATAATATGACCCCCTTTAAATGTTAAATTAATTGACATGTAGGATTTGGTTAATTACACCTTGAACCATTGAATGTATGTTGTTTAAATTGATGATGTATAAAATTGTAAATGGATGACTAGTGAAGAACCTAATGTAATAATCTTTAATCTACATGAAATGATAGTGTAGATTCTAGAAATGATTATATTAATTTGCACAAACAACAATGTGAATTAATATGATTATTTCGGGATTATTTGAATTGATTATTGTATTGATATTGGTTTTTGTTATTGCTTTTTTATTTACTTTGACACCATCCCAGTTATCACACTGCAAGTTCCCTTTGCTATGCTTTGATTTTGAATTGAATTGGAATCGGGTTGAAATGATAAATACCCAAATTGAACTTTGACTTAGGATAGAGAATTAAATAAAAATCGATTGGTCAATAATTTGTTTTAAAAATAAAATAAAGATTTTATTTGAATAAATAATAAGGTTTTAAATGAAGTTGGAATTTGAATTTTTATGGAAGGAAAATGTTAATATGTAATAATCCGAAACAAAATATTAACATAGTAGTTGTTGAAAGAATGTTGTTTTAAAATTAATTATTTAATAATTAAATTTGGAATTATTAATAATTAAGTTTGAAATTAGTTAATAATTAAAGTTTTGAAATTATTTAATAATTAAATAAGATTGAATTATTTAATAATTAAATTGAATTGAATTCTTTATTAAGTGAAATTGAACTTCTTGAATAAGTGAAATTAAGTTCTTTATTAATTGAGTTTTGCAATTATAACTAAGTAAATAAATAAGTGAAATTGAATTTCTTTAACAAGAAATAAAATGTGATTTATTGAAATTAATGTAAGACTTGAAATTTAAAGAATTTGATTTGATGAATTTAATTTAATTCAATTTGTAAGTTTTGATATAAGAAAGTTGAATTTAAATAATGGATTTAATGAATTGGAAATTTAATAGAAATTGTTTTGAATGACAAATTTACTTAATGAATATTGAATGAAATCGATAAATGAATTTAAATTGATTTAAATGTTAAATTAAATTAATTTAAATGATTTCGGAACGAAACTTATATACGAACTTGAATCAATATTTGAATTGTTTTAAATAAAGATTGAAATTGAATTATAAGATTTTGAAATGATAATTTGGAAGTTTTGAAACGTAAATTATGGAAATTGTTTTAGAAAGACAAATGAAATGTTGATTTATGAATTCTAATTGAAATTGAAATTGATTTGGTTTTTGAAATTTATTAAACGACCAATCGGTGAAATAATGACGAAAGTTATTAAAGAGACCGGAATCGGTTAGGGACATACTCACTGTCTAAACCGAAAACCACTTTAATAACTATACGCGAAGTGTGATCCAGAATGAAGTGGTTGGAATGATGTACGTGATGACTGAAGAAAGAGAACGATAATGGATAGCCTTGACACTTGTGTCAAATTGGAAATGACTAAAACAGTGCCGGGCCAAATGGGGGTTAGCTACCTCAAGCGAACACACTTCTTCGAAAACTACTCATTACTTGTTGTCGATTGGTGCACCCTTGATTTTGGGAGTGTTGTTTCGCGGTGTTGCGATCGCTGCGGCGATGCGTTCTCACCAGTCCGGATCAGGCAAACGGTAGTTTCACTACCTTGGGTATTGCCTCATGTGCCTTGTCATACTTGGATCCCTATATACGCGACCACTACGATTTGTTTTGTGTTATACCTATGGAGTACTCCCTGATAGCCCACTAGTTTACGGTGGAGTTTACAGTGCTGTATAGTCTATAACGCTTATATAAAATGTGTTAAGGGGGATAATGGTAACGCCTTAACACTATTTTGATATCTTATATTACTGATAGGCATTATCTACTTATCGTACCCTAATGCATAGTAGATAGTTTAACGGATCCTTAAAGGATGGTTATTCCAAACATCCTTTGAGTTACTAGTATTTCACTTGTTATTTCACTTGAGTTGGATTTATTGATATAAGAATGTTAATCCTGACTCGAGTGTTTTGTGTTTTGCTTTACGCTCGGGTCAGACTGAGTGTACCAGTATTCGAGACTCACCTTTGGAGTTGGAGCTTCGCTTGGAGATCCAGCTATCTATCCAGCTTTCAGATATCCAGTTGATTCCAATGATGTATTCTGATTTGTACCTGATGTATGGTGTTACTCTTCTGTTGTATCTTGTTTAACTCTGATGTATCTTATATATTTATATAGTAGCTTCATGAACTACTATCTCTTTTACTTCCGCTGCATTTATTACTCTATGTCTGTGATTATTTTATTTACTATATATGCTCAGTTTTGCAAATTTAAATTAACAATTCGGTATTTTGAATTATTCAAGTCCGACATGAGCGGATGCGAATGGTCTAAAATACTGGGTCGTTACATCATAGTTTAGTGGGTATAACTTATTCTGTGAGTATATTCCTTGCTTTTATAGTTTAGCACGTATAACTTATTCTGTGAGTATATTCCTTGCTTTTATAGTTTAGCGAGTATAACTTATTATGTGAGTATATTCCTTGCTTTCATAGTTTAGCGAGTATAACTTATTCTGTGAGTATATTCTTTTCTTTCATAGTTTAGCGAGTATAACTTATTCTGTGAGTATAATTTAATTATTTTACAGTCAGTGTAATCTTAATCTCTTTTCTTTGACTCATTCACATTTTAACAAATGTTGTGTTAACTATTGATTGTAAATGGTTAATAATAATCAGTCTGTTATTATTCTTGTTTGGTTGTTTGATTTGTGCTCGGCCAGTTTATGAGCAGTAACTTTGATGTTTAGTTAAAGGGAACTTACACCACCTTTTAACTTAGGATTGACATTTAGTGACTTTTTGGTTAAAAGGAAATAACACCCCTTTTAGCTATCTCATTTGATTAAGAGGGAGCTTCACCCCTCTTGGTCGTATTTTCCTTTAAAGATGATGGGTTTAAGTTATGATTTGAATGGAAGTTTTAAATCTTTATTTAAAGTATTTTAAAGGAGCTTCAAAATTTATATAATGATTTAAATGGGTTATTTATGGAAAGTAAGTAGTCCTATACTTGGCACTAAAAGCCGATGAGTAGATTGATCCTCTATCTGTGAGATTTGGAACTGAAGTGTCTAGGCAAGGCTAGGAGCAACCAGTGCCCTGACTTACCTGGCTTTGTTTCTGGGCGAGGGGTAGAGTAAGTCGAGAATATCGAAAACGTGACAAGTGTAGGAGATTTGATTTCCATAAATGATCTTTATAATTATAATGGAAAACATTCACATTTCTTATATACAATTGTTTTTGACCCATCTAAGTATGCTTTTGAAATATGAAATCCTCCCAAATGTTTTGTGAATATACTTATATCAATGAGATAAGTATATGGATATTTTCCAAGCATTGAAAAAGTATAATTTTTAATTTCCATATACGATTGTTTTGTTATCCCCGATAGTTGATATCTTGACTATCAATTTCGATACCCTTCTTCCTTTTGTTTTTGTTTCGTCAATCTAAGACGATTTGTTGCTCATTTAGAGCATTGATATCCTTTATCGGAAATGACTAAATAAAGAGCGAGTGGGGGCCAAGCTATGTGGGGTTGCTCCCATTAGGGTATTTTCACATCTACTCTAGATTGGTTTCGGTTGTATGCGCACGGAGATGTGAAATACTCGGATACTCGGTAAGGTTGGCGGGGTCCGGCTTGGAGGTTTCCGAGAGCCATCGTAGTTCTCAAGTATATTTTCTAGAGGTATACTTTCGATAAGGGGGGCGCACCCTCCTAGTCATTGTTGGAAAATTTCCTTTTCCTTATTTTTGATTCAAAACTTTAGATTGATTCTTTCTTAATTTCATCGGGAAGCGTCTTGCGCTCTTCGCGATGTTTAATTATCCGCATCCATTCTTTTATACTTGGATGTTGTCCTTGTGAGGGAAAAACCCATTCTGCATTTTTGCGATGTGGTCTCACTAGTTACTTTGTGTGTTCTATTTTTGGAGTTTACTCATACCGGACTTATTGTCTGACCCGAATTGTTTTTTTTCCCTAAACGTTCGGGTACTCATTTATATTTGAGTAGTCCAGAAATGACAGGTTTCTTTGGGCTCTTTTGAAGATGGTGGATGAGCAGGAGGCTCCTTATCTATCTAGCTATTTATTTCCGCTGTTATGAGATGTTGGCTCTATGTATGTATATTTAAAGGCAGGTTGTTATAACTGCCTAGACTGACAGTAGTACTTTTGTTGTAACTCTGATAACTCAATGTTGGGGAGTAACCTTATGTACTGTCTTATTTTTATGTTATATTTAACCGTCCCGTTGTGAGATTATTGTTCCTTTCTTATATTTTACCCCATGACAACTCGTCTTTCAGATACTTGGGCAACGACACATGAATACCATGGATGTATTAAGTGTCGTTCTCGGGGGTCAGAAAGGTGGGTCGTCGCATTGGCCCTGCTGCATGCCCGATTTTTGTCATTTAACGGTTGATGAAGCTTGAGGCAACGTTTTACCTTTATTTAGCACTTCCCACTTGGAATGTTACACTACCCTCCAAGCATCAATGCAATGCTAGCATTCATTGATACAAGTTCATTCTGGGTCTGAACGAAACCAAAGGCACTACTTCTATAACATCCTTTTCGGGGAATCCCTTCCAGGATTAATAGCAAATAGCCCTTGCACTTCAAAGCTCTATCTTCGATTCCATATTCTTCAAGATGTCTTTAGGTCGAAATGCTTGAGTTGGATCGAAGTGGTTTTTGGATAAAATATCTGATCCTGGTCTCTTCAAAACAACTTTCGATAATTTCCGGTAAACTCAACCCCGATTCTTTAGGAAATAAGTAGACAAAAGATAAGAGCGGAGTTCACCTCCTAACTATTTGTGGATGGATTTCCTTATCATTTACCCTAGAATAACGAAACGAGATTATACACACAGTACAATATCATTGGGGATGATTATGCCATATAACTCACGTGTTTCTCCTAGATATTTCCAAAGTTACGTTTTGGTCTAGATTTGATAGTCGGTTATTTTACTATCAACTAAAGAATCATTCAAACATGAATTTAATCCTATATAAGATCCACTAAGCCTTATTTAATTAATCTTTAATTAATTAAACGACTTTATAATACCTGATCAAAGGATTTTTTCAAAACACTATTCCCAAACCTCTTACATCCCTTTTATACTGGGAAAAAAACTTGTATATACTTATCTCAATGGTATAAGTATATTTACCAAACTTTACAAAAGTTTCCTTCTTTTCAAATTTCTTTTTGAACATTACTTACTATAAACCTATCCACTTATCCTTTATAAAAAGTTTCTTTTTTAAAAGCTCACTTCATATTTCAAATAATTTATAACATCCAAGTAAATTTATAATTTACTTTAATAAATCTCAAAGTTAATTTATAAAACCACTTTACAAATTTTTAAATGATTTATAAATATTTTTCCTTATTTTTAAACTTTTTTTAAATCATCCTGTATAACTTCTTTATATAATTTACTTTATAAAATATCATATACAAAATATCATTTGTAAAACTCTTTAAATAAACTCTTTTATTTAATAAAACCCTTTTTTTAAACAAGTTATTATTTGTAATACCTTTATTACATAATTATATAACTTGAAAATAATTCATAAACTTTTAAACCTAAATTGATTAAAGAATTGAAGTTAATTTAAACACTACTTTATCATTCCTAAAACGAGGCTTAGCAATTCCAATGGTATTAATTAAAGTTACCATTTTACTTCAATTTGATTTCCAAGTCACTTAACAATTTATTTACAAAAGTCAACATATATGTAAATGTAATTCATATCCAAATTAGGGAATAACAAGTCAATATGAACTAACTAGCATATAAATGTCCAAATAACAATAGTAGCAGGATGGTGATTTGTCATGCTAAATATATGTTCAAAACAATTCAATCAATTTATAGCAGAATGGGGATTTATTTTGCTATCAGATGTCCGAACAATCAATCAATCAATTTATAGCAGAACGGGGATTTATCGTGCTAATACATGTCCAAACAATCAACTTATAGCAAAACGGGGATTTATTTTGCTAACACATGTCCACACAATCAAACTATTTACATAACCTATTCGTAATTGTTTGTATACTTAATGGTATCGACATTTGAATCCCTTGTGTTCAAAACCATCTTTGGAAAAGAAGTACCTTTAAAACAATTTGATTCTCGAAACAAAGAATTTAAAACTTAAAATTCCCTTTTAAAATGATTAATTACAAGTTAAACTTCTTATTAAATCATAATTAATCTTTATTAAATTTGAACTTAATTTAATTATAAGTTAATAAATAATTAAAATTTTAATAAATAATTTATTTATAAATTAAACCCTCAATTAATCATTTATTAATTATTAAATAATAATTAAAAACCTTTATTGATAATTAACTATTAATTAATCTCTATTAATTAATTAAACAATATTTTAATTAAATCTTAAATAATAAATAAAACCTTTAATAAATAATAATAATTATTATTCAAAACTTTAATTAATTTATAATGAAAAATAATTAAACACTTGATTTATAATTAATTAATAATTAATTAATAAATAACCCTATATTTAAATAATAATTAATTAAAGATAAATTATATACTTAACTCACGATTAATTAAAAGTTTATCTTACTTAATTAATAATTAATTAAAATTAATCTTACTTTTTAAAAGATAATTAATTAGTACTAACTTTACTTAATTAAAATTAATAAACCTTGTTTAATCTTATCTAATTATTAATTACTAAACTTAACTAACTTCCTAAAACATTTTAATTAAGTTTGTAAAACATTTCTTAAATATCTTTAAGTGTAAAACTTAAATTTCCAAAAATTCGAACTTTTTATTGAAACTGTGTCATAGCGACTATCGCTATGGATACCAATAATTTGTAAATATATTCATCTCAAATAAGCATAAAAACACTTACTTCTTAAGTTTAACTTACTTATGAATTTAATATGCAGTTTGGAAAGAAAAATAAAAATTTAGAAATCTTCAGAAAACTTTTTGTTTTAAAACAAAGTAAATAATCAATTTAAAACTCAAAGAATCTCCATGCCGAGCATAAACACATTTCAATTGCTAACTTTGCACACTAACTTCCATTTACAAACATCTCTTACTAACTTTCCATTTACTAACTTTTCAAAGCGTAAGTATGTGTTTGAAAACTAAAACAAAATTTGAAACTTTTGAAAATGATTGTAACGACCCGTATTTTTACGGATCGAAAAGTTTGTCAAAATCTGGAAGTTTCAGCATTTTTAAGTCGTTTCAGATTTTAGGCATGATTTGTCTAAGTCCTAGGTCGTGAACGACCTAAGAGCTAAGTCGTGACCGACCTATAGGATGTTAGGGTTGGTGACCTAAAGATTTGGAGTTAGGTCGTATGATGGACGGTAAGGGTTTAGGTCGTAGACGACCTAAGAGTTAACGGCCTTGAGATATGTCGTTAGGTAAGCATATGTCGTGTAGGAAGTAAGTCGCAGGTAAGCGAGTTAGTGAGTTAGCGAGTTAGCGAGTTAGCGAGTTAGCAAGTTAGCAAGGAAGCGTGTCAGTATTAGGTCGCATAGTAGTTGATTTGTTAAGTCGTAGCTTGGTTAAGTCGTAAGGTTACGTGGGTGTGATAGGTCGAAGCTGTTACTAGGTCGCATGGGTTAGGTCGCCCCTGTTGTTATGTCGTAACCCAGTTATGTTAAGTCGGAGGCCCTTCTCAGTTGAGTCGTAGGCGCGCATGCTATAAGTCGTAACCGACTTAGGAGATAGCTGTTATGATGTGAGTCATAGACAGGTGAGCGTTAGATCGCGAAGAAGATAGTCTGGTTAGGTCGTAGAAGCCAACAGTTGTTAGGTCGTAGGGTTTTAAGTCGTAAGTCGTGAATGACTTATGAAGGCAGATGACCTAAGGGTTTCAGCTATAAATAGGAGAGTTTCTCTTTATTTTCGGGATCCGGATTTTGAAGCGACGAAGTGCTGCCATTTTGAGAGCTCGACTTCTACACTTCTTCACTTCTTTTCTCCACTCTAATCTAGTGCTTCCATCCATCCAAGTTGAAGATCAAATTGAAGATTCAAGAGCTTAGATTGAAGATCTTCATCTTTTCAAGAGAGATTTCATCGTTTGAAGCGGATTGGTGATAGATCAAGCTTGATCCTTCGCTGTCCAGATCTGAAGCGTGTTGATTTGGGTTTGTTTTGGAGATTTGGTGAGTGGTGATTATCTCTCACACGGATCCAAAGGAGTATATCGGATTGTTGGCTCGATTTGGTGTTAAAATAGTGATTTCCATACATTTTCTTCATCCTAAGTGTATATCCATATAGATCCATTGTTCATGATGATGTTACATCCATTTTATCATATGTTAACCTATGCAAGTTCATTCATCAAGTTTGTAGAGATATTGTTCATGTTTTCATGCTTGTTGGACTTTCAACTCTTTAATTACGAAAATGCCATTATTGTTATAATTGTCTACTTAGATCATATTTGAATGCTTGATTGCTTGGATTAATGTGATTTGATTGATTGTTATGAATTAGATGATTGATGGTTTGATTTAGACCGAAGGTGATTCAAAAGCTAAGAGAAAGGCTCTTGAATTGGGAAAGCTGCTCGTGGCATATGTAGCGGGATGATGAAGCTCTTATGCATAGATTTGACGATGTGATGTTGAGATGAGGCTTTGCGAGGATGTGATGAAGCGAGGCAATCATGTGATGAAGACTTGGTTTAATCCAAACGGGGTCATTCCAAGCATGTTGATAACTCGGTGATATGATTCGAGTTGAGGATAATGGATGGATATGAGAATAGTCGTCGAGGAGGATGACTAGGAGGCTTGGGTCTCATCGTTGTTGAAGGTTCTAGCATGCTCAAAGCAAGAGTACGTTTGGGCAGATTCGATAGTCCCAACGGCCAACTGTTGATGGTCGAGTACTCTGGGCAGATTCGATAGTCCTAGGCACGGGCTGCGACGACGTGCGGAGTACTGTCTAGAACCGGGGTTTCCATTAGCCCTTGACGGACGGCTGAAAGAATGTGCCGGTCATTCAATTAACGGTGAAATCGAAGCAATGGTAACAGTGATAGCCAGAGTCATGGATGTTTGGTTGTATCGTCATTCGGTCTCAAGAGCAGTGTTTTCTGGGTGCTTATCTGATCTTGGTTTAGGCCTTGGGGGTTTGTGCTTGAAAAACATCGCCCTTGACTCGAGTGATAATTGCTTTATGTTAGATTGTATTCTTTGCTATGTCGCTTCTGCTTAGTGTGTGTCTGGGGGCTATCACTGTAGAAAGAGGTTGGAGTGGGAGGGTTGTATTCCTATTCCTTTTCCTTTATGCTCTTTTGGTATGTTGTTAGTTAATCTACTGCTCACTAAGACTGTTGTCTGACTCAAGGCTTTATGTTTTAATTCTTATTGCCTTGGGCTGTTCGTCCATTTTGGGACGGGCAGACTAGGTAGCAGGTGACAGGTGCTGATCTTGCTTTTCACGGTGCTGATATCGAAGACGAGCTGGAGTATTGCATATTATTTCTTACTATATGTACTGGATGTTCCGCTGCTTTGTATTCTTTGAGTGATATGTAGTGAGGCTTGTTGTATTGTCTATTCAGATGCTTGTATTCAACTATTATGAAGTTTTATATGATGGCATTCTATTCTGTGAAGAAGCTTCTCTATATATATTTTCTATTGTATTTTGTCTATGCGCTGTGAGTAATACGATAGATTCTGTTGTTTTAATTTACCTTGACAATCGTCCATGGTCGCCTGGCACACTTTACAGCGCACTATCTCTAGATTCGGTGCAGGGGTCATGGGCGGTCGTCACATTTGGTATCAGAGCTTTGGTTAATCAATTTTTACCCAACGCTCGTTGACGTAACTACGTATGAGAGACGTAATTGTATTTTGATGGATGATAACTATATATAATATAGTAGCTTAGTAGAGTTTGAGTCCTTTATGCAGTTGTTTCTCTAGATGTTCTGATCATTCCTTTTTATAGATATTGAGAATGAGTCGAAGAGGGAGACCAGCTGCTAGGGAAGGCCGTGCTACTGAAGGGGCTGCTGACTATGCAGCTATGTTCGAAGCTATGATGACTTCGATCATGAGAAGGATACCAGTTCCGGGGGCAGCAGTAGATGTTGGGGTTCAAGTCCAAACTCCGAAACCAGTGGATTTTGCTAAGTTATGCAAAGACTATACTGCTCTTGGAGGGAAGGTTTTCTTGGGAACAGAATCAACCATTGAAGTCCAGAGATGGATAGATGCTTGTAGAAGGATCTTTGGTGATTTGGGGATCGATGATGCAACTAAGAGGAAGTTAGCATCAAGGAAACTTCAAGGGAGAGCCTCTGATTGGTGGAACTCTATTACCATCAATACTGCGGAGGAAGAGATTACTTGGGAGCAATTCCAAGCTAGATTTGAAGCTAAGTTCATTTCTACAGCTCAGAAGTCTGTTCTGTTCAAGAAGTTTGTGGAGCTCAAGCAAGATGGAAGATCAGTCCTTGAGTATGTTTCTGAGTTTGAAGCTTTGTCCAAGTATGCCCGGTCATATATTGAGTCTGCATACCAGAAGAATGAGAAGTTTGTGACAGGCTTGGACAGTTATCTTGGGAGGCAGTTGGTGGATCATTTGGACGATTCATTTGAGAAGCTTGTGGAGAAAGCCCTCAGGCATGAGAGTCTGTTTCCTAAGGAAGGATCTGCTGTTGCTGTGACCAGAGAAGAGTCTAAACCCCAGCAGGGTGGAAACAAGAAGAGGAAGCAGCAGCAGCAGAAGGGTAAGGATGGCCAGAAGAAGCCGAAAAGCGAAGTGACTTGCTACAATTGTCAGTAGAAGGGCCATTTCACGAAGGATTGTAAGAATCCGAAGGCACCGATGAAGTGTCACAACTGTGACAAGCTAGGGCATTTCAGGAAGAATTGTCCAGAGCCGAGGAGGGACAAGCAGATTGTGCAAGCTTATGCTTTGGGAGCTGTTCCGTCGTCTTCGAAAGCTCCTACTGCTGAAGAGAAGGGAAAGAGTGTGGTGGTTCAAGGTACTCTTTTCCTATGTGGTGTTCCAGTTAGAGTTCTGTTTGATACTGGGGCGTCGCATTCGTTTGTTTGCAGCGAACTTGTAGGCCGGTTGGGTTTGGAACCGGATATTGTTGATAGGCCATTGGTTGTGACTAATCCAGTTGGGGGTTCGTCTTGTTTGTGTATGTTATGTCGTGGTCTGATTGTATCAAGTCATGATTGCTCTTTTGTTTGTGATTGCTTTGTTCTGAACTTTGCGGGGTTCAGAATTATTTTGGGAATGGACTGGCTTAGGAAGTATGCGGCGAAGGTTGATTGCGAGAGGTTGGAAGTGACAGTCGAGAATGTGGAGGGGCGAAAGGTTGTGATACGATGTAAGCATGAAGAAGGCGTCTTCATGAGCTTCATGTATTCGCTGGTTGTTCCACTGGATGGACTGTCATTAGTGCCAATCGCGAATGGATTCGAGGATGTCTTTGACGAAGTCAAAGGGTTGCCGCCACATAGAGAGATCGAGTTTCGTATAGATCTAGTTGAAGGAGCCAGACCTGTTGTGATGCCTCTTAGGCGGATGGCGCCTAGGGAACAGCAGGAGTTGAGGGTGCAAGTTGATGATCTTTTGCAGAAAGGATTCATTCGGCGTAGTGTGTCCGAGTGGGGTGCACCAGTTGTGTTTGCAACCAAGGCAGATGGGTCGTTGAGATTGTGCGTCGATTATCGTGAGCTGAATAAGGTGACTAAGAAGAACAAGTATCCATTGCCGAGAATAGATGACTTGTTTGATCAGCTTCACGAGGCTAAGGTGTTTTCTCAGATGGATTTGGCAACGGGATTTCACCAGTTGAGAGTGGCTAAGGATAGTGTGCCGAAGACTGCTTTTAGGACACCATCCGGTTTCTTTGAGTGGCTGGTAATGCCGTTTGGATTGACTAACGCGCCAGCCTATTTTGTGGATCTTATGAATAGAGTGTTCAGAGATCAGTTGAACAAGTTTGTACTTGTGTTCGTGGATGATATTCTGATTTATTCCAGAACGGAAGAAGAGCACAAGACGCACTTGCGTATTGTTTTGGAAATCTTGCGGAAACATCAGCTGAAGGCTAAGTTTTCGAATTTTCACTTCTGGAAGAGTGAAGTGAGGTTCTTAGGCCATGTGATTTCTGGAAGTGGAATAGCGGTTGATCCCGCTAAGGTGGCAGCAATCCAGGATTGGGTTATACCTAAGAATGCATCGGATGTGAGAAGTTTTCTTGGATTAGCAGGATATTATCGACGGTTTATCAAAGACTTCTCCAAGGTAGCTGCACCATTAACAGGATTGACAAAGAAGAACCTAGTGTTCAGATGGGATGATAGGTGTGAGCAAGCTTTCAGAATCCTGAAAGAAAGATTGACGAGTGCTCCTGTTTTGACTATTCCAAGTGGGAATGATGAGATGGTGGTTTACACCGATGCATGTGGTACTGGACTTGGAGCAGTGCTGATGCAGAGGGATAAAGTTGTTGCGTATGCCAGTCGACAACTGAAGCCGCACGAAAGGAATTACCCGACTCATGATTTAGAGTTAGCGGCGATTGTTTTTGCTCTGAAGATGTGGAGACATTATCTGTTGGGAGTTCGATTCGAGTTGTTTACGGATCATAAGTCGTTGAAGTATCTTTTCTCCCAAAAGGATTTGAACCTTCGGCAGCAACGATGGCTAGAGTTTTTGGCATCATATGATTTTGGTATAGCTTATACTCCGGGAAAAGGTAACGCAGTGGCAGATGCGTTAAGTCGAAGACATGCAGGATTGGGAGCCATGTTTTCAGAATGGAAGAATCTCGAGTACTTAGCTGGTTTTGACTTCAGGCCTAGATGTGAATTGGAACTTGAGATGTTGGCAAACTTATCGATAAGACCGACTCTTGTGGAGAGAATTGGCGAGAGTCAAAAGCGAGATGATAAGCTTGTCAAGATTATCCGTGATTTAGAATCTGGATTGGAACCAGAAAAGGATAAAGGATTCTAGGTCGATCGAGAAGGTTGGCTTCGAAAGCAAGGACGACTAGTTGTTCCCGATATAGATGAATTGAGAAGTGAAGTTCTGAAGGAAAGTCATCACTCGAAGTTGACAATTCATCCAGGTGGAAATAAGATGTATCGGGATATGAAGAGAACCTACTACTGGGAAGGTATGAAGAAGGATGTTGGAAATTTCATTTCCAAATGTATGAACTGCCAGTTGGTAAAAGCCGAACAGAAGAAGCCAAGTGGATTGCTTCAGCCATTAGAAGTTCCTACATGGAAGTGGGAACAAGTGTCGATGGATTTTATTGATGGATTGCCTAGAACCAGAACGGGAAATGAAGGAATTTGGGTCATCGTTGATCGTCTGACTAAGAGTGCAAGATTCATTCCTGTTCGATCGACTAGGACTGCATCAAAGTTGGCTGAATTGTATGTTAAGTGGATAGTTCGATTTCATGGTATTCCGAAGAGTATAGTGAGCGATCGAGATCCATTGTTCACTAGTGGATTTTGGAAGAGCTTCCAGGAAGTTTTGGGGACTGAGTTATGTTTGAGTACAGCTTATCACCCTCAAACAGATGGTCAGACCGAGAGAGTTAACCGAGTTTTGGAAGATCTCCTCAGAGCTTGTGTTTTGGATTTTGGAGGATCATGGGAAGATCACCTTCATTTGGTAGAGTTTTCATACAACAACAGTTACCAGTCAAGCATTGGTATGGAACCATATGAGGCGTTGTATGGAAGACCGTGTAATTCTCCGACATGTTGGATAGAGACAGGAGAAAAGCTGATGCTTGGGCCAGAGATGATTCGTCAGACTTCAGACTGTATAGAGATCATTCGGCAACGAATGAAGGCAGCCCAAGACCGTCAGAAGAGTTATGCCGATAAGCGTCGAAAAGGTTTGGAATTCGACGTAGGAGATATGGTTTTTGTGAAGATTTCTCCACTGAAGAATGTTATCCGATTCGGGAAGAAAGGGAAATTGACTCCGATATTTGTTGGACCATTTCCGATTATCGAGCGAATTGGAAAGCTCGCTTATAGATTGGAATTACCAGAGAAGATGTCGGGTGTGCACAATGTTTTTCATGTATCATATCTACGGAAGTATGTGCACGACTCGAATGCGGTGGTTTCTGCTGGTAGCTGTGAAGATTTCGAAGTTGATCCAGTCGATAGAAGACCTCGTAAGCCGCTTCGTGTTGTGGAGATCGACACGAAACAGCTTAGGAGGAAGGTAGTTAAGTTGCTCAAGATACAATGGAGTGACGATGATAACGACTGTACGTGGGAGGTGGAAGAGAGGATGAAAGCAGCTCATCCTGAACTCTTCGAGGTATGGCCCTAAGGTGTCGTCTCATCTCACGATATTGTAACTTGTTCCAAGTCTTAGAATTCTGTACGCTAAGCTAGAATTGGATGCATGGTTTGCTGATTGTTATGGATGGTAGGCGTACAGAATAGTCTTTGATTGCTTTGTTTGTTTGGAATTTCGAGGGCGAAATTCCTAAGGGGGAGAGAATGTAACGACCCGTATTTTTACGGATCGAAAAGTTTGTCAAAATCTGGAAGTTTCAGCATTTTTAAGTCGTTTCAGATTTTAGGCATGATTTGTCTAAGTCCTAGGTCGTGAACGACCTAAGAGGTAAGTCGTGACCGACCTATAGGATGTTAGGGTTGGTGACCTAAAGATTTGGAGTTAGGTCGTATGATGGATGGTAAGGGTTTAGGTCGTAGACGACCTAAGAGTTAACGGCCTTGAGATATGTCGTTAGGTAAGCATATGTCGTGTAGGAAGTAAGTCGCAGGTTGAGGCTTAGGTCGTAGCCGACTTAAGAACAGTTGGCTACTTATAGGATCATGACCGAGTTAAGTGGTAAGTCGTGAGCGACTTAAGGAAAGTCTGCGACCTAAAGAGTTAGCGAGTTAGCGAGTTAGCGAGTTAGCAAGGAAGCGTGTCAGTATTAGGTCGCATAGTAGTTGATTTGTTAAGTCATAGCTTGGTTAAGTCGTAAGGTTACGTGGGTGTGATAGGTCGAAGCTGTTACTAGGTCGCATGGGTTAGGTTGCCCCTGTTGTTATGTCGTAACCCAGTTATGTTAAGTCGGAGGCCCTTCTCAGTTGAGTCGTAGGCGCGCATGCTATAAGTCGTAACCGACTTAGGAGATAGCTGTTATGATGTGAGTCATAGACAGGTGAGCGTTAGGTCGCTAAGAAGATAGTCTGGTTAGGTCGTAGAAGCCAGCAGTTGTTAGGTCTTAGGGTTTTAAGTCGTAAGTCGTGAACGACTTATGAAGGCAGACGACCTAAGGGTTTCAGCTATAAATAGGAGAGTTTCTCTTCATTTTTGGGATCCGGATTTTGAAGCGACGAAGTGCTGTCATTTTGAGAGCTCGACTTCTACACTTCTTCACTTCTTTTCTCCACTCTAATCTAGTGCTTCCATCCATCCAAGTTGAAGATCAAATTGAAGATTCAAGAGCTTAGATTGAAGATCTTCATCTTTTCAAGAGAGATTTCATCGTTTGAAGTGGATTGGTGATAGATCGAGCTTGATCCTTCGCTGTCCAGATCTAAAGCGTGTTGATTTGGGTTTGTTTTGGAGATTTGGTGAGTGGTGATTATTGAAAGTACACGTGTAGTACTAAGGATCGTGTAATATGGTATGTTAATGTGGAAACTAGTAATAACAGTAAAGTACAAATTAAAGTAAGCACACCAGGAATTTTTATACTGGTTCGAACTTCCCGTTCTATGTCCAGTCCCAGAATACCCTCTGGATTTAAACTAAACCCCTCACTTAACCCGGAGGAATAGGTATACGACACCTAAGCAGCCGAACAGGAATTTTTCCGCCTCAACAGCCGAGAGGACTTCGATTTAATAAAAATAGTTTGTTGACGAATGTGTTCTGAATAACACTGATTGTCTTTTGATAGTACAGCTTTCCTATAATCAAATCCTCAAGAGTATATATGTGTGTGAAGATTTAGAAGGAAGATAATCACGTAGAATCGAAGTATATGAATAAATTCAAGGATTCTAGTGATATTAAATAAGAATAAATGCTTTTATTTGCAGAAATGAATAGAGATTAGATTTCAGAAATATAAACAAGAATCGGTGATTGTAGAAGTGAATTGAATATGTTTATATAGTTGTAGAAGAGTTGTAATCTTTCATGAAGAGTTTTAGTTAACAGTTGTGTCCATACCTCTTGAAATGGAGGACATTCCTCTTCATGAAATGATCGCGTCTCTTCAGAAAACTAGCCGTTTTTCTCTGGTCGGTCGACCGGAAAACCTGGCCGGTCAGCTGAGTTTAAAACGTATAAAAAACAGAAAGTCACTGTGCACATGATACAGGGTCGGTCGACCGAGGATCCTGGTCGGTCGGCCGACCTGGTGTTATATGCACAGTGAATATAGTTTTTGCCATAAAATGTTTTGTGTGCGTGTGTGACTATTTGAGGAATGATTTTAACATTGTTCTAAGACTCAAATAAAATAAAATATCCATACTAATCTCTGGATTGTTAGATTATCTCCTTTGTAGTGCACGGTATGCACTTATTCACTTTTTGTCGCTTTCATATAGTATTCTCGTCGTATGATCTCTGAAGCTTGTGTCATGAATCAAAACTCATGAATCAACATTCTCCCCCTTTTTGATTGATGACAATACTTATGTGACGAAGTAATATTGACATATATATTATAGTTCTCCCCCTGAATATATGGCGACTTTTCTGCAAAAATTTGTTAGTTTGCATACATTTGTCCCCCTTTGTCATCGACAAAAAGGAATACTTATAACAGATTAAAGTAATGCAAAACATTTAAATTTACATGGTACATTCTTGAGCTTAATTAGAAATAATTTAAAGATGTTTGCATAGAACATAACAAAACAATTAATTAAAAAACAAATAAAGTACAAGAAATTCTTGAAAGTAAAAAAATACTACAATTACTCCTCATCATCGTCGGTATCCAACTGTTTTGGATGAAGATTTTCATCGAGAGGAGCCGGTTCCTTACCCCGTCTTTGAGTGGTAGGTGCGGGAGTTGCCGATGTGCTGGAACTTGTGTTCTCAGATGTACGTTCGGTCGGCTGAAATCCCTGGGTCGGTCGACCGAGTTGAGGTTCAGAATAGTGCTGAAACTTTCGGGAAGAACTTCGGTCGACTGGTGCAGGGTATTCGGTTGACTGAGTTAAAAAATGTTATAATGTCATCCTGGAAACAAGTTCGGCTGACCGAGACAGGTTGTTCGGTCGACCGACTTGTAAGAAATCTGTTTTTAAAAACCTCTCGGGACAGCTTCGGTTGACCGATTCAGATTTTTCGGTCGACCGAGGCATGTGAACAGACTAGTTTATGCTGTCTTTCAAACAAGAATTATAGAAGTATAATTATATTATTACATTATATATATCTATACATCTTATTCAAAATAATAACATATATATAGTAAATTATAGCCATGGTGCATCAGCATCGACGTTCCCATGAATTTGGAGATGGAACGTTTTCTACCGGTGACCATATTGAAGCTATTGGAGATTGAACATGGTTAGAAGGAGATGGAGTTCTGTAAGAAGGTTCAGCAACATCATCCTTCTTAGATGAACAAAATTTCATGGCAATCTTTTCAAGAAAGCTTAAACGTCTTGCCGTGACTTTCTGTTCGTAATAAAGTTCCCTTTGCATATTCATCTGTTGTTGTTGGTAGTGATGAATTTCATCAATCTTTTGTTTGGTTGATGGAGATACTACCATTTCCTTTTTCCCTTTCTTTTTATCAGGTGTATAACCCGTATGGGAGTCTTCCCATGGTTTCCACCTGTGTCGGGGGTCATTATCTGGAGAGGGAAATTCTAAAACACGATTAGGCATTGGAAAAGTAGGTTGGGGACCATTTTCAGTGATGCGATCAGAATAGTCGTCGTCCGAGGATGTATAAGAAAGATGAGAATTTTCAGAATTGTAGACATCATTGTTAGAAGACATTTTTGTTTCAAGTTCTTGTTTTGTAAGTAGATTTTTTTTTGTATCTTATGTTCTATTCAATAAACATATGTATGTATATATAACCATTTATTTCTAAAAAAATAGTGGTTTAAAATCAAATTTTGGTTTTAATCACAGAACTTTTTAAACAAAAACTGTTTGTAAATGAATGACATACAATGCTTTAGAGTCAAAAATAGTATATTTTGAAATTAAGTGTTAATGGTACAAATTAGAAACAGAGCTGGAACAAGAAACACCCATAGCTCAAGTGGCTATACTACAACATCTAGCATATAAGTCAGAAGTCATGAGTTCGAGTGCCGCTTTGGTCAGAAATAAAATAATTTTTGTTTTTCCATATTTTTGCATATTTTTATTCATAAGTCTTTAAACGACATTATACCTAAATCACGTCTTAGTTTTATAAAAGTATTCTCATTTAGTGGTTTAGTAAAAATGTCAGCTATTTGATTTTCAGTGTTGATAAATTCTAGATTAATTAATCCTTTTTCCAAACAATCACGAAGAAAATGATGTCGAATATCAATGTGTTTTGTTCGTGAGTGATTGACCAGATTTTTAGAAAGATTTATTGCACTGGTATTATCACAATAAATTATTGATTTTTCAAGATGACAATTAAAATCTTGTAATGTCTGTTACATATATACGACTTGTGCACATGCCAAAACAACAGATATATATTCTGTTTCACATGTTGATAAAGAAACACAGTTTTGTTTCTTACTAAACCAAGAAACTAAGGAACGTCCAATGAAGTGACACGTTCCGCTCGTACTTTTTCGATCCGTCCGACTTCCTCCAAAATCAGCATCACTATAGGAAACTAATTCGAAAGGACATTCTTTCGGATAAAATAGTCCAAAATCTTTGGTTTTAGTTAGATATCGAATAATGCGTTTAACTGCTCTCATATGTGATTCTTTGGGATTTGCTTGAAATCGAGCACACAAACAGACACTCATCATAATATCGGGGCAACTCGCTGTTAAATAGAGTAAAGAACCTATCATACTACGATATAACTTTTGATCAACACTTTTGCCATCTTCATCTCTATCGAGATGAACCGTTGTACTCATGGGAGTTGGTTTGGCAGCAGTGTTTTCAAGACCAAAACGTTTGATTAAATTATAGCAATATTTCTCTTGATTAATAAAAATTCCATTTTCAATTTGTTTAATTTGTAATCCAAGAAAATATGACAATTCTCCCATATGAGACATTTCAAATTCATTTGTCATTATAGTTGAAAATTCTTGACATAATTTTTCATTTGTCGAGCCGAAAATAATATCGTCAACATATATTTGAATTATTAAAATATCTTTATTAGTTTTCTTAATAAAAAGTGTTTGATCTACTTTACCGATTTCAAAACCAGATTCTAATAAATAACCTTTAAGACGATCATACCAAGCACGTGGTGCTTGTTTTAAACCATATAACGCCTTTTTAAGTTTATATACATGATCTGGAAATTTTTCATGATTGAACAAAGGTGGTTGTTCAACAAAAACATTTTCTTTTATGAATCCATTTAAAAATGCACTTTTAACATCCATTTGATATAGTTTAAAATTATGAAAACACGCATAAGCTAATAGTATTCGTATTGCTTCAAGTCGGGCGACTGGAGCAAACGTCTCTTCGTAATCAATACCTTCTTCTTGATTATATCCTTGTGCAACTACTCTAGCTTTATTCCTTGTTATATTTCCTAGTTCATCTGCTTTATTTTTGAAAACCCATTTAGTACCGATGACTGATTGGTCACTGGGTCTAGGAACGAGTTCCCAAACTTCGTTTCGTTCGAATTGATTTAATTCTTCTTGCATGGCAAGTATCCAGTAGTCATCAGTTGAAGCTTCTTTTATATTCTTAGGTTCTATGTTAGAAAGAAAAGCTACATGACCAACTTGATTTAATTGATGTCTGGTTTTAACATTCGTATTAACTTCTCCAATTATATTTTGCACAGGATGATCTCTTAAAATTCTAGGTGGAGATTTTATTATATCAGACGTCACGTTTGTATTGGTTTCATGAATATCAAAATTTTCATTTGCATTATTATTTTCATTCTGAGTAGATTCATCATCAGAATCAATAGTAACACTTGGATTTATATTTTTAAAATTTTCGTTGAAAGAAACATGTAAACTTTCTTCAATAATTTGAGTTCGTTTATTATAAATTCGATAAGCCTTGCTTCGTTCCGAATATCCAACGAATATACCTTCATCGGATTTTGGATCGAATTTACCTAGTTGATCTTTAGTATTTAAAATAAAACATTTCGAACCAAGAACTTTTAGATATGAAATATTTGGTTTTCTTCCATTTAGAAGTTCATATGGTGTATTTTTAGTTAATGGACGAATAGAAACGCGATTTAGTACGTAACAAGCAGTGGCTACAGCTTCTGCCCAAAAATGTTTCGATAAAGTTGTTCCATTTAGTAAAGTTCTTGCACATTCTTGTAACGTTCTA
This sequence comes from Allium fistulosum, assembly GCA_030737815.1. NCBI lineage: Eukaryota > Viridiplantae > Streptophyta > Magnoliopsida > Asparagales > Amaryllidaceae > Allium > Allium fistulosum. Next base: position 692,343,392 of record CM060903.1, on the reverse strand, counting down.
TTTTTCCTTTCTACAACTCCATTTTGTTGTGGTGTTCTAGGAAAAGAGAAATTATGGTTAATACCTTTCTTGTTACAAAATTGTTCAAAAACTTCATTTTCAAATTCGCCTCCATGATCACTTCTTATATTTTTAATCTTCAATGTTTTAATATTTTGAATTCTTTTAACAAAAACTTTAAAATTATCAAAAGTATCACTTTTATTTTTCAAAAAGAAAATCCAAGTATATCTAGAGAAATCGTCTACAATAACAAAAACATATCTATTATGGTTAATAGATTGTACTTGAGTTGGACCAAAAAGATCCATGTGTAAAAGTTCAAGTGGTTGTTCTGTAGATATTACTTTCTTTGATTTAAAAGAAGATTTTGTTAATTTTCCTAATTTACATGCATCACAAAATATGTTAGTTTCGAATTTTATATTGGGTAATCCTTTAACTAATTTATTTTTCGCAAGTTTGTTGATGGTATTAAAATTTATGTGACAAAATCTTTTGTGCCAAAGACAAGAATCGTTTTCTTTAGCTACTAGACACAAATTTGAATCATTATTAACATTCATATTTAGGATATAAATATTTTTATCTCTATTTCCTTCGAAAATGATGTTGTGATTTTTATCAAAAATGTTACATTTATTTTCTGAAAATGTTATATTAAAACCTTTATCGCATAGTTGACTAATACTTAATAAATTATGTTTTAAATTTTTAACTAATAAAACATCAGTAATGAGAGGTAAATTAGATGTACCGTTGCTATTAACATTGCCTTTGCCGATGATATATCCTTTTGAGTTATCTCCAAAGGTGACTGCTCCTCCATTTGAGTATATAATGTTTGATAACATTTCTTTGTTTCCAGTCATGTGTTTTGAGCAACCGCTATCTAAAATCCATTTTCCTCTCTTCTTATGTGGTACCTGCAAAATTTATAAAAAGTTGGTACCCAATCTTTTTAGGGTCCTAAGAGTTAGATCTTAGGAAGCCAAACCCATACGGGTTCAGAATTCCCTTTATAGACATAATTTTTTTTATTATGAACAGTTTCCATAAAACTTTTGATATGTTTATTCCTTATCAATGTATTATTTGTTTTTGGAATCCATATCTTAATAGTTTTAGTATTTGAATAAACTGTTTTCCTAATATCTTTCTTAATTTTATTATTAGTTTTACTTTTAGCAAAATTATTTTGTTTCTTAAATCCTAGTCCAGATTTATTGTTAGGAGTTTGAGAGTTTTCTAATATACTAGAAAGATTTTCTCTTCCTTTATTGAAATTAGAAACATTTTTAGAAATATCATCAAATTTTATTTTAAGACTATATTTTTCTAACTCTAAATCCTTAATCTTAGATATTAAACTATTATTTTCAAAAAGTAAAACATCATTTTTATTTTTCTGAATTTCTAGTTCCTCAGAAATTGACGTAATTTGAGAAGATAAGTTAGAATTCGATTGTTGAGAGATTTCAAGTTCTTCTTCCAATATTACCTTCTCATCTTTTAACATATCTACTTCTAAAGCTGTTCTATCTAACTTTCTTTGCAACTCCTTATTTTTCTTTTTAAGTTGTTTTGTTAAATTTACTAATTCAGAATTTATTTCAATTAAATCTTCAAAAGTAAAATCACTTACATCGTCTGATGAAGCCATGAAGCATACATTTGCTTGTTCATTATCACTTTCGCTCTCTGATGAGGATGATGAGTCAGTGTCGTCCCAAGTGACTGAAAAAGCTTTTCGTTTGGTTTTGTCCTTCTTGAAATTATTCTTTTTACGATCTGGACAATCTTTCTTCATGTGTCCTTTCTTATGACATTCATAACATTCCATTGTTGAAGATGATGGTTTGCTGCTATTGGAATTGTTGTTGGAATTATTTTTGTTTCCCTTGAATTTGTTTCTGTTGAATTTCAAAAACTTTTTGAAATTTTTAGCGATCATGGCCATATCTTCATTATCTGAGTCGGAATCATCTTTTTCTGCTTGGAATGCTACATTTTTCTTTTCTTGTGCTCCATTTCGTTTTGCCTGCAAATTTACTTCGTAGGACATTAAATTACCTATCAACTCTTCTGGTTTTAATGTTGACAAATCAGTTGCTTCTTCAATAGCTAGGACTTTTCGTTCCCATTCATCCGTTAAAGAATTCAAGATTTTTGTGACAACATCAAAATCAGTAAACTTTTGTTCTAGTGATAATAAAGCATGATAAATATCCTGAAATCTAGAGTACATGTCATTTATAGATTCATTTGGCCTCATTTTAAAATTTTCAAATTGATGTTTCAACATAGAAATTTTGCTCAATTTAACTTTGTTCGTTCCTTCATGTGAAACTTTAAGAGTTCTCCAAATCTCATAACCGGAAGTGCACATACTAACTCTATTGAATTCATTTCTATCTAATGCACAAATAAAATATTCATTGCTTTTGCATTTGAAGTAGCATCTAGTTTTTGTGTGTTACTCCAAGTTGAGTATTCTCCAGTAGGAGTTGTATACTCTCTTTGTATAATATTCCAGATATCAAATCCACTTGATTGCATATAGATTCTCATTCTAGTTGACCAATAATTGTAATTTATACCATTGAAAAGTGGAGGTCGTGAAGTCGATTGACCTTCTGTGAAACTAGAATTAGTGTGAGTGTTAACATCATTAATTTGTGTGGTTGCCATATTACTAAAAGTAAATATCAAATAACTTTGTGATGGTAATAGGATGACCTTGCTCTGATACCAAATGAAAGTACACGTGTAGTACTAAGGATCGTGTAATATGGTATGTTAATGCGGAAACTAGTAATAACAGTAAAGTACAAATTAAAGTAAGCACACCAGGAATTTTTATACTGGTTCGAACTTCCCGTTCTACGTCCAGTCCCAGAATACCCTCTGGATTTAAACTAAACCCCTCACTTAACCCGGAGGAATAGGTATACGACACCTGAGCAGCCGAACAGGAATTTTTCCGCCTCAACAGCCAAAGAGGACTTCGATTTAATACAAATAGTTTGTTGACGAATGTGTTCTGAATAACACTGATTGTCTTTTGATAGTACAGCTTTCCTATAATCAAATCCTCAAGAGTATATATGTGTGTGAAGATTTAGAAGGAAGATAATCACGTAGAATCGAAGTATATGAATAAATTCAAGGATTCTAGTGATATTAAATAAGAATAAATGCTTTTATTTGCAGAAATGAATAGAGATTAGATTTCAGAAATATAAACAAGAATCGGTGATTATAGAAGTGAATTGAATATGTTTATATAGTTGTAGAAGAGTTGTAATCTTTCATGAAGAGTTTTAGTTAACAGTTGTGTCCATACCTCTTGAAATGGAGGACATTCCTCTTCATGAAATGATCGCGTCTCTTCAGAAAACTAGCCGTTTTTCTCTGGTCGGTCGACCGGAAAACCTGGCCGGTCAGCTGAGTTTAAAACGTATAAAAAACAGAAAGTCACTGTGCACATGATACAGGGTCGGTCGACCGAGGATCCTGGTCGGTCAGCCGACCTGGTGTTATATGCACAGTGAACATAGTTTTTGCTATAAAATGTTTTGTGTGCGTGTGTGACTATTTGAGGAATGATTTTAACATTGTTCTAAGACTCAAATAAAATAAAATATCCATACTAATCTCTGGATTGTAAGATTATCTCCTTTGTAGTGCACGGTATGCACTTATTCTCTTTTTGTCGCTTTCATATAGTATTCTCGTCGTATGATCTCTGAAGCTTGTGTCATGATTCCAAACTCATGAATCAACAATTATCTCTCACACGGATCCAAAGGAGTATATCGGATTGTTGGCTCGATTTGGTGTTAAAATAGTGATTTCCATGCATTTTCTTTATCCTAAGTGTAGATCCATATAGATCCATTGTTCATGATGATGTTACATCCATTTTATCATATGTTAACCTATGCAAGTTCATTCATCAAGTTTGTAGAGATATTGTTCATGTTTTCATGCTTGTTGGACTTTCAACTCTTTAATTACGAAAATGCCATTATTGTTATAATTGTCTACTTAGATCATATTTGAATGCTTGATTGCTTGGATTAATGTTTGATTTGATTGATTGTTATGAATTAGATGATTGATGGTTTGATTTAGACCGAAGGTGATTCAAAAGCTAAGAGAAAGGCTCTTGAATTGGGAAAGCTGCTCGTGGCATATGTAGCGGGATGATGAAGCTCTTATGCATAGATTTGACGATGTGATGTTGAGATGAGGCTTTGCGAGGATGTGATGAAGCGAGGCAATCATGTGATGAAGACTTGGTTTAATCCAGACGGGGTCATTCCAAGCATGTTGATAACTCGGTGATATGATTCGAGTTGAGGATAATGGATGGATATGAGAATAGTCGTCGAGGAGGATGACTAGGAGGCTTGGGTCTCATCGTTGTTGAAGGTTCTAGCATGCTCAAAGCAAGAGTACGTTTGGACAGATTCGATAGTCCCAACGGCCAACTGTTGATGGTCGAGTACTCTGGGCAGATTCGATAGTCCTAGGCACGGGCTACGACGATGTGCGGAGTACTGTCTAGAACCGGGGTTTCCATTAGCCCTTGACGGACGGCTGAAAGAATGTGCCAGTCATTCAATTAACGGTGAAATCGAAGCAATGGTAACAGTGATAGCCAGAGTCATGGATGTTTGGTTGTATCGTCATTCGGTCTCAAGAGCAGTGTTTTCTGGGTGCTTATCTGATCTTGGTTTAGGCCTTGGGGGTTTGTGCTTGAAAAACATCGCCCTTGACTCGAGTGATAATTGCTTTATGTTAGATTGTATTCTTTTCTATGTCGCTTCTGCTTAGTGTGTGTCTGGGGGCTATCACTGTAGAAAGAGGTTGGAGTGGGAGGGTTGTATTCCTATTCCTTTTCCTTTATGCTCTTTTGGTATGTTGTTAGTTAATCTACTGCTCACTAAGACTGTTGTCTGACTCAAGGCTTTATGTTTTAATTCTTATTGCCTTGGGCTGTTCGTCCATTTTGGGATGGGCAGACTAGGTAGCAGGTGACAGGTGCTGATCTTGCTTTTCACGGTGCTGATATCGAAGACGAGCTGGAGTATTGCATATTATTTCTTACTATATGTACTGGATGTTCCGCTGCTTTGTATTCTTTGAGTGATATGTAGTGAGGCTTGTTGTATTGTCTATTCAGATGCTTGTATTCAACTATTATGAAGTTTTATATGATGGCATTCTATTCTGTGAAGCTTCTCTATATATATTTTCTATTGTATTTTGTCTATGCGCTGTGAGTAATACGATAGATTCTGTTGTTTTAATTTACCTTGACAATCGTCCATGGTCGCCTGGCACACTTTACAGCGCACTATCTCTAGATTCGGTGCAGGGGTCATGGGCGGTCGTCACAAATATTATGATTTTAAAACTAAACCCATGGTTTTTCACATAAGAATCTTTTTTTCTAAACCAAACCAAGATGCTAACTTTTCTTTCAGTATACAACATATACCATATCCATTCACAAACATACATACAACACCATATACATAAAACAAATCCATAACTTTACATACATAAACAACATCCAAATTCCAATTTCAAGTCTAATATAATATGTCATCCAAACATCCACTTATATAACACACAACAGCATTATTGAATCAAACTTTTAACATAATCAACAACCACATATAATAACACAAACTTTTCCACATATAAAGTTTTAAACTTTAATTTGTAACCAAGTAGTTTACTCACCATAATTTTGCAAAACCATTTGAAAACCTTTTTCCATTTTTCAAACTTGATCTTTGAACCTTGCACCTTGAGGTAGGCTCGGCCTAGGTGGTTCAACCATGGCACTTAGGGCATGGCCATGCTATGGCTCGGCCATGATCTGGTTATGGTATGGCCAAGATGAAACAAGAGGGATGCAGGCTTGTTTTGGAAGGAGTGTTGAAATTGAAAAAGAAGGGCTTTAAACAAGTTTTGAATCATTTAAACAAAATAAACTTTGAAATTTAAAACATGAAAAATCATTTTGGAATCCATTAAAGTTTGTTAAGAGCTTTAGGAATTTTGCAACATGAAAATGGAATGAGAAATAAAAATTTTGGAATTAGTTTTTATAAGTATATATACTAAATTACCACAATACCCCTTTAACTTACCCTCCACACATTGAATGCTATGTCACCATCCCTTCCACCTCACCATGCAAATCCACCCCCATATTGTCTCCCCTCACCATTCCCAAAACCAACATGTTAAAGAAAAGTGTACTTATGTTGGAAAAGTCTTTTTTTTAATAATATATATATATATATATCTTTTTATATAAAATCTTACTTTATATTATATATATTCACTTAAGTTTTTTATATATATATATATATATATATATATTCACATGCATTCAAACATGTTTAAAGAAATTTATAAATGTATCTATGTGTACACAAAAGTGTTACGACCTTTTTGATAACTTTTAGCTGACGAAAAGTCATAAATCCAAAAAACAAATTCCGGTCACATTTTCTGTTTTCCATCGAACTATATATTTTTGTAAATTAATTTTGAAAATGATTTCACCATCATTAATTATTATTTAAAAGAGTTTTATTTTAAGTATAAAACCTATTATTATAATATTTAAAATTAATTAAATATTCGCAAGTCAAAGTAGTGACATTCTGGGCTGTTACAGTATTTTGTTGTAGTGGTAGTCATAGAATGCAGTAATGGCCATCATAATCCAAATGGACTTCATCATGGCTACAGGTAGAAAGATCTCCTCATAGGCAACACCTTAAATTTATTGAAATCCTTTCGCAAGTAGCCTAGCCTTAAAAATCTTTACTTGTCCATCTACATTTATCTTTTTCTTAAAAATCCATTTGCAGCCGATGGGTTTTATACCTCCGGGTACATCCAATAAAATCCATAGTTTTTTTCTTACATGGAATACATCTCGGATTTCATTGCTCCAAGCCATATTGTAGAGTCTTTACTTTATAGTGCATGTTGGAAAAATAAAGGAGTGTTGTCATCTAAGACACGGTCTTCCTTCTCGTCATCCACTAGAAAACCGTATTTTCTGGTGCGTGAGATTCTCTACTAGACCTTCTACTAGGTTGCATGTTTTCATATATGGGTGAACTTGGTTCTTCCACTGGTTTGACCTTATTGTTAAGATCTCATCCAAGTCTACTATTTCACTGTTAATTTCCTTTGATAGAAATTCCTTTTCCAAAAAGACAACGTGCCGAGAGACAATAACCTTTCGTTCCTTAATATTGTGGAATATATATCCCATTGAGTTTTTGGGATATCCTATAAATTTACACAGTACTGATCTTGCCGCTAGTTAATTCGGACCAACATTCTTAACATAGATCGGACAATCCCATTTCTTCATATACTTGAGTTGGGGTTTCTTACTGTCCTACTTCTCATATAGTGTTTTAGGCACGGATTTAGTGGGCAACAAGTTTAACATAGCGATGTGGTTTCTAGGGCATATCCCCAATAGGACAGAGGTAACTCAACTTTACTCATTATATAATGAACGATATCTAATAGGGTTTGATTCCTTTGCTTCGACACACCGTTGTGTTGCGAAGTATTAGATGGAGTATCCTAAGAGATTATCCCATTATCCTTTAAGTACTATTGGAGTTCTTGTCCAACGTACTCACCTCCTCGATTAGATCGAAGACTCTTAATATTACGGTTCGTTTGCTTTTCTACTACATTCTTATACATACGGATTTCTCATAGATATCATACTTATTCTTCATAAGATACACATATTCTAGTCTCAAGAAATCATTAATGAAGGTAACAAAGTAAGAACTATTATTCAGGGTGATTACAGCATCGGGCCATATATCACTATGTACTAGCCATAAGAGTTCATCAACTTTTTCATTGCTTCTACCTATGGCGTGTTTGGCCATCTTTCCTTTGAGGCATGACTCAAGCATGCCAAATGATTTCGAATCAAGCGACAGGAGAAAACCTTCGGTGTTCAATTTGTATAGGCATTTCTCACTAATGTAACCTAACCTACAATGCCAAAAATAACTATCATTTATAATGTTAAAAGAACTATTCACCGAACACACATAACTAGTATTGATCACATAAATTCCATTTTCAAGAACACCATCGCAAACTTTATTTCCATTCAAACTAATGTTCATAACATTATTTGCATAGTAAAATATATACCCAGCCTTAGAAAATCTATAAACCAACACAACATCTAGTAATTATTTAATATCAACACTACTTCACTTGGCAAACATAAACGATAATCTTCTACTGTCGTTGCATTTACAATAGATCCATCAGCAAATTGGAGCCTTATCTTTCCATTTGCCAGGCGGCAGTAGTTCCTTTGCCCTTGTAACAAATTACAGATATGAGTTCCAGATCTAGTATCTAAAACTGAATACATTTTATTGATTGCAAAGTAGTTTCAAATCATGAATGTACCTGACGGAGCTGTAGAATTGTTCTGATTTCTTTCTCTAACAATCTTTAGGTATTCAACACAGTTCCTATAACAAACCAAATATTCGACCCTCAAAAATCGACACTAATATGTCCACTGTATCACACGCCGAACATTCAAGTGCCAGAAATACCGATTTGTTAGGGTGAAAGAAGAAGGTAGAAGATAGAAGAAAACAAAAAAACACAGAATCTCACAACGTAGCGAATAATATATAATACAACAATGATCTTTACAAAAAGAAAACATCTTTATTCATATATACAACATAAGAGTACACTAGACTTATCCTAAGTTTGGACAGTTATAGAAACCTGTCCTTATATTGACAAACATACAGACTCTATAATACGGCGGAAGTGAAATATATGTGAATACTTCTTGACCATCTAGCTCCTCTCCAACTCCAAAGTATCCAGCTAAACCTGGGAAAACATGGTCGGTCTAACCCGGGCATTACATGGAATAACGCCCGGGTCAGGCTGGTAAACCAGTGTGAGTAAAACTCGATAATAAGTAACAACCAGACTGATTTCTACATTTGAAAACTTTTCAAACAAAGGGTATCTCGTAAGACCACGCCACGCATAAAAATGGATGGGTTTTTACATTACGTTAGCTAAAACATTTTATATCAAAATCCAGTGATATTATCATAGTGTCTAGGTTTAAAGTAAATAGATAAAATAGCTGAAATGCTTGCATCTCACATTCCAACATACTAGGTTCTACAATCGAAAACGTAAGGCACGTATTGGAGACTGGATCCCAAAAATGGCAAGGTAAGGGACTGCCTTCCGATGACACACCTCCAGAAAATGCGCCGATGCTAACATAGAGCCGACTGCCCCTTTAACATGGCAGACCGGATTACCTCACCCCCTTGACACCGAGGTCTTATACTACCATGGTGTTTGCGCACAGACCAACTCTGAAAGGGACATCTAGAATGGGGTGACCGCTCCTAATGGTTGCTAACCACATAGCTCTGCTGCATACCCTGTTTTTGCCATTCCTCCCGGTTGTGAGGCTTGAGGATACGCTTTACCTATCCAAATAGCAATCCATCTTCGAATGCTAACACTGCCCTCTAGAAGTTAATGCAATGCCAGCATTCATCCATACAAGTTCGTTTTGGGTCTGAACGAAACTGAAGGCACTAACTCTACTACATCCATTTTGGAACCACTCTTAGGATTAGTAGCAGTAGCCCTTGCACTTCAAAGAGCACCATCTTCAATAGTCATCAAGATGTCTTCCACTCGAACGTACATGTTAGTTTGGAGTGGTTTTCGAATATATAAATCCGATCCCCCGATCTCTCCGTACCAACAACCGATAATTTCCGATTGACTCATTCTCAATTCTTTTGGAAGTAAGTATTCGAGTCCTCATCGGAGAACTCGAATTTACATTCATACTTCCTAAGTCAAATTGGGTTAAACTTGATAGTCGGTTATTTAACTATCAAATAAGCAAACAGCAACCAATTTCATTTCAGATTTATTTATCCATAGCAACCACTGAGCCTCAAAACATATCTTTGTTTAATAAATCTCTTTCAAAAACATTCATATATTTATCTTTCCGACATAAGTATATTCATAAAATATTTGTAAGATTTTCCACTACCAAATCTCTAAAAAGGATCTAACTACATTACTTAAACTGGAGAAAAGGATAACTCTAAACACTATTCCTTTGGTGTTAAGTATGGAACAGATATCCCATACCACAATTTTTAAAAGGTCAGCCTCGAGAAACCCAAACCTCAAATTCCTGTTTTATTTATCTTAAATAAATCCTTTAATAAATTTTCTTTATCCATGAAATCCTCTTTGCTTTAACCCAAACCCATTTATAAACATTTATCAACTTCCATACTCATTAATGAACTCTATATAATTATTCGAACCCATTTATATAACTTCTTTATAGCTTTCAAACCTTGTATAAAACCTCCCTTTATAGATATTCAAATGCATTTTTAAAATCTTTGTATAAACATTAAAAACCATTTCTAAAACTCCTTTTCTGAATGCCAAAAATCATTTATAAACTTTTCAAACCAATTGTCAAATCATTCTTCAAATATATTGTTCAAAATAGAATAGATTTGAAGATCATTTCAAAGAAAATGAAATATTTACTTTACAAAACCAAACGGAGGCTCAACGACTACAATGGATTATTATATTTGGGTTTAACTAGTCTAAGTTATATCATAGATTCTGCCAAACATCAAATATATAAGGGATTCACACATAACACACAATTAGTCATAGGTAGATGCCCAAGATATAAATATAGGTACATCCATTATTGGTGAAAAATGTACATATAGAAGTATATAAATATGCTTAAGTTACCATGACCCACTTATTGAAATTAACTTCCTTGTGTTTATCACATTACCGATATTCAACATTTGTGCTAAACAAAAGTCACTTCCCATAAAACGTGTCAACGTTTTATATTCACTACTTTAATTCATTTGGCTATTTATTTGTACAGACGAGAGATCCTTTGATTTAAAATCAATTAGCTTGAAAAGGAGATTGATTTAAAATATAATCGACTAAGTTTAAAAATAGCTTTGAAAAGATTAAAATATATTCAATTAGCTTAAACCCTAATTATATCTTAATTAAATCAAGATTAATTCAAAATTAAACTTTCATTAACTTAATGAACTTGGTTAAGTCCTAATTAACTTCTTAATGTATCTTAGTTAAGGTTAAATCAATTCATTATTAGCTAAAACCTAATTAATTAAAAATTAATTAAATAATCATTTAATTAAATAATAATTAATTAATTAACTAATTAACTTAATTAAACAGTAATTAATCATTAAATTACTTCCTAACTTCATTAATCACTAAATAAAACTTTATTAATCACTAATTAGTCATTAACCTTCTTTAAGTGTTAATTAACCCTTAATCACTTACTTAATTATCAATTAATTACTACTTACTTTTAATTAATTTATTAAATAATAAAATATCAATTTAACTAAACTTAATCTCTTTTTATGCTACTAATTAAGTTTGAAAAACTTTTGCAAAACCATTTCAAAAGAAAACGTTTTAAAACGAAAATCGGAAATTTTGACGAACTGCGTCCATAGCGACTATCACTATGAGCGCAGTTCGCTTAAACATACTTTAAGCAAAAACACTTGCTTATTCTTTCCTATTTCATGTTTAAACATATCTTTTAAAGTTTTTGAGACATAGAAACAAAGATAGAAACTTTGAAATAATTTCCAAACTTTAAATCAAGATAACTTAGTAAACATAAGGTTATACGCTTACTAACTCGGCAACATCGCATTCAAATCTCAAATTCAACACCAAACTCAAATATCCATCAAATCACCATCTACCAATGTAATAACCATTCAATTTTCTCATCATATTATCACCACAATAACACATCATAATAAAGTCAAAAACTTTTCAAAAAAAGTAGTTTTACCCACCTTTATGCTAACTAACTTCGCCCAAACTTCGACTATAACTCGGCAACGCCTCTACGCTCAACTCTAGCTTAAAAATTTAAAACTTTGTAGGGGCTAAGGCCTTAGAATGGATTTGGCCAGAGGTGATTTGGCTTGGTTAGGGCTTTATGGAGTAGTGATGGCCTTGGTTTTTGGAAGAGAGGATGTTGAAATGAAAGTATAAGAAGTATAGAAGGTATGGAAACAAGTTACAACACAAAAGGCTAACTTTTTCTAAATTTTTTGAACAATGAAAGCCATGGAATTTTTAGAGAAGAAGGTTTAGAAAAGAATGAAGTTGGAATGTAAATGAAAATATGTGTGTGAGGGTGTGTAATTATAGATGAAGGAAAGTGGTGAAATTACCATTTTAACCTTAGTATAAAATATCATAACATGTCATTATTTTAACATGTCATTATTTTGACATGTCACATCACCACCTTCCTCCCCCCTCATATATCACATCTCCCCTCTCTCTAGTCACATCCCCTAAGCCATGATGGGTAATGATGATGGTACTTAAGGAAATGACCAGTGAAAATGATACGATTTAGTATATATATAAGTTATATTCTAAAACCATGTCTTGTCACATCACTTGCTAAACATAATTAACATAAGCTAATATATTATTAAGTATATTATTATATGGCTAATTATCTACTATATATGTGTATGTATAGTGCATAATGGCGAACAACGTTCCCGAAAACTTTCCGGTGTCGAAAAGTCGAAATTCCGAAAAACGTTCTTCAGTCACATTTTCTATTTTTCTATGAACTATCTATTTTGGTAAACAAATTTTAAAAATTATTTTACCATCATTATTAAATAATTAAAATAGGTTTATTTGTAAATAAAACCCCATTTATTTATTATTTAAACTTAACTTGAATTCTCGAAGAAATATATAAAATCGATGATATCAACTGTCGATTTTATAAATACATTTTTTTAAAATAAAATAAATTATTTTATTTCATTTTCTTATTTGAATACATATATTAGTGTATGAATCCAGAGCTGTGCACGATCCTTATTTTTTAAAAGCAGTTTTATTGATATTTTGCCTAGAACGATATTTGCAAATTATCAATATTTTACCCCGGTAATTTGTTCACAAATATTTTTCCCAAATAAAATAACTATTATTTACCATATAAAACATGATTATTTCTTACTTTTAAATCCATATCTAAATATTTTAAAAATAAATATAATTATCTAATTGATAAATTTGCAGGTCGTTACATTCTTCCCCCCTTAAAAAAATTTCGTCCTTGAAATTATACAATAATCCTATTCCCAAAAATACTTAAAACTATTCATCAATCTGTAAGATGTACATGGATCATTCCTATTTAAAATCTGATTTGTCACTCACTCGAATACATAACTTCATTTTCGAACTAGTATCGCTCACTTGACTTTCTAGTGCGGACTTTGATCATGCTACTTAATTAGAAACCATCATTCTCCTTGCATAGCCATAAACTATGATAGACAACCTTCGGTTCCACATAAGAACTCTCAACAACGCTCGCCATCAAAAATCAGGCGATAAATCCCTATTTGGAACGGTGTGAAACACCTCGAGTCATGTACTCGAATCTTGGATCGAGAACTATTTGAAAGGGAGAAATGATCTATCTACAAGCGATGCACTAATCTCATTGGTTCCTACTGAAAGTCTATAGTATGGTGGATCGATTATACAAATGACAAGTATATGTGTAACAACCAGGAGATTTTCGACCTCGAAAATCGACATCAATACGCCCACTGTATCGAATGCCGAATATCCAAGTGCCGGAAATACCAGGTCATTAGGGTTAAAGAAGAAGGAGGTAGAAGAAGAAAATAGAAAACAACATCAGAATCTCACAATCGCAGCGGAACAATATATAATAGATAACATCTGATCTTTACAGGAAAGAAACTATATCTGTTTTTATACATTACATCATCAGAGTACAATACAATCAGAATCAAATACTGGACAGTTATATTAACTTGTCCCACAAACAGAATACACAGTATACACAACACACCGGAATATACATCAAGTACGAGTGATACGTATCGCCATCCAGCTCGTCTCCTAAGCTCCACAGAATCCTATCCTGTATCTGAAATACACGGTCTGACCTGAGCATTATAATAAAATAACACCCGAGTCAGTCTGGAAAACCAGCGTGAGAAAACACACTCAATTGGATTATTAAAGTTTTCCAAACCCTTTGAAATCAAAGGCATCTTGTAAGACCACGCCACAAATAAACATGTCGGGTTTTTACCTTACGATAGCCAAAACACTTATTATCAAATCCGTCTGATACTATAATAGTGTCTATTTAAAATAAAATTGAATCTAGCTGAAATGCTTGCATGTCATGTTTCAGCAATAGTTGGGCACAATCAAAACCGTAAAGGCACGTAGGGAGAATGGATTTCCAACTAATGACTAGGCACTGGGGTACCACCTGTCACAGTACCTGGTCTAGATCAGCATACTGAGGACCACGCCCGATCCCCTGCAACATAAGGCCGAAAATACCCCTTACTGGATAATTTCGAGTAAGATCAATCCACGGTTGGGATCAACAACTGCACCACTAAGCCGAAATAAAAAGGGACATCTAGACAGGGATGATCTCACCCTAATGGGCGCTACCCACATAGCCTTGCTGCATAACCCCTGATTTTCAGTCATTCCTGGTTGATGAGGCTCGAGGCTAAGAGTTACCTTTATAGAACATTTCACTTAGAATGCCCACCGTCCACCTGACGATGTTCCGCAAGCATTCATCCATACAAGTCTGTTCCAGGTTCGAACGGAACCGAAGGCACTATTCCTACTACATCCATTTTGGAATCAACCTCAGGATTAGTAGCGACTAGCCCTTGCACTTCACTGCTCCATCTTCAACTCCGAACTCGTTTTCCCACGAAAACGTACAAACCGGATCGAAGTGGTTTTCGGAAAATAAATCCCGATCCTGGTCTCTTCGAAACGATCAGCGCATTAGCCAATATTGATAGTCGGTTATTTAACTATCAAATAACATTCACAAACAACCATCAGACCTTTAAATAATTTCTCCCAAATTATTTATTAACCTCAAAATATCTTCGCAAGATATATTTCCACTTTTCAACCCTTTGAAAACAGTTTCAAACCATCTTTCTCTCACGGAATAAATTTCCCAATATTTTCTATTTCCACTGAAATCACCAAGTACAAATACTTAGACTTTAAAATCATTTAAAACACTTAATTATAGAATATACTTTTAAACATTTAGATTTAAAACTACTTTAATACTTTATTTTAAAAAAATATACACTTTAAGAATATTTAAAATAAAGCTACTTTATAAAATATAAAACTACATTTTTATCTTTTTCAAACATAATACCAATTAACCTTTAAATAATTACTACTAAAATAAATTTGAAAAATACTTACTTTAACATTTAAACATTTAAAAATAATAGATTTTCCAAAACATACTTTTAAAACAACTTTGAAACTTTAACTTATACTTAAGAATTTTCTTTGAAAACGTACTTAGCTATCCAGGGAAATATACTTCTCTTTCACATCTTTAAAAATAAATCACTATTTATTTTTAATCAAATTTACCCATTCCTTTTATAAATTCCCACCTTGAATTTATCCTTCCAAATATCCACTGATATATTACTTCACTTTTATAAACCCAGTTTATAAATTTCATGGTCTCAACTTCCTTTTAAAATCCCAGTTTCAAACACTTAATCAATTTTCAAATTGATTTCCAAAATTTACTCCATTTTAAAATAAATTCTTTACTTATCCAATTTTATTCCAAAACTTATAAATTTCAGGTTTAACTTCCTTGTGATGATTTAAAATCTTACTTTAACTGAAAATACAAATTTTCATATTTATTCCAAAATCTTCGTTTATTTCTTTCTAAACCACTTTAATCCTGAATTCAAAAGTAAACCTTTCATTCCTTAATTAATATTACTTAAGTTTAGAAATCAACTTATGCCCATTTATTCAAAAAAAACTCCTTTCCCATACTTGGAATTTTATTTCTTAGAATTTAAAAATCACTTTATCAGAAAACAAGGTGGTAGAGGTCAGGTCAGATCTGGTTGAGGAGGAGCCAAGCTATGAAGTAGAGAACAAGTACAAAATTCAATAGAAAAACTAGAAAATACAAAGGAAGAAGAAGATGAAATTTACCCAACTCTCCACAACAATGGCCGTGAGTTTTTGTTTGAGAAATGAATAATATTTTAGTGAAAAAAAGAGAAAGAGAAGTCGGCTGAAAAGAATAGAGATGCACGGCCAAAAGCATTGAAGAGGAGGTTGAGAAAATGAAAGGTCGAGAGATAAAAGGACTTTGGAATTTCAAGAGTTTAAAACCTTTCAAATTTCTTTTTATTTCTTTTGTAATTTATAAATACATATAAAAGCTGATAATAAAAATAAAAACTCATAAATGAAATAAATATATAAAATAAATAATTAAATTTTAATTAAATAGAATTTTAATTAAGAAAATAGCTTAAAAATGCAAACTAGGCTTTAAAAATTAGAAATAAATTCAATAAGCTTTAGAAAATTTTATAATCACTTTAAAAATATTTAAAAGTCAAAATATATATGATATAACCTAAATATAGAAATTAGAGTAAGATATAACAAATAAAATGTCATTTATATAAATTAAAAATAAAGAAAATTGTTAAATAACTCAATATACACACAATATTGAAAATAGTATAACTTTCACAATTTATATCCGTTTTCAACGAAACGAAAAGCAGTATTCGTGTTATTAAATCTATTTTCATAATAAAAGATAAATTTTAAGAATTTAAATATTTATATTTAAAATTTAAAAGACAAAGTTTGACCAGAAATCCACTTTTCAGGAAAATATTCAATTTATACAAGTTTGGAATTATATTTCATATGATAATCAAAATTTATATTTAAAATGAAATGTTTGAAATAAAACAAGTTTAAAAATAATTTCAAAATAAAATAAATTTTTTAAATCAAAAATTAAATTAAAATAATTAAAATATACAATAAAAATAGTTACAAAATGCAGGGTTGTTACAATATAGATGCTTCAATGTCTGAAACTCCTATATCATTTCTTTCTGCTTTACACAAGTTTATCGCAGCAAATTCATTTTCTTTTAAATTTAAAATACAAATTTAGATTAAATTAATAAAACACAGGAAGAGACCCATACCTGCTTCCCAAATACACGCACACGATCGACACATGAATCCATAATCGACAATGCACGGCGACACCTCCATCGATCCCGGCCTCCATTCCGATCCTCACGAGTGCTGCTCCTCCTCCCAAGTCGCCACCTACCTCCATGTTGCTGCCGGCCACCACGTCCTCGAGACGAACTCTAAAAAAAACTCGACTTCGGCTCCATCGTTCCCCTTGCCTCGCTCGATGGAGCCACCACCGAAACGTCCCGATTCCGCCGCCGCCGCTAACTTCCTATCCTCGCCACGATAGTGCTGCCGCGTGCGCGACCCCAAAGACCCACTCGCTCTCACGATTCGAATCCCAGCGTGATTCGATTCGATCGCCCCTCCTTTATTTTATAGTTCGAACGAAATAAATCGATTTCGTTCTTTTTTTTATGAGAATTTTCCCTTGATAAAGAAAGAGGGAAGAACGATTTATTTTTATTTTATAGTTCGGCCATTATATTTATTTCGTTTGTTTTCTGAAGGAAACCTTTTTTTTGGCTTCGTACCTGGAAATGAAGAGAGGGAGGAACATGCAAATTTAAGGAACGGGAAGCGTGAGATTGAAGATAAGGGTAGCGTGTACGCATTAACTTGCAGAAGGCGGCTACGACTTGATTTCTGACTTGACAAATAAAATTTTAATATTGAAAATATCTCGTATTAGCAACCTAAAATCCCGATCTCCTATCGAGGCGTGTCGCTAGGCGTTTATAATGTTATACCCCTATTTCAAACGCACTGGAAAAGGTTTCGAGTCCTAATTCGATCGTATGGAGAAGATAGCTTTTTGGACCCAGTTATTATATTGAATTTCGATATAATTTTCTACGCGTTTATATATCGTACGCTCACACAAAAACTCCAATCACTACGAAAATTGAAATCCGATAATAATACACTATTACAGATCCAATGGATCTGGTTTCGTCGAATTCCGAGACTGTGCCTCGGAAGGCTATTTTTAAATATTAGTTCAAACTATATATTTTCAAAACTGAACAAATCCCCTTTAAATTCGATTTCAACACTTCTATTATCTCCAATATCATCAATATAAATTTTACAAGCCTTTAAATTATTTTTAACAAGCTTAAAATTTCAGATTCAACAATTTGCCCAATTCAAATTATTTAATTTAATAATTATATTACCCAATAAATAGTGATATTTGAAATTCAAGTTAAAAATTAACTTTTAAATATTTAAAATCAATTAAATATTCCTATTTCAAATATTCAAAAATCCCGAGTCGTCACATTCCTCCCCCCTTAAAAGAATTTCGTCCCCGAAATTGCTAGTTAGGAAGAATGATTCAATCCATGTTAACTATTTTCTCAAATCCAAATAGTTTCAAACAACTTTCCAAAATAATCTTTTATTAAGACACTCTAACCCTCTTTCTAACTTTACAACTTATCCATAAGTTCCAAACAATATTACTTTAATAATTCAAATTTAAATTTGAAACCAAATTTTTTGAATTATCAAAATTTTTCTAACTCCTTAAATTTTCGAAATTTTTTGCCAGCGTCTCCTTTGCACGGCTAGCTCAGAACAACTACAAAATGCCTCAACAAGCCCCCAGATTTCCAAAAGAAAACAAAAGCCAAGTGGCTAGATCGGAAAATCATCAAATTCCATACAGAAATTTAAACACGTACCTTTTGTTGGGCCATTTAAATTTATTTTCTGAAATCAAAAATACCAATTCCTTTTGCTTTTTAAACACCTGTGTCCCACTCAGCAATAATATCCAATTACAGAATCCAAATCATTTTATTCACTTCCTTTACAAATTTTCAATATTTTCTTTATTTAAGCCCGTACGATGCACACATATTATCCATACACAAAACCAAATCCGATCGCTCACTCGATCACACAATTTCACTTCCGAACTAGTATCGTCCACCCGACTCTCTAGTGCGGACTCAGATATGGTTTCTTGATCAGAAATCGTCATCCTCCTTGCATAGCCACAAACTATGATAGAGAATTTCCAGAATCAATCAAAATCCATATCCAGGGTTCGCCGTCGAAAATCGAGTGAAAAATCCCAACTCGAATCGATATAACTATCTCGAAATTCTGTGCTCAAATCTGGATCAAATTGCTATGCGAATAAAATAATATACGTACATCCTACGTATTTATCTCCAATTGATTATTAGCTATATCAATTCCTTTTTTATTCACATTCATTTTGATTTCTACCCACTCATTCACAATTATCATTTCATTTCACAACTTTCAGTTTTAATCTTCATTCAATTATTCACTTAGAATAATTTTCCATTCCAAAATTACTTAGTATATTCCCAATACCAATTTACTTAAGAGTTTCATTCTTCATTTCTTAAGTTCAATATAAATATTCCTTATATTTATTTTTACTACTTCACTATTGAAGTGTATACTCCAATTGAGTTCCAATTCCATATAAAATCAATTTGCTTCAATTTATTTGTTATTTTCAAATCTAAATACTTTCTCCCGATTTTCATTCAGATTTTCATTTTCAATTTTGCTTGAATTCAATTTATCTTCAAACTCTGAATATTGAATTTTGTTCACTTTATCTCAACCCATATTTAATTAACCATTTTCTTTTATTAGTTTCACTTACTAATTTATTTAAAATCTCAAATAAAAGTTTATTTGCAAACTTTTTCTTCCTTTAGTTTCTTCGAACAATTTCTTCGATTTCACCTTACTTCACATACACAATTTTAAATTAGATTTCAATATTCAGTTTCAATTCTATTTTCTTACCAATTTTAAACCATTTGTCGTTAGTGAAAATTTTGAAAAATTTTCTAACTCCCAAAATTTTCGGAAAATTTTGGCAGAGTCTCCTTTGTAAGGAGGAGCTTTTGCAATTTGACAAGAGATATCAATATATATACATCGACCCACACGGTCGGAAAATCGAAAACAAACAACAGTTCATATTTCCTATCTTTTTATTGCGTAGGCGTACCTTTATTTAGCATTTTTAAGCAAGCGGATTATTATTTTAGCATTTTGCATGACCCAATCCAGCCAAACGGCTTCCCTGAACCCGTACTTACTCAATTTAAACATGTAAGTACTAAATATATGAAATTTATTAACATTTCACTTACTTTCAATAGCTAAACGCATGCTTTTCATAAGCAACATACACCAAACATTTTCCATGAGCAATTTATATGATTGCAAAACTAATTCAATTGCTTTCAATCAATTCATATGTCATTTCATTCAATTTTAAGGGTTTACAATTCAATTTTCTTACATTCAATTCATTTTTAATCCAAACAAGCTCATATTCAATTCAATTGATTTCAAAATCAATTTTATTTCACTTCTATCAATTCATTGAATTTATTTAATCTCGTTTTTGTCAAACGACAATTTATTTCTACGCAATCCGACTATATTCATGTGAATAAACAATTACTTAAGCTTAAAACCATTTTAAATTTATTCACAATCCATACATTCTCATTTTCACTACATTTTAAATTTTAATCCATTCATTCGCATCTCATTTTATTAACCAAACTAGTTTCTTTCAAAACCATTTCATAAATCTCGACAACAACCATTTCAATTTTATTTCCACTCTCTTGGATTTTATTGGCAATTCAAACCATTTCTGTTTTAATCCAACTTCATTTCATTTCACCATATTTCAATCATATTCAATTCACTTAACACTTCGAAGTTGAATTTTATTTATAACTCAAGTTTAACTTCATTAACTTTTTTACAAGTTAATTTCATCCTAGGAAATTTTCAAACTTTATAAATTTCCAAACCTGTTTATAATCCATAAACATTTTTAGTTAAACCTCCAGAGTTTAAACCATTACTTAGATACTCAAGAACATTTTAAACTAATTCCAGAGTCTTTAATAATCACTTAAGTATTTCAAAAATTATTTGAAATCAATTATATCCAAAATTCTTTGGTAAATTCAATTATCCCTTTGAATTTCAAAACCAAACCCAGTTTGCCAACAATTCCAATTTAAAACAATTTGGTAGCAATTCCTCTCCTAGAAACTCGAAAATGAACATCAATGATGCTGCAGTCATCACCGAAGTTATTTTCCAGCGACTGTAAGAGTTCAATGCTTTTATCTCAAAAAAAAAATTTGCAAATATTCTTAATTTCAAATCTCACTAGATTTCAAATCAAATCGAAAATATTTCTCAACTACTATCTCCATTATTTCTCCAAAATCTTTGAAAACCATTTTCAAACCCAAAGGAATTTAGACTTTTCCCAAAAATTCCAAATTCCAAACCCATCCAATTCATATTCAAACATTACTCTGGGATTTCATCTCAATTTATTTTCAAATATTTCTCTAGAATTCTATTTCAAATGATAAATCACATTTATAGTTTACATTTACAAATCTCATTTGTATATGAATTTATTTCTTAGCTTTTAGTTATGATTTCAATTTCTTATTCAATTTTTACACAACAATGATAATAATTTAATTTTATCACTTCTTAACAACCAAGCATCCATATATAATTATAATAATTTCTGAAAATTATTTCTTTCATATACAAAATAATTTGGGTAAAATTATTTCATTTACCCTATTTTAAAACAATACTATGTCGGTTTACCTTGTTTAAGAGTTTAGAAACCCCTATCGATAACATGGCATCCCACATATCGACTAGAATCCATAAACACTCAACCGATAAATCAACACAGTATAAAAACAAATTTTATATTCACTAACAAATACGCGCTCATATCTATTAATACACTCAAACTCATTCTAGAGTACTACGGACTCTATTTTCAAATGAGTAATTCCCACCAGAGCCAAGGTTCTCGCTTAACCTTCAGCTCTGATACCACTATAACAACCAGGAGATTTTCGACCTCGAAAATCGACATCAATTCGCCCACTGTATCGAATGCCGAATATCCAAGTGCCGGAAATACCAGGTAATTAGGGTTAAAGAAGAAGGAGGTAGAAGAAGAAAATAGAAAACAACATCAGAATCTCACAATCGCAGCGGAACAATATATAATAGATAACATCTGATCTTTACAGGAAAGAAACTATATCTGTTTTTATACATTACATCATCAGAGTACAATACAATCAGAATCAAATACTGGACAGTTATATTAACTTGTCCCACAAACAGAATACACAGTATACACAACACATCGGAATATACATCAAGTACGAGTGATACGTCTCGCCATCCAGCTCGTCTCCTGAGCTCCATAGAATCCTATCCTGTATCTGAAATACTCGGTCTGACCCGAGCATTATAATAAAATAACACCCGAGTCAGTCTGGAAAACCAGCGTGAGAAAACACACTCAATTGGATTATTAAAGTTTTCCAAACCCTTTGAAATCAAAGGCATCTCGTAAGACCACGCCACTAATAAACATGTCGGGTTTTTACCTTACGATAGCCAAAACACTTTTTATCAAATCCGTCTGATATTATAATAGTGTCTATTGAAAGTAAAATAGAATCTAGCTGAAATGCTTGCATATCATGTTTCAGCAATAGTTGGGCACAATCAAAACCGTAAAGGCACGTAGGGAGAATGGATTTCCAACTAATGACTAGGCACTAGGGTACCACCTGTCACAGTACCTGGTCTAGATCAGCGTACCGAGGACCACGCCCGATCCCCTGCAACACAAGGCCGGAACTACCCCTTACTAGATAATTCCGAGTAAGATCACCCCACGGTTGGGATCAGCAACCGCACCACTAAGCCGAAATAAAAAGGGACATCTAGACAGGGATGATCTCACCCTAATGGGCGCTACCCACATAGCCTTGCTGCATAACCCCTGATTTTCAGTCATTCCCGGTTGATAAGGCTCGAGGCTAAGCGTTACCTTTATAGAACATTTCACTTAGAATGCCCACCGTCCACCTGATGATGTTCCGCAAGCATTCATCCATCCAAGTCCGTTCCGGGTTCGAACGGAACCGAAGGCACTATTCCTACTACATCCATTTTGGAATCATCCTCAGGATTAGTAGCGACTAGCCCTTGCACTTCACTGCTCCATCTTCGACTCCGAACTCGTTTTCCCACGAAAACGTACAAACTAGATCGAAGTGGTTTTCGGAAAATAAATCCTGATCCCGGTCTCTTCGAAACGATCAGCGCATTAGCCAATATTGATAGTCGGTTATTTAACTATCAAATAACATTCACAAACAACCATCAGACCTTTAAATAATTTCTCCCAAATTATTTATTAACCTCAAAATATCTTCGCAAGATATATTTCCACTTTTCAACCCTTTGAAAACAGTTTCAAACCATCTTTCTCTCATGGAATAAATTTCCCAATATTTTCTATTTCCACTAAAATCACCAAGTACAAATACTTAGACTTTAAAATCATTTAAAACACTTAATTATAGAATATACTTTTAAACATTTAGATTTAAAACTACTTTAATACTTTATTTTAAAAAAATATACACTTTAAGAATATTTAAAATAAAGCTTATTTATAAAATATAAAACTAAATTTTTATCTTTTTCAAACAAAATACCAATTAACCTTTAAATAATTACTACTAAAATAAATTTGAAAAATACTTACTTTAACATTTAAACATTTAAAAATAATAGATTTTCCAAAACATACTTTTAAAACAACTTTGAAACTTTAACTTATACTTAAGAATTTGCTTTGAAAACGTACTTGGCTATCCAGGGAAATATACTTCTCTTTCACATCTTTAAAAATAATTCACTATTTATTTTTAATCAAATTTGCCCATTCCTTTTGTAAATTCCCACCTTTAATTTATCCTTCCAAATATCCACTGATATATTACTTCACTTTTATAAACCCAGTTTATAAATTTCATGGTCTTAACTTCCTTTTAAAATCCCAATTTCAAACACTTAATCAATTTTCAAATTGATTTCCAAAATTTACTCCATTTTAAAATAAATTCTTTACTTATCCAATTTTATTCCAAAACTTATAAATTTCAGTTTTAACTTCCTTGTGATGATTTAAAATCTTACTTTAACTGAAAATACAAATTTTCATATTTATTCCAAAATCTTCGTTTATTTCTTTCTAAACCACTTTAATCCTGAATTCAAAAATAAACCTTTCATTCCTTAATTAATATTACTTAAGTTTAGAAATCCACTTATCCCCATTTATTCAAAAAAAAAACTCCTTTCCCATACTTGGAATTTTATTTCTTAGAATTTAAAAATCACTTTATCCTTTCCCAATTCATTCTTAAATTTATTTAAATTTTCTATAATTACTTTACTTAAACATTCTCTCATATATTTTCTTTTTCAAAAATCCAATTTTATATATTTTGATAACTCAGCATACCGAAAGGTATATTCAATCAAACCTTAGCATCCAATATTCCAATTATCAATATAATTCATCATAGAATATCAAAAATCATAACACAGAATTATTAGATCAGTCTAAATAAATTTGAGGAATCCAGTTGGATCCCTCCAACCTGTTTCCCTGCATCCACAGACGTTAGCACAATACCAATTCCACTTCGAGGTGGAATATCGCGGTATATGGGTTTATATAATATCATCCGCTATTATGCGGCGCATTGGGTCTCATCCGTTATATAATGCGGGAATATCAATCACTCCAATATATATACTACCATATATAATATACCACATCCAATCAATTCAATCATTCAACCAAATATTTAAATTTAACCATTTAAATTTAAATAAAACCCAGATGAGTGAGATTAACTCACCTTTGCCCCTTAAATTTGCAATCCACTTCATTCTCGATTTGATTCCACGATTTTCTCAACCTTGTATAACCATTTACATTTTATAAATATTCTAAATATATCAGACAATAAATTACCATTTATTTATCTAATTTAAACTAAAATTTGATTTATCTAATAATTTAATTTTAAACTAACTTTATAAAGATGCTTCAATGTCTGAAACTCCTATATCATTTCTTTCTGCTTTAAACAAGTTTATCACAGCAAATTCATTTTCTTTTAAATTTAAAATACAAATTCAAATTAAATTAATAAAACACAGGAAGAGACCCATACCTGCTTCCCAAATACACGCACACGATCGACACATGAATCCACAATCGACAATGCACGACGACACCCCCATCGATCCCGGCCTCCATTGCCAATCCTCACGAGTGCTGCTCCTCCTCCCAAGTCACCACCTGCCTCCATGTTGCCGCCGGCCACCACGTCCTCGAGACGAACTCTAAAAAAAACTCGACTTCGGCTCCATCGTTCCCCTTGCCTCGCTCGATGGAGCCACTACTGAAACATCCCGATTCCGCCGCCGCCGCTAACTTCCCATCCTCCCCATGATAGTGCTGCCGCGTGCGCGACCCCCAAAGACCCACTCGCTCTCACGATTCGAATCCCAGCATGATTCGATTCGACCGCCCCTCCTTTATTTTATAGTTCGAACGAAATAAATCGATTTCGTTCTTTTTTTTTTCTGAGAATTTTCCCTTGATAAAGAAAGAGGGAAGAACGATTTATTTTTATTTTATAGTTCGACCATTATATTTATTTCATTTGTTTTCTGAAGGAAGCATTTTTTTGGCTTCGTACTTGGAAATGAAGAGAGGGAGGAACAGGAAAATTTTAAGGAACGGGAAGCGTGAGATTGAAGATAAGGGTAGCGTGTACGCATTAAATTGCAGAAGGCGGCTACGACTTGATTTCTGACTTCACAAATAAAATTTTAATATTGAAAATATCTCGTATTAGCAACCTAAAATCCTGATCTCCTATCGAGGCGTGCCGCTAGGCGTTTATAATGTTATACCCCTATTTCGAACGCATTGGAAAAGGTTTCGAGTCCTAATTCGATCGTATGGAGAAGATAGTTTTTGGACCCAGTTATTATATTGAATTTCGATATAAATTTCAGCACGTTAATATATCGTACGCTCACACAACAACTCCAATCACTACGAAAATTGAAATCCGATAATAATACACTATTACGGATCCAATGGATCTGGTTTCGTCGAATTCCGAGACTGTGCCTCGGAAGGCTATTTTTAAATATTAGTTCAAACTATATATTTTCAAAACTGAACAAATCCCCTTTAAATTCGATTTCAACACTTCTATTATCTCCAATAACATCAATATAAATTTTACAAGCCTTTAAATTATTTTTAACAAGCTTAAAATTTCAGATTCAACAATTTGCCCAATTCAAATTATTTAACTTAATAATTATATTACCCAATAAATAATGATATTTGAAATTCAAATTAAAAATTAACTTTTAAATATTTAAAATCAATTAAATAATCCGATTTCAAATATTCAAAAATCCCGGGTCGTCACAATATGACTAATTTAAACTATATTGTAACAATATTAAAGTATGTAAATAAGAATAATCACACCATGGATTTTATACTAGTATGGACCTCCCGTCCTACGTCCAGTCCCGAAGCTCCTCTTCGGAATTTCCTTTCACCGAATAACCCTCACTTCACCTGGAGGAACAGGTTTACAATAGCAGAGATTTTTTGTCAACTGTGTGTTCTCTATTACACGGATTTTGACTATATTGTACAAATGCTTCCAATATATAACTAGAGAGTATTGTCTATGAGGAACTGTATATTTGGAAGAGTAGAATACAAGTATAGATTTGCTAAAGATCAAGAATATATCAGAGTATAAGAGTAGAAAGCGCATGTAAGTCAGGTAAGTTCTTCTCTTGGATTCTTGATGCTATTTATAGTGGTAGAGAGATTCCTTGAGTAGTTGCATCCATTAGCAAGTGTTCTATGGTCGCTCCTGATGGTGATGAAGAGTTGCAACGAAGAGGAGCGAAGGTGTCTTTTCAATTGTGACAGTTGTTCTTTGAATGTTAGTAGCCGAGTTCAAAATCAGACGTCTGGAAAATGTTTCAGACGTCTGACTCTCATATATATTTTTGTATATGGTTGCTTTTCAAACGTCTGAGTACATTAACAAGACGTCTGATTCTGTCTGATTTGCGAACCAGAGAATTCAATCAGACGTCTGGCTAGTGCACCCAGACGTCTGAACTTGTGCATGGTTCTTTTCTTGTGTCTGTGTCATTGCTCTTCTGATTCTATTGACTTGTAGCTTCTTGATACGTTCTTCGAGCCTTGTTCCTGTCTCTCTAGTGATGTTTCTTTAGCAATTACCTATAAATAGAAATATATATGCATATTCGATTTCCATTGTATAGTTGTTGTCATCGAAACCGTAGATTTGATTTCCTAACAATCTCCCTCGTTTTGATGATGACAACTATATGATGTACTTTATAAATCAACCCCTGAATATGTGCTTATTCTTAATGTTTTATTGTTATACTTATATTTCTCCCCTTTTGGCATTATCAAAAAGAATTATAAACAATTTAACTAACGTCAAAGACAAAAGGAAAATTTCATTAATAATTCGAAAGTGAATGCATACATATAAAGACATAATGGTTTGAGGATGAAGGCTATTTTCTGTTTCTCAGTTTTTCTCGATACGAAGGCAAGAATAAAAACAGAAGGCAAGTGAGAAATTTCTTAAGTATAGAACGTATTTATATGGACACGAAAGCAAGAAGAGAAAAATGATTCGTCTCCCAGTTATTTCGACCGGTTTCAATAGGTTTTATTTTCTATCGATACGAAGATGGCTATTCGTATCCATCAATTCGAGCCCATCTGAAGTGCATAAACATGAACTGCTCTATTCGTATCCATCAACTTATAGCCCGTTAAGGCTCGTATACACCGATACGAATAACACCCGGATGACTGGCTGGACTATTCACATCCATCATAAATCCCTTGATACGAAAAGAGACTCTACAAGCTACAAAAGCAAGGCTCGTGCGAACTATTCGAATCCATAAAAAATGCATCGATGCAAAAGGAACATCAAGACTGCACTAGTGCAACATGGCTCCATCGATGCAAAATGTTTATTTTGCATCCATCGATGTGAATTACATCGATACGAGAACAATCTTTCGACCTTCTACATCGATCCAGGAGAGGATCGATACGAAGGAACATTCCAACAACAACCGTCAAGCGTTGTTACAACTCGAATATCACATCGATTCAGGAGAGGATCGATACAGAATTCGATTCGAGAAAACTGACAACGACTTGTGAACGTGCGAACGTTAACGAGAGTCAGGTTAACATATATGCATATATGTCGGACTAATATTCAATTTTCAAAATTCACAGGTTGAATGCCCACCTGATGACGATTACAACAACAAACAGCTAATCACTATCATACAACCATCGGTTACAACAGTACATGGTACAACAGTTGGCAGTCAACAATTCATAGTACTGAAAATCGGCCAACAAGTCAGACAGAACTGTTCAGAATGAAGGATACACCTATTCAAAGCACGTCATGTTCTCACAAGACATACTTTGGGGGGGCAAATGTTATCCCGCCTTTTGGCAAGGCCGTGATATCAAAGAATTGACTTAAAACCAAAGACCGCTCATCCCAATATCGAGTATACGTAGGTTCACTATGGATGTCGGTAATTTTTGTCCGAGTCCGAATCAAGTTACAATTGATATGACAAGACAAGAAAAGCTATGAAAGCCAACGCTCCAAATTTCAAGTCAATCCAAGTTCGTATGCACAAGATATGATCGATACAATTTAATCAATCCTCTTGTTTGCATCCATCAAGCAACTAAAGAAAACCCGACTTCGTAACGATTAAGTTCGAACCGATCAGAGGCACGGGATTTCGGATCGATCAAGAGAATAGTGTTGTTCTTATCCATCAAGCCTCCATTGTTCGTATCCATCAAGCTTCGACTATTCCTATCATTCAAAAAGTGTTGTTTCGCATCCATCTGTTCGTATCCATCACGTACGCTCAACTTCATATCCACCTGGCCTGGTTTGATTTCGAATCCATTGATTGAAGTCAATTCATACCAATTGGTTAAGGATTGATACGAACAGAGTGAAGGCAATTGATCGATACGAACAGAATGGTTGCAATCGATGCGAGCATACCTTTAGTGTATCGATACGAACAAAGCAGAATCTGGTCGATACGAAAAAGGCACTGCCGATCGATACGAACAAGGCGCATGCACAGGGAAGACTTGATCGTTCGGCATAAAAAATAGATCGATCCTGAAAGCAAGCGCCACGTCGAATGGCATCACGTGCATGATCATCGATGTGAAATGATCGATTCGAACATCATCGATGCGAAGAGAACAGCATACGAACAACGCAAGCTTGCATCGATCATAACTCACAATCTACAAGTCCAAATGCTACGAAATTTTCACAGAAGCTTGTGTACAACATAAGGAATGCTCATGCCCAATTTCGACTCGATTGGATCAAATCTTGATCGATACGAAATTCGTTCGTATCGATCACGGACCGAATGCAAATCGCGTGGGATCGATCACGTGGGCCCACCCACATGCCAGAAGAGGTCTCCCGAGATCTGAGCGAGATATTTGCAACCTACGCCTATAAATAGCAGCCCAAAACCTACAGAAAATGGATCTTTTTGCTCTTTGACGTCCAGACTCTGCTGAATCCACCATTGTATTTGAATTTTACTGTTGTACTCGAGATTTATGGCAGTAATCCTTTGTAACCAGCAGAGAAAAGTTAATAAAAGTGAATCATTTCATAGTGGACATAGGCAACACGCCGAACCACTCTAAATCCCTGTGTTTCTGCGTACTTTCTTGTTTGTTTTTGAAGTGTTTGTTAGAAAATCCTCTTTTTCCATTTAACTTCTTCATTTTATCTCTTCAAATACTTCCAAAGAGTGTTGTGCCCAATTTTGGTACAAACAGGTGTTTTATCAAGGACTTCTCCTAAGTAGCAACATCGTCGACTAATTTAACAAAAATGAATCAGACTTCATTTAGGACGCGAAGTTCGAGCATGCATTCATGAACTTGGAGGAGAGGTTGATGAATGCACCGGTGTTGACTATTTTAAGTGGAAATGGGGAGATAGCAGTATATACCGATCTTGTGGTACCAGATTGGGTGCGGTACTGATGCATGGAGGTAAAGTCATCACAAATGCTAGTCGACGGCTAAAGCCGCATGAGAGAAAGTACCTGACCTATGATTTGGATTTGGTATGATAATATTTGCTTTGAAGATCTAAAGGAATTATTTGCTTGGAGAAGGATTCAAGTTGTTTACGGACCATAAATCCTTCAAATACTTTTCTCCCAGAAAGATCTTAATCTTCGTCAACTGCGATGGTTATAGTTTTTAGCCTCTTCTGACTTAGCATTTCTTAGATGCGTGGAAAAGGAAATGCATTCGCTGATGCTTTGAGTAGAAGACTTACCATTTTAAGGGGGATGTTCGTAGTTTTGATGCATCTCGAGTTTATCATCGATTATGACTTCAGACCTTATTACGAGTTAGAGCCAGAAATGTTAGCTAGTTCGACTATCAAACCAATCAAGAGGATTGGTTGTAGCACCGCCACCTCTATACCCATACTACCTAAGAGCATTACTGAGTAATACTATCAAGTAATATAGAGAATGAAGTGACATGGGGCACACACGTGAATATTCCCTTGGGCTAACACTGGTACGTATTTAAATATCAAATATAATTCACCATAAAACATATATAGTATCGACACAAAGCAATAAACACGTGTTCCTCCAAGATAGAACAATACACAGTATATAATAAAAACAGAGAGAACACAAAGTCAAAATCGCAGCGATTATATATAAAATTGATTAGTATACATAAATCCAATATACATCAAATATACACTGCCATTAAAACATACAATACATGAATCCAAACACATCTCAATAGTATACAATGACTATATATAATAATATCCTATCCTCTATCTATGCCCAACATCCATAAAATGGTTATCTTGTCCCTGAACATGAAATGCCTCGGACTAACCCGAGTATTATAGCTCATCAAATCATCTATACAATATCCAACATCATATAAGTCATAAAGATGATCAATCATAATTCAAACCACAATCAATAAATAGAGACTATCACTAAAATATCAAAGCACTAAGAGTATGGATATGCCAATTCACAACACATACATAACCTCGAACCAGAAAGGAGACAGATAACACACAACACGCTATAGAAATCCAGGGTCTACTAGCCTCCTACTAATAGCCAGATTTGTTCCTATAGTCTTCAATAAGCTCGACGAACATCGTGACCCCAACCACCTATGGCTCATCAACGCGTAGCCCCGATCACTACCATTCACTTGCCCATATGGTAACAATCTGCTGGCCTATGCGATACAAGGGGCTACCAACTGCCAATTCTGTGATGCGCATCGAATATAATAAACAATAATAGTGTCATAGATTTGGGGCGCAACCCTACGATTAGGCCGCCAAGGTACATACTGGCCAATCGGTTCACTTTCGAAAAAGAGGTAGCTGGATTCAATGTGGATGGTTATATAGTACTCATGCCCTATCGCTACTCATATCTCTAATAGTAGGCTGACATGCAACTCTCATAAGTCAATGCCTGACTATATGATACTCCACACCGGGTATCACATACACACATATGTGCAATCTCCATTCAAGTGACATTTACTTACAATGAATAATCAAACAAATGACATAACGACATCACATACCACCGCATGTTATTCGGATAAGTATTCAAGGCTCATAAACTATACTCGATCCACACCAGATATCTCTATAGGACAAGTTCGAAGAATAACCGAAAAAGAATTACAAAAGTCTCATACCAGCTGGTATCACTATCCGTTTATTTAAATTTCTCATCACACATAAATGAAATCTCACAAAACAAACATAAAGATGTCATCACCGTATCATATCCAAATCACTTAACAAATCAACATCAATAATAAATCATTCATATATCGAAATCTATATATATAAAAAGAAGAAAAATCATAAAAACAAGATAAAATAGATTAATAAAAAAGACATGTATGAAAAAACAAACAAATCAAAATTCAATAATAAATCAATTGCAACATATAATTTTATATAACAAAATTAATACTTAGAATTGGATAATAAATAATAAGTATATATTCTAGAATTAAATAAATAGTTTACTAAACTAAAATATAATATACTTTGTTTCAATAGTAACAAATTTCATAACTTTTTTTATAAAATTACACTATTATTAAATATTCATCAATAATATTAGAACACTCACTTGAAATTCCCAAAATAATTTATAAATCTAAATATATCATATAATTATTATTCCATAAATTTCTATATCCAAATGTTATTTTTAAATAACTTTAAAGCTTTAAAATTTTAAAACTTTAAGACAATTTAATCTATTCATATTCAAATAAATACCTTTTCCAAACTTAATTTATATTTTAGAACTTCATATCTGTACTTTGGAAACCTATAATTATTAATAATTTCTTATTTTCAAATATTATACACACACACACATTTGATTAAACAATTAAATCTATTGTATATATCCTTGGTTAAATTAGTAACTTTTTAAAGATAATAACTTATATTTTCTTCTTTATTATAAAATTTCAATTCATAAACTCACAAATATGGATTTATTTAAACTATTAGATTATAAATCATTCACTACACTAATTTCAAACTTATTCTTTAATCAACTAATCACTTAAAGTATAATAAAATTATAGCTATCATTTTCATATAAACTCCATAAATACCTAATCACTACCATAATTAAGAATTCTAGTGCACCACCATGTTGAAGCATTCATATAATCATATAAGCTAAGATATATGCAAGAAACTTAATGATTAGACATAGATTTTTGAGTATATGATACTCGCTGAATTATCGAATAAAGAGTTGCTGTCTTCCTTCACAGTCGCACCAGCCACCACCGTGTTTTCCTGCCACCCGATGCTCGCTCAAGCCTGAATCTAGACGTCGCCACATCTAGTCGTGCACACCAGGTCACCTTCGACCACCACTCCAGGTCATGTCTTTATCTCATCATCGTCGCATCACTTCAAGCCACCAAGTCACGGAGCTCCCCTCCTAACGTCGACTTCAACCACCACTCAACTCCTTCATTTGATTTTTTTTAAATTGTTGCATGTGTTACATTTCCGGATTATGGCATAATTAGCCATAGAGGGTGTGGGTCTAGTTCGTCTTGAGAAGACATCGATTTTTCCAGAATCATAAAGAAAAAGTAATAGGCTTGGACTGATAACCTTAAGCCTTATATTAATTCAATTCATTTTAAATAGATTTCATATGCATTTAAATTTTTAATTTTATTCTTGAAATAAATTTCAATTTGATATAAATTAATTCACATCTCATTCTACAAGTTATATTATAATAACTGAATAATTTTATTTAATTCGACACCCGCTTAATTATTTTCCACTATTTTAATCACATAACAATTATTTACACTTTTTGAAATACTTTATATTCAACTAAAACAATTTATTCAACTTCATTAAATTATTTGAAAAGTATATATTAATTTAATCTAATTTATTAAAACAAAATCTTTCATTAAATAAACTTTGAACTAATAAGAATTTATTTTCAAATTATCAAAATAAGATTTAAATATTTTATTCCAAATAAATTTATTTTACGACATAGAAAGCAGGGTTGTTACATTGGCACTAATCAGAAGCGAGATGTTAGACTGACAGAGATCATAATAAAGCTAGAAGAGGGAGTAAAGTCTGATGAGATGAGGGAAAAGGAACTCGACTGTGATGGTTGGCTCCGTAAGGATGGGAGACTGTTTGTTCTCGATATCGATGGATTACGGTATGAGGTGCTACAATAGTGCTATAATTCGAGACCAATGATACATTTTGTAGGTAATGAGAAGTACCGTGATATGTAGTAGACGTACTACTAGAAAGGATAAAGAAGAAGGTTGGGAAAATCATCTTGAAGTGTATGAATTGCATGTTGGTAAAGGGAGAGCAGAACTAGCCAAGTATGTTGATGCAACCTCTTGAAGTTCTAGAGTGGAATGGGAACAAGTTTCGATGGACTTCATCAATGGATTATCAAGGATCAGAGGAAGGTATGATAGCATTTGGGTCATAATTGATAGATTGATGAAGAGTGCTTGATTCATACCCGTTAAGTCTAATAGAATGACATACATATTAGTTGAGTTATGTGTGAAATAGATGGTTCGATTCCATTATGTGCTGAGGAATATTGTTAGCATCCGAGACCTTTTATTCATTAGTGGGTTTTGGAAGAGCTTACAAGAGGCACTGAGAACAGAGCCGCATCTCAGTACAGCTTATCACCCATAAAAAGATGGGTAGAACAAGAGGGTGAATCATATATTTGAGGATCTCTTGTGAACTTGTGTACGAAACTTTTCTGGCTCGTGGGACGATCATTCACATATGATGGAGTTTTCATAGAACAATAGTTATCATCATAGTATCAGCATGGCACCATTGGAGACGTTTTATGCCCGACCATTTAGTGCTCCTTCATGTTGGTGAGAAGTGGGCGAAAAACTAATATTTGGGCCATGTATGATTAGAAAGACTCCAGTGAAGATTGAAACCATTCGACAACGAATGAAGGCCTGCTAAAAATATACAAAAGAGCTATGCCAATAAGAGACGTAGAGATTTAGAATTCTCTATTGATGATATCGTATTTGTGAAGATTTCTCTACTAAAGAGTGTTTTTCAATTCGGTAATAAGGAGAAGTTGGCATCGAGATTTGTGGTTCTTTTTCGATATTAGAGAGGATTGGGAACCTAGCGTATAAGGACAACTTCCCTTAAAAATGGTGGCGTGCATAATGTATTCCACATTTCTCCATGGAAGTTTGTGCATGACTCATGCGTGATGATTGCACTGGATCAACTTGATGATATCAAAATTAAACTAGAAGCTTTGAGACCTTGTCGGCCAACTCATATTGCTGGATGTGATATGACGCAGATTAGGTGGATGATGGAGTTAGTGAAGGTCCAATGGAGTGAAAGCGAAGGTGATTGCACGTGGAAAACTGAGGAGAGCATGAGGATCGCCTATCCAGAGTCTTTACGTGGTAATGCCTTCTGAATTTCATATTAACTTTCACTTCTAATATCATATAGGATGGTTTAGTATCTCGCATGCTAGGATAAATGCGTCTATATCATTGATTGAATGTATGCGTATTTGGTGCTTATGATAATTTTTTGTAATTGTTAAGCACATGGTGTAACTATGGTTGACTTTTCCTTGATATGTTTGGGGATTTTGGGAGAAAAATACCTAAAGGGTGATGGCCCGTATTTTACATATCAGAGAATCATAAAATATTATTTTTAGATTCATTTGAGGTCGTATGAATCTATAATTTTGTAAAATTTATACTAAGGACGTTTTCTACTCTTAGAATTTTTATCAGATAGTTTTGACTCTGAAAATCTTGTAAAGCATATAATTTTTGATATGAGCAGAATAGGATCTAAAACCACTTTTATTAGATCGAAATGATGGTTTCTCATTCCATAGAGTGACTATAATAGAAATTGGACTTATCGTTTAGGATATATGGTTATTTAAAGTTTAGATCGCTGCTGATTAAATTAATGGGTAATTATATAAGCCCATACTGAAGCCCACTAATCCACTTTAGGATTTGTGCCTAACAGATCTAAATTATTTTCCCACTTCCTAAAACAAGTCTAAACCTACATAAATTCGTTTTCCATTAAAAAGTTACACATTTTCATAATTTAATTAGCCTAAAAACATCATTAAGGGGTGATTAGCAAGGGAAATCCCAGATCAACTATTTGTGTTGCTTTGAAATCCATGCCACTACTGCTCATCTCAGATTTGCATTGATAATTGGGTAAGTTTGTTGACTGAAGAGCGATATTGCTTCTCTCACTTTGATATGCATGTAAATATAGTTAAATTATGGTTTTAAAGTGATTTTCAATGATAAAACATTTTAAAAGGTTTGATTTAATGACAATAACACCTTATATGTGTGTTTAAAATAATAGATTTGGATTTTGGTATGGTTTATGCCATTTACCAATCATACTGGCTATTTTGAAAAAAATTAGACTTAGAACAATTCATGCTAGTAAGTTGTGGTTGGATGATTTATATATATTAATTTAGATGATATGGAATGATGTTTGATTTTGTATGAATTGTTTTGATATGCTTGCTAGTTGTTTTGCACAATTAGGATTGCGATATGTCGTTTGATGCAGATCTCTTAGTGGTTGAAACATGACATTATTTGGATATGATGTTCTTGAGGGTTTGATAATCCTACGTAATAAATTATAGGAGAATTGGAGTTGATTTGATAGTCCAAATTTTAGCCATTAAAAGTGATTGGTGGTGGTGAAAAGTGATAGGTAGTTACCACATACCATTAGGATTGGACATGCTTCAAGTCACAGGAGTGATCGCTTCAAGGTTAAAGGCTAAAAACTTCAAGAATGGTTAGGAAAATCATATTGATGTTGGAGTTGGACTTAAGCAATTTGGAGAAGCAAAAATCAGGACGATAGTGAGTGACTTCGAGTCTAGAGAAGGGAAACTTTGGGTTGGACGCTTTGCTTCAGGTTGAGCTTAGGTGATGCGGAGAGCTAAGTTTTGGACTTAGCCAAATTTTGAATAAGACAAATACTCTATACCGACCACTCATGTTTCGTGTATTCTTAGCAAAAGCTTCGGGTTTCAGGCTATACAACTTCGGATCAACATGGAGCAAGGCATGGAATTAGAAAACTTCAACTTGGTGAAGTTTTGAGATGGCCTAGGTGATCAGGACCGACCATTTATGGTTTGTACCAACCACCTTGGGTGATGACCAATTTAGTTGAGGAATCAGGAGATGTGCACGTGATGTTCCAATGTTCATGCACGTGATTTCAGTCGACGTTCATTTTCGATGGCTGTGACGTGGGAATGGTCAACGATAAAATGACAAGGAGAAGGCATGATGCTTCAACATGATGGCTTCGAAACTTTAATGTGTTGTTTCTATGACTTATGTGGAATGTTTAGGAAAGTTCTAATGAAGACGACCCGATGATAGGAGTCGTGATGATCCAAAAGGCGAGTTCAAAGAGAAAGGCTCGTGAGTAGGACGATGATGTGTTCTACCATGGATAAATGAAATGTAATATAACAATGATGGGTTCAGAGACATGTGGAAAGGGATCATTGATACTCAAGAGTTTCTGGGAGTACTCATACAACAGGAGCATGTCGGGACTCCCACCTAGATTATAATGGTCCCAGATCCTTATGCGGATGGATTACCCTAGACCTTATGTGGATGGTCTAGTCCTTGGGCGTATGACGTGGTGTGAATTCGAGTACTAAAAAACTCGGTTTATCCATTGGTCCTTGGATTATGTGAATGTCATTCGAACTATCTTATATCCAAAGCACATTGAGTGACATTGAGGATAGTTTGATGACTGCTATATTTGCTATGCTTATTGTTTGTCACTGTAAGGATCACACATGATGTAGGTATCCAGGAGGTCGATGCCCAACCACTCGATGGTGTACCAGAATGTTTGTACACTTTATGACGTTAATAGAGTAGCATTTTATTGTTGTTATATGCTAAGTCTTAGAAAGCAAGGATAGGTCAGGTATGATTTTTATACCATTGTTCCTTACTATATCGACTTATATAGTATTTTGAGGTTTCTTATTGCTCACACCAGACTGTTGTGCGACTCGAGCTTTTATGCTTTGCTTCTTATTATTTCGAGTGCTCTTAAATGAGTAGACTAAATAGCAGGTTTGGGTGATACGCCATGTTGTACAAATAGACGAGCAGAGGATGGTGCTTTCTCATACTTATATTTAGACTAGTTATTGCTTATTCTGCTATGCAACACCGTGGAGCCTAGAGAGTGTTAGCTATTTAATTTAAAGATAGTTCATCTTTAAGTTTACTTCCAGTTGTATAAACTCCACTACTTTGTGTAACTTTATGAACCTGTGTATTCTGATATTTTTATTCATTTAGTTATTACCGTTTGGTCTGTTTTATATCAGTAATGATTTTTTATTTTATTTGATACGCTGTGAGATATACGGCAGGTTCTGTGATTGACTTACTTATTTTGCAACCTTTGGCAATCGTCCTGCATCGACCGGGCACCATAGTAGTTTACTATAAGGTATATTCGGTGTTAGGGTTGTAGGGCGGTCATCACACCTCCTCAAAAACATATTACTAAAAAAACCTATTTTTAAGTTTGAGGATATTTACAGAAAATTACGCAAATATTTGCAGATAACTTAGAAAAATATGTATTGAGCAATCTTCAAATATTTGCGGAGAAATTTGCAAATTTTAGAAATTTCAAGACTAAAAATATTTATAGAGGACCTACACGTATTTGCAGAGTTTTCGGCAAATATTTGCATTTTCTTGAAAATGTTCAAAAAATTATTTTAATCAAAGAAATATGCGATTGATGTTCAGATTTAATTTCTAAAAAAAACAAAATTTCTTTTTACTGATTAGAATAGGGGTATAATTTAAAACATGCTTTAGGAAACGGTTTTTCCTGTGCTAAATCTAAAAGGAGGCGATGGAACCAAATTTCCACTAATAGAAATATCTTTTCATTCCTCATAAGATCGCATGTTCAAAACCTACCCTTGATAAAAAAAATACTATTTTAACTTTGGATCATGAGTTAGAATCTCATTTCTAACAAAAACTATCATTTGTGTGTTTTTGTTTTATTTGTATCATACATAATGACAGAAGAAATTTTCATGATATAATTTCCTTATGGTTCTGCGTCACAAATTTATGTGTCTATATAATACATAATTTATACATTACGAAACCCTAATTTTGGTGTGTAATGAGAATGGCTGATAATCTCCAATAGAATAAGATCCCCTAGTAAAATACCGACTGATTAAAGTAGCTCACAACGGGAAATAGGCAGGGTTCTAGTAGGTTGGAATTTTGAACAAGGGCATGATAACTTGATGGCAGATCAGATCAATCCACAGCTATTGAAAACAAGGGGAAGGTTGACTGTTGGTGTTGACGAGGCTCACAAATTAGTGGAGCAAAATATCACAACAACATAAATTTGTCATACCTTGATTGATTCTTGACAATTAAGGATGAATCGAAGCTGCCAATTGAATATGATTTTGGAGATAAAGAAGAAGGGAGATTAGATAAAGGAAGAAGAATGAACGTGTTTCATAAATAGGAGAATAGTGAAATCGACCTAAATAGAATGAGATCATGGTGTGATGTAGCAGTATAGGTGAACAAAAGAATGGAAAAATAATTAGGTTTCAGATGAAAAAAGAGGGAATAATAGAGACAATCTTTCAAAGATCGAAATCGAAATAGGGACACTCTGTAGCAGTACACACTTTTGAAACAAGGCCTTATTTTATATATTTTAGAGCATATATTGATTGAAAATGGAAACCCATAGGCAAATATAAACAATTTGGATAGTTAAATAACTGTAAAATAATTTTGGAGGGGGTACTTATTTGTTTGATTCCAAAATCATATATATTTTTGATAATAATAGTAATACTTAATTTAAGTAAAGCACTCATTTTGGTATCTTAAGAGACCGACCTCAAGACCTTTAAAATCACATCTAAAGATGTTACCACTTGAACTAGTGGTCCTTGACTTTTTGATTTTGGAATCATAATAATGAGAAAATGGATCCTTAGCCTTAAGTTTGACAAAGATATACTTATAACTATTCCAATGTGGATGAAGTTATTATATCTTGACTTGGAATTATGGGACATGGAGCAATAATCCTTATTACTAGTTTGCTTGGTAATCCAGTTGAATTTTATGAAAGAACATCTAAAGAGTTAAGGCTATATTTTTCTCAAATATTAGTAGATGAATGCAACAACATATTCAAAATGAAATAGAGAGGGTATTATATGA
This sequence comes from Allium fistulosum, assembly GCA_030737815.1. Taxonomy (NCBI): domain Eukaryota; kingdom Viridiplantae; phylum Streptophyta; class Magnoliopsida; order Asparagales; family Amaryllidaceae; genus Allium; species Allium fistulosum. The sequence goes on along the minus strand of CM060903.1, from coordinate 692,303,071 downwards.
TTATGAGGAAGTTAAAACTAAAGTGGAATACACGTATAAATTGATACGGTTTAAGATTTGTAATGTTTTGGGCATTTTAATTCACAATGCAAAAGAAAAGATACCCTTGTTTGGCAGCTAAAAAGAATATTATAAATTTTAAATAAAGATAGAGAGGAATATCTTAATCAGGAAATTTTAAACATGGTTAACGATATACTTGTAGAATGTGTATAAAGAATAATGGAGAATAAGGAGCATGGTGACAACAACATCAGTAGTCCTAAATACAAGGTTGCTAATAGCGGGAAGAGTAAGGTAAGAAATACACAATTGAATACTCCGATATCAATAGAAACTTATTCAAGCATTGAAATAATATATTTGGAAGTCCCGATCAGAGTACAAATATTACTTTGAGGTAAAATAAAGATAGCACATTCAGTACATCTCAACAAGAATTAGCACAAAATATTCACAATGACAGTCCTCCATTGTCAAATATTTACATTCAGGTGCGATAAAATATTAACACAACAAATGAAATTCTTTATTATTAAATGTTCATGGGCAGACTTAGCAAAATACTGACACGATAGATGAAAGTCCTTTATTTTCAAATGTTCACAATAAAAAACACATAATAGCTAACAAAACCAAATCAACAAGCATACACCGAGAGAAAATACAACTAAATTAGAAAAATTGATAGATGCAAAAGTAGAATTCTCAGAAAACATGGTGAATGGAAATATCGGTGCAAAAGTATGTGGCTTGCCCTAATAGTAGTTATGTAATTATTTACATATAACTAACTCTGTTGTCAATCTTGTTCATAGTAACGATATTTGTTTTATTTTATATACTTTGTTATATTCTGATACAGTTAGTTAAGCAATTATTTTTAGTACATAATGAGAAATTTCCTTTAATACAATGTTATGTGTTCTGTAGTTACAAATAGTTGCAATTATGAGTAATTAAACACAAAATAAAATGACATTTTATTTTAAATATTCCTGGTAAATATATTTCGAGAAAAGGATATTGATTCATCCGTTAAGACCATAGTGCATAACGCTCTATTAATGTTGGGCAGTGTGTTACTCATGGCTGCTGGAGGAACCAAAGTGCTACATACTTGTAGTTATTTGATAACTATGAAATGATTAGCCCAAGACTTTCCTATTGGATAACAACAATTAGTTCAAACAGAAAATCTAAGTGTGGCGATGTTACTTTCCCTCGACTTTAGAATACTATGGAACTTTAATGTGAATACTCCTTTTTGATTATAGTTAAATCATGGCATGTCGATCCACTGACTGACTATAGTTGGTCCTGAGTTAAAACATTGGATGCGAAGCACTATTCGATAGAGAATTCGTCTCCTTAGTTGTATGTGGTTAGTATCACGGTCAACTGTTATTAACTCAAAGTTAAAATCTCTGGCCATGCTAGTATGGTTAATAAAAATGTTATTACTGAACCAAGAACATTGTTTTCAGGCTAATCAAGTTGAATCTAGTTAATATTGAAATTCTGACCAATACTAAATTTCATTTATCCTAAAGTGATATAGTATTAACGAAGAGAATGTGTATAAACAATCATTATTAAAAGGTACGACTTAATAAAATGTGAAATTAAATTTTACCAAAAAGATCTATAAGCAATGAATTCGGTCAAATTGTCACACCACTGGTTAAGGTGACTTATTAACATTAATATTTGAATTGTTCAATATTAATCGCTGATTGAATTCCCACCTATGGGTCGTAGAACCACATTTGTTATTTCTTTGAAAAACCAAATGAGTTAATGTAAGGGAAATCATAGGAAGCCATATTATGAGAGAGGAAAATGCTTGGCTTAATTGGAAATTGATTGGAAATTAAAAGAGGAAGTTTTAAAGAGAGAATGAGAAAGGTTTTATTCTACCTTTGGAGAAAATCCTCTTATTTATTTTTTCCTTTGAATTTTCTTCCTCTTTCTTTGTTCCACCCATGGCCGTCACCTCCTACCCCATTTATAGCCAAAAAAATTTGCTCCTTTTATCGAAAATTAAATTAATAAAATTAGAACAAGTGGTTTATCTGTTACGCAAAGTTGGATGTTGATTTTAGGGATCTAGGGAAGAATTTCCGATCAAGATGTAACAAAGGGCTGGATCTACTTAGATAATTCTTCATATCTTACTTTACATATCTCATCATCCCTTGTATGTATATTTGTATCGCCAAATACCTTTTCAAATGATTTTATTTAGTAATTGAAATTTGCTTATGAGTTTCTACCATAAACCATAGCAATTACAAATGTACAAAATACACATACAAACGCAAGCGCATGTGCATGCGTGTTGATGTTTGAATTAGATCATAATGTTTCATGTAAGTTTTGTATTGAAGTTGTTTTAATTAAGCTTAATTTCAACAAAATAAATTTATCTATGCACATAATATATATATATATATATTCACATATGTTTAATATTTCATTTCATGGAGTATTATGTTGCAATTAAGCAATAAAATTGTTGTTTGTACATATGTATATGTGACGGCCCATAGTTAAGCATATATATATAATTTAAATATTTTATAAAAGAAAGACATTTAGTTAAAAAAAAATATACAAATACAATTCTCTAGAAAGATTTATGTAAGAATGAGTGTGCATGCCCTTGTGCATGTGCACACTGTTCCAGCATACTACATGAGTAAGGCACTTTAGTGAGTAAAGGCCTTGTAAATAAATATAGGAAAAAATAATAATAAATGAGTACATGACTTGTTAGTGTGTACACATTAGCCTAGTTACAATACATAAATAACTTAGGCAGCTTTTAGTTTTAATTTCCATAGATTAAATAGGAGCATAGTTGCTTGTGTAGGAAGGAAATGCATGTATATATAAGATGCGCAAAATATTTGATTGATACACACACATAGCTGGTTATACAAATAAGCTTATATGCATGATTAAAACCAGAAAAGACAAACAATGCTCAGGCCAAAGTCATGCATATAATGTGTGAAGAAATTTACCAAAAGTAGCCAAGACAAGGAAAAAGGAGAAATGGTGGGAAAGGAAAGTGGAGAGGGTGAACTATGGGTGAAATCAGAAATGGTGATGGGATTTCTGATAAAAATAAATTACTTAACTGACCTTAAAACCCTAGCAACTCCCCTATATACAGACTATTATCTCCTACATTTATAGGATTAGAAACCAGGAAACAAAATAAAAAAAACAAGGAAAACAAGCAGCAGTTTAGAAAATATATGGCAGACCTGAACCAAGACTTGGGAAGGAGAACTATAGTGAGTAAACCCTCACTTGGCAAGGCATTAAGACCTATGAAAGGCAGCCATTTAACCTTTAGTTATTATAATTTCTGTTTGATGCTTTGCTTGCATTTTAGTTTAACAATTTTCTGTTGTTTATGAGATTATGTGACTTGTATTGCCTTGTTGTCACTTAACCTATGCTTGTTTATACATGATAAATTTAATGATAGTATAATAACTGATTAATTTATATGTTTATGAACTTGAGAAATGTTTTTAGTTAAAGCATAAATGTAACGACCCACTATTTTGGACCATTCAAATCGACAATAATCCACACATGTCAGACTTGAATAATTCAAAATAATAGATTGTTAATTTAAATTTGGCAAAACTTAGCATATACAATAAATAAATAATCACAGATCACAGACATAGAGTAATATAACAATAACGCAGCGGAAACAAAAGAATAGTAGTTCATGAAGCTACTATATATATATAACAGAGTTAAACAAGATACAACAGAGGTCTCGAATACATAGATATCTCAATACAATAGTCAAATACAAGATCTGAATACATCACTGGAATCAACTGAATAACTGAAAGCTGGATAGATAGCTAGATCTCCAAGCGAAGCTCCAACTCCAAAGGTGAGTCTCGAATACTGTATCACTCAGTCTGACCCGAGCGTAAAGAAAACACAAAACACTCGAGTCAGGATTAACATTCTTATATCAATAAATCCAACTCAAGTGAAATAACAACTGAAATACAAGTAACTCAAAGGATGTTTGGGATAACCATCCTCTAAGGATCCGATAAACTATCTACTATGTAGTAGTGTACGCTAAGTAGATAATGTCTAATCAGTAAAGTACGATATCAAAATAGCGTTAAGTCATGGCCCATTCCACCCTTAACACATTTTTATTCCCAAGAGCATATACAAGACCGTAGTTTCCCCAAAACCGGAAGTCACCAGAGGGCAATCCATATACTAAAGGTACAAACCAAAATCGTAGTGGTCGCGAATAGAATAATCAGTATGACAAGGTACATGAGGCGATACCAACTAGGATACTAGTAGTTGCCTGATCCGGACTGATGTTGGGCATAGCAGCTACTACCCCAACACCGCGAAACAACACTCCCAAATCAAGGGGTGCACCCAAATCGAATCACATAAGTAATAGATAAGGTATCGAAGAAGTGTGTCCGCTAGAGATGGCGATCCTCAATGGCCCGGTGCGGCTCCTGTTTTAGTCATGTCAGGGGTCATCCAAAATCGTTCTCTTTCTTCAGTCAACGCGTTCACCAAACCATCCACTTCATTCTGGATCAACACTCCGCGTATATTAGTTATTAAAGTGGTTTCGGTATCGACAGAGAGTATGTCCATATCCGATCCCGGTCTCTTTAATAACTACGTATTATTACACCGATGGTCATTTAATAAAATTTCAAAATAGTTATATTTCAAAACCGACATATCATTGCCATTTCAAAACCATATCAATACGATATCACTTTCACTTCAAATAAATCCATTTCCAATCATATCACTTTCCAAAGTTATATCGCTTTTGAAATCATAAGTCTTTTAAAATCATAACACTTTGGAAATCAAAACTTGAAATTCATAACACTTTGAAATCCTAACACTTTCCTCTTAAACAGTTTAGATATTAAAATTTGTATATATAGAAAACTAGTTTATAAAATAAAATAGTTTATATAAAATAGTTATAAGTTAAAATAAAATAATTTATATTGAAAATGATTTATATTAAAATAATTTATATTAAAATTTATAAAGTAAAATATAAATGGTTTTAGATATAGTTTAAATACTTTATATAAAAATAGCTTCCTCAAATTTCACAAATCAATTCATATAAACTCGAATTCCAAAATTAAAATTTAATTAAATCTCAAATCATCAATTTCAATTCAATTTAGTTTCTCAATAAACCCTTTTAAATTATCAATTTCAAATGCCTATAAATAAACCATTTCAATTTCAATATATTTCAAAGTTTAAATATTCGACATTTCAAAACTAAATTCGATAATTCAATTTATGTCCCAATTTAATTTCATTACATTTAGTTTCTGAAATATTTCTTTAATCATTTCAATACATCAAAATACAACTTCAATTTACAAATTTATATAGACAAAATATCCCATTTAAATTTATATAAGTTTGAAATATTCATTTAAGCCACTTCTTAATTAATTCAAGTTATAAAACATATCTTAAAATTTCAAATTTAATAGATTTCAAATCAACTTATTTAAGTATAATTCTTAAATAATTAAGAATTCCAAATCAATTCAAATTTATCTCTCAACCTGAGACATTATAAATTCTATATTTAAATTTAAATTTTACATAAATACTTAAACATAATTCATATTGATTCAAATCGACTTTATTAAATCAACTTTAATAAATCTTTAAAATCATTATTTATTAAAACCATATATTTCTTTCAAAACCGTAGAAATGTTTTTCAAAACATTTATATATATAGGCCAACGGTGTCTGTATATAATTTTCTATCCTATGGTCAAGTGATACGGATATTTATCATTTCAATCCGCAATTTAAAATATATTCGGGTATATATCTTTTCAACCTGGAATCCCAAATTCAATTTTATTTGAAAATCGCTTGGGTTTATCATTTCAACCCATAACGATTTTCTCCTATTCTAAAGTCCGTTCGGGTATGTATCATTTCAACCCATAGTGATTCTATACTAACAGGGAACTTGCAGAGTGATAACAGATATGATAATAATATAACAACGGTAACATGCATATATCATCAGTATAAATAACAGATAAGGGTGTCAGATGTCACAGGTGAACAGATACAGATGATGGCATATATATATTAATATAAATAACAGATAATGATGTCATGTGTCACAGGTGAACAGATACAGATGATGTCATAGATATAGCAATATAAATAACTAACAGCAGCATATTTCAATTGTCGTTTCAATTGAAATCAAATTTAATAAATATAAGAACATTAATTGTGAGTGATCGCTCACCTTTCGAGGCTAGAGATGGATGAGAATAAAATGAGTTACAAATCCAAACACGGATTTCGGAACAAAACGTGCTGGACATGAGTTCGACGATCAAAGCTGATAATAAAGAATAGACGAAATCCAAATCAGAATTGGATCGATGAAGATGAATGAATGATGTAAGCTAACTTATTTATATATATCATAAATGTATGTACACACTTGAAATTACCACACAAACATTTTATACTTATATATCAAATTTCAAATATGAACATGGCCATACATATATTATGCAGGTCTATAAATCATAAAAAAAAGAGTAATACTGCGGAAAACTTTTGGATGTATGCAACTGCCCAAATATACGTATGCAACTTCTTTATAATATGCAGACCGATTTATGTAATAAACACATATATATTTCTTAAAATCAAAATATCAATATATACGGTTAAATCCTTGTATACCTCACGATCACACTATTGTATATAGACATATAACTGACAACGCAAAACTTTGAAAACAAATATTGTTGAATCCATATAAAATACTTATATAATTTATACATCCTTTGTGTATGACAGTGCATACACTAACAAATATATAGATGGGCACTCAACCTACTCTATCTTACCTACTGTTACTTTATACCAAAGAATAGAAGTGACATGACAATAGTTTAAACTATACTATATATAAATATCTTTATAATATGATACGCTGCACTCTACTACTAATATAATGACTCGCATGATTTATATATGTGAATTTAAACAAATATGGTATTGAGAAGACTTCTGTACTAGTAACTCTATACTTTATATAAGGGCAACACTGTTCAACCCCATATATATAGCTTACATATAACTAAAAATTTATAACAGGCGAATGCAACCAATATATATAGCTTAGAATAATATCTACAAAAGCTTATTTTTTTAAAAAAAATCTTACTGTAACACGTTATATACAAAAGCTTAAAATTCTTTTAAAAAAAACTTCAAGCAACACCTTACTCAAATCACAGTATATACTTTGCTGATATAAAAGCAACAGACTCCCACTATCCTACTATATAAATATAACGTGATATAAACACACGCAACTCCAATATTAATACATACTTGATCTCAGAATCAAAATGAGGTGTCGCGCGGAACGGTGGACAGAGCCTGCTGCCTGATCGGCGGAGGGCAGATTGGGTGTGAGGCTGCTCGCGGGGAAGAGAGAGGGGTGGTGGCTGTCGTCTTCGGCTGAAGGAAGGTGGGAAGGTTCTAGGCTTCGGTTGGTCGCGGCATGGGGTCTCAAGGCGGATGCGGGAATGGTGGGGACAAGGCATGGGTGGTGGTGAGGCGGAGATGGGCTGTTATGAAGTGGGTAGGGAAAAGAATGGTTATGCTACAGGTGAAAAGAAAATGAAAGGAGGAGAAGATGCTTGAAGTCACAAGCTTTGGTAGCAAAATGAGATGAACATGTACGAAGAGAATGAACCAGCCTTAGATATGACTTATTTGTTATTTAAATTTCATAATGAATGGACAGGTTGGAATAATAAAAGTTAATAGCTGAACTCAAGGAATGTGTAAGGTTGGTGGCTGTTTTGAATTCAACGGGTAGGTATATGAAAGGTGGATAGAAACCAAAAGTTTAAAACGTGTACCGGTACGATTTATCGTTTCCACAGATTTCATCGCGTACCGAATTTTCGAAATACACAAATGAATACACCATTGAGATCAGCACGACAAGGCGATCAAAACGGTATACAGATATTGCTGGTATGGTTGAATTATAAAAATTCGAATTTTCTAATAGCGGAAAATGCAAGAAAAACGCTGAAAAATAAGATCGACGGAGCCAAAGATGTCCGAATTTGGAAAAACGACAAACTGACATCTTGCTCAGAAGATGGTTTAGAATTTTTCTATGTAAAAATATTTAGGTTCCGAAAACATTTTATTTTCATCACTTTTTAACTGATTAAATTGAAGTAAATTTACGCGCGAAATAAACTTTCATATTTTCGGACGAAAATTTACCAGTTGCTATGTTTAACTAAACGCTTTCCAAATATCAAATTTATATTTAAAAATTTTATCGTTTAAAATTTCACAAAATTTCAACTAATTACGTTATTAAAATAGTTGAAATTTACGGGTCCTTACAATAAATTAATGAGAAAAGTAAGGTGCAAGGCAGTAAGAGGAAGGGGTCCTCTGGCTTATGTCTTGCAACTGAAAATGTGGGTTAGGGTGCAATGGAATTTCCATGTGCTGAGTCTTAATCCATCATTGATTGTTCTCTGGAAATAAGGTTGAGTAATATGTGAACACACTTTAGTGTGTAGGATGACTGTAAGAACCTTATTACTGGGGAACCACAGTGGCATTTCACTTCCTAAAATGCTCAGATCTATGCTTTAGCTAAGGATATATCTCTGAATGAAACTGACTTGAAATAATTGCAAGTGTGACTGATTAATTGCTGAGTGTATGAATGAGTGAATGATTGATAGATGTATGAAAATTGCTAGCACATATTGGTTAGCATACAACTGTTTTGGGCATGACACTGCATATATAATATTGGGTCATATGAAAGAACTTAGTAATTAAACTAAGGATGTGGGTCACCTTTATCAGGTTGGGTATGAGGGAAGTGGGTATGACATAGTGGTTGGCTTGCATCAAGGTTTGGGTGTGAGTTTGCACATGGCATGTTTATGCCCAAATAGCTTGCAGTGCACTGGAAACCAGGTAGTGGTTCCAGGCAGTGTGCACCAGTGCAACCATGAATGTAATACTGGACCTTAGAATAACATGAAATGATTATACATGCAAGGGTAAATAGGCTAGAAGTATATGGGAGTCCTAACATGTAGACTCAGGGTTGATACTTTGGCTTAATACCATGAAGATTGTTTGTGCATGTTTTGGGTGTTAGCACCAACCAGTGTGTATGTATGATGGTTGATAGGTTTTTCTGAACCAATGCTTTTGATGACAAGTTAGCCTGAGAATACATACCTGTTATTTAACAACACACACACCACTGGAATAACACTTGTAAATTTGAACATGAGAAGGAGATTTATTACCTTGAATAAAACACTTAACCTCTAAAAACAGAAAAGATAATAATGGAACATATTTCATTAGTCTTTATGCATTAACAAGTGATTCTACTTACACCAGACATAAGTCTGACCTGTTTGTTGCTTGCATCAAATGGGTGCTTTATATGTATTATGGAGCAGGTCATGAGATGTCTGCAGGAAAAGAGAAAGCTAAGTGATAAGATGCATATGTGTGATGCTAAGAAGAAATTTGCTAATTCACTGAACTATGAATGTTTGCTAAAGGATGTCCTTTATGTTTTATTTTAGCTAGAAGACTTTCTATAATAATATTGGATTTGTGTTAAACTCTGGATGGTGATGTAATGAATGGTTTAAAAGAAATTACTCTGTGATGGGATTATTCTCAGTGGAAAAAGATAAAAGTATTTAGCTTATATCATGATCTGTAAACATGCAATTTTCAAGAATTGAAAAATAAAATTAGTAGTAGAACTGAGGCATATGGGAACTAGTAATATACACATATGTACTAGTCTACTCTAGAGGTTAAAACTCATTTACAAATTACCTGTAAATACTATAAAATGAGAATAAACATATAGACAGGAAATCTGAAGACATAGAAAAGTAGGAACCCAGATTTGCATAAGTTTGATGCTTAAAGGTATGAGCAAGCTAGTAAATTATAACAAGACAGTAGAGGGATCTAACCTAATCAAGTTGATCAACCTGAAAGCTCAGGTGTAGAAAATAGTAGTTGTACATGTTTATGTGCACATAGTTGCACAGAAGCATGCACAACCTCCTGTTTTGCTATTTGAAACAATCCTGTAAAATTTTAGATGTCATGAGTCAATTAACATGTTTTATTAAATATACAATTGTCAAACACAAATAACAAACAGAAATTGGTTAGAAAATTTGCACAAAGATTCAAATGGGAGAGGGCTTTTCCCAATTCTTTTACTGTGGCTAAAACATAGGTATTTCAGTTTAAAATAAACTGAGTTATTCTTTATTCAAAAAAAAACTCTGATATTAGAATTAAAATGATTTGTATGTTTAAATGTACATACGAATAGTTTTTACAAAGAAGTATTTCAATATTTCTATATTGATCAAATTGGATCTTGGGAAAATAAATAGATAAATAAATAAATAAATAAATAATATAATAAAAGAAAGAAAATAGTTGGTCTTGGAAGTAAGTAACCCTGAATTTAGCACAAACTAAATTGAGCCATTCAAACACTATGGCAAGTTAGGGATGGGGGTTGCTTTCAGTTGGTATCAGAGCTATGTTATTAAATACATAGCCAAAACAAATACTTGATTGAATTTGTGTGCATTGTTTGCTGTTTGCTTTGGTTGCTTTACTTACTATGAATGAATGAGTTCACTGCTAGTTTAAAAGTGAAATAGTGAATAGGAATTAGAACTAACCAAACTAGAAATGTTCAATAGAGGCCCAGAGTAGTTAGGATCAATCCCCAGGCTGCTGGAGAAAGGAAGAATGATCAATCTTCTAATAATGCTGAACAAGCAACTGGAATGGCCACTAGTCCCCCAATGATTAACATGCAAGATTTTGTTAGAGTACTGAGGGATGGAATGGCACCTAGGGTAGATAATCCTCATGAGGAGCTGTCCAAGTTGCTTAAAACATATACACACTTAGGAGGCAGTAGCTTTGATGGCACAGAAAATGTCATGGGTGTCCAGACATGGTTAAGAATAGTGGAGAGGATCTTTGCAGATATGCAGGTTAATGACCAGAGAAGAAGGAAAATAGCTTCAAGACAACTAAAAGGCCTTGCTTTGGATTGGTGGGAAGTGATCATTGCAGGCAAGCCAGAGCAAGAGATCACATGGAATCAGTTCAAAGAAATGTTAGAAGCCAGATTTGTCCCAGCCTCAGCAAAAGCTTCATTACTCGAGGAGTTTATCAAGTTGAGGCAAGGATCTATGAGTGTCACTGAATACACTCAGAAATTTGAAGGGTTGTCCAAGTATGGGGCAGTACTAATCCCAGATGAAGTTTCAAGGAATGCAAGGTACATTCAGGGATTAAATGCTGGATTGAGTAGAGCCATGTTACCATACAAAGACAGAACCTTTGATCAAGTTATGGACTTGACATTGTCATTTGAGCAACATGACAATGCCAGGGAAAAGTTTAAGAATTTCAGAAATAACAAGAAAGGGAAGAATAGAGCACACCCATATGAGAAGAAGAAGGGAGAAGCAATGAACAAAGAAGGAAGTAAGGTGGCAAGCTCTGACAATAAGAAACCTAAAGTGATCTGTTACAACTGTGGGAAGGAAGGCCATATAAAGACCAAATGCCAAGCATCCAAGTCAACTGTTCTTAGGTGCTACAACTGTGGTAAAGAGGGGCACATGAAAAGGCAGTGTCCAGAAATGGCAAGGGTGGCTGTACTTGAAGGGAAGGGCAAGACCATGGAAGCACCTAACCAAGTGGAAGGTATATTATTCATTAAAGGCATACCCATATCAGTTATTTATGACATAGGAGCTACACACTCTTTTATTTCATGTGACATAGTTCAGAAACTAGGGTTAACATGTGTTTTTGTTGATAAGCCATTGCATGTTAATAGTCCTATAGGTAATTCCTGCATTACAAATATGAAATGCATGCAAGTAGAATTATGTATGGGTGATCACACCTTTATTTCAGAACTATATGTGTTGAATTACCCTAAGTTGGATATTATACTGGGAATGGATTGGTTAAAGGGTTTTTGTGCTATCATCAACTTGGAAAATTCCATAATCTCATTACAACTTCCTGATGGCAAAAGAGTTTTGGTCATGTATGAGGCAGCCAAAGATATGGGTATGGGCAGGATGTTCAACTTGAACAGTGGTGAGGTTGAATCAAGCCTAGAGAAGATACCCATAGTTAACCAATACACAGATGTGTTTGGTGAAGTAAATGGCTTTCCTCATAATAGACCAGTAGAATTTCAAATAAGACTTAAGCCAGGAACAAGCACTGTCATTAAGAAACCAAACAGAATGGGTCCTAAGGAACTGATTGAGTTGAAGAAACAATTAGAAGAATTAGAACAAAAAGGCTTCATTAGGCCTAGCAGTTCAAATTGGGGATCACCAGTAGTATTTGTTAAGAAGCATGATGGTTTCTTGAGAATGTGCATAGACTATAGGGAACCAAACTCAGTCACCATCAAAAACAAATACCCTCTACCTAGAATTGATGATCTTTTTGATCAATTAAATGGTGCTAAGGTATTTTCCAGACTAGACTTAGCATCTGGTTTCCATCAAATGAAAGTGGAAGAAGAAAGCATCAAGTATACAGCTTTCAATACCAGGTATGGCTTGTATGAATACTTAGTAATGCCATTTAGTTTGACCAATGCACCATCCTATTTTGTGGATTTAATGAATATGATTTTTAGAGATTATTTAGATAAATTTGTACTGATTTTCATTGATGATATATTAATATACTCTAAATCAGCTAATGAACATGAGAAACATCTGCACATGGTACTAAGTAGACTAAGGCAACAAGGCCTTAAAGACAAGTTTGCAAAGTGTTCTTTCTGGAAGAATGAAATAAAATTCTTAGGCCATATAATTTCTCAAGAAGAAATTTCAGTAGACCCTGGTAAGGTCATGGCAGTGCAAGCATGGAAGAAACCAAGCAGTGTTACTGAGATAAGATCATTCATGGGCATGGCTGGATACTACAGAAGATTTATAAAAGACTTTGCTAAAATAGCAACCCCATTAACCAAGCTAACAAGGAAAGACTAGCCTTTCCTATGGACTGAAAAGTGTGAAGGGGCATACAACCAATTGAAGAAGGCATTGATGGAAGCACCAATGTTGAAAATTCCAGATGACAATGATAAGCTGGTAGTGTACACTGATGCACGTGAGTCAGGTATAGGAGCTGTTCTTATGCAAGATGGTAAAGTAATAGCCTATGCATCAAGGCAACTGAAACCAAGTGAGACCAAGTATGCAACACATGACTTGGAATTGGCAGTTGTGGTGTATGCATTGAAGCTTTGGAGACACTACCTATTGGGAGCAAAGTTTGAGCTTTATACTGACCACAAAGCTTTGAAATACTTATTTTCTCAAAAATATTTGAACATGAGACAACATAGGTGGGTGGAATTCCTTACTGCCTATGATTTGGACATTATGTACACCCCAGGGAAAGCAAATAGAGTGGCAGATGCATTGAGTAGGCAACATGCCAAGTTGGCTACACTGATGATAGAGGAGTTTAAAATGCTATTAACACTAACTGATGTAGAAGTGGAAAGCATGGTAGAGCAAACTATGGTGTTAGATGAGGACATGGAGCATTATGGCAAGCTCAGCCTCATCATGATAAAATCAGACTTAGTGGAAGAAGTGAACCAGTCTCAAGACATGGGTGCATCCCTAAGAGAGAAGAAGGAATTGTTAAGGAATGGTTTAAAGCTTGACAAGTTAGAATTGGATGAAAAAGGATTTTTAAGATACAAGGGAAGACTGTGTGTACCTAACACAGAAGCACTACAAAGAAAGATCATGGATGTCCATCACAAGTCTAAGTACACCATACATCCAGGTGGTACTAAAATGTATCATGATCTAAAGAGGAGCTATTGGTGGAAAGGAATGAAGAGGAGTGTGGGTGAATATGTGGCAAAATGCATGACTTGCCAACAAGTCAAGGCTGAGTACCAAAGACCCAGTGGACTGTTGCAACCTCTGGAAGTTCCAAGATGGAAATGGGAAAGCATATCAATGGATTTCATTGATGGCTTGCCAAGATCAAAGAGAGGTAATGACAGTATTTGGGTGGTGGTAGATAGATTGACTAAATCATCACACTTCATACCAGTGAAGAGTGATAGAAATGCACCAAAATTGGCACAAGTTTTCATGAAAGAAATAGTGAAACTACATGGAGTTCCTACCACTATCATTAGTAACAGAGACACCATATTCACATCAAAGTTCTGGAGTAGCTTTCAACAGGCAATGGGGGTTGAGTTGTGCTTGAGCACAGCCTACCATCCCCAAACTGATGGTCAAACAGAAGTGGTTAATAAATTCTTGGAGGATCTACTTAGAGCTTGTGTACTTGATCATGGTGGTAATTGGGAAGACTACCTTCATTTAGCAGAATTTGCTTACAACAACAGCTACCAGAGTAGTATAGGGATGGCACCCTATGAAGCTCTATATGGGAGGCCTTGTTTGTCACCTGCTTGCTGGCTAGAGGTAGGTGATAAGGTGATGTTAGGACTAGATCATATGAAAGAGACAAATGATAAGATCACACTGATCAGACAGAGAATAAAAGCAGCACAGGATAGAATGAAATCATATGCAGATAGGAGAAGAAAGCCACTTGAATTTGAATTAGGAGATTATGTGTACTTAAAAGTTTCACCTATGAGGAAAGTGTTGAGATTTGGCAAAACAGGGAAGCTAACCCCAAGATATATAGGACCATATGAAATCATTGCAAGAATAGGAAAGATGGCTTACAAGTTGAAGTTTCCAGAAGAAATGAGTGGAATACACAATGTATTTCATGTATCACAATTGAGAAAATCTTTACATAATGAAGCATCAGTGATTCCGTCACAAAACAAAGTGGAAGTCAGACCAGACTTGGTGTATGAGAAGAAGCCAGTGGGCATTGTAGCTAAAGAATATAAGAAATTGAGGAATAAAACTATTAAACTGGTAAAGGTGCAGTGGAGTCTAGACCCTAATGATTGCACATGGGAGGTTGAGGACAAGATAAAAGTCCAGTACCCTCAACTATTTGCAACTGACAATTAGAGTAGAGGTAATCTATTATTCATGCTTGAATTTACCTAGTTAAATATAATATTCAGTGTTGAATGTGTTTGCTTGATGAATGCTTTGGTTGAGTTAAGAATGTTTGTGCCCGATTAGTTTTAACACATGACAAACATGGGAAGACGAGTTAAATTGTGGGACATAATTTCTTAAAGAAGGGGTGTATGTGACAGCCCATAGTTAAGCATATACATATATATATATATAATTTAATTATTTTATAAAAGAAAGACATTTAGTTAAAAAAATACAAATACAATTCTCTGGAAATATTTGTGTGAGAATGAGTGTGCATGCCCTTGTGCATGTGCACACTGTTCCAGCGTACTACATGAGCAAGGCACTTTAGTGAAAAAAGGCCTTGTAAATAAATACAGAAAAAATATTAATAAATGAGTGCATGACTTGTTAGTGTGTACACATTAGCCTAGTTACAATACATAAATAACTTAGGCAGTTTTTAGTTTTAATTTCCATAGATTAAATAGGAGCATAGTTGCTTGTGTCAGAAGGAAATGCATGTATATATAAGATGTGCAAAATATTTGATTGATACACACACATAGCTGGTTATACAAATAAGCTTATATGCATGATTAAAACCAGAAAAGACAAACAATGTTCGGGCCAAAGTCATGCATATAATGTGTGAAGAAATTTACCAAAAGTAGCCAAGACAAGGAAAAAGGAGAAATGGTGGGAAAGGAAAGTGGAGAGGGTGAACTATGGGTGAAACCAGAAATGGTGATGGGATTTCCGATAAAAATAAATTACTTAACTGACCTTAAAACCGTAGCAACTCCCATATATACAGACCATTATCTCCTACATTTATAGGATTAGAAACCAGGAAACAAAATAAAAAAAACAAGGAAAACAAGCAGCAGTTTAGAAAATACATGGCAGGCCTGAACCAAGACTTGGGAAGGAGAACTATGGTGAGTAAACCCTCACTTGGCAAGGCATTAAGACCTATGAAAGGCAGCCATTTAACCTTTAGTTATTTTAATTTCTGTTTGATGCTTTGCTTGCATTTTAGTTTAACAATTTTCTATTGTTTCTGAGGTTATGTGACTTGTATTGCCTTGTTGTCACTTAACCTATGCTTGTTTATACATGATAAATTTAATGATAGTATAATAAATGATTTATTTATATGTTTATGAACTTGAGAAATGTTTTTAGTTAAAGCATAAATTAATGAGAAAAGTAAGGTGCAAGGCAGTAAGAGGAAGGGGTCCTCTGGCTTATGTCTTGCAACTGAAAATGTGGGTTAGGGTGCAATGGAATTTCCATGTGCTGAGTCTTAATCCATCATTGATTGTTCTCTGGAAATAAGGTTGAGTAATATGTGAACACACTTTAGTGTGTAGGATGACTGTAAGAACCTTATTACTGGGGAACCACAGTGGCATTTCACTTCCTAAAATGCTCAGATCTATGCTTTAGCTAAGGATATATCTCTGAATGAAACTGACTTGAAATAATTGCAAGTGTGACTGATTAATTGCTGAGTGTATGAATGGGTGAATGATTGATAGATGTATGAAAATTGCTAGCACATATTGGTTAGCATACAACTGTTTTGGGCATGACACTGCATATATAATATTGGGTCATATGAAAGAACTTAGTAATTAAACTAAGGATGTGGGTCACCTTTATCAGGTTGGGTATGAGGGAAGTGGGTATGACATAGTGGTTGGCTTGCATCAAGGTTGGGGTGTGAGTTTGCACATGGCATGTTTATGCCCATATAGCTTGTAGTGCACTGGAAACCAGGTAGTGGTTCCAGGCGGTGTGCACCAGTGCAACCATGAATGTAATACTGGACCTTAGAATAACATGAAATGATTATACATGCAAGGGTAAATAGGCTAGAAGTATATGGGAGTCCTAACATGTAGACTCAGGGTTGATACTTTGGCTCAATACCATGAAGATTGTTTGTGCATGATTGTGCATGTTTTGGGTGTTAGCACCAACCAGTGTGTATGTATGATGGTTGATAGGTTTTTCTGAACCAATGCTTTTGATGACAAGTTAGCCTGAGAATACATACCTGTTATTTAACAACACACACACCACTGGAATAACACTTGTAAATTTGAACATGAGAAGGAGATTTATTACCTTGAATAAAACACTTAACCTCTAAAAACAGAAAAGATAATAATGGAACATATTTCATTAGTCTTTATGCATTAACAAGTGATTCTACTTACACCAGACATAAGTCTGACCTGTTTGTTGCTTGCATCAAATGGGTGCTTTATATGTATTATGGAGCAGGTCATGAGATGTCTGCAGGAAAAGAGAAAGCTAAGTGATAAGATGCAGATGTGTGATGCTAAGAAGAAATTTGCTAATTCACTGAACTATGAATGTTTGCTAAAGGATGTCCTTTATGTTTTATTTTAGCTAGAAGACTTTCTATAATAATATTGGATTTGTGTTAAACTCTGGATGGTGATGTAATGAATGGTTTAAAAGAAATTACTCTGTGATGGGATTATTCTCAGTGGAAAAAGATAAAAGTATTTAGCTTATATCATGATCTGTAAACATGCAATTTTCAAGAATTGAATAATAAAATTAGTAGTAGAACTGAGGCATATGGGAACTAGTAATATACACATATGTACTAGTTTACTCTAGAGGTTAAAACTCATTTACAAATTACCTGTAAATACTATAAAATGAGAATAAACATATAGACAGGAAATCTGAAGACATAGAAAAGTAGGAACCCGGATTTGCATAAGTTTGATGCTTAAAGGTATGAGCAAGCTAGTAAATTATAACAAGACAGTATAGGGATCTAACCTAATCAAGTTGATCAACCTAAAAGCTCAGGTGTAGAAAATAGTAGTTGTACATGTTTATGTGCACACAGTTGCACAGAAGCATGCACAACCTCCTGTTTTGCTATTTGAAAACAATCCGGTAAAATTTTAGATGTCATGAGTCAATTAACATGTTTTATTAAATATACAATTGTCAAACACAAATAACAAACAGAAATTGGTTAGAAAATTTGCACAAAGATTCAAATGGGAGAGGGCTTTTCCCAATTCTTTTACTGTGGCTAAAACATAGGTATTTCAGTTTAAAATAAACTGAGTTATTCTTTATTCAAAAAAAACTCTGATATTAGAATTAAAATGATTTGTATGTTTAAATGTACATACAAATAGTTTTTACAAAGAAGTATATCAATATTTCTATATTGATCAAATTGGATCTTGGGAAAATAAATAAATAAATAAATAAATAAATAATCTAATAAAAGAAAGAAAATAGTTGGTCTTGGAAGTAAGTAACCCTGAATTTAGCACAAACTAAATTGAGACATTCAAACACTATGGCAAGTTAGGGATGGGGGTTGCTTTCAGTATATTTATATTTAAAATGTTTATTGTTTAAACTTAATTTTGCTTATTTTTTGGAACATATGTGACATAACAACGAATTTGAAGATGAAATTTACAATGGAACAATTTTACTATTTTCTGGTGATTTTGGTTTATATGCTCATGTAATGTTTCAAATCTTATATTTAATGCCTAAACATTTTGATTATGGATAGCTATAGAATCATATTTCCAATTTCATCTAGAGATTAGATTTTGATCTAATTAAAAGTCTTCCTAATTTAAAGTCCTTTCCATTTCTCCTTTAATTACCAAACCTTTTCTATTTCAATTACATATATTTACTTTCTTAACTATATATATACACAAATTAAAAATGGCAGTACATGATATATACATATATAAATGTCTAAACTATATATATTGTACTACTAATATGTGTATACAAATAATACACATATATCATAGTGCATTAAATATAAGCATATACTTAGGCATTTATATTCCTGATATGTATGTGAAATTATCATATACATATGTAAGTATAATACATATATGCATATATAATGGATATAAATCCCAATATCTATATGTATACACATATGGTTATACATATGCCTATATTTATTTGCTGCAAGTTATACTATGAATATGTATTTTATAAATTCAAATTAAATACGAAATAATCATATTCACTATATATATTTTGTCGAACCTTACATACACACATATGAATACATTGGATGTATTCATACTTAGTCAAATGTCATAATTAATTAACATAGATTTAATTAATAAATATTGAAACAATGTCAATAAAATATTATTTCATTAAACCACTAGATTAAATCAATTTGTAAATATTAGATTTCATAGGCCCACTAAGATCCGATTAGGGAAAAAATTTGAAATCTACCCATTTCATCCCTGTGGAACGGACTAAGTTCCTTTAATGGTATCGGAAGCTAAATGGTCTATGCAGTCTATTTAGTCAACAATTAGGGTCAACTAATAAAACCTAATTATTCGATGGGTGTCCAGAATAGTAGTGTCTAGGTTTGGGGTTGAATAATCAAGTATTCTCCCCTCCCTAGCTACTAACTTAGCCCAATGAGGCAGAGTTAGCCCAATAGTTTCGCCAAGATGTAAGCCCAGAATTTTTTATGCCTTAGGCTAATTTTCAATTAAGTTTGAAAATTTAAAATATATTTTAAATTTAAAACTTAAGTTTAAAATATAAAATGAAATTTTATAAAAGTTATAAAATATTTTCGAAACGATTTGAAATAAATTTAATATTTTCGAAAAAAATTAATATCTAATTGATTAGATTAATTATTTAATAATTAAAGGATAATTAATTAAAATAAACATATATAATGATATAGTATATATATATTCATCTTAAATTATTTAAGGTAAATTATAAATAAAATTTCTGAATTTATTTAAAATATTTAACTAATTTTTTTTAATTAAATGAATTTTTTTTGATAAATAAATCAACTAAACGTTTTCTGGTGTAAATATATAAATATATAGTATGTATGTGACTATATTTGTTATAGCCATGTATTTATCTAAAATTTGTTTAAAACGAATAATATTAAATTTTCAATTTAATTTAAATTTTTAATTAAATTGTTCAATTAAATAAAAGAATTTATCAAATGCATAAATTAATTAAAAGTTAATTTATTGATATATATATATATATACATGCATATATTAATATGTATATATAAACAAACTATAAATGTTATAGTGGGTTACTCATCTTAAATAATTCGAGAAGAATAATATAATTTTTTTGGAATTTGAATAAAATGGTTAATTAAATAAATTTTAAGATTGATTAAATATGCTCTAATTAATAAGGATAAATGTATATATTGTATAAGTTGATTAAATTATAGTAGTTACAAATAAATTAAACTTGTATAATTATGTATGTACAAATGAAATGGAGTGGAACTATTAGAAACCCTAAGTTAGATTTTTAGAATAAGTACATATGTAAAGTACTAATACCGTGATTTCAAATATGTTTGACAATTGAATCATGAGGATATTTCATGAGAAATACATTATTCCTTAAGTCAGTATCACTCAAAATATTTCAAAGATTATGAATCTTTGATATAGAATTGTCCTCTACCATTTATATTTTAATAGGTTGCTTACATACTCTTTAGCTATTGAGCAAACTCAAGCTAGGGATGTTATATATAGTACTATCAATATATTGCTAAATAAAGTAAGATATATGCATGTATTTGTTGAGAAAACTCCAGGTATGTGCATTATACTTAGACTATCGTGAAATGGTGGATGCAAGTGAATAATCTCTTTCGATTTGTTGAGCAAACTCAATGTTTAGATTAAGATTAGGACAAACACAACGTGTTAGGAGTTGAATATGTTGCAACTGATAAAGGATTATCCATCGTTTGTGGGCTTATGATATGTTAAGCAAGCTCAAGGTCAAAATCCCTAGACACGCGAATCCTAACACCAATTAGTGGAATAGAAAGATTTCAATATTTATCTTTAATTTTTAAGGAATTTAAAATTCTAGTGGAAGCCTAATTAGAAAAATGAAATGTAGAAATTTAACCTTTCCAATACTGTAAGAACGCATGCTATACAAATTAAAATTATGATAAATTTGTGCAACTAAATTTATAAAGTTGTTTAGCAATAAGTATCTTTTAATGAATTAAATTAAGATTGATAAAGATATATAGTATATACCTACAAATAATTTTTAGCATGTCATCATTTTATGATTCATGGAAGTGCCAACAATTATACAACTACTTAATGCATTTGTAACTTGGTCATTTAAATATTTATTTACCCAAACTATGTATCGTATTTTATAAGTTTTGAACTTCAAAGCTATATAAGGTAGAAGATATTTGATCCATATTAGATGACATACAAAAATTGCATGGTGAGAAGTCGTGTTAATAATATAAAAAATCTCGGTGAAATTGGTTGACTTAAGATGAGCAAGTAAACAATGGTGCAAAATCATGCGTTCAACATGATTGAATATGATGAAAATTTTGTTATGTAGAAGACAATAAAAGACCAAGGACTAAAGACTCACCTAGGAATTTGATCACTAAATTATCAGTTTCGATCAATTTACTTATGTGAAACCTGTTCGATATTCTTAAAATGTTAAGAATATCCAAACGCACTTTTGTAAAAAAAATGGTGAATTCTTGTAGTATGGTTATCTTTTGAATGGTTGACTATTCAAAAAGAAAGCGAATGTTCGAGACTGGATGTAATACAGGCACAATTGGGCCAAAGAGAGTGAATGGCAGCTTCTCCATCGTAAAGCTTGGTCTTACTTCACTGTCGAGAAACGAAAGAAGACTTTTCTTGGTATTTTAAATATATGATTAATGATGAAAGTAGATAAGTTGAAAAAGAGATGGCTTCTTTATTTCTTTATGTAAAAAAATAAGATTGTCTAGACCTGATGGGGCTAACCAGATAATTTTTTTGGTACATATATTTGTTTAGTGGACATCAAAAATGAGAATTGTATAAAATTTATTATGATATTCAATATGGATGAGAAAAGCGACTTCTATTCTAAATGTATTATATTACAGAAAATTGTTTTATATAAAAGTTATTTATATGATTTTAAGATATTTGAAGATAACTGTCGACTATAAACTAGTTACATTAAAAGAAATAAATAGCCCATTATAAGTAGTTGAATGGAGCTTCGTAATTTATGTGCTATTATAGTAATGGCGGAAATAGTGGGAGCATACCATTTAACACTTGTAAATAGGTGCATCCAGATACGAAATGTTGTTTTCATTTATATACCAAATATTATCTATGAAATAATAAATATTATTAGTATTGATTGAATATATATAATTTTGCTATGAATATTATGAATTTTCTTGTAAAATTAATTTAGAATAACAGTATTTGTTGCATTAGCTACGTAATACAGAAGTATCTTAATTTTAACAATAATTTTTAGGGATTATTGACTAAGTCGTATCTTGGTGGAATAATTCTATAGATCATTTGATTGCGAAGCAAATGATAATGGCGAACCATACCTCAAGGATTAAGTGCTAAACACACATTCGGTGGGAGTGACAAAAGAGTTAATCAACTCTTCATACCAATACACATAAATATATGGAATCGAAGGTCAATAATGCCAAAATGAATCCACTTACTTCGTTAAATTCACCGATTAACTATGATAGACATGAATATATGTATTTGATACATAACTGATATATCTATGATAAGTTCATTGAATATAAAATGAAAGTTGAAAACATAACATGCAAAGGAAATAAAAAAATTCAATCAAATCGAATAGACGAGTTTATTGGAAGAATTTCAAGAGTACCTTAAACGAATATGGTTCAATCTTAAGTTACTCCTCCCAATAATACATAATAATGTATTGATAAGGAGTAATCAGATTTTGTTATACAAAACACGATTGATGATGAGTAAAGTTGAGATTACATCTTTATATAATGATATATACTTAATATTAAGTACATATGTTAAATTCAATTTCATTTAAATCATAGTTAACGAAATCATATAAGATATGAGTTTATAAGAAACCCTTACAAATCATAGGTCAAGGAGTTAAGAGCTTGTATGATCGAAAGGTTGCACGTAAAATTTTCTCTTGAGGGAACTTATGTTGATCACCCCAAAGGAGTATGTGATCGACCAATAAGGATTGACCAATTTACATTATGAACATAATTTTCATGAACTCAAAATTGAATCAGTTTTATGTCAGTATTGTATATGATCCAAAGACTCTAATATGGAAACTGATTATGTAAGATGAAATGATTAACTAAGCATAAACAAGCACAACTGATTAGAATGTTTAATAAGAATTCTCACACATTAAAGAGAAAATATAAATGTCTTATTAATGCTGGAAAAAAGAATTGTTAGTAATAACAATTTCCTTAATTATCTATAAGCCATGAAAGTGCAGACTTTATCATATGGCATGATGCTTGGAATCCAAAATGTATTCCAAGTATGTTGTCAAAATACAATTATTGTAGTCATACCTGAAGAGATACGATCCATCAGCGCAGGTATGTCTACAAAAGGATGACCATAGCATTTGGAATACAGCAAGTGACATTGATGAGAATAATCTCATAAGTTTCAATTGTCAAAATTAGCATAACAGATTTGTACGTGCTTATGTTAATCTTGATTATACTTTCAAATTTCCTTGAATAGGGAATTAACCATGTTCTTCAACGTATTTTTCCACTTATCCTCCTCTGCTACCATATCAGCCTCCACATCCTCAAACGATTGACATCTAACTAGATGATTGTTCAGTTCATCCCTCAGAGTTTCGGCTTCCTTCTCAGCCCAAGCCAACCTTTCCTTGAGGTCCTCAGTCTCCGCTTCTGCCTTTTCCCTAGCCTCGGCTTCTTCCTTCACCACCTTCTTAGCCGCCTCTACTGTTTCCTTTGCTTGAGGTATCTCTGCCTTAACAATCGGCAAAGCATCCTCTGTCGCCTTCGAATCCTCTTGAATTATTTTGTCTCATCCCAGATGCGGATGGATCGTAGCACAACCAGTAAGATTGCTAAGTAGCAAAAAAAGGAAATTCAAGGTTAGAAGCTTACCAATAGTGTAACGACCCCGAAATTTAATTTTATTTAAATTGATAATTAAATGAATTTTTGAATAAAAATTTGTAAAATTTATTTTAAATAAATTCGAGTTTTCCCGAATCCAAATAAATTTGGAATGAATCATTTAAATTTAATAATATTGTAAATATTGTACATATATGTGTATATATATGTATACGTGATTTATGAGAAAATTTGAAGTTAATATATATGTATATTGAATTCGAGTTTAAATCTAAGTTTAAATGGTTTAATAATAATAATAAATGATAATAATAGATATTAAGTTATAAATAGAATCGAAATATATAAGATAAATTATATAGTTTTATAAAAATGAAAGTATATAAAACAAATAGATGTGTATAAGCTTACAAATGAAGAGACAACAAATGTACATTCAAATAAATGGTTTAGCATATTAACAATATAAAGTAATAAAAACAAAGTATAGAAACAAACAACAATGTATATCCCTGTACAATACAATATTTTTAGCCTATAGAACTAGGAAAGCAAAAATATATGCAAGTAAAGGAAACAAAGTAAAAAAGAAATATCATCTCAGCCGAAATTTAACAAAACAAATGTACAAGCTCATAAATGCAGCCCCCAAACTTGTTACCTCAGCCGAGTAAAGTGATGTAAGGCAAGTAAATAAATATGAATTTGTACAATGCTAAATAGTATAAGTGTTGATTGTACAAAACATTAAATGCAAGCATGGCCAAACTTGTAATCAAAGAAGAAAAAAAAAGACTGCTGTACATTTCATTCTTATACACCAAGTCTCAGTCTTATGCATTCGAAGCAAAGAAAAAAAAATGTCTGAAACAAACTTCAATCTAAAAATAAAATCAAACCAGAGAAAATATCCCTGCCTCTTGTACAAAAGCATATCATCACCTGGAAAACTTGCTTTCTCATTTTCATTCCAGTTTCGTTCGATTACAACTGAGAAAACATCTGAAGTAAAAAGAAGAAAAATCATCTCAAACATAAACAAAAATTCAACTGCAAAACAATTCAACACTTCAACTCAAAAAGAGAAGATCAAGAAAAGCTTCAGCCTATAGTTTTTCAATACAGAGAAGCTCTGTTTCTTCTGGAAAAAATAAGGTGAGCAACTTGTTTTTTTTTTCCAAACTTCTTTTACCTGTGAGCAAACCCTTTCCTTTTGATCCCAAACTTGAATATCCTGATTTCTGTGCTTGATACTTGAAGGATTTTTTTTTATAATAACTGTTTATTCAGTTGTTAAGATATGCTTACATGTATATATACATGAGAATGACTGGGCATGATAATGTTTTGACCCTCTGTTTGAATAACAGGCATGATCATTAAATATAAATTCACATCTTCTCTATTAATTTCTTGTAGATTTAGGATTTTCAAACAAGTTATCCTTGTTTAAGCTCAAACTAAGAATTAAAAAAAAATTATTTTTAGGTATGATTGTTCATACATTATCTGGAAAAAAAATCAAGAGATACAGCAGCAAAACAAATACCATGATAAACCAATTGTTGAGATCATCTGTTTCATGTGTATAACTCGAATTGATTTGGGAAAATACAATTTTTAAAACATAAATCATAATTTTTAGTTGAAGATTTTGTGAGCAATTCTGGGTTAACTAGAAATTGAGTTTTGAGGGAATTCTGGTGGTCAACGTTACTGGGGGCGTCGGGGTTTCACGTGGAGTTGCATCGATGATCAGAGGCTTCGGCAAAATTGCCCTGATGGTGATCAAAGCCTTGTGGTGTCGGCGGTGATGAATTTTCTCCTGTAACCCTAATTTTTTGTTGGGCTGAGAACTTTGTTAGGCATGGATTTTCTGGTTGATCGAGTGTAGGGGTACTCGAGGAGGTGTTAGTTTGGGGTTGGCTAGAGACGTGGCCGGAGGGTAGTGACGTTCAGGTGGTCAGAGGAGGAGGAGCATGCGATTTCGTGATGATGGCAGTTGCTCCGGTTTCGCATCGGTGGCTCGATTTCGATTTAGCAATGACTTTGGGTTTTGGGGTGTGCGAATCGAGGCTGGGGATCGTTTGTGACTTTCTGGTGAGTTTGCCGTCGATCGGCGAGGGTGATCATGTTTGTGCACGGATACGCGTGTCGTTTGTGCCTGTTGGTTACAGGAATTGGGGAAGAAGAAGAAGATGGGTTTCGTATAGGGAGAGCTCGGGGAAATGAAGATTTGGCTTGGGTTCGTTGTCTGAGTCGTTCGAGAGTGATTATAACAAGTTTAAAATTTTTAAACGTAACAAGTTTCAAAAAGAAATGGCTCGGGGGTTTTGAGATTTTACACGAGGAAGGTCTCGGGGAAATATGGGGAAATACTCGGGTCCAACCCGAGTAACCTGGAGTTTTGCTTGGGTTACTGTTGAATACTAGTTTGTTTAAGTATATTATATAAACAGTATTTGTCCAAATGCAAGGTTTAAGGTGGATGATTTAAGTAACAGCAGAATGATTAAGGATGTTAAGTAATTTAAATTAGAAAATTTAAGACCAAATGAAAATTGAAATTAAGAAATGCTATTAAAAGTTAAATGTTAATAAGTAGTAATTAAAAGTAAATTAACTAATTAAAGTTAATTCAAAATTTAGAGTTAACTAGTTTAAAATTTAATTAAGAATTAATAACTACTTGCTTGGGTAATTAAATATTAATTAAGAGTGTAGGTTATTAAGTGGTAATTACTTAAGATAATTAGATTGATTTTAAAGATAATAAATTAAAGATTAATTATCAATGAAGAGTTAATTAATGATTAATTAAAGGGTAATTTATTAAATGTTTTGTAGTTGATTAATTATTAATTTACCATAACTAGTAAATTCATTCATAAGAAATTTATCTGATTTAAATCAATCAGATAATTAAATAGATCCTACTTATGGATGATTGGATTTGACTAAATGATTGAATTGTTTGATATCCCTGATATATGATGCTTTGTGATACATCCTGATTTATGCTGTGATCTGTAGTTTATTTATCTGTGATATTTATATATCTGTGATCTGTGAATGGAGATAAGCGATATAGTTTATACCGCTTATCAACTATATTTCTGTATTTGATCTATGATGATTGAATGATGTTGCACTATTGTGTGTGAAACCCCTGGACTACACTTTTACACACACAAATATGGATTTCACGTGGAAATCGGTTAAGTCACAGATAATTTAAATTTGATGTTTTTAAAATTAAAATTTTTATTTCAATTGATTTTGAAATTGGAAATTTGAGTTTAAAGTGAAAAGCTTTTGAAATAGAATTTCAAATATAAAAGTTATTTTGAATAACTTAATCGAGTTTTGAAAATTTTAAATAATTAGATTTAAATTTGAATTCAAGTTTGAAATTAAATCTATGATTTGGAAACTAGGGATAAAAGATGATATAAATGTGTTTGTATGAATTAAACCATTTTAAAGTATTAATTTGGGAATTTGAATTTAAACCAAGGATTTCAACTCGTATGAATGAATCAGATTTCCAAATTGAAAACTGTTGTTTTCAAATGATAAAAGCTTTTAGATAAGAAAAGAAATTCCAGTTTAAATTAAAGGAATTTCAAGTGAATTGAAAAATGGATTTTCCAAGTTATAAATGAATTCTTTTCGAAAGCTATGAATTAAATCTGTTTATTTTTAACAGATTTAAAATGATGTTTTGTTTAACCCATTCGAAATGAAATTGTTTTGAAAGCTATGAGTTAAATCTTTGATTTAAAGATTTAACCAATTAATCAAATCGAAAGGGAAATTGATTTGGAAAATCTGTGAATGAATCTTTGTGAAATTAAGTGAACTTTGTGAATTGAATCTTTTTTTAAAAAAAAGATTAAAATGGTAATTTGTTAAACCATTTGAAAAGAGAAGTTTGGGTTTAAAATTGTGACTTAATTGAAATCCCATTATCCATTTGTTTTTGAATATTGCGCTCACTATTCGGGTTAGCCGGGAAAGGACCTTTGGGTCGTATAACTCATTCCGAATAGTGATACGTCGTATATGGATCGCATTTTCTATATTACAGCATGATAGGGGGTTCTCGCTTCACGGTTTGGTGGCGAACGGGAGACTCTTACCCCTACATGTCCCTGAGAGGGATGGGTTGGTTAGGCGGAGGCCGTGACAGTCGAGAGGCTGGCCGTAAAAGTAAATGCGAGGTGCCAGTGTAAGCCACGGTGGGGCTGGGATGGTTGCAAAGCCTACCGGTGCCCACTGTCTCGAGATCGTTACATTTGGTATCTGAGCAAAGGTTGAACTTTAGCTCAGGAGTATAACACGTTAAGTAGCTCGTTAGAGATAGAGTGAAGTAAACTCTAGAATGAGTAATCCTTAAGATATCCGTCTGAACGTCTCAGTAAATTCTCTTACTATCCACTGATAGTGAGTATGAGTGCAAGAAGAAGACGAGATAGGGGATAAGGGAATACGACTATAAATGGTCAATACCCTGCAACAGTGGAAACAACTTTCTTATCAATTTTCTTTGATTTGATTTCAAATTCTTTTGATTGCTTCGTATCAGCTACAAGAAGAAGTTTCGATATGATGGTGGCTTTACGAATCGTTGTTGAAAATCCTTATCTTTATCGATTTCTCATCAGTTTTTCGATTTAAACTCTAATGAATATGAATTTGAAGTTGAAAATTTTAAATAAATTGGAAATTTTAAATTGAGTTAAATTGATTAAAAGAATATGAAGCTAAAATTGAACTGTATCGATAAAACGATTTCGTTTAAAACCAAATTTGAAATTCTATTGTAATTTCTTGAATACCAAAGTCTGAAGAGGGACAAATTGGTACATATTCTGAGATATTCCGACTTGAATTCGGAATCCGTATCTTGCGTTTGAGGAATTATAGGAGATCGAATCTGTCTATCTCTTCGTTGTTTTCGTGCCTGCGAATTTCGAGGACGAAATTCTTTTAAGGGGGGAAGTTTGTAACGACCCCGAAATTTAATTTTATTTAAATTGATAATTAAATGAATTTTTGAATAAAAATTTGTAAAATTTATTTTAAATAAATTCGAGTTTTCCCGAATCCAAATAAATTTGGAATGAATCATTTAAATTTAATAATATTGTAAATATTGTACATATATGTGTATATATATGTATACGTGATTTATGAGAAAATTTGAAGTTAATATATATGTATATTGAATTCGAGTTTAAATCTAAGTTTAAATGGTTTAATAATAATAATAAATGATAATAATAGATATTAAGTTATAAATAGAATCGAAATATATAAGATAAATTATATAGTTTTATAAAAATGAAAGTATATAAAACAAATAGATGTGTATAAGCTTACAAATGAAGAGACAACAAATGTACATTCAAATAAATGGTTTAGCATATTAACAATATAAAGTAATAAAAACAAAGTATAGAAACAAACAACAATGTATATCCCTGTACAATACAATATTTTTAGCCTATAGAACTAGGAAAGCAAAAATATATGCAAGTAAAGGAAACAAAGTAAAAAAGAAATATCATCTCAGCCGAAATTTAACAAAACAAATGTACAAGCTCATAAATGCAGCCCCCAAACTTGTTACCTCAGCCGAGTAAAGTGATGTAAGGCAAGTAAATAAATATGAATTTGTACAATGCTAAATAGTATAAGTGTTGATTGTACAAAACATTAAATGCAAGCATGGCCAAACTTGTAATCAAAGAAGAAAAAAAAAGACTGTTGTACATTTCATTCTTATACACCAAGTCTCAGTCTTATGCATTCGAAGCAAAGAAAAAAAAATGTCTGAAACAAACTTCAATCTAAAAATAAAATCAAACCAGAGAAAATATCCCTGCCTCTTGTACAAAAGCATATCATCACCTGGAAAACTTGCTTTCTCATTTTCATTCCAGTTTCGTTCGATTACAACTGAGAAAACATCTGAAGTAAAAAGAAGAAAAATCATCTCAAACATAAACAAAAATTCAACTGCAAAACAATTCAACACTTCAACTCAAAAAGAGAAGATCAAGAAAAGCTTCAGCCTATAGTTTTTCAATACAGAGAAGCTCTGTTTCTTCTGGAAAAAATAAGGTGAGCAACTTGTTTTTTTTTTCCAAACTTCTTTTACCTGTGAGCAAACCCTTTCCTTTTGATCCCAAACTTGAATATCCTGATTTCTGTGCTTGATACTTGAAGGATTTTTTTTTATAATAACTGTTTATTCAGTTGTTAAGATATGCTTACATGTATATATACATGAGAATGACTGGGCATGACAATGTTTTGACCCTCTGTTTGAATAACAGGCATGATCATTAAATATAAATTCACATCTTCTCTATTAATTTCTTGTAGATTTAGGATTTTCAAACAAGTTATCCTTGTTTAAGCTCAAACTAAGAATTTAAAAAAAAATTATTTTTAGGTATGATTGGTCATACATTATCTGGAAAAAAAATCAAGAGATACAGCAGCAAAACAAATACCATGATAAACCAATTGTTGAGATCATCTGTTTCATGTGTATAACTCGAATTGATTTGGGAAA
The DNA here is from genome assembly GCA_030737815.1 of Allium fistulosum. NCBI lineage: Eukaryota > Viridiplantae > Streptophyta > Magnoliopsida > Asparagales > Amaryllidaceae > Allium > Allium fistulosum. The sequence continues at coordinate 692,272,185 of CM060903.1, read as the reverse complement.
ATACAATTTTTAAAACATAAATCATAATTTTTAGTTGAAGATTTTGTGAGCAATTCTGGGTTAACTAGAAATTGAGTTTTGAGGGAATTCTGGTGGTCAACGTTACTGGGGGCGTCGGGGTTTCACGTGGAGTTGCATCGATGATCAGAGGCTTCGGCAAAATTGCCCTGATGGTGATCAAAGCCTTGTGGTGTCGGCGGTGATGAATTTTCTCCTGTAACCCTAATTTTTTGTTGGGCTGAGAACTTTGTTCGGCATGGATTTTCTGGTTGATCGAGTGTAGGGGTACTCGAGGAGGTGTTAGTTTGGGGTTGGCTAGAGACGTGGCCGGAGGGTAGTGACGTTCAGGTGGTCAGAGGAGGAGGAGCATGCGATTTCGTGATGATGGCAGTTGCTCCGGTTTCGCATCGGTGGCTCGATTTCGATTTAGCAATGACTTTGGGTTTTGGGGTGTGCGAATCGAGGCTGGGGATCGTTTGTGACTTTCTGGTGAGTTTGCCGTCGATCGGCGAGGGTGATCATGTTTGTGCACGGATACGCGTGTCGTTTGTGCCTGTTGGTTACAGGAATTGGGGAAGAAGAAGAAGATGGGTTTCGTATAGGGAGAGCTCGGGGAAATGAAGATTTGGCTCGGGTTCGTTGTCTGAGTCGTTCGAGAGTGATTATAACAAGTTTAAAATTTTTAAACGTAACAAGTTTCAAAAAGAAATGGCTCGGGGGTTTTGAGATTTTACACGAGGAAGGTCTCGGGGAAATATGGGGAAATACTCGGGTCCAACCCGAGTAACCTGGAGTTTTGCTTGGGTTACTGTTGAATACTAGTTTGTTTAAGTATATTATATAAACAGTATTTGTCCAAATGCAAGGTTTAAGGTGGATGATTTAAGTAACAGCAGAATGATTAAGGATGTTAAGTAATTTAAATTAGAAAATTTAAGACCAAATGAAAATTGAAATTAAGAAATGCTATTAAAAGTTAAATGTTAATAAGTAGTAATTAAAAGTAAATTAACTAATTAAAGTTAATTCAAAATTTAGAGTTAACTAGTTTAAAATTTAATTAAGAATTAATAACTACTTGCTTGGGTAATTAAATATTAATTAAGAGTGTAGGTTATTAAGTGGTAATTACTTAAGATAATTAGATTGATTTTAAAGATAATAAATTAAAGATTAATTATCAATGAAGAGTTAATTAATGATTAATTAAAGGGTAATTTATTAAATGTTTTGTAGTTGATTAATTATTAATTTACCATAACTAGTAAATTCATTCATAAGAAATTTATCTGATTTAAATCAATCAGATAATTAAATAGATCCTACTTATGGATGATTGGATTTGACTAAATGATTGAATTGTTTGATATCCCTGATATATGATGCTTTGTGATACATCCTGATTTATGCTGTGATCTGTAGTTTATTTATCTGTGATATTTATATATCTGTGATCTGTGAATGGAGATAAGCGATATAGTTTATACCGCTTATCAACTATATTTCTGTATTTGATCTATGATGATTGAATGATGTTGCACTATTGTGTGTGAAACCCCTGGACTACACTTTTACACACACAAATATGGATTTCACGTGGAAATCGGTTAAGTCACAGATAATTTAAATTTGATGTTTTTAAAATTAAAATTTTTATTTCAATTGATTTTGAAATTGGAAATTTGAGTTTAAAGTGAAAAGCTTTTGAAATAGAATTTCAAATATAAAAGTTATTTTGAATAACTTAATCGAGTTTTGAAAATTTTAAATAATTAGATTTAAATTTGAATTCAAGTTTGAAATTAAATCTATGATTTGGAAACTAGGGATAAAAGATGATATAAATGTGTTTGTATGAATTAAACCATTTTAAAGTATTAATTTGGGAATTTGAATTTAAACCAAGGATTTCAACTCGTATGAATGAATCAGATTTCCAAATTGAAAACTATTGTTTTCAAATGATAAAAGCTTTTAGATAAGAAAAGAAATTCCAGTTTAAATTAAAGGAATTTCAAGTGAATTGAAAAATGGATTTTCCAAGTTATAAATGAATTCTTTTCGAAAGCTATGAATTAAATCTATTTATTTTTAACAGATTTAAAATGATGTTTTGTTTAACCCATTCGAAATGAAATTGTTTTGAAAGCTATGAGTTAAATCTTTGATTTAAAGATTTAACGAATTAATCAAATCGAAAGGGAAATTGATTTGGAAAATCTGTGAATGAATCTTTGTGAAATTAAGTGAACTTTGTGAATTGAATCTTTTTTTAAAAAAAAGATTAAAATGGTAATTTGTTAAACCATTTGAAAAGAGAAGTTTGGGTTTAAAATTGTGACTTAATTGAAATCCCATTATCCATTTGTTTTTGAATATTGCGCTCACTATTCGGGTTAGCCGGGAAAGGACCTTTGGGTCGTATAACTCATTCCGAATAGTGATATGTCGTATATGGATAGCATTTGAAGACCGGTGTTGAAGACCGGATATTTTTCGAAAATGAAAGGACAACCTGTCGAATGTCTCTGCACTGAGTCGCACCGGTATAGAGATTTATATCACTCTTTTGTGACGGGAAGTCCGGACGTGATTGGAAATTATCCGGATTTGCAAGGGCTTCGTGAGAAGTGCCTTCGGTTCTGTTCGAACCCGGAACAGACTTGTATGGATACATGTTTGACATTACACTTTGAGATATAAAGCCGATTTCTTTCAAATACATTTCTATTTGGTGGCGGAGAATTTATTCTCTTAGCTTAACACCCTTCTCTGAGACGTACGAGCTCAGAGGTTATGTAGTTGAAGTTATCAGCGATATATCCCAATTTGGTAATGTGGCATGCTGAGTGTTGCTGTGTGATGATCAGTGTTTGATCATTTGTGATATGATCATTTGTTTGATCATTTATCTTTGTGATCATAGGTTGATCATCTGTTGACCCAAAGCGTGGCTTTTTGAAAAAGCGTAGCTTTGTGGACGAGACTTCGTCGAGCCTCACAACCCGGTAATGGTTGAAACAGGAATTGTGCGGCAAGGTTTTCAGGGGTAGCTCCCCTAGGGTATGACCATTCCTTCTGGAAAAGGGTAGTATCATGGTATGGAGCCCAGATACTTACTCATGTGGACACACTTTATTTATGACGTGTGATGTTGGATTAGAGGTACCTCGGTTAAAGGTCCCAAAGGACCGGGGGTGGCATATCTGAGGTTTCTTTTATCCCTTGGGAAAAGGGGTTGCCGGCCTTGTTTGGCAGAGAACAGTTGGTTCTCGGAACGTCCCGCCAGAGGCATTTCTTTCGTGGAATAGGAAGTTCCTTAGCCTGACCATTTGTTGGAAATCCAAACAAAACAATACGAGCCATGTACGGTTTTAGTTGTATTACCTGCTATGGAATGTGGCGGTAACCTGCTATTGAACATAGTAGCTATAGTAGGCATAAGTGCGGAATGCCTATGCTGGCTAAGATTGATATTCTATTTTCGAAATGTTTTTCTGCACTATGCACTAGTAATAATATCAAATGATTTGATTTTGCGTAGTAAGCATCTTTGACTATCATAAGAAGAAATCTCCTCCAATTCTGCGTTTGCATTGTGTGTGTGGTGGGAGGTCTTATGGTAGTTTCATTTTCCAAAAGCATTACGAATTGACTTTAAAATTCTCTGCTATTTGTTTTTAAAGATAAACTGTTTTTGTTGCTCACACCAGTCCCATGACTGATCCGGAGTTTATTGTTTCTTTCCTAAACTCTGGATGCTCAAAATTTTCTACACGAGCAGTCTAGAGTTTGGTTTTTCAGATATTCAGATTTAGTAGATTATCTGGAGCTAGTTCAGTCTTTGGATCGGACTGCACTTGCTTATCTTTGTGCCTCGTTATTGGGAGTTCGAGCTATTTATGGATTGGCGCTTTGAAGATGGAGATTGTCCGCTGCTGATGTTATCGTTTTCTTTTCCGCTGCTATTTGTTGTATCATATCTCTGATGTATATTGATATTCATTGTATCATTCTGTTGTATCAGATATTGTATATCAATGTATTATTCATTTATTCCGTTGTGTTATTTACTTAACTGTGTTATAAGCTCCGGCGACTCGGATTTGAACGCTCGAATCTACGACATTCGAGTACGATGTAAAGTATGGATGTCGATTTTCGAACGCGAAAATCCGGGACGTTACAAATAGGGAATACCAGGTGTGCACTTTCACCGTGGCTTCTAGGGGGTGCTGACTCCAACTAAATTGGGACCTATAAGTATAAGATAGGGCCTCTATTGTCATAAGTTGGAAAGCACTTAATAAGCAATCTAAATCGATAGGGTCCTGACTAGAGGAGACGTCCAAAGATATTTTTCATAATGGCGTTGCCTCTATTTTATTAGCTAGCCCTTCTGCATCAAAAATATTTAGTTACTTGTCAAAAGAAGCATTGACCCCCGGAGGTAAGGACTCACATCTCTCGGCCCTCTTCCTCGTCTTGCTGCCAATAGAGGGAAGGGGTGACCATTCAAGACTAGCGGGCAACCCAATAATCTCCCGGTATATGGCATGTACCTTGGGTAAGGGAGGTGAAGTAGTCTCGATGGTGGAGTCGAAGAAGTCAAAATTAAGGTTCTGTTGGCCACTAAAATGATAAAAAGCTATGGTTAGATCAAGAACAGAAGAAAAGAGCTAAAGTACAAGTTAACTACCATTTGGACTTACCAAGGCTTGCTTTCTGACATTGAGCGGGTATAATATGACCGAGCTCTTATGCTAGATTGGTTAGTCCATAGTGGCACAATATCGTAATCGGGATACAAAGGATCATCAGTAGAATGGGGCCTAGAGGAGGAACCCATGTTTCCCTCCCACTACATTACCTTCGTCGGAACTCTCCTCGATATCCCATGAGTCAGCCGACATGCCACACCATTGGACTGAGATGTCAACCAATGTTAGCGAGTCAAAGGGTTCCCATTGAGGCTCTGACACAACATCACTTAGCTTGTCATAAATGCATTGTTTCCACCCTCTAAACCCCTCATCTGTGTTTGTGTCATCATAGCCCTAGTTCTCTTTAGTGACTGACCTGGCCTTAGGATACAAGAACCTAATCTTTGATTAGTCTCGCTTTTTCTTGGCCAGTCTTGTTGCCGGGCGCCTTCTTCACCATCATAGTTTGATGCTGCCTCAACAGCTCGACTCGATAAAGATTCCCATCGGCTACTATGGTCTTTAGTTCATGATGGTGTCAGGGGCCATCCTTATTCATTCTAGGTACTCACTAAGCTCCCCGATGAGATTAAGAGAGGTCCCTGTCGTAGGAAAGATAAGCAAAGTAAGGGAATAGTTGGAAGAAAAAGAGCAGCAATGAGAACTTACTAAGGACCCAAAATCTAGTATTCCTCAAATTGTAGTTGACCCCATGTGGAACGAAGAAGTACTTCCCCATTCAACCCGGGGAAGCTTTACTAAGGACATCAGTGAAGATATCGGGCTTGGTATTTGCCTACAAGCGATAATAGGTTTCAACCACATATCCAGCCTCCCTTTGTAGCCGGAACATCATACTGACTAGGTGGGCAGTCAGCTCTAGAATATGGAGGTCCACACAAGTAATGTGGACCCCACACAAGATCCGGTAGCCATTAGGGTGGGCTAATCAGGAGCAAGCTTGAAAGCAATAAGAAAAGAGGTAAAGAGGCTCCAATCCTAAAGTAACCTAGAGACTAAGTGAAGAAGCCCAATAGTGGGTGATCTAGTCGATCAACGACCATAGGGTATCTGCCAATCCCAATGTTACAACCTTGCATAGCCAGGTAGTCCATAAGGTTTGCCTCACATTCTTATCTCATAGGCTTCAGGCTTTAGGCACCAACAGAGGTTGATGCAAAAGTAGATATTTGAAACAAAAGCGGTCTAGTTAAACTACAATACCCCCATGCCTAAGCCTTGCAAGACCTAGAGGCAACACCTTAGGGAGGAGCTGGATAACCGTCCTTATGGCAAGTATGGGTCAGGCATCCCATGAAGGCCAACTTGTGACTCAAACTACACCCTTAAGCTAAGTTGTAAACCATATGGCTCATATTCACTAGTCTATTTGGCTTAATGCCTAGGAAAACCAATTTGGGCCTAAATAAATATAGCCCAAGGTAGTAATATATTTACTAAGTTTACAGGTCAGCAGAAGGTTGGCTGTAGTCGATCGATCGCCACTAACATGGCAGTAGCTATTGGTCGACGTCCAGAAGGTGGTCTGAAAACACGGATCCGACCATGCAACGATACAAAAATAACTCGGTATCAAAAGCTTTCAAATCGTAGTAAAAAAGAAACAAAACACATTTTTGGTGGTCAAAGCAAATACACTTTCCCTCAGAGATGCTGAAGCATCAAAGAGAATAAGAGGCTTACATTTTGCAAGAAGAAGGAAGCGATGAAAATTTTGAAAACCCAAAACAGGTTTAATGGCAGAAAACATTTAAAGCTTCGTATAGAATGGAGAAATGAAGAAGAGGGACATTTACATATTTGTCCCTTCAATCGTATCCGTCAGATTCAAAAGGCAAAGAGATGTCAACCATCTAGGTTTGACTAATGATGATGTCACATCAATAATCCCCACTCTATCGTCACGGTACCCTTTGAAATAGGAATTGTCTCAACTAATCCTATGTTGACACATGGTACACGAATTAAATGCAAAGCAAATGTCCCGACTGGTAGGATCTTCATGATTTGACAAGCCTGCCTTTGCTCATACAAACGGGCCTAGGGGGCAATATGTTGCTCAATTTTCTTGCAAGTAAAAGATAAGCCAACTAGCACATCCAAGTTCTGCCAATTCCAAGTCAATCTGCATAATAAATGCAAGCAAACGTCAAAGGCTAGCCGGTCGGCATTTCCAAACCTGACCCAATCCATGTCAGCCAACACTTCTAAGGTGGCCTAATTCAATTTAGTCCACCCGCAAAGATGCCAAAGATACAACCGCTGGCTCAACATAAAACGCCTAACATAGTTCAATCTTTTGACTAAGCTAGGATCGAAAGCCACCAATCTTTGGTCCGGTGTTATCTCTGCCTGTTTACGACTGGCCCATAAAGCCCATCTAATCAACAAATGATTGGCTTGGGTCATCCCCTTCAGCTTTGTCCCTAGCAATCTTCATCTTCATTTGGGGAAATATTTGGCAACAAGCAGCCGACCAGTGATCAACTTAGTACAACCTAGCAAAATATGCAGCACGACAAAAAGTACAACCTAGTACACAAACTACTATGGCATATCTGCCAAAAGCGCACCTACCTTTGTGCCATTTGATCTTACCCTGTGCAAAACACGTTCCTCGTATGGAACAACAGTTGGCATGCATCTTAGCCTTGTGCAGTTAAAGCACTCGGCAGATTCAATGCGGTGGAGGTGCAAAAAGTCATAGCGGGGATACAGCGAGGATATAGTGGAATATAGCAGATGACTCTAAAATAGCATATAAAAATCGTACTTAATGTTTTTACAAATATATAAATGGTAATTAAATGAACAATTAACATTTAATTGAATTATAATTAATACATAAATAATTTTAAATAAAAACATGTGTGAATATACTGTAAATAAACGTAAAACTGTTATATAACATAATTGAATTTAGTAGAATATTAGAGTATTTTCATTTCTGAAAATATATTAAAAATTCAATTAAATAAATTAATTTCATAATTTTTATAATGTATAAATGTCATTTTTCTATTA